>CM057455.1:125970000-128370000 GCA_016271365.2 Neoceratodus forsteri
CTGTACATGGTCTATAAATAACCAGTTTTTAAAGAAAAAGGAACATCACGGCTTAAAATAGACATGTTATTGTTTTGTGATTGGTTTATACTGGAGTGTTAGCTTTTTAAGATAACAGTGTTGTATATAAGTACTGCCTGTAAACTGAATATGTAGCACCAATCTTGAAGTCAGAATACTTGTATTGAAGACTCGGAACAAGAAAATAAACCAGAGAAAAACATTCATTTGGTGTGGCTTGAATTACTTGAAGATAGAAAACACAATGCAGACCTTACAATTTGGTGCTGTGACTCGGATGTCTGAAGACAGTCTATATGGTTGCTGATGACAGCAAAAGAACCAAATAGACTAAGCTGCAGGGAATGCCTTACTGCACCTGACCTGATCCATCAAGTACAGAAGGGAGTTGAACAAGGGACTCAGCTGGACTGGGTGAAGTCAGATGTGATTTGCCAGTCAAAATAGATGTAAGTATGGATGCCACATTACGTAAATGTTTAGAGACAAACCTTCATGAAGGTCCGTTCAGCTCTCCTGACAAGCAGGAAGATGCGTACTTATGTTTAGTTAAACACTGTACAGACCGTAATGAAAAGTGTAAATCAGGTAAAATCAAGTTAGCTAACATATGTCAGATGTACGTACAGGCCCAGATATTCAAAAGAGCTGCACATGGAGCAACAGTGTTGCACCATGCGCAACCCACTGATACACCCTGGTGCGATATTCAAAAGGAAAAAGTGCGCCACACAAATCCCAATGCGTTGGAGTGCATCAGTAATGTATGCAGGCACATGTGTGGGGGGCGTGCCCATGCATAACCTGCACAGCCCGATATTCAGCCTGGGATGTGCAGAGCCATGCATGCTCAACCCCTACTTGCGCCTGCACAAAGTTAAGCCCCCCAAAAAAGGAACAAATGATAGCCACCCACAGGTGAGCTGCCGCATTGCAGGGCACAACACAGCAGCTGCCACCTGTGGGTGGCCACCCGGGTTCCTGCCGCACCTGGTGGCACCCCCCCTTGACCAATCGTGGGCATCTGTTTAAATTAAAAAAACTCATCCTATATCCCTGGTGGTCCAGTGGACTGCTATGTGCCTGGTAGCGGGCATCTCTTTTAATACAGAGAACCCCCCCGCCAACATCCCTGGTGGTCCAGTGGACCGCACTCTGCCCAATCACGGGCATCTGTTAAAATACAAAAGACTTCCTCGTCCTATATCCCTGGTGGTCCAGTGGACCGATATGTACCCGATCATGGGCATCTGTTAAAATACAAAAGACTTCTTCATCCTATATCACTGGTGGTCCAGTGGACTGATTGCTGCCCGACCATGGGCCTCTGTTGAAATAACCCCCCTAGCCAATATCCCTGGTGGTCCAGTGGACCACATTCTGCCCAATCATGGGCATCTGTAAAACATACAACCTTCCATTACCCTGGTGGTCTCTGGTACCCCCTCACCCGCCCACTAAACCCCACGCTCTGCTCCTCCAGTCAGCTGGCAGGCAGCAGCACCCACCCACCTGCCACCCTGCCCACCGACTGACACCTCGGAGAGGCTGCATGCCCATTGGTTCACAGTGTGAGCCAATGGGTGCAACATATGCAGTTACACATTCCATATCTGGATGGCCAGTACGGTATGGGCTGCACGCCCATTGGCTGTTCCGGGGACCAGGGCGGTGGGGCTCAGTGGGCGGGTGGGAGGGGGGTACCCTAGACCACTACAGTAATGGGAGATTGTATGTTTTACAGATGCCCGCGATTGGACAGAATGTGGTCCACTGGACCACCAGGGATATTGGCCGGGGAGGTTATTTCAACAGATGCCCATGATCGAGCAGCAATCGGTCCACTGGACCACCAGGATATTAGACGAGGAAGTCTTTTGTATTTTGACACATGCCCGTGACTGGGCAGGAATCGGTCCACTGGACCACCAGAGATATTGAACAAAGAAGTCTTTTGTATTTTAACACATGCCCGCGATCGGGCACATATCAGTCCACTGGACCACCAGGGATATAGGACGAAGAAGTCTATTTTTTAGACAAATGCCTGTGATCAGGCTGTAGGGGGTGTCAGTCCCCGATGGCTGCTGCCTGGCAGGGCGCCAGGCACAAGTCGTCGGGGATCGGTACGCCTGCATGCTAATGGGATGCAAATGGGGCCATAATGACATGCAAATGGCCCCATGTGCACCTTGCATAAATTATGGCCCCATTTGTATGTCCCCTTTTGAATATCGCAGGTGCTGTGAATGGCGCAATGGCACTTGCGCTAGTGCATCTCCATATTCCACTCTGGCCACTTGCGCTGGTACAGTGCCACTGCACCATGCACAGTGGGGGTGGCCAGGGTGTGATATTCAAAGCTGCTGAGCCATAGTGCAGCTCCATTGAATATCGCCCAGGCCACACCCCTGCACAGCCAAGTTGAGCTGTGCCCAGGCTTGCGACACAGCCTGGCGCAGTTTTAATATCTGGGCCACAGAATCAGTTAGAAATAACTGCTAGGATGTGTCAGTTAAAGAAAGAAAAAGAGAATACTCATTACTTAAATATAGCCAAATATGTCCTAGAGGCTAAAGATAGTGAATATAAAAGATATTATTCACAAAGGGACGTTTGTGGATTAAAAATTAAGACTCTGTAATGAATACAGCTGTTCCCTGCTGCCCAAAGTCATGCTGTTCTCCGTATTTGGAGAACTGCACAAATATTACTGTATTCGGTAATGAATGTTAACTATAATGATGCTGGAGTGAAGTGTAAGCTACTCTGGTTTATTTTTATGGTTCATCCCATGACATTTCCTGGTTTTGAAATGTCGGCTCATTGTCTGCAAACTGCAGTTGCAGATGTGAGGCAGCATTGGAAGGGGCATGTGGATGGGGTGGCTCCCTTGGCCAAGTACGTAGGAAATAAAGAGATCAGATCATGCCAATCAGGAGCACGCCCTTTCATATAAAAAAACAGTCCTTGTATACATTACCAGCAGAGGCACAGTTGTAGTGCCAAATCTCCTTAGAGTAAAGGCGGAATACCTACCTCCTTTTATCTAATTGAGTGTTCAACTAAGTCAAAAGCTGCCAAAACTAAAAATATGGTAATTTTCACCTTGTTGCAACTGGTGACCTTTTGCAACACAATTTGACCTTCCATGTTTAATCTAAGTTAAGCACATTATTTTGTCAGTATTTTCCAGGTCCTGCTGTAATTTAAGCTATACAAGTGAACTTGTTCACTCTGACATGGAAAATGTGATTTATTGTCCAAAAACAGAAAAGTAATCAAGATTTATTTAAATCTCACGTCAACTAGCTTAAAAAATATTTTTTTTTAACATTGTATATGGCTCTTAAGCAAGCACTAATAACAGCTACAGCTCTCATTAGTCCTTCTGAGTCCTCTGATTTTGTAATACAGGTACAAGCAACAGATCAGGTAATTAATGCGGTCCTATTACAAAAGAGAGCAGGGACTTTACATCCTGTGGGATATTTTTCTCATGTATTAACACCTGTGGAAGAAACATATAAAAAATGTGTAAAACATTTGTTAGCTGCATATTGGGCTATAGAAGCCACAGAACATATTGTGGGGTTTAACAGAATTATCCTACGAACGTCTCACACCCCAGTGAAATTTCTACTTGAAAAGGATGTGAGAGGTGTGTCTTCACAGTGGTTAAATGGGCTTTAGCTCTTCAAGGGAACAATATCACAGTAGAAAAATGTACCTCACCTATGTTAGTAGAAATAATGACATGGGAGGGAAAGGCACATAATTGTGGAACTGTAATGGGAATTGATTTTAAACCCATATTTGCTGCAGAACCAAATACTGAACTAAAAGATGTTCATGTAGATGGCTCTCATTTTTGGGAGGATGGACATTTCCATACAGGATATGCCATATGGATACCGAGTACTAACCAAAAAATATTAGTATGGTGCCCATCATCATTTTCTGCCCCTAGAGCAGAATTAGAGGCAGTCCGTGGAGCTATTATGGCTTACCCACAGGAGGCTAATACTATCTTCTCAGACTGTGCTTTTGTGGTAAGTTCCTTATTAGACTTTTTGCCAGTACATAGATACATAGATACATAGACAGTGTCGGCAGATAAGGGCCTATGGCCCACCCAGTCTGCCCATTTAAGTTTGTAAGTTCAGTTTATGTTTTCCAGGAAGTCTGTTGCCCCTTACCCCTGACCTCCAGAATTCCTTTCTGTCTATCCCATGCATTCTTAAAACCCGTGATTGTTTCAGCCCCCACCACTTCCTCTGACAGGGTGTTCCACTTGTCCACCACCCGTTCTGTGAAGAAATTCTTCCTCACGTTTCCTCTGAATCGTCCTCCCTCCAACTTCATCCCATGCCCTCTAGTCCTGGAACATCTTTTTCGCTTAAAAATAGTGCATTCCTGCACCCTGTTCCTCCCTGTAAGATACTTGTATGTCTCTATCATATCCCCTCTCTCCCTCCTCTCCTCCAGGGAGTACATGTTCAGTGCCTTCAACCTGTCCTCATAGGACTTGTGATGCAATCCATGCACCATCTTTGTTGCCCTCCTCTGAACCTTCTCTACCCTGTCTTTGTCCTTACGTGGTAAGGTCTCCAGAACTGCACAGTGTACTCCAGGTGTGGCCTCACTAGTGTCTTGTATAGTGGAATTATGACCTCCCTTTTCCTGCTGGTGATGCCCCTGCCTATGCATCCCAGCATCCTATTTGCTTTACCTGCTGCCTTGTCACACTGTTTCCCTGCCTTGAGGTCATCAGAGATGATAACTCAAGATCCCTTTCCTGCTTGGTGCATGCTATATCCTCACCCCAACTGATATATTGTGCCAGGGTTTTTGTGCCCCATATGCATTATCTTGCACTTCCTTGCATTGAATTTCAACTGACAAACCCTGACCATTCTTCAAGTTTCTGCAGGTCCCTTCTCATTCTGTCTACACCCTCTGGTGTGTCTACTCTGTTACAGAGCTTTGTGTCATCAGCGAATAGTGAAATTCTGCCTTCTAGGTCCTGCGCAATGTCACTGATGAAGATATTGAATAGTACCGGTCCCAGCACTGATCCCTGTGGTACCCCACTGGTCACTCTTCCCTCTGTGGAGTGACAGCCATTTACAACCACCCTCTGTGTCCTGCTGCCCAGCCAGTTACCTACCCACCGCACTACTGTCCTGCCCACATCCATATTCTCCAGTTTGTGCAATAGTCTTCTATGTGGCACAGTGTCAAAGGCCTTGCTGAAGTCCAGATAGGCCATGTCCACTGCCCTTCCCTGATCCACCTCCCTAGTCACCCAGTCAAAAATTCAACGAGGTTGGTCTGACATGACCTTCCCTGGTGAAACCATGCTGCCTTGGGTCCTGTAGTCCATTGACACCAGATGTTCCACCAATCTCTCCTTCAGTAGTGCTTCCATGATCTTCCCCACTACCGAGGTGAGGCTGACTGGTCTGTAGTTCCCCGCTTCCTCTTTGTTCCCACTTTTGTATAAGGGGACTACATCTGCTATCCTCCAGTCTTTGGGTACCTCCCCTGTTTCTAGTGATCGGCTAAACAGGATAGCAAGAGGTTCAGCCACCACCTCTCTTAGTTCTTTAAAGACCCTGGGGTGTACCCCATCTGGCCCCATTGCTTTATCAACTCTTATTACTTCCAGTTCCTTCAGGACCCTTTCTCGTGTAAAGGGACTTGTGTCCATTTCTGCACCATTCTCACCCCTTGTACTCCATTCAGACCCATTACCCTCCTCTTCCTTAGTAAAGACTGAGCAGAAATACCTGTTCAATATGTCAGCTTTACTGTTGTCATCCTCCATACAGCCCCATCCTCCCCTTCAGTCTCACTATCCCTCCCATTGCCTTTCTTTTTTCACTTATGTACCTGTAAAAGGTTTTGTCCCCTCTACCCACTGATTTTGCAATGTGTTCTTCTGTCTGAGCTTTGGCTTCCCTTACTGACCTCCCTGCCTCCCTTTGCTTCTCCTGGTACTTCTCCTATCCCTTCTGCCTGTGTCTTTTGTATTGCCTGAATGCAATCTTTTTGGCTTTCACTTTCTTTGCTACCTCTTTGGAAAACCATAATGGTCTCCTCTTCCTTTTCCTCTTGCTAACCTGCTTAATACATAATTCTGTTGCTCTTGTAATCCCCATTTTAAATACTTCCCACTGTTCTTCAACCCCTGATTCCTGCCCCATTTCCCTTAATGCCTCTTTCAAGTATCTCCCCATTTTCCCAAAGTTTGCCCCCCTAAAATCCAGGATACGTGTTGTTGTGTGGTTTGGTTCTGCTCTTTCTGTGATTTCAAACCACAGTGGCTGGTGGTCACTGTTCCCCAGGTGCTCCCCCACTCTTACCCCCATCACACTGTCCCTGTTTGTGAGCACAAGGTCCAGTATTGCCTTCTGCCGAGTTGGTTCCATGACCAGTTGCTTGAGGAAGGCACCTGAAGGAGTCCAGGATAAATCTGCTCTAGTTGATGCTGCTGCTGGGATGCCCCAGTCCACGTCTGGAATATTGAAGTCTCCAACCAGTACTACCTCACCCTTGTCTGCCATCCTCTGGATGGCTAGCATCAACTCCTATCTGTTTCTTCCTCCTAGGCTGGTGGTCTATAGACCACACCTGTGCGGATGGCTGGCCCCATTTTCCTTTCCAGCTTAACCCACAGTATCTCCCTCATTTTGTTCCTCCTGGATCTCTGTGGCCCTTATGTCATTTTTCACACTACTGGCCTCCTCCTCCTTCCTGCCTGCCCTGTCTCTTCTAGAATATGTTGTAGCCAGGTATGGCCAACTCCCAGTCGTGGTTATCATTACACCAGGTTTCAGTGATGGCCACAATGTCCAGATCTGACTGCACCATGACAGCCTCCAGATCTTCCATCTTGTTGCTAAGGCTCCTGGCATTTGCACACATGACTTTCCATGATTTGACCTCCCTAGACTGTTTCGGCTGTTCTACTCCAGCCCCTTCCTTGGTTGTCCTTATCCTGGTTCACCTTGCTGTCTGCCTTTCTGCTGAATTTTGCCCTATTCTGCCTATCCACCTCCTGGGTGCTAATCTCCATCTTTTGCACTTGGCTAACCTCCACATCCTTTCCTTCCATTTCTCTGGGTACCTCTATTTGGTTGTCCCTGTTTGGCAGTGTGGCATATGAGTTCTTGAGTGGAATAGGATCTGGGATGTGCCTCTGCCTGACTGGTCTAACCCTCCCTGAGCCCACTGTCATCCAAGTACTCTTCTTTCTCTGCAATCTTTGAGTACAATCTTGACTTAATGAGGAATGCGGACAGCATCTGGAGAACCTGTCGCATTTGCTCCCATATTATAACATATATGGGAGATAGGAGCTCAAACACCTTTGAAAATAATTTGTAAAGTAAGAGCTCTCCAAAAGAATCCAAAGGATATCCATGAGTTAAACAATAACTTAGTGGATAATCTTGCTCAAGTTGCAGCCAAACAAACAAACTTATGGGTAGACCCTCTAGGAGGTGATTCTACATAATTAAGGGAGATGGACGAATTTGACAAACACCATATTAAATGGATATCTGCCATCTCACAAGCCCCAAGTTTGGGGCATATCCAAGATACAGATGCTTGGATAGTGGGTTGTTGGAACCAATGGAAAGACACTAAACAGTGTGCAACCAAACATGTTACCATATAGGAAAATATGGTAGTATGGGAATGACAACCTGGGTTTAGGAAATGGATTCCAGCCATTTCATTTAAAAAAGATATTATGGATAATCATCAAATTAGGGATCATTGCGGACTCCACAAAACTTGTAAAATGTTGGTACAACTATATTGGTGGCCAAAAATGGGAAAAGATGTCAAGCAGAGGATTGTCTGATCTGGGCACAGATGAATCCTTCAGTGCCTGGTAAAAGCGTTTCATTATGGCGGATCCTCCTGGCCTACGGTCCTTGGTCCAGCTTACAAATTGATTATGTGGGGCCCTTGCCTACTGTAAAAAGGGGGGTTCCGATATTTATTAGTCATTGTTGACATATTTGCCAAATGGGTAAAAGTATTGCCCATACGTAATGACAGTGCTACAGCTACTGCAAAAGTGCTATGGGAACAAGTGTTCTCATGATGGGGTTTTCCCAGAATACTTGAAAGTGATAGAGGAACTCACCTTACAGCAAAAATAATGACAGCTTTGTGTGATATTTTGGGTATCACTCAAAGTTTGCATTTACCCTATCATCCACAATCATCAGGGATGGTGGAAAGGTTAAATCACAGTTTAAAAAATGCACTGAAAAAGGCAGTGTTGGATACTGGTAAAGGGTGGGTGATGCACTCACCAGGTATCCTAATGGGTATTAGAGGTACTGAAAACAAGAGTACTGGCTATAGCCCATACCAATTGATGACTGGATAAAATATGTGGCTGTATTATCCTTCAGATCCAAATTTATCAACACCAGTGTAAGACCGCATCAAAACTGATGTATTTTTGCAACAGTTGCAAAAACAGTTAGCTGTTTATTTACCTCATGCTGCCAGAAATATGGCACAGATTCATTGGAAAAACAGAGACATGAAAAAAAATTAATACTGCCCATTAAAAAGGGTCATCACATCATGGTGAAAAAATGTTGGTCAAAAGGGACCCTGGATCATTCAGGTCCGATGAAGGGTCTACAGAGACCAAATGGGTCCATGTGGACCAATGTAAGTTGTATCAGCCTTTAAATGATGACAACTGATACTGCTCTGTTTCTCCCAATAGCTGAAGTACAATGATGTTTCCTGTACTTATTCTGAGCAGTACCTTACTGATCCTGGCCACTTCCGAATGATTCAGTGGATGCCCAGGGCACATATGGAACAGCTTATACAACAAGAACTATGCCAGTCATTCTACCTGGGGTATTCCAGTGCTGTTAGAAAATGACATAAACACACTGGATATCTTCTTGTCAAAATACAACATGGAGATGCTCGCCAGATGCCTGGCCTGGCACAACAATGTGTGTCATGAACACAACAGCCCAGAAAGAAATCTATATCTGCTCTACTTTGGGGGACACTACAAATTAAATGAAAGAAGAACAAGATTTATTTCAAATAAAACTAAAGCACATGTTATAATATCCATCTAATCTTACATGGTTAAATATATCTTATTGGGGTGTAAATGCATCATAACGTGATATGTGGCATTTTTTTTATATAATACATCTATTGTGAAAAACTGTATAATAGGGTTACATGTAAATTGAAATACTATAATGTGTTACTACATTTGCCTTTTCCACGATTACTGCTTCAGTGTAAGGATCAGGCCTTAGTATTGTTGTGGCAACAGTATTATAATAATACTTGAATCAGTACCATGATGGACACAAAATTTGGTCATTTAAAAATTGTTAATGGTATTGATGCTATGGTTTTAAAAGGTCATATTCATTCTTTAGAAACAACTTTAAAAAAATATGGCTACTGGACCATTATCAACTACTGCGAAATTAGCAGCTGATAATGAGGACATTGATTGGTTTGCATTTAAAGAAACCTTACAGAATTTTTTTAAAATTATTGTTCAGATAGCAGCCTGTTTTTATAACTCGCTTTCTAATATGTCTAGAAAAAGCTATACAGAACTGATTTGCTCTCAATTAGCTGCTGAAGCACATACTTATCTAGTAAATTAATTAAATAGAATTAAAACCAATAGATTATCTTTAGGGATAGTTGAGACCAATGTGACTAGATTATTGGATCATCCCACTGTATTCCTACCACCCTTAGCTATGATAAAAGTATGGAATTCACCAAATCAATATGTGCACGTGCTGTGACATGTGATTCCCATACTAGCGATAATACCTGTATGTTTTGAACCACTGACAATATCATGGCAAATCAGTAATTTGGGAGTATTAATACATGACCAGATCATGAGACTTCAAATACCAGGTGACTCTACTATCCCAGTACACAATAAATATGTTGTCTTACCTAAGCAACAATGTGTACAAGAACATGAAACATTAATATGTGGGGAAGAGACATCCATCGCCCCATGGTTTCCTAGACAATGTAAATTTACTCTAAAGTCTGCAAATGAATACCGTCAAGCAATGAGATGGAACCAATCATGGTGTGTAATTGCAGGTCAACCTTGGAATATGTGGGGGTGTAGTGACAAGACCTGATGGGTTCCAAATTGGACCCTCAGGGAACGTCCTGCCTATAGCCGAACAAATGTTACTCATGTCGATGGTTCCAGTCTGGCCTTGGATTTACTCACTAATTTGGCAACTCCATCTCATTTCATATTACCCAAAATTAATAAATTGACACTACAAATTAAAGGACTTATTTTCTTACAGAGGCCTCTGTTAAAGAGGTAAAAGGGCAGTAACAATATATACCCTTTATATCCTGGTGGGATTGGGGCTCGGCTGTCTTGGGTACTAGTCCAACCCTGATAGTGGTAGTATGCGGTATTGCAGTGATTTGTGTTCTTATTATTGCAGCAAACAAAAAAATGCATGATTCGACAGATACAAATGTTACAATGGCAACACCGCATTGTGTGATCTCCAATTATAGAGAGTCACAAGATGGGGATTGTAGTGTAACATTTTGTAGTGAAACATTTATTTCAGTATAACCTTTCATAATAGTCAAACTGAGTGTTTAAATATAACCTTTTTCCAGAATGCTTCAGTGGTAATTTCTTATACTAACCAGATGTGTTTATCTAAGTAATTAGCTGTCTGGTGACACAGCTTCTAGTTAAATGTCTTGTGATGTTTTGGTCCTGTGACGGCAACATCAACTGTCCTGAAGTACATTTTCTTAGGACAATGAATTAGCATACAAAATTTATGAATAACATGTTTTCAAGCTACTCAGTCTGTACACATTCTATAAATAGCCTGTTTTTTTAAGGAAAAGGAACATCGCAGCTTAAAATAGACATGTTATTGTTTTGTGATTGGTTTATACTGGAGTGTTAGCTTTTTAAGATAACTGTTTTGTATATTTTATTTTATTTATTTTATTTATTTAAGAATCAGTTTACAACCTTTGAGCCAGAGGCTCTTTTCCAAAGGTACTTCGTCACATAAAGACATACATTGCGTTTCGGTTACATAGCAAAGATTTGCAAAGAATCAATAGGCATTCACCAGAGGTGCCACGTCACATAGTGGTCAGACAAATACAATTGGGAACAGGGTACATGTAATTGATAACAGGTATTACACAAGTACTGCATGTAAACTGAAAATGTAGCACCAGTCTTGTAGTCAGAATACTTGTATTGAAGACTCGTAACAAGAAAATAAACTAGAGAAAAACATTCATTTGGTGTGGCTTAAATTATTTGAAGATAGAAAACACAACACAGACCTTACAGTCCGTCTGTCTGTCTGTCTGTATCTATCTATCTATCTATCTATCTATCTATCTATCTATCTATCTATCTATCTATCTATCTATCTATCTATATGACAAAAAAATGTTGTTAATGCTCTAGTTAGGGTTAAAGCAACAAAAGTAGGGAAATGTGGCATTAGGGTTTCTAACCCTAACACTCTCCCTCCAGGCCACACAGCAGGTATGGGATATTATTTGATGTTCTCAAGCCTAACACTCACTGCATTGTCATAGACTATACACATCTCACCATATTTACAGATGGAATGGGGTGAGCATCAGGCTTGAGAGTCCCAAGGCACACCCCACACCTGCTGTGCTGTTTGGAGAGGGGGTGAGGTTTGGAAACCTTAATGCCGTATTTCCCAACTTTTGTCACTTTAACCATAGCTAGAGCATTAACAAAGATTTTTGCAATTTATTTCCTTACTTTTTGAGATAGTATAATTGTATCCTTATTGAGCTGGGGGGCCCTGTGTTCCCATTCATGGATAGATAATGTTTCAGATAATGTCATTGTATCCTTATTTTCCAGTAGGAGCTATGTACCCTACGGGCTCTGTGCTTCCATCCATGCATAGATATGTGTATATATGTATTGGCAAGCAAACTGTCAGCATAGCCTTCTTATTACCCTACCCCATTAAGCCAGTAGTGAAATTTGTCAAATGTCCACCAAAATGTGATTCCGCACCACTGCAACTTTGTACTGTGCCAGAGTCACAAAAACACATTCCAGTAAAGATTTGAGAAATGACAACAATCCCGTTCATGAGTTGATGTAATGACATGGCTATGTTGAAAGTTTGGGAAGAAAATACAGTAAAGAGTAAAAGTTAAGAGCAAGCATAGCATAATTTAAAACGGCTGTGCATAACTTTGCCATTGTAACATTTTTTTACCCTAAATCATTAATATGTTCCTTCTCATAACCCCACCTCATGAACAAAAGAACTGCAAATTTCCATACCCTGTCCGAAAAGTGATTTCAGCAACCAGCCACAAATTCACTTTCTGGACAGGAGTTGGGCAATTCCAATGACACTGAATCAGAAGATACATGTTGTAAATATTCTGTCAAAATATACAGAGCTAGCAAAGTTATACACTACAGTTGTCACCCCTGTTCTATATACTGTCATTTTTATTCCTTACAAATATAAAGGAAACACACTCCATCAGTGGTATATAGTGGCAACACCATCCTCTGATGGCTGTTGCACTTTATGGTTCTTTTCATGCGCTAGTGTCTAGTGGACTCCACACCCACCAATATCCTTTGCATTCTGCAAATAATGGTGTAATTTGCACATCCTGGCCATGTCAATAACAGACCAAGTCTATTCTATCTTAAAACCACTGTATTTGTCATCAAATAAATACAATTTTTATAATTAAATATTGTAATACACCAAGGGCAGAAGAGAGGTGGCTAACTGTACAGTGGGTGCAGTTTCAAAGCTTTGATTGCTGACCTATGGCTCGCTACTAATTCCACACTGAGTGCAGCTGTGAAAACAATGCTGATCACATGTCTTGTTGAGCACTTGAGTCTTGTTATGCTCAGTATGTGGTTTGGGTGTTAAAGATAACTTCAGTGCGATTAGCTGCTGTCACATTACTGCTATCACACATCATGTCTAGTGAGATCCTTCACTCTCCAGGTGTAATAAACACAATATTATATTGCAAAACACTTTCCCTGGTGTTTAGTGGCACCCCCACAGCAGTGACTGCTCTAAGAGAAGAAAGGTTTTTGACTGCTGTCAAAAAGCCCATAGAAACACTTTGAGCCATGCATTACCTTACTTCTCATACAGCAGCCACCAGTTCCATCAGCAAGCTGTGCTTCCAATTGGAGAGTGGCTCTTCACAGTGAGACTAGTTCAGGTGAGTGACGGTGCATGTGTGGGGGTCTTGGGGAGTGCAGAGTGGTGGGTGCACAGTGGGAGCTCAGGTGGGGTGTGGGTGAGCATCACCACTGGATGTTTTTTTTTTCAGATATGAAAAAATAAAGACATCGAAGGACAGTTTTCTTATTTTCAGTATTCTTGATACATGTGAGGGTGGCGGGTGGGGGTACCACTAGACACCACGACACCCATAAAAGAAGATGACATTGGATGTCAGAGGGTGGGGGACACTACTAGCCACCAGGAAAAACAGAGTTATGGGGGTCAGGCACGGGACGGTGTGGGGGGTACTACTGGACACCAGGGAAAATATTTTGTAATATAATATTGTGTTTATTAAAATTGGAGGATGGGGGGGTCCCACTAGACACCAGGAAAAATCAATTAAAGACTTAGGGAAAGAAGCAATAAATCCTTCTTTGTGAGGAAAAATCCTGTGCCACATGGAACAAAAAGAGTTATTGCCACAACAAAGAAATTGGGAAAAACTAAGTCCCAAATCATTTTTCTTGCCAGTAAATCATTTTTTGGCAGTTTTTTTTTATTTTCTCAAAAAAAGATTTATTCTCTCAAAAAAGGATTTCAGACTTAGATTTATTTTTAATCCTTTTTCATGAGATAAAATCCTTTATCAGGAATCCTTTTTTATTCTCGCGAAAATGGATCCTGTGTGACGAAAAAGGATTTTGGACTTATTTTTTTTTTAATCCTCACCCCATATCATGAGTAAGTAAGCTAAGATAGGTACATTACAGGAGAACTGGATGACCACCAGTGTTCAAAACCCCAAGGCACACCCCAAGCCTGTTTTTAACAATTGTCTAGCTGTGATCCAGGACTGAATGAGTGTAAGATGGCTATGGTTAAACCCGGCAAAAACTGAGGTGCTGGCTGTGGACCCACATCGTCAGGTGTTGGGTTCATTGGCAGGACTTCCCTCTGGACTATGGCTCGGGGGTGTTCAGCTAACTACCTCAGACCAGGTGCAGAACCTGGGTGTTATTTTTTACAACAGCCTGACCCTTAAATGTCAGGAGTTGGCAGTTGTCAAAACCTCTTTTTACCATCTGAGGAATATCACCCAGGTGAAACATCTGGTTCCTCCTGATGATCTTCCAGCGCTGGTCCACACCTTAGTTACCTCCCACCTTGACTACTGTAATGCCCTTTACCTAGGGCTACCAGGGCTTGATATTCACCACTTGCAGCTAGTGCAGAATGCGGCAGCTAGGCTCTTGACTGGTACCTCTAGGATCATTCATATAACGCCTGTGATCCACGGATTACACTGGCTGCCAGTACAGTGGTGGATCACCTTCAAGGTCAGTCTGTTGACCTACAAAGCCCTACATGACCAGGGACCTAGTTACTTTCCAAATCTCCTTTGCCCCTACTGTCCCTCCTGCTCACTCTGATCCACCAATGAGGGATTGCTGCAGATTCCCAGGGTCCACTTGAAGACATCTGTGGCTTGGTCATTCAGTTTTGTGGCCCTGACCATGTGGAATTCCCTGCCTTGTTGGGTGTGAGATTGCCTGACCATCCAAAGTTTTAAAACTGCACTTAAAGCTTTTTTATTTAGCCTAGACTACCCTGATTTTTGGGCCACTGCTGTAATTTAATGAATTTTAGTTGTATTTTTGTTAAGTTATTGGTGTATTTTAATTATTTATTATGTTGTACAAGCACCTTGGTTGTTAGAAAGATGCTTTTTACAAATAAAATGTGCTTTGCTGTTCCTGCATGCAGTGTGGGGATAGGGTTGGAAACCAAGGGTGGGGTTGGGGTCTTAGGGTTGGGAACCATAAGATCACATTTCCCTACTTTTGTTGCAGTAACCCTAATGGTACATTAACAAGGTTTTTTTGCAGATAATTTCCTTTTTTTTTTGATGCAAAAAAATGTTGTAGGTGCCGTATTGGTCCTTTTAAAAACAGAGCCAGAAACAAATGATTTGATACCTTTTATTGGACCAACATGGATGTTGGTCCAATAAAAGGTGTCAAATCATTTGTTTCTGGCTCTTTCCTTTTGAGAAAGTATAATCATAGACTTATTTGTTTGTGGGGGCTCTGGGCCGTCTGAGCTTTAAATGTATCCTTACTTCCCATCACTCTATAATCCTCTTTGCATTTGTGTGTGGGAGTGCAGGACCCTCTGAGACCTGCAGTGCCATGTGTGTATAAGGCCTGCACTCCCATCACCCTGTAATGGTATTAATATTTGCATGTGGGAGCACACAGTGTCACCCTTCCACAATTTTTGAGATATTCTAATCATATCTCTATTTGTCTGTGGGAGTGCAGGACCCCCATCAGTCCTTAATGGTATCCATGTTTGCATCTGGGAGCGCAGGCCCTCTGGCCCTGTGCTCCCATCCATGCATAATTTCTAAGACAGAGTAGTGCTACCTTTCTTTGCTTGTGGGAGTACAGGGCCCTTTGAACCCTGCACTCCCATCTTGTATTGTGCAGACCCAAAGAAACACCTGACATTGCAATATGATCATATAGAAAACACAAATCAATATATGAAACCTGCGTAACTTGACACTAAATTAATATATTTTACTGAAACCAGCAAAAGGCACATTGGTTGGATAAGCCCTTTGTACCCTTAAAATTTCAGAACAAAATTGCAAACTGTTTCTTCACAGCAGAGTGACAAAGAAATGACTGGGTAAATCTCCCATTACAATGTTATCCTATGGGAAACAAAGCAAAATGTCACCCCTCAAAACTCCAGAGCCAAGTAATATATTTTAACCAAATTATCAAAAGGCACATCTCTGAGGCAAGGCCTTTGTACCCTGAAAATTTTAGACCAAAATGACAAACTGTTTTTAGTTATTTATTTTGTTAGTTATGTAAACGTTTGACACCAGGAAAGGCACCCTGAGCCGAAGCTCATTTCCAGGAGTGACATGGGGGAACATTGCAGGTAGGAGTTACAGGATTAAACATACAATTAGAAATAAAATCAGGACATTGCATTGCATTACATCATAGAGTGAGTATATTGTCTTGATAAGTGTAGCATTGCATTAACAATCTGTTTCTATATAGCAGAAATAATATTAAGACAATTCAGCATTTTACAAGATCCACAACTAAATATTCAAATTAAGTGTCAAAAGGAGGGGTACATGCAAAAGGTGGCAAGGTAGCAGCAGGAGGGAAGCACAGGGAACAGAGATGGGTAGATAGGCTAGGTGGGATGGGGAGGGGAAGGGAGGAGAAGAGGCAGCAGAAGTTGGAGCTGGGAAGAAGACAAAGGCTGGACTTTAAGGAGGAAAGTGAGGTGGACTGGCAAGTGGCCAGGGGGGAGTTGGTTCCAGAGAAGAGGGACATGATAGGAGAAGACAGACAGCCCCACCCTGAAGTGAACAATGGGGAAGGAGAAAAAACGAGAATCATTGGAGTGGAGGGTGTAGTTGGAAGGGTGAGCAGGAAATAAGCAGGAGAGGAGATGGTGGTAAGAATCACAAACCAGTATTTGGCAATGAGGGAGATACTGTGGAGCATCCACCTGTGTGAAAGAGGGTTGATGGAGAGAGAGGATTAAAGGAGACAGTGGTGAGTGCAGGGAAGGGAGGAGGTAGCAATGTGACAGAATGAGTTTAAGAGTGTATCAAGCCTTAAGAGGGAAGTTGCGGGAGCAGAGGCATAGACAACATCGGCATAGTGAAATACGGGTAGATTTGCTTTTGTAATCAGGTCATGGCGAGTTGTTAAA
Source organism: Neoceratodus forsteri (assembly GCA_016271365.2). Lineage (NCBI taxonomy): Eukaryota > Metazoa > Chordata > Ceratodontiformes > Ceratodontidae > Neoceratodus > Neoceratodus forsteri. The sequence continues at coordinate 125,987,094 of CM057455.1, forward strand.
GGGAGGCAGTCTCTGTTCTGGTTAAGGATGCCAAATTTAGGATGGGAGTTTAGTACAAATGGCATCTATGTGGGAGGAAAAATCTAGATGGCTGCCTAGCCATTCAACTAGGTATTTGAAAGTATTGATCATGTCAAGGGAGGAGCCATTCAGTGTGACGAATGAAAGGGAGGACTGGAAACAAACCAGGCTTCGTCCGAAGTCGAACATCATAGGCACTTTTTTTGTATTACGTTTTATCTAGTTAGAGCTGGGAAGGAGACAAAGGTTGGACTTTAAGGAGGAAAGTGAGGTGGACTGGCTAGTGGCCAGGGGGGAGTTGGTTCCAGAGAAGAGGGACATGATAGGAGAGGGGAACAGGACCCTAGGCAGCATGGATTCACAGTAGGAAGGTCATGCCAGACGAATCTGATAAATTTCTTTGACTGGGTGACCAAAGTAGTAGATCAGGGAGGGGCTGTGGACATGGCCTACCTAGACTTCAACAAGGCATTTGACACAGTCCCACACAAAAGATTAATATACAAGTTAGCCAGCCTGGGAGTGGGTCCCAAGATGACAGCCTGGGTAAAGAATTGGCTGGAGAATAGGACACAGAAAGTAATAGTAAATGGAGTCCACTCTGAAGAAAGGGGGGTTACTAGTGGGGTACCGCAGGGTTCAGTATTAGGACTGGTCCTCTTCAATGTCTTTATAAGCGACATTGCAGAGGGACTGGAAGGAAAAGTATGTCTCTTTGCAGATGACACAAAGATCTGCAACAGAGTTGATGCACAGGGTAGGGTGGAAAGGATGAGAAGGAACTTGGCAAGGTTAGAGGAATGGTCAAATGTATGGCAGCTTATATTTAATGCTAAGAAGTGCAAGGTAATGCACCTGGGAAACAAAATCCCAGGGGAAGAGTACACAATGGGGGGTGAGATACTAACAACAACAAAAATGGAAAGGGACCTGGGGGTAGTCATATCAGATGACCTAAAGGTGGGCAAGCAATGTGAGAGGGCAGCAAGGAGGGCTGGGGGATACTGGGATGCATAGGGAGAGACATCACCAGTAGAAAACAGGAAGTTATTATCCCTCTGTACAGACAGCTGGTCAGACCCCATCTGAAGTACTGCATGCAGTTCTGGAGACCCAATCTCTGCAAAGACATAGACAGGAGGGAAGCTGTCCAGAGGAGGGCAACTAAAATGGTGCAGGGTTTGCACCGGAAGTCATATGAAGAGAGACTAAAGGAGCTTAATATGTATAGCCTCGAGGAAAGGAGGGAGAGGGGGGACATGATAGAAATGGTCAAGTACCTCAAGGGAATCAACAAAGTCCAAGAGGGTAGCATCTTTCAAAAAAAAAGAGGTGTGCAAGAACAAGAGGGCACAATTTGAAGATGGGGGGCGGTTCAGAGGTAATTTAAGTAAGTATTTTTTCACAGAGAGGGTTGTGGATGCATGGAACGGCCTTCCAGAGGAGGTTGTGGAGTCAAAAACAGTGATGGAGGGTCACGTGATGGCTGCCTGAGTGAGAGCATCTGCCTACCCTCGCTCCCCGACATAACGCATTGTATTTTACAATTAACGTCTCTTTTCAGCGATTGTAAAGTTTGACTTTTAGTTTATTTGCTGCTGGTTAGCATTGGCAACAATTGGGAGAAAACAAATGGAGGCAGAGATGCGGAAAGCAATGCCACGCCACACGCCTCCATCAACTCCGGAGAAGAAAAAGGCCCCCAAGAGGCCCAAATCGCAGACAGCGATATCAAGTAGCTCCTCATCACCCGCCGTAGGGCTTACGGAAGCGTGTTTCCTGGAGGTAATGCAGCCCCTACAGAACACCATCACTAGCATCTCAGAGGAGGTCCATGCTATTAAATGCAACTTGGAGGCACTTAATTTGCGGATGGGAGATGCTGAAGTTCGCATTATTTCCTTGGAGAAAGAAAGAGATAAAGTTAGCCTAGAGAATGCAAACTTAAGGCAAAAAATATGTAAAGTGGAGGATAAAATTGAGGATCTGGAGGGGCGCAGCCAGCGCAACAATTTAATAATATTTGGGTTGCCAGAAAAGGAAGAAGGCAGCAATCCTATACTGTTTGTGAAAAAACTCTGTGAGCGAGTAACCGGCCCCTCCCCAAATGGCACCAGCTATGTGGTCGAAAGAGCACATCGTTCCCTGCACCCCCCTTCCCAACCAGGCTCTCCCTCTTTACCTTTGGAGTTCAAACTTCTAAATTATCTGGATAAACAGCACATCCTGGTTAAAATCAAGGAAGTGGATGCAGTTCAATGGGAATGCCGAAAACTACGAATATCGCAGGATTTACCCCAATCTGTCCGTCTGAAAAGAAGAGAATTTCATCCAATTGTGTCCAAAATGATTGCAGCTGGCAAGGCATTCTGAATGCGATACCCTGCAATGCTACAGGTGAAATATAACGAGAAGTGGCTTAGCTTTGAAACCCCAGCAAAAGCCACAGAGGAGCTGAGCAATCTTTTCCCTGATCTTTTTAAATGAACTATAGCTCAGAACTGGAAAGAAGTGAAAAGGCTATATGTGACGCTGTGATGGTGCAATATAGCTTAAATTGTCTCAACATCAGCACTTCGCCTCAGAGTAAAAATCGGATTTCTTCCATTTCCCTTATCTGCAATTTAGAGAATCTTCTAACTTGAGGAACATTTTGTTGGACAGCCTATGCGTGCACTATTCTTTAAATGTGGGGCAGCAAATACAATCTAAACGTTTTGGATTTTGAGCCGCAGAGAAAGGCATGAGGACTATCTGGATTACACCTTATTTCCTCTGGGGCCCTCAGTGCATGCGGAGATCTGAGGAGTATTCTTGTGGCCTATTTAGGGGCATGAATGAGGAATATTATTTTGGGGATAGAGATCATTGTGCTTCAGTTTCTTTTGGTAGCCTGTAATGATAACAGGCAATGTGGTTTAAACTAGGGGGAGTTTAAAAGTCCTTTCATCCGGTCAGGGTGGAGGGAGGGTGGGCTCCCGAAGGGCAGTCAGAAAGAGGTTTCACGTGCCCTCATATATCTTAGGAGGTCGGTTATTAGAACCAGGTTGGGCAGGATTTGTAAATAGTTGAATTGTAAGTTACAATGAGGGTTTGTGTGTTTTGGAAGGGGACGGGATGGGGTTCTTTTTTGAAGGATGGGCATTTCTGTATAAGGGTCTTGTTATATGGTTTCAACTTTAAAGTGGCCCTTTGGATGGGTCTGGAGGGTTGGGGGAACCTGCGCTATTTATGGGAACCCAGCTTTACTCTCAACAATAGGGGGCATTTACGGCTGAACATTTACTTTAATAGTTTTCCTTTGTTCTACAACGCAACCTTGCTGGGATATGAGTGGCACTTATAACTTTATTAGTTGGAATATCAAGGGGGCTGAAAGCAAAAATAAACGAGCTATGATTCTGAGGCACCTATCCTTGCTCCATGCGGGAATAGCTTGTTTACAGGAGACTCATCTTCTAAGAGATAAAATCTCATTGTTCAAAAAAAGTTGGGTAGGGCAAGTTTTTGGAGCTGGCAATTCCACCAAACGTAATGGCACCATAATATTAATAGCTAAGACGGTACCCTTTGTCATGGGCAAAGAATGGTGGAATCCGGATGGGCGATATATTATAGTACAAGGTCGGTTGGGTGCATCTCCAACAATGATTGCCTCAATATATGGCCCTAACACAGACTCTCCCTCATTTTTTGTCCGATTGCTGCCTCTGCTAGTCTCTAACCCCCCCCCTTGACGTTTGTCGGTGAGGACTGGAACATAGTCCCTAATTCAAAGATAGATCGCACTGGAAATAAGAGAGTGGGGTTATCGCCAGCGCAGAGAGCTTTGAGTGATATTCTCTCTGGTGTGGGGGTGGTGGATGTATGGAGGGTCTTTAACCCGTCAGAGAGGCAATACACCTATTACTCCCCTCCACACACCACCTCCTCCCGGATAGATTTTTGCTTAGTCAGCTCATTTGCACTCCCTGGGGTGATGGAGGCATCTATCCTTCCAAGGGTACTTTCGGACCACTCCCCCGTACAGGTGACTTATATGTTATATGAGAAAGATAGGGAGGGATACAGATGGTGCCTTAACTCTCGATTATTAAAATGTCCCAAAACATCAAAACATATCCAAGACTTTATAACTAATTTCCTTAAATGGAATTTAGGAACAGTCAAAAGAATAGACACAGTTTGGGCGCTCTGAAGTGTGCAGTTCGAGGTGAATTCATACGTATATCAGCCACTTGGGCCCGAGCTGACAGGGGTGCCTTAGACTTGTTAATGAAAGAAATTCAGCAACTAGAAGGCCAATTAAGTCGCAAATCCTCAATGCAGGAATGGGCAAAGCTCCACCAATTGAGGTCCAAATATTATGATTTAATGGCACAAAAAGTGGAGCTAGCTATTCATCGACTAAACTGACATACCTAGAAGCAGGGAGAAAGCAGGAAGCTCCTTGCTTTAAGATTGAAACAGACGGAAATGTCCAAATTTATTCCTGTGTTGAAATCACCCACAATGGGAGACTTGGTCTCTCACCCCAAAGAAATTGTTGGAATCCTCGGTAGGTATTATGAGTCCCTATACTCTACAAGGGACTCAGAGGTGGCGACTAAGCGAGAAATTGTAGACTATCTAGCTACGGTTGATCTTCCAAGGATCTCTCTCTCTCCAAGAGGCAGAGAAACTAGGGGCATCGGTCACGTTAACTGAGGTAGAGCAGGCCATAGGCCAGCTACCTTTGGATAAATCTCCGGGACCAGATGGGCTGTCCAACAATTTCTATAAGACTTGCCTCCCTCAATTAGTCTCCCTTTTAAAGGAGGTTTTCAATTTTTGGTTCCGGGAAGGAATAAAAGACTCATGTTTCTTAATGACATGGATCACATTGATTCCGAAGCCAGATAAGGATTTATCATGCCCAGGAAGTTACCGACCCATATCGCTGATTAACACCGATGTTAAAATCCTAGCCAAAATTCTGGCGTCTTGTTTAGCTTCAGTACTCGGACAGGTTATTGGACGAGAGCAGGTTGGTTTTATGCAGGGGCGAGTTTCGGCAGATCATATGAGAAAGATAATGTACCTAATAGAGGCGTCGAGGGAGGCCAGGACCCCGGCAGCTTTGGGATCCCTCGATGCTGAAAAAGCCTTTGACCAGGTGTCCTGGCATTTCTTGTTCGCATCTCTTCGTGAGTTTGGATTAGCTGACAGTTTTATACAATGGGTCAGAATACTCTACTCTTCTCCCAGTGCTAGAGTGTGGGGTAATGGATACCTCTCAGATCCATTTACCCTACAGAGAGGAACCTGCCAGGGTTGCCCGCTCTCCCCGCTTCTTTTCAATTGTTATCTTGAGCCTTTAATACGAAGGTTAGTCTCGTCCCCATTAATAAGCAGAATCCAGATTCAGGAAGAGAAATATCTAGTTTCAGCATACGTTGATGACCTCTTAATACACACTGCAAATCCTAAGGACTCGATCCCAGCTCTACTGGAGGAAATAAATCAATTTTCCTTAGTATCAGGGTATAAATTAAACCCTACTAAAACAAAAGTCTATCCGCGAAACTCCCTTTGTGACAAGAGTATATGTGCTGCTGGTGACCTTACATGGGAGCCTAAGGTCCTATCTTATCTCGGGATTAAAATCTCTAGAAGTGTTCCATCGATGATCAATCTTAATCTAATAAACCTCATACAGGTAATTAAGGCGGATTTGGAGAGATGGAACGCCCTCCCATTATCGCTTTAGGGCAGAGTTAATATATTGAAAATGAATATATCACTTAGGCTATTATACCCTTTGAACATGATGGGTATTTCTCTCCCGAAATCCTGGTTTCTACACATCCAGAGAATATGTAATGGATTTTTGTGGAGGGGTAAGGCTGTGAGAAGAGCATACCTTAAATTAACAGCACCCAGATTCAAAGGTGGCCTTGCACTACCATCCTTGTTCCTGTATTATGGGGCCCAACACATAAGTAGAATAGCTTATTGGCTAATTGAGGAAAATCCAAGAGCAGATTTAGCCTATACACCAATATGGCTTGATATTGAGCGCAACCTAGCCCGGAGTGTGTCAATCACTTTACATGCTATGGCATTCATGAAGCCCGCGTGTCTTCCTAGTCAACTTAAAAGATTCCCAATGGCCTGGTCACTCAAAACTTTCCAGCAAATGCAAATACAGTTTTTAGAAAAGTGGTATGTATCTAAGGTTCAACCGCTAGCCAATAATTGGCATTTTCAGATTGGGAAAAAAACCTATCCTGCCCTCCTTTCTTCTGCAACTGGGACACTGTATTCTGGAGGATCTTCTCCAGGACGCAGAACTGGCCCCATTTAAAGTATTACAGTGTAGATTTCAGCTAAAGGATTAAGATTTTTTCAAATATCTACAAATTAAAATGGCTATTTGGGCATTTATAGGAAGGCAAGAATGGGTGCCACAGGAGTCAGAAGGTCTCTTAAAGGCTCTCCAGGGAGCGGGACAGTCTCACTCAGTCTCTAGAATTTATAAGCACCTCCAGACTCTAGATACTCTTCTTCCTAGAGGTGTGTGTTATTATTGGGTGTGAGTGCTGTCACTCCTTGAAGATCCTGCCTACTGGGAAAAGGTATGGAAGGGAATTTATAGATACATCAAGCAGGATAAGCTTAGATTGATTCAGTTTAATATTTTACATAATATCTATTATTCCCCAGAAAGGCTTTTTAGAACAGGTCTAGTATCATCCCTGCTATGTCCGCGAGGTTGTCAGGTACCAGGGTCCCTATACCACATGCTATGGCAGTGCCCACTAATACAGAAGTTTTGGGCAGTGATACAAACGATTTTAGATCCAGTTCTGGGATTGGATGCCCTATTTACCCCAGAGAGCTGTGTGTTGACAATATTTCCCCGAGGGATTCCCCAGACACATATAGCACACATAGTATTGATTTCAGCCACAGCGAAGCTGGTCATTTTAAGACATTGGAAGGAGGAGTCCCCTTCCGCTGTCATAGAGTGGTATCGAGAAATCTTGCTAGCAATCCAAGTGGAGAAACACATATCGAATCTGCAACACACATATCGCAGATTCATGAGGATTTGAGAGCCATTCTTATCCTTGCTGGAGCTGACAAAACTCTAATAGAAGGAATGCATGTTGCTGAAAGTAACTGCTCACATCAATTATCTTTACATTGTAAAAAGAGAGTAGACACATACTCCTGGTGATATTTATATATGTTGAAGAGCGCGGGTTGGGGAGGTAGGGGGAGGGTTATTATAACTGAGTTCAAATATCTGGCCTGTACACCACCTGATGTATTACTGAAATGTTAATAAAGCATACTGAATTGAAAAAAAAAAAACAGTGGTGGAATTCAAGCATGCATGGGACAGTCATACGGCCATTCTAGGGGGTGGGGGTAGGAAGAAGTAGGCTGCTGGGTAACTAGGATCTGCAGCTTATCCAGTAGGTAGGGAAATGGGCAGACTGGGTGGGCCAAGCAGTCCTCATCTGCCATCAAATTCTATGTTTCTATGTTTTTCCTGAAACTATAGTTGAATTTTAGCAAAATGTTTCTGTAGGGAGGTGAATATGTAATTTATGGGGGGGGGGAGAGGTCTAGATCATGGTGTCATCCATGTACATCCATATCTCTCAACCTCTCAGCACTAAAAATCATAGCACTGCCCTTCAAAAATCATAGCAAAGGGTCATAATGTGTAACACTTTCTTATTTTAAAAAATAATACATCTACAGATAGTGGGCCCCATGCAGTTAGTGATAATGAATGTTTCTATCAACTTAGTTTAATGAATGAATAGTTTGTTTGTCCAGAAATAGTTCTAACATTATGAGGAACTTCAGTAAATCTATGCAGAGGAAGGTTAAATTTGAGTGTAAAAATCATAGCGCTATGCAAAATTCATAGCAGTTGAGAGGTATGTGTACATCTGTATGTGGGAGGTGGAGCAGATGAAGGGAAGATCATTTATAAAGATTGAAAACAAAATGGGCCAGAGTACAGAACCCTTGGGGTATACCAGCTAGGAAGGGGGGAGAGGGCATTTCTACATTGGACTGATTGCTGTCTTTTGAGTAAATAAGAGTTGAACCATTTGACTGCCAAATGAGACAACCCAAATGAATATAGTTTAGAGATCAGAAGGTGGTGGGAGAGGGAATCAAAAGCCTTGGCCAGGTCTGCAAAGATGGCAGAGGTGACTTGGCCTAGATCCATTGTGGAGTGGATATGGTCCATGACTTGTAGCAGAGAAGTGACAGTGGAGTGCTGTTTCCTGAAACCTCACTGATAGAGAGAGAATACCAGAGGCTGTTAGATGGTCCAGGAACCCAAAGTAGATCAGAGATTCTTGCAATTTGGCAAGAGAGGTCAGAATAGAGATGGACCTTAAGTTGTTGGGTGAGATCAGATCCCTGTCTTTGTGGAACAGAATCACTTTAGCAAGCTTTCAGGCCTAGTGGACCATGTCCGATGAGTGGGAAAGGATTAGAAGGGGAGCAAGAGGAGAGGCTATAGCTGGGACTGAGATACAGAGGAGTCAGGCCTGGATTTCAGGCCATAAGAAGAAGAATCAGCATTTACATAGCGCTTTTTCATACATCCAAAGCACTTTACAAGCAATGCTAGACTGGTAGTGAAGTGACTGAATGTGTGGTGGTGGCCATATCGCACATCATCACCCACACACAGCCTGGATAATTGCATGAACCAGTTTATGGGAAGGGGAATGTTGGCCAGGACACCGGGAATGTTCCCTACTCTTTGAGAAGAGTACCCTGGGTTCTTTTACTTCCATCTGGACACCCACCAGGATGGGCAGAAGGGACCTCGGTTTAACGTCTCATCCGAAGGATGGCACACCCCAACAGTACAGCACCCCCCAATACTGCACTCGGATGCCAGCGATTTTTAGGTGCAAGTCCAATCCCGGTGTGGGATGAGAACCCACGACCTTCTGGTCCAGAGGCGGATGTGCTACCAACTGAGCCACGCTGACACATAAGTATCTGATAGACTTCTGTGGATGATGTGAGGGGGCGAAATTAAAGCCACCATTGAGAGGAGGGGGAGGGGGACCCACTGAGGAGGAAGAGGGGTTGTCAGGGAGTGTGCAGGTAATGAAGAATTTATTGAAGGGTTCAGCTATAAAGAAAGGGTCAGAGGAGTTCGAGCCATCAAAGTGGAGGGCAGGGGGGGGCAATATTTGCAGGAGAGTCCATGAGTGCACATATGACCTTCCAGAAAGTAGCTAGGGAGCTAGCATTTACCTCGACTTGAGACCTGAAGTAGTCAGCTTTGGCTTAACGGATGCCATGGTGCAGGCATTTCTCTGGGACTTGTACAGCTGGAGACATGCAGGGGACTTACACAGATACATAGATGCTGCTGGCAGATAAGGACCGCTAGGCTCATCCAATCTACCAGTTTAAGCTGCCTAATGAAGCATCCAGTAACCCAGTCTGGTCATTCCTTAAACTTTTTCTTCCTATCTCTATTATTCCTTTGTTTCTGTACCATGCATGTTTGAAGCCCACCACTGTATGAGCTGCCACCACCTCCTGGGGCAGGCTAGTCCATGTACTCACCTCCCTTTCCATGAAAAATAACTTCCTGACATTTCCCCTTATGCAGCTGCCACTCAGCCTATTGTCATGTCCTCTTGTCCTGGCACTATTATTAATCTGGAATATGTTGTTTCTTTCCACCTTGTTAATGCCCTCGAGGTACTTGAATGTTTCTATCATGTCACCTCAGCAGTGATGTGGTGGGGGTGGGAGGATAGTATCCCATCTAGGAGGGAGGGGTTTGTGGACTTGGGATTTAGGCATGTTGGCTCTGAGATCAATTGAGGGAGGTTTAGGAATTCAGTCTTGAAGAGGGTGGGTTTTTAAGGCAGGGGAGAGCCAGTCTATATTAAAGTCACCAAAAATGATGAGCTTGTCTTTGACAGTATAGTAGGTAATAAAGGAGATGCAGGTAAGAAGGGAGCCATTAGCCACTTTAGGGGGGCATTTAGTTCACCAATGCAGATAAGGGTGGTAGAGGGAAGAAAGAGGAGAAGAATGAAAAGATCATGGGAGGAGGAAAGGGATTCCTGAAAAGAGATGGAGATTGATAGAGATTTGTGCATATACAGTGATAGCGCACTACTGCACTTGCCTTGATCTTGGCTGTAAAGACTGAAATCAGGGATAGAAATGAATGAGTCTGGAATCCCTGAGGACAGCCAGGTTTCAGTGACACACAGGGCATCAGAAGCATGCTGGGAGAACCAGACATTCAGGGAATCCCTTTTTTGGAAGGAGACTCCTTGCATTTAGGTGAAGAAGACAGAGACTCATAGAAGGGATAGAGGAAGAGTGGGGACCTGGGTTAGGCTCAGTGTCGCCACCTATGAGTAAGAAGGAGAGCACAAGGAGGACACAGGACATGCAAATAGGGTGAGGCATTTGAAAGGACACATCAGCGGAAGCATTTGCACAGTAGGTGTTCAACAGAGAACCATTTAGTATACAATAGGGGTTGCGAGTTGTTACAGCATGTAGTTGTGAGAGCACTAGAGTGCTGGATAGGGAGAAATCATTTAGATGCAGAGGCTTGTCAACAGAATACCAGTCCAATAGCAGAGTGTCTGATAAAGGCAGTAGTGCAGCAAGGGCTGTGATGAGGGTACCTGTCTGGCACAGATAGTAATTTTTTTTTTTATTATTATTATTAAGGGGTGGGGGAGCACATGTGATTTAACATGGGAATACAGAGAGGGAGATACCTGAAAGGTGATTCATTGGATGACTGGCACACTTCACTGTATGGCCCAGCTGAGAATCAGTGTGAAACGAGGGGAAGAAAGAGGAAGGATTTAGTGAAAGAGCGGTATTTAAAGTAGATGAGATAGAATAGCCATGAGCAGCTGTCTCAGAGCAGGCATGAAACAGTAAAGGCATATGCCAGGCACATATTGTCAGCTCTGTAATGGTTGTGAGCCTTAGAGCTTGAGTTATTTGACTAATCAGTAGTAGTTTTAGTTTTTGAAATATGCAGTGACAAAGAAACAGCGGTCTTAAAATTATTTTTCAGGCTGGCCCGGTGGCACCGAGGGTCGAGACGCTGGATGCCACACCATGCACCAGACCAGCAAATGGAGTTTGGGAGCAGACTCTGGAGCCAGGATTTGACAGGGCGATGAGAGGATTGAGAGTACAGAGGACTGCTCTCCTCTCCTAGGGAGGGTATATGGGAACACATCACTCTGTAGAGGCTCCCAGTTGAGTCTGGGGGCACCACAGGAGCAAGCTGCTAACAGGGGTTGAGGTGATGGTGGACATCTGATGAGGGTCCACCCTTGGATCTGACATCATTGCATGTTCATATCTTGGGGGAATAACTATTCAAGGTGAAAAACCCCAATTTCCTGGAAGGCAACGGCTGGGCTCAAGTAGCTGAACCCACATGTCCAACATCGGCCCTGATCCTGACTTGACTGTCTGAGGTCCCTGCATCCTCCTGTTCGGGCCTACAGGAGAGGTAAGACCCAACTACTAATTCCTCGGTTGGGGGAGGGGTACTGGTGGAAGGAAGAGGAGGCACTGACTGGGTCCTACCAGAGAGATGCCCAGGACACCGCAGACCAGAGGGAAACAAAGTCAACAAAAATAAAAATCCTCACAAAATGTGAAAAACAATCTTTTTCCAGAGTTTCTTTTTTCACACTTAGCGGTAAAAGAAAAACCTATTTTACAAACTTTAAAAAATAATCGTTTTTCACAATTTGTGGCAAAAGAAAATATTTTTTGCAAATTGTGGAAAAAGATCCAGTTTCATGGTATAGGTTTTCCATGGTTTGTAAAAAAAAGATTTCCACTGTTAAAAAAAAACTTTTCTGACTGACTAATCAGACAACTAACCACAGAATATGATTTTCTGTGTACCAACTGTTGGTGTTTCCTAAATTCTCCTATTTTTTTAGTAATTTAATTTTGCTGCCATTGCTAACTGAAAACGAGATGGCAGTAGCACGAAAAAAGATTCAGCATTTCAGAAAAAGATAATGGGGGAAGGGATTCACAAAACAATCTGAAGGTGCAAAATCTTCCCTAAGTCCCCAAAAGTTCTGTAGCTACAGACAAAATATGGGAAATTGCTCTGAGTGCTATACACAAAACTTACGCAGCTGCAAAAAAAAGAGACACTACTGACTATGGAAAAAAGTGCAGCCGAGGAAAGTTCCTGAGTGAATAAAGGTCATTGATAAGTGTGGCACAGCCCCCGTAAAGGCTATTCTCAGCCTTTGTTTTTCCACAGTTGCAGAAAAAATGTTGCATAAATGAGAGTGAGGTGTAAAACTCCTGAGCAAAATGCCTTGCCCAACAATTTATATACAATTATAGTGGAGGTTAGGCACAAGTAGGGTTGCCACCTGTTAGTTTTTTTACCTGGTGATCAGGTTTTAGCATCTCTATCAGGTAATCCAGTTTTGCTCTGTGCTGGTCAGGTTTTTGAGGCATTTTGAGTGCTCACATACTTTTGAAACAAATTTTGCTCTCTCATTCATTGTTTCAACTACATGTCCAGGTTACAAACAAGTTCTGTTATCAATATAGCCTTTTGTTTGTGAAAGCAGTCAACCAGGGAGGTGTGAAGTGTGGCCATTAACATCATTAGCACTTACTTAACCTTCCACTGCATCTTAAAATGGCATAGCAGCAAAGCTGCCCCATTATAGGAAACAATTTGTTTATTGTGTATTATTCTGTACCACGTGTACTGTTGTATGCTAGATACAGTATTTCCCTTGTCTCCCCCAGATCATATCTGTAAAAGAGATTTATTTTATCTCTGTATGTTTATCTGGTAAACCAATGTAACAAAATAAACACACACTGTACATAAGGTAATAAATAACTAGGAAGAACCTGAGAAAGTAATTTTAACAGGTACAGTACAGTATCTTAACATTTTTCCGTGCGACAAGATGCTTTTGTAAATGAGTCCCTGACTCAAAGGTTGTAAATCCGACTTTCAAAAATAAATAAATAAATACATTTTTGTTAAACTGCTGCTTTAAATGTTGTATTTTATTGATATAACAAATGGCTATCTAGGAGGAGCAGTGCATTATGAGCCATGAAAATGGGTGGGGCTATTGGTGGAGCTTAGGATCCGGTTTTCATTTCATCCAAAGGTGGCAACCACAGGCACAAGTAATTGCAAACCAGTGTGTGTGTGTGTGTGTATGTGTGAGAGGAGGGATTCCCAAAACAATCTGAATGTGCAAAACCTTCCTAAGTCCCCAAAAGTTCAGTAGCTGCGGAAGAAAAGTGGAACTTGCTGTGAGTGCTATACACAAAGCATCCGCAGCTGTGGAAAAAAATACACTGGGGACTGTGGAAAAAAGTGCAGCTATGGAAGTTCCAAAGGAAAAAAAGTCATTGAAAAGTATGGTATATCCCTTAGAGGCTGTTCACAGCTAGTGTTTTTCCACAGTTGTGGAAAAAATGTTATACACATGGGGCTGGATTCGCAAAGACAGCCAAAATTTCCATAGCTGAGGAAGAATGACTTGTAGTACTGCAGAAATCTAGTTGCATCATATTCACAAAGAACATTTCTGTAGTTACAGAAATCCATAAAACAGGCAAGTTACGGAAGTTCACAAGTGTTGAAATCTCCCTAACATTCTTTCCTTAACTGAGGAAAAAACTCAGCAGGCACAACATCTGTCCCCCACCTTGTAGAAGGCGCAGCCCTCGAGGTCCAGGGAGTGGAGGGGCTCCGAGCCGCCAGCGGGTCGGCGGCACCTCTGCAGCCGACCAAGGGTTCCAGGAGGCCGGGAGAAGCAGGCAGAAAGAAGGCGCAGCCCTCGAGGTCCAGGGAGTGGAGGGGCTCCGAGCCGCCAGTGGGTCAGCGGCACCTGTGCAGCCGACCAAGGGTTCCAGGAGGCCGGGAGAAGCAGGCAGAAAGAAGGTGCAGCCCTCGAGGTCCAGGGAGCGGAGGGCCTCCGAGCCGCCAGCGGGTCAGCGGCACCTGTGCAGCCGACCAAGGGTTCCAGGAGGCCGGGAGAAGCAGGCAGAAAGAAGGCACAGCCCTCGAGGTCCAGGGAGTGGAGGGGCTCCGAGCCGACAGCGGGTCGGCGGCACCTGTGCAGCCGACCAAGGGTTCCAGGAGGCCGGGAGAAGCAGGCAGAAAGAAGGCGCAGCCTCGAGGTCCAGGGGATGGAGGGCCCGAGCCGCCAGGCAGGTCAGCGGCACCTGTGCAGCCGACCAAGGGTTCCAGGAGGCCGGGAGAAGCAGGCAGGAAAGAAGGCACAGCCCCTCGAGGTCCAGGGAGTGAGGGGCTCCGGAAGCCGCCAGCGGGTCGGCGGCACCTGTGCAGCCGACCAAGGGTTCCAGGAGGCCGGGAGAAGCAGGCAGAAAGGTACGGGCAAAGCTGAAAACCAATCGGAAAGCGACTGCAGTCTGTGCCTTGCTTCCGATTGGTGCGCCTTCCCCATAGACTTAAACTGGGGTTTGCTGCACTATTCTGGCCGGGATTTCTGCTTTTCTTTAAATTATTTTGAATTCCTCATAAAAAGTGCTGTTTTCTCTTACTTTGTGCCTGATTTATGGGCTGTTTTTCTGTATTTTAAAATAAGTGTTACAGTCTTTTGGAATGCTGTGTGGGCTAGACGCTTAGGCGCCTAACCCCCATACCCTCCCAGTCTATTGTTGTGCAAATCTTAAGTTTTAGCACCTTATTGCAGATTACTGCAATAAAGGTACCCTGCTGACTGCCTTCTCCTCTGTCCCCCACCTTGTAGAAGGTGCAGCCCTCGAGGTCCAGGGAGCGGAGGGGCTCCGAGCCGCCAGCTGGTCGGCGGCACCTGTGCAGCTGACCAAGGGTTCCAGGAGGCTGGGAGAAGCAGGCAGAAAGGTACGGGCAAAGCCGCAAAATTTTTGCCTGCCCCCCCCCCTCCTGGTTGATTCCTTTAATACACTTTCTCCCGCCATTTCTTAATCCATGCCCACATCCCTTTCCCTTCCTCCCTTAACCCATACCTAACCTCCACAATGCTACTTTGCTTCCTTTTGCTCCTGAGCCTCGCATCTCACCCAATCCCTTATGATATTAATGTTATGCCCAGTGTCAAGATAAATAACTCAGTTAATACTCTGCCCACTTCTGCCATCCACAATGGCCAACCACGGATTTCTTATTCACCCCAAACCACGCTTATAATGCAACCTCTGGGATATCCCACATAAGGCCATCCTAACAATTCAGCACAGCCCTGGCACCTTACTTGTATCATGGCTTTTATTAACCCACTATGCCTGTCCATTAAATTATTATGCTATGATAAAATTCGCACCTATACCAGGACCATCACTCATCTCACAGCAGGCACCCAGGATTAGGAGGAAACGCCTGACCACTCACTATCCCTGTCCCTTGGTGCCCTCCTCAAATTAATCTTCTACCTTCTGATCTGTTTTGGTACCATTGAAATAAATCCAGGCCCCATTGAAAGTTTATTTTCCCCTGCTGATCTATCCTCTATAAATGGATTGAGCTTCCTACACTTCAATGCCTGCAGCCTCTTAAAAAAATTCTCCGTAATTCAGGCCTGGGTGGCACATACCCTGCCTGACTTTCTGGTCATCTCTGAATCTTGGCTCAGACCTTCGACCAAAGACAGTGTTGTAAACCTTACCAACTATCAGCTCTTCAGAGCAGATCGCCTTCAGGGGTGGTGGGTGGCCATATACATTAAGGACACCATCTCTGCTACCTCTCATCAACACATCCGAACCAAAGGAATTTGAATGTTTGTCAATCAAAATATCCCTTCTAACTTGTCTTCATTTAAATTGATTGGCTGCTATAGGCCCCCTCAGCAGGCCTCAAATTACTATCTCACCTGGGGTTAATAACTAATCTAGGCCCTGAAGATACCATCATCCTTGGTAATTTGAACTTAAACTGGCTATCTAATGCATCTGCACCATTGGTAACCTTTTGTGACACCTATGGCTTTACACAGCTAATTAAAGACCCAACCAGGGTTAACCTAAAAAATTCTAGCAACAGCTCACTCCTGGATATTATGTTGGTAAACAAGCCTCACTTATATCGCATGCAGGAGTACCCAATGATATAAGTGACCATTGTCCCATAGCTGGCATAAGATCTTCACTCAAACCACCCAACCCTGCTGAATTTGTCCTCAAAGGTCAAAAAGAAGTTCAACATACCAGGATACCTCCATGACCTGAGTAACACAATATATTGGCAAGATTTCTACCTTACAACCTCAGTGGAAACAGCTCTCCAGATCTTAAAGGACATTATCACTAATGCTCTCAATATTCATGCACCATTCACCAATATCAGAACTAAAGCAAGGTCCTGCCCTGGTTCACCACTGATCTTAAAACAGCCTTGCTAGCCAGAGACAAACTGTGGAAAAGGCAAGAAAAACTAAGGATTCCAGAGACTGGCTAAATTTCAGAAAAGCAAGAAATTCATGTACAACACAAATAAGATCTGCCAAAGCTGCCTATTATAGAGCTGAATCGGATGCCTCCTACAACCCAACCAGGCTCTGGGAACTATAAAGGGTATCTTGGGCCAAAACTCTACTCCTGCCTTAACCTGCAAACTGCTACTAAATAACACAGAAATTACGGACAAACAAGAAATCCTAAATACCTTCAATGACCACTTCACCACAGCTGGACTAGCATTTGACTCTTCACCTGCAAATCTCCTGAGATCTTCCTTGAACCTTCAATCCACCGTGGGTCAAAAGGCTTCTCCTTCAACCCAATATCCTTGAAAGAAGTGGAAGATCTCCTCTCCAATTTAGATACTTCAAAAAGTGCAGGTACAGACTCCCTGGACCCCTACTTCCTCAAGATTGCATCTCAAGTCTTATCTGCCCCCCTCACTCATCTCTTCAATCTTTCCCTCACCACTGGATCCATTCCCTCCACTTAGAAAACAGCTCAAGTAGTTCCTTTACTCAAATCTGGTGATCCCATGGACCTCAATAATTACAGGCTCATTTCCATCTTATCAGTTCTATCCAAGATGCTCGAAAAGTTAGTAAACTCACAATTAAGGGACTACCTGGATAACAATAACCTCCTAAATACAGCACAATCAGGATTTAGATCAAGGCATAGCACCATTTCGGCCCTAGCCAAAGTAACCAACGACTGGCAGATTGCTATGGATAAGAAGAACAGTACCTGTGCTGTGTTCCTGGATTTGAGCAAAGCATTTGACACAGTGGATCATGAATCATTAATCACTCCCCTTGGCTCACTAGGGTTGGATTCCCTTCACTCAATTGGTTCAAGTGCTATCTATCAGATAGGTCACAACTGGTAAAAGATGGAAACTACTATCCACCTTAAAACCACTGTTAAGAGGTGTACCGCAAGGCTCTATTCTTGGCCCCATCCTCTTTGCCATCTATATTAATAATATTGATGCTAACCTCACTCAATCCAACATCCATCTGTTTGCTGATGATACTGTATTATATGTTAGCAATCCTTCATTATCTAAAGCCTGTGAACTGCTACAATCTGAATTTTCCATCCTTCAACACAACCTACTGGATAAAAAACTACTTCTAAATGCAAAAAAAACAAAAGCTATGTTCTTTACCTCAAAGAGTTGCTCTGCCACCCCCACCATCCACCACCTACAACTAACCACCTTACTTGGAAGAAGCTGGAATTTGTTGATAACTTCAAATACCTTGGAGTCTGGATTGATAACAAGCTTGACTATTCTGTCCATATTGAGGAGCTACTAAAGAAACTGAGACAAAGGCTTGGTTTATTTTTAGAATAAAGCACTACCTCAACAGAGACACCAAAAAAGTTAATCCAGGCTTCATTCCTATCCCTCATTGACTATGCTGACTTTCTGTATGTACATTGTTCCCTCCCCTCTTAAATAAACTGGACACCCTATACCACAGGTCCATCAGATTCATTACTGACCTTCCTTCAGCACCCATCATTGCTCCCTTTATAAGGCAGTTAACTGGACATCATTACAACACAGAAGAAATAGGAATGCTGCAATTTGGATATTCAAAGCCTTATCAGGCAAGCTACCTACCTATATCTCAGACTGTTTTACTCAAATTACTTCTAGGCCATACAACCTAAGGATCAGCAAATTATCATTCTTAAGGTCCCCAATGTCTGCACCCAGTTTGGGAGGGCTGCTATCAGCTACTCACTAGCAATTGTTTGGAATTCACTCCAAAAAACCATGAAGCTAAATAACCTCCTACCCTTAATATCCTTCAAAAGATTATTCACCACCCTATTCCCAGAACTCTGCAACTGTTTCCACAAGGCCTAAACCCCGGCCCTACCTACCCCCTCTTTTTTTTTTTCGTGTTCCTATATGCTGATAAAACTCCCGTTTCCAGTCCCAAGATTCACCCTCAAAATGCCTGCTAGGTCCTATAATCTACATATTACTCCTGATGTGCCCATTGCCTTCTGTCTCACAGATTAAAAGTTTTAATGTGCCGTGTACATATGTATATTGTTATATATTAGCACTTATGTCATTGTATTACTGTTTATGTTACCCCTGTCATTGTATTACTGTTTATGCTACCCTTGTCAATGTAATAACACTTGCACTTCTTGACCACTCAGGTCCATCTTGTAAATGAGCTATGCTCAATGATGTTCGCCTGATTAAATAAAGATTTTGATTGATTAATTGATTGACAACAGGTTATCCATATTACCTGGAGCAGCAGACTGACAGTCTTGCCATAGATACAGCAGTAAGTACTCAGAGAGAGACCAGCAGACAGTCCCCCAACTGAGACCACTCCAGCACCACTGGTACCAGCAGGGCCATGCACCACAGTGGCTGACTGTAACTGTTGGTGGAACTGATGGTTGTGTCTCTCGCTGGGGTGTTTATGTTGCCTGCTTCAGTAGCACTCACTGCTGGCTGTTGCCAGCTCTGCCTTTACTGCCTGTGGAGCTACTGTGTGGGCTGCACTGGGTCTAGTGGTTGTAGTTTATTGTATTTCAGTGAAAATGTGTGCTATTTTAGTTGTAACAACTGACGCTACTATATACCCACAGGTTTGCTATTACTTGTGCCTGCCCCTACACTATGATTGTATCTTAATTGTTGGTACACTGCACTTTGCTCAGGGAAAGTTACCCCTCATTCTTTGTCGTGTAGCATGTGTGCAACATTTTTTTCACAACTGTGGAAAAAACTGGCTGTGAATAGCCCCTAAGGAGATATGCTATTCTTTTCAATGGCTTTTTTTCTCTAGGGAACTTCTGTAGCTGTACTTTTTCAACCATCCTCAGTGTATTTTGTTTCTGCCGCTGCAGAAGTTTTCTGGATAGCACTCAGAGCGATTTCCCTTTTTTTCCCAAAGCTGGGCAACCTTTAGGGACAGGGAATGTTTCACACCTTCAGATTGTTTTGCGATCCCCCCTCCCCATGCTGCACCACAAAGAGTGAGACGTAACTCCCTGAGCAATGTGCAGTCTACCAACATTTGAGATACAATTATGGTGGATGAGCAGGCACATGTAATAGTAAACCTACATTAGTGTCAGTTGTTACAACTAAAATAACACATATTTTCATTGAAATACAACAAACTACAACCAATAGACCCAGTGCAGCCCACACAGTAGCCCCACAGACAGTAAAGGCAGAGCTGGCAACAGCCAGCAGTGAGTGCTACTGAAGCAGGTAACATAAACACTCCAGGGAGAGAAATAGATACATAGATACATAGACAGTGTCGGCAGATAAGGGCCTATGGCCCACCCAGTCTGCCCATTTAAGCTTGTAAGTTCAGTTTTTCCTAGAAGTCTGTTGCACCTTTACCCCTGACCTCCAGAATTCCTTTATGTCTATCCCATGCATTCTTAAACAACCATCACTTCCACTAACAGTTACAGACAGCCACTGTGGTTCATGGCCCCTGCTGGTACCGGTGGTGCTGGAGTGGTCTCAGTTGGGGGGACTGGCTCCTGGTCTCTCTCTGAGTACTTACTGCTGCATCTATGGCAAGACTTTCAGTCTGCTGCTCCAGGTAATATGGATAACCTGTTGTACCTGCTGAACCTTTTTCTCAGCTAAGAAAAGAATGTTAGGGAGCTTTCAGCACTTGTGGATTTCTGTAACTTGCCTGTTTTATGGATTTCCACAACTGCAGAAATTTTCTTTGTGAATACGGTGCAACTAGATTTCCACAGTGCTACAAGCTATTTTTCTGCAGCTATGGAAATGTTAGTTTTGTGACTCCTGGCCTGGGTGTATAGCAGTGGCAGTTGTTACATCAACAGTAGCACATATTGTCATTGAAAGACAACAAATCACCACGACCAGACCCAGGGTAGCCCATGAAGGATCCCCTCAGGTAGTAGGTGTTGAACAGCCTGCAGTGAGTGCTACTGCAGCAGGCAACAGAAACACTCCAGGGAGAGACATGACCACCAGTTACAGACAGCCACTGTGGTGCATGGGTGTGCTGCTACCAGTGGTGCTGCAGTGGTCTCAGTTGAGGGAATGCTTGCTGGTCTCCCTTTGGGTACTTTCAGGTACATCTAAGGCAAGACTGTCAAAGTCTGCTGCTCCAGCTAATGTAGATCACCTGTTCTTGTGCCACCTAAGCCTTTTCCGCAGCTGCAGATCCACACTTGTGGATTTTCAACACTTGTGGAAATTCCGCAACTGCTGTATTTTACGGATTTCTGCACATGCGCAATTTTTCCTACAGACTATCCTGCACCAATGTCTCCACAGTGCTGCAGGCCTTTTTCCCACAGCTGTGAGATTTTTGGCTGTCTTTGTGAATCCATCCTAATGTGTTTGTGAAAAAGGATTCTGCATTTCCAATGAAGAATTATTTTTCAGGGTGATTATGTAACTTTTCCCTCAGAAAATAATGGGAAACTGAAATTTAATAATTTTGAAATGGAGTGATGTTTTTTTACCAAATCTTCAAACGGCACCACTGTGATGCAAGACCTAAATACCCTAAAAATTTCAAACCAAAATTCCACACCAGTTTTGCACAGCAGCATGACAAAGAATTTCACAAAAAATGGTAATTTACACATTTTTTGACACTCTGAATCTCCTCACCCACAAATCTGACCAGAATGCAACCTTTTTTTAAATAACATATTTTATTGAAGCAATGCCAGTTGTACATTGAGTCAACACAAGTATACTGAACACTGTAGGTATCAGGCTAATGTAATCACCCACCGGCCCCTTAATTCATTAGTAGGCACACCTCTCACAGTCTAGGAGAAAAAAAAAGGGGTGGGGGTCACAGAACACTGCCAGTGCTGCCACCATTAAACTAGATGGTGACACCAGCTAAAAACCAGAAAACATCCAAATGTGGCTACTACAGTAGGCACACACCTGGTGGGACCAAATACCATGGCCAACAACCCAGGTACCAGGGAGAAAACATTTGCTCAGGGCTATGCTAGGTTTGTACTTCTGGACAGGGAGGGTATACGAGGTGGTGGAGTAGCTCTCTGCATGATGGAAGGAATCAAAGCAACAGAACATACGGGAAAACAGGGAAGAGAGGAAGCAATGTGGGTCAATTTGGAGACAGGCAGTGGTATCACAATCTGCACAGGGGCTGTATACAGACCCCATCTCGGGGGAGGGGGGAATGGACATGGAAATGATAGAAGATATTTTTAGAATGGCAGAAAAAGGGAAGATATTGTTGATGGGGGCTCTGAATATGCCAGATGTTAACTGGAGTGCATTTGTTGCAGCCACATCAAAGAGCAGGGTCATTCTAGATGCCCTGCAGGGGACATGCCTTAGACAACTAGTACTGGAACCCACTCGGGAAGGAGCATTCTTAGACCTGGCACTCTCAAATGGAGATTGAGGGAAGATCACAGATGTAGAAGTGGGTAGCCATCTAGGAACTAGAGACCATTGAACAATATGGTTCATGATAAACACAGCAGTAGAGTCAAGTCATACAAAGGCAAAGGTCTTGGACTTTAGGAGGGCTGACTTTGCCAAAATGGGTGAGTGGTTAAGGAATGCACTAGCAAATGGGCAGGAAGGAGGGGTGGAAGAACAATGGGGAATGATCAAAACTGTCATCACTAAGGCAACAAGCCTTTGTGTGAAGCAAATCAACAAAACAAAATGATGAAAAAAACCTCTATGGTTCTCAAAGGAGGTGGCAGGGAAGGTTAGGGAGAAAAAGATAGCATTCACGAAGTACAAGAAATCACAGAAGGAGCAGGACAGAGAACTGTATCAGTTAAAGCAAAAGGAAGCAGGAAATGCAGTCAGAACAGCAAAGGCCCAAACTGAGGAAAGGATAGCCAACTCAATTAAGAAGGGGGATAAAACCTTTTATAGCTACATCAGGAAGCAAAGGAAGACCAAGAGAGGGATAGTGAGGCTTAATAAGGGGGGGGGGTGAGGGGGGCAGAGGGTGACTGTGAAAAGGCAGAGATACTTAACAAATATTTTTGCTCAGTATTCACAAGTGAAGAAGGGGAGGTACCTAAACCAAACAACAGAACCACTCTGGATAGGGGAGTTGATACCAGCTCATTCACAGAAGAAAGAGTTCTGAAAGAACTCTTATAACTGAAGGTGACAAAGCAATAGGGCCTGATGGAATTCACCCTAGAATTCTAAAAGACCTAAGGGTAGAACTAGCGACACCACTTACTACCCTCTTTAACAAATCATGGGAGGATGGAGTGGTACCTGAGGACTAGAGGAGGGCAGATGTGATTCCTGCTTCACAAAAGTGGAAGCAGGGCAGAGGCAGGAAACTACAGACCTGTTAGTTTGACCTCAGTGTTAGGGAAAATGCAGGAACCACTTCTGAAGGAGAGAATTGTTGAGTACCTAGAGGCCAGAGGGGCACAGGACCCAAGGCAGCATGGATTCACAGTGGAAAGGTCATGTCAGATGAATCGAATAGATTTCTTTGACTGGATAACCAAAGTAGTAGATAATGGAGGGGCTGTGGACATGACCTACCTAGACTTTAGCAAGGCATTTGACACAGTCCCACACAAAAGATTAATATGCAGGTTAGTCCGCCTGGGAGTGGGTCCCAAGATGGTAGCCTGGGTAGACAATTGGCTGGAGAACAGGACACAGAGGGTAATAGTTAGCGGAGACCACTCTGAAGAAAGGAGGGTTACTAGTGGGATACTGCAGGGTTCAGTTCTAGGTCCGGTCCTCTTCAATGAATTTATAAATGACATTGCAGAGGGACTGGAAGGAAAAGTATGTCTCTTTGCAGGTGACTCAAAGATCTGCAACAGGGTTGATATACAAAGTGGGGTGGAAAGCATGAGAGGGGACTTGGCAAGGTTGGAGGAATGGTCAAATGTATGGCAGCTTAGATTCATTGCTAAGAAGTACAAAGTAATGCACCTGGGAAACAAAAACATAGGGGAAGAGTACACAATGGGGGGTGAGATACTAACAACAACAAAAATGGAAAGGGACCTAGGGGTAGTCATATCAGATGACCTAAAGGTGGACGAGCAATGTGAGAAGGCAGTAAGGAGGGCTGGGGGATGCTGGGATGTATAGGAAGAGGCATCACCAGTAGAAAACAAGAAGTTGTTATCCCTCTGTACAGACAGCTGGTGAGACCCCATCTGGAGTACTGTGTGCAGTTCTGGAGACCCAGTCTCTACAAAGACATAGACAGGATGGAGGCAGTCCAGATGAGGTCAACTAAAATGGTGCAGGGTCTGCACCAGAAGACATATGAAGAGAGACTTAAGGAGCTTAACAAGTATACCCTTGAGGAAAGGAGGGACTGGGGGGGGGGAGCATGATAGAAACTTTCAAGTACCTCAAGAGAATAAACAAAGTCCAAAAGGGTACTATCTTTCAGAAAAAGAGATGTGCAAGAACAAGGGGACACAATTTGAAGATAGAAGGGTGACAGCTCAGAGGCAATGTGAGGAAGTATTTTTTCATGGAGAGGGTAGTGGATGCATGGAATGGCCTTTCTGAGGAGGTTGTGGAGTCAAAAACAGTTGGGGAATTCAAGAATGCATGGGAAAGACATAATTCAATTCTAGGGTTGGGGGTAGGAGGAAGTAGGCTGTTGGTAACTAGGATCTGCAGCTTATCCATTAGGTAGGGAAATGGGCAGACTGGGTGGGCCAAGCAGTCCTTATCTGCTGTTAAATTCTGTATTTCTATGTTTCTGTGTACCCAAGTAACTCCACATTGAAGCAATAATAAGAATGTCCATCTCAGGTTGGGATTCTAGACTGTGGCTTTATTCCGTAACAAAGTAGGAACACACAAAGCAAAGATGGACCTCCAGGCATTTACACACACAGTAAATGCAGAATATCTGACATACAGAACACCCAACTTCCCATTTATCATAGAATGACTGTAGAACTTGTGGAACTAGTGACCTGTAGAACACTCACTTTCTCCTGTAAATAGCACATACAGCCAGTACTTGGTCACTTCCCATATTGCATAGGACAAGTTGTGGCACACGGACCACAGCAGAGCACAAGAGGCTCAGCTCTGCAGGACCCACATACAGGGGGTAATACTGGAGAAAATCCACTCACTGTGGTAAAAGTTTCTTCAGGCATTGGCCAAATGCACTGACAGAAAAGACAGGTTCCCATCAGAACCTGGAATGTTAAACTGGTCACTCCAGATGGGAGGGTCTCCCACCTTTTGTTTCCAAGTTCATACTTGGCCATCTCTCTGGTAAATACACCTCACATTGTACCAAAAACCACTGTTGATGCTTTCTAGAAATGTATTTCACACATAATATCAGCAAAGAACACCTCAGGGGTGTCAAAGGTAAAAGTTCTGTTCACATGGATAGTCACATACTGGACTCCACTGTAGGCAGCCAACTTTTAACAGTCTTAGGTGACAGGGTCCCTTTTTCAGAGAAATTCACCTCTAAAATTGCAAATACTCCTGGGTAAACTCAGAAAACTAATGTACTCACAAGACGTTGTCACACAAGGCAGCTTCACAATGTCCTGGTAGGATCAGGGGATTGCCCCTAACATCCCCGCAGCCTGCACCATCCCTCCTGGTACGAAGCACAGGAAAACCCCTGGAGATGATTTCCACCACTTAGACCAAGCTGGAAAATTGCTGTACTCTACTAGGGCGAGAAAACTAGAACACTGCAGCTCTATATCAAAGCTGCTTCTGGAACTGCAACTGCACTCTGCAGCTCCTGGATGACACTGAACTGAGAATTCTAAAACTTCCCCACTCACAGCCACTCCAATGTGGCTTATGCAGCTGTGAACGTTATAAAATGACATCACCTCTCTAGCTCCCAGATGAGACCAGAAACAGAGAGAGAGAGAGAGAGAGAGAGAAAGAGAGAGAGACAGAATGAAATCCATTTACTGGAAAATCACTAGCTGCCTTCCCTGCCTACCACTAATTCAAAATGGGATTCTTGTAACTCCTGGGAATAAGGGGGTTACACTAATACAATGTAGAGGTGAGAAAGAGAAGGAAGGAAGGAAGGAAGGAAGGAGAAAGAAAGAAAGAAAGAAAGAAAGAAAGAAAGAAAGAAAGAAAGAAAGAAAGAAAGAAAGAAAGAAAGAAAGAAATGAGGGTGGTGATCAAAGTCTAGTGGGTTTCTAGTAGCTGAGCTGGCATGCATTAGGGGTATCTTCATTCTGTTGGTTCTGCAATGGACCAAGTTGAGAGACGGGCAGTGCTGAAAACTTTCTGGGTCTCAGACTTGCTGCTGTTTTCTACATTGTGTTGGCAGCTCCATCTAAAAAAGAAATAAGGTTTCAACTGCATTCCATCTATGCTTGTGTTTGTGTAAGCAGTTCTGGAGTGAGCAAACCTTCTTTTCTGCTCTCAGAGCATTGAGGAAGGTGTTGTGTCACTCGCTGTAGGATGGTGTAGTGTCATCTATGCTGAATTTTAAAGTTAGGGTTGGTAGGGGCTACGGTAGGCTGGACTATTAGGATGTTGTGTAGTTGGTGGCTAATCTGATGGGATATATGGAGTGCTTTTAACAGCTGCTGGTACTTTCAAATATGCATGGGGATTAGCGATTCAATGCTGAGGTTTTGAGATTGGCAAAGGTTGTTTTTAATATGGTGCCATTGCAGAATATATCCGCCTGAGGGAATTGAGTTCGTTGAGGTCCACCATAGAAATTTCCCCTACCTGAAGTGCCAAATAGAGGAGGTAAAAGTTGGTGAGTCTGAGTCCCCCCAGTTCCTTGGGTAGAGTCAGCTTCCTATAAGCTCTCTGGATTTTTTTATTAGCCCTGAAGAAGGAGTTAAAGATAGACTCCAGCTTGGTAAGCCATGTCTAGGGGATGTGTAGATCCATCATCTTGAGCGGGTACAGTAATGTTGGCAGGACATTCATTTTTCTTGCATTGATTCAGCCCCAAAGGAACAGGAGAGAGCCAGCCACCTCTCCAGGTCCTTTTTAATGGTTGTTAATAGGTTTTCTATGTTTTGAGTGTACTTTTGAAGCCTGGTGGTAGTAATGTGTATCCCTAAGTATTTTATGGACATTGGGCACCATGTAGTACCCCAGTTTTTCTCATGTTCCTTTGTAATTTGGTGATTTATGGGCATAACACAGGATTTGTCTAAGTACAGCCTGAACACAGAGATGTTTCCAAAGTTTTTTAGTAAGGCGAGTGTGGCTGGGACAGAGGTGACAGGATCCTCTAAGTGTAGGAGGATATTGTTTGCATAGTTAGAGAGTTTATATTCCATACCTCCTGCTGTGATGCCTTTCACCTTCTTATCCAAGAGAATTCTTCTAGTTAGAGGTTCGAGATATAGGTTGAACAAGTATAGGGAGAGAGAGAGGGCAGCCCTGGCAGGTTCCCTTGTATAGGCTGAAGGCTCCTGAGCTAAGAACAATACAACGAATATGTGCCAAGGAGTGGGAGTATAGGAGTTGGATGTTGGAGAAGACTTTTTCTGGTAGCCTGAAATGTCAGAGAGTGTGCAAAAGGAAACTCTAGGATACGCTGTCAAATGCCTTCTCTGCATCCAGGGATAGTAGGATTGCAGGACGCTTCGCGTCCTGAGTTGCTGTCATAAGATGAGCCAGTTTGCGTTGATGGTCAGTGGATCTCCTTCCCTTCATAAATCTCACTTGTTCCAGGCCTATGAGTTGATCCCAGATTCTTGCTAGCCTGGATGCCAGTATTTGGTGAAGATTTTCAGGTCTGTGTTGAGAAGTGATACCAGCCTGTAGCTGGTGAGATATTCTGGATCTTTCCCAGGTTTGGGGAGTAGTGTGAACAGGACTTCTTGCAGAGTGGGATCTAGATGCTGGGTGTCCATGGTTGATTTAAAGACGGTGGTCAGGATGTGATGAGTTGGTTGGCAAAGGTTTTGCAGAAATTATTAGAAAACCCATCTGGTGTTGGGGCCTTGTCTAATGGTACATCTTTCAGAGCAAATTGAATCCCACTGGGAGAGATTTCAGCCTCTAGTTCCACTAGTTTGTCATGAGGCAAACATGACAGTTGGGTGGCATTTAGGAAGTTGTGTATTGGCTCATCTGGTGGGTGCTTCTCTGGGGCAGAGATGGTCTTGTAGTACTTGATAAATGCCATGGCGATGTCCCTGGGGTTGAGGAGGGGCTGATGGGGAACAATGCACTCTTTTAATTGGTCTGGAGGCTTTTTGTTGCTTACATTGGCTCATGAGGAGTTTCCCAGCTCCCTCACCCTGGTCTGTGTACTTGACTCGGGCATTGAGGATATCATGCTCCACCTGCTCCCTAAGGGTCTCACTGTACTGTGCTCTGAGAATGTTAAGATGGAGCCATTCTTCAGCTGACGGGGAGCTGGAAAGGGATTTTTCCAGTTTCCTAATATCTGCTAGAAGTTTCTTTGATTCTGCCATTGTGTTTCTCCTCCCTGTAGCTGCCAATTTAATAAGTTCCCCCCAGATTGTGCACTTTAACATGCCCCAAACGTGGAAGCTGGCTATCATATTTGTATTCTCCTGGAAGACATTGTCAATACATTTGGAAATCTTCTCCTTTTAGTGGGAATGATGTAGTAAGGAGTTGTTAATTTCCCATGATCTGTCTTCACCCTGGAGGTCTGTACTGGGGACTAGGGATAAAAGCACTGGGGCACGGTCAGAGATCACAATGGGTAGAATCTTACAATGGTGGGTGTTGGTAAACAGCACTGGGGAAGTGAGGAAATAGTTCAGTCTGGAGCAGGTATTGTAGACTGGTGATCTGTAGGTGCAACCCCTTTTCCCTGTGTGTAAGATTTGCCAGACCTCAATGAGACCCAGTGAGTCCTGCATTTCTATTAATGCCCTTTGGTCGGGGCTTAGCCCATGCATGAGTTGTCCAGTCCTGTCTAAATTTGAGTCTTGGACTGTATTCCACTCTCCAGCTAGCACCATAGGGTGGTGCTTATATTCAGAGAGCTGCATTAACAGCGTAGGGAAGAACTGTAGGTGGTATGCACTGGGGCCATACACGGATGCCAGGACTATGCCCCTTCTGTCCAAAGTTCACTTGATTATAATGTAGCGGCCATTGAGGTCCTCCCATGCTCACCTGAGCTGGAAGGAAGTGTTTCTATGTATTAAGCTTAGGACCCCAGCCCTTTTTCTATTTTGCCTGCTGTGTAGACTTGCTCAAACCATTCCCTGCACCATAGATTAGCATGTGGGTTGGGGGTTGGTTACTGTAGGAAGGATATATTGGCCTCAGCACTTTTAAGGTGACTGAGTTCATGACAGTGTTTTTATTATCTTTGTGCCCTCCCTCCAATGCTCTAGCTGAGAAATTTATACGCTTGTCCTGTTATAGGGGTATCCGTGGGGTGGGGGTGTAAGGCTTGCATCTGCTCATCTACTATTGTATCCTGTTTTGGTCACTCAGGGACTGCATCTAAAGGTGGGAATGCAGAAGTACACGTGGTGAACACCTGCCCTAGCTAACCATCCTGAAGCTAATGCTTGAGATCATGCTGGCCATAGGAAATTATAAGAAGCATATAATGGTCCTGGCAAAACATTATTAACATAAAACAATAAGCATGCATGCCTATAGTCAACAATTACTGCTACCATTATCATCAATACAGATAGTACATTTTTACCATGTACTGTTGTTTTAAGGCTCCACTTGGATTGTGATGGGTAAAGGCGAGTCCAGCTGGAGTTGGTGTTTCCTCCCTCTTCTGAGGATGGCAATGTCCAGCAGGGGAAGGACTCCTGCAACTTTAAACAACTATGGACTCTCATGAGGTGGTTCCTGGTCTGCAAGGTGTGGCCATGGGTGGGTGGGTTGGAAGAGAAGGTGTTATTACTGTCCAGGCTGCTCGTCTCATGTCGCTAAGTGTGGGTGTGGCTTGGTGGCTACTTTTAAAATGAGTGGTTCTTAGGGGCTGTAGTCTGCCTGACCCTTATCACCCTTGTATAAGGCATAAAAGAGGGGCTTCTGAGCTGCCTTGTGGGTTTCCTGGCTCAGCAGGCTGGGGCGGGGAGGGGTTGTAGGAAAGCCGTAAGCTGGGCTTAGGCTGGGCTATGCGTGGGGGTTCCCATATCAACAATGGCCCCCATATTTCACCAGAGGGTGGAGATTTCGATTGGGACATTATTCCCATAGGCACACATTGGCTGTGCAGGACAGCTGTCCCGCTGTACTTCAGTAGGGAGTGATATGGTTTACAAGGGAGCATAGGGTGATTTCCCTTGAGTTACATAAGAGATGTCTCAGCAGTCTGGATACACCGCTATCCAATCCCCTGATGCACTTTTCCTTTCACCACTTAGTGTAGCATGCAGAGGATAAGGGTGGGGGAGGGTAGTGCTCTGTTACTCTAAGCCAAGTACATGGGTGTCAAACTTTCTGTTTGATGGTGTTGAGCCTTAGGGGGTATAACCAAAAGGGGGGGCTGGGTAAGGTCCCAGGTCATAGCCAATATCAGAAAATATTTACTGTATCATCCCAGCATGATGGGTTGCCAGGTTTCTGTATTGGTTGCATAGATCTGGCAGGCTCAGTAGTAGATTAAGATCTTGGTTCATCTTATGTGGCTGCTTTCCTTGTGTAATAAGTTATCTACAAGAAAGAAGGAAAAACTTGCAAAGTCTGTTGCCCTTCTTTTTTCAGTTAATGTTAGGAATTGTAGAGGCTCCTCTAGTATGCTCTTGAGATATGTCTCAAAACATTTTACTACATGCAAAGCATCTTGTTAAGGTCCTTGGGTTGGGGGCTGGAAGGTGGGGTAGATCACCCGTTGTAGCTCTCGCTTCTGGAATTCAGTCCACTTATATATGGGCTACAGTGCAGTTTTCCCATGCATGTGTAGCAGCTGTCTTCATGTTGGCGCTTTGCACTGATAAGGAGCTCAATGTGTGAGAGGGAGAGCTGTGGGAGGATGTTTGATTGTGGAGGCATTGGCCACTGTGCTGGCATGTCTTAAATGTAGCCTTTCAGTGCATCACCTTAAGTTCAGTGGGTGTTCGATTTTTGGACTGACAGGAAGAAGGAGACTGGCTACAGCAGTTGTGTGGAGACACTGTGGTAAAGTGAACAGTCCGGTTTGAGTAGTGTCTACAAACAAGTTGAGGGGTCCCTTTGTTATATCTCAGTAGGACTCCTTTTATTTAGAGAGCCTCCGTTTGAGTTTGGATGTAAGAGGGCATGTGGTGGTTACAAGTGGGGATGCAGGTTCACTAATGGGCTGTGTACACATTGCTTGTTCTCATTAATCACAGTAATTGAGGTGATGATGTCTCCATCCTCTCTGCATGGTGCACGTTGCTGTCATGGTGTTCTGTGCCATGGCACTTCCCCATGGCAGATGTGTGGGTCAGTCATGAATTTCTACTCGGGTAGCTCTACACTCATACAGTGAAAGGCAATGCTTTGGGGTTTTACCCAGTGCACATCAGGAAGCCGCTACCTTTCTGGCTGATCATGGGGGAATGTCTCTCAGCTTGGGGTGGTACAGGTGCTTAGAAGATACAAGGAGCATAGGGTTTGTTCTGTGAGGTTGAGGCATTTTGGACGTGCGCAGCTGGTTTCCCTGGTTATGTTATCAGGGAATTTAGATGATTTATGGCTGGCCTGTGGCTGGAGTTCATAACTGGGAGGAAGAAGAATGATTCTGAGAACTTCAGGTCAAGTTGTACTTTTGTAACAGTCCTAAGTAGCCATTTTGACTGCTTATGTGGCTCTGTGGCATTTACAGTTTAAGCTGCTTTGGTTGACCATTCGAGCCTGCTCTATATATTAGCCGAGTCCAGCAGCTGGCAATTAACAATCTGGTAGTTGGTTATGGGATAAGTGAAGGATAATAACAGTAAGAAGTTGTGACCCCAAACTAAAGCTGTCAGGGGTGGGGGGAGGGTGACATGGGGTTTTTGAGGTAAAAAGTCATGCAGGTCATTAATTCTGCCTATACTCACTAGCTGATTTTTAGGATGATTGTCTGCCTTGTTAGGCTCGAGGCTTGAGAAGATGAGCTCAGTGAGGGTTGAAACAGCACTGGGAAGTGCTTGGGGAGTTCTTTCCTTGCTGTTTTGGCTTTCGGAAATTCAAAAGTGCCCCTCTCTCCATAGTGACAATAAGGCATGTGGGATGCAACATTCTGAAGGGGAGATGGGCTTGGCGCAGCTTTGCTTTGATGGGCTGGTATGCCCTTTGTCGTCCCATACTGCCATGTCATATCTTTAAAAATATAGAAGCATTGGTTATTCCATAGCAGGGTTCCTATTTTCATTGCTTTGAACAGAATGAGTACCTTGTCTTGAAGGTTTAGGCAGCGCAGAATAATGGCCCTGGGTCAGGTAAGGCTGATTGAGGTGCACTGGACTCTAATGGAGTGATGTGCCCATTCTAGCCTGAGAGAATATCCACTCGTTACAGTCCTGGACACTTCAACTAGCAATTTGTGCACAAAGTCTATTAAGTTGTTGCCCTCCAGGTCTTTGGGGATTCCCACAAGAGCAAGGTTGTTCCTTCTGCAGTGGCTCTCCTGCTCCTCCAGATGGCCCTCTAGTTTAGCCAGCCAGAGAAATACTGTTTGTGATGTTAGCCATCTTGTTTTTTTCCCTTATTTTAAAATGGATTTCAGAAGAAGTACTGCTTGGTAACTATTGGACAAGATGTATATTTAGCTATGCATCATATACTCCGTGATATTTATGGCTTAGAATTTTGACATTTACAGGGCACATTTGTGTTTCCGTGGTGAGATTCATCTGCCCCCTCACTCTCTAATGTAAAAGCTTGATCAGAAAATAAACATTTGCATGTTTTTACCATTCAAATTTTACAGTTCGGTCAGAAAAGACTGAGAAGAGTAAAGATCAATAACAGATCAAATTTTCACCATTATACAATTATATTTCCCTGGTATCTAGTGGCACCCTCCACCCTCTGATTGTTGCAGTTATTGCCACTGTCATATTTTTGTATTTCCCTGGTGTCTAGTGGCACCTCCTCACCATCCCATGCCTATCCCCGTTAATGTTTTACATATCCTTGGTGTCTAGTGGCACCTCCTCACCATCCCATTCCTATCCCCATTAATGTTTTACATATCCCTGGTGTCTAGTGGTGTCCTCCGTGATGTACATTTGTACTTTATCCCTGGTGTGTAGTGGCATCCCCCACCCTCTGATGGTCATGTGATGGAAATCAAACATAAACACCCTGCATGACAGGAGTGTTTTCCCAAGTTTTAAGTGTATTTTTACAGTAAATTGCAGCAGGACATGTTTTTCCTGATCTGTGTGACTGTTGTCTTTAGTGGTGCTCCCTGGGAAGTGTAGTTTTCAGCTATCAAGAACTATAGTACCAGGAAGAGCTCTGAGAGGGACAAAGTATTGAAAGTTCAATGTACTAAAAATAGGAACTGCATTTAAGTTTAAGGCACTGAATGTGCTCATTTTAAACAGTTTTCTGCATTTTAGAGACTTTAGTTAGAGGCTGTACAAGGGTGTGGGTCACGTGACCTATGTATGTCCTGGTTCAGGGCACTATATAAACTGTCCCTAGAGCAAGTAGGGCAAACTTGAGTGGGGCAAGTGTGTGCCATGGTGTGCAGAGACATGCACAATAAGGCAAGTGTCAAGTGTGTCTAGAGTGACTAGAGGACTGGAGGTAGGAGTTACCTATTCACCATTAGATTTTAATAAACAAATAAATAACAAAATATTGTGCATTCTAGGGCTAGTGAGTATTTCCAAGTTCTGAAGGGTGAAACCAAGAGAAGATAGTATCCATTATCAAATAAAAAAAAATGGCTTGGTGGTGCTGAGGGCTGCGGCACTGGATGCCTTACCTCATGCCATGCTGGTGACCCTTGTTCAGGAGTAAGCATAGGCCACAGGGGGTCATCAGGGGAGAAGAAGGACTGAGCATCTGCTGGACTGCTCTCCTTCTCCAGGAAGGGGGATCACCAGCTTTCAGTGCTCTACTGGCTCATGGTGGTGGCTGGTGGACAGTGCTCTGAAAGCTCAGAAAAGGGGGAGGAGATAGGCAGATTCCTGGAGGAGTGCATGTGAACATGTATGCACCCTCTATGCCATCATCACTGCACGCCCCACCTCCAAGGGGAAAGAAAACAAAAAATAGGTGCTGGCCATGCTAAATGAAGCTGTCCCTGCAGGCTCCTCCCCCAGGAAGGCATCTCCCTGGTTGGATCCATGTTGGGTGGGTCGAGTCACTCCCCACCACCCTTCCATGAAGGGTAAGTTGTGGGGACTCAAGGGAGGGGGTCTGATCCTCAGGTGATGACTCTGGGGGACAATGGATAGGAGTAGGAGTGCTGGCCACCACCACGCACGGAAGAAATACTACATAAAAAAAATCATGGCTGATAAGATAATCACAGCTGATGGTTGATGGTGAAATAGGTGTAAGATGCTCTCATTGTGAGATGTATAAATTAGTTGTGGACTTTCCAACTGGTAGCATTTTTATTTGTGATAAATGCATTAACAGTAATGTGTTAGCTGAAGATATTAAAACTTTTTACAACAAACTAGGAGCACTCAAAAAAATCATGAAGCAATGGTCAAAATGATAAAGCCAATCAATCCTGCCTAGTCCAATATTAGTGAAACAACAGTATTACCTAACAAGGAAAGGGTAGAGATAATAACAACTGAAACTGATGGCATAATGACATGTAGTAGTTCCACTATTTCAGGTGCCAAAATATGTAGACAGGAGGAAAACATGGATACTAATTTGATGGATGAATGGGAACATGTTGGTTACAATAAAAACATAAAAAAAGTGTAGGAAAGCAATGGAATTCACAATCCCTATTAGAAATAGTTTTGACCCTCTGATTGACCTCTGAAAGTAACCACCAGGAAGAGGATATAAGTGCATGCAGGGGACAACAGAACAGAATGATGAATCTAATAACAGTAGTATGCATCCAATGAAGTTGGCAACTCTCATATTATCCTGACAAGGTAAAATATATGTTTCTGAACAATATACTATTACAAGTGAACTTCAGGCACAACTGAATATAAACCCACCCAACGTAGTGGTGAATGACCCCATAATGAAAAACAAAACACCTTCTACTAAGAGTGTAACCTAGCAGCCACCTCCCTTACCAGAACCCAACCCTGACCAATGTATTCCCTCAACCAGCTATAATGCTACATCAACCACTCTAGACAATGAAACCCAGGTTAATGTATTAGGTGATTCCATTATAAAGCATGTTGATAGGATTATATCTAACCCTTATATGACCAATCACACTTGTAGTACCTTCAGGGGAGCTAGAATTCATGTCCTCACAGGAATGATAAATACTATTCTTCATAATGCAAGGGAATACCCTTTGGTTGTGCTACACAATGGAACCAATGATATTAACTCTGAAGGATTACAAGACACTAAAAAGGACTGTATCAAACTCTGTAAAACTTTAGTGGATAAAGGATGTGAAATCCTGATTTCTGAGATTTTACCTGTACCTGGAGCTGGGAACCTAAGAATTAAAAAGATCAAAAGTATAAATGAATGGCTCAGGAAGTGTTGTTTAAATAAGGGTTATACTTGTATCCCCCACTGGGAAAACTTTGAAGATAATCAAAGGCTATTTTGTTGGGATGGGTTGTACTAAAAATAGTAGTCCACCCAGAATTTGTAAAAAAACATGTGTTGTGCAGAATGTTTTGATTTGTGTGTGAAGTCCTAGTGTCCTTCCCTCTGTCTGCCATCAGTTTCTCCTGAATTAGCCTGCCAACTTTATAGTGCTTTGATGTCCCCTTGGGTTCTCCATCTGAGGCAGCTTTATTACTTTTCTTGTTCCTACAATGCATCCTGTCTCATATGACAGTGATATAGCAGAGACCATGGATTTAGCTGCAAGCATTGTTTTAGAATTAGTTCACATCAGCAGAGCTGTGTAACTTTTCTTATTCAGTGTGCACAAATGGCTACATGTACAGTTTAGCAGATAACTGAGAGTTAACTGAGTAGGTTGTCTGTAAGAAAACGGCTACTAAATAGCTCTAAGTCAGTATTTTTGTTTTCTAAGAGTGTCAGGTCTAGCTAGCAGGACTAAGTGTTTTGTTTTTAAAACATTCAATATCATCAAACTACACACAACAGCATATTCAAAGATATCGTATTCTGTGTATCTACTAGGTTACAGTATCAGTAGCATATTCTTATGTTAATGGGGGTATTTATATTATTTATTTTGACCCATAGTTGTTTCACATCAACAAAATCTGTACCTTTGCCACTATAATACTGTGCTTTCAAATGTTTGTTAAGTAAAGCCCTCCCCCTCCCCAGTACTATCTAGGCAAGCTTTGTGGAAGAAATCATATCCCGGATATCAGTACTTCCAGGTCATAGGACTTATAAAGAAACTCGCACTACAGTGAAACAGAGGCCGAATGTGTGCAGAGGCACTTGTCGCCGCAAGGCGGAGGCAGCGCTTGAGAGACCACTGGCCGCATCTGCCCGTGTCTGCTATGTCCGCTGGGACTGTAAGGACATAAGGCAAAATCAACAACTAATGTAGTAAGTACTAGTTTAGTATAAAATACAGCTCTATTCTGTAAGCAATACCAGATAAGATTACAAAATGGTTAAGACTAAAGCTAGAAAAAAATGTCATAGACCATGCATATCTTGCAAAATGTATACAGAAGAAGAAATAGTGGTGGAATTTACATGTGAGAAGTGCATACAAAATCAGGCTTTGCATACTGAAATAGAAATAATAAAGAGGAGGATGGACAGTAGTAACCAAATAGAAACATTAGAAGTCCAGAGAGAGATTGGAGAATTAGAAGTTTACATAGATTCATTCATAGTTGAGAATGATATAGAGCTACTACACAAAGGGGCCCCAAAAGAGTCTCAAACAGAGACACCACAAAAGCATGGTGATAATAAATGCTCTACCAAAAAAGAGGAAATAAATCAGCTGTTAACGTATTATCCAGAAACAGAAAATAGATTTTAGACATTGGATCCGGAAAGGCAAGCTACACATGAGTCCTTGGAAGAAAGTCATGATGGGGGGGAGGGACTGAAGGTTAACCAAAGTCTAAAAGACTCTAGTTTAGGTCGAAAATTATTACCAGATAAAAGGATAGACAAAGTACATAAGGAATCCAAACAGAGTAATGTTTGCCAAAATATAAAAAAAGCAATATCATCCAAAGTAGATTCCACAACAGAAAAAGAAATCACAACACAAATAAAATAAAAAAGATATCCTAATAATAGGAGACTCCCTAACTAGAGGAATTGATACAATAGTGTGTAAAAACAGAAAAATGCACACTACTGTGAGCTCGCTACCTGGGGTAAAAATCTCAGACATTGGTTACTTATGGCTTGATGGAAGGACTACAAGACCCTTTAATCATAATTCATGTTGGTGTAAATGATGTGGGGCTACTTAGTATAGATGACATCATACAAGATTATCAATACATTGTAAATACAATGAAAAATAAAGGATGTGATATAATTATTTCAGGTCTAATCCCATGCCATGGGGGACATGAATTTAAAAACTCAGGCATTGGGATACTTAATATGAAACTGAGAACCCTTTGTAGGTATAATCATATTGGATTTATGGACAATTCAGGGACCTTTGGGAAAAACACTTTTTAAAAGTGATGGATTACACTTAAATAAAACAGGCATCAGAATTCTGAGTATGAAAATAAACAATGTTATCTCTTTCATTTAAACTGGAGGAAGAGGGAGGAGACTCACAACTTAGCATTTACAACTATGGACCTCAAAGAGGGATGGAACTGCATTTTATTAAATGCACGTAGTCTAACAAACAAATTTGAGGAACTACAATGCTTATTATATGAAAACAACATACAAATTGCACTAATAACTGAGACTTGACGGACTACCGAAGATAGATGGGATAAAGAAATAACCGGTTACAAACTGTACTACTTATCAAGGGAATCAAGGAAAGGAGGGAGTATAGCTATATACATAAAACATCTTATACAATGTGAGGAAATAACTAGAGCTAAAGATGGCCTGAAAATGGTGTGGTTAAAACTCATACCCAGGGGACAAACAAAAATTAAATTAGGTCTGGTTTATAGACCCCCCTCAATGAGCCCAGATGGAGAACTAGACTTATTAAAAGTCATCAATAACCTAGATCCATCAGAAAGAATAATATCGACTGGGGATTTTAATTTCCCAGACATAAACTGGAAAAAACTTGAAGGTACAAACAAAAGAAGTACACAATTTTTGGAGGCTCTAAATCAAATAGGGCTTGTTCAGCTTGTTCTTGAAAACATCAGGGGAAATAACACTTTAGACTTGATTTTAACTAATATGGGACAGACAATACAAAATGTGCACACTAGTAACCCTTTGGGAAATAGTGACCACCAGTCAGTCAAGTTCCTAATTAAAGATGCACCAAATACTCTTAGGGAAGGAAAAACTACAGTTCTAAACTTTAAAACGGCTGACTTTCCTGCTATAAGGAAATACCTCACAAATTGGGATTGGCAGAAAGAACTCGGAAATAACACAGCTAATAAAATGTGGGACTCCTTGGTCAATGTACTACATAAAACTATAAACATATGTATACCAAAGTACCCTAAGTACTCAACAAACAAAAATATCCCTAAATGGCTACCTCCAAGAATTAAAACTTTGATAAAAAAACAGATGGTTCAAAAAAATTAAACATGAAATAAATAAACAACCCAACTTACAGTATAGAGAGTTTGTTAAAAAAGTCAAATGGGAAATAAAAAAAGCAAAAAAAGACTACAAATTAAAACTTGCATCACTTGTTAAGGACAACTATAAGACCTTTTATTCTTATATAAATAATAAACAACAAAAGAGAACTATTATTGGACCTTTTAAAAATAATGCAGGAGAGATACTTAGTAATAGAGACTGTGCAGAGTTACAAAATAAATATTTCTGCTCTGTTTTTAATCCAGTTACTTTACTAAATACTACTCCCAATACTACTTCCAGACCAGGGAGGATACAGATTAAACTACAAGATGTTCTAAATAAATTAAAAACAGTACATATGAACAAATCACAAGGACCTGACGAAATTCATCCTAGGGTACTGTATGAATTGGCAGAACAACTTGCACCACCTCTAACCCACATATTTCGAAAATCCCTAGATACCGAACAGGTACCACAAAATTGGCGAGAAACGATGGTAGTTCCTACATACAAAAGCGGATCGAAATCTGAGTTAAAAAACTACCGACCGATTAGTTTGACATCGGTCATGGGTAAGATGATGGAATCCATTCTAAAGAACTATATAGTTGAGTACCTTTAGATTAGCAAATTGCAGGACCCACTACAACATGGATTCCGAAAAAAACGTTCCTGTCAGACAAATCTCTTGACTTTTTACAAAAAGGTTGGGAAGGCATTAGATGCGGGAAATTGTGTTGACGTAATTTTTTTGGATTTTTCTAAAGCTTTTGACAAACTCCCACATCAAGAATTAATACTTTCCCTTAAACAGTACTCACTAGACACCAATATAATAAACTGGATAGATGCCTGGCTATGCGAAAGAAGGAAAAGAGTGGTTATACAAGGAGAAAAATCAAACTGGGAGACTGTGACTAGTGGGGTTCCCCAGGGATCGGTACTTGGACCCTGCCTTTTTAACATTTACATAACCTCCTTGAAACTGGAAAATAAAGATATTTGGTTGACAAAATTTGTGGACAATTGCAGAATTGGTGCAATAACCAATACAGTAAAAAACCAGCAGGATCTACAAGAAGCACTAAATTACATACATACATCATTGGACTGTAAAGAGTAAACTTGAATTAAATAAAAACAAATGTATAGCTATGCATTTGGGTAAAGTAAAAAACAACAACCCTCTCCCCTACAAATTGGATAATACTGTACTCAATAAAATAGAAGAGGAAAGGGATTTGGGGGTAACAATTAGTTCAGACTTAAAATTTAGTACACATTGTAACAAAGTAATAAGAAAGGGAAATCAAATTTTGAATTGTATTCTGAGACACATCTCAAGTAGGGATAGGAAGGTGTTAATCCCTCTTTATCGTGCTCTGGTTAGACCAAACCTGAGTACTGTGCTCAGGTCTGGGCACCTTCTAAAAAAGCAGATATACATAATATTGAACGAATACAGAAAAGAGCGACTAAGTCAGTTGAAGGGTTGGAAAAGAAGACTTACCCTGAGAGATTAAGGGAGCTGAATTTGTTTACCCTGGAGTATAGAAGAACTAGGGGGGACTATTGTCTACTATACAGATGTATAAATGATCCTGCACTCTTGTCAGAACTTGGACTAGTCTGGAGGAAATCAAGATACGAACCCAAGGGGCACCTCTTCCAGTTTGAAACACAAAAATGGCAGACTTTATCATGAAAATATTGGTTCAACATCAGAGTTGTGGTAGGATGGAATTCTCTGCCTGGGGAAGTGGTGTTTAGTACAAATATGGACTCCTTTAAAAACAAACTCGATAACTTCCTTTTGGATAGAATAGATAAAGGGTTATAAATAATAAGGCAAGCATTATGGATGAAAGTCTACCTAGCTTGAAATTACCTATGAACCTAAATCCTGCCATTCATCCTTCCTCAAACAGGTTTCTGTTATACCACAGATGTCGATTTTGTCTCTCAACAGTATGTTCCTTAATTCATCCACTTTAATACTTCTTGCAATAATAAGTAGTAGTTTCAGATCATGATTTTTAGTACCATTAGTGATGTTCTGTTTAACCCTATTATTAGGCATCCTTACATCTGCCTCAGGGGCCTCCCTTGTCCTGTATCCCCCTAGGTGCTAGTTTAAAAATAAATGTATTTGTTCCCTAAACAATAACCCCATTCCTTGGACCCCTTCTTACTCAGATGTGGACCATCTTTACAGTAGAGAGATTTGTTATTATCACAAATCTCCCAGGACTTAATACAATATAACCCTGTGAGCAGACTTCATCTTCTAAGACAATTATTAACTTTACGTATTTTTCAGTTGATTCAGTCATTAGCATGAGGGACCAGTAAAATCTCTGAAATGATTAAGGTGCCATTTACTTTCCTCACTTGTTTCTCAATTTCCATATATGTGAGAAACTTCTGGTCTTCTCTAGTGGTGTTCAGGGCATTAGTCCCAGCATGCAGAATAATTAATGGCTTATCATCTTGTTTCTTTACTATATCAGGTAAAAGTTTTTTGGCATCTGACAGTTTGGCCCCCGGGAGGTATGTGCAGGTTACCTGTTCTTTCAAACTTTTTGTTGTATAGGCATCTGTATACTTAGTGATAGAGTCACTTATTATGTGAACCCTACGATTGCCCTGTGTGCCTGTTGTACATTCTATAGCCATAGGAGAATTAATATATCCATCCCCAAGGTGCCCATATAATTCTACTTCATGTAGGGGTACCTGAAAGCCATCGGAGGGTACCTGACTTCCTTGGGGGGACCTGATTTCCTTGTGGGGGTACCTGATTTCCTGGTAGTACTGTATTTACATTGCATACTTCTACCCTGTTGGACTTTTCCACAATGATCCCTGTATTGCCTGGTTCTACTTGGACTACAAATACTGATGCTGCATTCTTATTAACTGCCACCACATTTAGGTGTTCATCTCTATTTATTCCTGCTCTCAGTGCATCTCCCTGAGCCTCCAGCAACAGTTCATTTGTTTGCTCAGCAGGTTCATCAGTCAAATTTTGAAGAGGTTGAAAAGAGTTGCTAACAGGTATTTCAAACATCATGGCCCTCCTCCCTTTTTTATGTTTATTTCTGTTCCCTTGTTGTTCCCGGTCAAGCTCAGAACTATTTCTGATACTTTTTTGATACACTCCTTGTGCTAGTCTGCAATCCCTGTGCTGGTTCTTCCAGATGTCTTATTGTTTTAAGACATTTTAATTCTAATTCAAGGTCCACTACTGTTACCCTCAACTCTTTCAACTCAGTGTACTGATTGCATATGTACTCCAACAGTCCAGTGCTTTCCCCAACATTAAACTTTTTACTGTCTGTACATCTGACCCCCAGCTCTCTGGATTTTAAAGTTACCATAACATT
Organism: Neoceratodus forsteri; assembly: GCA_016271365.2. NCBI lineage: Eukaryota > Metazoa > Chordata > Ceratodontiformes > Ceratodontidae > Neoceratodus > Neoceratodus forsteri. Next base: position 126,028,779 of record CM057455.1, read on the forward strand.
TTCCATCTTGCTTTCCGCAGCCTTTTAAATAATATTATACAAACTAATATTCCACATAGCTACAGCCAGAAAGACTTATCTATGGACACTTACTTGAATAATGAAGCTGCAATTGAATTGTAGCATCTCGTGCACTCCTTAGCCCACTTAACATGGTCAACACACACGAAAGAGATGTGCATGTCTCTGTGCGCATCTCCACATGTAACACCTCATGCTCAAGCTCTCAGCACTCACTTCCTGCTTCCTAATATATGCCATGAACCAGAAATGCTCTGTGGTGCCGCAATCACACACACTGCCAAAAACAGTTATAAAATCACAAATAAAAGTCCAAAAAGGCCCTGTGATCATCCAGCATTCAGGTATTTATTTGCTGAGACAACATCACTTAAAAAAGGGCTCTCCCCATGTACTCTGTAGTTCCCTAGACTCTCACAGGAACTACACATTCCAGGTCATTTTCTGTGCTACTCTGCACCTCAAATACAGTAATGCAGCCACAGGACAAAATAGAACATGAAGCAGGGAAATTAAATCAGTGATGTTGAGGGGGAAGAGGGGAGGTTGGTCCTGCAAGGGGACCTGGACACCCTAGAAAGCTGGGCTCACACATGAAAATTAAATTTCAATATCACCAAGTGCAAGGTGTTACATCTTGGGCGGGGAAACCCTAAACACAGGTACACCTTGGGAGGGGAGGCGCTGGATGCCTCAACAGGAGAAAAAGACCTAGGGGTCATGGTGGATGCATGTATGAATAACTCTGAGCAGTGCAGGAGAGTGGCTAGCAAGGCAAACAGGATGTTGGGATGCATCGTAAGGGGGATCACATCTAGAAGCAGGGAAGTGATTCTGCCGCTGTTCAATGGACTGGTTAGACTACACCTTGAGTACTGTGTACAGTATTGGAGACCACACTTGAAGAGGGACATACAGCTCCTGGAGAGGGTACAAAGGAGGGCAACTAAGATGATACAAGGACTAGGGGATTTGACGTATGAGGACAGACTTGAGGAGCTCTGCCTGTATTCATTGGAGGAGAGGAGAGACAGGGGGGACATGATTGAGGTCTTCAAGTACCTCAAGGGAATAAATAGAGTAAACATTGAGGGGATCTTTAGACTAAAGCAGGGAGGTATCACCAGATGGCATGGTTTGAAGTTGGAAGGTGGAAGGGTGAGGGGGGAAAGAGGAAGAGTTTTTTCACTGAGAGGGTGTTGGACCCTTGGAATGCGCTGCCTGGAGAGCTGGTTCAGAGATCCACAGTGGAGGGCTTCAAGAGAGGGTGGGACAGACACAGAAAGCGGATGTATCAGATGATGGCCTGGCCAAGGGGGGTTGGGATGGATGATAGGGGATTCTGCAACACAAGGGGGGGCCGCGGCACCCAACTATGGATCTGAGGTTCGAGCAGACTCGATGGACCGTAAGGCCTAATCTGCTGGCAATTAGTATGTTAGTATGTTCCTCCTGCCGAGACCCCCTGTCTCTCACTTTTGGCTGATGCACAGCTCAGTCAGGACTGTGGAGATTTAGCCTCAATTTTAGACTGGGCCAAAAGAAACAAAATGATGTTCAACCTGAAGAAATGTGTCGTAAGTCACTTCAGTAAGAATAATCCCAAATATGTATACCACATGGATGGGACCCACTTGAATCTGTATACAAAGAAAAAGATCTTGAGTAATCGGTAAATAACACATTATCTCCAGCAGACCATTGCATGCTGGTGGCTAGGAAGGCTAATTATTTGACCAGTGCTATAAGGAGATCATTTGTGACAAGAGATTCAGTGTATACTTCAGGTCTATAACACTTTTTATGTTGGCTTGCACGCATGCCCAGGAAAGATTGTGTGACAGCTTAGGAGAGAAGTGGGGTTTTGGAAGTGCGGCACTGTGGTGGCCAGTGCCCCCACTGCATTTAGAGGCTTGGCCCACTTTCCCCAATGCGGCGGCATGCTGCTGCTGACACTAGTTCAGCAAGCATGCCACTGACCTGAAATGAAATCGTTGCTGCAATGAGGGAGCAGCCCATCATTGCAGGGCGATACCTTGCCTGGTGTAAAATTTCCATTAACGCGGAGGCAGCTGTCGGCACCTGCCTGTGTCCCCATAAAAGCCAATGGGGGTGCCCAATCCCTCTGTTAGCATGCCCCCTTCCCACTTCACTTGCCGAAGGAGGAGCCCACTCCCTGTCAGCATAATGTCCCTGTAGATTTGGTTTGCTGAGGGGTGCCCAATCCCCCTCAGGATCATGTCCCCCCCAAAAAAAACACACACAGATCCTTTTTTTTAACCAACTGGGGGCCCAATCCCCATTGGCTCCATTCCCCCCAAAATGAAACATGTAGGTGGCATGCTGGGAGCCCACCCCAGCGTTCCAAATCTACCTGCAAAAAAAGAACACCTTATCGTGATGGTTTTAATTTTTTTTTTTTAATCTGAAAAGTAGAAAATGGTCCCTTGTTGTGTCCGGTGCCCCTCCCCCAACCTGCACCTACCCTCTGTGCACCCTAGATCCCCGCAGCCCCCTCACCCCATATTTACCTCCTGAGGCTGGCGCAACAATCTTCAGTGGACCGGGAACATGTCTGTACTCTTCAAATCCGACCCCAAACCGAAGAAATACTGGTAAGCTGTATAATGGCATAAATGTTTTTTTTTTTTAACTTTGGTGCATATCTCAGCTATTTTTGTGAATTTTGGCACCAAATTTCAACATGGGGTTCTTAGGATCTTACATCATGCATTCAGTCACTGACATCTCGTTATTTGGTCCTGAAAGGTGATTTTGTGGTCACTGCACGGAATCACCTTTTGTGACTGATTAATGAAATGACAGTGTTACTGTTCATGAGGTGGGCTCCCAAAAGGCATATGTTGCAAATTTGGTGAAAATATTCCTACAAATGACCGTGTTATGAGCGTGCATCGCGCAGTTTCTACACACACTCATAACTCCAAGAATTGTTAATATTTTCACTCCAGATTTTCAGCATTGCCATTTTTTCACACCTCCTTATGAACAGTATAGCTGTCATTTTTTACATCCTGCCCAAAATGTGGTTTCGTACATGTGGCGCTTAATGGCACGATCGCTGTGGGAAATCATCGTTCTGGGCAGATTAACAAAATCACAGTGACATTGTTTATGAGTGGAGGTCCCAAAATGCCTATGTTGAAAATTTGGTGAGAACATTTCACAGAATGACTGTGTTATGAGCGTACATTGTACAGTTTTCACACACGCTCATAACTTCGGGAATGTTTAATATTTTCACTCCAGATATTCAACATTGGCATTTGTCCACACCTCCTCATGAACAGGATAGTTGTCGTTTTTCACATCCTGTCTGAACTGTGTTTTCGTACATCTGGCACAGAATGGCACGGTCACTGTAGCAAGTCAACATTCAAGACAGATTAACAAAATCACAGTGACACTGTTCATGAGCAGAGGTTCCAAATGCTTTCATGAGGTGGGGGTCACAAACAGGCCATGTTGAAAATTTGTAGTGCAAATATCAACAAACTCCCAGGGCATTATGGTTCCAAACCATAACATCCCACCCTGTACAGACTGACAGTCATCAGGGGTGTGCATTTCGATTGCTGGCAGTAATGCTCATGCCATTCCACCCCCATCCTACAGCCAATGACAGGGATTGAGGTGTGCCTTGGACTCTTTGGCCCCAGACTTCACCCCATTCTACTATACTGCACCCATTTCAGTGTATGTCCTTATGGAATGGGGTGACTGTGAAGCCAAACACCCCAAGGCACACCTCAGCACTTGTCGGTGTTTGCAGGATAGGGTGAGGTGAAATGACATGAGCATTATGCGTGATGACCCAAAGGCATACCCCAATGCCTGTCCATCTCTGCAGGGTGGAGGTGGGGTTTGCGTGAAGTTCAGTACTTCACTGCCATTCCTATTCTGCATCTGTCTCACTCCTGCACTTCCAATGCTAATACCAGCAAGCACCAATTCAGCATTGACAAATGCTTGTTTAGTTCCCCATTATGATTATGGGTCCCCTTGTTGGTGCCCTAACCTAATAAAAGATGAGAAAAAGAAAAGATGAGAGATTGAGGGCTCTCAAAGAAGGCTAGCTAAAGGCCTACATGGTATAGCTAACCTATCATATGAAATTAGACTTGACAAACTTGGGCTATTTAGCCTTAGAGAGAGGAGATTCAAGGGGTGACCTATTGTTTCTGTTTAAAGTATTATAAAATTATAACTTGATGGTGAACTTGGGGTTAAAATACACTAACAGAATACTTTACTTACTATCACACAGCAATCAATTGTTAGTGCAGTGTGCAAATACAAATAAAAGGATACATTACTTTACCATCAGGGCAGCTAGAAATTGGAATCTACTGCCCCCTATTTGTGGTAACTCAAACTACATTTGATAAATTTAAGAAAGAACTAGACAAATATATCCTGCCCTTGAGGACAGTACAATGACCTGCTGACTAGTGGGAGACAGTCTCAATGGGCCAATGGCCTGTTTTTGTCTTAACCATACCAAGATACTAAGATCCACCTAGTATTGTGAGTTTCCCTGGTGGCTAATGGTACCCCCCCAACCTTCCAATGTGGGTCTGAGCCTGAAAATAAGAAAATAAATCCTGCAATGTCTTTTGTTTTCTTAAATCTTTAAAAAACAAAGTCCATTGGTGAAGTGCCCCTTCAGTCCAACCTGCCACTGAGCACCCACCACCCCACACCTACCCAGACCCTCCCACACACCCTCACGCACCTCAGCAGGCCCCAGGGTACAGATCCACTCTCCCTTTGAAGACATGTCTTGCTGCTGGAACCAGAGACTGCTACCATATATGACAAATAAGGTATGTGCGGTTGAAAATCCCATTGAAATACACTGAATAGCAGTTACCTTACTTCTCATATACAGTAGCAGTTGCCGGTTCCAGCAGCAAGAGGTGTCTTGGATGGGAAAGTGGATCTGCACACTGCCAACTGTTAAGATGAGTGAGGGTCTTGGGGGTACTTAGGGGATGCGGGGTGGTGGGTGCACAGTGGGAGGTCAGGCTGAGGGATCTGTTTCACCAATGGTAATTTTTTTATTTTAAAGATATAAGAAAAAAAAACATTGTGGGACTGTTTTTTTATTGTTTTATTTTCAGGGTTGGACCAATATCGGAGGGAGGAGAATGCCTCTAACTACCAGGGAACTTCAAAATACAAGAAGGGTGACCATTGCTGTACAGTACATCTGTAACATGTAAAAATGCATGAAAATGTCAAAACAATACGTACATGTGACATCATCGCACTAGTACCTGTTAGATACCTGGTAGTTTCATTGCATCACAGTACATACTTTGCTTAATCACAACATTTTTTTCAAGGGCTGCATTGCAGTATGTGGTCAGCAGCACAGACCAACAAAGTAGTATCATCTAAAACATAAAAAATATCTTCATAATGCAATTCTGAAACAAAAAAAAAAACTTAACAACAGACTGTATTGGGTAGTGTATTGGGTATTGAGGCAAGTTGTTTCTTGTCATGAAATGAGACATAATGCACAGGGGAATCCCCATGCCACGGGAATTTCTGCTGTCTGCATACCATCCTGCAGCACTGCTGAAAGAACGTAATTGTGCAATACTTCAGCAGACCTCCGGCAGTAGTACATAGAAACATAGAATCTGATGGCAGATAAGGCCCGCTTGGCCCACCTAGTCTGCCCATTTCCCTACCTAATGGATAAGCTGCAGATGCTAGTTAACCAACAGCCTACTGCCTTCTGTCTGTCCAATACATTCTTGAATTCCTCCACTGTTTTTGACTCCACTACCTCCTCAGGAAGACTGTTCCATGTATCCACAACCCTCTCTGTGAAAAAATATTTCCTCACATTACCTCTGAGTCATTTCCCCTCTGTCTTCAAACTTTGTCCCCTTGTTCTTGTATATTTCTTTTTCTGAAAGATGCTACCCTCTAGGACTTTGTTGATTCCCTTGAGGTACTTGAAAGTTTCTATCATGCCCCCCCTCATGGAAAAAGTAAACAATGGCAAACTGAACAAGTAAATATATGAGCAATATTTTCATTATAGCTCACCCCTTAACTACAACTGTTAACAGAAATCCGTCCCTTTATGTAAACTTCAGACCATGACCACACCCTCCATCTGCCTTTTGCTGGATATTATGGCTTCCCTATGTTCATACGATTTTCCCAAAACAATGTATAATTTCTCCACCCCCTTCAACACTGACAATAGGGCATATGCACAAAGTTGTGTGTACAACACACAAAAGCGACATAAATTTGGCACACAGCTACATGACAAGCAATGTCTCCCTACAATGTGGGATGCATGAATGACCATGTGCGCAACATGGATGAAGAGGCGTGCCAAAGTGACCCAAGCAGCATGGCGCACAATGTATGGAGGTGTGTAACAGCAATGTGGACACGCCCCTTGAATCCACAATATATGGCAGTGCACTCCACCCCACGCTAAGGAGAGGAAGTGAATAGTGTGTAGGTGAAGGACACAGATGATATGGCGGATAACTAGAGAGATGCTCAGGGGAAAAGTCAGGGCATGGAGAACATGTTACAGGGGGCCAGATGGTGTCCATGTTGGTGGACATCAGGATGCACTACTGCCGTCTGTATGAGTCCTTGTCACTGTCCACACCTGCCAAGATAAAGACAAGGCTGTTGCTCGACATCCAGAACAGCACCAATGCCACCAGCCCAGAGGCATGGACTCTTCAAGCAATAAAGCGTAAATGGCAGGACCTGTGGGCCTCCCTGAAAAGGAAGGTTGTGGCAGCTCTATGGACACAGCAGGGCACTGGCAGCAGTTCCCCCTTTGAGGACAGTCAGCTCACACCCTCGGAGTGCATGGTCACAGACATGCTAACCAACATCAGTGTGCAAGGGGATATGGATGGCGTGGATACCCCTGCTGGTAGGTAGGTAGGGGAGGACACATGGACAGATGTGCAGTGCCCCTAGGTATGTACTAACGCACTTGTTCCCCCCCAGACCCAACAAGGCAGGCTGCCACCATCACGGCAATGGAGCCACAATACCAGGACAATGCAGGACCACAGGCAGATGAGGAGGATGCCAGGTATGCAGCAGCAGGCATTGGTGAGTGACTCTGACAAATGCACGCCTGCAGGGCATGCAATAGGTGACATGCCCATCCACACTAACACTGTCCTATTCCCCACAGGTACCAAGCATGAGACAGAGGCCCCAATGGACCTGACACTGATGAGGACAGTGGGCACAATGTGGCTGATGAGGGCTCCCAGGCCACAGTAACCACTTGCATTGGCAGTGGCAGTGGTGGACAGCGTCGGACACTCATAGCCTAGGCACACCAGGAGCGTGATGCTGACAGTGCACACCCACAACAACCCAGCTATGGCTGAGCTGTGACAGACCTTGGTGCCCCTGCCAACTGTGACACGCAAAATATGGAGGACAGCCAAGGTGAGTGATGGTCATGGCGTGCAGCGACATGCAGCACATGCAGGCAACACTGGTGGATAGGTACCGGGAGCTGCAACAGCTCGAGCCAGACTGCCTGGCAAAACAGCACTACAACACGGATGTGATATGTGCCTTGAACACTGAGGTGTATGACATGCAGTGTAGCATAACACACATCACAAATGCACTACAGTGGTTGGTCAACAGCACAGCAGGACGTCCCATGCCACACAGCCCATGACCAGTGAACACACATACAAGAGCACTCCGGCACAGCCAGTCCACCCCCTACCCCAGGGGGAGAGACAGATGACACTGCCCTTCCTTTGGTGTCTGACACATCTGACATAGCCTCAGGATGTGAGCATGATTCAGAGGCACACTGTGTCATGCAGGATGACATGGGCACACAGGGCACCTAGGGTGAAAGTATCAGACTGGTGGAGGAACAAGGCACTGCCAATGATGCAGACATGACTGAACAGCAGATTGTTCGTACACCAGGTGGACTGTGAGGAGGCAGCACCGGCAGACAATGGGCAGCCACATGGAGGATGGGTACATGGGCCTCTGCCATGCTGTTGGCACAGCCTGGTGACACACCGACACAGTGACGTGGCACAACCCCATTCATGGAACATAACATCCATGATGTAGATGAGATAGTTAGGTGTTCATTAGAAACCAATGGTGTTTCCAGACACCCTAAAGGAGGCAGTAGTTCACCCCCTTTTGAAAAAAACTTCTCTTGACCCTGTCTTGCAAACTTCAGGCCTGTCTCTAACCCACTCTTCATGGGTAAGGTTATTGAGAAGGCAGTTGTGTTGCAGCTGGAGGAGCATCTGACCACCCACAATATCCAAGATCTTCTCCAGTCCAGTTTCAGGAAGAGGCATAGTACTGAGACCATGTTGGTTCTGGTACCCAATGGTGAGAGATCATAGGACCCATTCCATCTTGTCCCTCCTTGATCTCTTTGCAGCTTTCTACACCTTGGCTGTGGAGTATTGCTGGTGTGGCTGTGGTTATTCTGTGGGCTATCTGGTACAGTCCTCAGATGGTGTCATTCATTCCTTATAGGATGCAGAGTAGAGTTCAGAGTTTTTATCTTGGCCCCTCTCCCCTTGCCATGTGGGGTACCACAGGGCTCTGTGCTTTCCCCCATGTTGTTCATGGTGTACATGCTGCCATTGGGGGACATTATTTGGCATTATGGGTTGAGTTTACACTGCTATGCAGATGATATTCAACTATACATGTCTTTTGTGCTTGAACAGAGTGATGTTGCTTTGGTCTTTAACAACTGCCTTTCTGAAATTCAGAACTGGATTAGTGCCAACTGCCTTAGCCTGAATCCAGATAAAACTGAGGTGTTACTTGTTTACCTAGGTCATTGAGTAGTGGGATTATCAGCTGGGCAGCCATCTGGGCTTTGGCTAGAAGACAGCCAGCTGATGATCACTGACTGTGTGCTGAATCTGGGCAGTATGCTTGATAACAAACTGCCACTTAAATCCCAGGTGTTGGCTGTTGTCAAGACCTCATTTTACCATCTGAGGAATATCACCCGGGAAAAAAAAAACCCTGGTTCCTCCTGATGACCTTCCGACATTGGTCCATGCTTTTGTGTCCTTGAGCGTCGATTATTGCAGTGCCCTATACCTAGGACTACTGGGGTGAACCGCCACCACCTGCAGCCGGTGCAGAATGCAGCTACCAGGTTGTGACTGGCTTATCAAGATCTTGTCATGTCACCTTTGTGCTCCGTGACCTGCACTGGCTGCCAGTGTGATGGAAGATCACCTTCAAGGTCAGGTTACTAACCTATATGGCACTACATAAACTGGGGCCACGGTACCTGTAAGATGTCCTCTGTCCTTTCCGCCCCCTTCGTCCTCTCTGCTCTGCCAATAAAGGATTGCTAGAGAGTCCCATGGTCTGTTTAGTAACTTCAGGAGCTAGATCATTTGCTTTTGCTATGCCAACCCTGTGGAATTCTCTGCCTCATTGGATAACAGAGTGCCCGTCCGTTGAGGCCTTTAAATCTGACTTAAAAACAAATTCATTTGATCAAGTGTTTTTTAATATTTAAAAGCCTGCTGTAATAGGACTTGTTTTCATGTTTATAATTTGTGGTATTGATGTTTTATTATACTGTGTACAATGCTATGAACTTATTGGAATAGCATTTTAGAAATAAATAAAGATTGATATTGAGATGTATAGCACTTAAGCAATTCCCAGCACAATTGTCCCACTGCACCAGCACACACACCCACACTGATTTGCAGCCCACACATTGCTGGCACCCTATGAACAGTAGCCCAGGACACCAAAGTGAGGTGCTATTCCACGTCACATGCCCCACCCCCCCACAGACTAGGTGTGCAATTGGCAGCCACACAGTCTTCCAGGGGGGCAAGACACTGGATGCAGCTACCCACCCCCCACAACATATGATAAACCGTGGCTGGGGCAGGCAGTGGCATAGTAGTCCTCCCACCCCCCATAAGGGTGTGCTCAGCAATGGTGTCATCACCATGCACCCTCTTGGCAGCACCACTGACACACGTACAACGTCCCACCTCACAAAGGCCATGCAATGGCCTGTTGCCGCTGCACGTGAGTGCAAGTTCTGCATACACACACACACACACACACACACACACCATCCCAAGCCTGCACACACCTTTCATGGAGATGCACACATATACTCTAATGGCACATCTCACCCTGTACCGGCACCACCCTAGCCTCCTAACAGCCTGTGTTCTCTGGTCCATGGAATGCGACAGCATCAGCATCCACCTGCAGTCCATCCTGTTGTTGTATCCCCGGTAAGGGCATGTCACATTGCTGTGCGAGATTGTGCAGCATGGCACAGACCGTGAACACCCCGCATGCCTTTCCCAGTGCCAGCATCCTCACCCCCCCCGGTATGGCCCGGGCAGTGGAACAGCATCTTTAGAAATCCAATAGACCTTTTGACCTCTTGATAATGTTCCAAGTGTTCTGATGGGCATGGTCGTATGCCTCCTTTGCAGCAGTTGTTGGCACCAGGATGAGTGTCATCAGGTGTGGGCGCAAGGGATATACACTGTCATCTTTTTGGGGGAGGAAAGGGACAATGTCACATTTGTGAACACATGCCAGCAGACAGTTGCTACACACACAAGGGGTCGGTGCCATACTCACCCAGCAGCCAGCTGTCAATTGTCCCTTCATAGAGCATAGTCCCAATGCGAAGCAGTGTGATGCATCCAGGATGTAGGCATCATGGCATGACCCGAGGTACTTGGTGCAAATGTTTGTGAACATGCCTCTTGCATCGCATACCACCTAGCAGATCATGCTGTGGAACCCCTTTCTCTATGCCTCTTCCTGCATTGGTGGCAGTGTGGGTGCTGTCAGTAATACCTACCACATTGGGCCTGCCATTCATGTCCTAGAAGGCCTGTTTTGTTTGATGGACATCATCCGGGGATGTTGAGAAGGTAATGTGGGTGTGCTTGTGGTCCAGCAGGGTGTTCGTGAATTCCATCATGGCACAGGACACCGAGAACAGGCATATGCCTATGGTGTCATTGGTCACCCTCTGGAAGAAACCTGCAGCATAGAATGCCAGTGCTGACAACACCTTAGTCCCAATGAATGTCGCCCTCAACCTGTGTGTCTGTGGTGCAATCCTGTCCCCCTCCCCCGGGTCATGCCTGAAAATAGGCAGGATTTGTCTAGTGCACTTACCCGGTCAACAAAAACTAACAAACTAACTAACTAACTGTCACGGACCATGTCACACAGCGTGATGAACATGGGCCACAGAAGATAGAATCACTCGATGCAGTAGATCTCCCTCAGTGTTGAAGCATCCAGGTGTGGGCAGAATACCCTTGGCCATAGCCGTGGGTTCCTCAGCAACATCAACTCCTCCTGTACCATTTCCGTGTGTAACAGCACTCCAGGACACATCCTGCTATGACTTGTAGTTTCCAGTGCACAGTGCAGGCGCTTAGCGCTACCATGTTTTACTCCCATGCAAGCATGTGTGTGCCTTTAGTAGGCATGTCATGGGGCACTTGCGTGTTGGCCCTGCCCAGGTGGTGGACACATGCGGTGATGCATGCCCTCTGCATCCTGCATCGTGCATCGCACACTGCTCACATGCGACAAGGGCAGCAGATTGTGATAGCAGCATGGAGCATTTTCCAGGAAGCCTGTGGAGGGTATCCATGGCTAATATGTGTGACTCAGGAGGTTATGGGACCCTATGGCTAGTGTAAGGGCATGAGTGGGTGAGTACTGGGCTGTCGATGGGGACATTGCTACAGGGTGGATGGTGTGAGCTGTGCAGTGACCTAACCCATTGTCACTCCCTCTCTCTTACTGTCATCCCACACAAGACTGTGAAGGCACGCTCTGGAGATTTGAACAGTTCTTGGTGGTACAGCCGGATGGTGCACCAGTGATGGTTGTCGCACCCACCAGGAGGCAATGTAGTTGGCGCCTTCCATTTCCATTTCCCCCGATACGTGAGCTGGATGATGGTGGATGGGAAAATACAGTATAAGAGGGAGCTCTGGGATGTAGTCCCAGTGACCATGTGAAGGGTGATGGTGATGTCAATAGTAATTGTATGGCATGGGCAGGAGCATTCCAGGGTGGGGATGTGTGCACAATGGATGGGGTGTGGTCACGCCATGCCCTTACTGCTGGGCACCACATGCTCATGTGCCAATGTGGTGGGAGTGCAATGCTACATGTGCGACCATGGCACTGTACTGTCATGGCTGTTGGCTGTGCCATGACCACATACCACACACGACCATTCCCAGGTGCTGCAGCCACTCCTGTGGGCTGCAGATGTCAGCCATCTGTGCAACGCTGATTCCTTAGCAGGTCACGTCACTGGATTGAGGTCACATAGGCCTCTTAGCAGCACCAGTGTGTGTGTGCCAGTGGTGACACACACTGGCTGCAAGCTTGTTGTATCGGCCCTCCCACTGTGGGTCACCTCGGGATACCATGCCCATGCAGGCTTGGGCCACTGTGGATACCATGGCAGTTCCTTGCACATATGTACAGTGTGTGTGCCTTCATGGTGCATTTGCTTTGTATGCAGCACTATCAGTACAGGGTGGGAAGGGTGTTATGACTGTATAGCAATGCAGGATTGGTGTCTTCCAATGGACATGGGGTCCACTTTGTGGCTCTGGTGACTGGCACTGTTGCACACGGGCATTGTGGTGGCTGTGTATCTGTGAGCACATCCCAACCAATGTGTACATTGGGTCTCGTGCAACACATGAAGGAGGGGCACCAACTGATGGTGTTAGTGACCTCCATGGTCACATCGATGTTGCATTACTGTGTTTATTCTTTCCACAGCATTACCGTGGTCCCATTCATTGGATGGTGCTGAAGAGGATCTGGAGACCACATTTGATGGTTGCAGACTACAACTGGAGCAGCGAGGAGGAGGAGTGGCCATGGAAGGCAAGATGATGAGGACACAGAATGGCTGGAGATGGTGACACCTGGCTGAGCAGCACCAGTGATGCAGTACCAGCACCCTGACTCCCTCAGGCCCCCAGGACAGTCCCTATGACCCTAGCCACTGATATATGTGCTTTCAGACCCTCTTTCCGTTATCTGTGTGTTTACACAGTTATGTTTAATTATCCTCTGCAGGTGCAGTTACTATAGGACAGACTGTCCCAGATGTACAATTGTGAATAAAGTATTTATACTGTGAATAACTGTTTGCTTACTGCCTCCTCGGTGTGGGCAAGTGGGCTTTGTTTGCCCTACATGTGTTGGTGGGGAAGGCCTGTGTACATGTGAATGCCCACTTCCCATGACACAGCTGTGCCATTCAGTGGACACCCCTGCTTGCCTGGGCAGCCATGCTGTCTGTACCAGTGGGAGGAGGCCTTTTCCATTCATTGCATGCTACTGTATGGCCTGGCCATGTACTCCACAGTGGTGCATCCATGGCATGGTCACTGCCTGTCCGGGGTCAGCCTAACCCATTATGCACATGGGGCTGTGGTCAGCATCAGGTACTGCTGGCTGCTGCCTTGGCCATATCAAGCCGCAGGTCAGCCTCTGCATGTGTCACCGCTAGGGCTGTGCTGTGTCCCCTTCATGCAGTGGCGGTGCCTGCTGACACATGTCAGCCACTGACACATGGTGTGGCCCCTGTGGCTGTCGTGTCATCTGTAGTTGTGGGGCTGCCATGGCCATGTCATTGCACAGAGGGTGCACTGTACATGGCAGTGCTACGTGGCGTGGCCCCTGTGGCTGTCGTGTCATATGTAGCTGTGGGGCTGCCATGGCCATGTCATTGCATGGGGGGTGCACTGTACATGGCAGTGCCACGTGGCGTGGCCCCTGTGGCTGTCGTGTCATCTGTAGCTGTGGAGCTACAATGGCCATGTCATTGCATAGGGGGTGCACTGTACAAGGCAGTGCCACATGGCGTGGCCCCTGTGGCTGTCGTGTTATCTGTAGCTGTGGGGCTGCCATGGCCATGTCATTGCACAGAGGTGCACTGTATATGGCAGTGCCAATGAAGGTGGCCCCTGTGGCTGTCATGTCATCTGTAGCTGTGGGCTGCTATGGCTATGTCATGGCCAGGGGTGCACTGTACATGGCAGTGCACGTGAAGCGCGGGCCCCTGTGGCTGTCGTGTCATCTGTAGCTGTGGGGCTGCCATGGCCATGTCATTGCACAGGGGGTGCACTGTACATGGCAGTGCCATGTGGCGTGGCCCCTGTGGCTGTCATGTCATCTGTAGCAGTGGGGCTCCCATGGCCATGTATTTGCACAGGGGGTGCACTGTACATGGAAGTGCCACATGGCATGGCCTCTGTGGCTGTCATGTCATCTGTAGCTGTGGGCTTGCCATGGCCATGTATTTGCACAGGGGGTGCACTGTACATGGCAGTGCCATGTGACTACCCCGGGGTGGAGCTGACAATATTCTGCCATATGTGGGCACTTGTGCTGTGTTGCCTAAAGCCTGCCAATCACTTACGGCAGCCATCTCAGTAGCATAGGTGTGTGCTGCCCACGTAATGGCAAGGCAACGTTTAATTAAAAGACGCCCAATCCCAGAGGCTCTGAGTGCTGTACAAATAGATAAACACATATTCAACAAAATAAATCAATAAAAGAAAGATAAAAAAAATAATTCTATAAGTATATAAATACTAACACTTCAAATAAATATTACCCATACACAGTAAACTAAGAAATACATTTTCAGCAGCTAAAATCAGAGCAGATCTATAAATGAATAGCTCAATCCAGAAATGCCTAAGCAAATAGGAGGGCCTTTAGGCAGGCCTTGAATAACTCCAAAGTAGGGGCCCCCTTAACCCCAGCGGAGGGGGAGGTGAATTCAACAGGACAGGAGCAGCGACACTAAAAGCCCTGTCGACAGCCAATTTCAACCTCGTCCTGAGAATCGCTAGGGGACCTCCACAGGAGTAACGGAGGGAGCGAACTGAGAGAACAGGTACCAGAATGTCTGACGGATAACCAGGGCTCTGACCATGTAGGGCCTTATGGGAGAGAAGACCCACCTTAAAGGATCCTCCACCTGACTGGCAACCAGCTGCTCACTCAACACTGGTGTAATATGGCAACATTTTGGCTGCCCAGTAGTATCCGGCAGCTGCGTTCTACACCAGCTGCAGTCTGCAGAGAGATCCTCTCATGACCCCAAGATAGAGCACATTACATTAGTCTGTAGTGCCTGTGTGTCATCCACAGCATTGTGCAGTGCGTGGTGAACATCTACGTGCATCCCTATGTGACACACCCAAGCATACATGCCATGCAGTGGGTCTGCTCAGCTGTACGTCTGTGCACTACATGGTGGTCTGCACACATGTTGTGCATGCCACTTCTGGGTGACATACACGCAGCATGCGTATAGGCACCCATCCTCTGTCCTTGTGTGACCTATGCATGTCACGCAGCCGTCGTTCATAGGCCCCAATGTATTAAGTGTTGACATAAACTGTGATTAATGTGTGATTAACACTTTGTGCACAATCATGTGACTGCTCAAATATGGTATGTGTTCATCATCTTTCTCCTAGTGGTACATGAAAGACCCATAACCAGTTACTGACTTTATACTGTATGGTAATATCATCATGAGTACACTCTTACAGGTGTAAGAGTTATGTGTTTTCTTATGTTTTAAGAACAACAAATAGAAGATGAGTGGCTATGATACCATCAGAATGCAAGTTAAACCATGGTTACAGCTGCAAGACTGTTGTCAGCTGAGGAATTAATATATTATTATCAATGCCACTGAACTTTTATAGTTCCATGGCCACAGATGTTTCTGCAGAATGTTCATTATGTTGCAGAACATATGTTGTGTCATGGAATTCAGTGTTCTTGGGACTTGCATTCAGATTTGCAGTTTTCCATGATGCCTGGCTTCCCATCCACGTATAACATGAAACCATGCCGTCTTGTTCCCTTTCTACTCTTTGAGTATCATGAAACCTATTCTCTTTAGACAGCATGTGATGTCATAATGACATCAAATAATATTACGGTGAATGACAGGACTGCATGCTGCCACAGAAATTCATGATGATTTGTGCCACTGAAAGGAACATAAGCTGCTGTAGAGACCTGGCAGCCTGCCACAGAACTAAAGCCTGACATTCTGCAGAGAACTAGGGGCTCGGAATATCGATCAAGACAGAAGAAGAATATAGAACGCTTCAAACAGTTGCTCAAAACAAGGCATTTTCCATAGCAGCTGTACATAATGAAACACTAATTACTTAATAAGAGGGTTTCAAGCAGAGAAGAAAGGAACATTCCAATTAGTGTGGCACTCTCACTCCATCAAAGCTGTCCCTTGAGCAAATATTTTCTTCCAAACTGATATACCTGAATTAGAGCTCTAGCATTAACTTGTAAATTGCAGATGGAAAAATGCTGGGATTGTCAGCAGGTAGATGACAGATATGCTGTACTGCACAGAGCCTGACAACTTGTCGTGTATGAGACACAGAACACGATGATGCATAGGCATAGAAATAATGTGTGACACAGTATCAGTAATGCCTAATTTTTTGCTGCTGCAATGAGTGCCTTACTGGATTTTCAGTTTGCACTGACATGTGACAAGCAACAGTAGACTTGCCATGAATGTGCTCAGAGTTGCCAGCATCATCTAAATCACATGGGCATGGATATTCAGACTGCACCCCGCAGGGGTGCAAGCCTGGGTGCAGTGCAACTGGGGTCCGCTGGGGCCAGGACCAGGTGATATTCAATGGTGATGCGCCATGGTGCAGCACTGTTGAATATGGCACGGAAAGTGACAGCGCAGTGGCATTGCACTGGTGCAAGCCACAGATATGGAGCACTGGGATGTGCCAGCGCAAATGCAGTTGTGCTGGCACATCACCTGCAATATTCCACGAGGGCATGCAAATGAGGCCATAATATATGCAAGGTGCATCCAGGGCCATTTGCATGTCATTATGGCCCCATTAGCATGCCTCGATCCAGGCAGCCCAGCGAATTACACCTGGCACCCTGCACAGAATGACCTGTGCACAGTGGGGGTCCTGGGCATTCCCCACCCTCATAGCTGTGATCACAATAAAACCACAGTACAACAATTCCCTGATACTCTAGTGGACCCCCCTTCCTCCCGTGTTACCAGTCAGTGGTAAATGAGGATATATGTAAGCCCTGGTAGTCTAGTGGACCCCTTTCCCTCCCGTGTTCCCGATTGGTAGTAAATGTAGATTTATTTCAGCCCTGGTAGTCTGGTGGTACCCCCCTCCTGCCCATTGCCGCAATCGCGGTACAGCTCCATAAAACACTTCCCTGGTGATCCAGTGGTACACCCACCCCTCCCTCCCACACAGAACCTCATGTCCACCCCACTCCCCCTGACCATCATTGGCAGGCGGCTGCAACCTGCCCGCGATACCACCCGCTGCCCACCGAATGACAGGTATGGGCTTGTAGGGTATTGTACTAGACAGTTCCATATGTGAATGACATCATTCACATAGTTGGGTCTGTCTAGTACAGTGTGTCCTGCAAGCCCATTGGTCCACACTGGCAAAGTGGCAGGGGTATTTTGTTAGTCGAACTCTGTTGGGAGGAAAAGCCTGTCAAACTATGTTTTGACAAGTTGTCATATTTTGGACAGCATTTGAATACAGAAGCTTGGGTAAAAAGAAGGCTATTTTGAAAATGTGGGGTGCAAATATTTAACATTTCCACAGTTACGAGCATGTGTATTGAAATTGCAATGAATGGGCAAAACATTGTCATTTTTTTTTATTCTGACCCCAAATGTTGAACATTTATTTATTTATTTATTTATTAAATTTTGGTGACCGGGTAGGTCCACTGAGCCCCGAAGGTCCCTTTTTCAGGGGCAACATAATCTTTTTCTCACCCCACATCATGAGCCACATAGGTGAAAATGTTCAAATCCGTGGGAAAATGGCATTCCATGCCACATGTGCGAAAACACATTTTGGGCAGGATGTGAAAAATGATGGCTGTACTGTTCATGAAGTGGTGTGATAAAATTGCTATACAGAAAATTTGGAGTGGAAGTATTGAAAATGACTAAAGTTACACATGTGCATAGAAACGTTTGAACAACCACTTGTAACTTGGCTATTTTTTGAGATTTACACCAAATTTTCAACATGGACTTTTGGGCCCCACTTTATAAAGAGTGCCACTCTCATTTCGTTTGTTGGTCCCGAAGGTGATTTAGCACAGCAACAGTGACATTCTGTGCCACAGGTGCGAAAACACATTTCAGGCAGGATGTGAAAAATGATAGCAGTACTATTCATGAGGAGATGTAAAAATGGCAATGTTGAAAATCTGAAGTGAAAATATTACAAACTATGTCTAATTAATTATTCATAAGCCTAATGAGGCTCCTGATTGGCTACCGGATCGGTCACTAATGTCTTAGAACTGACCAATCCAGCTGTCAACTGATGCTGTGTGAGACACATGGCTCACGCCACTCTGCTTTAAAATTAAGTTGTGGTAAAACTAAGAGGGAGAAAAGAAAGTTGTGAGCTGCGATTAGACTTATAATCGCAATAATAACCTCAAAGCCATCCATTTCCTTGGATTAATGACCGGCTGGAGGGAGAAGACCTGAGACATCCCCTCAACCAGTCATTAATCCTTCGGAAATGACCGGCCTCTGTCATTATTGCTTAATTGGCGGTTATAGGAGGTGCGAAACTGCACAATGCACAATCATAATGCAGTCATTTCTGAAACTTTTGAACCAGCTTTCAATGTGGGCTTTCCGACCTTCCTCATGAACTCTGGCACTGTCATTTCTGTTAATCAATAATGAAAGGCTATTCCACAAAGCGATCGCAAAATCACCTTCGGTACCAAGTAATGAAATGACAATGCTAGTGTTCATGAGGTGGTGTTCCCAAGAACCCTATGTTGAAAATTTAGGATCAAGATTCCTAAAATGGCTGAGATACAAGAAGTTGAAAATCCCACTGACAGCCATAATACAGGCTTACCTTGATTCCTCAATTTGCAGTTCGGCTTTTCAGAGTGAAGACGTGCACCGGTCCAGACAAGATCACAGCCACCAATCTCCGGAGGTAAGTATGGAGTAATGTGGAGGTGTGGTTAGGTGGGTGCGTAGATGGAGGGTCGGGATGGGGGAGGGGAATGGGGAAGAAAACGAGGGATCATTTTCATTTTTACAGGCTTAAAAAAAGACATTGGGGGAAATTTGTTTTTACAGGGCATAAAACATGTTTACTTTGGAACACTGGGAGTGGGTTTCCCAGTGTCGGGGGGTAGATAATTCCATCACGGGGATTGGGCACCTGATGTGTGCACAGGACAGGTAATGGGGGGGAATCTGAACACAGAGGCAGGGAGCAGGAGGGGTTATTGTGCTTCTGAGATGAGGAACAGGGGGAACTGGGCAGACTGCATGTAGAGAGAGGGAGCAGGAGGGGTCATTTTGCTACCCTGACAGGGAACAGAGGGAGGGGGTGGAGAGCACACAGAGGGAGGAAGAGGGAAGGGTTATTGTGCTGCCAGGATAGGAACAAAGGGAGGGTGAGACTCCATGCAGATGGAGGGAGAACAAGGGTTATTGTGCTGCCGGATGGCAACAAAGGGAGCAAGGCAGACTGCACACAGAAGGAGGGACAGAGAGGGGTTATTGTGCTGCTGGGATGGGGAACTGAGGGAGTGGGGGGGCATGCAGAGGGAGTGAGCGGGAGGGGTTATTGTGTTGCCAAGACAGGTAACAGAGGGTTGGGCTGACAGCACTATGCAAATAAAAAAATGAAGTACTCTCACTGGAGTGCTACATTTCTTTCAACTAGAGAACAGCTGCTAGCTGTGAAATTCAAACTTGTGTCACAGTCTGGTTGCGTTCTCATTAGTCTGTGAGGGATGAGCCCACTACAGAGTGCCCTGCATTGGATTTGTCACTGACACACATCTCAAATGTAGTTCTACTGCAAGATGTTTCTTGTGTACTCACAAAGAAGCATAAAAATGGTGTTTAACTGACCACAATGTTTCTTCTGAAATGTTTTGCTATTTCATTTATTCCTCCCTTTATGAAGGCTGAACAATACTGGGACAGCACCCTTCTTCAGGCTTCATTGTTCTGGACGAAATCCAATACTCTGCAGCAAGACATACTGTATTTGAAACTGATCAGCTTTCAAATGGTCAGAACAAGGCATGCTATGAGTAGGTTGGGACCAGTAATACCTTCTATCCATTGCTGGTGATATTGCTTATCAGCTGGGAATCTGTACAAACTGTGGGCACTTGATAGGTCAGTCTTGCACCCAAATGCTGAACAATACAGTATTGCCACAAACAAAGTTAGGTAGGAGTAATTAATAGTGAGTTTTTTGAGAGGTCAAAGGGAGTAACTTTACTAGTAGTGGAAAATTTATGGAATAGACTTCTACTGGATGTGATAGCTAGTCCAACTAAGGAAAGTTTTAAGAAAAACCTAGCTAGATATATTTCCGCAATGGAAAACCTGGACTATTACATCTTGTCCTAACAGGAACAGATCAAGGGCTAATGCCTGCTTTGCTCCTTGTAACTTAGTGAACTTAGTACACCACATTTTATAATGAATTAATCACTGAACATAACACAGACACAAAAACATATGCATAAACTCACACACACACACCGCGTGCGCACACACACACACAAAGATTTATTAAGTGACACAATTAGAAACACATACACATATCAAAAGAAACTGGATTGGCAATTATTTTATTAGTTCAATGTTTGGTACATAGCGTAGTGCTTGTGTATACTTATGAATGTGAATGCTATGGATTTAAGGTTATGAACTTATTTATTTATTTTATTTTATTTATTTGGTCTCAGATTAACACCTTTGAGCTGATAGCTCGTTACATAGGTTCCATGTCAGTGTAGTACAGAAGACAAATAATAATTTGTGAAACCAACAGTTGATTTGAGGTTATGAACTTAGAATTTTGCCTTTCACTAGTCCTACCCATGGTAGAAATGCTGGGTAAGTGTAGGAATAGAGGTCCAAAAAGACTGTTAACTGTTTGATTACCTCATCTAGCTCTGGAGAGTGTGACCAGTAGCACACAGGAGAGGAAACCCCCACGTGGGGGAAACCTCTGAGGACCCATGGCTACTGACCTGCCAGTTCTCCAGGGCAAACTATGAGGAGATAACCCTAAAAATGTGAACTGAGGTTTTTGGTTCTGATTATGTCATAGAGTCTTATCCTTCAAGTCTTGCAGGTCAGTGAGTTGTGTCCTCTGCATCTTGATGGTGGATAGGAAGGTCAATTCCAAAGGATGGAGGATTCTAAAAGATGAATGGAAGTCTGATTTGGATGAATGTCCCTATGAAGGAAGATGGTAAATTATGTCCTGGATTTCTGTTGTGGTATTTGAGAACTGAAAACTTGACACAAGGTTGTATCCAGGGAACAAAGTCAAGGATGTCTGAGCACTAGACAGTGATACAATTAGAGATCCTAAAAGGAATACATAAGAAGGAAGTCCTGGACGTAATCAAATTCCATGAGGCAATCCAGAGCCAGTCGGATGGCGAGGAATCCAAGTTGATGTCAAAGGATGGGCCAGCACCTAGGGGTTCCAAAGCAGACAGAAAATGGACTAAAGAGAGAAATGGATACAAGACACCTACTTCCAGCTCTGGTTTGGGCAGAGCTTGAGATGGAGACTATTCGAATAGTGGAAGGAAGTGGAATGAGTAGAGAAAGAAGACAAAGACAGACTCCCAACCCCGGTGGCCAGGAAAGCACACCTTCGCTTGTAGCCTGTGACCTGCTGGACTCTGCTGTGAAGTTAATTTTTGTTAATATTTTTGTAAGCATTTGTTTATCCATTTAGAACAAGCTGCTTGCATTGATTTTACCACGACCACGCTGCTGGCTTCATCCCATCGAACTTCCACCTCGTGCCTGTGCTGTGATGTAATTTTTGTCGCACTGCAAATGCCCACTGTCAATGCGGCTGTCATTTCAGTGCTTAAAGAATGTCGTCTGATGATGGAGATGCAGGACCAGGTGACATTCAAGTGTTTATACCAGTGGACCCTTTCGAATCTGAACCCCCTGACACCTGTTAGAAGGGCATCATCACCTGAAATTACTGATAATGAGGACAGCGATTCTGAATCAAGCCTCAGTGTTCAGGTGTCACAGCCCGTGGATCTGTGGTCAGTCACTGTGCCCACGGTCTTTCACTGTATTGCAAAACTGTCCATATCCATTATCGCTTCTTTTATTGCTCCTTACCAGCGTGGTCAGATAGCGACATGTTCCCTGAATGTGAATATTATGCTGTTTGCAATCATACGCACAGTATATCTGGGGGAGTATAAATGCAAAAGATGAGTGTTGGCTGTAACAAAAGATAATATTTTAACAGAAAACATATCCCTCTACCACTTCTCTTGTGATCAGTTAAATTTGATAACATGACAGAAAAGACATGGTAGTTAAAGTACTGTAGTTTCAGGACAGTGAGCAAAACTGACAGAAAAGGCCGGGAAAATCGTTGTTTGCTGCTAGGGTTAATTTGTTTTCTAGGTATTTTGGCACTCCTCACACCTCTGTATTACCTGGCTTACCCTTCCATCTGGTATCCCTTGCCGCAGTGACATCGCTATCTGGTCCCCTATATGCTCTGCATTCATGTTTCCTGTTGCCAAACTCATCTGTCGCCCTCTGCTCTGCCACCAAGCACCAAAATACTCCATCACCTCAACCAATGTGTTTTACCTACTCTCTCCAATATCTGACCAAAATACCTGAGTCACATTTTGCCATGGCTTTGGCGCCAAGTAAAAGCTATTAGTGAGCATAGTGAAGTAGTTTGTCCAAGTTATGTGCCACACTTACTACCAACCTCTGAGCTGATAGTACCCCTCCCGCCACCTAGCACCCCATTCCAGTTTTTGGCCTACAAAAGAACATAGGAACATAGGAATATGATGGCAGGAAAGGGGCACTGGGTCTAAACAGTGCCGGTCAAAACAGCGCACAAAAGGTGTGCATATCAAAAATGGTGCAAAATCTTTTTTGTGGGGGGCTTTGCCCCCGCACCTCCTAGACTAATAGATTCTCACTCCGGGGGGAAGGGATTGTGGAGAAAGTTAAAATGTGGAGGACTGTTTCCACGGCCCCCCCAAAAAACCAAAATCATATCTGCAAAAATGCAGGAGAGCAGGATTAGAACCCTGATCTCCATTACTGCCGACTGAGCTGCACCAATGCTTCATGCCACAGGAGCAGCTCAGATAGTTACTGGATCACTGGTGCCCTTTTCTTTTTTCAGGACTACTGACAGCAACCAGGAGAGTGCTTATAGCAAGCGCTGTAAATCCCTGGTCTCTGTTCATTTCAGCACTTACCAGACTAGAGCCATATAGTGCGGCACTATTCCGGTAATGCTCATCTAACAGGGTACCCAGAAAAGGACTTCCAGGCCCACCTAGTCTGCCCAGTTTGCCTAGATATCCACTAGACCTATTCTGTTATCTCCCCTTTTTACCAACAGCACTCTGTGCTTGTTCCATGCATTCTTGCTTACATACTACTTGCCAGCAGAAACAGACCACACAGGCTATCGAGTCTGCTCGAGTGTGCAGCTAGCACCCCACTTTCTACAGCTGCCCCTCCCCAATTACGCCCACACAAATGGATGCTGATTGACCTTGAATCAGATTAAGCTGTTGGTGGTATTTTTAGTGAATGGGGGAAATTTGGCCAGGACAAAGGGAAATACTCTGCTGTAGGGGGGCCTTGTTGACCACTATCAAGAAGGTCGACTCTCAAGATGGCAGAAGGGAAGAAGGAGTTGGTGTCTCACTAGCTTTTATGGCTCCTACTTCTAATATTTCACCTATGGTTTCATACAAAGAAAGGCTGAGATTTGCAAAAGTCATAGTTACTGATGTGTTAAATCAGAATGTCCAGGGTGTTGAGAACCCAGACAGGAACCTGGACATTAACAATACCAATTTGGACATTGCACCCTATGTTTCTATTTCAGAACAGCACTTATGGCAAGTATTTTAATTGCATAAAAACTTCTTGCTACAGCTTGCCCAGGAGGAGACTATTTCACAGGATGACATTCCAGATGCCACATATTCCACAGCAGCAACTAAAACTTGTAAAGATATGCAGACTATGACTTCTACCACAGAAAATACTGTTACCATGCATGGCAAATTGCAACAACCTCATTCCCTGCACCGCAGGACTAGAAACAGACCAACTGGGTCTACAGACTGTACCTGGTCTCCGGAGTCCACTTTAAGAGCAGCTGGATGGCAGCAAGCTGAAAAGGGAGTTCCCTGGACTTCCCTGAGACCTGTCAGTGCATAGGAGATTATTACTACCACCGGCAGTTCAGATGACAGGGTGCACCCAGTGGAAAATGTTATGCTTCAGCACAACAGCACAGCTGGTGAGCCACAGCTCACTCCAGAACAACAACCAGTGGAATCCATGGATGGAAGCAGGCCTGCATTGGACTCCAACCAGTTTCTGGACACCAAATATACAACAACATTCAGAAGATGCTTCTTTGGAAGAGTGCTGAACTTTCACGGTGGAACTGAGCAAAAACAATCCTTCAGCTACACGATTCAAGCTAAGTGATTTAAGAGTGTTGGCAAACCTGCACAGCGCAGGAACATCGTTTGTTTAAAATACCTCGGAGAGCTAAACTCAGCTCCTAACTGGAGAACTGTATTACATAGCAGGCTTAAGAACTATCTTGGTATTAGCTCCTCCAAGTTATTTGCATTTATTCATGTACATGGAGAGTCTACATATGATATCAGCTTTAAAAATGTTTATACTGCAGAGAAATTTTGAACAAAATAGGAGCAAGTTAAAACTTCTCTTCTCTGGACTTCCTTCCTACTCATCCACCTCACTAAGCCCTCCGTTAAAATTATTACTCTTCTCTTTAGAAGCGAGAGGGTGAATATCACAGATGTCCAGTACTGATTGAAATAAAGATGGGACCTTTGGATGGCCCCGTTCCATTTTGGATGAGGATTTAGTCTGGACAGAGGGTTGAAAATTTAAAGTACAACTTAAAGAAACTGAGAAAGGTATTTTACATTTGTCTGGCAGTTTTATATAGGGAGAGACAAAGGTTTGTGTTTCTACCAGGGCAACCTCGAACCTGCCATAAGTGTGGCTCCAGAACACATTTAACTATACTTGTGATAAACCCCGTTGCACTCTGGGTCTTGCCTACGGACATGTTAGTCTAGGTGCTGCAATCCAATGACATGCAAACTTTGTGACGACAGGGGCATACATATCAGCAATGTCATTGGGCTGATCCCAACATATTGGACCGTCCCCACAAGACCAGATTGCTCTTATTACAGATTCTCAAATTCTGGCACTGAGGAGAAGGGACGATATCCCGCTACTACAGCTATAATGTCTGCATCCCAAGGACCACTTGTAGCAACTGTCTTAGCACCCACCTTACCTTCTGTTACACAGAATCCTCCCTCACCCTAGATGTAACACAGGCAGCCCAAGCTGACCCCCCCATGGTCCAGAGCAAGAGTTAGGGCTGAACAGAACACTGGAACATCAGCCAGGAGGCAATGCCTCCCCCTCCCTCCCGAGCTGAAGATGTCTTTATAGCAGCCCCTATTTCTAGGTGAAGAAAAGGGATACACAAGTCTGAAGCCCATACTCCCAAGATATCAATCCTCACTAGAACAGATACCAAGCTTTGGCAAAAATCAAACAGTTGGCGGACACTGAGGAGGAGGAGGATGCTGATTCTGATTCCTCAAGGGTGTCCTCCTCAAAAATAGATTACTCAGCTGGCTCGGTGGCACTGAGGGTTGAGGCGCTGGATGCCACACCTCACGCTACGCTGGCGACCCGGGTTTAGGAACAAGCTCGGGTCATTGGGGGTCAGCAGGGGAGGGAAGAGATTGAGCTGTCTGGAGGACTGCCCTCTCTTCCAGGGAGGGCTCCAGGATGCATTGCAAAGGGGCGCACTCTGGTGGAGACCGGGAATGCTGAGTTTGCATCGCCACTCATTGCAAGGGGCGGTGCTGTGGCAGACATTGGCACTAGTGCCATTGACACCATTGCACAACCAAGCATCGGGGAAACAGAGGAAAAACTGAACCCCCAGAGGATAGGCGAAGGCACTGCTGCCAGCTCCACACTCCAACGCTGGGCTCCTCACTCTCCGGCCCTCCACTCCAACAGACTCAGTACACTATAGATAGAGTGCCCTGGGAGGATTGGGCAGCCCTTCCCATGTGGGCTTAGATCTGGGGTGTAGCCTGGTCAGAGTGAGGGAGTAGGTGTCGCCACAGCGGGAGGTAGAGAGCGGGATTGGCAGATGCTGGAGAGAGTTCTTCAGGTAGGGGGCGAAGAAACAATGTGTAAAAAAAATAGACTACTCTCCACATTCACACCATGATATGTTGCATTCTACAGGCAAACAAAAAGAACAGCCCTCTAATAGGTGATTTATGCACACATGCCTCTTTTCCTTTTTGTTTTCATACACAGAAATATTAAACTGCAATACCTCACACTGAATGCGTATAGCATGAAATCATTTAGGAAACAATTAACCACTATGAACTATTTAGCTGACCTGCATCATGACATATATTTTCTTCAAGATACCAGGTTAAAAACAAGACATGACATTTTTCAGGTTAAAAGCAAATGGGTTAGAGGACTTTCATTTTGTACTTTTGGATAAGACCAATGCGACAGCCTGGGGATATTATTTTCAGGATTTAAATTTCACATCTCAGATGTAATAGATATATTTCCAGGGTGAATCATGTTAATAGATTGTACCTATAGGCTCTTGAAACTTAGGTTGATCAATGTATGCACCACAGAGTATTGCCCCTAGATCAGATATTTTAACTTAGTCGAACCTACCTTCATACCTCTTGCTATGTTTATTTAGGAGGCGACTTCAGCTGCTGTCTGACTCTGGTTGACAGCAGTGGAAACACTTAAAAGATATTTAGTTATATGGCCACCTTGAACAAAGTAATGAAAACCAGAAATTGTTCAGATGGTTACTGTACAGTACGTCAAACAGGTACATGCACATACTACAGGGGGCCTTATGCTACCCAAATTGACTATATTTTTGTATCAAAAGATATTACAGTAAAACAGGCAATGGTCATTCCTCATGAGACCTCTGATCATCTGGCTGTTTCTTTAATCTACTATCCAGCAGGAAGCTCCTTCCCAAGTACATCACAGTCCAGCTGGAAACTGAACAGCTCCCTATTAACAGACCCAAATATTTTGGCAGCATGCCTGGACTTAATGCAAGCAAGATACTCACTCTTAGTTGCCTATCGGTCTTCTATTAAATGGTGGGAGGACACTAAAACAGATTTAAGTTATTTTTTTTTTGTCAACATATTTTAGATATACATGTGTAAGACAAAAATTATTAGATACTATTTCCAAATCCCATGAAACTAGAATGAACTACTCCCAGAAAATGAAAAAACTTAAAGCAGAAATGGAAGCCTTCCAATATGACAGAGTCATCTCCATAAAATTGAAGCTCAATGTGGCACCCAGAGTTCTAAACCTCTCTGGGCATATTCAAGAGCTGTTCAGATAGGGTGTCAGCCACTCATATGGAATACATAATAGTCCCAAACTGCAACCTTGTTTATAGCTTTTTACATTCCATAAAGCATAAAAAACAATAATGTCTAACTAACACATTTGGGTCAGAATCTACTGCAGACACTGGGTCTGATTTTCTTACAGATATTCTCATCCCTGATGTTCCGCATGAGCAGGAAGAACTTCTCACAACTCCTGTATCTGTAGATGAAACCAGACTGGCAATGACTCGTCAAAAAAAGCTCACCTCTCCAGGGGAGGATGGGCTTACGGCTGAATTGTACTAGCATTTAATGGATCTCTCTTCACCCTTTCTAACTCTAGTATTTAATGAAATCCTAGACTCCAGCTCTATACCTAAGCACTTTTCAGATGCCCTCATGATTTTGTTATTTAAAAAGGGAGATAAGACTGACATATGGAACTGGAGGCCCCTTAGTCTTTTGAACGTTGACTATAAAATGTTAGCTTCTATACTGCTACATCGGCTAATACCTATAGCAGTACAAGTTATTGCTGATGAGCAAACCTGTGCTGTTCCTCATAGATCAATGCTACATAACCTGTCACTGCTTAGGGATTTAGTAAGCACTAGTTCATTAGATAACCCGTCACTTTTAATCTTTTTAGACCAAGAAAAAGCATTTGATTGTGTGGACCATAACTATTTGTTCCAGGTTTTACATCACTACCACATCCCACAGAAATTTATTTCATGGATTAGACTATTATATGATACTGCCTGGAGAACGGCACATACAGGTATTAATGACTCCCCTGGTCTCCCCTTCTTAGGTCAAAAAGGTATTAGACAAGAATGCCCTTGTAGCCCGCTCCTTCATGCCTGTCAAATAGACCCAATCCTTAGGAAGATATTGCAGCATCCCACTAGCCCCAGGATTACCTTCCCCACAAGGCTGCCTGTCCCAACAATTTGTACATACGCCGGCGATTTATGTATCCGCACAACCCTTCCATTATGGAATCTGATATTACACGTATTATTTCTAGATTTGAGGCACTCTCAGGCTCCAAATTGAACTACAATAAATGTTCAGCTATTTATCTTCCTATTGCTGCAACCGCTGAGCATTCTGCATATATAACAGATATCCCAATTCTAACTACACCTAGTAACATCTTAGGTTTGTTCTTCGGCAGCACAGAAAATGCTTCTTATAATTGGACACTTTTCTTAGAAAAAGCTGTAAGACTAGTAAATTCCTGGAATGGATGAACTGTAGCAAACAGGAAGGGGTGATGCTATTGAAAATTATGGTACTACCCCATTTTTTCCACATATCGACACTCCCAACACTTTTTCACTAAGGCGGGTGAACAATATTTTCTTTCAGGGTTTCTCGGGCAGTCACATAAGCCCCATAAAATGAGTATATACTTATCCTGTCTATAGCTTTGGAGTGGTCCAAATGAATAACCCCATCACCTTTTTTCACAGCATATTTATCAAACAGAACATAGCCCAAATATTGCACCCCTCCACCGCCTTTTTGGCTTTCACTAATGAAAAATGTGACTCTGTCTGTAGTTTGGCAGCAAGCACCACTTTGAGTTCCCCAAGAACTTCAGGAAATATAGAATCCCTACATATTTAACCCCCCTCCTTCCTTAAAATAAAGCAATGGAGGTTAATGCCCACTATGATACAGACCTCTACAAGGAAGCAAATATATCAGAATATTTTAGACTCTGCTTAGTCTGAAACACCAATGATTCTAGCTTCCCACAGAATAAATTTAGATCCCAGTGTGTCTTTTTACAGCTTACTGACTCTAGGATTCCTTTAAAGCTCTGGGATGTCACATGGCTTTCTCACCATAGGAGATTCGGAGCCAGGGGTACACTAGAGCATAAGTCAGTAGATGAACGAATGTGTCCTTGAGACACATGCCCAAACATGCTCGAAACTATGCATTATAGCGCATCACGCTGGGCTCTTCTATTACATAAATGGAAAGAAAAGTACCTCCCAGTTATCACTTGTGAAATTTTAGTTTATGGACTATTTCCTCCATCTTTGTCTTGTTATCATTCCAGTACTCTATGATTAATATTTGCACTCTACAGGTTTTACTTATGGCAAGCCAGGTGCGCTTCTCTGTTACAACAAAAAAACATACACTGTGGCACAAGTTTGAATCAAATTGTGAATAACCTGCAACCTATTTAAGAAGCAGAAAAGAAATTGATTTCCAAAAGTGTACATGATAAGTACTGGAGGCATTGTACATGATTTTTGACAGTATAAAAATACATTGGGACATTTTCTTTTCCTTTTCTATAATATGATGTACTACATGAAGTTTTTGCAGTTGTGAATATACTTATGTTATGTATTATGTGGCTGTCGTGTTATCTGTAGCTGTGGGGCTGCCATGGCCATGTCATTGCACAGAGGTGCACTGTATATGGCAGTGCCACGTGGCATGGCCCCTGTGGCTGTCGTGTCATCTGTAGCTGTGGGGCTGCCATGGCCATGTCATTGCACAGGGGGTGCACTGTACATGGCAGTGCCACGTGGTGTGACCCCTGTGCCTTTCATGTTATCTGTAGCTGTGGGGCTGCAATGGTCATGTATTTGCACAGGGGGTGCACTGTACATGGCAGTGCCATGTGGCGTGGCCCCTGTGGCTGTCATGTCATCTGTAGCAGTGGGGCTGCCATGGCCATGTATTTGCACAGGGGTGCACTGTACATGGCAGTGCCACATGGCATGGCCTCTGTGGCTGTCATGTCATCTGTAGCTGTGGGCTGCCATGGCCATGTATTTGCACAGGGTGCACTGTACATGGCAGTGCCATGTGACTACCCTGGGTGGAGCTGACCATATTCTGCCATATGTGGGCACTGTGCTGTGTTGCCTAAAGCCTGCCAATCACTTACGGCAGCCATCTCAGTAGCATAGGTGTGTGCTGCTACATAATGTGGCAAGGCAACGTTTAATTAAAAGACACCCAATCCCAGAGGCTCTGGGTGCTGTACAAATAGATAAACACATATTCAACAAAATAAATCAATAAAAGAAAGATAAAAAAAATAATTCTATAAGTATATAAATACTAACACTTCAAATAAATATTACCCATACACAGTAAACTAAGAAATACATTTTCAGCAGCTAAAATCAGAGCAGATCTATAAATGAATAGCTCAATCCAGAAATGCCTAAGCGAATAGGAGGGCCTTTAGGCAGGCCTTGAATAACTCCAAAGTAGGGGCCCTTAACCCCAGCGGAGGGGGAGGTGAATTCAACAGGACAGGAGCAGCGACACTAAAAGCCCTGTCGACAGCCAATTTCAACCTCGTCCTGAGAATCGCTAGGGGAACTCCACAGGAGTAACGGAGGGAGCGAACTGAGAGAACAGGTACCAGAATGTCTGACGGATAACCAGGGCTCTGACCATGTAGGGCCTTATGGGAGAGAAGACCCACCTTAAAAAGGATCCTCCACCTGGCTGGCAACCAGTGCAGCTCACTCAACACTGGTGTAATATGGCAACATTTTGGCTGCCCAGTAGTATCCGGCAGCTGCGTTTCTACACCAGCTGCAGTCTGCAGAGAGATCCTCGTGACCCCAAGATAGAGCACATTACATTAGTCCGTAGTGCCTGTGTGTCATCCACAGCATTGTGCAGTGCGTGGAACATCTACGCATCCCTATGTGACACACCCAAGCATACATGCCATGCAGTGGGTCTGCTCAGCTGCACGTCTGTGCACTACATGGTGGTCTGCACATGTTGTGCATGCCACTTCTGGATGACATACACGCAGCATGCGTGTAGGCACCCATCCTCTGTCCTTGTGTGACCTATGCATGTCACGCAGCCGTCGTTCATAGGCCCCAATGTATTAAGTGTTGACATAAACTGTGATTAATGTGTGATTAACACTTTGTGCACAATCATGTGACTGCTCAAATATGGTATGTGTTCATCATCTTTCTCCTAGTGGTACATGAAAGACCCATAACCAGTTACTGACTTTATACTGTATGGTAATATCACCGTTGAGTACACTCTTACAGGTGTAAGAGTTATGTGTTTTTCTTATGTTTTAAGAACAACAAATAGAAGATGAGTGGCTATGATACCATCAGAATGCAAGTTAAACCATGGTTACAGCTGCAAGACTGTTGTCAGCTGAGGAATTAATATATTATTATCAATGCCACTGAACTTTTATAGTTCCATGGCCACAGATGTTTCTGCAGAATGTTCATTATGTTGCAGAACATATGTTGTGTCATGGAATTCAGTGTTCTTGGGGACTTGCATTCAGATTTGCAGTTTTCCATGATGCCTGGCTTCCCATCCACGTATAACATGAAACCATGCCGCCTTGTTCCTTTCTACTCTTTGAGTATCATGAAACCTATTTTCTTTGTACAGCATGTGATGTCATAATGACATCAAATAATATTACGGTGAATGACAGGACTGCATGCTGCCACAGAAATTCATGATGATTTGTGCCACTGAAAGGAACATAAGCTGCTGCAGAGACCTGGCAGCCTGCCACAGAACTAAAGCCTGACATTCTGCAGAGAACTAGGGGCTCGGAATATCGATCAAGACAGAAGAAGAATATAGAACGCTTCAAACAGTTGCTCAAAACAAGGCATTTTCCATAGCAGCTGTACATAATGAAACACTAATTACTTAATAAGAGGGTTTCAAGCAGAGAAGAAAGGAACATTCCAATTAGTGTGGCACTCTCACTCCATCAAAGCTGTCCCTTGAGCAAATATTTTCTTCCAAACTGATATACCTGAATTAGAGCTCTAGCATTAACTTGTAAATTGCAGATGGAAAAATGCTGGGATTGTCAGCAGGTAGATGACAGATATGCTGTACTGCACAGAGCCTGACAACTTGTCGTGTGTGAGACACAGAACACGATGATGCATAGGC
This sequence comes from Neoceratodus forsteri, assembly GCA_016271365.2. Classification (NCBI taxonomy): domain Eukaryota; kingdom Metazoa; phylum Chordata; order Ceratodontiformes; family Ceratodontidae; genus Neoceratodus; species Neoceratodus forsteri. The sequence goes on from CM057455.1 coordinate 126,061,458, forward strand.
ATAGAAATAATGTGTGACACAGTATCAGTAATGCCTAATTTTAATCTAATTTTTGCTGCTGCAATGAGTGCCTTACTGGATTTTCAGTTTGCACTGACATGTGACAAGCAACAGTAGACTTGCCATGAATGTGCTCAGAGTTGCCAGCATCATCTAAATCACATGGGCATGGATATTCAGACTGCACCCGCGGAGTGCAAGCCTAGTGCAGTGCAACTGGGGTCCGCTGGGGCTAGGACCAGGTGATATTCAATGGTGATGCGCCATGGTGCAGCACTGTTGAATATGGCACGGAAAGTGACAGCGCAGTGGCATTGCACTGGTGCAAGCCACAGATACGGAGCACTGGGATGTGCCAGCGCAAATGCAGTTGTGCTGGGCACATCACCTGCAATATTCCACGAGGGCATGCAAATGAGGCCATAATATATGCAAGTGCATCCAGGGCCATTTGCATGTCATTATGGCCTCATTAGCATGCCCCGATCCAGGCAGCCCAGCGAATTACACCTGGCACCCTGCACAGAATGACCTGTGCACAGTGGGGGTCCTGGGCATTCCCCACCCTCATAGCTGTGATCACAATAAAACCACAGTACAACAATTCCCTGATACTCTAGTGGACCCTCCTCCCATGTTACCAATCAGTGGTAAATGAGGATATAGCCCTGGTAGTCTAGTGGACCCTTTCCTCCCGTGTTCCCGATTGGTAGTAAATGTAGATTTATTTCAGCCCTGGTAGTCTGGTGGTACCCCTCCTGCCCATTGCCGCAATCGCGGTACAGCTCCATAAAACACTTCCTGGTGATCCAGTGGTACCCCCACCCTCCCTCCCACACAGAACCTCATGTCCACCCCACTCCCTGACCATCATTGGAGGTGGCTGCAACCTGCCTGCACCACCACCCGGCTGCCACTGAATGAGCAGGTACAGTGTGGACTTGGGGCATGCTGTACTAGACAGTGTCCATATAGTGAATGACATCATTCACATAGTTGGGTCTGTCTAGTACAGTGTGTCCTGCAAGCCCATTGGTCCACACTGGCAAAGTGGCAGGGGTGTATTTTGTTAGTCGAACTTCTGTTGGGAGGAAAAGCCTGCCGAAACTATGTTTTGACAAGTTGTCATATTTTGGACAGCATTTGAATACAGAAGCTTGGGTAAAAAGAAGGCTATGTTGAAAATGTGGGGTTCAAATATTTAACATTTCCACAGTTACGAGCATGTGTATTGAAATTGCAATGAATGGGCAAAACGTTGTCATTTTTTTTTATTATGACCCCAAATGTTGAACATTTATTTATTTATTTATTTATTAAATTTTGGTGACCGGGTAGGTCCACTGAGCCCCGAAGGTCCCTTTTTCAGGGGCAACATAATCTTTTTCTCACCCCACATCATGAGCCACATAGGTGAAAATGTTCAAACCATGGAAACTGGCATTCCATGCCACATGTGCGAAACATTTTTGGGCAGGATGTGAAAATGATGGCTGTACTGTTCATGAAGTGATGTGATAAAATGGCTATACAGAAAATTTGGAGTGGAAGTATTGAAAATGACTAAAGTTACACATGTGCATAGAAACGTTTGAACAACCACTTGTAACTTGGCTATTTTTTTGAGATTTTACACCAAATTTTCAACATGGACTTTTTGGGCCCCACTTTATAAAGAGTGCCACTCTCATTTCGTTGTTGGTCCCGAAAGGTGATTTAGCACAGCAACAGTGACATTCTGTGCCACAGGTGCGAAACACATTTCAGGCAGGATGTGAAAATGATAGCAGTACTATTCATGAGGAGATGTAAAGAAATGGCAATGTTGAAAATCTGAAGTGAAAATATTACAAACTATGTCTAATTAATTATTCATAAGCCTAATGAGGCTCCTGATTGACTACCGGATCGGTCACTAATGTCTTAGAACTGACCAATCCAGCTGTCAACTGATGCTGTGTGAGACACATGGCTCACGCCACTCTGCTTTAAAATTAAGTTGTGGTAAAACCAAGAGGAGAAAAGAAAGTTGTGAGCCGCGATTAGACTTATAATCGCAATAATAACCTCAAAGCCATCCATTTTCTTGGATTAATGACCGGCTGGATGGAGGTGACTGAGATATCCTCAACCAGTCATTAATCCTTCGGAAATGACCGCCTCTGTCATTATTGCTTAATTGGCTAAGTATAGCGAGAAACTGCACAATGCACAATCATAATGCAGTCATTTCTGAAACTTTTGAACCAGCTTTTCAATGTGGGCTTTCGGGACCTCTCTCATGAACTCTGGCACTGTCATTTCGTTAATCAATAATGAAAGGCTATTCCACAAAGCGATCGCAAAATCACCTTTCAGTACCAAGTAATGAAATGACAATGCCAGTGTTCATGAGGTGGTGTTCCCAAGAACCCCATGTTGAAAATTTAGGATCAAGATTCCTAAAAATGGCTGAGATACCAAAAGAAGTTGAAAATCCCACTGACAGCCATAATACAGGCTTACCTTGATTCCTCAATTTGCAGTTCGGCTTTTCAGAGTGAAGACGTGCACCGGTCCAGACAAGATCACAGCCACCAATCTCCGGAGGTAAGTATGGAGTAATGTGGAGGTGTGGTTAGGTGGGTGCGCAGATGGAGGGTCGGGATGGGGGAAGGGAATGGGGAAGAAAACGAGGGATCATTTTCATTTTTACAGGCTTAAAAAAAGACATTGGGGGAAATTTGTTTTTTTTACAGGGCATAAAACATGTTTATTTTGGAACACTGGGAGTGGGTTTCCCAGTGTCGGGGGGTAGATAATTCCATCACGGGGATTGGGCACTCTGATGTGTGCACAGGACAGGTAATGGGGGAATCTGAACACAGAGGCAGGGAGCAGGAGGGGTTATTGTGCTGCCAGGATAGGAACAAAGGAGTGGGTGAGACTCCATGCAGATGGAGGGAGAACAAGGGTTATTTGCTCGGATGGCGAACAAAGGGGCAAGGCAGACTGCACAGAAAGGAGGGACAGAGAGGGTTATTGTGCTGCTGGGATGGGGAACTGAGGGAGTGGGGGGCATGCAGAGGGAGTGAGGAGGGGTTATTGTGTTGCCAAGACAGGTAACAGAGGGTTGGGCTGACAGCACTATGCAAATAAAAAAAATGAAGTACTCTCACTGGAGTGCTACATTTCTTTCAACTAGAGAACAGCTGCTAGCTGTGAAATTCAGACTTGTGTCACAGTCTGGTTGCGTTCTCATTAGTCTGTGAGGGATGAGCCCACTACAGAGTGCCCTGCATTGGATTTGTCACTGACACACATCTCAAATGTAGTTCTACTGCAAGATGTTTCTTGTGTACTCACAAAGAAGCATAAAAATGGTGTTTAACTGACCACAATGTTTCTTCTGAAATGTTTTGCTATTTCATTTATTCCTCCCTTTATGAAGGCTGAACAATACTGGGACAGCACCCTTCTTCAGGCTTCATTGTTCTGGACGAAATCCAATACTCTGCAGCAGGACATACTGTATTTGAAACTGATCAGCTTTCAAATGGTCAGAACAAGGCATGCTATGAGTAGGTTGGGACCAGTAATACCTTCTATCCATTGCTGGTGATATTGCTTATCAGCTGGGAATCTGTACAAACTGTGGGCACTTGATAGGTCAGTCTTGCACCCAAATGCTGAACAATACAGTATTGCCACAAACAAAGTTAGGTAGGAATAATTAATAGTGAGTTTTTTGAGAGGTCAAAGGGAGTAACTTTACTAGTAGTGGAAAATTTATGGAATAGACTTCTACTGGATGTGATAGCTAGTCCAACTAAGGAAAGTTTTAAGAAAAACCTAGCTAGATATATTTCCGCAATGGAAAACCTGGACTATTACATCTTGTCCTAACAGGAACAGATCAAGGGCTAATGCCTGCTTTGCTCCTTGTAACTTAGTGAACTTAGTACACCACATTTTATAATGAATTAATCACTGAACATAACACAGACACAAAAACATATGCATAAACTCACACACACACACACGCGCGTGCGCACACACACACACAAAGATTTATTAAGTGACACAATTAGAAACACATACACATATCAAAAGAAACTGGATTGGCAATTATTTTATTAGTTCAATGTTTGGTACATAGCGTAGTGCTTGTGTATACTTATGAATGTGAATGCTATGGATTTAAGGTTATGAACTTATTTATTTATTTTATTTTATTTATTTGGTCTCAGATTAACACCTTTGAGCTGATAGCTCGTTACATAGGTTCCATGTCAGTGTAGTACAGAAGACAAATAATAATTTGTGAAACCAACAGTTGACTTGAGGTTATGAACTTAGAATTTTGCCTTTCACTAGTCCTACCCATGGTAGAAATGCTGGGCAAGTGTAGGAATAGAGGTCCAAAAAGACTGTTAACTGTTTGATTACCTCATCTAGCTCTGGAGAGTGTGACCAGTAGCACACAGGAGAGGAAACCCCCACGTGGGGGAAACCTCTGAGGACCCATGGCTACTGACCTGCCAGTTCTCCAGGGCAAACTATGAGGAGATAACCCTAAAAATGTGAACTGAGGTTTTTGGTTCTGATTATGTCATAGAGTCTTATCCTTCAAGTCTTGCAGGTCAGTGAGTTGTGTCCTCTGCATCTTGATGGTGGATAGGAAGGTCAATTCCAAAGGATGGAGGATTCTAAAAGATGAATGGAAGTCTGATTTGGATGAATGTCCCTATGAAGGAAGATGGTAAATTATGTCCTGGATTTCTGTTGTGGTATTTGAGAACTGAAAACTTGACACAAGGTTGTATCCAGGGAACAAAGTCAAGGATGTCTGAGCACTAGACAGTGATACAATTAGAGATCCTAAAAGGAATACATAAGAAGGAAGTCCTGGAGGTAATCAAATTCCATGAGGCAATCCAGAGCCAGTCGGATGGTGAGGAATCCAAGTTGATGTCAAAGGGAGGGGCCAGCACCTAGGGGTTCCAAAGCAGACAGAAAATGGACTAAAGAGAGAAATGGATACAAGACACCTACTTCCAGCTCTGGTTTGGGCAGAGCTTGAGATGGAGACTATTCGAATAGTGGAAGGAAGTGGAATGAGTAGAGAAAGAAGACAAAGACAGACTCCCAACCCTGGTGGCCAGGAAAGCACACCTTCGCTTGTAGCCTGTGACCTGCTGGACTCTGCTGTGAAGTTAATTTTTGTTAATATTTTTGTAAGCATTTGTTTATCCATTTAGAACAAGCTGCTTGCATTGATTTTACCACGACCACGCTGCTGGCTTCATCCCATCGAACTTCCACCTCGTGCCTGTGCTGTGATGTAATTTTTGTCGCACTGCAAATGCCCACTGTCAATGCGGCTGTCATTTCAGTGCTTAAAGAATGTCGTCTGATGATGGAGATGCAGGACCAGGTGACATTCAAGTGTTTATACCAGTGGACCCTTTCGAATCTGAACCCCCTGACAGCTGTTAGAAGGGCATCATCACCTGAAATTACTGATAATGAGGACAGCGATTCTGAATCAAGCCTCAGTGTTCAGGTGTCACAGCCCGTGATCTGTGGTCAGTCACTGTGCCCACGGTCTTTCACTGTATTGCAAAACTGTCCATATCCATTATCGCTTCTTTATTGCTCCTTACCAGCGTGGTCAGATAGCGACATGTTCCCTGAATGTGAATATTATGCTGTTTGCAATCATACACAGTATATCTGGGGGAGTATAAATGCAAAAGATGAGTGTTGGCTGTAACAAAAGATAATATTTTAACAGAAAACATATCCCTCTACCACTTCTCTTGTGATCAGTTAAATTTGATAACATGACAGAAAAGACATGGTAGTTAAAGTACTGTAGTTTCAGGACAGTGAGCAAAACTGACAGAAAAGGCCGGGGAAAATCGTTGTTTGCTGCTAGGGTTAATTTGTTTTTCTAGGTATTTTTGGCACTCCTCACACACCTCTGTATTACCTGGCTTACCCTTCCATCTGGTATCCCTTGCCGCAGTGACATCGCTATCTGGTCCCCTATATGCTCTGCATTCATGTTTCCTGTTGCCAAACTCATCTGTCGCTCCCCTCTGCTCTGCCACCAAGCACCAAAATACTCCATCACCTCAACCAATGTGTTTTACCTACTCTCTCCAATATCTGACCAAAATACCTGAGTCACATTTTGCCATGGCTTTGGCGCCAAGTAAAAGCTATTAGTGAGCATAGTGAAGTAGTTTGTCCAAGTTATGTGCCACACTTACTACCAACCTCTGAGCTGATAGTACCCCTCCCGCCACCTAGCACCCCATTCCAGTTTTTGGCCTACAAAAGAACATAGGAACATAGGAATATGATGGCAGGAAAGGGGCACTGGGTCTAAACAGTGCCGGTCAAAACAGCGCACAAAAGGTGTGCATATCAAAAATGGTGCAAAATCTTTTTTGTGGGGGGCTTTGCCCCCGCACCTCCTAGACTAATAGATTCTCACTCCGGGGGGAGGGGATTGTGGAGAAAGTTAAAATGTGGGAACTGTTTCCACGGCCCCCCCAAAAAACCAAAATCATATCTGCTAAAATGCAGGAGAGCAGGATTAGAACCCTGATCTCCATTACTGCCGACTGAGCTGCACCAATGCTTCATGCCACAGGAGCAGCTCAGATAGTTACTGGATCACTGGTGCCCTTTTCTTTTTTCAGGACTACTGACAGCAACCAGGAGAGTGCTTATAGCAAGCGCTAAATCCCTGGTCTCTGTTCATTTCAGCACTTACCAGACTAGAGCCATATAGTGCGGCACTATTCCGTAATGCTCATCTAACAGGGTACCCAGAAAAGGACTTCCAGGCCCACCTAGTCTGCCCAGTTTGCCTAGATATCCACTAGACCTATTCTGTTATCTCCCTTTACCAACAGCACTCTGTGCTTGTTCCATGCATTCTTGCTTACATACTACTTGCCAGCAGAAACAGACCACACAGGCTATCGAGTCTGCTCGAGTGTGCAGCTAGCACCCCACTTTCTACAGCTGCCCCTCCCCAATTACGCCCACACAAATGGATGCTGATTGACCTTGAATCAGATTAAGCTGTTGGTGGTATTTTTAGTGAATGGGGGAAATTTGGCCAGGACAAAGGGGAAATACTCTGCTGTAGGGGGGGCCCTTGTTGACCACTATCAAGAAGGTCGACTCCCAAGATGGCAGAAGGGAAGAAGGAGTTGGTGTCTCACTAGCTTTTATGGCTCCTACTTCTAATATTTCACCTATGGTTTCATACAAAGAAAGGCTGAGATTTGCAAAAGTCATAGTTACTGATGTAGAAATCAGAATGTCCAGGGTGTTGAGAACCCAGACAGGAACCTGGACATTAACAATACCAATTTGGACATTGCACCCTATGTTTCTATTTCAGAACAGCACTTATGGCAAGTATTTTAATTGCATAAAAACTTCTTGCTACAGCTTGCCCAGGAGGAGACTATTTCACAGGATGACATTCCAGATGCCACATATTCCACAGCAGCAACTAAAACTTGTAAAGATATGCAGACTATGACTTCTACCACAGAAAATACTGTTACCATGCATGGCAAATTGCAACAACCTCATTCCCTGCATCATGAGACTAGAAACAGACCAACTGGGTCTACAGACTGTACCTGGTCTCCGGAGTCACTTTAAGAGCAGCTGGATGGCAGCAAGCTGAAAAGGGAGTTCCCTGACTTCCTGAGACCTGTCAGTGCATAGGAGATTATTACTACCACCGGCAATTCAGATGACAGGGTGCACCCAGTGGAAAATGTTATGCTTCAGCACAACAGCACAGCTGGTGAGCCACAGCTCACTCCAGAACAACAACCAGTGGAATCCATGGATGGAAGCAGGCCTGCATTGACTCCAACCAGTTTCTGGACACCAAATATACAACAACATTCAGAGGATGCTTCTTTGAAGAGTGCTGAACTTTCACGGTGGAACTGAGCAAAACAATCCTTCAGCTACACGATTCAAGCTAAGTGATTTAAGAGTGTTGGCAAACCTGCACAGCAGGAACATCGCTTGTTTAAAATACCTCGGAGAGCTAAACTCAGCTCCTAACTGGAGAACTGTATTACATAGAGGCTTAAGAACTATCTTGGTATTAGCTCCTCCAAGTTATTTGCATTTATTCATGTACATGGAGAGTCTACTATGATATCAGCTTTAAAATGTTTATACTGCAGAGAAATTTTGAACAAAATAGGAGCAAGTTAAAACTTTCTTCTCTGGACTTCCTTCCTACTCATCCACCTCACTAAGCCCTCCGTTAAAATTATTACTCTTCTCTTTAGAAGCGAGAGGTGAATATCACAGATGTCCAGTACTGATTGAAATAAAGATGGGACCTTGGATGGCCCTCATCCCATTTTGGATGAGGATTTAGTCTGGACAGAGGGTTGAAAATTTAAAGTACAACTTAAAGAAACTGAGAAAGGTATTTTACATTTGTCTGGCAGTTTTTATATAGGGAGAGACAAAGGTTTGTGTTTCTACCCAGGGCAACCTCGAACCTGCCATAAGTGTGGCTCCAGAACACATTTTAACTATACTTGTGATAAACCCCGTTGCACTCTGGGTCTTGCCTACGGACGTGTTAGTCTAGGGTGCTGCAATCCAATGACATGCAAACTTTGTGACGAGCAGGGGCATACATATCAGCAATGTCATTGGGCTGATCCCAACATATTGGACCGTCCCCCACAAGACCAGATTGCTCTTATTACAGATTCTCAAATTCTGGCACTGAGGAGAAGGGACGATATCCTCTACTGCTGATAATGTCTGCATCCCAAGGACCACTTGTAGCAACTGTCTTAGCACCACCTTACCTTCTGTTACACAGAATCCTCCCTCACCCTAGATGTAACACAGGCAGCCCAAGCTGACCCCCCCATGGTCCAGAGCAAGAGTTAGGGCTGAACAGAACACTGGAACATCAGCCAGGAGGCAATGCCTCCTCCCGAGCTGAAGATGTCTTTATAGCAGCCCCTATTTCTAGGTGAAGAAAAGGGATACACAAGTCTGAAGCCCATACTTCCAAGATATCAATCCTCACTAGAACAGATACCAAGCTTTGGCAAAAATCAAACAGTTGGCGGACACTGAGGAGGAGGAGGATGCTGATTCTGATTCCTCAAGGGTGTCCTCTCAAAAATAGATTACTCAGCTGGCTCGGTGGCACTGAGGGTTGAGGCGCTGGATGCCACACCACGCACGCCTGGCACCCGGGTTTAGGAACAAGCTCGGGTCATTGGGGGTCAGCAGGGAGGGAAGAGATTGAGCTGCCTGGAGGACTGCCCTTCTTCCAGGGAGGGCTCCAGGGATGCATTGCAAAGGGGCGACCTCTGGTGGAGACCGCGAATGCTGAGTTTGCATCGCCACTCATTGCGAGGGGCGGTGCTGTGGCAGACATTGAGCACTAGTGCCATTGACACCATTGCACAACCAAGCATCGGAAACAGAGGAAAAACTGAACCCCCAGAGGATAGGCGAAGGCACTGCTGCCAGCTCCACACTCCCAACGCTGGGCTCCTCACTCTCCCGGACCCTCCACTCCAACAGACTCAGTACACTATAGATAGAGTGCCCTGGGAGGATTGGGCAGCCCTTCCCCATGTGGGCTTAGATCTGGGGGTGTAGCCTGGTCAGAGTGAGGGAGTAGTTGCGGTCGCCACAGCGGGAGGTAGAGAGCGGGATTGGCAGATGCTGGAGAGAGTTCTTCAGGTAGGGGGCGAAGAAACAATGTGTAAAAAAAAAAATAGACTACTCTCCACATTCACACCATGATATGTTGCATTCTATAGGCAAACAAAAAGAACAGCCCTCTAAAAGGTGATTTATGCACACATGCCTCTTTTCCTTTTTGTTTTCATACACAGAAATATTAAACTGCAATACCTCACACTGAATGCGTATAGTATGAAATCATTTAGGAAACAATTAACCACTATGAACTATTTAGCTGACCTGCATCATGACATATATTTTCTTCAAGATACCAGGTTAAAAACAAGATATGACATTTTTCAGGTTAAAAGCAAATGGGTTAGAGGACTTTCATTTTGTACTTTTGGATAAGACCAATGCGACAGCCTGGGGATATTATTTTCAGGATTTAAATTTCACATCTCAGATGTAATAGATATATTTCAGGGTGAATCATGTTAATAGATTGTACCTATAGGCTCTTGAAACTTAGGTTGATCAATGTGTATGCACCACAGAGTATTGCCTCAGATCAGATATTTTAACTTAGTCGAACCTCACCTTCATACCTCTTGCTATGTTTATTTAGGAGGCGATTTCAGCTGCTGTCTGACTCTGGTTGACAGCAGGGAAACACTTAAAAGATATTTAGTTATATGGCCACCTTGAACAAAGTAATGAAACCAGAAATTGTTCAGATGGTTACTGTACAGTACGTCAAACAGGTACATGCACATACTACAGGGGCCTTATGCTACCCAAATTGACTATATTTTTGTATCAAAAGATATTACAGTAAAACAGGCAATGGTCATTCCTCATGAGACCTCTGATCATCTGGCTGTTTCTTTAATCTACTATCCAGCAGGAAGCTCCTTCCAAGTACATCACAGTCCAGCTGGAAACTGAACAGCTCCCATTAACAGACCCAAATATTTTGGCAGCATGCCTGGACTTAATGCAAGCAAGATACTCACTCTTAGTTGCCTATCGGTCTTCTATTAAATGGTGGGAGGACACTAAAACAGATTTAAGTTATTTTTTTTGTCAACATATTTTAGATATACATGTAAGACAAAATTATTAGATACTATTTCCAAATCCCATGAAACTAGAATGAACTACTCCCAGAAAATGAAAAAACTTAAAGCAGAAATGGAAGCCTTCCAATATGACAGAGTCATCTCCATAAAATTGGAAGCCCAATGTGGCACCCAGAGTTCTAAACCCTCTCTGGGCATATTCAAGAGCTGTTCAGATAGGGTGTCAGCCACTCATATGGAATACATAATAGTCCCAAACTGCAACCTTGTTTATAGCTTTTTACATTCCATAAAGCATAAAAAACAATAATGTCTAACTAACACATTTGGGTCAGAATCTACTGCAGACACTGGGTCTGATTTTCTTACAGATATTCTCATCCCTGATGTTCCGCATGAGCAGGAAGAACTTCTCACAACTCCTGTATCTGTAGATGAAACCAGACTGGCAATGACTCGTCAAAAAAAGCTCACCTCTCCAGGGGAGGATGGGCTTACGGCTGAATTGTACTAGCATTTAATGGATCTCTCTTCACCCTTTCTAACTCTAGTATTTAATGAAATCCTAGACTCCAGCTCTATACCTAAGCACTTTTCAGATGCCCTCATGATTTTGTTATTTAAAAAGGGAGATAAGACTGACATATGGAACTGGAGGCCCCTTAGTCTTTTGAACGTTGACTATAAAATGTTAGCTTCTATACTGCTACATCGGCTAATACCTATAGCAGTACAAGTTATTGCTGATGAGCAAACCTGTGCTGTTCCTCATAGATCAATGCTACATAACCTGTCACTGCTTAGGGATTTAGTAAGCACTAGTTCATTAGATAACCCGTCACTTTTAATCTTTTTAGACCAAGAAAAAGCATTTGATTGTGTGGACCATAACTATTTGTTCCAGGTTTTACATCACTACCACATCCCACAGAAATTTATTTCATGGATTAGACTATTATATGATACTGCCTGGAGAACGGCACATACAGGTATTAATGACTCCTGGTCTCCCTTCTTAGGTCAAAAGGTATTAGACAAGAATGCCCTTGTAGCCCGCCTCCTTCATGCCTGTCAAATAGACCCAATCCTTAGGAAGATATTGCAGCATCCCACTAGCCCCAGGATTACCTTCCCACAAGGCTGCCTGTCCCAACAATTTGTACATACGCCGGCGATTTATGTATCCGCACCACCCCTTCCATTATGGAATCTGATATTACACGTATTATTTCTAGATTTGAGGCACTCTCAGGCTCCAAATTGAACTACAATAAATGTTCAGCTATTTATCTTCCTATTGCTGCAACCGCTGAGCATTCTGCATATATAACAGATATCCCAATTCTAACTACACCTAGTAACATCTTAGGTTTGTTCTTCGCAGCACAGAAAATGCTTCTATAATTGGACACTTTTCTTAGAAAAGCTGTAAGACTAGTAAATTCCTGGAATGGATGAACTGTAGCAAACAGGAAGGGTGATGCTATTGAAAATTATGGTACTACCCCATTTTTTGCACACCTCACACTCCCAACACTTTTTTCACTAGAAGCGAGGTGAACAATATTTCTTTCAGGGTTTCGGGCAGTCACATAAGCCCCATAAAATGAGTATATACTTATCCTGTCTATAGCTTTGGAGTGGTCCAAATGAATAACCCCATCACCTTTTTCACAGCATATTTATCAAACAGAACATAGCCCAAATATTGCACCCTCCACCGCCTTTTGGCTTTCACTAATGAAAAATGTGACTCTGTCTGTAGTTTGGCAGCAGCACCACTTTGAGTTCCCCAAGAACTTCAGGAAATATAGAATCCTACATATTTAACCCTCCTTCCTTAAAATAAAGCAATGGAGGTTAATGCCCACTATGATACAGACCTCTACAAGGAAGCAAATATATCAGAATATTTTAGACTCTGCTTAGTCTGAAACACCAATGATTCTAGCTTCCCACAGAATAAATTTAGATCCCAGTGTGTCTTTTACAGCTTACTGACTCTAGGATTCCTTTAAAGCTCTGGGATGTCACATGGCTTTCTCACCATAGGAGATTCGGAGCCAGGGTACACTAGAGCATAAGTCAGTAGATGAACGAATGTGTCCTTGAGACACATGCCCAAACATGCTCGAAACTATGCATTATAGCGCATCACGCTGGGCTCTTCTATTACATAAATGGAAAGAAAGTACCTCCCAGTTATCACTTGTGAAATTTTAGTTTATGGACTATTTCCTCCATCTTTGTCTTGTTATCATTCCAGTACTCTATGATTAATATTTGCACTCTACAGGTTTTACTTATGGCAAGCCAGGTGCGCTTCTCTGTTACAACAAAAAACATACACTGTGGCACAAGTTTGAATCAAATTGTGAATAACCTGCAACCTATTTAAGAAGCAGAAAAGAAATTGATTTCCAAAAGTGTACATGATAAGTACTGGAGGCATTGTACATGATTTTTGACAGTATAAAAATACATTGGGACATTTTCTTTTCCTTTTCTATAATATGATGTACTACATGAAGTTTTTGCAGTTGTGAATATACTTATGTTATGTATTATGTGGCTGTCGTGTTATCTGTAGCTGTGGGGCTGCCATGGCCATGTCATTGCACAGAGGTGCACTGTATATGGCAGTGCCACGTGGCGTGGCCCCTGTGGCTGTCGTGTCATCTGTAGCTGTGGGGCTGCCATGGCCATGTCATTGCACAGGGGGTGCACTGTACATGGCAGTGCCACGTGGTGTGACCCCTGTGCCTTTCATGTTATCTGTAGCTGTGGGGCTGCAATGGTCATGTATTTGCACAGGGGGTGCACTGTACATGGCAGTGCCATGTGGCGTGGCCCCTGTGGCTGTCATGTCATCTGTAGCAGTGGGGCTGCCATGGCCATGTATTTGCACAGGGGGTGCACTGTACATGGCAGTGCCACATGGCATGGCCTCTGTGGCTGTCATGTCATCTGTAGCTGTGGGGCTGCCATGGCCATGTATTTGCACAGGGGGTGCACTGTACATGGCAGTGCCATGTGACTACCCCGGGGGTGGAGCTGACCATATTCTGCCATATGTGGGCACTGTGCTGTGCTGCCTAAAGCCTGCCAATCACTTACGGCAGCCATCTCAGTAGCATAGGTGTGTGCTGCCTACGTAATGTGGCAAGGCAACGTTTAATTAAAAGACACCCAATCCCAGAGGCTCTGGGTGCTGTACAAATAGATAAACACATATTCAACAAAATAAATCAATAAAAGAAAGATAAAAAAAATAATTCTATAAGTATATAAATACTAACACTTCAAATAAATATTACCCATACACAGTAAACTAAGAAATACATTTTCAGCAGCTAAAATCAGAGCAGATCTATAAATGAATAGCTCAATCCAGAAATGCCTAGTCAATAGGAGGGCCTTTAGGCAGGCCTTGAATAACTCCAAAGTAGGGGCCCTCTTAACCCCAGCGGAGGGGGAGGTGAATTCAACAGGACAGGAGCAGCGACACTAAAAGCCCTGTCGACAGCCAATTTCAACCTCGTCCTGAGAATCGCTAGGGGACCTCCACAGGAGTAACGGAGGGAGCGAACTGAGAGAACAGGTACCAGAATGTCTGACGGATAACCAGGGCTCTGACCATGTAGGGCCTTATGGGAGAGAAGACCCACCTTAAAAAGGATCCTCCACCTGGCTGGCAACCAGTGCAGCTCACTCAACACTGGTGTAATATGGCAACATTTTGGCTGCCCAGTAAGTATCCGGGCAGCTGCGTTCTACACCAGCTGCAGTCTGCAGAGAGATCCTCTCGTGACCCCAAGATAGAGCACATTACATTAGTCTGTAGTGCCTGTGTGTCATCCACAGCATTGTGCAGTGCGTGGTGAACATCTACGTGCATCCCTATGTGACACACCCAAGCATACATGCCATGCAGTGGGTCTGCTCAGCTGTACGTCTGTGCACTACATGGTGGTCTGCACACATGTTGTGCATGCCACTTCTGGGTGACATACACGCAGCATGCGTGTAGGCACCCATCCTCTGTCCTTGTGTGACCTATGCATGTCACGCAGCCGTCGTTCATAGGCCCCAATGTATTAAGTGTTGACATAAACTGTGATTAATGTGTGATTAACACTTTGTGCACAATCATGTGACTGCTCAAATATGGTATGTGTTCATCATCTTTCTCCTAGTGGTACATGAAAGACCCATAACCAGTTACTGACTTTATACTGTATGGTAATATCACCGATGAGTACACTCTTACAGGTGTAAGAGTTATGTGTTTTTCTTATGTTTTAAGAACAACAAATAGAAGATGAGTGGCTATGATACCATCAGAATGCAAGTTAAACCATGGTTACAGCTGCAAGACTGTTGTCAGCTGAGGAATTAATATATTATTATCAATGCCACTGAACTTTTATAGTTCCATGGCCACAGATGTTTCTGCAGAATGT
Source organism: Neoceratodus forsteri (assembly GCA_016271365.2). Lineage (NCBI taxonomy): Eukaryota > Metazoa > Chordata > Ceratodontiformes > Ceratodontidae > Neoceratodus > Neoceratodus forsteri. Next base: position 126,076,702 of record CM057455.1, read on the forward strand.
TCATTATGTTGCAGAACATATGTTGTGTCATGGAATTCAGTGTTCTTGGGGACTTGCATTCAGATTTGCAGTTTTCCATGATGCCTGGCTTCCCATCCACGTATAACATGAAACCATGCCGTCTTGTTCCCTTTCTACTCTTTGAGTATCATGAAACCTATTTTCTTTGCACAGCATGTGATGTCATAATGACATCAAATAATATTACGGTGAATGACAGGACTGCATGCTGCCACAGAAATTCATGATGATTTGTGCCACTGAAAGGAACATAAGCTGCTGCAGAGACCTGGCAGCCTGCCACAGAACTAAAGCCTGACATTCTGCAGAGAACTAGGGGCTCGGAATATCGATCAAGACAGAAGAAGAATATAGAACGTTTCAAACAGTTGCTCAAAACAAGGCATTTTCCATAGCAGCTGTACATAATGAAACACTAATTACTTAATAAGAGGGTTTCAAGCAGAGAAGAAAGGAACATTCCAATTAGTGTGGCACTCTCACTCCATCAAAGCTGTCCCTTGAGCAAATATTTTCTTCCAAACTGATATACCTGAATTAGAGCTCTAGCATTAACTTGTAAATTGCAGATGGAAAAATGCTGGGATTGTCAGCAGGTAGATGACAGATATGCTGTACTGCACAGAGCCTGACAACTTGTCGTGTATGAGACACAGAACACGATGATGCATAGGCATAGAAATAATGTGTGACACAGTATCAGTAATGCCTAATTTTAATCTAATTTTTTTGCTGCTGCAATGAGTGCCTTACTGGATTTTCAGTTTGCACTGACATGTGACAAGCAACAGTAGACTTGCCATGAATGTGCTCAGAGTTGCCAGCATCATCTAAATCACATGGGCATGGATATTCAGACTGCACCCCGCAGGGGTGCAAGCCTGGGTGCAGTGCAACTGGGGTCCGCTGGGGCCAGGACCAGGTGATATTCAATGGTGATGCGCCATGGTGCAGCACTGTTGAATATGGCACGGAAAGTGCACAGCGCAGTGGCATTGCACTGGTGCAAGCCACAGATATGGAGCACTGGGATGTGCCAGCGCAAATGCAGTTGTGCTGGGCACATCACCTGCAATATTCCACGAGGGCATGCAAATGAGGCCATAATATATGCAAGGTGCATCCAGGGCCATTTGCATGTCATTATGGCCCCATTAGCATGCCTCGATCCAGGCAGCCCAGCGAATTACACCTGGCACCCTGCACAGAATGACCTGTGCACAGTGGGGGTCCTGGGCATTCCCCACCCTCATAGCTGTGATCACAATAAAACCACAGTACAACAATTCCCTGATACTCTAGTGGACCCCCCTTCCTCCCATGTTACCAATCAGTGGTAAATGAGGATATATGTAAGCCCTGGTAGTCTAGTGGACCCCTTTCCCTCCCGTGTTCCCGACTGGTAGTAAATGTAGATTTATTTCAGCCCTGGTAGTCTGGTGGTACCCCCCTCCTGCCCATTGCCGCAATCGCGGTACAGCTCCATAAAACACTTCCCTGGTGATCCAGTGGTACCCCCACCCCTCCCTCCCACACAGAACCTCATGTCCACCCCACTCCCCCTGACCATCATTGGCAGGCGGCTGCAACCTGCCCTCATACCACCCGGCTGCCCACCGAATGACAGGTACAGTATGGACTTGCAGGGCATACTGTACTAGACAGTGCCATATATGTGAATGACATCATTCACATAGTTGGGTCTGTCTAGTACAGTGTGTCCTGCAAGCCCATTGGTCCACACTGGCAAAGTGGCAGGGGTGTATTTTGTTAGTCGAACTTCTGTTGGGAGGAAAAGCCTGCCGAAACTATGTTTTGACAAGTTGTCATATTTTGGACAGCATTTGAATACAGAAGCTTGGGTAAAAGAAGGCTATGTTGAAAATGTGGGGTGCAAATATTTAACATTTCCACAGTTACGAGCATGTGTATTGAAATTGCAATGAATGGGCAAAACGTTGTCATTTTTTTTTATTATGACCCCAAATGTTGAACATTTATTTATTTATTTATTTATTAAATTTTGGTGACCGGGTAGGTCCACTGAGCCCCGAAGGTCCCTTTTTCAGGGGCAACATAATCTTTTTCTCACCCCACATCATGAGCCACATAGGTGAAAATGTTCAAATCCATGGGAAACTGGCATTCCATGCCACATGTGCGAAAACACATTTTGGGCAGGATGTGAAAAATGATGGCTGTACTGTTCATGAAGTGATGTGATAAAATGGCTATACAGAAAATTTGGAGTGGAAGTATTGAAAATGACTAAAGTTACACATGTGCATAGAAACGTTTGAACAACCACTTGTAACTTGGCTATTTTTTTGAGATTTTACACCAAATTTTCAACATGGACTTTTGGGCCCCACTTTATAAAGAGTGCCACTCATTTCGTTTGTTGGTCCCGAAAGGTGATTTAGCACAGCAACAGTGACATTCTGTGCCACAGGTGCGAAAACACATTTCAGGCAGGATGTGAAAAATGATAGCAGTACTATTCATGAGGAGATGTAAAGAAATGGCAATGTTGAAAATCTGAAGTGAAAATATTACAAACTATGTCTAATTAATTATTCATAAGCCTAATGAGGCTCCTGATTGGCTACCGGATCGGTCACTAATGTCTTAGAACTGACCAATCCAGCTGTCAACTGATGCTGTGTGAGACACATGGCTCACGCCACTCTGCTTTAAAATTAAGTTGTGGTAAAACTAAGAGGGGAGAAAAGAAAGTTGTGAGCTGCGATTAGACTTATAATCGCAATAATAACCTCAAAGCCATCCATTTCCTTGGATTAATGACCGGCTGGATGGAGGTGACCTGAGACATCCCCTCAACCAGTCATTAATCCTTCGGAAATGACCGGCCTCTGTCATTATTGCTTAATTGGCGAAGTTATGAGTGTGCGTAGAAACTGCACAATGCACAATCATAATGCAGTCATTTCTGAAACTTTTTTGAACCAGCTTTTCAATGTGGGCTTTCCGGGACCTCTCCTCATGAACTCTGGCACTGTCATTTCGTTAATCAATAATGAAAGGCTATTCCACAAAGCGATCGCAAAATCACCTTTCAGTACCAAGTAATGAAATGACAATGCCAGTGTTCATGAGGTGGTGTTCCCAAGAACCCCATGTTGAAAATTTAGGATCAAGATTCCTAAAAATGGCTGAGATACCAAAAGAAGTTGAAAATCCCACTGACAGCCATAATACAGGCTTACCTTGATTCCTCAATTTGCAGTTCGCTTTTCAGAGTGAAGACGGCACTGTCCAGACAAGATCACAGCCACCAATTCGGAGGTAAGTATGGAGTAATGTGGAGGTGTGGTTAGGTGGGTGCAGATGGAGGGTCGGGATGGGGAGGGAATGGGAAGAAAACGAGGATCATTTTCATTTTACAGGCTTAAAAAGACATTGGGGGAAATTTTTTTTACAGGGCATAAAACATGTTTATTTTGGAACACTGGGAGTGGGTTTCCCAGTGTCGGGGGGTAGATAATTCCATCACGGGGATTGGGCACCTGATGTGTGCACAGGACAGGTAATGGGGGGGAATCTGAACACAGAGGCAGGGAGCAGGAGGGGTTATTGTGCTGCCAGGATAGGAACAAAGGGAGTGGGTGAGACTCCATGCAGATGGAGGGAGAACAAGGGGTTATTGTGCTGCCGGGATGGCGAACAAAGGGAGCAAGGCAGACTGCACACAGAAGGAGGGACAGAGAGGGGTTATTGTGCTGCTGGGATGGGGAACTGAGGGAGTGGGGGGGCATGCAGAGGGAGTGAGCGGGAGGGGTTATTGTGTTGCCAAGACAGGTAACAGAGGGTTGGGCTGACAGCACTATGCAAATAAAAAAAATGAAGTACTCTCACTGGAGTGCTACATTTCTTTCAACTAGAGAACAGCTGCTAGCTGTGAAATTCAAGACTTGTGTCACAGTCTGGTTTGCTCTCATTAGTCTGTGAGGATGAGCCCACTCACAGAGTGCCCTGCATTGGATTTGTCACTGACACACATCTCAAATGTAGTTCTACTGCAAGATGTTTCGTACTCACAAAGAAGCATAAAAATGGTGTTTAACTGACCACAATGTTTCTTCTGAAATGTTTTGCTATTTCATTTATTCCTCCCTTTATGAAGGCTGAACAATACTGGGACAGCACCCTCTTCAGGCTTCATTGTTCTGGACGAAATCCAATACTCTGCAGCAGGACATACTGCATTTGAAACTGATCAGCTTTCAAATGGTCAGAACAAGGCATGCTATGAGTAGGTTGGGACCAGTAATACCTTCTATCCATTGCTGGTGATATTGCTTATCAGCTGGGAATCTGTACAAACTGTGGGCACTTGATAGGTCAGTCTTGCACCCAAATGCTGAACAATACAGTATTGCCATAAACAAAGTTAGGTAGGAATAATTAATAGTGAGTTTTTTGAGAGGTCAAAGGGAGTAACTTTACTAGTAGTGGAAAATTTATGGAATAGACTTCTACTGGATGTGATAGCTAGTCCAACTAAGGAAAGTTTTAAGAAAAACCTAGCTAGATATATTTCCGCAATGGAAAACCTGGACTATTACATCTTGTCCTAACAGGAACAGATCAAGGGCTAATGCCTGCTTTGCTCCTTGTAACTTAGTGAACTTAGTACACCACATTTTATAATGAATTAATCACTGAACATAACACAGACACAAAAACATATGCATAAACTCACACACACACACACACGCGCGTGCGCACACACACACACAAAGATTTATTAAGTGACACAATTAGAAACACATACACATATCAAAAGAAACTGGATTGGCAATTATTTTATTAGTTCAATGTTTGGTACATAGCGTAGTGCTTTGTATACTTATGAATGTGAATGCTATGGATTTAAGGTTATGAACTTATTTATTTATTTTATTTTATTTATTTGGTCTCAGATTAACACCTTTGAGCTGATAGCTCGTTACATAGGTTCCATGTCAGTGTAGTACAGAAGACAAATAATAATTTGTGAAACCAACAGTTGACTTGAGGTTATGAACTTAGAATTTTGCTTTCACTAGTCCTACCCATGGTAGAAATGCTGGCAAGTGTAGGAATAGAGGTCCAAAAGACTGTTAACTGTTTGATTACCTCATCTAGCTCTGAGAGTGTGACCAGTAGCACACAGGAGAGGAAACCCCACGTGGGGGAAACCTCTGAGGACCCATGGCTACTGACCTGCCAGTTCTCCAGGGCAAACTATGAGGAGATAACCCTAAAAATGTGAACTGAGGTTTTTGGTTCTGATTATGTCATAGAGTCTTATCCTTCAAGTCTTGCAGGTCAGTGAGTTGTGTCCTCTGCATCTTGATGGTGGATAGGAAGGTCAATTCCAAAGGATGGAGGATTCTAAAAGATGAATGGAAGTCTGATTTGGATGAATGTCCCTATGAAGGAAGATGGTACATTATGTCCTGGATTTCTGTTGTGGTATTTGAGAACTGAAAACTTGACACAAGGTTGTATCCAGGGAACAAAGTCAAGGATGTCTGAGCACTAGACAGTGATACAATTAGAGATCCTAAAAGGAATACATAAGAAGGAAGTCCTGGAGGTAATCAAATTCCATGAGGCAATCCAGAGCCAGTCGGATGGCGAGGAATCCAAGTTGATGTCAAAGGAGGGGCCAGCACCTAGGGGTTCCAAAGCAGACAGAAATGGACTAAAGAGAAATGGATACAAGACACCTACTTCCAGCTCTGGTTTGGGCAGAGCTTGAGATGGAGACTATTCAATAGTGGAAGGAAGTGGAATGAGTAGAGAAAGAAGACAAAGACAGACTCCCAACCCTGGTGGCCAGGAAAGCACACCTTCGCTTGTAGCCTGTGACCTGCTGGACTCTGCTGTGAAGTTAATTTTTGTTAATATTTTTGTAAGCATTTGTTTATCCATTTAGAACAAGCTGCTTGCATTGATTTTACCACGACCACGCTGCTGGCTTCATCCCATCGAACTTCCACCTCGTGCCTGTGCTGTGATGTAATTTTTGTCGCACTGCAAATGCCCACTGTCAATGCGGCTGTCATTTCAGTGCTTAAAGAATGTCGTCTGATGAAGGAGATGCAGGACCAGGTGACATTCAAGTGTTTATACCAGTGGACCCTTTCGAATCTGAACCCCCTGACAGCTGTTAGAAGGGCATCATCACCTGAAATTACTGATAATGAGGACAGCGATTCTGAATCAAGCCTCAGTGTTCAGGTGTCACAGCCCGTGGATCTGTGGTCAGTCACTGTGCCCACGGTCTTTCACTGTATTGCAAAACTGTCCATATCCATTATCGCTTCTATTATTGCTCCTTACCAGCGTGGTCAGATAGCACATGTTCCCTGAATGTGAATATTATGCTGTTTGCAATCATACACAGTATATCTGGGGAGTATAAATGCAAAAGATGAGTGTTGGCTGTAACAAAAGATAATATTTTAACAGAAAACATATCCTCTACCACTTCTCTTGTGATCAGTTAAATTTGATAACATACAGAAAAGACATGGTAGTTAAAGTACTGTAGTTTCAGGACAGTGAGCAAAACTGACAGAAAAGGCCGGGAAAATCGTTGTTTGCTGCTAGGGTTAATTTGTTTTCTAGGTATTTTGGCACTCCTCACACACCTCTGTATTACCTGGCTTACCCTTCCATCTGGTATCCCTGCCGCAGTGACATCGCTATCTGGTCCCCTATATGCTCTGCATTCATGTTTCCTGTTGCCAAACTCATCTGTCGCTCCCTCTGCTCTGCCACCAAGCACCAAAATACTCCATCACCTCAACCAATGTGTTTTACCTACTCTCTCCAATATCTGACCAAAATACCTGAGTCACATTTGCCATGGCTTTGGCGCCAAGTAAAAGCTATTAGTGAGCATAGTGAAGTAGTTTGTCCAAGTTATGTGCCACACTTACTACCAACCTCTGAGCTGATAGTACCCTCCCGCCACCTAGCACCCCATTCCAGTTTTTGGCCTACAAAAGAACATAGGAACATAGGAATATGATGGAGGAAAGGGCACTGGGTCTAAACAGTGCCGTCAAAACAGCGCAAAAGGTGTGCATATCAAAATGGTGCAAAATCTTTTTGTGGGGCTTGCCCCGCACCTCCCAGACTAATAGATTCTCACCCGGGGAGGGATTGTGGAGAAAGTTAAAATGTGGGGACTGTTTCACGGCCCCCAAAAACCAAAATCATATCTTAAAATGCAGGAGAGCAGGATTAGAACCCTGATCTCCATTACTGCCGACTGAGCTGCACCAATGCTTCATGCCACAGGAGCAGCTCAGATAGTTACTGGATCACTGGTGCCCTTTTCTTTTCAGGACTACTGACAGCAACCAGGAGAGTGCTTATAGCAAGCGCTGTAAATCCCTGGTCTCTGTTCATTTCAGCACTTACCAGACTAGAGCCATATGTGCGGCACTATTCGGTAATGCTCATCTAACAGGGTACCCAGAAAAGGACTTCCAGGCCCACCTAGTCTGCCCAGTTTGCCTAGATATCCACTAGACCTATTCTGTTATCTCCCCTTTTTACCAACAGCATTCTGTGCTTGTTCCATGCATTCTTGCTTACTTACTACTTGCCAGCAGAAACAGACCACACAGGCTATCGAGTCTGCTCGAGTGTGCAGCTAGCACCCCACTTTCTACAGCTGCCCCATCCCAATTACGCCCACACAAATGGATGCTGATTGACCTTGAATCAGATTAAGCTGTTGGTGGTATTTTTAGTGAATGGGGGAAATTTGGCCAGGACAAAGGGGAAATACTCTGCTGTAGGGGGGGCCCTTGTTGACCACTATCAATAAGGTTGACTCCCAAGATGGCAGAAGGGAAGAAGGAGTTGGTGTCTCACTAGCTTTTATGGCTCCTACTTCTAATATTTCACCTATGGTTTCATACAAAGAAAGGCTGAGATTTGCAAAAGTCATAGTTACTGATGTGTTAAATCAGAATGTCCAGGGTGTTGAGAACCCAGACAGGAACCTGGACATTAACAATACCAATTTGGACATTGCACCCTATGTTTCTATTTCAGAACAGCACTTATGGCAAGTATTTTAATTGCATAAAAACTTCTTGCTACAGCTTGCCCAGGAGGAGACTATTTCACAGGATGACATTCCAGATGCCACATATTCCACAGCAGCAACTAAAACTTGTAAAGATATGCAGACTATGACTTCTACCACAGAAAATACTGTTACCATGCATGGCAAATTGCAACAACCTCATTCCCTGCACCGCAGGACTAGAAACAGACCAACTGGGTCTACAGACTGTACCTGGTCTCCGGAGTCCACTTTAAGAGCAGCTGGATGGCAGCAAGCTGAAAAGGGAGTTCCCTTGACTTCCCTGAGACCTGTCAGTGCATAGGAGATTATTACTACCACCGGCAATTCAGATGACAGGGTGCACCCAGTGGAAAATGTTATGCTTCAGCACAACAGCACAGCTGGTGAGCCACAGCTCACTCCAGAACAACAACCAGTGGAATCCATGGATGGAAGCAGGCCTGCATTGACTCCAACCAGTTTCTGGACACCAAATATACAACAACATTCAGAGGATGCTTCTTTGGAAGAGTGCTGAACTTTCACGGTGGAACTGAGCAAAACAATCCTTCAGCTACGATTCAAGCTAAGTGATTTAAGAGTGTTGGCAAACCTGCACAGCGAGGAACATCGTTTGTTTAAAATACCTCGAGAGCTAAACTCAGCTCCTAACTGGAGAACTGTATTACATAGCAGGCTTAAGAACTATCTTGGTATTAGCTCCTCCAAGTTATTTGCATTTATTCATGTACATGGAGAGTCTAATATGATATCAGCTTTAAAATGTTTATACTGCAGAGAAATTTTGAACAAAATAGGAGCAAGTTAAAACTTCCTTCTCTGGACTTCCTTCCTACTCATCCACCTCACTAAGCCCTCCGTTAAAATTATTACTCTTCTTTAGAAGCAAGAGGTGAATATCACAGATGTCCAGTACTGATTGAAATAAAGATGGGACCTTTTGGATGGCCCCCGTCCCATTTTGGATGAGGATTTAGTCTGGACAGAGGGTTGAAAATTTAAAGTACAACTTAAAGAAACTGAGAAAGGTATTTTACATTTGTCTGGCAGTTTTTATATAGGGAGAGACAAAGGTTTGTGTTTCTACCCAGGGCAACCTCGAACCTGCCATAAGTGTGGCTCCAGAACACATTTTAACTATACTTGTGATAAACCCCGTTGCACTCTGGGTCTTGCCTACGGACGTGTTAGTCTAGGGTGCTGCAATCCAATGACATGCAAACTTTGTGACGAGCAGGGGCATACATATCAGCAATGTCATTGGGCTGATCCCAACATATTGGACCGTCCCCCACAAGACCAGATTGCTCTTATTACAGATTCTCAAATTCTGGCACTGAGGAGAAGGGACGATATCCCTGCTACTACAGCTATAATGTCTGCATCCCAAGGACCACTTGTAGCAACTGTCTTAGCACCCACCTTACCTTCTGTTACACAGAATCCTCCCCTCACCCTAGATGTAACACAGGCAGCCCAAGCTGACCCCCCATGGTCCAGAGCAAGAGTTAGGGCTGAACAGAACACTGGAACATCAGCCAGAGGCAATGCCTCCCCTCCCTCCGAGCTGAAGATGTCTTTATAGCAGCCCCTATTTCTAGGTGAAGAAAAGGGATACACAAGTCTGAAGCCCATACTCCCAAGATATCAATCCTCACTAGAACAGATACCAAGCTTTGGCAAAAATCAAACAGTTGGCGGACACTGAGGAGGAGGAGGATGCTGATTCTGATTCCTCAAGGGTGTCCTCCTCAAAAATAGATTACTCAGCTGGCTCGGTGGCACTGAGGGTTGAGGCGCTGGATGCCACACCTCACGCTACGCTGGCGACCCGGGTTTAGGAACAAGCTCGGGTCATTGGGGGTCAGCAGGGGAGGGAAGAGATTGAGCGTCTGGAGGACTGCCCTCTCTTTCCAGGGAGGGCTCCAGGGGATGCATTGCAAAGGGGCGACCTCTGGTGGAGACCGCGGGAATGCTGAGTTTGCATCGCCACTCATTGCAAGGGGGCGGTGCTGTGGCAGACATTGGCACTAGTGCCATTGACACCATTGCACAACCAAGCATCGGGGGAAACAGAGGAAAAACTGAACCCCCCCAGAGGATAGGCGAAGGCACTGCTGCCAGCTCCACACTCCCAACGCTGGGCTCCTCACTCTCCCGGGCCCTCCACTCCAACAGACTCAGTACACTATAGATAGAGTGCCCTGGGAGGATTGGGCAGCCCTTCCCCATGTGGGCTTAGATCTGGGGGTGTAGCCTGGTCAGAGTGAGGGAGTAGTTGCGGTCGCCACAGCGGGAGGTAGAGAGCGGGATTGGCAGATGCTGGAGAGAGTTCTTCAGGTAGGGGGCGAAGAAACAATGTGTAAAAAAAAAAATAGACTACTCTCCACATTCACACCATGATATGTTGCATTCTATAGGCAAACAAAAGAACAGCCCTCTAAAAGGTGATTTATGCACATGCCTCTTTTCCTTTTTGTTTTCATACACAGAAATATTAAACTGCAATACCTCACACTGAATGCGATAGCATGAAATCATTTAGAAACAATTAACCACTATGAACTATTTAGCTGACCTGCATCATGACATATATTTTCTTCAAGATACCAGGTTAAAAACAAGACATGACATTTTTCAGGTTAAAAGCAAATGGGTTAGAGGACTTTCATTTTGTACTTTTGGATAAGACCAATGCGACAGCCTGGGGATATTATTTTCAGGATTTAAATTTCACATCTCAGATGTAATAGATATATTTCCAGGGTGAATCATGTTAATAGATTGTACCTATAGGCTCTTGAAACTTAGGTTGATCAATGTGTATGCACCACAGAGTATTGCCCCTAGATCAGATATTTTTAACTTAGTCGAACCCTACCTTCATACCTCTTGCTATGTTTATTTAGGAGGCGACTTCAGCTGCTGTCTGACTCTGGTTGACAGCAGTGGAAACACTTAAAAGATATTTAGTTATATGGCCACCTTGAACAAAGTAATGAAAACCAGAAATTGTTCAGATGGTTACTGTACAGTACGTCAAACAGGTACATGCACATACTACAGGGGGCCTTATGCTACCCAAATTGACTATATTTTTGTATCAAAAGATATTACAGTAAAACAGGCAATGGTCATTCCTCATGAGACCTCTGATCATCTGGCTGTTTCTTTAATCTACTATCCAGCAGGAAGCTCCTTCCCAAGTACATCACAGTCCAGCTGGAAACTGAACAGCTCCCTATTAACAGACCCAAATATTTTGGCAGCATGCCTGGACTAATGCAAGCAAGATACTCACTCTTAGTTGCCTATCGGTCTTCTATTAAATGGTGGGAGGACACTAAAACAGATTTAAGTTATTTTTTTTTTGTCAACATATTTTAGATATACATGTGTAAGACAAAAATTATTAGATACTATTTCCAAATCCCATGAAACTAGAATGAACTACTCCCAGAAAATGAAAAAACTTAAAGCAGAAATGGAAGCCTTCCAATATGACAGAGTCATCTCCATAAAATTGGAAGCCCAATGTGGCACCCAGAGTTCTAAACCCTCTCTGGGCATATTCAAGAGCTGTTCAGATAGGGTGTCAGCCACTCATATGGAATACATAATAGTCCCAAACTGCAACCTTGTTTATAGCTTTTTACATTCCATAAAGCATAAAATACAATAATGTCTAATTAACACATTTGGGTCAGCATCTACTGCAGACACTGGGTCTGATTTTCTTACAGATATTCTCATCCTGATGTTCCATGAGCAGGAAGAACTTCTCACAACTCCTGTATCTGTAGATGAAACCAGACTGGCAATGACTCGTCAAGAAAAGCTCACCTCTCCAGGGGAGGATGGGCTTATGGCTGAATGTACTAGCATTTAATGGATCTCTTCACCCTTTCTAACTCTAGTATTTAATGAAATCTTAGACTCCAGCTCTGTACCTAAGCACTTTTCAGATGCCCTCATGATTTTGTTATTTAAAAGGGAGATAAGACTGATATATGGAACTGGAGGCCCTTAGTCTTTGAACGTTGACTATAAAATGTTAGCGTCTATACTGCTACATCGGCTAATACCTATAGCAGTACAAGTTATTGCTGAAGAGCAAACCTGTGCTGTTCCTCATAGATCAATGCTACATAACCTGTCACTGCTTAGGATTTAGTAAGCACTAGTTCATTAGATAACCCGTCACTTTTAATCTTTTAGACCAAGAAAAAGCATTTGATTGTGTGGACCATAACTATTTGTTCCAGGTTTTACATCACTACCACATCCCACAGAAATTTATTTCATGGATTAGACTATTATATGATACTGCCTGGAGAACGGCACATACAGGTATTAATGACTCCCCTGGTCTCCCCTTCTTAGGCCAAAAAGGTATTAGACAAGAATTGCCTTGTAGCCCGCTCCTGCATGCCTTTCAAATAGACCCACTCCTTAGGAAGATATTGCAGCATCCCACTAGCCCCAGGATTACCTTCCCCACAAGGCTGCCTGTCCCAACAATTTGTACATACGCCGGCGATTTATGTATCCGCACCACCCCTTCCATTATGGAATCTGATATTACACGTATTATTTCTAGATTTGAGGCACTCAGGCTCCAAATTGAACTACAATAAATGTTCAGCTATTTATCTTCCTATTGCTGCAACCGCTGAGCATACTGCATATATAGCAGATATCCCAATTCTAACTACACCTAGTAACATCTTAGGTTTGTTCTTCGGCAGCACAGAAAATGCTTCTTATAATTGGACACTTTTCTTAGAAAAAGCTGTAAGACTAGTAAATTCCTGGAATGGATGAACTGTAGCAAACAGGAAGGGGTGATGCTATTGAAAATTATGGTACTACCCCACTTTTTGCACACCGCCTCGACACTCCCAACACTTTTTTCACTAGAAGCGAGGGTGAACAATATTTTCTTTCAGGGTTTCTCGGGCAGTCACATAAGCCCCATAAAATGAGTATATACTTATCCTGTCTATAGCTTTGGAGTGGTCCAAATGAATAACCCCATCACCTTTTTTCACAGCATATTTATCAAACAGAACATAGCCCAAATATTGCACCCCTCCACCGCCTTTTTGGCTTTCACTAATGAAAAATGTGACTCTGTCTGTAGTTTGGCAGCAAGCACCACTTTGAGTTCCCAAGAACTTCAGGAAATATAGAATCCCTACATATTTAACCCTCCTTCCTTAAAATAAAGCAATGGAGGTTAATGCCCACTATGATACAGACTCTCACAAGGAAGCAAATATATCAGAATATTTTAGACTCTGCTTAGTCTGAAACACCAATGATTCTAGCTTCCCACAGAATAAATTTAGATCCCAATGTGTCTTTTTACAGCTTACTGACTCTAGGATTCCTTTAAAGCTCTGGGATGTCACATGGCTTTCTCACCATAGGAGATCGGAGCCAGGGTACACTAGAGCATAAGTCAGTAGATGAACGAATGTGTCCTTGAGACACATGCCCAAACATGCTCGAAACTATGCATTATAGCGCATCACGCTGGCTCTTCTATTACATAAATGGAAAGAAAAGTACCTCCCAGTTATCACTTGTGAAATTTTAGTTTATGGACTATTTCCTCCATCTTTGTCTTGTTATCATTCCAGTACTCTATGATTAATATTTGCACTCTACAGGTTTTACTTATGGCAAGCCAGTGTGCTTCTGTTACAACAAAAACATACACTGTGGCACAAGTTTGAATCAAATTGTGAATAACCTGCAACCTATTTAAGAAGCAGAAAAGAAATTGATTTCAAAAGTGTACATGATAAGTACTGGAGGCATTGTACATGATTTTGACAGTATAAAAATACATTGGGACATTTTCTTTTCCTTTTCTATAATATGATGTACTACATGAAGTTTTGCAGTTGTGAATATATTTATGTTATGTATTATGTGGCTGTCGTGTTATCTGTAGCTGTGGGGCTGCCATGCTATGTCATTGCACAGAGGTGCACTGTATAGGCAGTGCCACGTGGCGTGGCCCCTGTGGCTGTCGTGTCATCTGTAGCTGTGGGGCTGCCATGGCCATGTCATTGCACAGGGGGTGCACTGTACATGGCAGTGCCACGTGGTGTGACCCCTGTGGCTGTCATGTCATCTGTAGCTGTGGGGCTGCAATGGTCATGTATTTGCACAGGGGGTGCACTGTACATGGCAGTGCCATGTGGCGTGGCCCCTGTGGCTGTCATGTCTTCTGTAGCTGTGGGGCTGCCATGGCCATGTATTTGCACAGGGGGTGCACTGTACATGGCAGTGCCATGTGACTACCCCAGGGGTGGAGCTGACCATATTCTGCCATATGTGGGCACTGTGCTGTGCTGCCTAAAGCCTGCCAATCACTTACGGCAGCCATCTCAGTAGCATAGGTGTGTGCTGCCTACGTAATGTGGCAAGGCAATGTTTAATTAAAAGTCGCCCAATCCCAGAGGCTCTGGGTGCTGTACAAATAGATAAACACATATTCAACAAAATAAATCAATAAAAGAAAGATAAAAAAAATAATTCTATAAGTATATAAATACTAACACTTCAAATAAATATTACCCATACACAGTAAACTAAGAAATACATTTTCAGCAGCTAAAATCAGAGCAGATCTATAAATGAATAGCTCAATCCAGAAATGCCTAAGTTAATAGGAGGGCTTTAGGCAGGCCTTGAATAACTCCAAAGTAGGGGCCCCCTTAACCCCAGCGGAGGGGGAGGTGAATTCAACAGGACAGGAGCAGCGACACTAAAAGCCCCGTCGACAGCCAATTTCAACCTCGTCCTGAGAATCGCTAGGGGACCTCCACAGGAGTAACGGAGGGAGCAAACTGAGAGAACAGGTACCAGAATGTCTGACGGATAACCAGGGCTCTGACCATGTAAGGCCTTATGGGAGAGAAGACCCACCTTAAAAAGGATCCTCCACCTGACTGGCAACCAGTGCAGCTCACTCAACACTGGTGTAATATGGCAACATTTTGGCTGCCCAGTAAGTATCCGGGCAGCTGCGTTCTACACCAGCTGCAGTCTGCAGAGAGATCCTCTCGTGACCCCAAGATAGAGCACATTACATTAGTCTGTAGTGCCTGTGTGTCATCCACAGCATTGTGCAGTGTGGTGAACATCTACGCATCCCTATGTGACACACCCAAGCATACATGCCATGCAGTGGGTCTGCTCAGCTGTACGTCTGTGCACTACATGGTGGTCTGCACATGTTGTGCATGCCACTTGTGACATACACGCAGCATGCGATAGGCACCCATCCTCTGTCCTTGTGTGACCTATGCATGTCACGCAGCCTGCTCATAGGCCCCAATGTATTAGTGTTGACATAAACTGTGATTAATGTGTGATTAACACTTTGTGCACAATCATGTGACTGCTCAAATATGGTATGTGTTCATCATCTTTCTCCTAGTGGTACATGAAAGACCCATAACCAGTTACTGACTTTATACTGTATGGTAATATCACCGTGAGTACACTTACAGGTGTAAGAGTTATGTGTTTTTCTTATGTTTTAAGAACAACAAATAGAAGATGAGTGGCTATGATACCATCAGAATGCAAGTTAAACCATGGTTACAGCTGCAAGACTGTTGTCAGCTGAGGAATTAATATATTATTATCAATGCCACTGAACTTTATAGTTCCATGGCCACAGATGTTTCTGCAGAATGTTCATTATGTTGCAGAACATATGTTGTGTCATGGAATTCAGTGTTCTTGGGGACTTGCATTCAGATTTGCAGTTTTCCATGATGCCTGGCTTCCCATCCACGTATAACATGAAACCATGCCGCCTTGTTCCTTTCTACTCTTTGAGTATCATGAAACCTATTCTCTTTGACAGCATGTGATGTCATAATGACATCAAATAATATTACGGTGAATGACAGGACTGCATGCTGCCACAGAAATTCATGATGATTTGTGCCACTGAAAGGAACATAAGCTGCTGCAGAGACCTGGCAGCCTGCCACAGAACTAAAGCCTGACATTCTGCAGAGAACTAGGGGCTCGGAATATCGATCAAGACAGAAGAAGAATATAGAACGCTTCAAACAGTTGCTCAAAACAAGGCATTTTCCATAGCAGCTGTACATAATGAAACACTAATTACTTAATAAGAGGGTTTCAAGCAGAGAAGAAAGGAACATTCCAATTAGTGTGGCACTCTCACTCCATCAAAGCTGTCCCTTGAGCAAATATTTTCTTCCAAACTGATATACCTGAATTAGAGCTCTAGCATTAACTTGTAAATTGCAGATGGAAAAATGCTGGGATTGTCAGCAGGTAGATGACAGATATGCTGTACTGCACAGAGCCTGACAACTTGTCGTGTGTGAGACACAGAACACGATGATGCATAGGCATAGAAATAATGTGTGACACAGTATCAGTAATGCCTAATTTTAATCTAATTATTTGCTGCTGCAATGAGTGCCTTACTGGATTTTCAGTTTGCACTGACATGTGACAAGCAACAGTAGACTTGTCATGAATGTGCTCAGAGTTGCCAGCATCATCTAAATCACATGGGCATGGATATTCAGACTGCACCCCGCAGGGGTGCAAGCCTGAGTGCAGTGCAACTGGGGTCCGCTGGGGCCAGGACCAGGTGATATTCAATGGTGATGCGCCATGGTGCAGCACTGTTGAATATGGCACGAGAGACATGAAAGTGGCATTGCACTGGTGCAAGCCACAGATACGGAGCACTGGGATGTGCCAGCGCAAATGCAGTTGTGCTGGGCACATCACCTGCAATATTCCACGAGGGCATGCAAATGAGGCCATAATATATGCAAGGTGCATCCAGGGCCATTTGCATGTCATTATGGCCCCATTAGCATGCCTCGATCCAGGCAGCCCAGCGAATTACACCTGGCACCCTGCACAGAATGACCTGTGCACAGTGGGGGTCCTGGGCATTCCCCACCCTCATAGCTGTGATCACAATAAACCACAGTACAACAATTCCCTGATACTCTAGTGGACCCCCTCCTCCCGTGTTACCAGTCAGTGGTAAATGAGGATATATGTAAGCCCTGGTAGTCTAGTGGACCCCTTTCCTCCCGTGTTCCGATTGGTAGTAAATGTAGATTTATTTCAGCCCTGGTAGTCTGGTGGTACCCCTCCTGCCCATTGCCGCAATCAGCGGTCAGCTCCATAAAACACTTCCTGGTGATCCAGTGGTACCCCACCCTCCCTCCCCACAGAACCTCATGTCCACCCCACTCCCCTGACCATCATTGGCAGGCGGCTGCAACCTGCCCGCATACCACCCGGCTGCCCACCGAATGACAGGTACAGTATGGGCTTGCAGGGCATACTGTACTAGACAGTCCCATATATGTGAATGACATCATTCACATAGTTGGGTCTGTCTAGTACAGTGTGTCCTGCAAGCCCATTGGTCCACACTGGCAAAGTGGCAGGGGTATTTTGTTAGTCGAACTTCTGTTGGGAGGAAAAGCCTGCCGAAACTATGTTTTGACAAGTTGTCATATTTTGGACAGCATTTGAATACAGAAGCTTGGGTAAAAAGAAGGCTATGTTGAAAATGTGGGGTGCAAATATTTAACATTTCCACAGTTACGAGCATGTGTATTGAAATTGCAATGAATGGGCAAAACATTGTCATTTTTTTTTATTCTGACCCCAAATGTTGAACATTTATTTATTTATTTATTTATTAAATTTTGGTGACCGGGTAGGTCCACTGAGCCCCGAAGGTCCCTTTTTCAGGGGCAACATAATCTTTTTCTCACCCCACATCATGAGCCACATAGGTGAAAATGTTCAAATCCGTGGGAAAATGGCATTCCATGCAACATGTGCGAAAACACATTTTGGGCAGGATGTGAAAAATGATGGCTGTACTGTTCATGAAGTGGTGTGATAAAATTGCTATACAGAAAATTTGGAGTGGAAGTATTGAAAATGACTAAAGTTACACATGTGCATAGAAACGTTTGAACAACCACTTGTAACTTGGCTATTTTTTTGAGATTTTACACCAAATTTTCAACATGGACTTTTTGGGCCCCACTTTATAAAGAGTGCCACTCTCATTTCGTTTGTTGGTCCCGAAAGGTGATTTAGCACAGCAACAGTGACATTCTGTGCCACAGGTGCGAAAACACATTTCAGGCAGGATGTGAAAAATGATAGCAGTACTATTCATGAGGAGATGTAAAAATGGCAATGTTGAAAATCTGAAGTGAAAATATTACAAACTATGTCTAATTAATTATTCATAAGCCTAATGAGGCTCCTGATTGGCTACCGGATCGGTCACTAATGTCTTAGAACTGACCAATCCAGCTGTCAACTGATGCTGTGTGAGACACATGGCTCACGCCACTCTGCTTTAAAATTAAGTTGTGGTAAAACCAAGAGGGAAAAAGAAAGTTGTGAGCTGCGATTAGACTTATAATCGCAATAATAACCTCAAAGCCATCCATTTCCTTGGATTAATGACCGGCTGGAGGAAGGACCTGAGACATCCCTCAACCAGTCATTAATCCTTGAAATGACCGGCCTCTCATTATTTTAATTGGTGAAGTTATGAGTGTGCGTTGAAACTGCACAATGCACAATCATAATGCAGTCATTTCTGAAACTTTTTGAACCAGCTTTTCAATGTGGGCTTTCCGGGACCTCTCCTCATGAACTCTGGCACTGTCATTTCGTTAATCAATAATGAAAGGCTATTCCACAAAGCGATCGCAAAATCACCTTTCGGTACCAAGTAATGAAATGACAATGCCAGTGTTCATGAGGTGGTGTTCCCAAGAACCCCATGTTGAAAATTTAGGATCAAGATTCCTAAAAATGGCTGAGATACCAAGAGAAGTTGAAAATCCCACTGACAGCCATAATACAGGCTTACCTTGATTCCTCAATTTGCAGTTCGGCTTTTCAGAGTGAAGACGTGCACCGGTCCAGACAAGATCACAGCCACCAATCTCCGGAGGTAAGTATGGAGTAATGTGGAGGTGTGGTTAGGTGGGTGCGCAGATGGAGGGTCGGGATGGGGGAGGGGAATGGGGAAGAAAACGAGGGATCATTTTCATTTTTACAGGCTTAAAAAAAGACATTGGGGGAAATTTGTTTTTTTTACAGGGCATAAAACATGTTTACTTTGGAACACTGGGAGTGGGTTTCCCAGTGTCGGGGGGTAGATAATTCCATCACGGGGATTGGGCACCCTGATGTGTGCACAGGACAGGTAATGGGGGGGAATCTGAACACAGAGGCAGGGAGCAGGAGGGGTTATTGTGCTTCTGAGATGAGGAACAGGGGGAACTGGGCAGACTGCATGTAGAGAGAGGGAGCAGGAGGGGTCATTTTGCTACCCTGACAGGGAACAGAGGGAGGGGGTGGAGAGCACACAGAGGGAGGGAGGAGGGTTATTGTGCTGCCAGGATAGGAACAAAGGGAGTGGGTGAGACTCCATGCAGATGGAGGGAGAACAAGGGGTTATTGTGCTGCCGGGATGGCGAACAAAGGGAGCAAGGCAGACTGCACACAGAAGGAGGGACAGAGAGGGGTTATTGTGCTGCTGGGATGGGGAACTGAGGGAGTGGGGGGGCATGCAGAGGGAGTGAGCGGGAGGGGTTATTGTGTTGCCAAGACAGGTAACAGAGGGTTGGGCTGACAGCACTATGCAAATAAAAAAATGAAGTACTCTCACTGGAGTGCTACATTTCTTTCAACTAGAGAACAGCTGCTAGCTGTGAAATTCAGACTTGTGTCACAGTCTGGTTGCGTTCTCATTAGTCTGTGAGGGATGAGCCCACTACAGAGTGCCCTGCATTGGATTTGTCCCTGACACACCTCTCAAATGTAGTTCTACTGCAAGATGTTTCTTGTGTACTCACAAAGAAGCATAAAAATGGTGTTTAACTGACCACAATGTTTCTTCTGAAATGTTTTGCTATTTCATTTATTCCTCCCTTTATGAAGGCTGAACAATACTGGGACAGCACCCTTCTTCAGGCTTCATTGTTCTGGACGAAATCCAATACTCTGCAGCAAGACATACTGTATTTGAAACTGATCAGCTTTCAAATGGTCAGAACAAGGCATGCTATGAGTAGGTTGGGACCAGTAATACCTTCTATCCATTGCTGGTGATATTGCTTATCAGCTGGGAATCTGTACAAACTGTGGGCACTTGATAGGTCAGTCTTGCACCCAAATGCTGAACAATACAGTATTGCCACAAACAAAGTTAGGTAGGAATAATTAATAGTGAGTTTTTTGAGAGGTCAAAGGGAGTAACTTTACTAGTAGTGGAAAATTTATGGAATAGACTTCACTGGATGTGATAGCTAGTCCAACTAAGGAAAGTTTTAAGAAAACCTAGCTAGATATATTTCCGCAATGGAAAACCTGGACTATTACATCTTGTCCTAACAGGAACAGATCAAGGGCTAATGCCTGCTTTGCTCCTTGTAACTTAGTGAACTTAGTACACCACATTTTATAATGAATTAATCACTGAACATAACACAGACACAAAAACATATGCATAAACTCACACACACACACACACGCGCGTGCGCACACACACACACAAAGATTTATTAAGTGACACAATTAGAAACACATACACATATCAAAAGAAACTGGATTGGCAATTATTTTATTAGTTCAATGTTTGGTACATAGCGTAGTGCTTGTGTATACTTATGAATGTGAATGCTATGGATTTAAGGTTATGAACTTATTTATTTATTTTATTTTATTTATTTGGTCTCAGATTAACACCTTTGAGCTGATAGCTCGTTACATAGGTTCCATGTCAGTGTAGTACAGAAGACAAATAATAATTTGTGAAACCAACAGTTGATTTGAGGTTATGAACTTAGAATTTTGCCTTTCACTAGTCCTACCCATGGTAGAAATGCTGGGTAAGTGTAGGAATAGAGGTCCAAAAAGACTGTTAACTGTTTGATTACCTCATCTAGCTCTGGAGAGTGTGACCAGTAGCACACAGGAGAGGAAACCCCACGTGGAAACCTCTGAGGACCCATGCTACTGACCTGCCAGTTCAGCAGGGCAAACTATGAGAGATAACCTAAAAATGTGAACTGAGGTTTTGGTTCTGATTATGTCATAGAGTCGTATCCTCAAGTCTTGCAGGTCAGTGAGTTGTGTCCTCTGCATCTTGATGGTGGATAGGAAGGTCAATTCCAAAGGATGGAGGATTCTAAAAGATGAATGGAAGTCTGATTTTTGGATGAATGTCCCTATGAAGGAAGATGGTAAATTATGTCCTGGATTTCTGTTGTGGTATTTGAGAACTGAAAACTTGACACAAGGTTGTATCCAGGAACAAAGTCAAGGATGTCTGAGCACTAGACAGTGATACAATTAGAGATCCTAAAAGGAATACATAAGAAGGAAGTCCTGAGGTAATCAAATTCCATGAGGCAATCAGAGCCAGTCGGATGGCGAGGAATCAAGTTGATGTCAAAGGAGGGGCCAGCACCTAGGGGTTCCAAAGCAGACAGAAAATGGACTAAAGAGAGAAATGGATACAAGACACCTACTTCCAGCTATGGTTTGGGCAGAGCATGAGATGGAGACTATTCAAATAGTGGAAGGAAGTGGAATGAGTAGAGAAAGAAGACAAAGACAGACTCCCAACCCTGGTGGCCAGGAAAGCACACCTTCGCTTGTAGCCTGTGACCTGCTGGACTCTGCTGTGAAGTTAATTTTTGTTAATATTTTTGTAAGCATTTGTTTATCCATTTAGAACAAGCTGCTTGCATTGATTTTACCACGACCACGCTGCTGGCTTCATCCCATCGAACTTCCACCTCGTGCCTGTGCTGTGATGTAATTTTGTCCACTGCAAATGCCCACTGTCAATGCGGCTGTCATTTCAGTGCAAAGAATGTCGTCTGATGAAGGAGATGCAGGACCAGGTGACATTCAAGTGTTTATACCAGTGGACCCTTTCGAATCTGAACCCCCTGACACCTGTTAGAAGGGCATCATCACCTGAAATTACTGATAATGAGGACAGCGATTCTGAATCAAGCCTCAGTGTTCAGGTGTCACAGCCCGTGGATCTGTGGTCAGTCACTGTGCCCATGGTCTTTCACTGTATTGCAAAACTGTCCATATCCGTTATCGCTTCTATTGTTGCTCCTTACCAGCGTGGTCAGATAGCGACATGTTCCCTGAATGTGAATATTATGCTGTTTGCAATCATACGCATAGTATATCTGGGGGAGTATAAATGCAAAAGATGAGTGTTGGCTGTAACAAAAGATAATATTTTAACAGAAAACATATCCCTCTACCACTTCTCTTGTGATCAGTTAAATTTGATAACATGACAGAAAAGACATGGTAGTTAAAGTACTGTAGTTTCAGGACAGTGAGCAAAACTGACAGAAAAGGCCGGGGAAAATCGTTGTTTGCTGCTAGGGTTAATTTGTTTTTCTAGGTATTTTTGGCACCCTCACACACTCTGTATTACCTGGCTTACCCTTCCATCTGGTATCCCTTGCCGCAGTGACATCGCTATCTGGTCCCCTATATGCTCTGCATTCATGTTTCCTGTTGCCAAACTCATCTGTCGCTCCCCTCTGCTCTGCCACCAAGCACCAAAATACTCCATCACCTCAACCAATGTGTTTTACCTACTCTCTCCAATATCTGACCAAAATACCTGAGTCACATTTTGCCATGGCTTTGGCGCCAAGTAAAAGCTATTAGTGAGCATAGTGAAGTAGTTTGTCCAAGTTATGTGCCACACTTACTACCAACCTCTGAGCTGATAGTACCCCTCCCGCCACCTAGCACCCCATTCCAGTTTTTGGCCTACAAAGAACATAGGAACATAGGAATATGATGGCAGGAAAGGGGCACTGGGTCTAAACAGTGCCGGTCAAAACAGCGCACAAAAGGTGTGCATATCAAAAATGGTGCAAAATCTTTTTTGTGGGGGGCTTTGCCCCCGCACCTCCCAGACTAATAGATTCTCACTCCGGGGGGAAGGGATTGTGGAGAAAGTTAAAATGTGGGGGACTGTTTCCACGGCCCCCCCAAAAAACCAAAATCATATCTGCAAAAATGCAGGAGAGCAGGATTAGAACCCTGATCTCCATTACTGCCGACTGAGCTGCACCAATGCTTCATGCCACAGGAGCAGCTCAGATAGTTACTGGATCACTGGTGCCCTTTTCTTTTTTCAGGACTACTGACAGCAACCAGGAGAGTGCTTATAGCAAGCGCTGTAAATCCCTGGTCTCTGTTCATTTCAGCACTTACCAGACTAGAGCCATATAGTGCGGCACTATTCCGGTAATGCTCATCTAACAGGGTACCCAGAAAAGGACTTCCAGGCCCACCTAGTCTGCCCAGTTTGCCTAGATATCCACTAGACCTATTCTGTTATCTCCCCTTTTTACCAACAGCACTCTGTGCTTGTTCCATGCATTCTTGCTTACTTACTACTTGCCAGCAGAAACAGACCACACAGGCTATCGAGTCTGCTCGAGTGTGCAGCTAGCACCCCACTTTCTACAGCTACCCCTCCCCAATTACGCCCACACAAATGGATGCTGATTGACCTTGAATCAGATTAAGCTGTTGGTGGTATTTTTAGTGAATGGGGGAAATTTGGCCAGGACAAAGGGGAAATACTCTGCTGTAGGGGGGGCCCTTGTTGACCACTACCAAGAAGGTCGACTCCCAAGATGGCAGAAGGGAAGAAGGAGTTGGTGTCTCACTAGCTTTTATGGCTCCTACTTCTAATATTTCACCTATGGTTTCATACAAAGAAAGGCTGAGATTTGCAAAAGTCATAGTTACTGATGTGTTAAATCAGAATGTCCAGGGTGTTGAGAACCCAGACAGGAACCTGGACATTAACAATACCAATTTGGACATTGCACCCTATGTTTCTATTTCAGAACAGCACTTATGGCAAGTATTTTAATTGCATAAAAACTTCTTGCTACAGCTTGCCCAGGAGGAGACTATTTCACAGGATGACATTCCAGATGCCACATATTCCACAGCAGCAACTAAAACTTGTAAAGATATGCAGACTATGACTTCTACCACAGAAAATACTGTTACCATGCATGGCAAATTGCAACAACCTCATTCCCTGCACCGCAGGACTAGAAACAGACCAACTGGGTCTACAGACTGTACCTGGTCTCCGGAGTCCACTTTAAGAGCAGCTGGATGGCAGCAAGCTGAAAAGGGAGTTCCCTGGACTTCCCTGAGACCTGTCAGTGCATAGGAGATTATTACTACCACCGGCAGTTCAGATGACAGGGTGCACCCAGTGGAAAATGTTATGCTTCAGCACAACAGCACAGCTGGTGAGCCACAGCTCACTCCAGAACAACAACCAGTGGAATCCATGGATGGAAGCAGGCCTGCATTGGACTCCAACCAGTTTCTGGACACCAAATATACAACAACATTCAGAGGATGCTTCTTTGGAAGAGTGCTGAACTTTCACGGTGGAACTGAGCAAAAACAATCCTTCAGCTACACGATTCAAGCTAAGTGATTTAAGAGTGTTGGCAAACCTGCACATCGCAGGAACATCGTTTGTTTAAAATACCTCGGAGAGCTAAACTCAGCTCCTAACTGGAGAACTGTATTACATAGCAGGCTTAAGAACTATCTTGGTATTAGCTCCTCCAAGTTATTTGCATTTATTCATGTACATGGAGAGTCTACATATGATATCAGCTTTAAAAATGTTTATACTGCAGAGAAATTTTGAACAAAATAGGAGCAAGTTAAAACTTCTCTTCTCTGGACTTCCTTCCTACTCATCCACCTCACTAAGCCCTCCGTTAAAATTATTACTCTTCTCTTTAGAAGCGAGAGGGTGAATATCACAGATGTCCAGTACTGATTGAAATAAAGATGGGACCCTTTTGGATGGCCCCCGTCCCATTTTGGATGAGGATTTAGTCTGGACAGAGGGTTGAAAATTTAAAGTACAACTTAAAGAAACTGAGAAAGGTATTTTACATTTGTCTGGCAGTTTTTATATAGGGAGAGACAAAGGTTTGTGTTTCTACCCAGGGCAACCTCGAACCTGCCATAAGTGTGGCTCCAGAACACATTTTAACTATACTTGTGATAAACCCCGTTGCACTCTGGGTCTTGCCTACGGACATGTTAGTCTAGGGTGCTGCAATCCAATGACATGCAAACTTTGTGACGAGCAGGGGCATACATATCAGCAATGTCATTGGGCTGATCCCAACATATTGGACCGTCCCCCACAAGACCAGATTGCTCTTATTACAGATTCTCAAATTCTGGCACTGAGGAGAAGGGGACGATATCCCCGCTACTACAGCTATAATGTCTGCATCCCAAGGACCACTTGTAGCAACTGTCTTAGCACCCACCTTACCTTCTGTTACACAGAATCCTCCCCTCACCCTAGATGTAACACAGGCAGCCCAAGCTGACCCCCCCCCATGGTCCAGAGCAAGAGTTAGGGCTGAACAGAACACTGGAACATCAGCCAGGAGGCAATGCCTCCCCCTCCCTCCCGAGCTGAAGATGTCTTTATAGCAGCCCCTATTTCTAGGTGAAGAAAAGGGATACACAAGTCTGAAGCCCATACTCCCAAGATATCAATCCTCACTAGAACAGATACCAAGCTTTGGCAAAAATCAAACAGTTGGCGGACACTGAGGAGGGAGGATGCTGATTCTGATTCCTCAAGGTGTCCTCCTCAAAATAGATTACTCAGCTGGCTCGGTGGCACTGAGGGTTGAGGCGCTGGATGCCACACCTCACGCTACGCTGGCGACCGGGTTTAGGAACAAGCTCGGGTCATTGGGGGTCAGCAGGAGGGAAGAGATTGGCGTCTGGAGGACTGCCCTCTCTTTCCAGGGAGGGCTCCAGGGGATGCATTGCAAAGGGGCGACCTCTGGTGGAGACCGCGGGAATGCTGAGTTTGCATCGCCACTCATTGTAAGGGGGCGGTGCTGTGGCAGACATTGGCACTAGTGCCATTGACACCATTGCTCAACCAAGCATCGGGGGAAACAGAGGAAAAACTGAACCCCCCCAGAGGATAGGCGAAGGCACTGCTGCCAGCTCCACACTCCCAACGCTGGGCTCCTCACTCTCCCAGGCCCTCCACTCCAACAGACTCAGTACACTATAGATAGAGTGCCCTGGGAGGATTGGGCAGCCCTTCCCCATGTGGGCTTAGATCTGGGGGTGTAGCCTGGTCAGAGTGAGGGAGTAGTTGCGGTCGCCACAGCGGGAGGTAGAGAGCGGGACTGGCAGATGCTGGAGAGAGTTCTTCAGGTAGGGGGTGAAGAAACAATGTGTAAAAAAAATAGATTACTCTCACATTCACACCATGATATGTTGCATTCTACAGGCAAACAAAAGAACAGCCCTCTAAAGGTGATTTATGCACATGCCTCTTTTCCTTTTTGTTTTCATACACAGAAATATTAAACTGCAATACCTCACACTGAATGCGTATAGCATGAAATCATTTAGGAAACAATTAACCACTATGAACTATTTAGCTGACCTGCATCATGACATATATTTTCTTCAAGATACCAGGTTAAAAACAAGACATGACATTTTTCACGTTAAAAGCAAATGGGTTAGAGGACTTTCATTTTGTACTTTTGGATAAGACCAATGCGACAGCCTGGGGATATTATTTTCAGGATTTAAATTTCACATCTCAGATGTAATAGATATATTTCCAGGGTGAATCATGTTAATAGATTGTACCTATAGGCTCTTGAAACTTAGGTTGATCAATGTGTATGCACCACAGAGTATTGCCCCTAGATCAGATATTTTTAACTTAGTCGAACCCTACCTTCATACCTCTTGCTATGTTTATTTAGGAGGCGACTTCAGCTGCTGTCTGACTCTGGTTGACAGCAGTGGAAACACTTAAAAGATATTTAGTTATATGGCCACCTTGAACAAAGTAATGAAAACCAGAAATTGTTCAGATGGTTACTGTACAGTACGTCAAACAGGTACATGCACATACTACAGGGCCTTATGCTACCAAATTGACTATATTTTTGTATCAAAAGATATTACAGTAAAACAGGCAATGGTCATTCCTCATGAGACCTCTGATCATCTGGCTGTTTCTTTAATCTACTATCCAGCAGGAAGCTCCTTCCCAAGTACATCACAGTCCAGCTGGAAACTGAACAGCTCCCTATTAACAGACCCAAATATTTTGGCAGCATGCCTGGACTAATGCAAGCAAGATACTCACTCTTAGTTGCCTATCGGTCTTCTATTAAATGGTGGGAGGACACTAAAACAGATTTAAGTTATTTTTTTGTCAACATATTTTAGATATACATGTGTAAGACAAAAATTATTAGATACTATTTCCAAATCCCATGAAACTAGAATGAACTACTCCCAGAAAATGAAAAAACTTAAAGCAGAAATGGAAGCCTTCCAATATGACAGAGTCAACTCCATAAAATTGGAAGCCCAATGTGGCACCCAGAGTTCTAAACCCTCTCTGGGCATATTCAAGAGCTGTTCAGATAGGGTGTCAGCCACTCATATGGAATACATAATAGTCCCAAACTGCAACCTTGTTTATAGCTTTTTACATTCCATAAAGCATAAAATACAATAATGTCTAATTAACACATTTGGGTCAGCATCTACTGCAGACACTGGGTCTGATTTTCTTACAGATATTCTCATCCCTGATGTTCCGCATGAGCAGGAAGAACTTCTCACAACTCCTGTATCTGTAGATGAAACCAGACTGGCAATGACTCGTCAAGAAAAGCTCACCTCTCCAGGGGATGATGGGCTTATGGCTGAATTGTACTAGCATTTAATGGATCTCTCTTCACCCTTTCTAACTCTAGTATTTAATGAAATCCTAGACTCCAGCTCTGTACCTAAGCACTTTTCAGATGCCCTCATGATTTTGTTATTTAAAAAGGGAGATAAGACTGATATATGGAACTGGAGGCCCCTTAGTCTTTTGAACGTTGACTATAAAATGTTAGCGTCTATACTGCTACATCGGCTAATACCTATAGCAGTACAAGTTATTGCTGAAGAGCAAACCTGTGCTGTTCCTCATAGATCAATGCTACATAACCTGTCACTGCTTAGGGATTTAGTAAGCACTAGTTCATTAGATAACCCGTCACTTTTAATCTTTTTTTAGACCAAGAAAAAGCATTTGATTGTGTGGACCATAACTATTTGTTCCAGGTTTTACATCACTACCACATCCCACAGAAATTTATTTCATGGATTAGACTATTATATGATACTGCCTGGAGAACGGCACATACAGGTATTAATGACTCCCCTGGTCTCCCCTTCTTAGGCCAAAAAGGTATTAGACAAGAATTCCCTTGTAGCCCGCTCCTGCATGCCTTTCAAATAGACCCACTCCTTAGGAAGATATTGCAGCATCCCACTAGCCCCAGGATTACCTTCCCCACAAGGCTGCCTGTCCCAGCAATTTGTACATACGCCGGCGATTTATGTATCCGCACCACCCCTTCCATTATGGAATCTGATATTACACGTATTATTTCTATATTTGAGGCACTCTCAGGCTCCAAATTGAACTACAATAAATGTTCAGCTATTTATCTTCCTATTGCTGCAACCGCTGAGCATACTGCATATATAGCAGATATCCCAATTCTAACTACACCTAGTAACATCTTAGGTTTGTTCTTCGGCAGCACAGAAAATGCTTCTTATAATTGGACACTTTTCTTAGAAAAAGCTGTAAGACTAGTAAATTCCTGGAATGGATGAACTGTAGCAAACAGGAAGGGTGATGCTATTGAAAATTATGGTACTACCACTTTTTGCACACATATCGTTACCCAACACTTTTTCACTAGAGCGAGGTGAACAATATTTTCTTTCAGGGTTTCTCGGGCAGTCACATAAGCCCCATAAAATGAGTATATACTTATCCTGTCTATAGCTTTGGAGTGGTCCAAATGAATAACCCCATCACCTTTTTTCACAGCATATTTATCAAACAGAACATAGCCCAAATATTGCACCCCTCCACCGCCTTTTTGGCTTTCACTAATGAAAAATGTGACTCTGTCTGTAGTTTGGCAGCAAGCACCACTTTGAGTTCCCCAAGAACTTCAGGAAATATAGAATCCCTACATATTTAACCCTCCTTCCTTAAAATAAAGCAATGGAGTTAATGCCCACTATGATACAGACCTCTACAAGGAAGCAAATATATATCAGAATATTTTAGACTCTGCTTAGTCTGAAACACCAATGATTCTAGCTTCCCACAGAATAAATTTAGATCCCAATGTGTCTTTTTACAGCTTACTGACTCTAGGATTCCTTTAAAGCTCTGGGATGTCACATGGCTTTCTCACCATAGGAGATTCGGAGCCAGGGGTACACTAGAGCATAAGTCAGTAGATGAACGAATGTGTCCTTGAGACACATGCCCAAACATGCTCGAAACTATGCATTATAGCGCATCACGCTGGGCTCTTCTATTACATAAATGGAAAGAAAAGTACCTCCCAGTTATCACTTGTGAAATTTTAGTTTATGGACTATTTCCTCCATCTTTGTCTTGTTATCATTCCAGTACTCTATGATTAATATTTGCACTCTACAGGTTTACTTATGGCAAGCCAGGTGCGCTTCTCTGTTACAACAAAAAACATACACTGTGGCACAAGTTTGAATCAAATTGTGAATAACCTGCAACCTATTTAAGAAGCAGAAAAGAAATTGATTTCCAAAAGTGTACATGATAAGTACTGGAGGTATTGTACATGATTTTTGACAGTATAAAAATACATTGGGACATTTTCTTTTCCTTTTCTATAATATGATGTACTACATGAAGTTTTTTGCAGTTGTGAATATACTTATGGTATGTATTATATTATTATTTTATTTCAATAAAATATTGCCCTACTCTTTTCGATAAGTGTCATGGGATCTTTAACATCCACCTGAACTACCACTAGAACATACAAATGTGACCATGGTTTAACATCTCTTCTGAAAGATGGCACCTCAAAAGTGCAGCAACCCCCTCATGCTGCACTACAGTGTCAGTACTGGGATTTTATCCCAAGTGCTAGGTGTTGGAATTGAACACACACACCCCTCTGACAACCTAAGTATCACGTCTGAGAATTGAACACACAGCCCTCTGACAACCTTCTGATTTCCCAGCCTCACAGGAGAGTGTGCTACCTGTTGAGCTGCTAACACTGTGCTCTTGAACCCTCCCAGCATCCTTTCCCCCACCACTTCCCTCGGCAGCCCATTCCAGTTGTCCAACACCATTTCAGTGAAGAAGTACTTCATAATATTTCCCCTAAATTTCCCCCCTTTGATTTTGAATTAATGTCCCCTCATCATATGTCGCTCCTTTAATTGGAAAAGGCTCCCCACTGTATTGATACCCTATAAGCATTTAAATGTCTCTGTCATGTCATCCTTCTCCCTTCTTTTCTCCTTTGAGCACATGTTTAGGTCCTGCAGTCTCCCCTAGTGTTGTAAGTGGTCAAGCCCTCCTTACTATCTTGCTTGCCCTCCTCTGAACTTGCTCCGCCCTCTCCACGTCCTTCTTTAGGTACTGCCTGTGGAGGCATGCAGTTTACCTATGCCAAATTGACAACACTATTGTCGATGTTCGGCATAACGAGATTCCCAGTGTCAACTGGTGAAATTTCGCCTGTTCTGTATTGGTGTTTTTCTCTCGGGGGGCTGCACTCCACAAACCCCCACTACTATAGATTATCAACTCCAAGTCAGAGTTGATTTTGGGGGGGAGAAACATGGTGAAAGGGTGAAATCTTGCCCTCGGATCCTTCACAGTGACAATCTCAAAACTTGTCAAGACTGTCGCTGTGACGGATTTTGCCATGATTATTTCACTGTGCAGTTGGCATACAGAGCCATGCACTTGCCGTGTCTCAAGGTGCCCTTCCTTTGTGTAGCTCTTTCTGCCTCTGCTAACCACCAGACATCCACCCACGAGCAGCAGAACTACAGGGGGTGACAAAACCCCCCAGGACAGGAGCACCACATTCCGGCTGCTCAACCCGACTTCAAATCTCCCCCCCCCCCGGGCAGGCACCCAACGTCCCTAGTCCATGCCCGAATCTGGATCACCAGTGTAGTGAGAGGTAAGGCATCCAGTGCCTCAGCCTTCAGCACCACCAGGCCAGCTTATCTCTTTCCTTTTCATCAGAGAACACAAATCCAGATCGTCTGGTATCTCCTCACATGGCTTTTGTTGAGCTCCTTGCACTATTTATGTTGCCCTTCTCTGGACTGCCTCTATTTTGTCTATGTCCTCCTGGAGATGTGTCCTCCAGAACTGGACACAGTGCTCCACATGAGGTCTCACTAGTGATCTGTAGAGTGGCATAACCTTCTCCTTTTCTGCTGGTGATACCTCAGCATATTTAGCATAGCATGCCACTGGCTATCCACACCATTCTCTGACATTATTCGATTGACTTTAGGTCCACAGATATGATTACCCACAGGTTCTTTACTTGAATGGTGGCAGTCATTGCCTCACCCCCTTCTTGTACTCTTCCCTATGTTTCCAGTTTATCAGTAATACTGCTCAAAATGTCTCTGGTCATAGTGTTTGGGATAAGGTTACATGAAATCGCAACTTTTTATTTTTGGAAACACATCCTGGTTATACCACATATTACATTGCAATTCACACTAGTTTCGTGTCCCCTCACTGTTATCTTACTTTTCTAATAATGCTACTGTACTGTACCTTATTTTTACTCTTGGTTCATTGTAATATCTGCCCTCTATTTCCCTTCTCTATCCTGTAATCTTGTGATGCATTTCCTTAATGTTATCCTTAATGCTCTTATTTTGCAGAGATTCCATTCCTTCTACCACACATGATGTGGCACTGACTGGTTTCTATTTCCAGTATACCTCCCTACTCCCACGTTAGTGTATTACATGTTGACTTTTTAAACACTCAAGTTAGTGCTACCTGTGAAGCATTTACTACATAACAAATTATTGTAGCTCAATCCAATATTATTAGGACACGTTAAGGCATGCTGAAATCTCATTTAAGTTATTTGCTTGCCTTTGAGTCTTTTAACATGTTGCTTGTTGTTTTTTCTCTACATTTCAATATATCTCTCTCTTATTATATTCATTCCAGTTGCAGCTGTTCATTGTGTCAGCAAATGATGACTGCTGATGAATGTTGATGCTATCAGTTCTATGTCCAAGCCCAAACAAGACTTGATGTGTTCCCTGCCATTGGCTGAGTAACAGAGCACCCAGGTTTCAGGATCTTATGCCTGGATCAATACGTCCTGCAGGAGGCTTCGATTGAGTTTATTTACCTTAATGGCCTTGTGAGGGACAATGAAACAACTGAGCAGTAAATTAATATATTTGACTTTATATTTTATATTCAGTGTATTGTCCCTATAATTTGTTAATGGCTTCTGACTGTCCAGTAGAGAGCATAGCCTAGTGGTTCAATGGCAGAATGACTTGCAATCATGGAAACCTGGGTTTGAGTGCAAAAAGTGTCATTTTTATGGCTATTGGAGGAGCCTACAGCCATGGCTGTGGGGCAGCAGTCTTCCAGGAGTCTTTCTGGAGGCTGAGATGCTGCCCTATTTGCAGACAACTATCTGCCCTGAGGGAGAAAGTTGCCTGTCTTCAGGCCGCACTGGACAGTAGTAAGGAAACCTTCCCCCAGGCCACACTGGATAGTAGGAAGGAACCTCCCCATCCAGGAGCACTAGCCACCACCACTACCTCAGAGGTTGCAAAGAAAGCACAGCAGTTGGACCACAGTGGGCTCAGGGAGGGTGAGGAGGGTGGAACAGAGGCACACCCAGTCAATTGTTCCACTCCACAATCCATACACCATTCTGGGGGAGCATAGCTCCCCTATGGATGCACCCGCAGAGAAGACTGATGACAGCTGTCACAAGGGAGGCCCACAGGAAGGAGGCAGAGGACACCACAGGGAAAGAAAGCAGCTCCTGGTGGGGGACTCAATTATTAGGGGTATAGAACTGGGGGGAGCTGGGAAAACTGATGTAAGGTGCCTGCCTGGTGCCATGGCTTGGAGGGACAGGAAGCGCATCCTCAGGATCACGAGAACAGCTGCAAGGGATTCTGAGCTGGACATAATTGTCCACCTAGGGACAAATGACTTAGCTCATCATGAGATTACAGCAGTGCAGGAGGACATTGCAGAGTTGGGGAGGGACCTAAGACAAGTAGCACACACAGTATCCTTCTCAGAGGTGCTGCCTGTCAAAGGCTTGGGGGAGGCGAGGGTAATTGGCACCATGCAGTTTAATGAATCGTTGAAAAAATGGTGCAGAGAACAGGGGTTTGGCTTCATTGGAGACTGGAGTTCCACCTGGAGGGACACCAGCCTATACTGGCAGGATGGTCTGCATCTGTCCAGGAAGGGAACAAGTCTTTTGAGCAATCGGTTTAAATGCTTCATTTGCAAGGGTTTAAACTAGTCAAAGGGGGAGGCACTGACAAGCAGCATGAAAATCCCAGCCTCTCCCTACAAAACAGGGTACTAAATGAGAAAAAGACAGAGGTAGAACGGTCAGTGGGGGATGCTGCAACAGAAGGTAAAGCCATCAAAAAATGGAGAGCAATGAGTACCAAAGCCCGTAGTCTGGGTAACAATCTTCCTGAATTACTGGCCTTGATGGAGGAGGAACATCTGGATATTGTGGCAGTCATGGTACACACAAAACCATGACTGGGACATAAACATACCAGGATACACTGTCTCACAGGAGGGACAGGGAGGGTAAAGAGGAGGAGGAGTAGTTCTTTACATAAGGAAGGAATAAAAGCAACAGAACAAAAGGGTAAACAGGGAGGAGAAGAAGCACTGTGGGTAAATTTGGAGACAGGCAATGGCACCACAATATGCACAGGGGTTGTATACAGACCACCTTCTCAGGGGAATGTGACAGGAAATGATAAAGTATACTTAGAATGGCAAAAAGGGAGATATTGCTGAGGGTGATCTGAATATGCCAGATGTTAACTGGAGTGCAGTTGCAGCTGCCACTTCAAGAGTGCAGTTATTCTAGATGCCCACAGGGGCATGCCTTAGACAACTAGTACTGGAGCCCACTCAAGAGGGAGCAGTATTAGACTTGATTCTCTCAAATGGAGATGGAGAGAGGATCACAGATGTAGAAGTGGGTAGCCATCTGGGAACTAAGCCATTGAACAGTATGGTTCACAATAAACACAGCAATAGAGTCAAGCCATACAAAAGACAAAAGTACTGGACTTTAGGAGGGCTGACTTTCCAAAAATGGTGAGTGCCTAAGGAATGCACTAGCAAATGGGCAGGAAGGAAGGTGGAAGAACAATGGGGAATAATAAAAACTGCCATCACAGAAGTAACGAGCCTTTGTGTGAAGCAAATAAACAAAACAAGATGATGTAAGAAACCACTATGGTTCTCAAAGGAAGTGGCAGTGAAGGTTCAAGAGAAAAAGAAAGCATTCAGGAAGTACAAGGAATCGCAGAAGGAGCAGCACAGAGAACTGTATCAGTTAAAGTAAAAGGAGGCTGGGAAGGCAGTAAGAACAGCAAAGGCCCAAACCGAGGAAAAGATAGCCAACTCAGTTAAGAAGGGGGATAAAACCTTTTATAGGTACATCAGGAGCAAAGGAAGACCAAGGAGGGATAGTGAGACTTAATACAGGGGAGGAGGGTGGGCAGAGGGAGACTGTGAAAGGCAGAGATACTAAACAAATATTTTGCTCAGTATTTACAAATGAAGAGGGGAGGTACATAAAACAAACAGTAGTAACACTGGATACAGAAGTTGATACCAGCCCATTTTCAGAAGAAAGGTTCTGAAAGAACTCTTAAAACTGAAGGTGGACAAAGCAATGGGGCCTGATGGGATTCATCCCAGAATTCTAAAAGAGCTAAGGGTAGAACTAGTGACACCACTGACTACCCTTTTTAACAAATTATGGGAGGATGGGGTGGTACCCAAGGACTGTAGGAGGGCAGATGTGATTCCCCTTCACAAAAGTGGGAGCAAGGCAGAAGCAGGAAACTACAGACCTGTTAGTTTAACCTCAGTGATAGGGAAAATGATGAAATCACTTCTGAAGGAAAGAATTTTCGAGTATCTAGAGGCCAGAGGGGCACAGGACCCTAGGAAGCATGGATCTACAGCGGAAGGTCATGCCAGACAAATCTGATAGAGTTCTTTGACTGGGTGACCAAAGTAGTAGATCAGGGAAGGGCTGTGGACATGGCCTACCTAGACTTTAGCAAGGCATTTGACACAGTCCCACACAAAGATTAATATAAGTTAGCCAGCCTGGGAGTGGGTCCCAAGATGACAGCCTGGGTAAAGAATTGGCTGGAGAATAGGACACAGAGAGTAGTAAATGGAGTCCACTCAGAAGAAAGGAGGGTTACTAGTGGGGTACCACAGGGTTCAGTATTAGGACCGGTCCTCTTCAATGTCTTTATAAGCGACATTGCGGAAGGACTGGAAGGAAAAGTATGTCTCTTTGCAGATGACACTAAGATCTGCAACAGAGTTGATGCACAGGGTGGGGTGGAAAGGATGAGAAGGGACTTGGCAAGATTAGAGGAATGGTCAAATGTATGGCAGCTTAGATTCAATGCTAAGAAGTACAAGGTAATGCACCTGGGAAACAAAAACCCAGGGGAAGAGTACACAATGGGGTGTGAGATACTGACAACAACAAAAATGGAAAGGGACCTGGGGGTAGTCATATCAGATGACCTAAAGGTGGGCAAGTAATGTGAGAGGGCGGCAAGGAGGGCTGGGAGGATACTGGGATGCATAGGGAGAGGCATAACCAGTAGAAAACAGGAAGTTATTATCCCTCTGTACAGACAGCTGGTGAGACCCCATCTGGAGTACTGTGTGCAGTTCTGGAGACCCAATCTCCGCAAAGACATAGACAGGATGGAAGCTGTCCAGAGGAAGGCAACTAAAATGGTGCAGGGTCTGCACCAGAAGACATATGAAGAGAGACTTAAGGAGCTTAATATGTATAGCCTTGAGGAAAGGAGGGAGAGGGGGGACATGATAGAAACTTTCAAGTACCTCAAGGGAATCAACAAAGTCCAAGAGGGTAGCATCTTTCAAAAAAAGAGATGTGCAAAAACAAGAGGGCACAATTTGAAGATGGGGGGGCGGCTCAGAGGTAATTTAAGGAAGTATTTTTTCACTGAGAGGGTTGTGGATGCATGGAACGGCCTTCCGGAGGAGGTTGTGGAGTCAAAATCAGTGAAGGAATTCAAGCATGCATGGGACAGTCATAAGGCAATTCTGGGGGTGGGGGTAAGAAGAAGTAGGCTGCTGGTTAACTAGGATCTGCAGCTTATCCAGTAGGTAGGGAAATGGGCAGACTGGGTGGGCCAAGCGGTCCTTATCTGCTGTCAAATTCTATGTTTCTATGTTTCTATTTCACTTTAGCTTGAAAAGGGGTTTCCATGGAGCACATTTTTTAGTAGTTTTCAGTGTATCCTTCCATAACACTGCAAATCCCTATGGCAGTTAAAAAAAAATACTCCCTTCTTTCTGTTTAGAATGATGGACACAACTCAAAGCTGTTTTTTTTTTTCTGAGAGCAGAATTGTACACCTTCAAACAAATCTAAATATCTTTAAAACTGTTCAAGGTGCACAAAAACGACCTGGTGAAAGTTATTCAGGGCAAAAAAGGCCTTTCATATGAGGGTAATCACTAATCTGAATTCTTTATATTTTGTAAAATGTGGTCTTCCAAACAACCTCATTTTTTTCTCTCTGAGTGAGCACAGTAGGCGTCATGCCAAACAAATGTAAATATCTCAGAAAGTATACAAGTTATCAATATATAACCAACATGAAAGTTGTTCTGGACAACATGACTTTTCAAATGAGTGTAGTCATTAAAATACAAAATCTCACATGCCCACAATACAAGCATCATGGCTGCATATGCAAATACTCAATGTTATGCTGGCTGGACCAGCATAACATCTGCGTGGTGATTTTCATCTGCAGCCCATGATGCTTTGCATTGTGTGGGCATGTGTGATTTTGTATTTTCTTGAAACTTGGCTTCCCAGCCAAATGCCCTTTGGGGTAACCCTTGCCTCAGTTTTTGCGCACAGAGGTTATTTGTCTTTTAAATATTTTTTTTATTTTAATGGATTCACCACAACATATCCAAGACACACTGTCTTAGGGTAGCTGGTCCATTCCTCTGGGGTGTCAAACAGAAGAGGCATACTGATGAGTCCTGGTAGGACGAAACACGTGTCTATGTCTTCTGTTAGCACCCTTTGCAAACTGTGCGAGAGGCCTTTCGGCACCATGCAATTCTGCTTAAAGTTGGACCAGCATAACATTCAGTGGTGATTTGCATATGCAGCCCATGATGCTTTGCATTGTGTGGGCATGTGTGATTTTGTATTTTCTTGAAACTTGGCTTCCCAGCCAAATGCCCTTTGGGGTAACCCTTGCCTCAGTGTTTGCGCACAGAGGTTCTTTGTCTTTTATGTAGTCAATAATCTGAATTCACTAGATGTTTTTAAATATAGCCATCCAAAAGGTAAGAATTGTGAAGAAAAATGAAAATTCTGGAAACCAGATGGTCATAGTTTAAAAAATATAATTAGTGTAGATTAATGAATAGACTCATTTAAAAGTCGTCTTGTCCTGAACAACTTTCATATTGATGGTTTATGAGTAACACCTATGCTTTTAGAGATCTGTGCATTTGTTTGGGATACTCCTATTGAATTTCTGACTGCCTGATTTATGAAAACACTATGCTGGGACCAGAACATACATTGAAGTTTTGAAGTTTATTGTGCTAGGAATTAATAACTTTGAGCCAAGGCTCTTTTACAAAGGTTCCATGTCATTAAGTACAAAAACATAGTAGACAGTGTTACAAACAATCAGTAAGCCGTTTAACAAGGCCACACCTTAAACAGTAACATTTATGTACAGAAAAGAAAAAGGAACTCAGAGGCAGTGTTAAGGGCAAGGAATAAGGACTGGAGAGCTTGAAAGGAAAGAGAGGGAGAAATAAGAAGTTTAGGAGCAGACAGATACAATTTATATCTTGTCATGCTTGAAGTTTTTCTAGGAATGTAGAACACATCAATGGCATTCTTTAGTTCTTTAAGAAAAACTACACTGAAACGGTTGGTCACTTTTCCTAATAGATGCTGTTTTTACGTTCGCTTGCGCGCATGCACAAGGAACGTATTGGGAGAGTAGCACACTTGGAGGTGTGCCTCTCCCACCCAATGCACTGCTCCTTTGAGTAGGCGTGGCGGCCTGCACCACGTGGTAGGAGCTCAGTATGACAGCAGTGTTCCTCTGCTTCAAAGGACACTGCTGCCATACTGGCGCCGCCTAGGTGTTGCGCTACCTCCCCGTGCCGTCCGTCATGCCGCCCCCACAAAGCTTTAGGTACTGCGCTGGAGCCCACCCCAGCGTGGCAAACATTGTTGCTGGTGAGGTGCCCAATCCCGTCGGCTCCAAAACCCCAAAGCCATGCTGCTGCCATGCGAGCCCACCCAGCATGGCAAACCTTTGCTGTTGTTTTGCCGACGGGGTGCCCCAATCCTGTCAGCTCCTCGGCCCCCCTCCCGCGTAGTTTGCCCGACGGGTGCCCAACTCTGTCGGTTCCTCGGTCCCCAAGATATCTTCTCCTGCCACGCTGGGAGCCCACCCAGCATGGCAAACGTCCCATGTCGCTCTTTTTTTTTCCTGTAAAATAAAACGGTCCCACGGCGAGTCTTGTAGCCCACCCTCCCACAACCCGCACCCACCCACCCACTGCGCAGCCAGCCTCCCCACCCTCCCACCCCATACTTACCTCCGGACTCGGTGCGATGATCTTGCTGTGGACCGGGAACATGTCTGCACTCTTCAAAGGCGACCGCAAACTGAGGAAATGCCGGTAAGCTGTATAATGGGCTAGATAGGGGGGTTTCAACTTTATTGCATATCTCAGTCATTTTTTGGAATTTTTGCACCAAATTTTCAACATGGGGTTTTTGGGACCCCTTCTCATGAATGATGTCACTGTCATGGTGTTATTCGGGCCGAAGGGTGATTTCGCAGGTACTGCGCAGTCACTGCATGAAATCACCCTTTGGCCTCAAATAATGCCATGACAGTGACATCATTCATGAGAAAGTGTCCTAAAACTCCATGGAAAATTCTAGCAACCCAAAAAATGACTATTCATTAACGCATGCTATAGTTCCTACGCAGGCTCGTGAAGCCTGCGAATTTTCAATATTTTCACCCAGATTTTCAACATTGACATTTTATCACACCTTCTTATGAGTTGTACAGCTGTCATTTTCACATCTCACCCAAAACGTGTTTCCATCCATGTAGCGCACAATGGCGCAGTCGATTGTCGAAATCAATGTATGGAACACATTAGAAAATCTCAGTGACACTGTTCATGAGCACAGGGTCTTAAAATGGCTATGTTAAAATTTAGTGAAATAATTCTAAAAATGACTGTTTCACGAGTGCGTTGTGCAGTTTCACATGCGGCTACGTGCGTTGCAATTTTCAATATTTTCACTCCAGATTTTCAACATTGCCATTTTACCACACCTCCTTATGAGCAGTGCAGCTGTCATTTTTCACATCTTGCTCAAAACTTGTTTCCACCCATGTAGTGCACAATGGCACAGCCGGTGTGCAAACTCAGTGTATGGGACACATTAAGAAAATCACAGTGTCACTGTTCATGAGCAGAGATTTTAAAATGGCTATGTTGAAAATTTGGCGAAAACATTCCTGCAAAATAACTGTTTTACGAGCTTGTGTTGTGAAGTTCCCACGCACGTTCGTAAGCTTGAGGATTTCCAATATTTTCACTCCAGATTTTTAACATTGTCATTTTACCACACCTCCTTATGAGCAGTACAGCTGTCATTTTTCACATCCTGCCCAAAACGTCTTTCTCCCCATGTAGTGCACAATGGAGCAGTCCGTGTGTGAAATCAATGTATGGGACATAGTAAGAAAATCACAGTGACACTGTTCATTAGCAGAGGTTTTAAAATGGCAATGTTGAAAATTTGGTGAAAAATTCTAAAAATGACTGTTTTACCAGCGCATACAGACAGTTCCCACGCATCGCTCATAGGTTTGCGATTTTCAATATTTCCACCCAGATTTTCAACATTGACATTTTACCACTTCCTTATGAGCAGTACAGCTGTCATTTTTCACATCCTGCCCAAAATGTGTTTCCGCCTATGTAGCGCACAATTGGGGTAACAAACAGGTCATGCTGACAATTTATTGTGCAAATACCAGCAATCACACAGGGCATTAATGTAAAGCACCATACATGCCAAACACCACTGCAAATACCTGCAAGTGAACGTTCGGCATTGACAAATGTTTGTTTAAGTACTGGTTAAATTTTTGTTCTTGTTCCGTCTGTACTTGCCTGCTATTAACCTCATTTAGTGTTTCTGCTTTACATGGTGGTGTTAAATACCATTTTAGAACTGCATGATGTACTTTGCGTCCCTTTCAATCTCAGAGCTCTATAACAGAACATGGATGCATTGTGTCAACAATAGAAGAGCAGAACAAGGGCATAAACTACATAATCCAGTTCTAAGATAGTTCTTCATAGCAGCATGTCAATCAGAAACACCCACTAGGATAGCTAAAATCCTGAACAGCTAAAGCAATAACAGAATTTGGACCACAGTTTAAAAAATAGCTTCTACTTGGAAAAATGACTTATAGATTAAGCACAGTTCTCCTTTAATATGAAAGAAAAAAAATAGCTTTAAACAAAATGATCTGCTTATTGAGGGCACATTATATAGTTTCAGGACGGGATCATGTTAAATCTTTTCAGGAAAAAAGCAGCAGAATAATTTTAGTAATTATTAGCCAGCAATAGTTATATGTGAAGCTGACACTGACCATGGGGAAGAAGGAAGACACAGAAAAAAACAGTGCTCACTCACGTAAAGAAGACCTGTCTGTCTGTGAAACTTTTAGAAGCAAATGGTTTGATATCTTTTAGGCATCTGTGCTGTACCACTGATTTTTTTTCTTTTATTATGTCCTCTTTGGCAACGTCTACTATCAAAATGCATTAAATGTATAGTTTACTAAATGTTGACCTTGGAATAACTCTTGAATGACTCCTAAATATGTTTTATGCCATTCCCTTTATGGGAGGTCAAGACCTGTGCCAAAGGTCAAGTGTTACTTTTTCATATTTTTTCACAAATTTTGAAAGTAAAAGTGTGGAGAAACGCAAAAGTATGTACAACTAATCTCCTCTGCATTTTCAACTCAGAGAGAATTTAATATTTGCACAAAATCAAACCTAAAGTTTATACAGTTTTGTCCTATAGTTATTTTATTCTAAGTCTTATTAGACTGTCGAGTGTTATTTTTTCTTTTTTTTTTTTTTGCAAATTTCTGAAGTAAAAAGTGTGGAGAAATACGAAAGTATGTACAACTAACCTCCTGTGCATTTTCAACTTGGAGAGAAGTTAATAGTTGCACAAAATCAAACCCAAACTTTATACAGTTTGTGTTTTAAAGTAATTTTATTCTAAATCTTATTGGGCTAATGATGAACTGAGCAAAGAATTGTTTAGATAAAACAAATGGATGACTCCAGGATTGGGAGGTGATTTAAACTGCAAAAGGTCAAATTATGAAACCTTAAATGCTCTCATTAAAATCATTCTTCTTAGTGTGAAATGATAATGAATCAAAGACATTTTAATACAGATGTACAATTCCCTTCCCCCACTCTTCCACCCCCACCACCTTCCCTCCTACCCACCTAATACCTGCACCCATCACTCTTTCTACTCCTACTGACAAGGCCTTTTTGCTGCTTACTCCTCTTCTTTTGCTCTTTTTTTACCCCCCACTCCTTTCTTCTCCACTTCTAAAGTTATTAATTCTAGATAATTAAAGTATGTACTTTACTGTTTTTTAAACCTAGTCTTTGTATTACTACCTCTATATGTTTGTTCAGCACTCCCCACTGACGTGGGACCTTTGTAAATGAGCACCTTGTGCTTAAAAGTATTGTAATCCAAGAATGACTAAATAAATAAATAAATAAATAAATTACACAACCATTGTGATATACATTTTTAGGATCAGAGGAATGGTGCAAGACTGCCAGAATCGTGGTGATCTCACTGCTTCAACGCTTCGGTGTGTGCGGATCAAACCAAAAAGAGCCATAATAAAAACTTCTATCTTCTCAAAAAAAAAAAATATAGTTTATTATATTTGTTTTAACCTGAAAATACAAAATAGCAATAAGGAAGTAAAACAATCAAGATGAGATTTCAGCGTTCTCCAACTATACATTGAAGACGAGCCATAATAAAGGCTTCTATCTTCTTCAAAGCAATTTTATTTTATTTTAGTACATTTAATATTCTGTATCGAAGTAGACACTAGAAAAAAGGCTTAACAGGTGCTTGGAAACAGGCAAATGTAACCAGACATGTAAGGAAGTCAAAAGAGAGTATCGCTTGAGGGAGGCTAGTAACAGGTCGAGGAGCTCGCTTGATCACTGCAAAGGGGGCCACCCACCAATACTACTGACTGCTGGTGGGCACTGGTAACAGAGGAGGAGCTGGGCAAGTGCTACAGTACAAGCAGTCAGTATAGGAGGAGGAGGAGGAGGCAGATGGCAGACTGCTTTTCATAGTCCAGCTATTGTTTTAAATACCTGGTGGTGCCTGAGTGGCTGTAGCAATTATCTGTGCAGCAGCCCTCCATCTGTAGGGATTAAAGGGACTCAATTTAGCTGT
The DNA here is from genome assembly GCA_016271365.2 of Neoceratodus forsteri. Lineage (NCBI taxonomy): Eukaryota > Metazoa > Chordata > Ceratodontiformes > Ceratodontidae > Neoceratodus > Neoceratodus forsteri. The sequence goes on from CM057455.1 coordinate 126,119,788, forward strand.
TCTCTTGTATTTAGGCAGGATAGATCTTCATTACAGGAAGAGGTCTGACTGCAGCCCCATACCCCCAACTCTGGTACTTGTACAGGACTGACTTCTTGAAAAGAAGGGTTCCTCACTGTTTGCACAGGAAGTGAGCGGGGTAGCAGTTGGTGTTCATTTGTGTGCCGGGCCAGGCAGGCTAGATAGGCTGGAAGGAGTACCTATAAGTGTAAGGATTGCATGTGTCTGAACTCTTGTGGATTTCATTGGCATAGGCGGGGGGGTGCTCAGGGTGTTCAAACCCCAATCCCCCTCAAAATTATCTCAGAAATTTTCAAATTCCCGTATTTTATTTTCAGGTTGGCTCAGGCTCAGCTGCTAAAACTCTCAGTGTCTCAGCAGTCTCCATGGTGGCTGGAGCTAGCTGCAACACAGTGTGCATGCATGGAACCATTGATGGCTAGGGGAGCTAGATACATCATCAACAGAGAGAGCAGGAGAAGCCTGGTGAGACTGACTAGTGAGTATGCTGCTGTGCTGCATCATCTGTACAGCACCGAGCAAGTTGTGGTGTCCGGTAGACTGTTGTGGTGGTAGAGTAGAATTGTGTGCTGCTCTTCTCTGGCCTTAGTTGAGCTATGGGAGAACTTGAAGTATGGTCTACCACAGAAAGAACAGATCCATCCAGGGCCGAGCTGTGAGTAACATGCAGTGCATCTTCTTGACTGTGCTGGATGCTGGGTTGAATGGTAGTGTGGTCTGAAGAGAAGACAGGAGAAAGTAAGGAAAAAATCTGCCTTGGCCTAGTGGCCTGTAGTCCTGCCTTGGGAGGGGAGAGACTGTTAAGGCAAGCCAACAGGAGGATAATCAGCAGAAAAGTGGTGAGTGGAGAAAAGAATAAAAATTGATATGGGGAAGGGACTTCTCTCATTCAGAGAGGTGGTGAGGGGTATTGGCACCATCTCCCAGGACAACCCACTCATTACATCTCAACCCAAATAATGTTCTGCCCAACTTGGAGCTTATCATGTGGAGTGGGAAGGCAGATGCCTAACTGACATCTTTGTCTCTGGCTGTTGCAGAGTGCTCCCATGTGCAAAGGTGGAATGGGGTTAGGAAGATTCTATGTGATAACTGTGACTGCCTAAAGGCGAGCTGCATTATCGCGATGTCAGAGTGGCAAAAACATTTTCGGCGCTCTGACATCCCTGGCACATGGAACAATAGCACCGGGGACATACGCTAAATGCTTTCTGTGGGAGGACTGTGCCCCCCCCACTAAAGGATTCTCAACTTCAAGGGGTGCATGTTGGGGGGGGTGAATGCCTAAAAAATAAAGTTTTGGGCTGGGTGCAATAAAATTGCACCAGTGCCTGGACCTGATACCTCACCCACCCCAACCACAGGCCAACCTCCGATACCATGATGCAGCTCGGCAGCCCACCACAGCACCACCCCCTACAGCCCCTCCGCCCACTCCCAGCTCACGCTCACCATGCTTGCTCCGCCCCACGCACGTGTACGTATAGCGACATCCTGTCGCCGAATTTGCCCACCCCCACATCCAGGCACCCTACCCTCTCCATTGCCATTCAGGCTTTCGCCCATAAAGCGTTGCCATTTCAGACGTCGCCTTTCAGCATGCGGCCACATCATGGACTACTGGTTAGGAGTATTCTCTCTATGCAGAGATGGGATAATGGTAGAGGAGGAGTGATACAAATGTGTGGAAGTGTCCCCATGTGTAGGAGTGGGATGGGTGGGGAGAAATGCTCCCCATGTAGGGGCAGTGGGATGAAGGGGTGGATTGCTCTCCATGTACAAACCTGATATGAAGTGTGAGGAATGCTCCCCATGCATGCAGGCTGCATGGAAGGGGAAGAGTGCTCCATATGTGCCTGAGGAAGAATGCAGTGGGAGAAGTGCTCTCCATGTGGGGGAGGTGAAATGTAGTGGGAGAAGCACTGGGGGGGGGGCAGGGGATCAGTACTCACAATGTATGAAGGTTTGATGAGGTGGAACAATGATACCTATATCTGGAGATGGAATGGAGGGAAGAGTGCTCTCCATGTTCAAGTTTATTGTGAAGAGATAACATCCATTGAGCAAGCTCATTTGCAAGGAGGTCCCTTGTACAAGCAATGATAAAGACAATACATGGTGTGAGATACAGAAAGTAAGGACACATAATATAAATTAAAATAAAGAAAGTTTCTTTAGATTAGTATATACAATAAATAGATTGATAGATAGATAGGCAGACAGACAGACAGACAGACAGATAGTTAGATAGCTAGATATTGATTTATAAACGTGCTCATTTCCTGGGATTCTGGCCATTGTACAATACAACAGCAAACAACAATATAAAATCATATGCCAAAAATGCATGTAAAATTCAACTAGGAGCAGATTTAAAATGCCTCTATCTATCCCACTAACATCAAACAATTAATCAATAAAAGCTTGCCGGAGAGGTCACGTGATGGCAGCCTAGGAGTGCAGTAACAAGCCTCATTAGCTCCGTACCTTGCTCGCTAAACTCTACTGGTTGGACATCCTTTTAGAACTTGATACAAAAGGTCCAGGTTAAATTACTGCAGTGAAACTCCATACCGCAGTAAAAAACGTTCACTATGGAAGTTTTCTTGCGAAAAGCACCACCGCGGCATTCGCCGCCACCATCTCCCGAGAAAGACAAGGCCCCCAAGCAGCCTAAAGCTCAGACGCCAAAAACGCCTGTGAGTACCCTGCCACTAACAGAAGACAGATTCTTGGAAATCATGAAGCCTATGCAGGAATCAGCAGACAGCAAATGGAAGAACTCCACCAGATCAAAACGGCTACCGACTCGCTAACTACTCAGATGGCAGATTCAAAAGCTCGCCTTGCTTCAGCGGAGAAAAAGCTTGATAAGGCTGCTATAGAACACACTCTCACTAATTGAAGAATTAAAAAGCTTGAAGATAAATTAATAGATCTAGAAGGAAGGAGCCGAAGGAACAACCTAGTAATAATGGGTATCCCTGAAAAGGAAGAAAGTGTAAATCCTATACTTTTTGTTCAAAGGTTTTGTGAGAAGATCGCAGGGCCCTCTCCTAATGGCCCTACCTACGTTCTGGAGAGAGCGATAAGCACTCCGACCACCTCCACCCCCTGGCTCGGTGCCCAGGCCTATAATCTTCAAACTGCTTAACTTTCAGGATAAGCAGCATATTGTTTCAAAAGTAAAAGCACTACAAGAAGTTCTCTGGGAAGGGAAAAAAGACAGGGTGACCCAAGATCTGCCACAGCCAGTCCGTATTAAAAGACAAGAGTTGCACCCACTTGTAACAAAGCTTATAGCGGCGGTTAAGCCCTTTAGAGTTAAATACCCAGCGATTCTGCAGACAAAGCTCGGTGCTCAATGGCAAACCTTTGATTCCCAGGAGCAGGCACTGAGTGAACTGAAAACAGCGCTCCCAGATCTTTTCAAATGAATCGGTGCTAAAGAGAGCTACTACACTGTGTTTGATTCTATTTGTAGCGGCAGCTTTTTTGTGCCAATGCTACTAAAGCCACATCTGTTCATATAAGTGGACAACCTCTAGCAACCTGATACTCGATCAAAACGTAGATCTTTTCCTCTACACTGGGAATCGATTTGAATTCAACTTCCAATGGTAATATGTCCTTGAAGCTCTGCCTGACATAATGATGGATCACGCCTACTCCCAATGAACAAACTTCTTCAAATGAACCCCTCTGCGCAAGGATGTAACATTAACCTCACGATTGGTGAACTTTAAGTCTCAAATTTTGAGGATCTTCCTGTTAATTTAGAGACAGTGTTGATACACGACTCTGACACAAGACCGCGCAAGAACATGAGGCTCTCCCTGCGATCTGCAAGCTCCACATTAAAGCTCTCAGAGACCTGCTTGTTATAAATGGAAAACCACTAGTTACGATTCTTGAGTCTGTTTGTATAATTAAGTTCATACAAGTTTAATAGTTTGAAAACCAGATTAACTGTATAGTAGTGTAATAGTCATAGTGTGGCTTAATATTGAGACCACTAATGTTTTATTTAAAAGCCCTACTGTTATCTGGCAAACCTGAAGGAGTAATTTTCCTTTTCCTTTTTGATTTGGAAAGATTTACTTTTTAAAAATCTGTAAATCCCTTTTGCCATTCTTAAAGGAATGTTTAAACCACCAAAATTGCCAGATAAAATTAGCGTGCTGGGGAAGGGGCTTTTGGGGGAAGTAATGGCTTCTGGACTTGTTTGTTTGTTCACATCACTTGACATAATTGATGGCAGTTCAGTTAATGGAACTGGGGGTAGTTCTAGGGTTTACATGGGGTTGTATGGTTAGAGGGGAAGGAAGATATTGGGATGGGTTATCTCCTCCTTACTTATCTTTATTAACCATTGATAAAAGCATCAGGCACCCTCATCTGAATTCAGATATGCCCTATCGTACTCGGAGACTTAATATTCTTGTCAAATAAAGGCAGGCCCTTACGCAATTTTCAGTTGGAATATAAAAGGTGCTAGGGAAAGAACCAAACATCAAGTAATATTAAACCACTTGTGATCCCTTAGAGCAAATATTGTTTGCTTACAAGAAACACATCTTAAGCGAGAAGACACCTCTTTATGGTGTAAAGGATGGGTAGGGCAATCTTATGGAGCGGGTATCTCCACAAGTAGAGGTGGAGTCACTATTCTTTTTCATAAAAACGTCCCTTTTAGATTAGAAAAGGAGGTATGGGACAGTCAAGGGCGATATATAATATTACATGTTGTACTGGGTATACATCAAATAACGATTGTGTCTATGGACCGAACATAGATTCCCTGGCCTTTTTTGCCAACTTAATGGGAACTGTTTCCACGACTCCCTCTAGAACTATAGTTCTGGGAGGAGACTGGAATATTACTCCCCGACTATCATTAGATAGATCAGACCCTAGGATATCCGGTCTCTCTCTGGCCCAGAGAGCCCTACAAGATTTAATGAGTGGGCTGGGTCTCCTTGATGTATGGAGGACATTGAACCCCAATGAACAACAATATACCTTTTTTTCTCATCCCCATCGTACTTGCTCACGCATAGATTATATATTAACCAGCTCCCACATTATGCCTGGAATAATGGAAGCCTTGATTCACCCGCGAGTAGTGTCAGACCACTCCCCAGTCTCAATAGTTTGTGTATTAGGGCCTGGTATTAAAAGAGACTCTATATGGAGACTGAATACGCAGATGCTTCAGACCCCCTATATACAGGCCCATCTTAAAAATTTTATCACTTCCTTTCTGGACAATAACTTAGGAACTGTCTCCAAAATTGACATAATCTGGTCTGCCCTGAAGTGTGCCTTGCATGGGGAGTGCATACATTTAGCATCAGTTAAAAAGGAAAAATATAACACACAGACTGAGTCCCTGCTTCAAGAAATAAAAACATTAGAATCTAACATTAATAGGCACTCCTCAGACTCTGATTGCACTAAGCTCCATATGCTACATGCCCAATTCTCAGACTTGATGTACCAAAAAGCAGAGCTTTCCTTAAAACGCGTCCAAATGAAATATCTGGAATAGGGAGAATGGGCTGGCAAGTTACTAGCTTTCCGAATTAAGCAAATGGAATCAACTCATTTTGTACCTGGGCTGCACTCAGGGAAAGAAGGCCCACTTGTTACAGATCCGAGAGAGATTGTTTCCAGGTTTGCAAAATATTACAGAGATTTATACCACTGTATAAATGAAGATACCCTAAATGAACAATTACAAGCATATTTCGACCAACTGATGCTCCCAATGTCACCCGAGGATAAAAAATTATCCCTGGGATCCCCTATTATGGAATGGGAGGTAACCCAAGCAATTAAGCAGCTTACAATAGATAAGTCACCTGGCCCGGATGGCCTCCCAACCAATTTGTATAAATTATACAGTGCAGAACTCTCTCCCTTGTTAACCAGAGTTTTTAATTCATGGTTTGAATTGGGTTTTTCAGAACAGACATATTTTGAAGCCCTGATCACCATTATCCCTAAGCCAGGTCGAGACCTACATTATGTTGAAAATTACCGCACTATTTCGCTTCTTAATACCGATGTTAAAATACTAGCAAAAGTATTAGCTAATCGCTTGGGACCTTTAATGGATACATTAATTAGTAATGAACAAGTTGGTTTTATGCCGGGGAGATCCTCAAGCGACCATATGCGTTGATTACTACACCTTATTCCCCTTGCTAGTGAGTCAGCTGTACCCATGGCCCTGATAGCCTTAGATGCAGAAAAGGCTTTTGACCGGGTCTCCTGTCATTTTTTGTTCACTGCGCTCTCCCGGTATGGCATCCCACAAACATTTATTAGTTGGGTCATATTGTTATATTCATCTCCTACAGCCCGGGTCTGGTGCAATGGTCACCTTTCAGAGCCATTCCCATTGAGGCGTGGAACCAGGCAGGGCTGCCCCCTTTCCCCGCTCCTTTTTAATTTCTTCTTAGATCCCGTCATTAGAAAACTACTTGTAACCCAGGGTTTGTAAGGTATTCTTGTAGGAAGTAGGCAACACCTTCTATCTACCTATGCAGATAATCTCTTAGTGCATGTAATGAACCCAAGTGCAAGTGTTCCTATCCTCTTACAAGAAATCGAGTCCTTCCCCAGAATCTCCTATTACAAACTCAATCTGGCTAAATCCATTATTTTTCCCCTAAACCAGAAAGTACTGAAAAGCGATATAGAACAGTATGGACTACTTTGGGAAAACAAAAGTATAACTTATCTGGGTATTAAAATCTTTAAATCATACTCCTCCATTATTAAAGAAAACCTTACTAAGTTAACAAAAATAATTAAAATTGACCTGGAAAAATGGAATACCTTACAGATTTCACTATGGGGAAGGATTAATATCACTAAGATGAATATTCTCCCTAGAATTCTCTACCCTCTTAATATGTTAGCCCCCTATCTTCCTAAAGTATGGTTCACGAATTTAAGGAATCTACTTAACAAATTCATCTGGAAAGGCAAAACGGTGAGACGGGCATACCATAAGTTGACAGCATCAAAAAAACATGGAGGGCTTTCCTTACCATCTTTTTTTCAATTATAATGGAGCAATCCATATTACAAAACTGATGCCCTGGATGTTTGGCCCACATGAAGGAGACTCAAGGTCTTATACTCCGGCATGGTTAAACATTGAAAAGACCCTTATATCCCCCACTTTGTGTTCACTACCATCTCTACTATATTCCTCTATGAAACATATCCCCAAAAATCTCAAGAAATCCCCAGTAGGGTGGTCACTGAGGGCCCTGAGTCAACTACAGAATCACCTGAAAATAAACTGGCAAGTGGATGAAGAACAACCGCTCCTAAATAATCCTCATTTTAAAATTCAACAGAAACCTATCCCAATAAAGTTCTGGCCTGCACTAAAGGATTTTAGGCTTAAAGATTTTATGTCTAATGGCCATATACTCTCATACACTCAATTTATACAGAATTTCCCTGAATTAAGTGGTCACCCTTTTAAATACTGGCAAATTATACATGCAATTTCCTCTTTCATGAATACAGGTCGACCCCTTGAACTTCCCAGGACTGCCTTATCCTCCTTACTGAGTATAGCTACCTGCCCACATGCAATATCCACAGTATATAAAGAACTGCAGATCCTTGATGTACGACTACCGGTAGGTATATGCCAGTATTGGGCTAAAACTCTGTCTCTTTCGTCCGTAGCTGACTTCTAGCAACAAAATTGGAAAAACCTATATAGGTTCATCAAGCAAGACCGCTTGCGGATTATACAATTTAATGTGATGAATGACCTATATTATACTCCCCAGAAACTTTATAAAATTGGCAAGACATCATCCCCCTGCTGTACTCGGTGCCTCAATAGGAATGGAGACCTCTATCATATGTTATGGGCATGTCCCAAAGTTTAATTATTTTGGAGAGCCATACAAAACTCTTTAAATCCTATATTAGCCTTAGGCTCATTGTTCTCTCCAGAAGTTTGTTTACTTAATTATTTTCCCAAAAAAACACTGAAACACAAAAAATACTATATGGCCCTTATATCTGCAGTGGCCAAACTAGTACTTATGAGGCACTGGACCCTGTATGCCCAACCTACAATATTAGAATGGCATAGAGAAATCTTGCTGGCTTTGCAGCTGGAAAAGCATATTGCTAGTATGGGCAACCGGTTGCAAAGCTACCTAGATAAATGGGGTGCTTTGGATGCATTATTAGTGGCATGGAAGCTTGTAAGTTAATAACTTAATGGTTTCTGATTTTTCCCTTGCATCCTGGTTTATCCTTGAGAAAAGCTACCCCTAACTATAGTAGTGGAAATGTTTTGTGCCTGATGCTTTCAAATGGAGAGAGGAGAGTACATGGGAGATAGGAAGTTTAGGGAATTTTCATGGGGAGGTGGGAAGGGAGGGTTGTTGAGGGGAGTGGGGGGGGTATTTTTAATTTTTAAGACCTCATTAATTTTGCCTACCCAAAGGTTAAAATGATATCTTAGAAATGTCGCAGTATACTCCTATGTTAAGTTTATATTCAATTATAAGAACATATGCTTGTGATATTACTATATGCCTATGTGGAAATGTTCGAATCTAGATACTGCCACTAAAACAGGCGTACACATTAAGCATACCACGTAATTATTTTTATTTTAATTTTGTGTATTAATGTACTGAAAACAAATAAAGCTTTTTGAATTATAAAAAAAAAGCTTGCCGGAACAGGTAAGTTTTTAAGGCCTTCTTACAGGCTTCTACCATGGGATCCTCCTTTAAATAGAAAGGAAGGGAGTTCCACAGGGTATGCTCAGTAACCAAAAACACCCTGTACCCAGAATTCCACAGCCCGACCCTGGGAAATCCAAAGAGGCCTCCCCTGGAAGAATATGTACAATGTTGAACTCAACAAGGATTGAGACCAAATATGACTACATAACACACTATGTCGACCATGTGGAAGAGGGCTGGAGAAGGAAAATTGCTTCCCATATGCAAAGAAGGCATGGAGGGGCAGGAGTGCTTGCTATGTGCAAATGTTTAATGGAGGGTGAGGAGTGCACTCCATGTGTGGAGGTGGGATGGGGGGGACCTGTCACTTAGGGTCCTCCATTATAGACACCACTCCAGCCTATGTGTGAAACTGTTTGAAATGGGGACAGTTTATGATGGTGCAGATGTGCAACCCACATGTCTTCTCTGGCTGCTGTAAAGTATTGGGTTGATAGATGGGGGTGCAAAAGGGGACACCAGTCATGCAGGAGCACCCACTGTATCCTGCCTCCACACCCACCCAGCAGAGTAGGAATAGTTGTGGAGGGGCAGATGCAGGATACACATTTTTATATCTCAGTACCTCAGTGTGCTCTCTGGGCAGAGCACATTAGGTGGGAGAGCCTCTGGGTGAATCAGAGTGTTCTGCAAGTTCAGAGGTGTGGCAAACGGTGAGGAAGTGCCCATCACCCAAAGCCCAATTCAGTCTTCATGCTAGCTCTGGTGGAGCAGGGACGGGTATGAAGGGGCAGATGTGCAACCTGCATCTCTATCCATGGCTGCTGCAGGGTGCTAACCTTGTGTGCAGGTGGGATGGTGGGTGGGGCATCAGTCTCCCAAAGCCAGCTGCCTGGAGCCCACTCAATGCAAGTTCCAGCTTTCATGGAACTCAGATGGATGAAGATGGACAGATGTGTGAACCACATCTGTCATTGGCTCCTGCAGAGTGCTCCTCACATGCAGGAGCTGGAGTGGAAGAAGAACATGCTTCACGTGTGAAGAGATGTGGAATGGTGTGTTGGAGGCTAATGGCCTTGGGCCACCCAGTGGATCTGGACCGCAGCCCCATTTCCACCCCCCTGGAGCCGACCAAGCTAGATAGAAACAGGTGTGGTGTGGCAAATGTGCAACTTACATTTCTGTCTCTGGCTGTGGCAGCCAGTGTGCAGTGGTGGGACAGTTGTGGAGGGGGCACCAGTCACCAACTTCTGCCAGGCCACAGTCCACTATTTGCCTTGGGCTGCCCACCTGGAGATCACCTTGTCACTGTTCCAACTTGTTTGGAGTGGGATGGGTGTGGAGGGGAAAATGAATAACCTGCATCAGTCTCTGGCTAATACAGATTGTTCCATGTGTGCTGATGTGAGCTGGATGTGTAGGGAGCAGCAAGTAGCCAGGGGTGCCCATCCAGTGCTCACCCTACTCTGTGCTAGTCAATGTAAAGGGGCAGATATGTGATCCACATATCTGTCTCTGTCTGATTGGGTGCTCCTCTTGTGCAGTGGTGGAATAGATGCACCAAGTTTGTTTTACACTGTGTCTCTACTGGTCTCTCTCTTTCTCTCTCTGACATTCACTCCCCCCATGACAAAAGGAAAACTCTGCAACACTGCTCTCAGTCCTGGTCATGGCATTCTTGCTGCCTCTTTCTCTGCCTCTCGGTATGTGGTGTCCATGTCCACTTGGCTTCAGAAAGACAAACAGAGTCAGACTGACAGCAAGGTACCAGAAGAGTGAGTGGCAATAAAATGGATGGCAACCAAGCTCGGGTGCACACTGTACTCACTTCTCTGTTTTAAGGGGGGTTGACACCATCTCTGACTGTGACAGATTGGACCTGCACATATATGCCACACCAGATGCAGCTCTGACTGTTACTCCGTCTGTCTCAGGGGTGGGGCTGGGGGTGTAGGGGAGGGAGGGAGTAGACACTGCTAGGGGAATGGCCACCCATTGAAATGAACATTTGTTCAGTTGCAGGTCAGGGAGCCACCAGTCATTGTGGTTATGGTCACTACATTGCACTGCCTCCAATTTCACACTGCCAAGGTGGTGTTGCAATAGTGACAGCCTGTCACCTGGTGATTACTGTCATTCCACTTACTCGCCACATCTCAGCATGTTGCTGTCACTCTTTGGGAACTCTCTCTCTACTCTGTCTCTGACACTGGTGCCACTCACCACCTCTTTTGATCCTGTGCTGTCTTTCGGGGGGGGTGCTGCTGCCTCTGCTTCTCAGTTTTTTTCCCTGCAGTCCATGTCTCTCTCTCCCCACAGCCCAGGGTTAAGCTACACTTCTGCGGACAATGCTTCCTCACTTCTCAGCACTCTCACTCCAATCTGCAGGGAAGGTCAGTGGGAACCATCATAGAGAGCAATGCTCAGGCTGGGCATTGTGGCACAGATGAAGCACAGGAAAGAGAAGAGCTCAAGGGACAAGAACACGCACTCTCATTCAAACAGAGGCACAAACAAGTTCAATGCAGACGTTTGTTGGGGGAAGGATAAATAATATTTATTTGTCCTTTATTGCTAGGACTGTTTACTGTTTATGGTACACAGAGAGGGATGCAGTGTATGGTGGGTACCTCTGTCCAGGGAAGGATGAACTATGTTTATTTGTTCCTTACTGCTAGGGCTGTTTACTGTTTGTGACACAGAGACAGAGGGGGATGCAGTGTATCGCTGGGTACCTGGATACTTGCATGATGGGTGGGGAGGTAAACGGTAAGATCAGTAAAGGGATGCATGAAAAGAATGAAGTGCTCTCATTGGTGCTTCTTTTCTTTCAACTAGAGAACGGCTTCCAGTTGTAAAACTGTGATTAGTGTCACACTCTGGTTGCATGCTCATTGGTCTGTCAGGGACAAACCCACTGTAGATTTCTATGCATTGGACTCATCCCTGACACACCGCTGAAATGCTGTTCTACTGCAAAATGTTTCTTGCACGTGTGCAAGGAACCTTAAAAAACAATAAAGAATTTAGATTATTGACTACCATCATTTGAAAGGTCTTTTTGTCCCAAACACAAAAATGTAAAATATTGCACTTGGAGCACAGAAATCCAAGGGGCAGAATACAAATGGGTGGAGTGACACTGACAACATTAAGAAGGCACACACTAAAAAGAGGAGCTTTTACATACAGCTGATTTCTGTTAAACAATATTATGCATCTATGGCTGTCATATCTGATGCAAACCCATAATCACGTTCCTCACTTGAAGAGAAAAGGGGGTAGAGGCCATAACTGATTTCTTCTTTTTGTGTTAAAGGGGTCAGTTTCTTTACAGCAAAGAGAAGGAAAGGCATCATTTCCAAAATGTGCAGATGAGCATGGGGGACACTTTTTTCCAGAGCATGCCAACACTGGCACCTACCACTTCAGGAATACTACTAACCCCACCTAATATAATCAGGGGAAAACCAGAAGTAGTCTACCTGCACTGAAATCAATATGGTTAAGGCACATTTCACAGAAATGACTGCTTAGAAAAGAATGAGAAAGTGACTGTGATGATGAGCAAATCCCAGTCTAGATCTCTAGTTTGTTAATAGTCTCCTCCTGAGTCTGACTTGTACAGCTACATGGGCCAGGCTTCATGGCTGTTTTGCCATCATCAGATTTGTATAAGAACACTGTCGAGGCATGTAACCTGACCACCGTCTGGTGTGCTGCCACTATGCTCTGACATAGTTTCCAGTGATTCTGTTTATGCAGCCCTTCCCCTCCACAGGCTGCATAAACATATTCACTTCCTGGTGCACTAGGTTTCTGTTCCACAACTGCAGCAGTGATGGCCACCGTGTGCAACATGGTGACATTGACATAAGCTGTGCATGCATGACTATCGTGCATACATAGTTGTGTCAGCACCGCCATGTTGAGCAGGGCTGACTGCAGGGCAAAGTACACGTGTGTGAGCCTCATGCATGCTCAGTACTTTAATCACTATATTATTACTTATGGCTGCAACAAAAGCACTGCATATTCTCTTCCATGCTCTGGCCACTCCTAAAAGCTCTCCACAGTCATATCAGCACTGACCAGAGTTTGTTGAATGTTCTCATTGTTTTGAAGGATATTTTTAATAAATTTGTTCATATACCAACTGTTTAAAAATACTGGTTCAGAATCAGAATGCATCATTGCAGTAGATCATGACTCCAATTAATGTGCCGTGGTGATCATGCTGTATGTGACAGTGTAACAGTCATTAATGTAAGGCTGTTGGAATTATAACAGCCAATCAGATTGCAATATTTTGGAGACCCTTTTTGTAATAAAAGTAGACTGATAAAAGTGGCAACTGAAAGGTATAGAAACATAGAAACATAGACTTTGACGGCAGATAAGGACCGCTTGGCCCACCTAGTCTGCCCATTTCTCTACCTACAGGATATGCTGCAGATCCTAGTTAACCAACAGCCTATTTCTTCCTACCCCACACAAGAATAACCTTATGTCTGTCCCATGCATTCTTGAATTCTCCAACAGTCTTAGAAATGCTTCATCCTGATTTGCTGGCAGCATTCAAACATCATTACATTATTCTCTGTTGCTCTATCATGTACAGATCGATGACCATGGCACATGAATTCTTCATATCTGCATTCCACTCTGTAACACTATTGATTCTCTGGAATGATGCATTCTAATTCTGAACCTCCTTTATAAAAAGAGTAGGTGGATGAAGTATTGCACTTTGGTGCGCCTCGACAACAGAACTTCCCTAGTTAGATAGATAGATAGATAGATAGATAGATAGATAGATAGATAGATAGATAGATAGATACTGTCTGTAGATAGATAGATAGATAGATAGATAGATAGATAGATAGATAGATAGATAGATAGATAGATAGATAGATAGATAGATAGATACTTTATTTCTATAATGCTCCTTTCCGGAGACTTGGAGTGCTTCACAATCAATACAATACCATCATTTTAAAAAAATATTCAAAAACTACAATTAAAATCAGTAACATTATCCAGTCAAATGTAATAGATAAAACTATCTATCTAATAAATTCCAGTAAACTTGAATTATCTAACAATTACAAGCCTGGTTAAATAAATACATTTTTAAACCTGTTTTGCAGGTATCCACCAAGGGTGCCTATCATAGCTGTTTAGGTAATAGATTCCATAGGGTGGGTGCAGTCACTGAGAACTCTCAATCTCCCAAGTGGTGCAACCTAGATCTAGGAATATCCTGGAGACAGCCCTCAGTGGAATGGAGAGTCTCTGATTGATGGTGAGGTACAAGGAGATCTTGCAGGTAGACTGGTCCCCCTTCATGTAGGGCTTTATAGGCCAGTAACCCGACCTTGAAGGCAATCCTCCACCTAACCAGCAGCCAGTGCAGTTCGCAGAGGACAGGTTTTATATGATCATGCTTACGCACACCCATTAATTATCTTGCCGCCACGTTCTGCACCAGCTGCAGTCAGCAGAGGTTACCTCCCGATAGCCCTAGGTACAGAGTGTGATGCTCTGCCCCTGCATCTGGTTACCTGTATGATATTTATATTATAAATAACTGGTCTGTGTATGAAATTGTCTCACACAAGTTAGCAGACTTGACTTGAAACTTTAAAGGTCAGTAGCTGGAACTACAGGATGTAATTAAACTGACCAGTGGAACCAGTTAATTAACTTGACTTCCTTATGGAGGGCATTTTATTACCTTTTTATGACCTGCCTAGGCTTTTGAAGTTGAAACCAAACATAACGTTTTTGATGTAACAGGACGAAGAATAATTTGGCAGGTTTCTCTCAAATGTTAACATGCAGCCGAGAAATAGTGACAAATGGTAGGATTGTTAAGTTCAAAGAGAAAATGTTTGATCAAAGGATATCATATTTAGGAAATGTTTTTTTTTCTGATGTTACTATGAATTAAAAATACCTCCTGGTAGAAATTATGTTAGAATTAATTCTAAAAGGAGAAGCTAGCTGACTCACCAAAAGGGGGTGGGAAGATAGGGTTAGAAATGTAACATTGTATCTGGGGACTGTGTCATCTCATCTTGGGCCCTGAGACAGAAAGTTCTCTCTAACTTAAATACACTTAGAAAGGTAATACTTGGAAAGAAATTAAGTCTTTGTGGTAGGAGTGTTTAGTCTGTAACTTCCTTTTTATTTTACATAATTGTACACTGTATGATATATTGTTCTGTGTTTAATTTTACCTTTTTATTATATTTTAAGTAAACATCCATATCTTTGAAATACTGCCTGGGTGTCTTCTCAGTTTCTTTTTGCATGTGAAGTGTCTGTATTTTGAGTCTGACAGCTGTTAAAAAGCTTGATTGTGTACTGAGCTTGTATAATAAGGTAAGAATATACCTAAGGTCTCTTACAGAGTTTGAAGGGTTCACTTTGAATACCTGGTTGGGTGTACCTGGTGAAAGATTGTACTGCAGTCCCGAAGAGGGTACATATCTGTGCCTGTACATTGGGTATGCTAGCATAAGGTTCACAGTTTGAATGCCCCCAGAACTTGAGGATAAAGGTGATTCAGAACCACAGCAGACCGGAGGGTTTCCCTGTCTGTTACCTGTTCACACTATTGCACTCTGAGGTTGGCACTGTGGGAGCAGAGGGTCTGACCTGTGGAGTGTGTTTGTGACAGATTTGGTTGGCAGCTGTGAGATAAAATATCGGTAACCCAAGCTTTAACAGTTCAGTGTGTCAGCTTAATACTGTACAGCTCACTTGCAGAATAAGGCAGGGATTTTTTTAAAAGAGAAAACAGAACAATATAATTTTTCTTACAGTCAAAGTTCCTACCTGTTTTATTTTTTTCCAAGTGCAAGTTAGAATAGCCATAGTTAGGGAAGAAGAGGGCTTCCAACTACAGTGAACATACTGCAGACTACCTGAGGCAGTTGTGCAAGAAGAAAGGAGTCCTGCACGAGGAGAGAGAGCCAACAAGCAGAACATCATGGAGGCTCTGATGGCTGCAGATGCCCAGAGCCTCGAGTCACAGCCTGTGACTGAAAATGGCCAGACCTTCAGTTTGGAGGAGCCAGAGTCCACTGCAGTGTCCAGATCCAGTAAGGGGGACAGCAGGGCCAGTGCAAGCCAAGGTCCACAGCTGCAGGGGAAGGTCACCAGCATCCTGGAGCCAGAAATTATCTGGTTGCAGATGGAATTGCGGAGGATGGAACTGGAGTTCGAACAGTGGAAGCGGGAATTTGAGAGAGAGGAGAAGTGAGATCAGTAAGCAGTAAAAGAGAATAAGGAGCGAGAACAGCGAGAAGCTGAGTGAGAATGGTGAGAAGTGAAGCAAGAGCAGTGAGCCACAGAGAAGAGGGAGGGAGAACAGTGAGAAGCAAAGCATGAACAGTGAGAGGCTGATGGTGAAGAGCATGAGCACCAGATGCGATATGAACTGGAGAAGCTATGACTCCAACCCCCAGCATCTGCACAGGAAAGTGGCTTGGGTTTAACTTGAACTACAGGACTAGGTTACAAATTAAATTCCAAATTGCTAGCCAAATTTAAAAAGGGGGAGGATATGGAAAAATGCATTTTTGAAATCCTTTGAAAAAGTTTGCATTCAAGCAAATATTCCTAGAGAGTCCTGGAGCTTCCAGCTATACCCGCTACTTACTGGGAAAGCTTGGGATGCACTGGGTCAAATGGACAATGAGGACAGTAATGATTACAGCAAACTTAAAACTACACTTTTAAAAAAAGTATGATTTAAATGCAGAAGCATAGAGAGCTAAATTCCGTGAGCTCAGGAGAAGCTCTGACATGAGCTATGTGGAGCTAGCCACGAAATGACGTAAGTTTTTAAAATATTGGAAGGAAGGAATTGAAGCAAACTCTGTAGATAAAATCGAAAATGCTGTATTGTTAGAGCAGTTTTTTGGGACATGCCCAGCACAGCTAAAAACCTGGCTGGAAGACCGAGATCCCTAAACAGTGCAGGAAGCTGCTGAACTCTTGGAACACTATGCCAAGAACAGACCTGCTCTGAGAGTGAATGGGGCAGGGGTGGCATCACAGAAAGGGAAAAGTGCGCCTTCAGGGCAGCTAAAACTCTCACTGCCTCCACTGAAACCAGTTAGCCCAAGATTTCAAAGAAAAGATTTTTCTGAGAAAAGAAACAAATGTTGGGTTTGCAAAGAAACTGGGCATATTGCCAGACAGTCTCCCAAAAGGACAAGCAATATGCAGAGTGGTGCAAGGAAAGAAGTGAGTTGTTTGTGTGTCCCTGAAAGCATGCCTATAAACATGAGGGAACACATGCACCCAGTCACTGTGAATGATGTACAGACACAAGGGTTAAGAGACACGGGGTATCCCTGACATTGGTAAAAGGGGATCTGGTAGAGCCTGATCAGCTTGTACCCAATAAATGTTAACTCTACAGGGGTTCACTGGGGGGACAAAACATTGCCACTCGTTAGTGTTCTCCTAAACTGGAGTGAGACGGGAAGTGCGCAACAGGTTGCAGTAGCAGAAACTTTAGCAGTTGAGGTCATTCTTGGCAACAATCTCAAACCGGGGGTTGTGTGTGCAGTTACCCGTAGCCAAGTGGAAAGGGAAAATTGTAGTTCTCTGCACCCTATAGAAGCTACTGTGGAAACCACTGAGAGGCTGGTTCCCCAGCCTGGGTCTCCTGATATGGAGACTAATGAAAGTGGGGTAGAAATTTCTCCGGTAGCAGTTAGCCAAACAGCTATGGAGGGTTAATCTGAGGAAGGAGGGGTGACCCATTGTCAGAGGGTTAGGAATGGCAGTGATCCTGAGTGCTCTGATGCTAGAGCTAGGGACCCTAGTTTAGATACTGAAGGGGGCCTATCCCATGCCTTGGGAATGAGTAAGGGGTTTGCAGCTGCTCAGAAAAGTGACCCTAGTCTAGAGAAGCTGAGGGCTTGGGCAGACTCTGACAGAGCACAGGGAGGTGATGAGAAACATAAGGTTTATTGGGAAAATGGACTGATGTATACACAGGATGCTAAGACAGAGGGAGGGGTTATAGGTAGGCAGCTTTTTGTTCCCCAATGGTACCGTAGGCAGTTGCTCAAAATTGCATACAATATTCCTTTGTCTGGTCATCTGGGAATTCACACGCACTATGCAGTGATTGGTCCAGAATTTCTATTGGCCCACCTTCACCTAGCAGGAGAAGGAGTATTGCAGGTCTTGTCACTGGTGCCAAGAAATAGGGAAGGCAGGTAAGAAAACCCAAGCTGCCCTAATTCCATTGCCCATAGTGGAGCAGCTATTCCAGAGGTTGGGAATGGATATTGTGGGGCCTTTAAATACCCCCATCTCCTCTGGGAAGAGGTTCATCCTTGCTGTGGTGGATTATGCCACCCAGTACCCAGAGGCAGTTGCCCTATCCTCACTGAGGACAGACAAAGAGGCAAATGCCTTACTAGTGATTTTCTCCCATGTTGGGTTTCCGCAGGTGGTTATCACCGGTTGAGGGGGTTCCTTCATGTCGGACTTGATGACATTTTTGTGGGAGAAGTGTGGGGTGGAGCAGAGAGACAGGATGCCCTATCATTCACAAGCCAATGGGCTTGTGGAAAGATTTAACAGTACCCTGAAGTCAATGCTCCAAGAATTTGCTGAACAGCTTAGGGGGGTGACTGGGAAAAATACCTTCTCCACCTGTTGTCTGCATAGAGGGAGGTGCTCCAAGAGTTGACTGTGGGTTTTCCCCCTTCGAGATCTTATATGAATGCCGGGTATGTGGGCCCCTAGACTTGATCTGGGAGGACTGGGAAGGCAAGCACTTCACCCAGGAATCTCCCATAGTCGATTATGTCCTTAGGTTTAGGGAAAGTCTGAAGGAGCTTATGGGGACAGCCCAGAGCAATCTGGCAGCTGCCCAACAAAAACAAAAAGTGTTGTATGACCGCAGAGCCAGAGCTCACTCATACATGGTTGGTCAGGAAGTCATGGTCCTTATCCTGGTCAGGAAAGACAAACTGCAGACTGAGTGGGCAGGACCGTCCAAAGTAGTCAGAAAGGTAAATGACATAAACTTTATAATAGAATTACCAGAGAGAGGACATACACAAAGAATGTACCATGTCAACAAGATGAAGCCATATGCTAATAGGGCTGACATGGTTTTTGCAGTGTGTAGTCCTGGGAAGGGACAGATGAAGGGGACCCCCTTCTGGACTTGCTGGAAGAAAGCAAGTGGGAGCCCTCTGTGGAGGCAGTTAAATTGTCACCCCAGTTGGCCCTGGACCAGATCCAGGAAGTAAAGGAGGTTTTAGCAGACTTTGCCTCACTGTTTGGCGCCAAGCCTGGACTAACCCCCTTAGCGACTCACGATGTGGAGACAGGGATGCTGGCGACCATATGGTGAACAGCATATCAGGTGTCTGAGGCTGTCCAAAAGGACATTAGGAGGTAGGTGGAGGAAATGCTGGATTTAGGGGTAATTCAGAAATCCCACAGCCCCTGAGCCTCACCCATAGTCCTTGTTCCCAAGCCAGATGGCTTTACTCATTTTTTGTGTGTACTATCGAGGACTGAATACAGTCATGAAGTCAGATGCCCACCAGATGCTATGGACGGATGAACTCTTGGACAAGTTGGGAGGGGCAACATACCTTACAACTATTGACCTGACAAAGGGGTATTGGCAAGTAGAGTTAACTGCCAGAGCTAGGGAGAGGTCATCCTTCATCACTGCGATAGGCTTATTTGAATTTAAAGTAATACCTTTTGGAATGAAGAAAGCCCTGGCCACTTGCCAAAGGTTGGTGAACCAGGTGTTAAATGGTGCTGAGGAGTACACCCTGGCGTACCTGGATGACATTGCCATCTTTAGTGCCAGTTGGGAGGAACGCCTGTCCCACCTTAGGGAAGTGCTGGGCAGAATACAGAGGGCAAGGCTCACTGTCAAAGCTGAGAAGTGCCAGGTGGCCATGGCTGAAGTGGCATACATCGGGCATGTTGTAGGCCAGGGACAGCTCTGTCCTAACCAAGTAAAAATAGAGGTGATCAAGGCATGGCCCAGACCAGAAATGCAGAAGCAGGTCAGGAGTTTTCTAGGGATAGCTGGGTATTATAGGAAATTTGTACTGAATTACAGTGCCCTAGCTGTTCTCCTACCTGACCTGGTAAAGAAAAAGATGCCTAAGAAAGTTACCTGGAAACCAGCCTGTGAAAATGCCTTTACCAGACTTGAAGGAGGCACAGTGCAGTGCTCTGTATTGATAAGTCAAGACTACAGCAGACCCTTTGTAGTTCAGACTGACGCCTCAGATGTGGGTATTCGGGCAGTGCTGAGTCAGACATCCAACCAAGGGAAAGATCATCCCATAGTGTACCTAAGTAAAAAGTTACTTCCCAGGGAGCAGGCATACTCTACTGTGGAAAAAGAGTATCTTGAAATGGTGTGGGCCCTAAAGACGTTAGAGCCTTACTTATACAGGCAGCATTTTGTGGTACAAACTGACCACAACCCCCTGGTTTGGCTGACACAAATGGGTAAGGCGAATGGTAGACTATTAAGATGGAGTATTGCCTTGCAAGGGTATGACATGATGATCTTACATAGGGCTGGAGTAACCAATCAGAATGCAGATGGCTTGTCAAGTCTATATGAGGAATGAACTGACTTGTGGAGCTCATCCCATGCAAGGGATAGAGCCCCCAAATTCAGTCTAGTTGGGGAGGAGTGTGACACTCTGTCCCTGCTTCTGGTTATCTGTATAGAAACATAGAAACATAGAAGTTGATGGCAGATAAGGACCGCAACACCCATCCAGTGTGCCCATTTCTGTTTCTACCTTATGAATGTGCCATTGCCTTTGCTCTGTCAATGGTCTATCGATTCATACATATCTGTATTGCTCCCTTATGCCTATCCCATGCCTGTTTGAAGCCCTGCACTGTATTCATATCCACCACTTCCTGAGTTAGGCCATTCCATGTATCCACCACCCTTTCTCTGAAAAAGAACTTCCTCACATTACCCCTTAATCGGCCTCCCTCTAATCTCATGCTGTGTCCTCTTGTCCTGCTATTTTTCTTATATTGAAACATGTTAGACTCTTTCATCTTATTAATGTCCTTAAGGTGTTTGAATGTTTCGATCATATAACCTCTCTCCCTCTTTTGCTCTAGGGTATGCATATTAAGCTCTGTTAATCTGTCCTCATATGTTTTCTGATGCAGTCCCTGCACCATTTTGGTTGCCCTTCTGTGGACTGCCCCAATCTAGTTAATGTCCTTGAGAAGGTGTGGCCTCCAGTACTGCATGCAGTATGCCAGATGGGGTCTAACCAGTGTCTTGTAAAGAGGGATTATTACTTCCCTCTTACGACTTGTGACACCCCTACTAATACACTCCAACATCCCCCTAGCCTTATCTACTGCTTTAGTGGACTGCTTGGATGATTTCAAGTCATCTGTGATGATGATGCCCAAGTCTTTTTCTTCCTTTGTAACTACCAGCAACTCCCCTCCCAACCTATAGGTGGCTTCAGGGTTTCTCTTCCCTGTGTTCATGATCTTGCACTTCTTTGCGTTAAACCCCAGTTGCCACTCTTCCTACTATTTTACCAGTTTATCCAGATCTCTTCTCATTCTACCCACCCCATCTGGATCATCTACTCTGTTGCAGATCTTGTTGTCATCTGCAAACAGATAAACCTTACCTTCCAGTCCATTTGCAATGTCACTGATGAAGATATGGAAGAGGACTGGCCACAGAACTGATCCCAGAGGTACCCCACTTGTGACTTGCATCTCTTCTGACTGTATACAATTTACCACCACTCTCTGTATTCTGCCCGACAACCAGTTTGCCACCCAGTTGACCAACTTCTGACCCACCCCGAGCCTACCCAGCTTATTAAGCAATCTTCTATGTGGAACAATATTGAAAGCTTTGCTGAAGTCAAGGTAGGTGACATCAACTACTCCCTTTTGGTCCATTACTCTGATTACCCAGTCAAAGAAATCTATGAGATTAGTTTGACAGGACCTTCCTTTTGTAAACCCATGCTGTCTTGGATCCTGTGCTCCTATGGATTCCAGGTGTTGCACTGTCCTTTTCTTTAAGGAGTGCCTCCATAATCTTGCCCATTGCTGAGGTGAGACTGACTGGTCTGTAGTTCCCTGCCTCCTCCCTGCTACCACTCTTGTGGAGCGAGATCACATGAGCCCTTCCCCAGTCTTCTGAGACCTCTCCTGTGCTCAGAGACTCATTAAACAGTTCTGATAATGGCTCTGCTAGTTCCACCTTTAGCTCTTTTAGTACCCTGGGATGTATGCCATCAGGTCCCATTGCATTGTCAACCCTGAGCTTATCAAGCTCTTATAGGACCCTTTCTTTTGTGAAGGGACTAGTGCACACCTCCCCCCCCCATGTCCATGGCACTGAGCTCTGGGCCCTGCCCTACCTTCTCTTCAGTAAATACTGAGCAGAAGTACCTATTTAGGATAAATGATTTTACATGGTCCTCCTCCTCACATGCCCCCTTATCCCCTTTGATCTTAGCAATAACCTCTCAGGACTTTCTCCTTTCACTGATGTATCTATAGAAAGTCTTGTCACCTTCTTTTACTATTCGTGCTAGTGTTTCATCGGTTTGAGCCTTTGCCCCTTACTGCCTTCCCTGCTTCCCTTAGGGAAGTTCTTTATGCCTCCCTATCTTCATCCTGCTGTGTTCCCTTATATTTTCTGAAGGTCAGCCTTTTGGCTCTGACCTTTTCTGCTGCTGTTTTTGAGAATCATAATGGTTTCCTTCTTCTTTTGCACTTCCTTTTCTCTCTAACACAATGGGATGTCACTTCAAGTATTGCATCTTTAATGCTTGCCCACTTTGCCTGTACCCCCTCACCTGTATTTCTTTTTGCCAGGGCTAGCTTAACTCTGTTGGCCATCTTATCAAAGTCAGCTCCTCTGAAGTGCCATATTTTCACCTTAGAATGGGATGATTTAGTTCTAGTGGTCAAATTGAACCATACCATGTGATGGTCGCTGGCTCCCAGGTGACCTTCTACCTGGAGATCTGTGATCTTTTTCCTGTTAGTCAGTACTAGATCTAGGATAGGCCTGTCTCTTGTGGGTTGTTCTACCAGTTGTTTGATGCCCTCCCCTTGCAGGGAATCCACTATGTGTCTAGTTCTTGCAGATGTTCCTGCTGGTATTGACCAATCTGTATCTGGCATGTTGAAGTCTCCCATTATCAGAACCTCCACTTTAGCTGTCATGTTTTGTTTATCTTCTAACAGTGATGTGTCTATGTCCTTCCCCTGGTCTGGAGGCCTGTAGTCAACCCCAGTTCATATTGGCTGTCCCATTTCCTGTTTCCAGGGTGACCCACAGTTCTTCTGACTCCTTAGGTGTGCAGCAGCTAAGCTGGTACAAATCTCATCTAAAAAAACACATCATGTTCTAGTTCTTGTACTACTTCTAGCAATTGGAGTCATTAAAATACATTTTTATTTGGATTCCCATAAAAATTAGGTAAACTTATTAATTCTGATCCTTTTGCAAGTTAATGGCTTTTGATTTTTGTTATTAAATCACCATTAATTTGTAAAGTATTGTTTGCGTACTGCATTAAATGCCAAGGATATAGCCAGTCAACATCCTCTATTTCAGATGAGGGAAGAGGGGCCTCTGCGTTGTGAAGCCTATCAGTTTTGTTTTGGAGTACGCAAATTCACATATGCATATTTAGTGCTACAAATGTGTTTCTCCATGACTGCTTCATCTCACTTACTTTCCCTTTGTTATTCTGTATTGAGCATATACACTATGGCCATGCTCAGCACTCTTTGAGCTGAGTAGGGTCTTGGAAGCATGCTGTATACTTCACACTTTGTCACTGAAATGAGGAACAGGGACAATAGGGGACACTGACCCACAGGATGATCAGGACATATCATGAAACATGGAGATACAGTACCTCAGAACACAGTGGAAACCATTGCATTAGCACCTGAGAATACATTTCTACCATTAAGTAAGGGAGCCACTTAGGTAGGGTAGAGGGGGGCAGTATAGCCTAGAGGTTGGAGTAATGAGCTGTGAATGAGCTTGGCATACATTTAGCAGACAGTGGTGCCATTTAGGTAGGGCAGTGGACATTGCCTCTCCCCATATTTGTGCCTAGTTTTTTCCTATGGTGTGGCAATAATGACATTACATTTGGATTTAATCTTTTGCACAATAAGTGCCCACCTGGCCTGTATGTGCTCACCCTGCAGGTACTCTCCAGACTCAACTGTGTCTGTATTGTGCTGTCCACTCTCTCCACCTATTAGTGGCAGCACAATCACATGTGATGTGGATGAGCTCCAGTCAAGAAAGAGCACATGGTCATGCAAGTGTGTCACTGTCTTTCCTGCCACAATAGACAGACTGCATACTATAGCTCGGAGGAGTCAGTGAGCACTGTGCTCTCAGTAGCAGTGTTGTGGCAACATATTTTTGATGGTCTACATTTAGTGAGTCTCCCATCTCCCCTGGTGGCTGAAGGGGCAGAGGGTAAGCTAGAAGCTAACTACAGACCAGGCTACGTACTAACTCTACTAGGCTCACCATCCAAATAAAAAACAGTACCGACCCCCATGGCAACAAGCTAGGCTTAGCAGCAGTGGTGACAACAGTGTGGGTGGCCTTCATAGGCCTTGATCAATGCAGTGCTGCAGCAGCCACAGCAGCAACCAAGCAAGAAGCAAGCAACCCAGGTTGGGTGGGTTCAATTGGTGAGGTGACTTGGTTGCGAATCACATTGGAGATTTGTGATGGTCGATTCTAGCATTCAACTTCTGGCAGAAGGAGAGAGGGGGAGCAGATTGAAAACTGGGCTAGTGGCACACTGTGCCAGGCTGCAGGTTCTGGCCACATGGCCAGGTAAGTAAAAATAAATATTTTTTAATTTTTTACAGGCAGAATGGGGAAGAAGGAAGGACTGAAATATTGATGTGTTTTTCATGTGTCTTCACCTTTGGGTGGCTTCATGACCCATAGGGTGTTGAATCTAATGGTTAGAGGAGAAGAATTGGAACAAAGTTCTTTTTGGGGGGTGGCAGAACTTCAGTCAGGAAAAAAATGGTTAATAACTGGATGAGTTTAAAAGCAAATTTAATGCACTGCTCTGGGTTATACACAGATGAATCTAATACGCTTGAATTTTTCCTGATTTGCATTTCATTTTTCAATCAAAACAAATAAGTTGTACCTTTTAAAGATGTTACAGACATTCTAGAGCTGTCCCTTGCATTCATGGACAGTTGGGCGGTATGGTATGCACAGACTATTGGAGCCCCACTATAGCCAGGTTTATGCCCCTCCTCACCAAGTGAAGCTGACCTCCACATCCCCACACTCAGGTACATTATGGCAAAGGGCTAAGGAGACTGCAGTGGTGTGCACCATTGAAATGAACGGGGTATTTTTTTATTACTATTTTATACATTATTGATGGAGAGTTGGAGATTAATGAAGGCCACCGCTCGACTAACAAGGGCCTTATTAGTAGAACAGTAGCCTTCATTATTCTCCATCTCACCATCATAACATATAAAATAGTAATACAAAATAAATCCATTCATTTCAAGGGGGTATGACCCAGCACTCTGACCTATGGACATCATCTTTTAAAGATTCCTGCCTCTGCCTCCCTAGTACTCAAGTAAGAGACTTTTTACTTATATCTATACTTGGTGAGTTGTCTGTAGCAGCATGGCCATATCCACTACAGTGTATATGCTTGGGGGAGACTGACCATGTAGGTGTGCATTAAGTTATTGCTACTTTTGTGTTTGCACCTTTCAGTCTGTTTGCATGGAAGCATTCAAAACTGTAGAGAAAAAATAGTAGGAGTACATGCCAGACAGAAGTAATTAAGTGTTTTTTTTTTGGTTGGTCTGTATATTGGGTGTGGGAAAAACCACATGTGTTTCCATATGTGTGCTATGATTCAGCTGTGACACGGAGATGAGTAAGAGAAGAAAAAGAAAACTGAAAAGCATAACAGTGGCTATAAGCATGCCGTATGTGTGCAGATATAGTCAGATACAATATGTATTGAAGTACACGGGAGCCATATGTGTGCAGACAGTATGGCTTAGTGGTTAAAGGCACTGAACTGCAAGCCAGAAGACTTGGAGGCATGAAGACCTGGGTTCAATTCTCATCAACCACCATTTATGTATGGTGTGATAATGAGCAAGTCATTTAACTTTTATGTGTGCAGTTATCAGTAACCACTAGCTTTTTGCATGCATGCCACATGCATGCAGTCTTTCCCAGCTTATCATAAAAATCATGGTTTCCACACTTGCTTGCTGCATGCATGCCATATACATGCAATCAATTCCAAATTAAAACATTTAAATCATACTTGCAGCATGCATATCACTTGGATAGTTTTATGTGTGCAGCATGAAAACTTTTCATCTGATTATTTCTGAAAGGGAGAGCTTCTTATGTGCCAAGTTTCACTGCTGGAGGTAAGGAGCTCTTAAACCCCAGGGTGCATAAGACCACAGTTGATTTTCCTAGCCATCAGGCAGGTCTGGTAGGATAGTCTGCTATTGAATTGTGGCCAATTAGCCTGTGAATATAAGTCACAGGTATGGGTCAACCAGTCAGCACCAGTGAGAAGTCAGCAGGCCTTGCTGAGTGCTGTTTTTATGCACTTGAGGGACATGTCGGTGGCCAATCCATAAACGATGAGTCCATAGTCTAGTAGCAATACCACTGAGCTGTCAATGGCCATACTGAGGGCTGTAGGGGTCAGGCAAGCCTTATGTCTGTGCAGGAGCACAATCTGCCTATTAATTGCCTTGGAAACATTGTCAATATGCTTAGTGTACGAGAGGGTGTGGTCTACCATGATCCCAAGGTATTTAAAGTTAGAGTTTAACTCCAGGGGGGCTGCATTGTCATTTACAATGGAGAGGGGTAGTGGTGATGCCTGGTTCAAATTTAATTTGCTTGTTATGTGTCTTTATGTAGTGACACCATATACTACCTAACACACCTCAGTATGAAACTCAAGCTGATTGTAGTAGTACATGTTTGCAGGATGTGTATTGTTTATGGTAAATTTCCCTTCAGTTCCCTGACACACCGCAGTATGAATGTCGATTGAATTGGTATAGTTAAGGTGTTCATGATGTGCAATACTGATGGTCATTTCTCCTTCAGTTCCCAGCACACATCAGTATAATTGTAAGTGCGTTAGTTAAATTTATTCACATTTTATATGTGAATAAAACTGTATAGCACTTTTAACATTACCTGACTAACTTGTGATATTCACAGGTAAATGAATCATAAATTAATTGGCAACAATACAATGGCAGCCACAGTTGCACACTTTTTTTTAATTGTATTGCACTTTGGCAATGCAATAGTAACACTACAGCTAGACAACAGAAAGGCAAAGGAATTGATACCATGGTGTATATTTAACAAACAATTAAGCATATGTTGAAAAATAGATACAAGAATAGTTACACAATTTAACCTTGATAACTGTCATTGAGCCTTCTCTTACAAGTAACCAATAACCCACAGTCAGCCTTCCTAAAATCCAGTACCTTTGCCTTTGTATGGCTTGACTCTACTGCTGTGTTTATCATGAACCATACTGTTTGGTGATCGCTAGTTCCCAGATGGTAATCTGTCCTGGGATTCTTGGCGATATGCATAACTTTGCATTTTTTGGCATTGAAGCCAAGCTACCAGATCCTGGACTACTTTCCCAGCTTTTCAAAATCTTCCTGTAGGTCCTGTACTTTTCAGCTGTGTATGCATGTATGAAGAGTTATCCTGTACAAATTTATTATTTCTTGGTTTGCTATTGTTGTGTTGTATTATTGTTGTATTGCATGTTTTGTGTCTCTGCTTCTGTACCGTGACTCAAGCAATCATTTTCTCATGCTGTAGCTGTTGTGTTGCATGTTTATTGTCCTTGCCTCTGTAACCTGACTCATGCAGCCATTCTCTGCAACTGTAGCTGTTGTGCTTCATGGTTTTGTCCCTATCTCTGTAATCTGACTCATGCAATCACTATTTTCAGCTGAAGCTGTTGTATTGCAAATTCAGTGTCCCTGACACTGTAATCTGACTCATGCCATTGTTCTGTACAGCTTTTGCTGTTGTGTTGCATGTTTTGTGTCCCAGCCTCTGTAACATTACTCATGCAGTCATTATCTTGTGCTGTAGCTGTTGTGTTGCATGCTTATTGTCCCTGCCTCTGTAATCTGACTCATGCAGTCATTATCTGAAACTGTAGCTGTTGTGTTTCATGTTTCTTGCCCCTCGTTCTGTAACCTGACTCATGCAGTCATTATCTGCAGCAGTTGCTGTTGTGTTGCATGTTTAATGTCCCTCTCTCTGTATCTTGACTTATGCAGTCAGTGTCTGCAGCTGTTGCTGTTGTGTTGCATATGTATTGTCCCTGCCTTTGTAACCTGACTCATGCAGTCATTCTCTGCAATGGTTGCTGTTGTGTTGCATGTTTATTGTCCCTGCCTCAGTACCTCACTCATGCAGTCATTCTATCATGTTGTAGCAGTTGTCTTGCAAGTTTATTGTCCCTGCCTCTGTACTTGACTCGTGCAGTCATTCTATGATGCTAAAGCATTTGTCTTGGTTGTTTATTTTCCCTGCCTCTGTAACCTGACTCCTGCAGTCATTCCCTGTATCTGTAGCTGTTGTATTGCCAGCTTATTGTCCCTGCTTCCATAACCTGTTCTTGTCTCTGTAACCTGACCCATGCAGTCATTCTTTGCTTTTGAATTGAATTGCGTGTTTCTTGTCTTTGTCCCCGTTTCCTGATTCCTGCAGTCATTTTCTGTACTGTTGCTGTTGTGTTGCATGTTTTGTATCCCTGCTTCTGTAACCTGACTAATTCAGCCATTCTCTGCAACTGTAGCTGTTGTGTTCCATGTTTATTGTCACTGGCTCTGTAACCTGACTACTGTAGTCATTCTCTGCTGCTGGTGATTATTATCCCAGCCTCTGTAACAAGACTCATGAAGTCATTCTGTCCAGCTGTTTCTATTGTGTTGTGTGTTTAGTGTCCCTGTCTCTGTATCCTGTCTCATGCAATCATTCTCTGCAACTGTAGCTGTTGTGTTGCATGTTTATTGTCCCTGTCTCTGTAACCTGACTCATGCAGTCATTCTTTGCTGTGGTTGCTGTTGTGTTGCATGTTTATTGTCCCTGTCACTCTATCCTGTCTCATGCAGCCATTCTCTGCAGCTGTAGCTGTTGTGTTGCATGTTTATTGTCCCTGCCTCTGTACCTGACTCATGCAGTTATTCAGTGATGCTATAGCTGTTGTCTTGCATGTTTATTCTCCCTGTCTCTGTATCCTGACTCATTCAGTCGTTCCTTGCATCTGTAGCTGTTGCACTGCCTGTCTATTGTCTCTGCTTCCATAACTTGTCCTTGCCTCTGCAACCTGACTTATGCAGACATTCTCTGCAGCTGTTGCTTTTGAATTGCATGTTTCTTCTTTGTCTCTGTAACCAACTCCTGCAGACATTTTCTGTACTGTTGCTGTCATGTTGTATGTTTCTTGTCCCTGCCTCTGTAACCTTGCTCTTGCAGTCATTCTCTTGCAGATGTTGCTTTTGAATTGCATATTTCTTCTCTTTGTCTCTGTAACCTGACTCCTGCAGTCATTTTCTGTACTGTTGCTGTTGTTTGCATGTTTCTTGTCCCGGCTCTGTAACCTGAGCTATGCAGTCATTTTCTTCTTCTGTTGCTGTTGTGTTGTATGTTTATTGTCTCTGCATCTGAAACCTGACTCATGTAGAAGTTCTCTGCAGCTGTTGCTGTTATGTTTTATATTTCCTATCCCTGCCTCTTTTACCTGACTCATTCAATCATTCTCTGCAGCAGTAGCTGTTGTGTTACATGTTTTTTGTAGCTACCTCTATAACCTGTCTCATGCAGTTATTTTCTGCAGTGCTTGCTGTTGTTTTTCATGTTTGTTATCCCTACCTCAGAAACCTGGCTCATGCAATTCTGCTCTGCAGCTGCTGCTGTTGTGCCTCATGTTTCCTGCCCTTGCCTCTATAACCTGGCTCATGCAGTTGTTGTCTGCAGCTGAAGCTTTTGTGTTGAATGTTTATTGTCCCTACCTCTGTAGCCAGACACATGAAGTCATTATCTGCAGCTATAGCTGTTGTATTGCATGTCTATTGTCCCTGCCTCTGTAACCTGACTTATGCAGTAGTTCTCTGCAGCTGTTGCAATTCGGTTGCATATTTTCTGTCCCTGTGTTTTTTACCTGACTCATGCAGACATTCTCTTAAGCTGTAGCTGCTGTGTCACATGTTTATTGTCACTACCTCAATAACCTGTCTCATGCAGTCATTTTCTGCAGTGCTTGCTGTTTTGCATGTTTGTTATCCCTACCTCAGAAACCTGACTGATGCAACAGTGCTCTGGAGATGCTGGTGTTGTGCCTCATGTTTCATGTCCCTGCCTTGGTTGCCTGTCTCATGCAGTTTTTTGCTGCAGTTGTTGTATTGCATGTTTCTTTTCCCTGTCTCTGTAACCTGACTCCTGCTGTTGTTTTGCTGCAGCTGTTGCTGTTGTGATTTATGTTTCTTACCCCTGCCTCTGTAACCTTACTCATGCAGTTGTTCTGTGCAGCTGTTGCATTTGTGTTGCATGTGAATTGTCTCTGCCTCTGTAAACTGACTCATGCCATCATTCTGTGAGGCTGTTGCTATTGTATTGCATGTGTATTGTCCCTGCCTCTATAACCTGTCTCATGCAGTCATTCTCTGCAGCTGTAGCTAATGTGTTGCATTTTTATTGTCCCTGCCTCTGCAACCTGGCTCATTCAGTCATTCCCTGCAACAGTTGTTGCTGTCTTGCATGTTTGTTGTCCCTGCCTCTGTACCTGACTCATGCAGTCATTCAATTACAAGGTAGCAGTTGTATTGCATGTTGTTGTCCCTACCTCTGTAGCTGACTCACGCTGTTATTCAATGATGCTGTAGCTGTTGTCTTGCATGTTTATTGTCCCTGCCTCTCTAACTTGACTCATGCAGTCATTCCTTGCATTTGTAGCTGTTGTATTGCCATTTTATTCTTCCTCCTTCCGTAAACTGTTCTTGCCTCTGTGACCTGACTTATGCAGTCATTCTCAGCAGCTGTAGATGTTCAGTTGCATCTTTCTTGTTACTGCTTCTGTAACTTAATTCATTCAGTAGATCTATGCAGCTGTTCCTGTTGTGCATCATGTTTCCTGTTCCGTCCTCTGTAACTGGACTCATGCAGTCATTCTCAGCAGCAGCTGTTGTTGTTGTGTTGCATGTTTCTTGTCCCTGCCACTGAACCCTGCCTCATGCCATTGTTCTCTGCAGCTGTTGCTGTTGTGTTGTATGTTTCTTACCCCTAACTCTGTAACCTGGCTCTTGCAGTTGTTCTCTGCAGCTGTTGCAGCTGTTTTGCATATTTGTGTCTCTGTCTGTGTAATGGAACCCCTTCAGTCATTGTCTTCAGCTGTTGCATATGTGTTTCATGTTTCATGACCCTGCCTCTGTAACCTGACTTATGCAGTCATTTTCTGCTGCTGTTGCTTTTGTGCTGTATGTTTATTGTCCCTGCCTCTATAACCTGACTCATGAAGTCATTTTCTGCAGATGTAGCTGTTGGGTTGCATGTAGCTTGTTACTGCCTCTGTGATCTGACTCATGCAGTGCTTGCTGTTGTTTTGCATCTTTGTTATCCATATCTCAGAAACCTGTCTCATGCAATATGTGCTCTGCAGCTGCTGCTGTTGTGCCTTATGTCTCCTGTCCCTGCCTGTAACCTCGTTCCTGGAGTTGTTCTCTGCAGCTGTTTCTTTTGTGTTGCATGTTTATTGTCCCTGTCTCTGTAACCTGACTTATGCAGTTGTTCTGTGCAGCTGTTGATGTTGTGTTGAATGTTTATTGACCCTGCCTCTGTAACCGGACACATGCAGTCATTCTCTGCAGCTGTAGCTGTTATTTTGCATGTGTATTGCCCCCTGCCTCTGAAACCTGACTTATGTAATAGTTCTCTGCAACTGTTGCTTTTGTGTTGCATATTTCTTGTCCATGCCTTTTTTACCTGACTCATGCAGATATTCTCTGTAGCTGTAGCTGCTGTGTTACATGTTTATTGTAGCTACCTCTATAACCTGTCTCATGCAGTCATTTTCTGCAGTGCTTTCTGTTGTTTTTCATGTTTGTTATCCCTACCTCAGAAACCTGGCTCATGCAATTGTGCTATAGTTCTGCTGCTGTTGTGCCTCATGTTTCATGTCCTTGCCTCTGTAACGTCACTCATGAAGTCATTCTTTGAAGCTGTTGCAGATATGTTCCAATTTTCCTCTTCCCACATCAGTACCCAAGCTCATGCAGTTGTTCTCTGCAGCTGTTGCTGTTCTTTTGTATGTTTCATGTGCCTAGAAACATAGAGACATAGAATTTGATGGCAGATAAGGATGCTTGGCCCACCTAGTCTGCCCATTTTCCTACCTAACAGATAAGCTGCAGATCCTAGTTAATCAACAGCTTACTTCCTCCTACCCCCCACTAGGACTGCCTTATGTCTGTCCCATGCATTCTTGAATTTCCCCACTGTTCTTGACTCCACTACCCCCTCAGGGAGCCTGTTCCATGCATCCACAACCCTCTCTGTGAAAAAATACTTCCTCACATTACCTCTGAGCTGTCCCCCTTCTATCTTCAAATTGTGCCCCCTTGTTCTTGCGCATCTCTTTTTCTGAAAGATGCCACCCTCTTGGACTTTGTTGATTCCCTTGAGGTACTTGAAAGTTTCTATCATGTCCCCTCTCTCTCTCCTTGTAGCTGTTGTTTTGCATGTTTATTGCCCCTGCCTCTGAAACCTGACTTATGTAATAGTTCTCTGCAACTGTTGCTTTTGTGTTGCATATTTCTTGTCCATGCCTTTTTTTACCTCACTTGCCTGCCTGTGTTGCCTGGCTCATGCAGTTATTCACTGCACATGTTGTATTGCATGTTTCTTTTTCCTGCCTTTGTAACCTGCCTCTGCAGTTTTTTCACTGCAGCTGTTGCTGTTGTGTTTTATGTTTCTTATCTCTTCCTCTGTAACCTTACTCATCCAGTTGTTCTGTGCAGCTGTTGCTGTTGTGTTGCATGTGTATTGTCCCTTCCTCTATAAACTGACTCATACAGTCATTCCCTGCAGCTGTTGCTGTTGTGTTGCATGTGTATTTTCCCTGCCTCTAAAATCTGACTCATGCAGTCATTCTCAGCTGATGTAGCTGTTGGGTTGCATGTTTCTTGTTACTTCCTCTGTGACCTGACTCATGCAATAGTTTTCTGCTGCTGTTGCATTTGTGCATCATGTTTCCTTTCTCTGCCTCTATAACAGACTCATACAGTCATTCTCTGCAGCTCTTGCTGATGTGTTGCATGTCTCTTTTCCCTGCCTCTGTAACCTGGCTCTTACAGTTGGTCTCTGTAGCTGTTCCTGTTGTATTGCATATTTCTTTTCCCAGTCTCTGTAATGCAACTCATGCAGTCATTTTCTTCAGCTGTTGCTGTTGTGTTGTACGTTTCATGACCCTGCCTCTGTAACCTGACTAATGCAATCATTTTCTGCTGATGTTGCTGTTGCGTTGTATGCTTATTGTCCCTGCCTCTGTAACCTGACTTATACAGTCATTATCTGCAGCTGTAGCTGTTGTGTGGCAAGTTTAATGTCTCTTCCTCTGTAATCTGACTCATGCTGTTGTTCTGTGCTGCTTTTGCTGTTCTGTTGCATGTTTTGTGTCCCTGCCTCTGTACCATGACTCATGCAGTCATTCTCTCCTGCTGTAGCTGTTGTGTTGCATGCTTATTGTCTCTGCTTCTGTAACCTGACTCATGAAGTCATTATCTGCAGCTGTAGCTGTTGTGTTGTAAATTTAATTTTCCTGACTCTGTAATCTGACTCATGATGTTGTTCTGTGCTGCTTTTGCTGTTGTGTTGCATGTGTTTTTTGTCCCTGCCTCTGAAACATGACTCATGCAGTCGTTCTCTCCTGCTGTAGCTGTTGTGTTGAATGTTTATTCTCTCTGCCTCTGTAACCTGACTCATGCAGTCATTCTCTGCAACTGTGGCCATTGTGCTTCATGTTTATTGTCCCTGTTTCTGTCTCCTGTGTCATGCAATCAGTTTCTGCAGCTGTGGCAATTGTGTTCCATATTTATTGCGTCTGCCACCTGTAACTTTGCTCATTCAGTCATTCTCTGCAGCAGTTGTTGTGTTGCATGTGTGTTGTCCCTGCCTCTGTACCTGACTCATACAGTCATTCTATGATGCTGTAGCTGTTGTCTTGCATGTTTATTGTCCCTGCCTATGAACCTGACTCATGCTGTCATTCTATGATGCTGTAGCTGTTGTCATGCATGTTTATTTTCCCTGCATCTCTAACCTGACTCATACAGTCATTCCTTGCATCTTTAGCTTTTGTATTGCCATTTTATTGTCCCTGCTCCACAGTCTATTCTTGCCTCTGTAACCTGACTCATGCAGTCATTCTCTGCAGCTGTTGCTTTTTAATTGCATGTTTCTTGTCTTTGTCCCTGTTTACTGATTCCTGCAGTCATTTTATGTACTGTTGCTGCTGTGTTGCATGTTTCTTGTCCATGCCTCTGTAACCTGAGTTATGCAGTCATTTTCTGCTTCTGTTGATGTGTTCTATGCTTATTGCTACTGCCTCTGAAACTTGACTCATGTATTAGTTCACTGCAGCAGTTGCTGTTGTGTTGCATATTACCTGTCCCTGCCTCTTTTACCTGACTCATGCAGTCATTCTCTGGAGCTATAGCTGTTGTGTTATATGTTTATTGCAGCTACCTCTATAACCTGTATCATGCAGTCATTTTGTACAGTGCTTGCTGTTGTTTCATAAGTTTGTTATCCCTACCTCAGAAACCTGGCTCATGTAATTGTTCTCTGCAGCTGCTGCTGTTGTGCCTCATCTTTCCTGTCCCTGCCTCTGCAACCTGGCTCACGCAATCATTCTCTGAAGCTCTTGTAGTTATGTTCCAAGTTTATTGTTCCTACATCAGTACCTAGTTCATGCAGTTGTTCTCTGCAGGCATTGCTGTTGTGTTGTATGTTTCATGTCACTGCCTCTGATGCCTGGCTCATGTAGTTTTTCTTTGCAGTTGTTGTATTGCATGTTTCTTTTCCCTGTCTCTCTAACCTGACTTATGCAGTCTTTTTTCTGCAGCTGTTGCTGTTGTGTTTTGTTTCTTGTCCCTGCCTCTGTAACCTTACTCATGCATTTGTTCTGTGCAGCTGTTGCTGTTGTGTTGCATTTGTATTGTCCCTGCCTCTGTAAACTGACTCATGCAGTCATTTTTTGCAGATCTAACTGGGTCTTGTTACTGCTTCTGTAACTTGACTCCTGCAGTAGTTCTATGCAGCTGCTGCTGTTGTGTTGCATGTTTCCTGTTCCAGCCTCTGTAACCAAACTCATGCAGTCATTCTCAGCAGCTGTTGTTGTGATGCAAGTTTCTTTTCTCTACCTCTGTAACCTGGCTTTTGCAGTTGTTTTCTGCAGCTGTTGCTCTTGTATTTCTTGTTTCTTGTCCCTGTCACTGTAACACAACTCTTGCAGTCATTTTCTTCAGCTATTGCTGTTGTGTTGCATGTTTTGTGACACTGCCTCTGTAACCTGACTTATGCTGTCATTTTCTGCTGCTGTTGCTGTTGTGTTGTATGTTTATTGTCCCATTCTTGGTAACCTGACTCATGCAGTCATTCTCTGTAGCTGTAACTGTTGGGTTGCAAGTTTAATGTCCCCATCACTGTAATCTGGCTCATGCTGATGTTCTGTGCAACTTTTACTGTTGTGTTTCATGTTTATTTTCCCTGTCACTGTATCCTGTCTCATGCAGTCATTCTCTGCTGCTCTAGCTGTGTGTTGCATGTTTATTGTCCCTGGCTCTGTAACCTGACTCATGCAGTCATCCTCTGCAGCGGTTGCTATTGTGTAGCATGTTTATTGTCCCTGCCTCTATTCCTGGCTCATGCAGTCATTCTATGATGCTGTAGCTGTTGTCTTGCTTGTTTATTGTCCCTTTCTCTGTGCGTGTCTCATGCAGTCATTCTATGATGCTGTAGCTGTTGTCTTCCATCTTTATTGACACTGTCACTGTAACCTAACTCATGCAGTCATTCCTTGTATCTGTATCTGTTGTCTTGCATGTTTATTGTCCCTTCTTCCATAACTTGTCCTTGCCTCTGTAACCCGGCTCTTGCAGTCATTCTCTACAGCTGTTGCTTTTGAATTGCATGTTTCTTGTCTTTTTCTCTGTAACCTGACTCCTGCAGTCATTTTTTGTACCGTTGCTGAGATGTTGCATGTTTCTTGTCCCTATCTCTGCAACCTGAGTTATGCAATCATTTTCTGCAGCTGTTGCTGTTGTGTTGCATATTTCCTGTCCCTGCCCCTTTTACCCGACCCATTCAGTCATTCTCTGCAGCTGTAGTTGTTGTGTTACATGTTTATTGTAGCTACCTCTATAACCTGTCTCGTGCACTCATTTTCTGCTGTGCTTGCTGTTGTGCTGAATGTTTATTGTCCCTGTCTCTGTAACATAACTCATGCAGTCATTCTCTGCAGCGGTTGCTGTTGTGTTTCATGTTTATTGTCCCTATCACTGTATCCTGTCTGATGCAGTCATTCTCTGCTACTGTAGCTGTTGTGTTGCATGTGTATTGCCCCTTCCTCTGTAACTTGACTCATGCAGTCATCCTCTGTAGTGGTTGCTGTGGTTTAGCATGTTTATTGTCCCTGCCTCTGTGCCTGACTCATGCAGTCATTCTATGATGCTGTAGCACTTGTATTGCCTGTTTATTTTCCCTGCTTCCTTAACCTGTCCTTGCCTCTGTAACCTGGCTCATGCAATCATTCTTTGAAGCTGTTGCAGTTTTGTTCCAATTTTCCCTCTTCCTACATCAGTAACAGAGCTCATGCGGTTGTTCTCTGCAGCCCTTGCTGTTCTGTTGTATGCTTCATGTCCCTGCCTCTGTTGCCTGGCTCAAAGAGTTTGTTGTATTGCATGTTTCTTTTCCCTGTCTTTGTAACATGTCTCCTACACTTGCTTCGCTGCAGCTGTTGCTGTTGTGTTTTATGTTTCTTGTCCCTGCCTCTATAACCTTACTCATGCAGTTGTTCTGTGCAGTTGTTGCTGTTGTGTTGTATATACCTCCACCTGTTGCACCCTTGAGTGGTGGGGGTATAATTATTTAGTTATTTATTTATCATCGGGATATGTTATTTGTGAGCTGTCTCTACTACTAGAACTAGTGTGTGGTTGTGCTAAACTCTGCTGTACTGTGCATTGCTGAACTACTGCCAGGCTACACCTCTGGTTCGGGGAGGGGAGTGAGACGTGGTCACAAGCGGCTGCTTTAAATCGTACCTACATCCAGCATTTTACAGTGCACTGTTAGCGATAGTGCAAGTAATTTCATAGTTTTGCTAAGCTTACCATGATATGTGTATACTGCCTGGTTTCTCCAGCTACTGAACCGGGATACTACTGTAGCGCATGTGCAGTAAAGCAACTCAGTCTCCTGCTGCATATTAACTATCCCTTTGTTCTTTCCCCTGAATACAGGCCTGTGTCCTGCCTCCCCGACCCCCCAGTCACAGATCTCGGCCCTACAGCCCCCTCCAAGAGTACGGAGAACACGCGGGTGCCTAAGAGGTAATAAACTACCTCCATCTGTTACACCCTTGAGTGGGGGAGTTAGCTGTGCGCATCGACTGCCCCACCCTGGCTCGGCATTTCCTTTATAGTTGCTGTCTAGTGACGTCACATCCTGTTGCCCATTTTTTTTACTAAGTCCCCACTTCTCCATTTGCAGGTTATACCTGCTAGCCACTAGAGGGACTCTCTAACCTTTCCACCTCAGCCTCCCCACTCCTACTTCTTGTAACCTCTCTACCTGCCTAGGTTGCGTCTCTCCCTAATCCCACCTCTACCTCTGCCCACACCTTACCCTCATCCAACCATCCAGCTAGCCTAACCTCCTGACCCACACCCAGCCTGCCACTAACCCCAGTGACCACTAGGAGTTGCTATCTCAACTCTGTTTCTAGCCCAAACCCAGCCATGGTAGGTCACCTTGAAACTGGATCCCCCGCTCTCAGCCTGGCCTTCTCCCAACCACCCAGCTAGGGGTTTTAACCTTGTACCCATCCACCAGAGTCTGTGACAGTACCACTACTCCAAAGTGGTATCTACGCTCTCTGAGGGGCAACAAAACTATATGTATTTTACCACCCCACTTACCCAGGCACCATGTTTGGGCACCTCTTCCCCAAAATTGGTAATTTGTCCCCATCAACAACATTTGTACTACTGTTCTCCATCTTACTGTCCCTTCCCACCTTAACTCCCCCCCAAGTGGCTACCCAGCACCCTCCCCCTCACCTGCTATTCTGATTCATCCTACAAACGCCCCCTATAAGTCCTTTGCTTCCCTCCCAGCTGTCTCCTGGTCCCATTTCCCCATGCCACCCTCCTCTTTGGTCTATTCCTTTGGCTGCCTTCTGGCCTCTTTCTCCCTCTCCAGCTCCCTCTCTTTCCACTCAGCCTGCCCTAGTGCCTCTGCCAACCGGCGCATGGCAAAACCCTGGTTTCTCCGTGCTCTACGCTGCCACCTAACCATTGCCTTACTTCTTCTGGCAGCAGGGGATATACACCCTAACCCCGGCCCAACCCTAACCCCAGGCCCCAACCACCACATACCAAACCCCTCAGCCAAGGCCACCACTGACACTCATTCCAGCTACCTTCCCCGTGGCCTATGCCTTCTCCATCTAAATATTCGCAGCCTAGCCCCTAAGCTCGATCAGCTCCAGGTCCTAGCCGCCCACCATGCCCCCGACATAATCATCCTATCCGAGTCCTGGCTAATCCCCAGCCTTCCAGATAATACCATCACTATTCCAGGGTACACCATCACACGGCAAGACCGGCCCTCCAGAGGCGGTGGTGTGGCTATGTACATCAAATCAGCCCTACACTTCACTGTCTCCCTCACTAAAGCTGAACCCAAAGCTTTCAAGCTCCTAATGGTAAAACTGTCCCCTCCCTCCTCATTACCTATCTTTGTGGCTGGAATCTATTGCTGCCCAGGCACATCGACCACAATAGTCACCGACCTTCTAGGCCAGCTCTCATCTCTCGCACAGTCAGTTGAACTATATGTCATGGGTGACTTTAACCACAACTGGCTAGCACCCACTTTTAACAAAACCCAAACTGAAATAACCACTCTCAACCTTAGTCAAACCATTTCGGAACCCACACGCTCTAACCATAAGTCTGGTAATCACTCCTTCCTTGACTGGGTGCTTACATCCCACCCACACCGCATTGTTAGTTCAGGCCTCCTCCCTGATTCCATCAGTGACCACCATCTAATCTACTTGGTACACAAGATCCACAGAATTAAATCCCCTCCCAAATTCATATTCCAATGGTCATTCACATCCCCTAACCTCTCCCCTCTCCTTGATGATTTGGCCCACTCTAATTGGGTCCCGAGCCCTACCTGCTCTAACATGGATGCAGCCCTCTCACACTTTCGGAACACCTTTCTCACCACCTGGGACAAACACGCCCCCCTGCATCAGGCTAGAGTCAGGGGGTCTCATCTATCCTGGATCTCCCCTGAGCTGATAGCTTGCCAACAAGCCCGTGACAAGGCCTGGTGAAACTACAAATCCATGCTCCTCCCAGGCAACTACATCACCTGCCGCACTCTCCACAACAAGTGCACAAAGGCCATCTGCTTAGCTATGGCTGATTACTTCAACAACACCCTAAATGCAAACCTTGGGAGTCCTTCTAAATTCTGGAAAGTCATTAACTCCCTCTTCACCCCCCAAACAAAAAGGCCCCCTCCTCTCCTCCTCTCCCAAGGGACTCTCCTCTCCAACCCCCTGAAGGTAGTCTCCGAGTTTAATTCCTATTTTACTACATGCGCCCAGGTATCTAGAGGCTTGGCTCAATCGACACCTCTCCTTTTCCACACATGTGGATGCCATCATTTCAAAACTGTGCCCAAAACTTGGTGCCCTCTATTGAAACTGCTCTAGTCTCCCACTATCGGTCAGACGGGAACTAGTCCAGAAAATGATTCTACCCTCCTTCAACTACTGCGATGTCATTTACAGCTCCACCGCCAAGACCACCCTAACCAGACTTGACCCCCTCTTTAATGCTTTCTTGCAACTTCGCCCT
Source organism: Neoceratodus forsteri (assembly GCA_016271365.2). Taxonomy (NCBI): domain Eukaryota; kingdom Metazoa; phylum Chordata; order Ceratodontiformes; family Ceratodontidae; genus Neoceratodus; species Neoceratodus forsteri. Next base: position 126,159,852 of record CM057455.1, read on the forward strand.
CGATGCTCCCCCCCGCTCACATCACTGCGAGCTCTACCGCTCACTGGCCCTGCCATCCCTGAGCAACCGGCACCTAATTCATAGAGCAAATCCACTTCCAATTTCTGGCTCAGCTCCCTCCCTCCTCCCTACCTCGCTTCCTCCTTATCTTCCCTCCACCCCACCCACTCCCTCAGGTCCTCTGATGCTAGGCTTTTGGTCATCCTCACCATAGGACCAGCACCAGCAATCAGCCTTCTCTTACCTCTTCCCTAAACTCTGGAACTGCCTGCCGGCTCAGATCTGCCATTCATCATCCAAACACTCCCTATCCTTTGCCCTCACTAGCTTCCATGCACCAAATTGCAACTGCCTCTGACCCCCGATAGCTCTCTTCCACCATCATCCCTTGCGCCTGACCAGCAGCTTGGCCTTCACCTAATTGCCTGGCTTATACACTGCCCCTACACACTTCCTCACTCCCACTCTCTAATTCCCTCCTAATCTCTCCCTTCCCCCCTCCTTCCCTCCCACCTAATTAACCTATGCTTCTCAACCTCACACACTGCTACTGCTCCCCTCTCCCTCCTCCCTCCCCCACCCTTATTTCACCCCTCATCCTCTCCTCCAGCTCCTACTGTCAACTTGTTGCATCTCGCCTCAACTCAATTCCTGCTACTGGCACTCAAGTATTGTTATTGGCACTTACTTAATCATGTATTAACCTTGAAGTGTTCCATGATATGTATTCCCTGTCCTGATGTTTGATTCCTGTACTGTTTCACCTATTGTAAAAATGTGCTAATGTAATCCTGTACTGCTCCACCTATTGTAAAAATGTGCTAATGTAATTCTGTACTGCTCCACCTATTGTAAAAATGTGCTAATGTAATCCTGTACTGCTCCACCTATTGTAAAAATGTGCTAATGTAATCCTGTACTGCTCCACCTATTGTAAAAATGTGCTAATGTAATCCTGTACTGCTCCACCTATTGTAAAAATGTGCTAATGTAATCCCACCCAACTGCACATTATCTGTATTACGCTATTCAATATTCAATGTTTGTATGTTGATCTGCCTCCACTTGTAACCCTTCCCCCCAGGTCGCACCGTGAGACGAGCATCTTTTTGTTCAGTATGCCTTTCCTGGTGAAACATTTTCAATAAATAAATAATAAATATGTATTGTCCCTGTCTCCATTACCTGACTGATGCAGTCATTCTCTGCAGCTGTTGCTGTTCTGTTGCATATGTAGTGTCCCTGCCTCTATAACCTGACTCCTGCAGTCATTCTCTGCAGATGTAGCTCCTGCATTTCATGTTCCTTGTTACTACCTCTGTGACCTGACTCATCCAGCAGTTCTCTGTAGCCGTAGCTGTTGTGCTGCATATTTCCTGTCCCTGTCTTTGTATCAAACTCATGCAGTCATTATCTGCAGCTGTTATTTATTTATTTATTTAAAAGTTTTACCAGGAAAACATACTGAGTGGGTTACCACTCGATTCCAGATGCGTCCTGGGGGATAGGGACATGTGGAACATACATCATAAGAAGAGTGTACAAGAAATGCAGTTACATTTACATACAGTAGAGGAAGATTGTACATTTTGAACAGTACACTATGCAGGAAGTTGTTATGAGAACTCAGAGGGGAGGACAGGAGCATACAAGTAATAGACATGAAGTGGAAGCACATGTGTGCAGCTTACATATTACAAACAATAGGAGAAATAGTGCATGTGACAATTAACAAATAGGTATAATTAGCTGTGAAACAAGTACCAAGCAAAAGAGTTTATACACGTTTCTAAGAAAGGACTGCTCCTGCAACCCCTAACAATTTGCTCAACAAACGTGTAAACTATGCAGGGATGGTGTACTATGAGCATGTCAAGAAGGCTTAAATATGAATAGTGGACTTGGGGTACCAGCCCTTTGGATGGCCCTATGTGCAGGCACATGTAGGGGAGAAGTGGGCCTTGAGGAGGTTGTTTTGGTGAGCCGAGTTAGTGAAATTATGAACATCTTCTGGGAGAGCATTCCAAAGTTTAAGCATGATATAATTGAACGCCACTTGGCCCCTTGATGTGGCCATGCGTGGAACATATAGGAGCTGGGAGTTACCACTCCTAAGGGAGTAGGTGGGCTGTGATGGGACTGCAAGGGCAGATGCAAAGTAGGGGTGAAGGGACTGTGCCCAGAATTTTGCAGTGGTCCTGATGCTGTGGCTATGTCTGTGAGCATGGAGTGATGTTAGATTGAGGGAGCTGTAGAGGTCGCCGTGATGAGTCAAAGTGGGGCAGTCAAGGGCAAAGTGACAGAAGAAGTGGAAAAGAGGGTCAAGGCTGGCTGGGGCAGACTTGGGAGCAGCACAGTATACTGTGTCCCCGTAGTCCAGAATCGGGAGGATAATTTTTGGGACTATTTCCCTGCGGGCTGCCAGGGGAAAGCTACCCTTGTTCCGGTATAAGGCTTCTAGTTTTGGGTGCAGCTTTTTGTGGATTGAGTCAATGTGAGTGGAAAAGTCCAGGTGCTGATCAAGCCGAACCCCGAGGTAATTGAAGGAGGTGAAGGTCTCAAGATGGGTCCCCTCAGTGGTGAAAAAAGTGGGAATAGAAGGGAGTCTGGAGAGCCTTTGCCTTTTCCCAAAAGTTATGGAGACTGTTTTTTGGGGGGTTAGAAAAAGTTGGTTTGACCGAAACCAATGCTGTACCGCATTAAAATCTTGTTGGAGAGTATAGGCCACTACATCGGTGGAGGGGCTTGTGGCGAATAGTATGGTATCATCAGCATAAAGGTGTATGGATGTGTGAGTGCAGATTGAGGGACATTCATTTAGGAAGATTGAGAAGAGTTGTGGGCATGGGACTGAGCTCTGTGGGACCCCAGTAGTAACAGGGAGGGGGGGAGGTGTTAGTTCCGATTCTTACTGATTGAGTTCTACCTGCCAAGTAGGAGTGAAACCAACTGGAGGCTTCACCAGAGAGTCCAGCACTTGATAGTTTGGATAGCAGTAGGGAGTTGGAGACAGTATCGAAAGCTTTAGTGAGGTCAATGAAAATGGCAGAGGTGGTGTGCCCTTTATCCATGCCCGTGAGGATGACATCGGTGAGCCTTAGCAGGGAGGTTATGGTGGAGTGTGATTTCCTGAAGCCTGATTGGTAGGGTGTAAAGAAAGAGGATGAGTCAAGGAAGGATGAAAGTTGGGCTAGGACACGGCACTCCTGTAGTTTGGCAAGGATGGGGAGTAAGGAGATTGAGTGGTAGTTACCCGGTGATGAGGGGTCACCCCCTTTTGGGAGGGGGATGACAGTAGCATGCTTCCAGTCGGATGGTACTTCAGCCAGAGAAAAAGAGAGGTTGAACATCGCAGCCAGCGGAGTGGCAATGGCAGGGGCAGATAGATGTAACATTTTGGAATCAAGCCCTGATGGGCACTTGCCTTTTGAGGGGTTGAGAGACCGCAGGGCTTTAAACACAATGAGCAGAGTAACCTGACAGAAAGAGAAGCCAGTAGTCTGGTATGTTGTAGGCATTGGGGTAGGTGCATTCTTGGGGGGGGTGCTGAAGAGAGTCTAGAAGAGAGGATATACAGCTGGTGAAGAAATTGTTGAATGCCAAGGCCACTTTAGCTGGTTCAGAGAGCATGGAGCCTTCTACATTTAGGGTTGGGGTGGGGAGTGAGCAGGGGGAGTGAGGAGTGACTTGATTGTTTTCCAGAAATTAGTTGGGTGAGTTAGGTTTGTTTTGAAGGATGCCTTGAAATAATTGGCTTTGGCCTGCCTGATTTGCCTAGTCCAAGAGTTACGAAGTGAGCGGTAAAGTTGGAGTGCCACCTGGGTGCCTGTTGTCTTATACTTTTTCCAGGCATGGTCCCTAGCTTGGAATTGGCTAAAGAGTTCAGCTGAGACCCAGGGCAGGTGAGCACCCCTTACCCTCTTTCTCCGTAGGGGCGTGTGGGTGTTCCATACAGCTAGGAAGCTATCGTTAAAGAATTTTAGGGCTGAATCAAAGGAGGAAGTCTGGGAGATGAAAGTCCAGTCGGCCTGTGTCAGGTCACTTAGAAGCGCCTCTAGATTGAGAGCTTTGTATGACCTAGTTAACAAAGTCCTTGGTGGCGGGGCATTGGGTCTGAAGATTTTTCTTACAGAGTAGATTATGTGGTGATCACTTAGGGAGTCAGGGAGGAGTCCAGCTTTGATGATCTGATGGGGGTGTGAGGTAAGGGCCCAATCCAAGAGGGAGTGGTTCTGAGATTTGTGATTTAGATGACTGGGTTCAGAAATCTGTTGGGTGAGGTTTAGGGCAGTGATTTGGCTCCGAAGTTTGGAGTTATTGTTTGCTAGCCAGTTGAAATTGAAATCCTCTAGAATGTGTAACTTGCCCCCAAAGGAATTAGCGTTTAGGGTGCTCAGATAGACCAGCATGTCTGGCTGGGAGGTGTCCGGGGTGCAGTAGGACCCAGCAATATATAGTGGGGTGGAGTGTGGAAGGGAGAGTTTGATTAGGAGGGAATTGATAGACTGAGTGGACATGGAGAGCTGTACCGGGGTGAACTGGAGCATCGAGGAGATGAACATAGCTACGCTTCCATTTTTCTTGCTAGGTGGTCTTGATGAATGAGTGAGTAGCGGGTATAGATACTTCTGAGTCAAGTTGTGGGGTTTTAGCCAGGTTTCAGTGAGTATCAATACATCCGGGTGGAGTGACATTACTATTGGTTGAAAGGCTGTGATTTTGTTCAGGATGCTACAGATGTTGAGGTGAATGAGTTTAAGACCTTTTGGTAATGTGAGAGTCTGGTAGGTGCTGGGGGGGAATGGGCCGGGGTTTAGTTCTACGTCTCCAGACAGGAGGAGCAGCAATACTACCAGGCGTTTAAGAGTGTGTATGCTCCATTTAGGCTTGTGGGGGATAATCAGCTGATGGGATGTTTGTGGAGGGGTATTTAGTATGGTGGAGATTATAGCTGTGAGGCCTGTGTGAATGGATGGAGGCAGGATACTAGCATCAGGGATCCAGCCGTTCTGGTAGTAGCAATGTAGCTGCAGTATTGGGGAGATAGTTTCAAGACAGGGAGTAAGGACATTTCCTAATGAGAGGGGGTTTGGAGGTAGGCGAGGATGGGAAGCAGGAGGAAGGGAGGGAAGTATGGGGAGTGAGCTGGCAGATTGTGGTGAGAAGCATAAGCAGCATGATGTTTGCAGGATTTGACAGTGGGATAGGAGAGTGTAGTGGCCTCTAGAGGGAGGGGTGGTCAAAAAGGGTGCCAAGATGGGAGGGAGGAATATAGGTAGGCACTGTGTAGGAGAGAGGAAAATACACTAAACTGAATAGTGCAACAAATGTGGTGAGAAGGAAATGCAGAGGATGCAGGGGTGTCCTCTAGTGGGGATTAATGATAGCCTGCTAATGGGGAACTCGGCTGATTGGTTTCAGCCATCACATGTCTCTGACTATAATACACTGAGACGACCAAGGGTGGTGGTGGGAGAGGTGGGGCTTTCTTGAATCGGGAGCCAAGAATCGTGGTGGTGCTGCTGAAATGGCATACCTGGGAGAGCTGTGTGGAGAGCTGTTGTGGGGGAGGGTGTCCAACTGCCCTCTTGGACCCTCGGGGGAGCCGCGGAGTTCGTTTCTGAGGAGGTGAGAGAGAGAACAGTGCTATAAGTACAGCAAACTAAATTTGAATTTGGGGAGGGGCTGGGGGAAGTAATTTGGATCTGGGCAGGGCTACACACTATCTCAGGCAGTACACAATTCGGCAGTAAAACACAGGAAATTTCAGTCACAATGCAAATAAAGGAGTAAGCATTAAAGCTAACAAAATGACTAGAATTAAGCTAGCAAGTTAGAATTAAAGTTAACAAAATGACTAGAATTAAGCTGGCAAGTTCATACAAAAAACTATCTCCATGCATGTGACGAAGTTAATTGTGCAGCCTTTAACGGTGAAGTCGGTTAAAAAATGGTACCAGTCCTGAGTCAGGAGCCGAGAATCGTGGTGGTGCTGCTGAAATGGTGTACCTGGGAGAGCTGTGTGGAGAGCTGCTGTGGGGGAGGGCATCTAACTGCCCTCTCGGACCCTCGGGGGAACAGCGGAGTTCATTGTTGTTGTTGTATTGCATGTTTCTTGTTCCTGCTTCTGAACCCAGGCTCATGCCATTGTTCTCTGCAACTGTTTCTGTTGTGTTGCATGATTCCTTTCACTATCTATGTAACCTGGCATTTGCAGTTGTTCTCTGCAGTTGTTGCTGTTGTATTGCATGTTTCTTGTCCCTGTCTCTTTAATGCAACTCACACAGTCATTTTCTTCAGCTGTTGCTGTTATGTTGCATGCTTCTTGTCCCTGCCTCTGTAACCAGACTAAAGCAATTGTTTTCTGCTGCTGTTGCTGTTATCTTGTATGCTTATTGTAACTGCATCTGTAACCTGTCTCATGCACTCATTCTCTGCTGCTGTAGCTGTTGTGTTGCAAGTTTAATGTCCCTGCCTCTGTAATCGGACTTATGCCATTGTCTGAGCAGCTTTTGCTGTTGTGTTGCATGTTTTGTATCCCTGCCTCTGTACCGTGACTCAAGCAATCATTTTCTTATGTTGTAACTTTTGTGTTGCATGTTTATTGTCCTTGCCTCTGTATACTGACTCATGCAGTCATTCTCTGCAACTGTAAATATTGTGCTTCATGTGTTTTTGTCCCTGGCTCTGTAACCTGACTCATGCAATCATTATTTGCAGCTGTAGGTGTTGTGTTGCACGTTCAATGTCCTTGATACTGTAATCTGACTCATACTACTGTTCTGTACAGCTTTTGCTGTTGTGTTGCATGTTTTGTGACCCTTCCTCTATAACATTACTCATGCTGTCATTATCTCCTGCTGTAGCTGTTGTGTTGCATGTTTATTGTCCATGCCTCTATAACCTGACTCACACAGTCATTCTCTGCAACTGTAGCTGTTGTGTTTTATGTTTATTGTCCCTGGCTCTGTAACCTGACTCATGCAGTCATTCCCTGCTGCTGATGATGTTGTGTTGCATGTTTCTTATCCCAGCCTCTGTAACCTGACTCATTAAGTTATTATCTGCAGCAGCTGCTGTTGTGTTGCATGTTTAATGTCCCTGTCTCTGTATCCTGACTCATGCAGTCAGTCTCTGCAGCTGTTGCTGTTGTGTTGCATGTTTTTTGTCCCTGCCTCTGAAACCTGTCTCATGCAGTCATTCTCTGCAACAGTTGCTGTTGTATTGCATGTTTATTGTAACTACCTCAGTACCTGACTCATGCAGTCACTCTATCATGCTATAGCAGTTGTCTGCAAGTTTATTGTCCCTACCTCTGTACTTGACTCATGCAGTCATTCTATGATGCTACAGCTTTTGCAATGCTTATTTTCCCTGCTTCTGTAACCTGACTCATGCAATCATTCTCTGCTGCTGGTGATGTTGTATTTCATATTTCCTATCCCAGCCTCTGTAAGCTGACTCATGAAATTATTCTCTGCAGCTGTTGCTCTTGTGTTGCATGTTTAGTGTCCCTATCTCTGTATCCTGTCTCATGCAAACATTCTCTGCAGCTGTAGGTCTTGTGTTGCATGTTTATTTTCCCTGTCTCTGTAACCTGACTCATGCAGTCATTCTTTGCAGCGGTTGCGGTTGTGTTGCATGTTTATTGTCCCTACCTCTGTACCTGACTCATGCAGTTATTCTATGATGCTGTAGCTGTTGTCTTGCATGTTTATTGTCTCTGCTTCTGTACCTGACTCATACAGTCATTCTATGACACTGTAGCTGTTGTCTTGCATCTTTATTGTCCTTGCCTCTGTATCCTGACTCATTAAGTCATTCCTTGCATCTGTAGCTGTTGCATTGCCTGTTTATTGTCCCTGTTTCCATAACCTATCCTTGCCTCTGTAACTTGACTCATGCAAACATTCTTTACAGCTGTTGCTTTTGAATTGCAAGTTTCTTGTCTTTGTCTCTGTAACCAACTCCTGCAGACATTTTCTGCACTGTTGCTATTGTGTTGTATGTTTCTTGTCCCTGCCTCTCTAACCTGGCTCTTGCAGTCATTCTCTGCAGCTGTTGCTTTTGAATTGCATATTTCTTCTCTTTGTCTCTGTAACCTGACTTGTGAAGTCATTTTGTGTACTGTTGCTGTAGTTTGCATGTTTCTTGTCCCTGCTCTGTAACCTGAGTTATGCAGTCATTTTCTGCTTCTGTTGCTGTTGTGTTGTATGTTCATTGTCTCTGCATCTGAAACCTGACTCATGTAGAAGTTATCTGCAGCTGTTGCTGTTACGTTTAATATTTCCTGTCCCTGCCTCTTTTACCTGACTCATTTAGTCATTCTCTGCAGCAGTAGCTGTTGTGTTACATGTTTGTTTGCAGCTGCCTCTATAACCTGTCTCATGCAGTCATTTTCTGCAGTGCTTGCTGTTGTTTTGCATGTTTGTTATCTCTACCTCAGAAACCTGGCACATGCAATTGTGCTCTGCAGCTGCTGCTGTTGTGCCTCATGTTTCCTGTCCCTGCCTTTGTAACCTGGCTCATGCAATTGTTGTCTGTGGCTGAAGCTTTTGTGTTGAATGTTTATTGTCCCTACCTCTGTAACCGGACACATGGAGTCATTCTCTGCAGCTGTAGCTGTTGTTTTGCATGTTTATTGTCCCTGCCTCTGTAACCTGACTTATGCAGTAGTTCTCTGCAGCTGTTGCAATTGTGTTGCATATTTCCTGTCCCTATGTCTTTTACCTGACTCATGCAGACATTCTCTTAAGCTGTAGCTGCTGTGTCACATGTTTATTGTAGCTACCTCAATTACCTGTCTCATGCAGTCATTTTATGCAGTGCTTGCTGTTGTTTTACATGTTTGTTATCCCTACCTCAGAAACCTGGCTCATGCAATTGTGCTCTGCAGCTGCAGCTGTTGTGCCTCATGTTTCATGTCCCTGCCTTAGTTGCCTGGCTCATGCAGTTTTTTGCTGCAGTTGTTGTATTACATGTTTCTTTTCCTGTCTCTGTAACCTGACTCCTGCTGTTGTTTTGCTGCAGCTGTTGCTGTTATTGATTTATGTTTCTTACCCTGCCTCTGTAACCTTACTCATGCAGTTGTTCTGTGCAGCTGTTGCATTTGTGTTGCATGTGATTGTCCCTGCCTCTAAAACCTGTCTGATGCAGTCATTCTCTGCAGCTGTAGCTAATGTGTAGCATTTGTATTGTCTCTGCCTCTGCAACCTGGCTCATTCAGTCATTCTCTGCAGCAATTGTTGTTGTGTTACATGTTTGTTGTCCCTGCCTTTGTACTTGACTGATGCAGTCATTCTGTGATGCTGTAGCTGCTGTCTTGCATGTTTCTTGTCCCTGCCTCTCTAACCTGACTCATGTATTCAGTCCTTGCATTTGTAGCTGTTGTATTGCAATTTTATTGTCCCTCCTTCCATAACCTGTTCTTGTCTCTGTAACCTGACTCATGCAGTCATTCTCAGCAGCTATAGTTGTTGAGTTGCATCTTTCTTGTTACTGCTTCTGTAACTCGATTCATTCAGTACTTCTATGTAGCTGCTGCTGTTGTATATCATGTTTTCTGTACCTGCCTCTGTAACCAGACTCATTCAGTCATTCTCAGCAGCAGCTGTTGTTGTTGTGTTGCATGTTTCTTGTCCCTGCCTCATTCCATTGTTCTCTGCAGCTGTTGATGTTGTGTTGAATGTTTCTTTTCCATACCTCTGTATCCTGGCTCTTGCAGTTGTTTTCTGCACCTGTTTCTGTTGTATTGTATGTTTCTTGTCCCTGTCTCTGTAACACAACTCCTGCAGTCATTTTCTTCAGCTGTTGCTGATTTGTTGCATGTTTCGTGACTCTGCCTCTGTAACCTGACTTATGCAGTCATTTTCTGCTGCTTTTGCTGTTGTGTTGTATGTTTATTGTCCCTGCCTCTATATCCTGACTCATGAAGTCATTCTCTGCAGATGTAGCTGTTGGGTTGCATGTTTCTTGTTACTGCTTCTGTGACCTGACTCATGCAGTAGTTCTCTGTAGCTACTGCTGTTGTGTTACATGCTTCCTGTCCCTGCCTCTATAACAGACTGATACAGTCATTCTCTGCAGCTGTTGTTGAGCTGCATGTTTCTTGTCCATGCCTCTGAACCCATGCTCATGCCATTGTTCTCTGCAGCTTTTGCTGATGTGTTGCATGTTTCTTTTCCCTAGCTCTGTAACCTGGCTCTTGCAGTTGTTCTCTGCAGCTGTTGTTGTTGTATTGCATATTTCTTGTTCCAGTCTCTGTAATGCAACTCATTCAGTTGTTTTTTTCAGCTGTTGCTGTTGTGTTGCATGTCTCATGTCCCTGTCTCTGTAACTTGACTAATGCAGTCATTTTCTGCAGCTGTTGCTGTTGTGTTGTATGCTTATTGTCCCTGCCTCTGTAACCTGACTCATGCAGTCATTGTCCCGGATTCCCCCCTTTTCCCCTCACAAAAGACAGAGACCATTGTTTGTTGTGCTCAGATTGGCAATTAATTTATTTATATTCATAATCCAATATTCCATTTCCATTTCTTTATTATCATATTTCCAGAAATTTAATTTATTTCCATCCACATATCAATCTCTGATTATCCCTCCTCCAGGTGAAAACCTGGGTGCCTTCTGTTTCTCCTTTTCTGCTGAGTAGCGGTGGCTTGAGACCACTTTCTTCTTCGCTTCTTGTGTTATTCCTTTTTCTTCCCCCTCCCCTTTTTCCCCACTAGCCAGTCTCCACCTTGTGTTGAATGGCTGGCTTCCTATCCATGATTCATGCTCCCTACCTCAGGAATAATCCTTTCTTCCCCTTTCTTTTTTTTTTTTATATACCAGCTTTTTCCTGTGTTCTCCATTCCTCTATGAAACCCATTGTTTCTGTGTTAAACATGTCTATGGCTAGGTCCAACAGGTGCACACCATCTGGCCTGTAGAAGTCCTCCACACATTCTTCTACCTCCCACAGTATCATCTGCCCCACCATCTGCCTTATCAACGTCCCCATCCTTCTATTCATCTTTTTCCTGGTCCTCTCCACCACCCTGTGGCTGTGTTCCTGTCTCCATACCCTTCTCGGTATCATATCTGACCAGGCGAGGCATACCTGAGGCCACCACTGCTGTATTGCCACTAGGTCCCTTTTTATCTGTTAGTATGTGTGTACCCATGGTCTGCTCACCAGGTCATTGCCCCCTAGATGTATAATGATTAGGTCTGGACTGGGCCAATGTCCCTTGAGTTCCTTCAAAGCAGGAAGGAGCTGTGCCCATCTCATCCCCCATATGCTGTGCCATACCAACCTACACTGTCTTACCTCCTGGTACAGATGCTTCCCCCAGCTTTCTTCTCTGCTCTCTTTCCAGCCCAAAAAATATAGGAATGGCAACAGATCTAGACTGCTGTGATCCTCCCTCTACCTATGGGGTGCAAAGAAAAATTAATTAATTTACATACATACATTACGCCCTCACTGTATTATCCCCGCCTCTTTCCTTTCTTTGCCCCCAACTTCCCCCTTTACCTGTGCTCCCCGTGGAACACCACAATTCCATTTTTTTTATACCACACTTCTCCTTTTCCTCTTTTTTTTTTTTTTTTTACTTCACACTCTGATGTATCTCTTATAACTGGCTGACCACCAGCGCCCTTTCCAAAATGCCCTTCATGGGGTTCCCCATTGCCTGCCACTGTGAGGCAGCCCCAATCCATAAGGAATAGGATGAGTAATTAATTGGGTCCTCCCCCAGAAACTGCATGCCCTTTTTCAGTACTGCTGTGACTTGATAGGCGGTGACCCTTTTTCTGTCACCATGTACAAATAGCTTTCCCGTCCTGGTCACCTGTTATGTGGCGAAAACCCACAGAGCCTGCACTGGGCATATCACAATCTCTGATTGCCCTTTCAGTGTTACCATGCAACCTTGCCCTTTTTGGTCTGTTTTTGACCTTCTTAGCTTGATCCGTGTCTCTTTCACCCCCCCAACTCACATCGTCCCATTCCAAACCTCCTTCCTTGTCATCTTTCCCATGGCCTACCACCTCACTCACTCTCATAGCCACATAAACATTATCACACATAAATTGTGTAAATAAGCTGGGCCCTCAGCCTTGATCTGCATATTACCGGGAGCACCTCTTTTAGCCTTATTAGCCACTGCTCCCTATTGGCCTCCTATTGATCTCTGGCCCACGTTTCAACCTGCCCCATCCCACGCATCATTCTTCTGATGAGCAGTGATTTTGTCAGGTCATTCCACCCTTTTAGTCTGCAGATAACACTAATCCCTGCAAGATAAAACCCCATTGTGGCATGGGCAGTCCCTTTCTGCCATTGCTCCACGGTGAACATTCCCAACTGTTCCTCTGTGAGCAGCCCACTTACCTCCATCTGGTGCTCTGCCCTGAAAGTTTGAAACACTTGTCAGGATCCATCGTAGGTCCTCAGAGTCCGAGGTGCCCATGAGCTGCGAAACAGCAGTTCTGCTCCTTCTTGACAACGTCCCAGATGTTCGTTAGTATGGGCATTTTTTGTTCCTCTGCTGCTGGTGTCAGCCACCAGAAATGGTCCAGCTGCAGATGGGAAAGGCTGTCAGCCAGGGTATTGCGTACCCCTTCTATGTGTTTTGCTCTGAATGACATGTTCAGCTGCAAAGCCCTTAACACTAAACGTCGTAATACCTGCATGACTGTATCTGACTTGCTCCCCTGTTGTTTAGTACATCAACCACTGCTCTATTGTCACACCAAAATGTCACTTTCTGATGCCGTAATTCCTCCCCCCAGACCAAGGTACATGCCCATATGGGCATGATCTCCAGTAGTGTTATATCTCTCACTTTTTTGTCCCTCACCCAGCTGGCAGGCCATGGTTCTGCAAACCACCTGCCCCTCAGGTAACCCCCCATGCCTAGCCCCAGCAGTGTCTGTGTGGGTCGAGGTCTGTGTTGTACAGCCACTCCTCTTGCCAGAAAGAACACCCATTATACTCCTTAAGAAATTCTTCCATATTCTAAATCCTCCCTGACACCTTGTGTCAAGTCCACCCAGTGATGTGGTCTGGTGACCCCTGCTGTAGCCCTAACTAACCTCCTTGTGAATGCCCGTCCTGGTCCAATGGCCCTGCGGCAGTTCAGATGCCCCAGCACCTGCTGCACTAATTTTAGTTGTACCCTTCTCCTGCTGGTGTGTGCTGAATCAGTTCCTTCAATTTACTTTTTGTCCGGTAGTCTAAATATTTCATTCGGGTATCTTTCTCAATCCCCAGGAACTCCATCACCCTGTTGGGTCCTTCTGTTTTTTCTGGTGCCAGTGGAACCCCTAGCTTCTGGCACAACTCCTGAAACTTACCCAGCATAGTTTGTGTCTCTTTTTTCCCCCTCCCAATGAACACAAAATCATCCAGATAATGGATGACCATCCTATAACCCATTTTTTCTTGGAATATCCACTGCAAACAGGTGCTGAATGCTCGAACGTGCTATGGAACATCCCATTGGCATTGCTTTGTCAAAATAATACTGCCCCCAATTTTAAAACCCAATAGATCCCAGTCTTCTTTCCTAACTGGCAGCAGTCTGAAAGTGGACTCAATGTCCGGTTTTGCCATCCATGCATCCTCTGTGGCCCAGATTATCTGGACTGCGTCCTCTAGTGTCACATATGTCACCCTACTATGCTCCTCACTGATGAAATCATTCACCGAGTCCCCTTCTGGATAGGACAGGTGGTGGATCACCCAGTGTTCCCCTTCTTTTTTCTTTGGTACCAAACTCAATGGCGAAATCCGCATGTTCCACAATGGGGGTACATTAAATGGGCCCTCTACCCTCTCTGCTGCCTTTTCTTTATCTATCTTCTGTCTTAACATCCCTTCCTTTCCTTTCACTGACCCCAGGTTGCTCTCCTCTCTCGCTTGTCTGAGCCCCCCACACTGCAGTGAAAATCCTGTGTTAAAACCTCCTATAATTATATCCCGCACGCTTGTGTTTAGATATCTGTCCAAACAGGCTGTCCATGCCTCCAAGTTGATGGGAGTTCTGGCCATCCCAAACTGGTCCCTGTCATGCCCCCCATTACTCCTCCCCGGCTCCTCCCCCTTGTTTTGTGCAAAGTTTCTTCTCTCAGTGAATCTGACCCCCTCTACTCGTGTTCGACCTACCCTTCCTCCCCTGTTCCATGTCTACCCTCTAAACCCCTGGCCTTCTTGAAAAAACTGCTGACCTGACCCTTGACCCCCATATCCCATGCCCCCTGGGCCCATGTCATTCTACACCTACTTGCTGGGTGCCCTCCCCCGCATTTTGAACAAGCATGCTGGAAATGACATTGAGGCCACGAGCAAAATGCCCTGTTGTAAGCCCAGCAGCATCTCTGGGGCATAGCCCCCTTTTTTCCCCATTCACCTTCTGGTGTGGACTGATCTGTTACGTAGTCGGTCCATAAATCTAGCTGCTTGGTGCCCCATCTCATGTCCCCAAATGTTGCCATTCTCTGCCAAAAAAACTCATCATAGTATAACCACCCCACCCCGCCCTTTGCTTTTGCCCTCCATGTTATCAAGGAATAAGTGATGAGCGGGATGCCTAGCTCCAGCCTTTTTTCCAGTACGATGGCTGAGAAAGTGGCAAAACCTACAAACCACCCATCCCAAGTCTTACCTTTTATGAACTTGTCGTCCTCCTTCTTCTCTAACAGCACTATCGCTGCTGCCATTTCACTCTTACCTATGCCCTCAGTTTCCTCATACTTGGCTGCCACTTCCTGGCTCACCAAAACAAATATATCCACATACCCCCCTTTCCATATTTTTTCCTTTGTGGCCAGTGGCACATGCTCACCTATCCTCATCCCAGGTGCACCTATCTCCCTTGTACCTTTCCCTTCTCTCTCTCTGTACACCCTTCATTTTTTCCTGGCACCTCCTTCTCTACCCTAATCTCTGCCAGGGCCGATTCCATCTGCCCTAGACTTCCTGTTCCCAGTGCCGACACCATTTGACCTATGTATTCTTTTATACTGTCCCCCTCTGCACTGGATGTGTTACCTATAACCTTGTCCGGGCCTTGCTGCCTGGAGTCTTCCAAGTGTCCCCTTGCTTCTCCCTGCGGTTGTGGAGGAGGGTGAACTGCTAGGGGTTGTGGAGGGAACACCACATTCTGGGGATCTGGTCTGGGTTCAGCCAGGGAGATCCCACCTTGATTAGGGGAGGTACCGATGTCACCAAGTCTACAGGCTGCAGGGGTACTGGATCAGCTACCTTGGTGGGTCCCACTACCAGTGGTGGCACCCTAGCAGGACTGTGTGGCCCTTCGGCTGGTCGTTTCCCTATGCCACCTTTTTCCGGCCCCGCTTTTCTCTTTTCCCCAGGTCCCCCTGGTTCCTCCCTCTCCACCAGTTCTCACATTCTGTTGGCTTTTTCTGTCAATTCAATTATAGCCCTGTAAGCGTCTTCCTTTGATGGCCTGCTCTTCCTTGGTGCCATGTCCTTCTTTTCCTTTGCTCTGTGAAGACAACTACAGGAAGAGAAAAACAGGATTAATTGTATATCTATATATATATACCTGTCTGTAATGCCTTCTCTTTGTCCCTCACACCACAATGCTCGCATGACTAGTCAGGTCCCCAGTGAAGGCCTCCATCATGCCCGATGGGTCACCGGGTCCCTTGGCTGCTCTCTGCCATGTCCCTTGGGAGATACCCCACGCTATGTGGGCCACTTCCCACCCCTTGGCCTCCTCATCAGCCCCTATAAGCCTTCTGGCATGTACTCCCCCTCAGCGAGTGCTCATGCTCCCATTTCAGGTGAGCCAGTCTCCCTTGCCCTCTCCTATCCTCCTCCCTGCTCTTCTATTTGTATCCCCCCTTCCCCCCTCCCTTGTGCCTTGATGTCATGCCACATGGTCACAACATGCTTCCTCTTCCCCTTGCTACTGGACCCCCCCTCGCTGGTCCCTGTCTCATCACCAAGTCGTCCCCCCCTTTGCAGCCACTCAAGTGCCTCCACTTTTTTTTTAATGTCCTCGAGCCTCTCAAAAAACATCCTGCTGCTGTCCCTTTATTAGTTTCATTGTCTGAAGGATGAGAGCTCAACGATACAGCACCCACTCCTTCTGCACTACAGTGCAGTATTACCCGAACTACCTGTTGTGGGGCTAGAACTCACAACCTTCAGATCCTCCAGCCTCAAAGGTGAGCATGCTACATACTGAGCCACTGACACTGACTACTGCCACCCCCCTCACGGCATGTGATGTCATGCTGTGAGGTCCCGGGTCGCCCTCTCTCTTCCTTTGCCACAGGGCCTCTCCCAGGCCAACCAGCCACAGAAAACAGCACCGCATGACAGGAAAAGCTTGTCTCCAACTCCCACGTGGTGTGTGATGCCACGCCACGTGGTTCTGCATCGTGCTTTCTCTCCGCCTGCCTCAGGAGCCTCTTCAAGGCCTCCTATCCTTACCAGGGAGCCAAAAACAGCCCCAAGCAGCCACAACAGCCCCCAAACAAAGGAAAAGGTTTTTTTTTTTTAAACCCCTATGCGGTGTGTGCGTCACGCCACACGGTCTCAGATCGCGCTCTCTCTTCCCACCAGACCACACAAAGAATGGCCCAAAATGCCACAAAAGCCCAGAGAAAAACAAGGAAAGGCTTCCTTTATCCCACGCGGTGTGTGACATCACGCCACGAGGTCCCTCATCACGCACTCTCTCCCCTGCCTCAGGGGCCTCTTCAAGGCCTCCTCTCCTTCCAGGGAGCCAAAAACAGCCACAACCAGCCACAACAGTCCCAAAATGAAGGAAAAGGGGGCTTTTTACTAACCGCTACATGCTGTGTGGCATCAGGCCATGCGGTGTCAGATCGCTCTCTCTCTCTCTCTCTCTCCTCTGCCTCCCAGCCTCTTCCAGGCCTACCCTTCCCACCAGACCACACAAAAATGGCACAAAACACTTCAAAAACACTGCAAAAAAACTGGAAAGGCTTTTCCATACCCCCCCATGGCATGTGGCATCACGCCATGCGGTCTCAAATCGCGCTCTCTCTCCCCCCCTGCCTCAGGGCCTTTTCCAGGACCACTATTTTTACCAGGCAACCCCAGAAAACAAAAAAAGCCACAAACAGCTGCAAAAGCACCTAAAGCAAAGGAAAGGCTCCTGCCCTGTCAACCAAACCAAACCCACAATTTTTTGTTATCAGTGGCAAAACATCTACTCCTTTGAGCCACTAGCATTGCTTCTCCTGCAAATCCTGCCATCAAACTTAACAATCATGCCCCAAATTCCCTCATCTGATCCCCATCACTATCCAGGATCCCCCCTATTTTCCTCTGTTATATACTGTGACATATTTAGTCTTCTTATTACATCTATTATCTCTTCCTCTTTATATAAATATTTTTTTTAAAAAAACAACTTCACATCTCCTCCTGCAAATCAATTCCTTACCTCTCTCTCTCCTGGTGAACAAACCACAAAGAAATTGCAAAGATCCGACGTACTGCAGTTAATGTAAATCAAAAACTCCAGCAAAAAGTGTCTGAGGCCCCCTTGTGCTGTCCCTTATGTACCATCCTTCACCCCTCCCTTTCCTGTTACCTGTCCTTTGTTCTGGTCCTTAGTCCCTCCCCTTCCTTTCCCCCTTCCCTTCTAAGCACTATCATTCCATGACAGAGGGAAGGGGTGCACCAGGACAACCTGGTCTGCCCCTTAAAGGGCAAACTCCATTATTTGCAGCTGTAGCTGCTGTGTTGCAAGTTTAATGTCCCTGCCTCTGTAATCTGACTCATGCCATTGGTCTGTGCAGCTTTTGCTGTTTTGTTGCATGTTTTGTTTCCCTGCCTCTGTACCCTGACTCATGCAGTCTTCCTCTCCTGCTGCAACTGTTGTGTTGCACGTTTATTGTCCCTGCCTCTGTAACCTTACTCATGCAGTAACTCTTTGCATCTGTAGATGTTGTACTTTATGTTTTTGTCCCTGGCACTTTAACCTGACTCATGCAGTCATTATCTGCAGCTGTAGCTGTTGTGTTGCAAGTTCAATGTCCCTGACTCTGTAATCTGACTCATGCCATTGTTCTGTGCAGCTTTTGCTGCTGTGTTTCATGTTTTTGTGTCTCTGCTTCTGTAGCGGGACTCATGCGGTTATTCTCCCCTGCTGTAGCTGTTGTGTTGCACGTATATTCTCTGTACCTCTGTAACCTTACTCATGCAGTCATTCTCTACAACTGTGGCTGTTGTGCTTCATGTTTATTGTCCCTGCCTCTGTAATCTGACTCATGCTGTTGTTCTGTGCAGCTTTTGCTGTTCTGTGCATGTTTTGTGTTCCTGCCTCTGTACCATGACTCATGCAGTCATTCTCTCCTGCTGTAGCTATTGTGTTGCATGTTTATTCTCCCTGCCTCTGTAACCTGACTCATGCAGTCATTCTCTGCATCTGTACATGATGTGCTTCATGCTTTTTGTCCCTGATTCTGTAACCTGAGTCATGCAGTCATTATCTGCAGCTGTAGCTGTTGTGTTGAAAGTTCAATGTCCCTGCCTTTGTAATCTGACTCATGCCATTGTTATGTGCAGCTTTTGCTGTTGTGTTGTATGTTTTTGTGTCTCTGCCTCTGTAACATGACTCATGTAGTCATTCTGTCCTGCTGTAGCTGTTGTGTTGCATGTTGATTCTCTGTGCCTCTGTAACCTGACTCATGCATTCATTCTTTGCAACTATGGCTGCTGTGTGCTTCATTTTGTGTCCCTGGCTCTGGAACCTGACTAAGCAGTTTTTCTCTGCTGCTGTTGATGTTGTGTTGCATGTAACATATCCCAACCTCTATAGCGTGGCTCTTGAAGTCATTAACTGCAGCAGTTGCTGTTGTGTTGCATGTTTAGTGTCCCTGTCTTTGTATCCTGTATGCCAATCAGTCTCTGCAGCTCTTGCTGTTGTGCAGCATGTTCGTTGTCCCTGTTTCTGTATCCTGTCTCATGCTGTCATTATCTGCAGCTGTAGCTATTGTTTTACATATTTATTGTCCCTGCTACCTTTAACCTTGCTCAGTCAGTCATTCTTTGCAGCACTTCTTGTTGTGTTTCATGTTTGTCATCCCTGCTTCTGTACCTGACTCATGCAGTCTTTCTATGATACTGTAGCTGTTGTTTTGTATGTTTATTGTCCCTGCCTCTGAACCTAACTCATGCAGTCATTCCTTGCAGCTTTATCTGTTATATTGGCATTTTATTGTCCCTGCTTCCTCAATCTGTTCTTACCTCTGTAACCTGACTCATGCAGTCATTCTCTGCAGCTGTTGCTTTTGAATTGCATATTTCTTGTCTTTGTCTCTGTTACCTGATTACTGCAGTCATTTCTGTACTGTTGCTGTTGTGTTGCGTGTTTCTTCTCCCTGCCTCTGTAAAATGGCTCTTGCTGTCATTCTCTGCAGATGAAGCTATTGTGTTCCATATTTATTGTCCCTGCTACCTGTAACCTTGCTTAGTCAGTCATTCTCTGCAGCGGTTCTTGTTGTGTTTCATGTTTGGTGTCTCTGCCTCTGAACCTGACTCATGCAGTCATTCCTTGCATCTCTATCTGTCGTATTGCCATTTTATTGTTCCTGCTTCCACAATCTTTTTTTGCCTCTGTAACCTGACTCATACAGTCATTCTCTGCTGCTGTTGCATTTGAATTGCATGTTTCTTGTCTTTATCTCTGTTTACTGATTCTTGTAGTCATTTTCTGTATTGTTGTGTTGCATGTTTCTCTCTGCCTATGTAAAATGGCTCTTGCAGTCCTTCTCTGCTTCTGCTGCTTTTGAACTGCATGTTTCTTGTCTTTGTCTCTGTAACCTAACTCCTGCAGTCATTTTTTGTTCTGTTGCTGCTGTGTTGTATGTTTCTTGTCCCTGCCTCTGTAACCTGAATCATGCAGTCATTTTCTGCTTCCATTGATGTGTTCTATGCTTATTGTCCCTGCCTCTGAAACCTGACTCATTTTGTAGTTCACTGCAGCTGTTGTTGTTGTGTTGCATATTTCCTGTCACTGCCTCTTTTACCTGACTCATGCAGTTATTCTCTGGTGCTAAAGCTGCTGTGTTACATGTTTAGTGCAGCTACCTCTATAACCTGCCTCATGCAGTCATTTTCTACAGTGCTTGCTGTTGTTTCACAAGTTTATTATACCTACCTCAGAAACCTGGCTCATGCAATTGTTCTCTACAGCTTCTGCTGTTGTGCGTCATGTTTCCTGCCCTGCAACCTGGCTCAAGCATCCATTCTCTGAAGCTGTTGTAGTTATGTTCCAAGTTTATTTTTCCTACATCAGTACCTTAGCTCATGCAGTTGTTCTCTGCAAGCATTGCTGTTGTATGTTTCACGACCCTGTCTCTGTTGCCTTACTCATGTTGTTTTCCCTGTAGCTGTTGTATTGCATGTTTCATTTCCCTCTCTCTCTAACCTGACTTCTGCATTCTTTTTGCAGCAGCTGTTGTTGTTGTGTTTTATGTTTCTTGTCCCTGCCTCTGTATCCTAACTCATGCATGTGTGCTGTGTAGCTGTTGCTGTTGTGTTGCATGTGTATTGTCCCTGCCTCTGTACCCTGACTCATGCAGTCTTTCTCTCCTGCTGCAACTGTTGTGTTGCACGTTTATTGTCCCTGCCTCTGTAACCTTACTCATGCAGTAACTCTTTGCATCTGTAGATGTTGTACTTTATGTTTTTGTCCCTGGCACTTTAACCTGACTCATGCAGTCATTATCTGCAGCTGTAGCTGTTGTGTTGCAAGTTCAATGTCCCTGACTCTGTAATCTGACTCATGCCATTGTTCTGTGCAGCTTTTGCTGCTGTGTTTCATGTTTTTGTGTCTCTGCTCTTCTGTAGGGACTCATGCGAGTTATTCTCCCTGCTGTAGCTGTTGTGTTGCGCGTATATTCTCTGTACCTCTGTAACCTTACTCATGCAGTCATTCTCTACAACTGTGGCTGTTGTGCTTCATGTTTTATTGTCCCTGCCTCTGTAATCTGACTCATGCTGTTGTTCTGTGCAGCTTTTGCTGTTCTGTGCATGTTTTGTGTTCCTGCCTCTGTGCCATGACTCATGCAGTCATTCTCTCCTGCTGTAGCTATTGTGTTGCATGTTTATTCTCCCTGCCTCTGTAACCTGACTCATGCAGTCATTCTCTGCATCTGTACATGATGTGCTTCATGCTTTTTATCCCTGATTCTGTAACCTGAGTCATGCAGTCATTATCTGCAGCTGTAGCTGTTGTGTTGAAAGTTCAATGTCCCTGCCTTTGTAATCTGACTCATGCCATTGTTATGTGCAGCTTTTGCTGTTGTGTTGTATGTTTTTGTGTCTCTGCCTCTGTAACATGACTCATGTAGTCATTCTGTCCTGCTGTAGCTGTTGTGTTGCATGTTGATTCTCTGTGCCTCTGTAACCTGGCTCATGCATTCATTCTTTGCAACTATGGCTGCTGTGCTTCATGTTTATTGTCCCTGGCTCTGGAACCTGACTGAAGCAGTTTTTCTCTGCTGCTGTTGATGTTGTGTTGCATGTAACATATCCCAACCTCTATAGCGTGGCTCTTGAAGTCATTAACTGCAGCAGTTGCTGTTGTGTTGCATGTTTAGTGTCCCTGTCTTTGTATCCTGTATCATGCAATAAGTCTCTGCGGCTCTTGCTGTTGTGCAGCATGTTCGTTGTCCCTGTTTCTGTATCCTGTCTCATGCTGTCATTATCTGCAGCTGTAGCTATTGTTTTACATATTTATTGTCCCTGCTACCTTTAACCTTGCTCAGTCAGTCATTCTTTGCAGCACTTCTTGTTGTGTTTCATGTTTGTCATCCCTGCTTCTGTACCTGACTCATGCAGTCTTTCTATGATACTGTAGCTGTTGTTTTGTATGTTTTGTCCCTGCCTCTGAACCTAACTCATGCAGTCATTCCTTGCAGCTTTATCTGTTATATTGGCATTTTATTGTCCTGCTTCCTCAATCTGTTCTTACCTCTGTAACCTGACTCATACAGTCATTCTCTGCAGCTGTTGCTTTTAATTGCATATTTCTTGTCTTTGTCTCTGTTACCTGAATTCTGCAGTCATTTCTGTACTGTTGCTGTTGTGTTGTGTTTCTTCTCCTGCCTCTGTAAATAGCTCTTGCTGTCATTCTCTGCAGATGAAGCTATTGTGTTCCATATTTATTGTCCCTGCTACCTGTAACCTTGCTTAGTCAGTCATTCTCTGCAGCGGTTCTTGTTGTGTTTCATGTTTGGTGTCTCTGCCTCTGAACCTGACTCATGCAGTCATTCCTTGCATCTCTATCTGTCGTAGTGCCATTTTATTGTTCCTGCTTCCACAATCTTTTTTTGCCTCTGTAACCTGACTCATACAGTCATTCTCTGCTGCTGTTGCATTTGAATTGCATGTTTCTTGTCTTTATCTCTGTTTACTGATTCTTGTAGTCATTTTCTGTATTGTTGTGTTGCATGTTTCTTCTCCCTGCCTATGTAAAATGGCTCTTGCAGTCCTTCTCTGCTTCTGCTGCTTTTGAACTGCATGTTTCTTGTCTTTGTCTCTGTAACCTAACTCCTGCAGTCATTTTTTGTTCTGTTGCTGCTGTGTTGTATGTTTCTTGTCCCTGCCTCTGTAACCTGAATCATGCAGTCATTTTCTGCTTCCATTGATGTGTTCTATGCTTATTGTCCCTGCCTCTGAAACCTGACTCATTTTGTAGTTCACTGCAGCTGTTGTTGTTGTGTTGCATATTTCCTGTCACTGCCTCTTTTACCTGACTCATGCAGTTATTCTCTGGTGCTAAAGCTGCTGTGTTACATGTTTAGTGCAGCTACCTCTATAACCTGCCTCATGCAGTCATTTTCTGCAGTGCTTGCTGTTGTTTCACAAGTTTATTATCCCTACCTCAGAAACCTGGCTCATGCAATTGTTCTCTACAGCTTCTGCTGTTGTGCGTCATGTTTCCTGCCCTGCAACCTGGCTCAAGCAGTCATTCTCTGAAGCTGTTGTAGTTATGTTCCAAGTTTATTTTTCCTACATCAGTACCTTAGCTCATGCAGTTGTTCTCTGCAAGCATTGCTGTTGTATGTTTCACGACCCTGCCTCTGTTGCCTTACTCATGTTGTTTTCCCTGTAGCTGTTGTATTGCATGTTTCATTTCCCTGTCTCTCTAACCTGACTTCTGCATTCTTTTTGTAGCAGCTGTTGGTGTTGTGTTTTATGTTTCTTGTCCCTGCCTCTGTATCCTAACTCATGCATGTGTGCTGTGTAGCTGTTGCTGTTGTGTTGCATATGTATTGTCCCTGCCTCGGTAACCTGACTCATGCAGTCATTCTCAGCAGCTGTAGCTGTTGTTTTGCAAGTTTAATGTCCCTGCTCTGTAATCTGACTCATGTTGTTGATCTGTGCAGCTTTTACTGTTGTGTTGCATGTTTTATGTCCCTGCCTCTGTAACATTACTCTTGCAGTCATTCTCTCCTGCTGTTGCCTTTGTGTTGCATGTTTATTGTCCCTGGCTCTGTAACCTGAATCATGCAGTCATTCTATGCTGCTGATGATGTTGTGTTTCATTATTCTTATCCCAGCCTCTGTAACCTGACTCATGAAGTCATTCTCTGCAGCTGTTCCTGTTGTGTTGTATGCTTAGTGTCCCTGTCTCTGCATCCTCCTCATGCAGTCATTATCTGCAGCTGTAGCTGTTGTGTTGCATGTTTATTGTCCCTGCCTCTGTAACCTAACTCATGCAGTCATTCTCTGCAGCTGTTGCTGTTGTGTTGCATGCTTACTGTCTCTTTCACTCTATACTGACTCAAGCAGTCATTCTCTGCAGCTGTTGCTTTTGAATTGAATGTTTCTTGTCTTTGTCTCTGTTACGTAATTCCTGCAGTCATTTGCTGTACTGTTGCTGTTGTGTTACATGTTTTTTCTCCCTGCATCTGTAACATGGCTCTTGCAGTCATTCTCTGCAGCTGTTGCTTTTGAATTACATAGATACATAGATGCATAGACAGTGTCGGCAGATAAGGGTCTATGGCCCACCTAGTCTGCCCATTTGAGCTTGTAAGTTCAGTTTGTTTTCCTAGAAGTCAATTTCCCCTTACCCCTGACCTCTAGAATTCCTTTATGTCTATCCCATGCATTCTTAAATCCCGTGATTGTTTCAGCCTCCACCACTTCCTCTGGCAGGGTGTTCCACTTGTCCACCACCCGTTCTGTAAAGGAAATTCTTTCTCATGTTTCCTCTGAATCGTCCTCCCTCCAACTTCATCCCATGCCCTCTGGTCCGAAACATCTTTTCACTTAAAATAGTGTTTTCCTGCCCTGTTCCTCCCTGTAGATACTTGTATGTCTCTATCATATCCCTCTCTCCCTCCTCTCCTCCAGGAGTACATGTTCAGTTCCTTCAACCTGTCTTCATAGGACTTGTGATGCAATCCATGCACCATCTTTGTTGCCCTCCTCTGAACCTTCTCTACCCTGTCTATGTCCTTACGTAAGTATGGTCTCCAGAACTGTACAGTGTACTCTAGGTGGGCCTCACTAGTGTCTTGTATAGCGAATTATGACCTCCTTTCCTGCTGGCATACCTCACCATATACATCCCAGCATCCTATTTGCTTTACCTGATGCCTTGTCACTGTTTCCTACCTTGAGGTCATCAGAGATGACAACCCCAAGATCCCTTTCCTGCTTGGTGCATGCTATATCCTCACCCCCCCCAACTGATATATTGTGCCAGGGTTTTTGTTCCCCATATGCATTATCTTGCACTTCTTTGCATTGAATTTCAACTGCCAAACCCTTGACCATTCTTCAAGTTTCTGCAGGTCCCTTCTCATTCTGTCTACACCCTCTGGTGTGTCTACTCTGTTACAGCTTTGTGTCATCAGCGAACAGTGAAATTCTGCCTTCTATATCCTGTGCAATGTCACTGATGAAGATGTTGAATAGGACCGGTCCCAGCACTGATCCCTGTGGTACCCCACTGGTCACTCTTCCCTCTGTGGAGTGACAGCCATTTACCACCACCCTCTGTGTCCTGCCTCCTAGCCAGTTACCTACCCACCACACTACTGTCCTGCCCACACCCATATTCCCCAGTTTGTGTAATAGTCTTCTATGTGGCACAGTGTCAAAGGCCTTGCTGAAGTCCAAATAGGCCATGTGCACTGCCCTCCCCTGATCCACCTCCCTAGTCACCCAGTCAAAAAATTCAATGAGGTTGGTCTGACATGGCCTCCCCCTGGTGAAACCATGCTGCCTTGGGTCCTGTAGTCCATTGACAACCAGATGTTCCACCAATCTCTCCTTCAGTAGTGCTTCCATGATCTTTCCCACTACCGAGGTGAGGCTGACTGGTCTGTAGTTCCCTGCTTCCTCTTTGTTCCCACTTTTGTATAAGGGACTACATCTGCTGTCCTCAGTCTTTGGGTACCTCCCTGTTTCCAGTGATTGGCTGAACAGGATAGCCAGAGGTTCAGCCACCACCTCTCTTAGTTCTTTAAGGACCCTGAGTTGCACCCATCTGGCCCCATTGCTTTATCAGCTCTTATTACTTCCAGTTCCTTCAGGACCCTTTCTCGTGTAAGGGACTTGTGTCCATTTCTGCACCATTCTCACCCTTGTACTCCCTTCAGACCCATTACCCCTCTTCCTCAGTAAAGACTGAGCAGAAATACCTGTTCAATATGTCAGCTTTACTGTTGTCATCCTCCACCTTGGCTCCCATCCTCCCCTTCAGTCTCACTATCCCTCCCTTTGTCCTTCTTTTTCACTTATGTACCTGTAAAGGTTTTGTCCCCTTTAACCACTGATTTTGCAATGTGTTCTTCTGTCTGAGCTTTGGCTTCCCTTACTGACTTCCCTGCCTCCCTTTGTTTCTCCTGGTGCTTCTCCTATCCCCTTCTGCCTGTGTCTTTTTGTATTGCCTGAATGCAATCTTTTGCTTCCACTTTCTTTGCTACCTCTTTGAAAACCATAATGGTCTTCTCTTTCTTTTCCTCTTGCTAACCTGCTTAATGCATTATTCTGTTGTTCTTATAATCCCCATTTTAAATACTGCCCACTGTTCCTCAATCCCTGATTCCTGTCCCATTCCCTTAATGCCTCTTTCAAGCATCTCCCCATTTTCCCAAAGTCTGCCCCCTAAAATCCAGGATCGTGTTTTTGTGTGGTTTGGTTCTGCTCTTTCTGTGATTTCAAACCACAATGACTGGTGGTCACTGTTACCCAGGTGCTCCCCACTGTTACCCCATCACACTGTCCCTGTTTGTGAGCAAGGTCCAGTATTGCCTTCTGCCGAGTTGGTTCCATGACCAGTTGCTTGAGGAAGGCACCCTGAAGGAGTCAGGATAAATCTGCTCCTAGTTGATGCTGCTGCTGGGATGCTCCAGTCCACATCTGGTATATTGAAGTCTCCAACCAGTACTACCTCACCCTTGTCTGCCATCCTTTGGATGGCTAGCATCAACTCCTATCTGTTTCTTCCTCCTGGGCTGGTGGTCTATAGACCACACCTGTATGGATAGCTGGCCCCATTCCTTTCCAGCTTAACCCAGTATCTCTCCCCATTTTGTTCCTCCTGGATCTGTATGGCCCTTATGTCATTTTTCATACAGTGCCCTCCTCCTCCCTTGCCTGCTCTGTCTCTTCTGAATATGTTGTTGCCAGGTATGGCCATCTCCCAGTCATGGTTATCATTACACCAGGTTTCAGTGATGGCCACAATGTCGTCTGACTGTACCATGACAGCATCCAGATCTTCCATCTTGTTGCTAAGGCTCCTGGCATTTGCACACATGGCTTTCATGATTTGACCTCCTAGACTGCTTCACTGTTCTACTCAGCCCCTTTCTTGGTTGTCATTTATCCTGGTTCTCCTTGCTGTCTGCCCTTCTGCTGAATTTTGCCCTTTTCTGCTTATCCACCTTTTGGACACTAATCTCCATCTTTTGCACACTGCTTTGCTAGGATAGCCACTCCTCTGTGGTCACTGGTTCCATTACTAGCTGTGGGGTGAGCAAGTAGGTACCATCCTTGCTGGCCTGCCACCCCCCTTTGCTAGTTAAATGCTAGTCAATGTAGCATTTAAATTATCATTGAGTCTTGGATTCCCCTCAGGATGGATGCAGGCCGTCAGGCTTGAACAAACCTCCATCCTCCAGATGGGTCCCCAGTCACCAATGAATCCAAACCCTTCTCCACAGCACCAGTTCTTCAACCATGAGTTAAAGTTCCTGGTGCATGCACTCTATGCTCTCCTTGCCTCTCACAGGTAGTACTTCTGAGAAAGTGACAGAAGTAGCTACTTACTTGAGACCCTCCCAGTTTCCTAAACTCTTCCTGAACTTCCTTTGGCTCCCCATTTGCCAAGTCATTAGTACCTAGGTGGATAATGACATCCGGCTCCACCTCCTGTCTTGCCTTCCCAGTGATCCCAGTATCTTCCTTCCATCCCTCCATGCCGTGGCACCTAGTGAGCACCTCACCTCCTGTCCTCCCCTCCTGTGTTCCTAGCTGGATCCTTCTTATGATGGAGTCCCCACAGGATTGCTTCCTCCTCCTCTGGGTCCACTGCTTTCCCACTGAGGTCACCTCCTTGCCTAACCTCCACATCCTTTCCTTCCACTTCCCTGGGTACCTCTACTTGGTTGTCCTCATTTGCCAGTGTGGCATATGAGTTCTTGAGAGGAATAGGATCTGGGATGTGCCTCTGCCTGACTGCTCTAACCCTCCCTGAGCTCACTGTCATCTAAGTGCTCCTCGTTCTCGGCATCCTTTGAGGCAGCTGCATTGGACTGGGTGGTTCCTGGACAGGGGTGATGATACTCCTGACCCAGTTTACTTCCACTCTGAGTCTGGCTACCTCATCCCGCAGTTCCGAGAGATGCATGCAGATAGGGCAGCATCTCAGTGTCCAGAAGGTCTGCCTGAATATGGCTGCCCCACAGCCACTGCATTGCACCACTCCCCACATTATACTGCAATTCCACTACTTATCTGCTACTGAAGCTCTCTTAGTTCTCTTTTTATTTATTTACAGTACTAAAAATCCTGTAACTGATCCTCAGATATATATTATTACATGTTTCTTGTCTTTGTCTCTGTTTCCTGATTTTTTGCAGTCATTTTCTGTACTGCTACTATTGTGTTGCATGTTTCATCTCCCTGCCTCTGTAACATGGCTTTTGCAGTCATTCTCTGTTTCTGTTGCATTTGAATTGCATGTTTCTTGTCTTTGTCTTTGTAACCTAACTCCTGCAGTGATTTTCTGTACTGTTGCTGCTGTGTTGCATATTTCTTGTCCCTGCCTCTGTAACCTTACTCATGCAGTTTTTCTGTGCAGCTGTTGCTATGGTGTTGCATGTGTATTGTCCCTACCTCTGTAAACTGACTCATGCAGTCATTCCCTGCAGCTGTTGCTGTTGTGTTTCATATGTATTGTCCCTGCCTCTAAAACCTGACTCATGCAGTCATTTTCAGCAGATGTAGGTGTTGGGTTGCATATTTTTTGTTACTGCCTCTGTGACCTGACTCATGCAGTAGTTCTCTGCTGCTGCTGCAGTTGTGCTACTGTTTCCTGTCCCTGCCTCTATAACTGACTCATACAGTCATTCTCTGCAGCTTTTGTTGTTGAGTTGCATGTTTCTTGTAAAGGCCTCTGAACCCAGGCTCATGCCATTGTTCTCGGCAGCTCTTGCTGATGTGTTGCATGTCTCTTTTCCTAACTCTATAATCTGGCTCCTGCAAATGTTCTCTGCAGCTGTTGCTGTTGTATTGCATATTTCTTGTCCCAGTCTCTGTAATGCAACTCATGCAGTCATTTTCCTCAGTTGTTGCTATTGTGTTGTATGTTTTGTGTCCTTGCCTCTGTAACCTGACTAATACAGTCATTTTCTGGTGCTGTTGCTGTAGCGTAGTGTGCTTATTGTCCCTGCCTCTGTAACCTGACTCATGCAGTCATTATCTGCAGTTGTAGTTGTTGGGTTGCAAGTTTAATGTCCCTGCCTCTATAATCTGACTCTTGCTGTTGTTCTGTGCAGCTTTCGCTGTTCTGTGCATGTTTTGTGTTCCTGCCTCTGTACCATGACTCATGCAGTCATTCTCTCTTGCTGTAGCAGTTGTGTTGCATGTTTATTGTCCCTGCCTCTGTAATCTGACTCATGTCATCGTTCTGTGCTGCTTTTTCTGTTGTTTTGTATTTTTTTGTGCCCCGCCTCTGTAACAAGACTCATGCAGTCATTCTCTCCTGCTGTAGCTGCTGTGTTGCATGTATATTCTCCCTGTAACTGTAACCTGACTCATGCAATCATTCTCTGCAAATGTGGACATTGTGCTTCATGTTTATTGTCCCTGTCTCTGAATCCTGTGTCATGCTGTCAGTCTCTGCTGCTCTTGCTGTTATGAGGCATGTTCATTGTCCCTGTCTCTGTATCCTGTCTCATGCAATCATTCTCTGCAACTGTGGCTATTGTGTTCCATATTTATTGTGCCTGCCAACTGTAACCTTGCTCATTCAGTCATTCTCTGCAGCAGTTTTTGTTGTGTTGCATGTGTGTTGTCCCTGCCTCTGTACCTGATGCATGCTGTCATTTTGTGATGCTGTAGATCTTATCTTGCATGTTTATTTTCCCTGCTTCTCTAACCTGACTCATACAGTCATTTCTTGCATCTTTAGCTGTTGTATTGCCATTTTATTGTCCCTGCTTCCACAATCTTGCCTCTCTAACCTGACTCATTCAGTCATTCCCTCAGTTGCTGCTTTTGAATTGCATGTTTCTTGTCTTTGTCTCGGTTTCCTGATTTCTGCAGTCATTTTCTGTACTGTTGCTGCTGTTTTGCATGTTTCTTGTCCCTGCCTCTGCAACCTGAGTTATGCAGTCATTTTCTGCTTCTTTTGATATGTTGTATGCTTATTGTTCCTGCCTCTGAAACCTGACTCATGTAATAGTTCACTGCAGCAGTTGCTGTTGTACTGCATATTTTCTGTCCCTGTCATTCTCTGGAGCTATAGCTGTTGTGTTACATGTTTAGTGCAGCTACCTCGATAACCTGTCTCATGCAAACATTTTCTGCAGTGCTTGCTGTTGTTTAGCACGTTTATTATCCCTACCTCAGAAACCTGGCTCATGCAATTGTTCTCTGCAGCTGCTGCTGTTGTGCCTCATGTTTTCTGTCCCTGCCTCTGCAACCTGGCTCATACAGTCATTCTCCGAAAGCTGTTGTAGTTATGCTCCAAGTTTCTTGTTCCTATATCAGTACCCTAGCTCATGCAGTTTTTCTCTGCAGGTGTTGCTGTTGTGTTGTATGTTTCACGTCCCTGCCTCTGATGCCTGACTCATGTAGTTTTTCTTTGCAGTTGTTGTATTGCATGTTTCTTTTCCCTGTCCCTCTAACCTGACTTCTGCAGTCTTTTTGCTGCAGCTGTTGCTGTTGTGTTTTATGTTTCTTGTCCCTGCCTCTGTAACCTTACTCATGCATTTGTTCTGTGTATCTGTTGCTGTTGTGTTCCATTTGTATTGTCCCTGCCTCTGTAAACTGACTCATGCAGTCATTCTTTGCAGATGTAGCTGTTGTGTTGCATGTTTCTTGTTACTGCTTCTGTAACTCGACTCCTGTAGTAGTTCTATGCAGCTGCTGCTGTTGTGCTACATGTTTCCAGTTCCAGCCTCTGTAACTGGACTCATGCAATCATTCTCAGCAGCTGTTAATGTTGTGTTACATGTTTCTTGTCCCTGCCTCTGAACCTTGCCTCATGTCATTGTTCTCTGCAGCTGTTGCTGTTCTGTTGCATGTGTATTTTCCCTGCCTCTATAACCTGACTCATTCAGTCATTCTCTGCAGATTTAGCTGTTGGGTTTCATGTTTCTTGTTACTGCCTCTGTGACCTGACTCATGCACTTGTTTTCTGCAGCAGTAGTTGTTGTGCTGCATGCTTCCTGTCCCTGCTTCTGTAACAGACTCATGAAGTCTTTCTCTGCAGCTGTTGTTGTTATGTTGCATGTTTCTTGTTCCTGTTTCTGAACCCAGGCTTATTCCAATGTTCTCTGCAGCTGTTGCTGTTGTGTTACATGTTTCCTTTCGCTACCTCTGTAACCTGGCACTTGCAGTTGTTCTCTGCAGCAGTTGCTTTTGTATTACATGTTTCTTGTCCCTGTCTCTGTAATGCAATTCACACAGTTATTTTATTCAGCTGTTGCTGTTGTGTTGCATGTTTTGTGTCCCTGTCTCTGTAACCTGACTAAAGCAATCATTTTCAGCTTCTGTTGCTGTTGTCTTGTATGCTTATTGTAACTGCCTCTGTAATCTGTCTCATGCAGTCATTCTCTACTGTTGTAGCTGTTATGTTGCAAGTTTAATGTCCCTGCCTCTGTAATCTGACTCATGCAATTGTTCTCTGCAGCTTTTGCTGTTGTGTTGCATGTTTTGTGTCCCTGCCTTTGAACTGTGACTCAAGCTGTCATTTTCTCCTGCTGTAGCTGTTGTATTGCATATTTATTGCCCTTGTTGTTGTAATCTGACTCATGCAATCATTCTCTGCAACTGTAGATTTTGCACTTCATGTTTTCTGTCCCTGGCTTTGTAACCTGACTCATGCAATCATTGTCTGCAGCTGCAGTTGTTGTGTTGCAAGTTCAATGTCCCTAACTCTGTAATCTGACTCATGCCGTTGTTCTGTACTACTTTTGCTATTGTGTTGCATGTTTTGTGTCCCTGCCTCTGAAACCTTACCCATGCAGTCATTCTCTACATTTGTTACTTTTGAATTTCATGTTTCTTGTCTTTGTCACTGTTACCTGATTCATGCAGTCATTCTCTGCAATTGTAGCTGTTGTGTTTCATGTTTCTTGTCCGTGTCTCTGTAACCTGACTTGAGCAGTCATTCTCTGCTACTGGTGATGTTGTGCTGCATGTTTCTTATCCCAGCCTATGTAGCCTGACTCATAAAGTCATTATCTGCAGCAGTTGCTGTTGTGTTGCATGTTTAATGTCCCTGTCTCTGTATCCTGTCTCATGCAGTAATTCTCTGCAGCTGTAGCTGTTGTGTTGCATGTTTATTGTCTCTGCCTCTGTAACCTGACTCATGCAGTCATTCTCTGCAACTGATGCTTTTGTGTTGCATGTATATTGTCCCTGCCTCAGTACCTGACTCATGCAGTCATTCTATCATGCTGTAGCAGTTGTCTTGGAAGTTTATTGTCCCTGCCTCTGTACTTGACTCGTGCAGTCATTTTATGATGATACAGCTTTTGTCATACTTATTTTTCCTGCCTCTGTAACCTGACTCATGTAGTCCTTCCCTGCATCTGTAGCTGTTGTATTGCCAGTTTATTGTCCCTGCTTCCATAACCTGTTCTTGTCTCTGAAACCTGACCCATGCAGTCATTCTCTACATTTGTTACTTTTGAATTTCATGTTTCTTGTCTTTCTCACTGTTACCTGACTCTTGCAGTCATTTTCTGTAATGTCTCTGTTGTGTTGCATGTTTTGTGTCCCTGCCTCTATAACGTGACTCATGCAGTCATTCTCTTCTGCTGTAGCTCTTATGTTGCATGTTTATTGCCCCTACCTCTGTATGTGACTCATGCAGTAATTCTGTGATGCTGTAGGTGTTGTCCTTAATGTAAATTATTCCTGCCTCTGTACCAGACTGAGGCAGTCATTTTATGATGTTGTAACTGTTGTATTGCATGTTTATTGTCCCTGCCATGGTATCCTGACTCATGCAGTCCTTCACTGTATCTCTACCTGTTGTGTTGACAGTTTATTGACCGTGCTTCCATAGCCTGTTCTTGCCTCTGTAATGTGACTCATGTAGTCATTTTCTGCTGCTGTTGCTTTTGAATTCTTGTCTTTGTCTCTGTTACCTGATTCCTGTAGCCATTTTCTCTACTGTTGATGTTATGTTGCATGTTTCACGACCTTGCCTCTATAGCCAGGGTCTTGCAGTCTTTCTATGCAGCTGCTGCTTTTGAATTGCATGTTTCTTGTCTTCGTCACTGTAACCTGACTCCTTCAGTCAGTTTGAATACTGTTGCTGTTGTGTTGCAGGTTTCTTGTCCTTGCCTCTGTAACTTGAGTTAACTGTGGTTCAGAGCTCAGTGCTTATGTTACATACTGTAGCTGGATACTATAGGTTGTGCTTGGATACAGAGGCTTGGCCAGTAATTAGGATAATACTTGTGTGTAGTATGAAATGATTTGTGCTTAGGTACTTGGCATAGACATGAGCAAGTCAGTGATTATAGTACGTATGAGCTGGATAGTATGCAAGGTGCTTAGATGCATGAACTGTTGAGTCATTTGTTATGATTTGATAGTTTTGGCATTTCTCTGTATCCCACAGTAGGAAGGGTGCTTAGTTCAGTATTATGAGACCCCCGGTGGGATAAGAGTGCCAGAGAAGGAGGAGGCATCAGGGGAAGATGGTGGGGAGTGCGACTCACTCTAAGCAGGGTGGTGTGCTGCTTGTAGGCTTAAATTGGATTTGAGGGAGGAGCTCTTCCTCCACTTAACTACGGGCATGGCCCTAAATTAAACTGTGGTTCAGAGATCAGTGCTTATGTTACATACTGTAGCTGGATTCTATAGGTTGTTCTTGGATACAGAGGCCAGGCCAGTAATTAGGATAATGCTTGTAAGTAATAAGAAATGATTCATGCTTAGGTACTTGGCATAGACATGAGCAAGTCAGTGATTATAGTACGTATGAACTGGATAGTATATGCAAGGTGCTTAGATGCATGAACTGATGAGTCACTTGTTATGATTTGATAGTTTTGGCCTTTCGCTGTATTCCACTGTAGGAAGGATGCTTAGTTCAATATTATGAGACTCCCAAAAATTAATGATATCCACGATTGTTCAGTATCCGACTGTTGAAGGAGTTGAGTAGGAAGAAACCCCTAAGAATGAGTAGCAGTATGATCACCTCCTCCAACTCCAGAGAGTATGACCAGTAGCATGCAGAAGAGAAAAAAACCTGGGGGGGAACTTCTGAGGACCCATGGCTACTGAACTGCTTGTTCTTCTGGATATACTAATGGAGAGTAATCCTAAAGTTTTTAATTGGCTAATCCGAACCCCAAAGTTGTAGACCCAATCCAGAGAAATGGAGTACTGAAGATGTATTGAATAGTGACATGTCAGGGAAAGAGCAAGCATCCATCTAGTAAACTCCATGTTCGAGAAGCCATAAGCAAGTCGGAATGAAGTAGAGTGGAATCCAAGGTTGATGAATTGAAATGATGAGTTGCAGGTGGAGA
This sequence comes from Neoceratodus forsteri, assembly GCA_016271365.2. Taxonomy (NCBI): domain Eukaryota; kingdom Metazoa; phylum Chordata; order Ceratodontiformes; family Ceratodontidae; genus Neoceratodus; species Neoceratodus forsteri. The sequence goes on from CM057455.1 coordinate 126,194,097, forward strand.
AGCACTCCGGCTGGTGAGGATGACTGTGCAGAGGAGATCCAGGAATCAAGGTTCAGTATCCATGACTAGAAGGAGGACCGTTGGGTCAAGTTCAGCATGGCGAGGTAAGCAAATGAAGGCCATGGAGATGAAGCACAAGAACTGGCGTAGGCTGCATGATCGGGGTGATAGAGCAGCAGGAACCTCCAATCTGGAGAGGGGAAGCCAGAATGTGAAGTAGGTAGATATTGCAGTGAATAGGTATACATAGGTTAGACATATGTCCAGCTCACAAGGAGCGCAGTAGATTGTAAAGGCAAGTTAGTAGTGATGATCTCTAGGCCCTGGAAGGGCAAAGCAGGTAGTATGTGCAAGTAGTGTATATAAGTGGACCTGTACATAGGTCAGTTGTAGTAGTAAAACTGCATGATGCAGACGTAGTAGCCAGGAAGTAGTAGTGCAAGATTACGTACAGTAAGCTAGGGCTATGAGAATGGTACTAGCAAGGGAATCGAAGAGCTTCATGTAGATCCAGATGGTTGTGCAACAGTGTTGACATATACGTTTCAAAGCCAGAATGATACCTTAGCTAGAAGTGACTGATGAAGAATATTCTCACAAGTCCTGAGTAGTAGAGCATAGGAATCTTAGATGGCGATAACTGAAGAAGCTGGGTTAAATGAAGCAGCATAGTCACAGGGTCTGAGAAGCCTTAGCACATTGATCAGGATAGTGAAGGTCTTCAGGATAAGCTCAACCAAGTGTCCAGGTAAGAATGTGGCAGTAGTAATTTCATAAAGCTGAAGCAGTAGACAACAGCATCCAAAGAATAGATGACGAATGTTAAAACATCCAAATGGGATTCTATACTAAAAGAACTCCTAGGCATGCTGACGTGGCAGCAGGTAGACGTATATTAGAATATGCGAATCTCCAGGCCCTGGGCTGGTGAGGCAGGTGTAGAGTATAAGTAGTTGATCCCGTTGCCCGATGGCAAAGCTGGTCATGAAGCAAATGAATAAGTTGTGATATATGAGATTGAGGGACCTCTGGTTCTGCAGGGTGCAGGTCTTGGAAGTGCGATGTGGTGAACCTCCTGCCTGATGAGGCGAGGCAGGTTCCAGAGCATTGGTAGATAAAGTAACAGTAATGTCAAGCTGCATGGAATGCAGAATAGTAGTGAAGTAGTAAGGAACAGATTAAATGATATTGCAATAGTGGCATATCCTGAGTCAGGTTGGTGCTGAATAGTAACATGGATAGAGGCAGAAATTTTAAAAGGTGTGGAAGGCACTTTAGACTTTCATATCCTAGGGATCAGGATTGGACAGGATTGCAATGAAGATACTTGGGTAGATGCAACGGTAATTCGAACAGAGGTAAGTATTCCGAGACTGTAGAACAATGTTTTAGAGATCGGTTAAACTGAGGAAGGCAATATGGAATAGCGTTCAGCATTGTTCTGGCAAATGGTAGTAGTAACTCCGAAGAAGGTGTAATAGCTTGGCAAGAAGCATCCAGGGAAATTGAATTGATGTGAATATCTCAGTGTTCTCCAGAATAGAGCAACAGGAGCAAAAGCTGTAGGAAGCATGATTTGAAGAGGTAAGTCTGAATGAATGAAGGAGCTTGGTCGGAGCATCATGGAATGACAAGGGGCAAAGCCCAATGAGATAGGAAGTATGGCTAGACCACATGTAGGTCAGCCGATGAACCATAGATGGTACGATTGAATGAGTATGTCAGCCGGTGAGTAATAGAATTAGTAGCTAAACCCAAGAAGGCAAGCATGCTGCTAGACCGTTCGAAGTCAGCTAGTAAGATAAGTAAGATTGGCTGCAAGCCCCACGTAAGCCAGCAGTGCAGCTGGACCACACATAGGTCAGCTGGTAAGGTAAGTAAATAGTGGTAGCTAAACCCCAGAAAAGTTAGCCAGTATGGCTGGACCACGTAGGCAGCTGGAAAGAGAGGTAGGAGCAAACAAATCCAAGCAGCGTAGTAAGCATCTGGGGAGAGTGATGAAATCCTCACATAGACATAGAAATCCAAAGGAGCTCAGATGGTCTTGGACAGATGGGAAGGTGCGAAGGCAAGGTGCAGCATCCAGAATCCGATTGGAACAACTGAAAGCCAGGCATCCTTGAGTGGTCCAAATTTCAAGTAATGGAGAAGCTCAGACGATGGGACAGAGGCAGAATCCAAACAGGGTGCTATAGGCAATGATGAGGCAGAATGCATGGCAGGAGTCCAGAGGTGGAAAGCAAGGAGCAGCTAAGCCCATGCATGGGCAGGATGAATGGATAGACCACACGTAGGTTAGCTAAGGAAAGGAGTATAGAGTGACAGCTAAGCCCCACGAAGGCTTAGCAGAACCTTGAACCCCATGCAAGGTAACAAGGAGCAGATAATGCATGCCAGGCTAAACCCATGACCTGGAGGAATGTCTTGACCTCACGTAGGCCAAGTGGTGACAGTGGAAAGCTAAATGTCCAGAGAGGCTAGGCAGGAAGGGAATGCAGCTGGAGGCATTCAGAGCAGCAGGCATCCAGAGGCTGAAACTGAGAGAATGAGCCCAATATGGAGAGGCAAGTAAGACAGCATTGAGTCAATGGAAACAGAATATGCCAGGAAGAATATAATAATGCATAACTTGATTCTGGTTGAAGTCCCAAGTGTAGAGGAGCAGACATGAACTGGATAGAAGGGGCGGAGCCGACAAGCAGACCCATGGTATTGATAAGTAGATACAACTTGAGGAAATGACTGAGTCTGATGCAAAGTCCGGCATTGTAGACTACCAATGAGAAACACAAGCTGAATAATAAGCACATAGCCATGAACTGCATAAATGAGCCATACTCTGCAGAACTGGCTGGGCATAGGACTGTCGCTAGCCTAGTAGGTGGCTACCTTCTCCGGTGGCAACAGTGGCTCCTGGTGTTCATACGTACAGTAAAACTTGAGTGTCCCAACAGAATGTTTTCCATGGAGGAAAGCTCTCCCCACAAGCAAGCAAAGTGCATGCCGCCGACAAATTCTGGCATACCATAGTAGGGCCCCGTAATATCATTTATAGGGGGCCATGTTGCAGAAAGGAACAGAATCCATGTCTTCCAAGCAGGTGAAAGCAAGACGTAACGTACTGTTGAGCGGTCTAAACCTCACTTTCAAATTCTTGATGATATTGGGAATGCAAGTAATCACAGACACATTGCATTAGAGTAATAAACAAGTTTATTACTACCAAGGGATAAATCACAGTTGCCCTAAGCAGTTCTTACCAATACGAACAGGGAGCCAGTGCTAAGCATTCCCTACACCTCGAAGTTTCTCTGTTATCTCTTGGGGTCTCTCGGGTCTCCAAGGTGCAAAGCTTGTGCATTACATTATATACCTATGATAATTACTATGGTTACCAAAAGATAGAAACATTTCTAGTTACAGAGATGAGCCCTATTGGCTAAATTAGAGGTGGCTCCACGGTCCAAGATAACATTATACAATTCTGCAAAATCATCAGTTTGAGAACAAAAGACTTCTTATACAGAGTTTTACATAACTCAGTGTAGTGGTACAAATCACCAAAAGATGGCAATGTCATCTTACATATTATAATTACTTCAAGGACACAGGTGTCTTGGCATCTGACAAGTAAGAAATGAAATACATGGCAGAATATATGTGTATTAGCAAGCAAAGTGCATTACAACAATATGCATTCATATCCTGACATCTACTCTTATACGGTAGATGCCCTTAGCCCTAAATATTAGTATAACCTATACCTAAGTGTTAGCTGTCTACGGTGTACCTCTGAGGGTACCAATTAGGGTGCAGGGACCTCATGTAACATTTCCCCCCCTTGTTGCCTCCAAGGGCAACACAGGCAGATGTCTAGGAAAAGACAGGAGCAGTGGTTGTTTACAAACCCAATGCGCGAGCCTTGTAAAGTTGCTCACAGTGTTGGCGTAGTGTGCGCCGTAGGCAGCAAAGCATAATAATCAAAATAAAAATTAAAAATGCTTGTATAATAACAAAACCTTTAAAAGTAATCTCTAGCCAGGTGCTAGTTAATGTGTTATTCATATCTCCATCATTAATCAAGGCAAGGACAGCTTCGTTGGCTTTGGTCATATTATTGCTGATGTGGATGAGGTGTGTGTCTTTCCTGTCTAAAAGTGATTTCAGTGTAAGTGTGAGAGGATCTATGTGTACATTAAAGTAGGGCAAGTATTCTGATAGTGTGAGTAAATAATCTGGGTTACCATCAATAATGTCTGCATCTAGAAGGGGGACGGGGGTTATGACAGTATGTCCAATAACAGTCTTCTAGTAGGGGACAAAACAGAAATTGGGGTAATCAATAGCACAGGTAACAGAACCATATGTGTAGGATTTATAGTTCGTAACTACACAATATTCGCCATCGGAATCATACTGTGAGCGCACAGTAGGCAGTCTCCATTTTTGCAACTGGACAGGGCAGGTGTAGGTCGTCTTCGAAATCCATGTTGACAGGCGATGAACCTCCACACGATAGGATTGGTAGAGCTTATTTGGAGCCAAAGTTGAGTTGAAAGAGTTGGCGCCATTCGCAGTGATGTCATCATCCATTGTGAAAGTCCAATCGATGCTGTCTGGAGAGTAGCCACAAACAGGTTGGATAACATCAAACACATCACATCGGCACAAGTAAATATATTGCTTTTTTCGCACAGCAGTCCATGTGCAGAGCCACCCAGGCATCCAGGAAAGAATGGTAGACCAGTAGAGGTGGTAGATCCAGGCGTTCTCTGTAGATGTCTTTGTCCAAATGCCCAATCGAATGAACCAGTGCAAGCTTGTCGGAACAAAGCTGTAGTGGGATCAAAGCGTGGTAAGGAGACAGTGAAAGAAACAAACATGGTATCTGTTATGGAACATTTCTTAGCAGTAAAACAAGGACCAGCATTAGGGTGTCTGGTCACAAACCCCAAATTCCTAGCTGTGGAGAGAGGAATAGTCAAAGTCTGTTGCATACACATGGAAACACAGCTAGTGGTTTTACACCTTGGACAATACCATTTGGAAATGCGTCTATCATGTATAATGTCAGGAATTCTTCCAGATGCTAGGTCATGGAAGAGGTTATTGATGGTAGTGATGATGTAAGAGCCATAAGCAGAACATAGTATCTCTCTAGCAATGTACTGTTTATCTGCTTCCTTATTGTTCTGTTGTATGAGTGCATTGATCTTATCTTTAGAATCAGTGAATGCCTTAGCAATGTCATGCATGATGTATACAGTGTATCTTTCTTCCTGACTAAGGCCATCCACACCATGCAATAATGGAGGTAAAATGTTATTGACCAAGCCAGTGGAGAACTTGGCAGAATGACTTTTGATAGCAGCAATGTCTGCTTTATTCCAGATAGACATAGCCGTACCAAAAAGGCCTGTGACAGTACCTGTTGCACCTGTAACATCAGAACTGTCAACTTCAAGTTTGTTATGTTTATGATTTAGATTATCAGGAGAGGGCTTCCTCCTGAAGTTGCCTCTATGTTCAGTAGAATAGACCCCGGCAATTGGGTCTTGCGTACGAATCTGAAATGCAGCTGAGCTATCAAGAAATAATGTACTATAAAATGCTGAGGTATTAGTATTATGACACATACCAAACTCTTTCATATTCCAGTAAGTAAGATTAAACAAAACAGGTAAATGCATAAACTGTAAGTTATTAATCAAAGAACCTGGGAGGGCAGTGGCTGTGAGACCACTACGGGGACCAGGGGTATGCTTTGGACATTCCAAAAGCTGCTTGTCAGTGGGTGGTAACACAGAGAGGTACATGGCTGCAGAAGCCATATGGTGTATAGCACAAAATTTACGAGCAGAATCCTTGGACAAGGAATTACAGTAAGAAGGATCTTTTAACACAGTTATGTTGTACAAACCAGAATGTCTTAATGCAGTTTGTAACAAGGACAATGAACCATTTGGGGATAATTTAGCATTGGGCCAACCCTGGAAAGTTCCTTTGGAGAGTTTGGCCCCAGGGAGAATTTGTCCTTGTGATGTGGTTTGCCACTCAATTTGAAGGGTAGATTTGTCAGGAGCAACAACCGAGGCAGTGAGGTAAGCATTGGAACCTTCCAGGACAGTGATCATACTATCTGGTATATTGATGGATACTCCCTCTGGAGGAGGTGCTGGAGGATCGAGGTGTCGTAGGAGGTCCGGTACCGTGCCTTGGATGCAAGGGATAACTCCTGAGAGGAGGAAATAATGGAACAAGATAGCCATCTTGTCAGTGTATCTGAAAAGGAAGATCAAAGATTAGTATGTTAGTACAATTCCACCCAATGGGGTGAGGACAAGTAATTTAAGCTCCTTTATACAGTTTCAGCTGGTTTGCATGTAACCATTTGTCAGTCAACTTGTTGTTGTGGAGGAGTCTAACCTGATAGACTGCCGGACTGAGCTTGTTGACAATAGGGTATGGGCCTTCCAACTTGTTGGAGAAGGAGTGGGTGGGATGTGCAAATCAAAGTACCATTACCTGATCTCCAACTTGCCAATCCACTTCTTGTGCTTGTTTGTCAAATTGTATTTTGGATTGTTGCTGGGCTTTGCCCATGCAATTGGCAGCATACAAGTGTGTGCATGTATGAGGTCTTTTCTAAGTTTTTCCACATATTGGTCCACAGACACACAGTCTGCAGTGGGGGTGTGCAGGTCAAACAACAGGTGTTCAGGTAATCTCACCTGTCTACCAGTCATCACCTCAAAGGGTGTGGGCTGGGTGGTGGCTAAGGGTGTGCCCCTAATTGCCATAAGAAGTAAAGGCAATATGGAATCCCAGGTCTTGGGATTGTCCTCAATGAATTTGGAAAGCATTTGCTTAATCCGTCAGTTGGCTCTTTCTACTTGACCTGAGGATTGAGGGTGGTATGGTATGTGGAACTTCTGCTGAACTCCGAGGAGTTCAAGAGATCCTTGCATCAACTCACTTGTAAAACTGGTTCCTTTGACAGAATCTACCTTAAGAGGTAGACCCCACCTGGAGAAAATCTGTTCCACCAGGATCATGGCAGTAGTTTTCGCTGTACATGTCTTAGTGAGGAAAGCTTCTTCCCACTTAGAGAAGAGGTCAGTTACCACAAGAGCATACTTGTTATTTCTGCTGGTGTTGGTCAGAGAGCCAATGAAATCAATTTTAATGGCATGCCAAGGGCCAGAATGTCTTTGTGGTAAAAGTCTGGCATTTTGTTTGGTAGGGATGGGATTGTTTTGCGCACAAACGAGACAATTGTCTATGTATTGTTTAACATCTTTGGTAATACCAGGCCACCAGGCAGTGGTCTTGAGTTGTTGGAGGGTATTATCTGCTCCCTGGTGTCCACCAGTAGGAGTGTCATGCACTTGGTGCAAGAATTTGGATCTTAGGTGTCTGGGGACTACCCACAACTTGGTGGTAGAGTCAACTGGTTGGAACCAAATGAGCTTATCATCTGATGACAAGCGCAACTTACCTTCATGCCTTTGATAGGGGTTATGTGTGGGGAGTTTCTCTTCAGTGCCTTTGTCAAGGAATCTGAACACCTCTTTGAGTTCAGTATCAAGCTGCTGAGCCGCAGAGAGGTCCAAGGGGGAGAAAGGTTCAGGTTTCTTTTTGAGTGCTGCAATATGTACAGCTGGATTAGCCTCTGGATTGTTCATCATCCAGACGTCCCCCCTTTGGGCCCCTTCCTTAGCAAGGGTGTCTGCTGTGTCATTGAAGGCATGATGGGGTCATGGAGAGAGTGGGCTTTAACCTTGTGTACATAGAGTTTGTGTGCAAATTTCTGTGCCAATGAATGTATGTATATTACCAGTTCCTTGTTCTTCACTGGACTGCCATCAGAAGAGAGAAAGGAGTTCTTCTGCCAGAAGGGAAGAAATTCTGTAAGAGAACAACAAACCCAGTTAGAGTCTGTAAAGATGATGGTATCCTTGGTTCCATGTTGGATGAACTCGAGGGCACAGGCCACCGCTGCCATCTCGGCATATTGTGATGAAGCTACACTGCAGTGCTTAGATATCTTGACAGTGTTCCCATAAGGATAAATCACCAAAATACCCATCCCTGCAATTTGTTCTCCCTGATAGTAGGATGCTGAACCATCAGTAAAGATACGGCACAAAGAAGTGCTATCAAGTATTTGTGGTGTGGCAAGGAGGAAAGGACCTGGATCAGGAAGATCAGGTGACTATAGTGTACAGTCATGGGGTTCTTCCTGGAAAAGGAGGCCATGAGCTAACATAGATGGAACTTTAGTCGGTTGTACCTGTATATCTCTGTGCTGGAGAAGAAGTGACCAGTGCGTCAGTCTGGTGTTAGAGACTGACCCATCCTTCACTCTGTCTGAGAGCAGGAAGGTGGTTGGGGTGTGGTTGGTGTTAATAATCAGTGGTGAGTACCCAATGATATACAGGAAGTGTTTGACAGCCAAGTAGGTGGCCAGAAGGTTCATTTCACAAAGGCCATACTTCTGTTCCACTGGGGTCAAGAGCTGTGAGGCATATGCAATGGGTCTCAAGGCCTGCTTCAGTGACATCACAGCCTGGGTGTGAATAGGGCCCCAAGTCCATGGGACATCCTTTTTGAGTAATTCATACAGAGGAGCAGCTTTCTGAGCAAAATCACAAATGAAATCTCTCGAATAGTTTACCATATCTAGAAACCTTTGAAGAGTTGCCACACTGGTAGGTAATGGCAAGTCTTGCAATCCCTGTACCTTCCTCCAGGCAGGGCTTCGACCTTGGTCAGTTATTTTCAAACCCAGAAAGAGTACTTCATTCTGACACAACTGTGCTTTCGCTGGGTTACATTTCAAGCCTGCTTTCTGAATGAGAGTCAATAGTTCGTCCAAGAGATCCAAATGTTGTTCCTGTGTGGCTGTTGCCAGCAACAGGTCATTCACATATTGTAAGAGACATTGGGGGGTAGAGAAACTCTCAAGGGCATCCATCATATGGAGATGGAATAGGGATGGACTGTTATGGAATCCTTGTGGCAAGCAAGTCCATGTGTACTGTCTTCCTTCAAAGGTGAAGGCAAACTTATATTGACTCTTAAGAGCCAATGGCAGTGACCAAAAACCATTGGAAATGTCCAGGGCACTGAACCATTTCAAGTCAGGGGACAAAAGTCATAGCACATCTGGTGCTGATGCCACAGTTGGGGAACAACTGGGGGTGACCTGATTCAGTTTCCTGTAGTCAATAGTAAGTCTCCAGATGCCTGTGGGTTTCTTCATGGGCCATACTGGGGAGTTGGCAGTGGAAACACAAGTTCTGATTACTCCTTGCTTGAGGAGTGACTTGATTGTTTCTCTAAGGGAAGGCAAGGCTTCCGTTGGGAAAGGATATTGCCTTTGCCTCTCATGTGCTGGGCCTGGCACTTCAATGACGGTGCATTCTACCACAGTCTTGCTTGTGACTGCAACTTCCAAATGTCACCGCAGAATAGGTAGACTTTGGAAAAGTTCACGATTCTTCAACAAATCTATGACGTCATACTCTTTGTCATTGGCAGATATCTTGCCTGACATTAGCAGATCAGGAATCAAAATGGTATGATATTGACCCTGAATTTGTATCAGTAGCATGTTAGCTAGGTCCACCACACAGCCGTGTGGTGCAAGGAAGTCGATCCCTCTAATACTAGGATGATCATGCAGTACCATTAGTTGGAAAGTGTGTGAGGCCTTTCAGTGGCCTAGCTCTACCGGTAAGGGCAGAGAACGGTATGCAGGTAGCCTAGTACCATCGACTCCTGACATATTGGTCCTCCGTCCGGTGGACCAAGGGGATGTGTTCGGGTGTTCATCATATAGCACAGAAACAGCTGCACCTGTATCTAGTAAAACTACTAGTAGGCGGCCCCCGACCTCGGCCTCGGTGCAGGGCCTTCCGTTTGTATCCAAGACTAGCTTGTTTACAATACGGACTGGGGCCTGTAATTGTCAATCCATACTGCCGGAAGCATGCAGAGGTTGGGCTTGGCTCATGTGAATCACTTCACCATGCTGTACTGATGCTATATAGGGAGGAGCTTCTGGGTTCAGACCTGCGTGGGCCTGAAGGCCTGTACTCTGGTGTCCCCATGGCTGGTTGTAGCCTGGGTTGCCGGTTGTACCACCACAAGGGCCTATGCGGGAACAGCATCCACCACAGTGCGCACTTGTCCCAGGAGCTCTCGAAATTTCTGATTCTCTTCAGCTATCTCCCTATATGAGGGACCCGTTCTCTGTTGTGGTTTACCTCTACCCTTATGCTTCCTGTTCTTATGCCAATTCCGGTTCCCACCCCATTGCTGTTGTTGATGTGGTTGTTGTCGATGGGCTTGTTGGGGGTGTTGATTATCAGCTGGAGGGGCTGGCTGAGGTTGGGCCTGTTGGCGTTGTGCCTGCCCTTCCACTGTGTAGTGTGTCATGGCCTCCGAAACGGGTTCCACGGCAGCTACCTTTTTGGAACCGGAGTCCAAATCATGGATATACAGTTGATACACTTTCTCGGTTTTCCAAAGGATATCGGCAAATCTATCCACATTTGCGTAAGTGGTTGGCTCTACCTTTTCTCTTACTGCTGGAATCATGTTCCTAAGGAACAGGGTCTTATATTCAATAAGATCTTCATCTGCAGCTTCTTGTGCCAGGTGCTTTCCTGCTTGGTAGGCCATCCAGAGTCTCTGGTGGTAAGTCTCTGGACTTTCTTTTGCATTCTGCTTCACAGGGTATGCAAGCATCACTCCTACTACACTTGGGCTGTGACCAGAAATGAGCTCAGCTGCAACCTCATCAAAGGTAGCATTCCCATCCTGGGGAACAGCTTTGGGGAGTTTGGCCCATAAACCAGGATTGATGGTCTGGTGTAGTATTTGGACCTGATATTCTGCAGCGAGGCTAAGCATCTTGCACTTAGAACGTACCTCTTCCAAGTTACAACTGAGGTTGTCGGACAGATTCATCCGACCAATGCTGTCAGCAATTTGCTGAACAGAGTAGGCCATTTGTAGAGGATTAGTGGGTTGATCAGGCAAAGGTAGATTGTCTTGAGCACCATCCAAGGCTGCACGAGCTGCAGCTTCAGCTGCAGTGTGGAAAATACCTTCCTGAGTGCCAGCCTCTTGGAAAAGCTGCCTAATCTGGGTTTTAATAGCCCTTTTACTCCTCTCAGGAAGAGGGATATTGCCTACCGCTGTTTCAATCATGGTTTCTATTTCTTGCCTGTCTTCCACATTAATAACATCTACTGGAGGTGCCGTCGGGACCAGGCTTAGGCCTGCCCCCCCCATCATGGGGGCCGCCATGTTGGCGTCTCCCATGATGAGCGTCACGATGTCGCCGACGAGTGACATGGGGAGTTGGGGCCGGGGATCCGCCATGCTGTGGATGGCTGGGTGTGGAGTCTGGGCCATAGTAGGGGCATGACTGGGCGTTGTGTTGTGAAATGTCATCATCAGATAACTCCCCCTCTGATGATGAATGAAAGGCAGGGGCTACACCTCCCATTGCCTTAACATGTCCAGCCAAAACCTCTCACTGATGGCGCAGTGTCGCCATCTTAGTTTTACATTCATCATGATTCACACTTGAAACATCCATATCAACCTGATCTTGCTTTTGCTTTTGAAAAACTCTATACGTGGTGCTCAATTCGAGATTGTCCCTGTAAGCTACTTGTAAATCATTACGTACCTGGTTAATCTCATCCTGCAGCTCACCCATTTCATCACTCAACTGAGCATTCACAGCACTCAGCAAATCATTCATTTGCACTGCCTGACTCTTATCCTGTCTCAAACTTTCACACTCCTGCTTCAACATACATATTTCCTGTTCTCCAGCCTGTGCTGAATGATGCAATAGTGAATCCTTTTCATTCCGCAGAGTTTGGAGTTCAGACTCCAAGTTCTGCTACAGTCTGATACATTCTGTTTCCTGCAAACCCATCTGTTGCTTAAGAGATGAAATCTGCAGATCAAGGGTTCGAAACCTTGCTTCAGATGCTTCCAAAGCAGCGTAGAGAGCCGCGACCCATCAACCCTTTAGCATGACGCTTATTGGTTGATTGTCTCGTCTCTGCATACTGGGTTGAAATCCCCAGTATAGGGTTGTCGGATTGACTTGCGTCTCACGTGAAGTCAGCCCATCCTCCATGGGAGGCAAGGAAGTTCGAGACATCGAGTCTCAGTTCTGCGCAGATATCTGATACTGTGGCCATTGTGTGGGAGGGAACGAAAATTCAAACTGTGAAAAAGACAGCGTCCTGCGTATCGATCCACAGCACTAGTACTTTAAACACAGCCAGGCTACTGTATTAGTTGCAGGCTTGCAATTCAAAACTGCTATGGAGTGGGTCGAGACAGCATCGACTAAACCCAAAAAGTCAGCCAGACTTTGCAAGTGACTACAAACTGGTTTTAAAATGGGAGAGGTGATACGGGACTTTACACCTACTGTCCCCGTGGGAAAGGGAAAAAGTTTAAGCAACAAGTGAAAACTTACAAACATCAAATATCACCTGCACACGTTCGCCAATTTGTTGAGAGGTCTAAACCTCATTTTCAGATTCTTGACAATATTGAGAATGCAAGTAATCACAGACATGTTGCATTAGAGTAATAAACAAGTTTATTACTACCAAGGGATAAATCACAGTTGCCCTAAGCAGTTCTTACCAATACGAACCGGGAGCCAATGCTAAGCGTTCCCTACAGCTCGAGGTTTCTCTGTTGTCTCTTGGGGTCTCTCGGGTCTCCGAGGTGTAAAACTTGGGTATTACATTATATACCTATGATAATTACTATGGTTACCAAAAAATAGAAACATTTCTAGTTACAGAGATGAGCCCTATTGGCTAAATTAGAGGTGGCTCCATGGTCCAAGATAACATTATACAATTCTGTAAAGTCATCAGTTTGAGAACAAAAGAGTTCTTATACAGAGTCTTACATAACTCAGTGTAGTGGTACAAATCACCAAAAGATGGCAATGCCGTCTTACATATTATAATTACTTCAAGGACACAGGTGTCTTGGCATCTGACAAGTAAGAAATACACAGAAAATACATGGCAGAATATATGTGTATTAGCAAGTAAAGTGAATTACAACAATATGCATTCATATCCTGACATCTACTCTTATACGGTAGATGCCCTTAGCCCTAAATATTAGTATAACCTATACCTAAGTGTTAGCTGTCTATGGTGTACCTCTGAGGGTACCAATTAGGGTGCAGGGACCTTGTGTAACAGTACATATGATGAGCCATGCATTGTCGGCAGAGGACAAGTGGAAAGAGAACTGTCTCTGAGGCTGGAAGGTGGAAACGAGCAGTGCAAATGGCGTGTATCTACTGGAAAAACCCAGCTGGTGGTGGTGGTGTTCAGCCACGAGGATGGTCCAAAGCAAGGAGGTGTGGAGCAGACAGCGTCCATAGGAGCAACAGAAGCGAGCAGCCAGAGGAACGCATACTGGGCAGAAACAAGGGGCGACGGCCACTGGAGGAGGAAAGGAACTGAGGGAGGAACAAGGACATTGAGAGCAAATCAGGAGGAAAGCAGAAGAACGAGGGGCCATCATTAATACGGCCGTGTAAGGTAAAGCAGCATGAGGGAATTCCCCCCAAAAGCACAGACGAAAGCGAACAAACAACAAATGATGATGGGGATGGGGGGAACCAGCACCAAACACCAGCAGAGGGGGAAGGGGAGGGGGGGAGGAGCAAACAAACAAGAAACAGAGCAGCCGAGCTCCAGCACCACCCGCAGCGAGTGCAACTCTCTCTAAGCAGGGTGGTGCGCTGCTTGCAGGCTTAAATAGGATGTAGGGGAGGAGCTCTTCCCCCACTTAACTATGGGCATGGCCCTAAATTTATGCTGTCATTTTCTGCTTCTGTTGCTGTTGTGCTGTATGTTTTTGTCCCTGCCTCTGAAACCTGACTTGTGTAGTAGTTCACTGCAGCTGCTGCTGTTGTGTTGCATATTTCCTAAACCAGGCCTCTTTTACCTGCCTCATGCAGTCATTCTCTGCAGCTATAGCTGTTGTGTTACATGTTTATTGCAGCTACCTCTATAACCTGTCTCATGCAGTCATTTTCTGCAGTGCTTGTGTTGTTTCACAAGTTTATTATCCCTACCTCAGAAAACTGGCTAATGCAATTGTGCTCTGGAGCTGCTGATGTTGTGCCTTATGTTTCCTGTCCCTGCCTCTGTAACCTGACTCATGCAGTTGTTCTCTGAAGCTGTTGTATTTGTGTTCCAAGTTTCTTGTTCCTACTTTAGTACCCTATCTCATGCAGTAGTTCTCTGCAGCCATTGCTATTGTGTTGTACGTTTCATCTCCCTGCCTCTGTTGCCTGGCTCACATAGTTTTTCTTTGCAGCTGTTGTATTGCAAGTTTCTTTTCCCTGTCTCTGTAACCTGACTTCTGCAGTCATTTTACTGCAGCTGGTGCTGTTATGTTTTAAGTTTCTTTTCCCTGCCTCTGTAAACTGACTCATACAGTTATTTTCTGCAGCTGTTGCTGTTGCTGTTGAATTTGAATTGTCCCTGTGTCTATAACCTGACTCATGCAGTCATTCTCTGCAGATGTAGCAGATGTGTTTCATGTTTCTTGTTACTGCCTCTGTAACATGACTCATGCAGTAGTTCTCTGCAGCTGCTGCTGTTTTGCTGCATGTTTCCTGTCCCTGCCTCTGTAACCACACTCATGCAGTCATTCTCTACAGCTCTTGTTGTGTTGTATGTTTCTTGTCCCTGCCTCTGAACCCTGGCTCATGCCATTGTTCTCTGCTGCTGTTGCTGTTGTTCAAGTTCAAGTTTATTGCAGGAAAACTCCATTGAGCAAGCTCATTCACAAGGAGGTTCTGAGACATTTACACATACATAACGGTATTACACAGATAGAAACAATTGAATGTAGATAAACAATGTGTACACAGATAATACAAGAGAAATACAACATGGTAAGTTTCAACCTAGCAGTGCAGGGTCCAATTCAGACACATCATGTCTAGCGGAGAGAAAAATAGAAAAACCTTATACCAATTAGGCAATTACATTCCGGCTTAGTGAGTAGAAGGACAGTCAGTACACAAAAACTTGGCTTGGAGTTAGGGAAAGGCCTAGTAGCAGCTGCAGATATCTTTTATTTTAGAGACTGCTAGTGTTTTGTAGGAATTAATTGAGACAATGCTGGTTAGCTTCAGCATGGATTGTAGTTGATTCCAAGTGTTAGGGAGGGCATATGAAAGTCCTAGGAACATCTAACAGGATATAGTCAGATTTCCTTAGGGAGTAAGCACTATGGGAGATGCGTATAAAAGACATTAAGTAGTCAGGCAGTTTGTGAAGAAGTATCTTAAGGGTTGTATTTAATGTTTCTTGTACCTGTCTCTGTAATGCAACTCCTGCAGTCATTTCCTTCAGCTTTTGTTTTTGTGTTGCATGTTTCATGTGCCTGCATCTGTAACCTGACTTATCAGTCATTTTTAGAATTAGGGACACCACTGACTACCCTGTTTAACAAATCATGGGAGGATGGGGTGGTACCCGAGGACTGGAGGAGGGCAGATGTGATTCCCCTTCACAAAAGTGGGAGCAAGGCAGAAGCAGGAAACTACAGACCTGTTAGTTTAACCTCAGTGGTAGGGAAAATGATGGAATCACTTCTGAAGCAAAGAATTGTCGAGTATCTAGAGGCCAGAGGGCACAGGACCCATGGCAGCATGGATTCACAGCTGGAAGGTCATGCCAGACAAATCTGATAGATTTCTTTGACTGGGTGACCAAAGTAGTAGATCAGGGAGGGCTGTGGACATGGCCTACCTAGACTTTAGCAAGGCATTTGACACAGTCCCACACAAAGATTAATATACAAGTTAGCTAGCCTGGGAGTGGGTCCCAAGATGACAGCCTGGGTAAAAATTGGCTGGAGAATAGGACACGAGAGTAATAGTAAATGGGTCCACTCTGAAGAAGGGGTTACTAGTGAGTGCCACTTGAGTTCAGTAATAGGACCGGTCCTCTTCAATGTCATTATAAGTGACATTGCAGAGGGACTGGAAGGAAAAGTATGTCTCTTTGCAGATGACACAAAGATCTGCAACAGAGTTGATGCACAAGGTGAGGTGGAAAGGATGAAAAGGGACTTGGTAAGATTAGAGGAATGGTCAAATGTATGGCAGCTTAGATTCAATGCTAAGAAGTGCAAGGTAATGCACCTGGGAAACAAAAACCCAGGAGAAGAGTACACAATGGGGGGTGAGATACTAACAACAACAAAAATGGAAAGAGACCTGGGGGTAGTCATATCAGATGATCTAAATGTGGGCAAGCAATGTGAGAGGGCGGCAAGGAGGACTGGGGGGATACTGGGATGCATAGGGATAGGCATCAAAAGTAGAAAACAGGAAGTTATTATCCCTCTGTACAGACAGCTGGTCAGACCCCATCTGGAGTACTGCGTGCAGTTCTGGAGACCCAGTCTTCGCAAAGACATAGACAGTATGGAACCTGTCCAGAGGAGGGCAACTAAAATGGTGCAGGGTCTGCACCGGAAGACATATGAAGAGAGACTTAAGGAGCTTAATATGTATAGCCTCGAGGAAAGGAGGGAGAGGGGGGACATGATAGAAACTTTCAAGTACCTCAAGGGAATCAACAAAGTCCAAGAGGGTAGCATCTTTCAAAAGAGAGTGTGCAAGAACAAGGGGCACAATTTGGAAGATGGGGCGGCTCAGAGGTAATTTAAGGAAGTATTTTTTCACAGAGAGGGTTGTGGATGCATGGAATGGCCTTCCGGAGGAGTTCGTGGAGTCAAAAACAGTGGTGGAATGCAAGCATGTATGGGACAGTCATAAGGCAATTCTAGGGGGTTGGGGTAGGAAGAAGTAGGCTGCTGGTTAACTAGGATCTGCAGATTATCCAGTAAGCAGGGAAATGGGCAGACTGGGTGGGCCAAGCGGTCCTTATCTGCCATCAAATTCTTTGTTTCTATGTTTCTATTTTCTGCTGCTGTTGTGTTGTAAGTTTATTGTCCATGCCTCTGAAACCTGACTGTTGCAGTCATTCTGTGCAGCTGTAGCTGTTGTGTTGCAAATTGAATGTACCTGCCTCTGTAATCTGAATCATGCCATTGTTCTGTGAAGCTTTTGCTGTTGTGTTGCATGTTTTGCATCCCTGGCTCTGTACCATGACTCACGCAGTCATTCTCTCCTGCTGTAGCTGTAGTGTTTCATGTTTATTGTCCCTGCCTCTGTAACCTGACTCATGCAGTCATTCTCTGCTGCTGGTGATGTGTTGCATGTTTCTTATCCCAGCTTCTGTAACCAGACTCATGAAGTCATTCTCTGCAGCTGTTGCTGTTGTGTTGCATGTTTAGCATCCCTGTCTCTGTATCCTGTGTCATGCAATCATTTTCTGCAGCTGTAGCTGTTGTGCTCCAAGTTTATTGTCCCTGCCTCTGTAAACTGACTCATGCAGTCCTTCTCTGTAATAGTTGCCGTTGTGTTGCATATTTATTGTCCCTGCCTCTGTACCTTACTCATGCAGTCATTCTATGATGCTGTAACCATTGTCCTGTATGTTTATTGCCCTGCCTCTGTACCTGACACATGCAGTCATTTTATGATGCTGTAGCAGTTGTCTTGCATGTTTATTCTCCCTGCCTTTGTAATCTTACTCATGCAGTCATTCCTTGATCTGAAGCTGTTATGCCAGTTTATTGTCCCTGCTTCCTTAACTTGGCCTTGCCTCTGTAACCTGACCCATGCAGTCATTCTCTGCAGCTGTTCCTTTTGAATTGTATGTTTCTTGTCTTTCTCTCTGTTACCTGATTCCTGCAGTCATTTTCTGTACTGTTGCTCTTGTGTTGTATGTTTCTTGTCTTTGCATCTGTAACCTGGCTCTTGTAGTCATTCTCTGCAGCTGCTGCTGTTAAATTGCATGTTTCTTGTCCCTGCCTCTGAAACCTGACTCATGTAGCAGTTATGTGTGGTTCAGAGCTCAGTGCTTGTGCTCTCATACTGTAATTGGATAATGGAGGTTTGTGCTTGGATACAGAGGCCAGATAGGTAAGTAGGGCATTGCTCATCAGATATGCAGTGGTTCAAATTGATCAGTGCTTAGGTACTTTGAACATTGTTATACAGTCAGCAATTATAGTACAAATGAGCTGGATAGTCTTATGCAAGGTTCTTAGATGTTTGAGCTGATGAGTAACGTGTTATGATTTGGTATTGGTTTGGCCTTACTCTGTAACCCACCATAAAGAATGTTTAGTCCAGTAGTATGAGACCCCCCCAAAAAGAATAATAATATCAAATGATTATCTCCTCCTTCTCCAGAGAGTATGACTAGTAGCACGCAGCAGAGGGACCCCCCCCCTTTGGGAGAAACCTCTTAGGACCCATGGCTACTGACCCGCCTGTCCTTCTGGGCATACTAAGGGAGAATAATCCTAATTAACAATATTAAGCTAATTCAAGTTCCAAAGTTCAAGATTCTGATCCGAGAAGCGAAGCTGAATAAGCACCGAATATTCTGTTAGTGAGCGTAGCAGCATTCTTCTAGCTAATCCTAGTCCAAAAATCCATGTCCAGAGCAGAATGATGGAAAACTGGAATCCATGGTTGATAATAATAATTCAAAGCATCGAAGTTACATTGGTGAAATGTTCCGGCGGTGAGGATGACTTCTACAAGGAGAATCAGTGACCAAAATGCTAAGTGTCCATGTCTAGAGCAGGAGGAAGGTAGTTTGTATTCCTCTTGGCAAGCTTCGCAAATGGAAGGATTGGTGATGAAGCATGAGAACTGGATGCATGTAACGTGATCTGGAGAGGGTGAAGCAGTAGGAATCTCTAATCTGGGGTGGAAGCAAGTAAGTACATTAGGTATAGATCTTAGTGCGACTATGTAGACATAAGTTAAATGTACCTCCAGATCCCAATGGGGGAGTAGTTGTAGAATAAGGAATCAGACTTGATGAACCTCTAGGCCCTGTAAGGGTAAAGCAGGTAATATAAGCAAGTAATGTAAATAGGTGGACCTATACGTAGGTCAGTTGTAGTAGTAAGTAAAGCTGCATGATGCAGACGTAGTAGCAGGGGAACAGTACAGCATTGGCTATATACGATACACAGCGAGGAAGAAATGGTAATAGCACACGAATCGAAGAGCTTTGTCTGGTGATCCAAATACTGTAGTTACATAGTGATGAAGATAGCCATTGTCCAGCAGTCAGAATGGTACAGTAACTAGAACTGACTTGATGAGAAAAGTCTTACAAGTCTTGAATAGTCAAGCTTATTAGTCAGAAATGGTGATGACTGAAGAGGCCGAGTCGAATGCAGTAGCGTTGTCACAGGGTCCAAGAAGCCTTAGGGCATGATTCATGAGATTTAAAAAGACATTTGGATAATCTCATCTATGTCCTGTTAGGAGTGTAGTAGTAGTTCATATGACTGAAGGCAAGGTAGAGGCATCCAAAGAAAGATGACGAATGACAATTACAGATGTCAGACCATAGTAAAGGAGCTCTTAAGGTTGGAAGACACGGCTGCAGGTAGACGTACGATAATATGAACCTCCAGGCCCTGAGTTGGGTAAGACAGGTGTAGAGTAGAAGTAATTAAACCCCCCAGGCCCAATGGGCAAGGCAGGCCATAGAAGCAGACAAATAGGTATGAGAGCAGGAGATGAGTGCTGTAGGGTGTCATTTCTGATGATCGAGGATCATACAAGATAAGGGACTGATGAGTCTTATATTGACATGCCTAGGTTATGGATGGTAAGAATAAATAAGAGGGTCAAGTCGGAGGCAGCAATGTAATAAGATCCAACGAGCAATGGAATGCCGGAGTAGAATTAAGTCAAGGTTATATTGAGACAGAAGTCTTGCAGATAGGGCTTAACTAAGTGTCCAGGCAGGAGTGAAGTAATAGTAATCTATTAACTGATGCGGCAAGGCAAAAGCATCCTAATGAATTTGATGTTGATGTCCACTAGTCCAGATGTAGATCAGAGGATCGATGGTAAATGTCCAGCCTGTCCAGATGTATATCCATAGTGAGGCAAGGCTCCTGGAGGTTGGTAGAAATGGCAGACAGGCGAGGGTAAAGCAGAGTATGTGAACTTTCAGGACAATGCTGGCTGAGACAGGTGTATAGTAAATGTAGTTGAACTTCCAGGCTCCAATTGGGGAGGCAGGGTAGGTCATATTAGTGGATCCTCCAATGCCACTATGAAGAGTGAAGCAGACGTATGAAGCACAGTTAACAGTCAGATAGCACTGAAGTAGGTTGAGTGAAATGCTTAAGCCATGATAGGACAACAGAAAGGAGCAGAGCTTGGTTGAGAATCCAGGAAGGAGCAGAGTGGTAGTACAGTCACATAAATTGAAGCATCCTGGTGGAAGCATCCAAAGGAGTGGAAGGGAGCTAAGCAAAGACGAAGTATAGAATATGCAGCTGGACCACACCTAGGCCAGCTGATGAAAGAAAGAATGAAATGTAGGACATGCGGCGGACCACCCGTAGGTCAGCCGGTAAGTAAGTAAGTAAATGTTTATTTCTATAAGGCGCCCTTCCAAAGCTCAGAGCACCTTTACAATATCCTTCATACAATATTAAAAACCACAATTATAATAACATTATATTCAAGACAAAATCCAACATAATTCATGTCACTAAAAATGCTTGATTAAAAAGGAAGGTCTTTAGAGCTTTTTTAAAGCTCTCCACAGTCAGGCTATTACGTATCTGGCAAGGTAGAGAATTCCACAGGGTAGGAGCCATAAAGGCAAATGTTCTTCCACCGGATGTTTTTAAGGTTACCCTGGGAACCTCTAGTGAGTCGAGAGTGGCAGCTAAGCCCCACGAAGGCTAGCATGCACAGCTGGACCATACGTAGGTCAGCTGATAAGGTAAGTAGAGAGTGACAGCTAAGCCCCATGAAGGTTAGCATGTGCGGCCGGCCACACAAAGTTTGACCGATAGTAAGGTAGCAGTTATGAGCCAAATGAAGCAAAGCAATGTGTCAAGCATCCAGAGACATGACATAAATTCTAGGACATGGTCAGATAGTGAATCCAGAATAGAATGCGGATGGACCTGGATGGATGGGGAGGGACGAATGTGGAAGGCAAGCTGTAGCAATTAGAACATGGCATGACTGAGATAAATATACTGGAGTGGCCACTATCCTTGCCATAAAGGAGTCACCAGTATCGCTGGGCAACAGAATTTCAGTGTAAGGCGGTCGAAACATAGGCATGAGCAAGAGTTGGTCATATAGTCAGGCTTCAATGAGGAATGGAATGAAGTCAGGCATGACAAGGAATAGACTGATATCCTGATGGTCAAGGATGGAATAAACGTGATCCCAGAATAAATTCAAGCAAGAGAGAGCAAATAAATGCAAGTGACACTGGAACAAAGTTACAGGTTTGAGGAACCCGAACAGATTAAAGTCCAGTATAAAAACAATTGTAGGTTGCCATAGTCTAGATGCAGTCGTAAGATTCAACCACAGGAAGGTGAAATTAAATAAGCTATGGAGCCCTCTAGTGATGTCATATAGAATGCACATACAGTGAAAGAACTGCAAGAAATAGGAAGATAAGGAATGGTGCTGTAGCTGAGTAATCATGGGTGTCAATCCGCTGTAGGGGGGAGCATACCAAGTCCAGAACTAGTGATGTCAGTATAAGAGCAAATGTAGTCGCCAATAGGGGAATGGCATAGGGCAGCTCAGGAGGCTCCGAGGTGTGAATACGAGTGCAAGGACAATAAAAGTTGATTGCGTCCTGTGCATACTCCATCATACTGTAAAGTAAATAATATCAGGCATGAGTTTATAAAAATACTGGGAGGCAGTAGGTGAGTTGAGGCAGCAGAATGCTCCTGGTGACCAACATACAGGCTGAAGGGGTGAGGCTGGAAATGGCATGGAATATGAGTCCTGTTCTCGTGTTAAGCAGACAAAGCCACTAGTTTGCAGGCGCTCTCAGCGTGGTGCATGGAGCAGGAAGAAACAGCGCCACAGAAATCCAGAAATGTGCTGAGCGGAGGCAGGAGGAATGGAGGAGCACTAGGCAGCCTGTAACAGGGAGTGATGGCGGAATGGAGTCAGCCGGGCAAGCTGCATTGAAGTACGTGTGCTGTGTTAAGGAAGGGAATGGACCAGACAAAAAGGATTAGGAGTAGTGAACCATGATTAGCATGAGAGGAACAGCGGATGAATTGAGGTGTGGCAGGCAAGGCTCTCCCCCAAAAAGAAAAAAAAAAAAATCAAGCAGCCAGCACAGAGAAAGGGATGGAGGGGGGCAGTAGGACACAGAAAGAAGGGAAGGGGGGTACTCAAGGCAAAGGCCAGCAAACAAGGAAGCAGAAGGCAGACAAGAAGGGGGGTCCAGGACCAGCCGCGCCGCCAAAAGCGAGTGCGACTCGCTCTAAGCAGAGTGGATGTAGTCTGCTAGTTTAAATAGCATGTGGGGGGAGGAGCTCTTCCACCACATAACTTCAGACGATAGCCTTTCATTTCTCTGCAGCTGTTGCTGTTGTGTTACATGCTTATTGTTACTACCTTTATAACCTGTCTCATGCAGTCATTTTCTGCAATGCTTGCTGTTGTTTTGAATGTTTGTTATCCCCACCACAGAAACCTGGCTCATGCAATTGTTCTCTGTAGCTGGTGCTGTTGTGCCTCATGTTTCCTATCCATGCCTCTGTAACCTGGCTCATGCAGTCATTCTCTGAAGCTGTTGTAGTTGTGTTCTAAGTTTCTTGTTCATACATAAGTACCCTAGCTCGTGCAGTTTTTCTCTACAGCCATTGCTGTTGTGTTTTATGTTTCATGTCCCTGCCTCTGCTGTCTGGTTCATGCAGTTTTTCTCTGCAGTTGATATATTGCATGTTTCTTTTCCCTGTCTCTGTAACCTGACTCCTGAAGTCATTTTGCTGCAGCTGTTGCTGTTGTTTTTTTTTTGGTTCTTGTCCCTGTCTCTGTAACCTTACTCATGCAGTTGTTATGTGCAGCTGTTGTTGTTGTGTTCCATGTGTATTGTCCCTTCCTCTATAAACTGACTCATGCAGTCATTTTCTGCAGCTGTTGCTGTTGTGTTGCATGTGTATTTTCCCTGACTCTATAACCTGACTCTTGTAGTCATTCTCTGCAGATGTAGCTGTTGTTTTGCAGGTTTCGTGTTACTGCATCTGTAACTTGAATCATGCAGTAGTTCTTTGCAGCTGCTGCTGTTGTGCTGCATGCTTTCTGTCCTTGCCTCTCTAGCCAGACTCATGCAGTCATTCTCTACAGCTCTTTTTGTTGTGTTGCATGCTTCTTGTCCCTGCCTCTGAACCCTGGCTGATGCCATTGTTCTCTGCAGCTGTTGATTTTGTGTTACATGTTTCTTTTCCCTGCCTCTGTAACCTGGCTCTTGCAGTTGTTCTCCGCAGCTTTTGCTGTTGTATTGTATGTTTCTTGTCCCTGTTTCTGTAACGCAACTCCTGCAGTCATTTTCTTTAGCTTTTTTTGTTGTGTTGTATGTTTTGTGTGCCTACCTCTGTAACCTATCTCATGCAGTCATTCTCTGCAGCTGTAGCTGTTGTGTTGCAAGTTTAATGTACCTGCCTCTGTAATCTGACTCATGCCATTGTTCTGTGAAGCTTTTGCTGTTGTGTTGCATGTTTTGCATCCCTGGATCTGTAACGTGACTCATGCAGTCATTCTCTTCTGCTGTAGCTGTTGTGTTTTATGTTTATTGTCCCTGGCTTTGTAACCAGAGTTATGCAGTTGTTTTCTAATGCTGTTGCTGTTGTGTTCTATGTTTATTGTCTCTGCCTCTAAAAACTATCTCATGCAGTCATTCCCTGCAGCTATAGCGGTTGTGCTTCATGTTTATTGTTCCTGGCTCTTTAACCCAACTCATGCAGTGATTCTCTGCATCTGTAGCTGTTGTATTGCCAATTTATTGTCCCTGCTTCCATAATCTGTCCTTGCCTCTGTAACCTGACTCATGCAGTCATTCCCTACGTCTGTAGCTGTTGTATTGCCAATTTATTGTCCCTGCTTCCATAATCTGTCCTTGCCTCTGTAACCTGACTCATGCAGTCATTCTCTGCAGCTGTTGCTTTTGAATTGTATGTTTCTTGTCTTTGTCTCTGTTACCTGGTTCCTGCAGTCATTTTCAGTACTGTTGTTGTTGTGTTATATGTTTCTTGTTCCTGCCTCTGTAACATGACTCATGCAGTCATTCTCTGTAGCTGCCACTGTTGAATTGCATGTTTAGTGTCTTTGCCTCTGTTACCTGATTCCTGCAGTCATTTTCAGTACTGTTGCTGTTGTGTTGTATGTTTCATGTCCCTAGTTATGTGTCCTGGCTTATGCAGTCATTTTCTGCTGCTGTTGCTGTTGTGTTGTATGTTTATTGTCCCTGCCTTTGTAAAATGATTCAAGCAGACATTCTCTCCTCCTCTACCTGTTGTGGTGCATGTTTATTGTCCCTGCCTCTGTAACCTGAC
Organism: Neoceratodus forsteri; assembly: GCA_016271365.2. NCBI lineage: Eukaryota > Metazoa > Chordata > Ceratodontiformes > Ceratodontidae > Neoceratodus > Neoceratodus forsteri. The sequence goes on from CM057455.1 coordinate 126,218,634, forward strand.
TCATACAATCATTCTCTGCAACTGTAGCTGTTGTGTTTCATATTTATTGTCCCTGGCTCTTTAACCTGACTCATGCTGTCATTCTCTGCTGCTGGTGATGTTGTGTTTAATGTTTCTTATCCCAGCCTCTGTAACCTGACTCATGAAGTCATTCTCTGCAGCTGTTGCTGACGTGTTGCATGTCTAGTGTCCCTATCTCTTTATCCTGTCTCATGCAGTCATTCTCTGCAGCTGTAGCTGTGGTGTTTCATGTTTGTTATCCCTACCTCAGAAACCTGGCTCATGCAGTTGTTCTCTTCAGCTGCTGCTGTTGTACCTCATGTTTCCTGTCCATGACTCTGTAACGTGGCTGATGCAATCATTCTCTGAAGCTGTTGCAGTTATGTTCCCAGTTTCTTGTTCCTACATTAGTACCCTAGCTCTTGCAGTTGATCTCTGCAGCCGTTGCTGCTATGTTATATGTTTCATGTCCCTGCCTCTGTTGCCAGGCTCATGCAGTTTTTCTCTGCAGCTGTTGTATTGCATGTTTCTTTTCCGTCTTTGTAACCTGGCTGCTGCAGTCATTGTGCTGTAGCTGATGCTGTTGTGTTTTATGTTTCTTGTCCCTGCCCCTGTAACCTTTCTCATGCAATTGTTCTGTATAGCTATTGCTGTTGGGTTGCATGCTTGAAAACCCTGACTCTGTGACGTGACTGATACAGTCATTCTCTCCTGCTGTAGCTGTTGTGTTGCATGTTTATTGTTCCTGACTCTGTAACCTGACTCATGCAGTCATTCTCTGTTGCTAGTGATGTTTTGTTGCATGTTTCTTATCCCAACCTCTGCAACCTGACTCTGGAAGTTATTCTCTGCAGCTGTTGCTGTTGTGTTGCATGTTTATTGTCTCTGTCTCTGTATCCTGCATCATGCAGTCATTCTCTGCAGCTGTAGGTGTTGTGTTGAATGTTTATTTTCCCTTCTTCTGTAACCTGACTGATGCCATCATTCTCTGCAGTGGTTGCTGTTCTGTTGCATGTTTATTGTCCCTGCCTCTGTACCTGACTCAAGCAGTCATTCTATGATGCTGTAGCTGTTGTCATGCATGTTTATTATTCCTGCCTCTGTACCTGAGTCATGCAGTCATTTTATGATGTTGCTGCTGTTGTTTTGTATCTTTATTGTCACTGCCTCTGTAACCTGACTCATGCAGTCATTTCCTGCATCTGTAGCTGTTGTATTGCCAGTTTATTGACCCTGCTACCATAACCCGTCCTTGCCTCTAAAACCAGACTCATGCACTCATTCTCTGCATCTGTGGTTTTGAATGTTTGTGTTTGTCTTTGTTACCTGATTCCTGCAGTCATTTTCTGTACTGTTGCTGTTGTGTTGCATGTTTCTTGTCTCTGCCTCTTTAACCCGGCTGTTGGAGTCATTATCTGCAGCTGCTGCTTTTGAATTGCATGTTTCCTGTCTTTGTCACTGTAACCTGACTCCTGCAGTCATTTTCTGTACTGTTGCCATTATGTTGCTTCTTTCTTGTCCTTTCCTCTGTAACCTGAGTTATGCAGTCATTTTCTGCTTCTCTTGCTGTGGTGCTCTATGTTTATTGTCCTTCTTCCGGAACCTGACTCATGGAGTAGTGCCCTGCAGCTGTTGTTATTGTGTTGCATATTTCCTGTCCCTGCCTCTTTTACTTGACTCACGCAGTCATTCTCAGCAGCTATAGCTGTTATGATACATCTTTATTGTAGCAACCTCTGTAACCTCTGTGTCTCATGCAGTCATTTCCTGCAGTGCTTCCTGTTGTTTCACAAGTTTATTATCCCTACCTCAGAAACCTGGCTCATGCAATTGTGCTCTGCAGCTGCTGCTGTTGTGTCTCATGTTTCCTGTCCCTGCCTCTGTAACTTGGCCCATGCAGTCATTCTCTGAAGCTGTTGTAGTTGTGTTCCAAGTTCCTTGTTCCTACATCAGCACAATAACTCATGCAGTTGTTCTCTGCAGTCATTGCTGTTGTGTTGTATATTTCATGTCCCTGCCTTTGTTGTCTGGCTCATATAGTTTTTCTCTGCAGCTGTTCTACTGCATGTTGCTTTTCCCTGTCTCTGTAACCTGCATTCTGCAATCATTTCACTGCAGCTGTAGCTGTTGCGTTTTTTATGTTTCTTGCCCCTTTCTGTAACCTTACTCCTGCATTTGTTCTGTGCAGCTATTGCTGTTGTGTTGCATGTGTATTGTCCCTGCCTCTGTAAACTGACTCATACTGTCATTCTCTGCAACTGTTGCTGTTGTGTTGCATGTGTACTCTCCCTGCATCAATAACCTGGCTCATGCCATCATTCTCTGAAGATGTGCCTGGTGTCTGGTACCTGGGTGTCTGGCTGGACTCAAATCTCAACTTCTCCACCCACGTCGACGCCATCTGCACCAAACTCCGGCCCAAACTTGCCATCCTTTACCATCACAAAGATTGCCTCCCCCTCCCTACTCGGAGTGAACTCATACGAAAAACCATCCTACCGGCACTGGACTACGCGGACGTCATTTATGGCAGAGCCCCTTCCTCCTCCCTTGCAAAACTTGACTCAACTTAAACTCCTTCATGCGCTTTGCCACTGCCTCCCCCCCACTCACTCATCATTGCCAACTATTCTTAACTCTATCTCTGATGCCACTCTCACATAGGCGGACCACCCACAGCGCCTCACTCATAGCTAAATATTGGCTTGGCTCCTTTCCCTCTACCTCTCCTCCCGCCTCTCTCAAGCCAACCCCACTGGCTACTCACTTCATCATAGACATGCATGTACCTTTCACCTCTCTCGCCCCCTCTCTGCCTCTGGGCAAGCTGCCATTTCCTACTGGCTCCCACTCCCATGGAACAACCTCCCATCCAAACTCCACCTGGCCCCCTTCCTATCAGCCTTTAAACAGCTCCTCAGGTTTCTCCCTCCCACTCCCTGCCACAGCTGTGCACCCAAATCCCTCCTTACCCAGACCTAGCATGACCCTCAGTAGCCTCGCCAGGTTTTTTCCGTTAATCCACGACTGTAAATATGTTAAGACACGCACTTGTAAATTACGGTAATAAGGTCTAGAAATGTAATGAAATGATTTTTTCCACTCTGCTGTTTTAAACAAAAGTGAAACCTCACTACCAAACTCTAAATCTAATGTACTAATACTGTATTATTCATCTGTTACTTGAAATTTGCTGTATTTCTCTGTCTCCCACCTTGTACAACTTGTACCCGGGTTGCAACTGGAAACAGGCCTTGGCTCAGTGTGCCTTTCCCGGTCACCAATTTTAAATAAATAAATAAATAAATGTAGCTGCTGTGTTGCATGTTTCTTGTTACTGCTTCTGTAACTTGAGTCATGCAGTAGTTTTCTGCAAGCTGCTGCTGTTGTGCTGCATGTTTCCTGTCCCTGCCTCTATAACCAGACTCATGCAGTCACTCTCAGCAGCCGTTGTTGTTGTTGTGTTCCATTTTTCTTGTTCCTGCCTCTGAACCCTGGCTCATGCCATTGTTCTCTGCACCTGTTGCTGTTATGTTGCATGTTTCTTTTTCCTACCTCTGTAACCTGACTCTTGCAGTTGTTCTCTGCAGCTGTTACTGTTGTGTTGCATGTTCTGTGTCCCTGCTTCATTAATGTGACTCATGCAGTCATTCTCTCCTGCTGTAGCTGTCGTGTTGCATATTTATTGTCCCTGGCTCTGTAACCTGACTCATGCAGTCAATCTCTGCTGCTGGTGATGTTGGATTTCATGTTTCTTACCCAGTTCTATGTGATATGGGTGACTGCAGGATGGCGACCCGCAGAAAGGAGACGATTCCCCAGGGCGACTACATAAGTTAAAGTGTTTTATTGCGTGGGCTTGCCCCACTCCCACTCTTGGGAGGCTTTCCCTCCCACACCCCTTTCTTTAGGATTCCTACTCTAGGGGGGGTGCAACTGGGGGAAAGTGGGTAACTCCTGGATCACCCAAATTGTCACAGCCATTCTCCTGTCGCCCTTCCGACCAGTCACCCACATACAATCGCCCACATCACAGGCTACCTTTTTATCCCAGCCTCTGTAACCTGACTCATGAAATCATTCTCTGCAGCTGTTGCTGTTGTGTTGCATGATTAGTGTCCCTGTCTCTGTATCCTGTCTCATGCAGTCATTATTTGCAGCTGTTGCTTTTGAATTCTTGTCTTTGTCTCTGTTACCTGATTTCTGTAGCCATTTTCTGTATTGTTGCTGTTATGTTGCATGTTTCATGACCCTGCCTCTTTAACCTGGATCTTGCAATCTTTCTCTGCAGCTGATGCTTATCAATTGCGTGTTTCTTGTCTTTGTCACTGTAACCTGACTCCTGCAGTCATTTTGAGTACTGTTGCTGTTCTGTTGCATGTTTCTTGTCCCTGCCTCTGTAACTTGAGTTGTGCAGTCTTTTTCTGATTCTGTTGCTTTTGTGCTGTATGTTTTTGTCTCTGCCTCTGAAACCTGACTCATGTAGTAGTTCACTGCAGCTGCTGCTGTTGTGATGCACATTTTCTGTCCCTGCCTCTTTTACCTGTCTCATGCAGTCATTCTCTGCAGCTATAGCTGTTGTATTACATGTTTATTGTCCCTGCCTCTTTAACCTGGCTCATGCAGTCATTCTCTGAAGTTGTTGTATTTGTTTTGCAAGTTTCTTGCTCCTACATCAGTACCCTAGCTCATGCAATTATTCTCTGGAGCCGTTGCTATTGTGTTGTATGTTTGATGACCCTGCCTCTGTTGCCTGGATCATGTAGTTTTTCTCTGCAGCTGTTTTCTCTTTTCCCTGTCTCAGTAACCTGACTTCTGCAGTCATTTTGATGCAGCTATTGCTGTTGTGTTTTATGTTTCTTGTCCCCACCTCTTTAAACTGACTCATGCAGTCATTCCATGCAGCTGTTGCTGTTGTGTTGCATTTGTATTGTCCCTGCTTCTATAACCTGACTCATGCAGTCATTCTCTGCAGATGTAGCAGATGTGTTGCATGTTTCTTGTTATTGCCTCTGTAACCTGACTCATACAGTAGTTCTTTGCAGCTGCTGCTGTTGTCCTGCATGTTTCCTGTCCCTGCCTCTGTAACAAGACTCATGTAGTCATTCTCTACAGCTCTTGTTGTTGTGTTGCATGTTTCTTCTCCCTGCCTCTGAACCCTGGCTCATGCCATTGTTCTCTGCAGCTGTTGCTGTAGTATTGTATGTTTCTTATCCCTGCCTCTGTAACACAACTCCTGCAGTCATTTTCTGTACTGTTGCTATTGTGTTGCAGGCTTCTTATCCCTGCCTCTGTAACACAACTCCTGCAGTCATTTTCTGTACTGTTGCTATTGTGTTGCAGGCTTCTTATCCCTGCCTCTATAACCTGGCTCTTGCAGTTATTATCTGCAGCTGCTGCTTTTGAATTGCTTGTTTCTTGTTTTTGTTCCTGTAACCTGACTTCTACAGTCATTTTATGTACTGTTGCTGTTGTGTTGCTTGTTTCTTGTCCCTGCTTCTGTAACTTGAGTTATGCAGTCATTTTCTGCTTCTCTTGCTGTAGTACTATATGTTTATTGTTCCTGCCTCTGGAACCTGACTCATGGAGTAGTTCTCTGCAGCTGTTGTTATTGTATTGCATATTTTTTGTCCCTGCCTCTTTTACCTGACTCATGCAGTCATTCTCGGCAGCTCTGCCTGTTGTGATACATCTTTATTGTAGCTACCCCTATAAAATGTCCCCTGCAGTCATTTCCTGCAGTGCTTCCTGTTGTTTCACAAGTTTATTATCACTACCTCAGAAACCTGGCTCGTGCAATTGTTCTCTACAGCTGCTGCTGTTGTGCCTCATGTTTCCTGTCTCTGCCTCTGTAACCTGGACCATGCAGTCATTCTCTGAAGCTGTTGTTGTGTTCCAAGTTCTGTGTTCCTACATCAGTACAATAGCTCATGCAGTTGTTCTCTGCAGCCATTGCTGTTGTGTTGTACATTTGATGTCCCTGCCTCTGTTGCCTGGATCATGTAGTTTTTCTCTGCAGCTGTTGTATTGCATGTTTCTTTTCCCTGTCTCAGTAACCTGACTTCTGCAGTCATTTTGATGCAGCTATTACTGTTGTGTTTTATGTTTCTTGTCCCTACCTCTTTAAACTGACTCATGCAGTCATTCCCTGCAGCTGTTGCTGTTGTGTTGCATTTGTATTGTCCCTGCATCAATAACCTAACTCATGCAGTCATACTCTGCAGATGTAGCTGTTGTTTTGCAGGTTTCGTGTTACTGCATCTGTAACTTGAATTATGCAGTAGTTCTCTGCAGCTGCTGCTGTTGTGCTGCATGTTTCCTGTCCTTGCCTCTGTAACCAGACTCATGCAGTCATTCTCTACAGCTCTTTTTGTTGTGTTGCATGTTTCTTGTCCCTGCCGCTGAACCCTGGCTGATGCCATTGTTCTCTGCAGCTGTTGATGTTGTGTTACATGTTTCTTTTCTATGCCTCTGTACTTGGCTCTTGCAATTATTCTCCACAGCTTTTGTTGTTGTATTGTATGTTTCTTGTCCCTGTTTCTGTAACGCAACTCCTGCAGTCATTTTCTTTAGCTTTTTTGTTGTGTTGCATGTTTCATGTGCTTGCCTGTGTAACCTAACTCATGCAGTCATTCTCTGCAGCTGTAGCTGTTGTGTTGCAAGTTTAATGTACCTGTCTCAGTAATCTGACTCATGCTGTTGTTCTGTGCAGCTTTTGCTGTTGTGTTGCATGTTTTGCATCCCTGGGTCTGTAGCATGACTCATGCAGTCATTCTCTCCTGCTGTAGCTGTTGTGTTTCATATTTATTGTCCCTGCCACTGTAACCAGAGTTATGCAGTTGTTTTCTAATGCTGTTGCTGTTGTGTTCTATGTTGATTGTCTATGCCTCTATAAACTGACTCATGCAGTCATTCCCTGCAGCTGTAGCGGTTGTGCTTCCTGTTTATTGTCCCTGGCTCTGTAATCTGACTCATGCAGTCATTCCCTGCATCTGTAGCTGTTGTATTGCCAATTTATTGTACCTGCTTCCATAATCTGTCCTTGCCTCTATAACCTGACTCATGCAGTCATTCTCTGCAGCTGTTGCTTTTGAATTGTGTGTTTCTTGTCTTTGTCTCTGTTACCTGATTCCTGTAGTCATTTTCAGTACTGTTGTTGTTGTGGTGTTGTATGTTTCTTGTTCCTGCCTCTGTAACCTGGCTCTTGCAGTCATTCTCTGTAGCTGCTGCAGTTGAATTGCATGTTTAGCGTCTTTGTCTCTGTTACCTGATTCCTGTAGTCATTTTCTATACTATTGCTGTAGTGTTGTATGTTTCATGTCCCTAGTTCTGTATTCTGACTTATGCAGTCATTTTCTGATGCTGTGGCTGTTGTGTTGTAAGTTTATTGTCCCTTCCTTTGTGACATGACTCATGCAGACATTATGTCCTCCTCTAGCTGTTGTGGTGCATGTTTATTGCCCCTGCCTCTGTAACCTGACTCATACAGTCATTCTCTGCTGCTGGTGATGTTGTGTTTAATGTTTCTTATCCCAGCCTCTGTAACCTGACTCATGAAGTCATTCTCTGAAGCTGTTGCTGATGTGTTGCATGTCTAGTGTCCCTGTCTCTTTATCCACTCATGCAGTCATTCTCTGCAGCTGTAGCTGTTGTTTTTCATGTTTGTTATCCCTACCTCAAAAACCTGGCTCATGCAATTGTTCTCTTCAGCTGCTGCTGTTGTGCCTCATGTTTCCTGTCCCTGCCTCTGTAACCTGGCTGATGCAATCATTCTCTGAAGCTGTTGCAGTTATGTTCCGAGTTTCTTGTTCCTACATAAGTACCCTAGCTCTTGCAGTTGATCTCTGCAGCCGTTGCTGTTGTGTTGCATGTTTCACATCCCTGCCTCTGTTGTCAGGCTCATGCAGTTTTTCTCTGCAGTTGTTGTATTGCATCTTTCTTTTCCCTGTCTTTGTAACCTGGCTCCTGCAGTCATTTTTCTGCAGCTGTTGCTGTTGTGTTTTATGTTTCTTGTCCCTAGTTCTGTATTTTGACTTATGCAGTCATTTTCTGATGCTGTGGCTGTTGTGTTGTAAGTTTATTGTCCCTTCCTTTGTGACATGACTCATGCAGACATTATGTCCTCCTCTAGCTGTTGTGGTGCATGTTTATTGTCCCTGCCTCTGTAACCTGACTCATACAGTCATTCTCTGCAACTGTAGCTGTTGTGTTTCATGTTTATTGTTCCTGGCTCTGTAACCTGACTCTTGCAGTCATTCTCTGCTGCTGGTGATGTTGTGTTTAATGTTTCTTATCCCAGCTTCTGTAACCTGACTCATGAAGTCATTCTCTGCAGCTGTTGCTGATGTGTTGCATGTCTAGTGTCCCTATCTCTTTATCCTGTCTCATGCAGTCATTCTCTGCAGCTGTAGCTGTTGTTTTTCATGTTTGTTATCCCTACCTCAAAAACCTGGCTCATGCAATTGTTCTCTTCAGCTGCTGCTGTTGTGTCTCATGTTTCCTGTCCCTGCCTCTGTAACCTGGCTGATGCAATCATTCTCTGAAGCTGTTGCAGTTATGTTCAGAGTTTCTTATTCCTACATAAGTACCCTAGCTCTTGAAGTTGATCTCTGCAGCCTTTGCTGTTGTGTTGTATGTTTCACATCCCTGCCTCTGTTGTCAGGCTCATGCAGTTTTTCTCTGCAGTTGTTGCATTGCATCTTTCTTTTCCCTGTCTTTGTAACCTGGCTCCTGCAGTCATTTTTCTGCAGCTATTGCTGTTGTGTTTTATGTTTCTTGCCCCTGCCTCTATAACCTTTCTCATGCAGTTGTTCTGTACAGCTATTGCTGTTGTGTTCCATGCTTTGCATCCCTGGCTCTGTGACATGACTGATGCAGTCATTCTGTCCTGCTGTAGCTGTTGTGTTGCATGTGTATTGTTCCTGCCTCTGTAGCCTGACTCATGCAGCCATTCTCAGCAGTTGCAGATGTTGTGCTTCATGTTTATTGTCCCTGGCTATGTAATCTGACTCATGCAGTTATTCTCTGTTGCTGGTGATGTTTTGTCACACGTTTCTTATCCCAGCCTCTGTAACCTGACTCTGGAAGTCATTCTCTGCAGCTGTTGCTGTTGTGTTGCATGTTTATTGTCTCTGTCTCTGTATCCTGCCTCATGCAGTCATTCTCTGCAGCTGTAGGTGTTGTGTTGAATGTTTATTTTCCCTTCCTCTGTAACCTGACTGATGCCATCATTCTCTGCAGCAGTTGCTGTTCTGTTGCATGTTTATTGTCCCTGCCTCTGTACCTGACTCATGCAGTCATTCTATGATGCTGTAGCTGTTGTCATGCATGTTTATTATTTCTGCCTCTGTACCTGACTCATGCAGTCATTTTATTATGCTGTAGCTATTGACTTGTATCTTTATTGCCACTGCCTCTGTAACCTGACTCATGCAGTCATTTCCTGCATCTGTAGCTGTTGTATTGCCAGTTTATTGACCCAGCTAACATAACATGTCCTTGCCTCTGAATCCAGACTCATGCAGTCATTCTCTGAATCTGTTGCTTTTGAATGCTTGTGTTTGTCTCTGTTACCCAATTCCTGCATTCATTTTCTGTACTGTTGCTGTTGTGTTGCACGTTTCTTGTCCCTTCCTCTATAACCTGGCTCTTGGAGTCATTCTCTGCAGCTGCTGCTTTTGAATTGCATGTTTCCTGTCTTTGTCACTGTAACCTGACTCCTGCAGTCATTTTCTGTACTGTTGCCATTGTTTTGCTTGTTTCTTGTCCTTGCCTCTGTAACTTGAGTTATGCAGTCATTTTCTGCTTCTCTTGCTGTGGTGCTCTATGTTTATTGTCCCTGCTTCTGGAACCTGACTCATGGAGTAGTTCTCTGCAGCTGTTGTTATTGTGTTGCATATTTCCTGTCCCTGTCTCTATAACCTGACTGATGCAGTCATTCTCTGCAGCTGTTGATTTTGAACTGTATGTTTCTTGTCTTTGTCTCTGTTACCTGATTCCTGCAGTCATTTTCAGTACTGTTGTTGTTGTGTCGTATGTTTCTTGTTCCTGCCTCTGTAACCTGGCTCTTGCAGTCATTCTCTGCAGCTGCTGCAGTTGAATTGCATGCTCCTTGTCTTTGTCTCTGTTATGTGACTAATGAAGTCATTTTCTGTACTGTTGCTCTTGCATTGAATGTTGCTTTTCCCTGCCTCTGTAACCTGAGTTTAATGTGCTTATGCAACTAGATATGATATTATATGCTTGTGTAACTTGAGTAACTTGAATTTTATGTGGCTTTCCACCTCTCAATCTGTGGGATATACCTCCTGTAGGGGTATGATGCAAGGAACCCTAGTGAGGGTTCCCCCCCTACAGGTGCCAGAAATGAATGAGTCGGCAAAAGGTAGGTTAGGAAGAAGCACATGGGTAAGAGAGGCTAGCCACTGGAGGAGGAGAGGTGGATGGTGGACAACGAAAATGAATCCTGGGGTTGTTGAGTGTAGGTGACATATTTATGCTCAATGGGGGAGTGATGTTGTTGCTCCACCCATTGAACCTCGGGCTTAAAGCCCTCCTATTCAATGTGTTTACACAACTAGATATGATATGATAATGCTTGTGTAACTTGAGTAACTTTAATTTTATGTGGCTTTCCGCCTCTCTATCCATGGGATATACCTCCTGTAGGGGTACAAAGCAAGGAACCCTAGTGAGGGTTCCCCCCTACAGGTGCCAGAAATGAATGACTCAGCTAAAGGTAGGTTAGGAAGAAGCCCAAAAAGAATACCTAGATTGTCAAGCATTGAATAGAGAAGTGAGTAATGAATTAAGTGAGAAGGGCTAACTTTCTGAGGAGAGAGGGAAAGGTGAGCCACCTTCTGCCTCCTCCAACAGTGGAACCTAAGTAGATAAGAAGAAAATCACTAATTCTAACTAATATTATGACGTTTGGCATGGAGGAGAGGGAAAAAAACATTTTTTGAGGAGGAAACCTCTGGGGATCCAAGGCCTAGGTCGCCTTCTCTCCAGACTAACAGCATTTGAATTGAGGATGTATATTTTTAAAGAAAGGGTTTGGTGATTAGAGGGATATGAGTAGTGATGATGATGATGGAATACGGAAGATCCCTAAAAGAAAGCACAGATCAAGGATGGAACATGAGGCTGTGCGCAGAATGAGTGCGAACATGAGGCATCATTAATACTGATAGTGATGATCACCGCAAGAGGTCAGCAGGTCGATGAGGTAGCGTAAGATCTAAAATAGGTATGATTGAGTGAGGCGAGGAAGTAGAAATTGAGGATGATGAGGCATGAACGATTAGATCCTGTTGTTGTGGTCAATGAGTAGCATCAGAGTCAATGATGAAATGCTCGAAGGAACGATAAACTAGATACACCTTGTTGGACCTAAGGAGGGTATGCTTGAGTAGTCGATGTAAGATATTAGATCTAGAAGCAAGGACAGGAAGGAGTAAGTCCATTTATGAGTCAGAGCAGCAAGGGGTATCTGGATGTGCTCATTAGGAGATTCCAGATGAGTCAATGAGGAGACCAATAATATTGTAGACTACCATGATGGAGTGATGCATTTGATAGAGTTATGCAAGTGAGCGGGCACTGATGTTGAAGAGGCATTCTTGATTATGCAATGTAGATGATTAGACCATAAATGATTAGATCCTGAGGTTGTAGTCGATGAGGTAGAATGGTATTGAGTGATAGGAATGTTAGAGTAGGAGATGTAGATGATGAGCTGTGAAGTAATGCTGAGTGGAAGATGACTGGATTCATGAACTCGATATGACTGGAGTTATGAACTCGATGCATTCGGCAGGATGGCCGCAACTGATAGGTGGCATAGGAATTATGATAGGTTTGCCCAAAAAGAATGTCAAGAGCAGGCCAAGAGTAGAGGGAAGCCTGGACAGCTGGAAGTGAACTGGAAGTGGGGGAGATGGAAAGAACCAAAATGAAACTGGCACGAAAGAAGTACACCAATGAGACACCTTGAAAAGAGGTAGATTCTGAGGCCAAGAAGGGAGATCAGGAATGAGAAGCAACTCAGGTGAAGTGATCGAGAATCTAAACTGGACGCGGTAGGAAGAGGAGTGAGCAGAATCGAATGAAGTACGATGACGAGTGAAGAGAAGAACGGAGGGAAGTTTATGAGGGCAGAATTTTGGAGAGTAGGCATGGAACCGGAAGAGGAGGTGACGAGAATGAAGAGGAACATGACTTGAATGAAGGTATTGGCACCAGGGTGAGACAATCAAGGATGCTCCTCAAAGGAGACTGGTGCCAAGGCCAAGAAGGTGCATCAGGAACCAGAGGGTCTGCGAACCAAAGGGCAAGCACAGGATGGCAATCAAGGGGAGTCAAATCAAACAAAATATGAGAAGAAGGGAAAAAAGGAGTAGAAAAGATCCACGATGGTCAGGACGAGAGGAAGCACTAGGCCAAGGAAGGAAATGGGAATGGATGAGGTATGATGAGTGAAGGACACCATGGAGACAGATACTGGAGAGTGAGGTATGAAAGGACTAAGGATGATAGGGAGGGCAACAGGGTAGCACAGGACTCAGCCGGAATGGGAGAAGGACTGCACGGGGTGAGTCAGATGGGGCCATACGGAGTTCAGGAGAGGCATAGCCAGGTGGTGCAAGGAAACGATGCAGACTCTGCAGCAAACCAAGTCAAAGCATGCTGAGAGAGGGAATGAAGAAGAAGAGCGGGTCAAGGTCAGGTATCATGGAAATGAGGGGAGAAGGAGAAGAAAGGTCACCTGGCAAAGGGGGCAACTACGGATGACATGGAGCGAATAGACTCCTAAAGGAGGAAGGCACTGCAAGGGGGCAGAAGGGCGTGCAGGATGAGGTGGCACGTATGCCCGGGTTGACTGAAGGTTGAATGGGGTCAGCCAGGGAAGGCCAGGAGATATGAATGGCAAAGGAAATGAACAGACATGTCGTGGCACGATGAGATAGAAGCCATGACAGGATTAAAACCAGGACAGATGAGTTTGCAGAAAGAGCCCAGGAGAGGGAGCATAACAAGGGATGCTGAAGCAGGAGTGGATGATGGGGAAAGTGAGGTAGGAAAAAACAAGCTCAGCATCAATGGAAATAGATGAGCATGGGACGACCAAGATTATTGGTGGCAGAGGGAATGAGAGCCATACAAAACACCAGAAATTTACAAGTAATCAAACCTAGTAAAGAAACGGGTGAGGAGAATCATGGTCAAAAAAGGTTGGAATACTATGAGGAAGAGACAGGGGAAGCATACGTACCTGTTGAAGCTGGTGAATGTAAGCAGAACTACAGGGCATATCCTCAGAGCTGGGGGGAAGATAATGGGGAAATATCAGAAAGCACCAAGATGCTCAGAATGCAATAATCAGCACATGAAGTGATCTGCAAGGGGAGAAACAGGAAACTAAGAAGGATTAGACCTGCAGTGCAGAAATAGACAGACTCCCAAAGGAGACTAGTACCAAGGATAACATAGAAGGATGCAACTGGTAGCTTTCAGATACTGGCGTCGCAGGAAGATGAGGTAGCCAAAAGGTGAAGGAAATAGGGGCAGCATCCAAAAGCTGGCAAGCTGTGCGGTCGGAAAGGTCTGAGAGGTGGCCGTGGCAGAAGACCCCAAGGATGTGGAACTGTTCGGTCCAGGAGTAGACGCGCTGGTGCACTGGGAGGCTGCAGAGCTGCACAGAGGACAGAGGAGCTGGGACCGCAGCCACTGCCAGTTGAGGTGGCGTGAAACCTGAAGCCGGGAATAGAAGATCGATGGAAAGGTTGAGCAAGATGAGGAAGTAGATACCGAGGCCGATAAGGCATGAACGGGCAATATGAATGAGTAGATCCAGATGTGGGGGCGAGGAGAGAACAAGGATTCAATAGGGTGATGCAAGTAATGAGGCTCCTTGAGGCCAAAAAGGCAAATCTGGGACCAGACGGCATGCAAACTAGAGGGGCGACATGCTTGATAGAGCAATGGGACCGAGTAGACCCCTCGAAAGGATGTAGATCTGGAATGAATAGAGTGATGTGATGAAGCAGACTCTTCGAATGAGGTAGATTTGGAAATGAACGTGAAAGATGCTTGAAAGGTGGTGGAGGGCCTCCATCCAGCCCACAGAAACAGGCGATGGACAGCAAGGCATGGTCAGGAATGGAGACAGAGTTGAAGCAATATGACTGACATGGCAGGCCAGAGGGAGGCAGCCAAGGCAAACTGATGGAGCGATTGAAAGAGATGAGCAGGCCGAGGTGAGGTATCGTGAAATGCGAGCAACTCGGACAATAAGGAGTGAAACCAAGACTGGAGGAAATCCCTAACAGCTTATGACGGAACGTAGCCAGGAAGGGAAGCTCGTTGAGATGAGAAATGGGTAATGAGGACTGGAGTCAGGAACCAGAGATGAGCGGTAGGAGGGTTGCAGGTCACGAAGCAAATGAACGATGGATGATGAGGAGGGATGCCATGAGTGGAATGAATCCAGAGGGCCGGGCAGGGATGGTATGGACGAGAGAATACTGAACAAAGACAGGAGCCATGCAGGAGGCGGCGATGGAGAGAAGCCATGAGGGCTGGGATGGGTATCTATCGAATGGAGACCCGGATCAGAGGGTATCCTGGATAACCAGAGAGAGAGATAATGGGGAGGAGACAGTATGCAGGCACCTGAACAGAAGCGGTATGAAGGCTGTGGTTCAATAAGGCCAGGGCCAGGACAGGCAACCCAACATCAGAAAAGGAGTACGGCTCACTGAAAGGTAAATACAGAATTGCAGTGCAAAGACAAATTTTTTTTTTTTTGGTTTATGTAAGTAAGTAAACGGAAGGATAACACACCGCATAACAAAATACAGCACTCCAGGACACACACAGCATGGCCGATGCTTTTTGCAGATTGCAGGTTGCCGAAAGGAATACACAGGAACCAACACGTAGGCAATAAGTGCAAGCTTGGGAAACACCTGAGCAAAAGGAAAGCTTGATACCCCAAAATGAAGCACACACCATGCCATAAACACAATCCATGTAGAGGAAGAGACGCAGGCAAGAGAGACATAGAGGTTGCACATGGGGCACGAGAAAGAATGTGACAGGATGCTGCTTGATTGCTGAAAAATAAACAGCCAAATAAAGAGAGAGTAGAAGCCAAGTCTGGAAGTCGGTGTCCTAATAGAGAAAGGAATGCCGCTAGAAAACACTTCTGTGGAAGATCTAGGCACCAGCAAGCTGAAGAAGGCCAGGAGGAAGCAGCAAGCGAGGCAGAAATGGATCCTAAGCAATCCCAGCAGGACTGGCCTGGAGGGTTGAAACAGGAGAAATGAGGTCCGGGGGGGGCGAAGGAGAACTACCAGAGAAAAAGACGGGCAGAAGGAGTACAAAACAGTCTTTTGCAATGCGGCAGGGGGGAGAGGAGATGGCAGGAGCCAGCAGCTGAGGGCGCCACAAAAGGCAGGACCAGGGGAGAGAGAGAAAATACCATGGCCAGCGACAGCAGGAAGCAGATACAAACACGTGGCTGCCTGACGGCGAGCACAGGAGGCATCACAGGAGGAGCATGAGAATGAGAGGTGTGGTAAGGCAAAGATGCAGGACAGAGCAATGAGGCAGGAATGAAAACTTCGTGGCAGCTCACTGTGTCCTGAGGCTGGAAAGGGTAGCCCCATCATAGGTAGATGCAAGGTGGGCAGGAACCGGGAAGAGAGTGCACTAGAGGAGCCATGTCGAAGTCGGTAGATAGGCAAGGAACTTAGCGGAGTATGCACAGCAAAGAACAGAGATAACCGAAAAGACAGAGCAGGATGATGACAAAATGTATCAGCAATGAAAATGAATCCTGGGGTTGTCGAGTGTAGGTGACGTATTTCTGCTCAATGGGGGAGTGACGCTGTTGCTCCGACCATTGAACCTCGGGCTTAAAGCCCTCCCATTATGCATTCATTTTCTGCTTCTGTTGCTTTTGTGTTGTATGTTTATTGTCCCTGCCTCTGAAACATGACTCATTTAGTAGTTCTCGCAGCTGTTGCTGTTGTGTTGCATATTTCCTGTCCCTGACTTTTTACCTGACTCATGCAATCATCCTCTACAGCTGTAGCTGTTGTGTTACATGTTTATTGTCGAGACCTTTATAACCTGTCTCATGCAGTCATTTTCTGCAGTGCTTGCTGTTGTTTTGCATGTTTGTTATCCCTATCTCAGAAACCCGGCTCATGCAATTGTTCTCTGTAGCTGCTGCTGTTGTGCCTCATGTTTCCTGTCCCTGCCTCTGTAACCTGGCTCATGCAGTCATTGTCTGAAGATGTTGCAGTTGTGTTCCAAGTTTCTTGTTCCTACATAAGTACACTAGCTTATGCAGTTTTTCTCTCAAGCCATTGCTGTTGTGTTTTATGTTTCATGCCCCTGCCTCTGCTGCCTGGCTCATGCAGTTTTTCTCTGCAGTTGTATTGCATGTTTCTTTTCCCAGTCTCCTGCAGTCGTTTTGCTGCAGCTGTTGCTGTTGTGTGTTATGTTTCTTGTCCCTGCCTCTATAACCTTACTCATGCAGTTGTTCTGTGCAGCAGTTGCTGTTATGTTGCATGTATATTGTCACTGTCTCTGTAAACTGACTCATGCAGTCATTCTCCGCAGCCGTTGCTGTTATGTAGCATGTCTATTGTCCCTGACTCTATAATCTGACTCATGTAGTCATTCTCTACAGATGTAGCTGTTGTGTTGCATGTTTCTTCTTACTGCCTCTGTAACCTGATTCATGCAGTAGTTTTCTGCAGCTGCTGCAGTTGTGCTTCATGTTTCCTACCTCTGTAACCTGGACCATGCAGTCATTCTCTGAAGCTGTTATAGTTGTGTTCCAAGTTCCTTGTTCCTACATCGGTATAATAGATCATGCAGTTGTTCTCTGCAGCCATTGCTGTTGTGTTGTATGTTTCATGTCTGTTGCCTGGCTCATGTAGTTTTTCTCTACAGCTATTGTATTCCATGTTTCTTTTCCTTGTCTCTGTAACCAGACTTCTGCAGTTGTTTTGCTGCAGCTGTTACTGTTGTGTTTTATGTTTCTTGCCCTGTCTCTGTAACCTTACTCTTGCATTTGTTCTGTGCACCTGTTGCTGTTGTGTTGTATGTGTATTATCCATGCCT
Source organism: Neoceratodus forsteri (assembly GCA_016271365.2). Classification (NCBI taxonomy): domain Eukaryota; kingdom Metazoa; phylum Chordata; order Ceratodontiformes; family Ceratodontidae; genus Neoceratodus; species Neoceratodus forsteri. The sequence goes on from CM057455.1 coordinate 126,235,773, forward strand.
CTGTAAATTGTCTCATGCAGTCATTTTCTGCAGCTGTTGCTGTTGTGTTGCATATTTATTGTCTCAGTGTCTGTATCCTGCCTCATGCAGTCATTCTCTACAGCTGTAGGTGTTGTGTTGAATGTTTAATTTCCCTTCTTCTGTAACCTGACTGATGCCATCATTCTCTGCAGCGGTTGCTGTTCTGTTGCATGTTTATCATCCCTGCCTCTGTAGCTGACTCATGCAGTCATTTTATGATGCTGTAGCTGTTGTCTTGTATCTTTGTTGCCACTGCCTCTGTAACCTGACTCAAGCAGTCATTTTATGATGTTTCCTGCATCTGTAGCTGTTGTATTGCCAATTTATTGACTCTGCTACCATAACCTGTCCTTGCCTCTGAAACCAGACTCATGTAGTCATTCTCTGCATCTGTTGCTTTTGAATGCATGTGTTTGTCTCTGTTAGCCGATTCCTGCATTAATTTTCTGTACTGTTGCTGTTGTGTTGCATGTTTCTTGTCCCTGCCTCTATAACCTGGCTCTTGGAGTCATTCTCTGGAGCTGCTTCTTTTGAATTGCATGTTTCCTGTCTTTGTCACTATAACCTGACTCCTGCAGTCATTTTCTGTACTGTTGCCATTGTATAGCTTGTTTCTTGTCCTTGCCTCTGTAACTTGAGTTATGCAGTCATTTTCTGCTTCTCTTGCTGTGGTGCTCTATGTTTATTGTCGCTACTTCTGGAATGTGACTCATGGAGTAGTTCCCTGCAGCTGTTGTTATTGTGTTACATAGTTCCTGTCCCTGCCTCTTTTACCTGACTCATGCAGTCATTCTTGGCAGCTATAGTTGTTGTGATACATCTTTACTGTAACAACCTCTATAACATGTCTCCTGCAGTCATTTCCTGCAGTGTTTCCTGTTGTTTCAAAAGTTTATTATCCCTGGCTCAGAAACCTGGCCCATGCAATTGTTCTCTGCAGCTGCTGCAGTTGTGCCTCATGTTTCCTGTCCCTGCCTCTGTAACCTGGCCCATGAGTCATTCTCTTAAGCTGTTGTAGTTGTGTTCCAAGTTTCTTGTTCCTACATCAGCACAATAGCTCATGCAGTTGTTCTCTGCAGCCGTTGCTGTTGTGTTGTATATTTCATGTCCCTGCCTCTGTTGTCTGGCTCATGTAGTTTTTCTCTGCAGCTGTTGTATTTCATGTTGCTTTTCCCTTTCTCTGTAACTTGACTTCTGCAGTCATTTCCCTGCAGCTGTAGCTGTTGTGTTTTTTATGTTTCTTGTCCCTTTCTGTAAGCTTACTCCTGCATTTGTTCTGTGCAGCTGATGCTGTTGTGTTGCATGTGTATTGTCCCTGCCCCTGTAAACTGACTCATACTGTCATTCTCTGCAGCTGTTGCTGTTGTGTTGCATGTGTAATCTGCCCACATCAATAACCTGACTCATGCAGTCATTCTTTGCAGATGTAGCTGTTGTATTGCAAGTTTCTTGTTACTGCTTCAATAACTTGAGTCATGCAGTAGTTGTCTGCAAGCTGCTGCTGTTGTGCTGCATGTTTCCTGTCCCTGCCTCTATAACCAGACTCATGCAGTCACTCTCAGCATCTGTTGTTGTTGTGTTCCACTTTTCTTGTTCCTGCCTCTGAACCCTGGCTCATGCCATTGTTCTCTGCACCTGTTGCTGTTGTGTTGAATGTTTCTTTTCCGAACCTCTGTAACCTGACTCTTGCAGTTGTTCTCTGCACCTGTTACTGTTGTGTTTCATGTTTTGCATCCCTGCCTCTGTAACTTGAGTTATGCAGTCATAGAAACATAAAAACATAGAATTTGATGGCAGATAAGGAACGCTTGCCCCACCCAGTCTGCCCATTTCCCTACCTAATGGATAAGTTGCAGCTCCTAGTTAACTAGCAGCCTACTTCTCTCTACCCCCCCTAGAGTTGCCTTATGACTGTCCCATGCATGCTTGAATTCAACCACTGTTTTTGACTCCACAACCTCCTCCAGAAGGCCATTGCATGCATCCACAACCCTGTCTGTGAAAAAAATACTTCCTCACATTACCTCTGAGCCACCCCCCATCTTCAAATTGTGCCCCCTTGTTCTTGTGCACCTCTTTTTTTAAAAGATGCTGCCCTCTTGGACTTTGTTGATTCCCTTGAGGTACATGAAAGTTTCTATCATGTCCCCCCCTTCCTCCTTTCCTCAGGGATATACATATAAAGCTCCTTTACTCTCTCTTCATATGTCTTCTGGTGCAGACCCTGCACCATTTTAGTTGCCCTCCTCTGGACAGCTTCCATCCTGTCTATGTCTTTGCGGAGATTGGGTCTCCAGAACTGCACACAGTACTCCATATGGGGTCTCACCAGCTGTCTGTACAGAGGAACAACAACTTCCTGTTTTCTACTTTTGATGCCTCTCCCTATGCATCCCAGTATCCCCCAGCCCTACTTACTGCCCTCTAATTGCTTGCCCACCTTTAAGTCATCTGATATGGCTACCCCCATGTCCCTTTCCATTTTTGTTGTTGTTAGTATCTCACCTCCCATTGTGTACTCTTCCCCTGGGTTTTTGTTTCCTAGGTGCATTACCTTGCATTTCTTAGCATTGAATCTAAGCTGCCATACATTTGGCCATTCCTCTAACCTTGCCGAGTCCCTTCTCATCCTTTCCACCCCACCTTGTGCATCAACTCTGTTGCAGATCTTTGTGTCATCTGCAAAAAGACATACTTTTCCTTCCAGTCCCTCTGCAATGTCGCTTATAAAGACATTCTTCTGTTGTTGTTGTGCTGTATGTTTTTGTCACTGCCTCTGAAACCTGACTCATGTAGTAGTTCACTGCAGCTACTGCTGTTGTGATGCATATTTCCTGTCCCTGCCTCTTTTAACTGCCTCATGCAGTCATTCTCTGCAGCTGTAGCTGTTGTGTTACATGTTTATTGTCCCTGCCTCTTTAGCCTAGCTCAAGCAGTCATTCTCTGAAGCTGTTGTATTTGTTTTTCAAGTTTCTTGTTCCTACATCAGTACCCTAGCTCATGCAATTATTCTCTGGAACCGTTGCTGTTGTGTTGTATGTTTGATGTCCCTGCCTCTGTTGCTTGAATCATGTAGTTTTTCTCTGCAGCTGTTGTATTGCGTGTTTCTTTTCCCTGTCTCTGTAACCTGACTTCTGCAGTCATTCTGATGCAGCTGTTGCTGTTGTGTTTTATGTTTCTAGTCCCTGCCTCTTTAAACTGACTCATGCAGTCATTCCCTGCAGCTGTTGCTGTTGTGTTGCATTTGTATTGTCCCTGCTTCTATAACCTGACTCATGCAGTCATTCTCTGCAGATGTAGCAGATGTGTTGCATGTTTCTTGTTATTGCCTCTGTAACCTGACTCATACAGTAGTTCTCTGCAGCTGCTGCTGTTGTGCTGCATGTTTCCTGTCCCTGCCTCTGTATCAAGACTCGTGCAGTCATTCTCTACAGCTCTTGTTGCTGTGTTGCATGTTTCTTCTCCCTGCCTCTGAACCCTGGCTCATGCCATTGTTCTCTGCAGCTGTTGCTGTAGTATTGTATTTTTCTTGTCCCTGCCTCTGTAATGCAACTCCTGCAGTCATTTTCTTCAGCTTTTGTTTTTGTGTTGCATGTTTCATGTGCCTGCCTCTGTAACCTGATGTATGCAGTCATCGTCTGCTGCTGTTGCTGTTGTGTTGTAAGTTTATTGTCCCTGCCTCTGTAACCTGACTGTTACAGTCATTCTGTGCAGCTGTAGCTGTTGTGTTGCAAGTTTAATGTACCAGCCTCTGTAATCAGAATAATGCCATTATTCTGTGCAGCTTTTGCTGTTGTGTTGCATGTTTTGCATCCCTGGCTCTGTATCGTGACTCATGCAGTCATTCTCTGCTGCTGGTGATCTTGTGTTGCATGTTTCTTATCCCAGCCTCTGTAACCTGACTCATGAAGTCCTTCTCTGCAGCTGCTGCTGTTGTGTTGCATGTTTAGCCTCCCTGTCTCTGTAGCCTGTGTCACGCAGTCATTTTCTGCACCTGTAGCTGTTGTGTTGCATGTTTATTGTCCTTGCCTCTGTAACCTGACTTATGCAATCATGTTCTGCAGCTGTTGCTGTTGTCTTGCACATGTATTGTCTCTACCTCTGTATCCTGACTCAAGCAATCATTATCTGCAGCTGGTGATGTTGTGTTGCATGGTTCTTATCCCAGCCTCTGTAACCTGACTCATGAAGTCATTCTCTGCAGCTGTTGCTGTTGTGTTGCATGTTTAGCCTCCCTGTCTCTGTAGCCTGTGTCATGCAGTCATTTTCTGCACCTGTAGCTGCTGTGTTCTGTGTTTATTCTCCCTGCCTCTGTAAACTGACTCATGCAGTCATTCCTTGCATCTGTAGCTGTTTTAGTGCTAGTTTATTGTCCCTGCTTCCTTAGCTTGTCCTTGCCTCTGTAACCTGACTCATGCAGTCATTCTCTGCAGCTGTTCCTTTTGAATTGTGTGTTTCTTGTCTTTGTTTCTGTTACCTGATTCCTGTAGTCATTTTCTGTACTGTTGTTGTTGTGTCGTATGTTTCTTGCCCCTGCCTCTGTAACCTGGTTCTTGCAGTCATTCTCTGCAGCTGCTGCAGTTGAATTGCATGCTTCTTGACTTTGTCTCTGTTACGTGACTAATGCAGTCATTTTCTGTACTTTTGCTGTTGTGTTGAATGTTGCTTGTCCCTGCCTCTGTAACCTGAGTTCAATGTGCTTACGCAACTAGATATGATATGATAATGCTTGTGTAACTTGAGTAACTTGAATTTTATGTAGCTTTTCACCTCTCTATCCATGGGATATACCTCCTGTAGGGGTATGATGCAAGGAACTCTAGTGAGAGTTCCCCCCCCCACAGGTGCCAGAAATGAATGAGTCGGCTAAAGGTAGGTTAGGAAGAAGTGCACTGGTAAGAGAGGCTAGCCACTGGAGGGGGGTGTATGGTGGACAATGAAAATGAGTCCTGGGGTTGTCGAATGTAGGTGACATATTTATGCTCAGTGGGGAGTGATGTTGTTGCTCCGCCCATTGAACCTCAGGCTTAAAGCCCTCCCATTCAATGTGCTTATGCAACCAGATATGATATGATAATGCTTGTGTGACTTGAGTAACTTGAATTTTATGTGGCTTTCCACCTCTCTATCCAAGGGATATACCTCCTGTAGGGGTATGATGCAAGGAACACTAGTGAGGGTTCCCCCCTACAGGTGCCAGAAATGAATGAGTCATCTAAAGGTAGGTTAGGAAGAAGCCCAAAAAGAATACCTAGATTGTCAAGCATTGAATAGAGAAGTGAGTAATGAATTATTTGAGAAGAACTAACTTCCTGAGGAGAGAGGGGAAAGCTAAGCCACCATCTACCTCCTCCAACAGCGGAACCTAAGTAGCTAAGAAGAAAATCACTAATGCTAACTAATATTATGACCTTTGGCATGGAGGAAAGGAAAAAAACCTTTTCTGAGGAGGAAACCTCTGGGGATCCAAGGCCTAGGTCGCCTTCCCTCCAGACTGATGGCGTTTGAATTGAGAATGTATATTTTTAAAGAAAGGGTTTGGTGATTAGAGGGTTACGAGTAGTGAGGATGATGATGGAATACGGAAGATCCCTAAAAGAAAGCACAGATCAAGGATGGAACATGAGGCTGTGCGCAGATCGAGTGCAAACATGAGGCATGATTAATACTGATAGTGATGATCACTGCAAGAGGTCAGCGGGTCGATGAGGTAGCGTAAGATCTAAAATAGGTATGATTGAGTGAGGTGAGGAAGTAGAAATTGAGGATGATGAGGCATAAACGATTAGATCCTGTTGTTGTGGTCAATGAGTAGCATCAGAGTCAATGATGAAATGCTCGAAGGAACGGTAATCTAGATACACCTTGTTGGAACTAAGGAGGGTATGCTTGAGTAGTTGATGTAAGATATTAGATCTAGAAGCAAGAACAGGAAGGAGTAAGTCCATTTATGAGTCAGAGCAGCAAGGGGTATCTCAATGTGCTCACAAGGAGATTCCATATGAGTCAATGAGGAGACCAATAATATTGTAGACTAGCTTGATGGAGTGATGCGTTTGATAGAGTTATGCAAGTGAGCAGGCACTGAATTTGAAGAGGCATTCTTGATTATGCAATGTAGACGATTAGACCATAAATGATTAGATCCTGAGGTGGTAGTCAATGAGGTAGAATGGTATTGAGTGATAGGAATGTTAGAGTAGGAGATGTAGATGGATGAGCTGTGAAGTAATGCTGAGTGGAAGATGACTGGATTCATGAACTCGATATGACTGGAGTTATGAACTTGAATCATTTGGCAGGATGGCCACAACTGATAGGTGGCATAGGAATTATGATAGGTATGCCCAAAAAGAATGTCAAGAGCAGGCAAAGAGTGGAGGGAAGCCTGGACAGATGGAAGTGAACTGGAAGAGGGGGAACTGGAAAGAACCGAAATGAAACTGGCACAAAAGAATTACACCAATGAGACACCTTGAAAAGAGGTACATTCTGAGGCCAAGAATGGAGACCAGGAATCGGAGGCAACTCAGGTGAAGTGATCGAGAATCTAAACTGGACGAGGTAGGAAGAGGAGTGAGCAGAATCGAATGAAGTACGATGACGAGAGAAGAGAAGAACGGAGGGAAGTTTATGAGGGCAGAATTTTGGAGAGTAGGTATGGAACTGGAAGAGGAGGTGACGGGAATGAAAAGGAACATGACTTGAATGAAGGTATCGGCACCAGGGAGTGAGACAAACAAGGATGCTCCTCAAAAGGAGACTGGTGCCGAGGCCAAGAAGGTGCATCAGGAACCAGAGGGTCTGTGAACCAGAGGACAAGCACAGGATGGCAATCAAGGGGAGTCAAATCAAACAAAATATGAGAAGAAGGGAAAAAAGGAGTAGAAAAGATCCACGATGGTCAGGACGAGAGGAAGCACTAGGCCAAGGAAGGGAATGGGAATGGATGAGGTATGATGAGTGAAGGACACATTGGAGACAGATACTGGAGAGTGAAGTATGAAAGGACTAAGGACGATAGGGAGGGCAACAGGGTAGCACAGGACTCAGCCAGAATGGGTGGAGGACTGCACGAGGTGAGTCAGATGGGGCCATACGCAGTTCAGGAGAGGCATAGCCAGATGGAGCAAGGGAACGATGCAGACTCTGCAGCAAACCAAGTCAAAGCATGCTGAGAGAGGGAATGAAGGAGAAGAGCAGGTCAAGGCCAGGCATCATGGAAATGAGGGGAGAAGGAGAAGAAAGGTCACCTGTCGAAGATGGCAACTATGGATGACATGGAGTGAATAGACTCCTAAAGGAGGAAGGCACTGCAAGGGGGCAGGAGGGCGTGCAGGATGAGGTGGCACGTATGCCCGGGTTGACTGAAGGTTGAATGGAGTCAGTCAGGGAAGGCCAGGGGATATGAATGGCAAAGGAAATGAACAGACATGTCGTGGCAAGATGAGATAGAAGCCATGGCAGGATTAAAACCAGGAGAGATGAGTTTGCAGAAAGAGCCCAGGAGAGGGAGCATAACGAGGGATGCTGAAGCAGGAGTGGTTGATGGGGAAAGTGAGATAGGAAAAACCAAGCTCAGCGTCAATGGAAATAGATGAGCATGGGACGACCAAGATTATTGGTGGCAGAGGGAACGAGAGCCATACAAAACACCAGAAATTTACAAGTAATCAAACCTAGTAAAGAAACAGGTGAGGAGAAACATGATCAAAAAAGGTCGGAATACTATGAGGAAGAGACAGGGGAAGCATACGTACCTGTTGAAGCTGGTGAATGTAAGCCAAACTACAGGGCATATCCTCACAGCTGGGGGGAAGATAATCGGGAAATATCAGAAAGCACCAAGATGCTCAGAATGCAATAATCAGCACATGAAGTGATCTGTAAGGGGAGAGACAGGAAACTAAGAAGGGTTAGACCTGTGGTGCAGAAATAGACAGACTCCCAAAGGAGACTAGTACCAAGGATAACACAGAAGGATGCAACTGGTAGCTTTCAGATACTAGTGTTGCAGGAAGACGAGGTAGGTAAAAGGTGAAGGAAACAGGGGCAGCATCCAAAAGCTGGCAAGCTGCACAGTTGGAAAGGTCTGAGAGGCGGCCATGGCAGAAGACCCCAAGGATGTGGAACTGTTTGGTCCAGGAGTAGGCACGCTGGTGCACTGGGAGGCTGCAGAGCTGCTCAGAGGTCAGAGGAGCTGGGACTGCAGCCACTGCCAGTTGAGGTGGCTCGAAACCTGAAGCCAGGAACAGAAGATCGATGGAAAGGTTGAGCAAGTTGAGGAAGTAGACACCGAGGCTGATAAGGCATGAACAGGCGATATGAACAAGTAGATCCAGATGTGGGGGCGAGGCGAGAACAAGGATTCAATAGGGTGATGCAAGTAATGAGGCTCCTCGCGGCCAAAAAGGCAAATCTGGGACCAGAGGGCATGCTAACTAGAGGGGCAACATGCTTGATAGAGCAATGGGACCGAGTAGACCCCTCAAAAGGAGGTAGATCTGGAATGAATAGAGTGATGTGATGAAGCAGGCTCTTCGAATGAGGTAGATTTGGAAATGAACATGAAAGAAGCTTGAAAGGTGGTGGAGTGCCTCCATCCAGCCCACAGAAACAGGCAATGGACAGCAAGGCATGGTCAGGAATGGAGACAGAGTTGAAGCAATATGACTGACATGGCAGGCCAGAGGGAGGCAGCCAAGGCAAACTGATGGAGCGATTGAAAGATGAGCAGGCCGAGGTGAGGTATCGTGAAATGCGAGCAACTCGGACAATATGGAGTGAAACCAAGACTGGAGGGAAATCCCTAACAGCATATGACGGAATGTAGCCAGGAAGGGAAGCTCGTTGAGATGAGAAATGGGTAATGAGGACTGGAGTCAGGAACCAGAGATGAGCGGCAGGAGGGTCGCAGGTCACGAAGCAAATGAACGATGGATGATGAGTAGGGATGCCATGAGTGGAATGAATCCAGAGGGCCGAGCAGGGATGGTAGAGAGAATACTGAACAAAGACAGGAGCCATGCAGGAGGTGGCGATGGAGAGAAGCCATGAAGGCCGGGATGGGTAACTATCAAATGGAGGCTCGGATCAGATGGTATCCTGGATAACCAGAGAGAGATAACAGGGGAGGAGACAGTATGCAGGCACCTGAACAGAAGCGGTATGAAGGCTGTGGTTCAATAAGGCCAGGGCCAGGACAGGCAACCCAGCGTCAGAAAAGGAGTACGGCTCACTGAAAGGTAAATACAGAATTGTAGTGCAAAGACAAATTTTTTTTTTTGGTTTATGTAAGTAAGTAAACGGAAGGATAACATACCGCATAACAAAATACAGCACTCCAGGACACACACAGCACGGTCGATGCTTTTTGCAGATTGCAGGTTGCCGAAAGGAATACAAAGAAACCAATGCGTAGGTGATAAGTGCAAGCTTGGGAAACACCTGAGCGAAAGAAAAGCCTGATACCCCAAAATGAAGCACACACCATGCCATAAACACAATCCATGTAGAGGAAGAGATGCAGGCAAGAGAGACATAGAGGTTGCACAATGGGCATGAGAAAGAATGTGACAGGATGCTGCTCGAGTGCTGAAAAATAAACAGCCGAATAAAGAGAGTAGAAGCCAAATCTGGAAGTCGGTGTCCTAATAGAGAAGAGAATGCCGCTAGGAACCACTTCTGTGGAAGATCTAGGCACCAGCAAGCTGAGGAAGGCCAGGAGGAAGCAGCAAGCGAGGCAGAAATGGATCCTAAGCAATCCCAGCAGGACTGGTCTGGAGGGTCGAAACAGGAGAAATGAGGTCCGGGGGGGCAAAGGAGAGTTACCAGAGAAAAAGACGGGCAGAAGGAGTACAAAACAGCCTTTTGTGATGCGGCAGGGGGGAGAGGAGATGGCAGGAGCCAGCAGCTGAGGGTGCCACAAAATGCAGGACCAGGGGAGAGAGAGAGAAAGCGCCATGGCCAGCGACAGCAGGAAGCAGATACAAACACGTGGCTGCCTGATGGCGAGCACAGGAGGCATCACAGGAGGAGCATGAGAATGAGAGGTGCGGTAAGGCAATGATGCAGGAGAGAGCAATGAGACAGGAATGAAAACTTCGTGGCAGCTCACTGTGTCCTGAGGCTGAAAAGGGTAGCCCCATCATAGGTAGATGCAAGGTAGGTAGGAACCGGGAAGAGAGTGCACTAGAGGAGCCATGTCGAAGTCGGTAGATAGGCAAGGAACTTAGCAGAGTATGCACAGCAAAGAACAGAGATAACCGGGGAGACAGAGCAGGATGATGACAAAATGTATCAGCAATGAAAATGAATCCTGGGGTTGTCGAGTGTCGGTGACATATTTATGCTCAATGGGGGAGTGACGCTGTTGCTCCGACCATTGAACCTCGGCTTAAAGCCCTCCCATTATGCATTCATTTTCTGCTTCTGTTGCTTTTGTGTTGTATGTTTATTGTCCCTGCCTCTGAAACATGACTCATTTAGTAGTTCTCTGCAGCTGTTGCTGTTGTGTTGCATATTTCCTGTCCCTGACTTTTTTACCTGACTCATGCAATCATCCTCTACAGCTGTAGCTGTTGTGTACATGTGTATTGTCGAGACCTTTATAACCTGTCTCATGCAGTCATTGCAGTGCTTGCTGTTGTTTTGCATGTTTGTTATCCCTATCTCAGAAACCTGGCTCATGCAATTGTTCTCTGTAGCTGCTGCTGTTGTGCCTCATGTTTCCTGGCCCTGCCTCTGTAACCTGGCTCATGCAGTCATTGTCTGAAGATGTTGCAGTTGTGTTCCAAGTTTCTTGTTCCTACATAAGTACACTAGCTCATGCAGTTTTTCTCTCAAGCCATTGCTGTTATGTTTTATGTTTCATGTCCCTGCCTCTGCTGCCTGGCTCATGCAGTTTTTCTCTGCAGTTGTATTGCATGTTTCTTTTCCCTGTCTTCTGCAGTCATTTTGCTGCAGCTGTTGCTGTTGTGTGTTATGTTTCTTGTCCCTGCCTCTGTAACTTTACTCATGCAGTTGTTCTGTGCAGCCGTTGCTGTTATGTAGCATGTGTATTGTCCCTGACTCTATAATCTGACTCATGTAGTCATTCTCTACAGATGTAGCTGTTGTGTTGCATGTTTCTTCTTACTGCCTCGGTAACCTGATTCATGCAGTAGTTTTCTGCAGCTGCTGCTGTTGTGCTTCATGTTTCCTACCTCTGTAACCTGGACCATGCAGTTATTCTCTGAAGCTGTTGTAGTTGTGTTCCAAGTTCCTTGTTCCTACATCGGTATAATAGATCATGCAGTTGTTCTCTGCAGCCATTGCTGTTGTGTTGTATGTTTCAAATCAAATCAAATCATCTTTATTTATAAAGCGCCTTTCAGAACCAACGCATAAATTAAAATAATCATAAATTAACAGCCATAGCTAGGATATGCTAATCTAAATAAATATGTCTTTAACTCCTTTTGGAATTTCTCGACGGTTGGACATTCTCTCAACCAACAAGGTAGAGAATTCCACAGGGTTGGTGCTGAAAAAGCAAAGGCATGAGATCCTGATGTTTTTAATCAAACTCTGGGAATCTCCAGCAATCCCTCATTGGCGGAGTGGAGAGGACGGAGGGGGCAATAGGGTACCAAGAGATCTTTCAGGTAGCCAGGTCCCTGATCATGTAGGGCTTTAAAGGTTAGTTAACCAACCTTATAAGTGATCCGCCACCTAACAGGCAGCCAGAGCAGTTCGCGGAGCACAAGCGTAATATGGCTGGATCTAGAGATCCCAGTCAAAAGCCTTGCCGCCGCATTCTGCACCAGCTGCAGGCAACGGATATCAAGCCCAGATAGCCCTAGGTAAAGGGAATTACAGTAATCAAGAAGGGAAGTGATAAAGGCATGGACCAACGTTGGCAGATCACACGGTGGGACCAGGTGTTTCACCCGGGTGATATTCCTCAGATGAAAAAAAGATGATTTGACTACTGCTGATACCTGAGATTTTAAGGTCAAGCCATCGTCAAAAATAACACCCAGGTTTCGTAACCGATCAGAGGTAGTGAGTGACATACCACCGAGCAATAAGCCCGAGGATTGGCCAACCCCAAAACCCACCACCGGATGACCCGGGTCCACTACCAACACCTCGGTCTTATCAGGATTCAGTCTCAGCCAGCTAGAATTCATCCATAATCTGATTTCAGCAAGGCAGTTGTCTAACACGGAGAGAGCACCATCTTGCCCGGGCAGAAAGGACAAATACAGCTGAGTATCATCTGCATAGCAGTGAAAACCCAGACTGTATCGTCTAATGATATCTCCTAAAGGCAGCATATACACTGCAAACAACATGGGTGCTAAAATGGAACCCTGCGGTACCCCACAAGGCAGGGAGTGAGCACCAGAGGAATAAATTCCAGTGGTAACCCTCTGAAACCTGTCTGTGAGGTAAGACTGAAACCATTTGAGGACTGTTCCAGACAGTCCACAATAAATCCGCAGGCGCTCCAACAGCACACCATGGTCTACAGTGTCAAATGCTGCAGAGAGATCGAGAAGGACCAGTATGGTACATGCCTTTTGATCTCTAGCCAATAGGAGGTCATTCAACACCCGGACAAGGGCAGTCCCCATGCTATGCTTCTTCCTAAAACCAGATTGGAGAGTATCATAGACCTTGTGAGTTGTAAGATGATCATCCAATTGTAATGCAACCGCCTTCTTAATAACCTTACCAACAAAATGCAGGTTAGAGATAGATTGGTAGTTAGCTAGACAGTCTGGATCCACGGAGGATTTTTTTAGGAGTGGTCAAACTACCGCCTCCTTAAGGGGATCAGGAAAGACCCCCCTCTCCAAGGATTTCCAGACAATGTCAGCAAGGATCGGGCAGATAACCTCTACACATCCTATTAAGAGGGGTGTAGGACCCGGATCCAGACTACAACTGGTTGGTCACAATGTTTGGATGGTTTTCACAATGTCGATGAACTCCAGCCAGCAAAAATCTGACCAGACAGACCGGGTGGATAGCACTTCCTGTCGACAACTGTAATCCCTTAAAGGAGGAGTCGGACCGATGCCAGATCTGATGCTAGCAACCTTATCTGCAAAGAACCGAGTGAACTCCTCACATCTTAACTGAGAAAAAGCTTCTCTGGGCTAGAGACAGATTGGATTGCACAATCTGTCAACAGTCTGGAAAAGCTGAGCCGGTTTCATGTCCCCACCTCTGTTGCCTGGCTCATGTAGTTTTTCTCTACAGCTATTGTATTCCATGTTTCTTTTCCCTGTCTCTGTAACCAGATTTCTGCAGTTGTTTTGCTGCAGCTGTTACTGTTGTGTTTTATGTTTCTTTCCTGTCTCTGTAACCTTACTCATGCATTTGTTCTGTGCACCTGTTGCTGTTGTGTTATATGTGTATTATCCATGCCTCTGTAAATTGTCTCATGCAGTCATTCTCTGCAGCTGTTGCTGTTGTGTTGCATGTGTATTGTCCCTGCATCAATAACCTGACTCATACAGTCATACTCTGCAGATGTAGCTGTTGTTTAGCAGGTGTCATGTTACTGCATCTGTAACTTGACTCATGCGTAGTTCTCTGCAAGCTGCTGCTGTTGAGCTGTTTGTTTCCTGTCCCTGCAATCAGACTCATGCAGTCATTCTCTACAGCTCTGTTGTGTTGCATGTTTCTTGTCCCTGCCTCTCAACCCTTGTTCATTCCATTGTTCTCTGCAGCTGTTAATGTTGTATTTCATGTTTCTTTTCCCTACCTCTGTAACCTGGCTCTTGTAGTTGTTCTCTGCAGCTGTTGCTGTTATATTGTATGTTTCTTGTCCCTGTTTCTGTAACACAACTCCTGCAGTCATTTTCTTCAGCTTTTGTTGTTGTGTTGCATGTTTTGTGTGCCTGCCTCTGTAACCTGACTTATGCAATTGTTTTCTGCTGCTATTGCTGTCAGGTTGTAAGTTTATTGTCCCTGCTTATCTGTAACCTGTCTCATGCAGTCATTTTCTGCAGCTGTAGCTGTTGTGTTGCAAGTTTAATGTACCTGCCTCTGTAATCTGACTCATGCCATTATTCTGTGCAGCTTTTGCTTTTGTGTTGCATGTTTTGCATCCCTGGCTCTGTAACGTGACTCATGCAGTCATTCTCTCCTGATGTAGCTGTTGTGTTGCATGTTTATTTTCCCTGCCTCTGTAACCTGACTCATGCAGTCATTGTCTGCAGCTGTAGCTGTTGTGTTGCAAGTTTAATGTACTTGCCTCTGTAATCTAACTCATGCCGTTGTTCTGTGCAGCTTTTTCTATTGTACAGAATAAGGGGTTCTAGCTGCACATTCGAGCAGACTTGATAGACCTCAAGGCCTTTATCTGCTGGCAAATTTTGTATGTTCGTATGCAGTCATTCTCTGCTGCTGGTGATGTTGTGTTGCATATTTCTTATTCCAGCCTCTGCAACCTGACTCATGAAGTCATTCTCTGCAGCAGTTGCTGTTGTGTTATACTTATATTGTCTCTGCATCTGTAACCTGACTTATGCAGTCATTCTCTTCAGCGGTTGCTGTTGTGTTATACTTATATTGTCCCTGCATCTGTACCTGACTAATGCACTAATTCTATTGTGCTTTTTATTCATTTTATTCATTACAAATTGGGTTTACAACCTTTGAGTCTGAGACTCACTTACAAAGGCACCTCATCACAGGGGGGCAGACATCAAGACAGTTATTACAGTTCAGATTAAAACAGAGGATAACATTACAGGTGCAGTAAAAGGAACATTTAGCATAGATACACTTAGGTTACATAATGTAGTAGTTTGTATGTTACTTAGGTTACATAAAGTTACAAAATTATGAGTTACACTCATGGATATAGTAGGCCCTCAGAGAAGACTGCGGGTTACATCCCTGTTTGGACCTAGTAGGGAAGGAGTGGGTCTGGGGGAGGGAGATGCTGTCCAGTGGACATTGTCGAGCCAGGGGGCAAGGCAGGTGGGTACCACAGGTTACAACAGGGGGTTAGTTGCACCTACAACAGTGGGTATTAAAGATATGGTTCCTAAGGGCTGTTTTGAAGGAGCCAGTTTTTGGCAAGTTGGAGATGCAGCTAAGGAGGGAGTTGAATCAAGTGGGGGCTCGGTAGAGGAAGGATCTCTGGGCAAAAGAGGTCTTGGTTCTGGGCATCTTGAAAATGGCCTTAACAGAGCTATGGGTGGTGACGGACGATGATGACTGCTGTAGGGAGGTGGAGACCCCTGGGGGTCAGTCCTAGCATTGATTTCTTAGCGATAAGGCAGGTCTGGTAGAGCAGTCACTCCTCAAAATTGAGCAGATTGGTGGTAGTATAGAGAAGGCAGGTGTGAGTTTGGTTGGGGCAACAGTCAGGAGCCTACAGGCCTTATTGATGGAGAGTTGGATTTTGGAGAGGGCAGTGTTGTCAGCTGTGTCCTAGATGGGGAAGCCATATTCCATGAGGGACAAGACGGAGGAGGTGATGGCCAGCCTGAGGGAAACCTGAGGCAGGCAGTCCCTGTGCCGGTATAGCAGGCAAATCCAAGAGTTAATGACAGCTGACAGGGCATTAATGTTGGTGTGGAGGAAGAGGGCAATATTGACCATGATGCCTAGGTACTTGTATGTGGTCACTTGTTCTAGCGGGTGCAGAGTGCTGGGGATAATCAAGAGGGGGTATTGTTAGCTTTATTTTAGTGGTGGGAGAAGATCATTGATTCTGTTTTCTTTAGGTTAATGACCAGTCTGCGGTCGCCAAACCACCTTTCAGCTTGGTTGTAAGCTTGCTGGAGGGATAATTGGAGGGAGGTGGGATTGGGATGTGAGGCAATGAGGATTGCATCATCAGCATAGAGGAGCATTTTACTGGTACATGAGCTGGGGAGGGTGTTGAGGTAGACACTAGAAAGTATTGGACCCAGGATGGAGCCCTGAGGGACCCCGGAGTGAACAGGAAGAGTGCTGGAGAGGGAGCCACTGATCTTGGCACGCTGGGATCTAACAGAGAGGTAGCTAGAGATCCAGGAAATGGGACCGCCAGAGAAGCCAAGTTGGCGGAGAGAGTCAAGTAGAAGGGGATGACAGATAGTGTCAAAGGCCTTGGAGAGGTCAATGAACACTGCTTCTGCAAGGCTGCCGGAGTTGAGAGCAGCATGCAGGTGTTGGGAGAATTCCAGGAGAGCCGTGGTTGTACTGTGTCCTGGGCAGAAACCGTGCTGCTCTGGGCACATAATGTCATACTTGGTTAGGTATTCAGAGAGCTGGATCAACACCACTTTTTCAAGGGCTTTAGAGAGTGGGGGGAGGATGGAGATGGGCCGGTAATTGTTGGGGGTAGACTGGTCCCCACTCTTGTGTATGGGTGTGATTTCAGCAGTTTTCCAAGCACTTGGGAACTGACCCAGGCATAGAGACTGGTTTGGAAGGTCAGTCAGTGGGACTAGAACTTTGTCCAAGACCATATGCAGGATCCTGGAGTCGAGGGGGTCACAGCTGGGGTTATTGCTGCGTAAGGCTTTTAGCAAGTGTGGCCTGGCTTTCTTGGGGGATAGGGTGCGCAGATAGAATGGAGGATGATACAGGAACAGAGGGAGAGAGGTGGGGATAGGGTCAAAGAAGCTGCTGGGGAGGACCGAGCTTAGGTCAGAGAAGGAAGTGTTAAGGCAATCGGCTATAAGGAGTGGATCTCTGGTGGAGGTGCCATTGATGGAGAGCTGAGATGGTGGGGGGGAGCAGGACTTCCCATTTAGCTCTTTCATATTATCCCAGAAGGTCCGGGCTGAACCCCAAGTAGAAGTGAGGGTGGTCTGGTAGTGCTCTGCCTTGGCCCGCCTAATGGCCCAAGTGCACTTATTGCATTCTGCATTGTAGGCCTGTCTATCAGATGTCTTTTCAGATTCCACAGTAATGTGCCAGTTATTATCTCTGTTTTTGAGTCTCTGGAGGAGGGGTTGGATGATCCATGGGGCACTCCATTTTTTGGAGTGAATCCTGGTTTAGAGGGAGTTTACAAGCCTAACAGAAGGCATTTGTGAAGTGGTCAAGAGCTGAGTCAATGTCAGGGGCATGCTGGATAGGGGACCAGTCTAGTTGGGCAAGGTATTGTTTTAATTTTCTGAGTCCACCGGGGCACAAACGGTGGCATAGAGTGGCCTGGGACACTGGCTTCAGAGTGGAGGATGACCAGAGACAGAGGACTGGGGAGTGATTGCTAAGAGAGTTGGGGAGGACAGTGACATCCTGGATTTTGCAGGGGTGGTTAGATATAACAACATCTAGGACAGTACTGGTGCCAGTAGAGTGGTTGAATCTGGTGGGCTGGGTGACTAACTGGGACATATCCAGGGCAGCAAAGGAGTCCCTTATATGGGAGGCAGTGAAGGCAAGCCAGTTAACATTGAGATCACCTAGGATGACTTGCTCCAGTTTGTGAGGGAGAGATGTGTGGTAGTCAGTGAGGGACTGGACCGCTTGGTTTTGATTCCTCGGGGGTACCATAGGAGACCGTGAGGAAAAGAGGGCTTCAGGCTGGGTCAGGTGTGATTTTTAAAGTGAGGGCTTGGGCTCCATAATCAAGTTTAGGAGCTGGAAGTGCCTGACCTATAAGGGAGTCCCATATGAGTAGTGCACAACCACCACCATGTTTGCCTACTCGGTCTTCCCTGTAGATGGTATATCCAGAGAGATAGCAGAGTCAGGGGTGGATTTGGAGAGCCAAGTTTCTCCCCGTGCAATTATGTCAGGTTGATGTTGAATAACCCAGCACTGGAGAGCAGCAGATTTCTTTAGGAGACTGCAAATGTTTAAGGATGCAAAACAGAGGCCAGTTGCAGTACAGGGTTTAGAAGGGCTGGAAGCCATAGGTCCTGGGTTTGGGTGTACATTACCAGATAATAATAATAGCAGTGTAATTATTCTGGTTAGTGGCCGGTGGCAATGGAGACCCTTGGGTCAACACCCAGCTGAGGACTTTACAATCAAGGTGCATGGGATAGATAAAGTGCGAAGGGTTGGAATGGCAGGGGAGAGCTGGGTCCAGGTCAGGCCTTGGAGGGTGGAGGGAGTGGGAGTGTTGGCAGGGTGGGGGTGTTGGGGGGTCACAGGTGTGTCAAGGGTGGGGGAGGGACGAGTCACTGTGGGGTAGTCTGGGGATGAGGTGCCTATTGTTGAGGAAAGGTGCTTTGGTTGGTGTGAGGTCTGTACCAAGAGGGTGAAGGAGAGCAGACTTAGTAATGGAGTGTAGGTACCAATAGCAGCTGAGCAGTAAAGGAAGAGTGTCCAGGAGTAGTAGAGAGTAAGTCGATGTAGAGCAGCTTTGGCACGGTTGGGGGAAAACCCCTCTAGTGGGTGAAGAGTATAAGCTGCAAGTGGGAAAAATCAGTATTAATCAGTAGAAGAGGGAGAGGGCAAAGACTGATGAACAGTGATAGACTGACCACATAATAAGTGAAATGAGACAGGAACTGTATTGTGTTGGATTGGGTAAGTGTGCTTATAACTGGGCCCTCTAGTGGCCAAAATATATAATCTGCTAATGGAAAAAAAACAGGCAGGGAGGTTCTGAAGCAAGTTTTGGGGGGGGGCACTGCAGCGGCCTCAATGGAACACAGAGGTCAAGGGTGCAGCCCACAGACTTACAGCTGTAAGAGAG
Organism: Neoceratodus forsteri; assembly: GCA_016271365.2. NCBI lineage: Eukaryota > Metazoa > Chordata > Ceratodontiformes > Ceratodontidae > Neoceratodus > Neoceratodus forsteri. The sequence continues at coordinate 126,254,446 of CM057455.1, forward strand.
GGGGCACCAGGCTCAGGGCAGATTGCAAAATCACACTATCTTAAAACCTCTCTCAAAACTTAAATCAACTCTTAAGAAATCTCTACATCAGACTAAGCATTACTTAAAGTGAGAAATCAAGAACATGTCAAGCAGAGGTCAGTCCTAGCATTAATTTCTTGGCAGCAGTTCTTAAAAGACTTCTGGATTGCTGCATATAGTGTGAGAAACACTGCAAACGGGGCAAGTGAGATTTTTCCAGGGGTAGATGCCAAAATTCAGAGTTCCAACCCGTACCTTGCTTGGAGGGTGAGCATCGGGCAGCTTCTCCTTAGTCTGCTTACCAAACTGCTGAATGCAGTTTGTTTGAGGGGAAACAGCCTGAAAGGGCACAGCAGTCCCCTTGCTTGGAGGGTGAGCGTCGGACAGCTTCTCCGTAGTCTGCTTACCAAACTGCAGAATGCAGTTTGTTTGAGAGGAAACAGCCTGAAAGGGCTGTAGGTGTTGTCTTGCATGTTTATTATCCCTTCCTCTGTTCCTGACTCATGCAGTCATTCTATGATGCTGTAGCTGTTGTCTTCCATGTTTATTGTCCCTGCCTCTGTAACCTGACTCATGCAGTCATTCCCTGAATCTGTAGCTATTGCATTCCCAGTTTATTGTCCCTGCTTCCATAACCTGTAATTGCCTCAAAAATCTGACTCATGCAGTCTTTCACTGTAGCTGCTGCTTCTGAATTGCATGTTTCCTGTATTTGTCTCTGTTACCCAATTCCTGCAGTCATTTTCTGTACTGTTGCTGTTGTGCTGCATGTTTCTTGTCCCTGCCTCTATAACCTGGCTCTTGCAATCAATCTCTGCAGCTGTTGCTTTTGAAATGCACGTTTCTTGTCTTCTCTGTAACCTCACTCCTGCAGTCATTTTCTGTAAAGTTGCTGTTGTGTTGAATGCTTCTTGTCCCTGCCTCTGTAACCTGAGTTATGCAGTAATTTTCTGCTTCAGTTGCTGTTGTGTTGAATGTTTATTGTCCCTGCCTCTGTAACCTGAGTTATGCAGTCATTTTCTGCTTCTGTTACTGTTGTGTTGAATGTTTATTGTCCATGCCTCTGTAACCTGAGTCATGCAGTAATTCTCTGTTGCTGATGATGTTCTGGTGCATATTTCTTATCCCAATCTCTGTAATCTGACTCATGAAGTCATTTTCTGCAGCTGTTGCTGTTGTGTTGAATGTTTAGTGTCCCTGTCCCTGTATCCTGACTCATGCAGTCATTCTCAGCAGCTGTAGCTGTTGTGTTGCATGTTTCTTGTTACTGCTTCTGTAACTTGAGTCATGCAGTAGTTCTGTGCAAGCTGCTTCTGTTGTGCTGTATGTTTCCAGTCCCTGCCTCTGTAACCAGACACATGCAGTCATTCTCAGCAGCTGTTGTTGTGTTGCATGTTTCTTGTTCCTGCCTCTGAACCCTGCCTCATGCCATTGTTCTCTGCAGCTGTTGCTGTCATGTTGCATGTTTCTTTTCCCTACCTCTGTAACCTGACTCTTGCAGTTGTTCTCTGCAGCTGTTATTCTTGTGTTGCATGTTTTGTGTCCCTGCCTTTGTAATATGACTCATGCAAACATTCTCCCTTGCTGTAGCAGTTGTGTTGCATGTTTGTTGTCCTTGCCTCTGTAACCTGACTCATACAGTCATTCACTGCATCTGTAGCTGTTGTAGTTCATGTTTATTGTCCCTGGCTCTGTAACCTGACTCACACAGTCATTCTCTGCTGCTGGTGATGTTGTGTTTCATATTTCTGATCCCAGAGTATGTGACCTGACTCAGGAAGTCATTCTGTGCAGCTGTTGCTGTTGTGTTGCATGTTTTTTGTCCCTGACTCATGCAGTCATTCTCAGCAGCAGTTGCTGTGGTGTTGCATGTTTCTTGTTCCTGCCTCTGAAACCTGACTCTTGCAGTCATTCTCTGAAGTTGTTGCTTTTGAATTCCATGTTTCTTGTCATTATCTCTGTAACCTGTCTCCTGTAGTCACTTCCTGTACTGTTGTTGTGTTTCATGTTTCTTGTCCCTGCCTCTGTCACCTGAGCTATGTAGTCATTTTCTGCTTCTGTTGCTGTTGTGTTGTATGTTTATTGTCTCTGCCTCTGAAACCTGACTCATGTAGTAGTTCTCTGCAGCTCCTGCTGTTGTGTTACATATTTCCTGTCCCTGCCTCTTTTACCTGACTCATTCAGTCATTCTCTGCAGCTGTAGCAGTTGTGTTACATGTTTATTGTAGCTACCTCTATAACCTGTCTCATGCAGTCATTTACTGCAGAGCTTGCTGTTGTTTTGCATGTTTGATATCCCTACCTCAGAATCTCGGCTCATGCAATTGTTTTGTTCAGCTGCTACTGCAGTTGTGCCTTATGTTTCCTGCCCCTGCCTTGGTAACCTGACTGATGCAGTCATTCTCTGAAGCTGTTGCAGTTGTGTTCCAAGTTTCTTGTTCTTACATCAGTATGTTCTCTGCAGCTGTTGCTGTTGTTTTCTCTGTTTCATGTCCCTGCCTCTGTTGCCTGCCTCATGCAGTCATTCTCTTCAGATGTAACTGTTGTGTTGCATGTTTCTTTTCCCTGGTTCTGAACCCTGGCTCATACCATTGTTCTCTGCAGCTGTTGCTATTGTGTTGCATTTTTCTTTTCCCTACCTCTATAACCTGGCTTTTTCAGTTGTTCACTGCAGCTGTTGATTTTGTATTGCATTTATCTTCTCCCTGTCTCTTTAACGCAACTCCTAAAGGCATTTTCTTCAGCAGTTGCTGTTGTGTTCCATGATTCGTGTCACTGCCTCTGTAACTTGACTTATGCAGTCATTTTCTGCTGCTGTTGTGTGGTATGTTTATTGTCCCTGCCTCTGTAATCTGGCTCATGTTGTTGTTTTGTGAAGCTTTTGCTGTTGTGTTACATGTTTTGTGTTCCTTCTTTTGTAACGGAACTCATGTAGTCATTCTCTCCTCCTGTAGCTGTTGTGTTGCATGTTTGTTGTCCCTGCCTCTGTAACCTGACTCAAGCAGTCATTCTGTGCTGCTGGTGATGTTCTGTTGCATGTTTCTTGTCCCAGCCTCTGTATTCTGTCTCATGTAGTCATTTTCTGCAACTGTAGCTGTTGTGTTGCATGTTGATTGTCCCTGCCTTTGTAACTTGACTTATGCAGTCATTCTCTGCAGCGGTTACTGCTGTGTTTTATGTTTCTTGTGCCTGCCTCTGTAACTTTACTCATGTAGTTGTTCTGTGCAACTGTTGCTGTTGTGCTCCATGTGTATTGTCCCAGCCTCTGTAAACTGACTCATGTAGTCATTCTCTAAAGCTGTTGTTGTTGAGTTGCATGTTGAAGTTCAAGTTCAAGTTTATTGCTGGAAAGACTCTGTTGAGCAAGCTCATTCACAAGGAGGTCCTGAGGCACATACACATGCAGTTCGCAATTACATAGACAGGAGATATAAAATGTAGAACAACAAAGAAAAAATATATAATACAAGAGGTCAAGCTCAGGCATGTGTATTGTCCCTGCATCTATAACTTGACTGATGCAGTTATTCTCTGCAGATGTAGCTGTTGTGTTGCATGTTTTGTGTTACTTCCTCTGTAACCAGACTCATGCAATCATTCTCAGCAGCTGTTGTCATTGTATTGCATGTTTCTTGTCCCTGCCTCTAAGACTTGGCTCATGCCACTGTTCTCTGCAGCTGTTGATATTGTGTAGCATGTTTCTTTTCCCTACCACTGTAACCTGGCTCTTGCAGTTGTTCTCTGCAGCTCTTGCTTTTGTATTGTATGTTTCTTGTCCCTGTCTCTATAACACAACTCCTGCAGTCATTTTGTTTAGCTATTGCTGTTGTGTTGCATGTTTCTTGTCCCATGCTCCATAAGCTAACTTATGCAGTCACTTTCTGCTGCTGTTGCTGTTCTGTTGAATGTTTATTCTCCCTGCATCTGTAACCTGACTCATGCAGTCATTGTCTGCAGCTGTAGCTGATGTGTTGCAAGTTTACTGTCCCTGCCTCTGTAATCTGACTAATGCAATTGTTCTGTGCAGCTTTTGCTGTTGTGTTGTATGTTTTGCATCCCTGCCTCTTTAACCTGACTCATGCAGTAATTCTCTGCTGCTGGTGATCTTGTGTTGCATGTTTCTTATCCCAGCCTCTGTAACCTGACTCATGAAGTCATTATCTGTAGCTGTTGCTTTTGTGTTGCATGTTTAGTGCCCCTGTCTCTGTATACTGTCTCATGCAGTCAGTCTCTGCAGCTGTAGCTGTTGTGTTGCATGTTTTTTGTCCCTGACTCTGTAACCTGACTCATGCAGTCATTTTCTATAGTGGTTGCTGTTGTGTTGCATGTTTGTTGTCCCTATCTCTGTATCCTGTCTCATGCAGTCATTCTCTGCAGCTGTAGCTGTTTTGTTGCATGTTTATTGTCCCTGCCTTTGTAACCTGACTCATGCAGTCATTCTCTGCAGCAGTTGCTGTTGTGCGGCATGTTTATTGTCCCTGCCTCTGTACCTGACTCATGCATTTATTCTCTGCAGGTGTTGCTTTTGAATTGCATGTTTCTTGTCTTTGTCTCTTTAACCTCACTCTTGTAGACATTTTCTGTCCTGTTGTGTTGTATGTTTCTTGTTCCTGCCTCTGTAACCTGACTCTTGCAGTCATTCTCTGCAGTTGTTGCTTTTGAACTCCATGTTTCTTGTCTTTATCTCTGCAACCTGACTCCTGTAGTCACATTCTGTACTATTGCTGTTGTGTTTCATGTTTCTTGTCCCTGCCACTGTAACCTGAATTATGCATTCATTTTCTGCTTCTGTTGCTGTTGTGTTGTATGTTTATTGTCTTTGCCTCTGAAACCTGGCTCACCTAGTAGTTCTCTTTACCTGTTGCTGTTGTGTTACATATTTCAGGTCCCTGCCACTTTTACCTGACTCATTCAATCATTCTCTGCAGCTGTAGCTAATGTGGTACATGTTTATTGTAGCTACCTCTATAACCTGTCTCATGCAGTCATTTTCTGCAGTGCTTGCTGTTGTTTTGCATGTTTGGTATCCCTACCTCAGAATCCCGGCTCATGTAATTGTTTTGTTCAGCTGCTTCAGTTTTGCCTTATGTTTTCTGTCCCTGCCTTGGTAACCTGACTGATGCAGTCATTCTCTGAAGCTGTTGCAGTTGTGTTCCAAGTTTCTTGTTCTTACATCAGTACCCTAGCTCTTGCAAATGTTCTCTGCAGCCTTTGCTGTTGTTTTGTATGTTTCATGTCCCTGTCTCTGTTGCCTGGCTCTTGCAGTCATTCTCTGCAGATGTAGCTGTTGTGTTTCATGTTTCTTGTTACTGGCTTTGTAACTTGACTCATGCAGTAGTTCTCTGCAAGCTGTTGTTGTTGTGCTGCATGTTTCCTGTCCCTGCCTCTGTAACCTTACTCATGCAGACATTTTCTGTAGCTGTTGTTGTGCTGCATGTTTCTTATCCCTGCCTCTAAACCCTGCCTCATGCCATTGTTCTCTGCAGCTGTTGCTATTATTTATTTAGATTTTGGTGACCAGGTAAGCCCTCTGAGACCAGAGATCCCTTTTTCAGGGGCAATCAGGGGTTGAGTACACCAACCACTTTACATAAAGTGAGGATTCTGGTGGAATACAGTAACACAGTTTCAGAGTACATACATAGTCAGTGGGGTACATTTAGACAAAGTTAGTAGATACAGTTTCATTACAACAGATCAACAGTGTTATTGGCATTAACTATAGGCAGTCCAAGGAAAGAAGAGTATTAGTCAGTTGTCATAGAGAGGGGTTAGGTTTAGGACATGATCTAGTGGTTACAGCCACAGAGGCTTAGCTCAAGAAGGTAAACTTTGAGTCCTGATTTGAACCCAGAGAGTGAGGACTTGTCTAGTATGCTAGCTGGGAGTGAATTCCACAAGTGGGAGGCCGCAAACTGAAAAGAACGCTTTTCTTGGTTGGTCCGAATACAGGGGATGTCAAGAAGTCGACTTGTTGTAGACTGGAGGGTTCGGCGGGGGAATTTGGGAGTGAGCAGACCACTCAGGTGAGGTGGGGTGGCCTAGGAAGGTGAATTTATAGGTAAGGCAGGCAGTGGCATAGGATAATTTAAGCTTTAGGGTCGGCCAGTGAAGGTCATTAAGAGCCTCACAGTGATGTCTCCTTGGGGAGGAGTTGGTTGCAAAGTGGGCTATTCAGTGATAGAGAGTGGTAAGCTTGATTAGCTCTGACTCCCGGAGAGACTGGAGTAAGGGGGAACCATATAGTAATGAGGGAAGGAGTTTGCAGTTTGCTATGACTCATCGTGCTTCTCCAGAGAGGGAGTTTCCCAGATGGTATAAGAGGCCAAGCCACTGATGAATGGATCTAGTTAAGGCATTGATATGTAGTTTGTAGGTTAACTCCTGGTCAAAGAGAACGCCAAGATACCTGAACTGGTCTGAGACATCTACTTGCCTTCCAAGGGCTGATGAGAGTTGGAGTAGCCCACTACAGTCACTGCCCAGGCGTCGAGTCCTGAAGAGGACTGCTTTTGTTTTTTCTTGGTTTAGTTTTAGGGATGTTGCATTTTTTCTTTTCCCTTACTTCTGTAACCTGGCTCTTTCATTTGTTCTCTGCAGCTGTTGCTTTGGATTGCATTTTTCTTCTCCCTGTCTCTTTAACACATCTCCTGCAGCAATTTTCTTCAGCAGTTGCTGTTGTGTTCCATGATTCATGTTCTTGCCTCTGTAACTTGACTTACGCAGTCATTTTCTGCTGTTGTTGCTGCTGTGTTGTATGTTTATTGTCCCTGCCTGTGTAACCTAACTCTTGCAGTCATTCTCTGCAGCTGTAGCTGATGTGTGGCAAGTTTAATGTTCCTGCCTCTGTAATCTGACCCATGCTGTTGTTCAGTGAAGCTTTTGCTGTTGTGTTGCATGTTTTGTGTTCCTTCCTCTGTAGCATGACTCATGTAGTCATTCTCTTCTGCTGAAGCTGTTGTGTTGCATGTTTATTGACCCTGCCTCTATAACTTGACTCATGCAGTCACTGCAGCAGTTGCTACTGTGTTTTATGTTTCTTGTGCCTGCCTCTGTAACTTTAATCATGCAGTTGTTCTCTGCAGCTGTTGCTGTTGTGTTGCATGATGATTATCCATGCCTTTGTAAACTGACTCATGCAGTCATTCTCTGCTGCCGGTGATGTTCTGTTGCATGCTTCTTATCCCAGCCTCTGTAATCTGACTCATGAAGTCATTTTCTGCAGCTGTAGCTGTTGTGTTGCATGTTGATTGTTCATGCCTTTGTAACATGACTCATGCAGTCATTCACTGTAGCAGTTGCTGCTGTGTTCTATGTTTCTTGAGCCTGCCTCTGTAACTTTTCTCATGCAGTTGTTCTCTGTAGCAGTTGCTGTTGTGTTGCATGTGTATTGTCCCTGCCTCTGTAAACTGACTCATACTGTCATTCTCTGCAACTGTTGTGTTGCATGTGTACTCTCCCCACATCAATAACCTGACTCATGCAGTCATTCTCTGCAGATGTAGCTGTTGTGTTGCATGTTTCTTGTTACTACTTCTGTAACCAGACTCATGTAGTCATTCTCAGCAGCTGTTGCCATTGAGTTGCATGTGTATTGTTCCTGCCTCTAAGCTTTGGCTCAAGCCATTGTTCTCTGCAGCTGCTGATGTTGAGTTGTGTGTTTCTTTTCCCTACCACTGTAACGTGGTTCTTGAATTGTTCTCTACAGCTCTTTCTGTTGTATTGTAGGTTTCTTGTCACTGTCTCTGTAACGCAACTCCTGCAGTCATTTTCTTCAGCTGTTGCTGTTGTGTTGCATGTTTCTTGTCTCACACTCTGTATCCTAACTTATGCAGTCACTTTCTACTGCTTTTTGCTGTTGTGTTGAATGCTTATTCTCCCCGCATCTGTAACCTGACTCATGCAGTCATTCTCTGCAGCTATAGCTGTTGTGTTGCAAGTTTACTTTCCCTGCCTCTGTAATCTGACTAATGCCATTCTTTTTGCAGCTTTTGCTGTTGTGTTGTATGTTTTGCATCCCTGCCTCTGTAACCTGACTCATGTAGTCATTCTCTGCTGCTGATGATGTTGTGTTGCATGTTTCTTATCCCAGCCTCTGTAACATGACTAATGAAGTCATTCTCTGCAGCTGTTGCTGTTGTGTGGCATGTTGAGTGTCCCTTTCTCTGTATCCTGTGTCATGCTATCAGTCTCTCAAGCAGTTGCTGTTGAATTGCATGTTTATTGTCTCTGTCTCTGTATCATGTCTCATGCAGTCATTCACTGCAGCTGTAGCTGTTGTGTTGCATGTTTATTGTCCCTGCCTCTGTAACCTGACTCAATCAGTCATTCTCTGCTGCTGGTGATGTTCTGTTGCATGTTTCTTATCACAGCCTCTGTAATCTGACTCATGAAGTCATTCTCTGCAGCTGTTGCTGTTGTGTTGCATGTTTAGTGTCCCTGTCCCTGTATCTTGTCTCATGCAGTCATTTTCTGCAGTTGTAGCTGTTGTGTTTTATGTTTCTTGTGCCTGCCTCTGTAAGTTTACTCATGCAGTTGTTCTGTGCAGCTGTTGCTGTTGTGTTGCATGTGTTTTGTCCCTGCCTCTGTAAACTGACTCATGCAGTCATTCTCTATGGCTGTTGCTGTTGAGTTCCATGTGTACTGTCCCTGCATCTATAACTTGACTGATGCAGTCATTTTCTGCAGATGTAGCTGTTGTGTGGCATGTTTCGTGTTCCTGCCTCTGTAACCTGACTCTTGCAGTCATTCTCTGAAGCTGTTGCTTTTGAATTCCATCTTTCCTGTCTTTATCTCTGTAACCTGACTCCTGTAGTCACTTTCTGTACTGTTGCTGTTGTGTTTCATGTTTCTTGTCTCTGCCTCTGTAACCTGAGCTATGTAGTCATTTTCTGCTTCTGTTGCTTTCGTGTTGTATGTTTATCATCTCTGCCTCTGAAACCTGACTCATGTAGTAGTTCTCTGCAGCTGTTGCTGTTGTGTTACATATTTCCTGTCCCTGCCTCTTTTACCTGACTCATTCAGTCATTCTCTAAAGCTGTAGCAGTTGTGTTACATGTTTATTGTAGCAACCTCTCATGCAGTCATTTTCTGCAGTGCTTGCTGTTGTTTTGCATGTTTGATATCCCTACCTCAGAATCTCAGCTTATGCAATTGTTTTGTTCAGCTGCTGCAGTTGTGCCTTATGATTCCTGCCTTTGCCTTAGTAACCTGACTGATGCAGTCATTCTCTGAAGCTGTTGCAGTTGTGTTCCAAGTTTCTTGTTCCTACGTCAGTACCCTAGCTCTTGCAAATGTTCTCTGCAGCCATTGCTTTTGTCTTCTATGTTTCATGTCCCTGCCTCTGTTGCCTGGCTCATGCAGTCATTCTCTGCAGCTGTAGCTGTTGTGTTTCATGTTTCCTGTTACTGGCTCTGTAATTTGACTCATGCAGTAGTTCTCTGTAGCTGTTGTGTTGCATATTTCTTTTCCCTGCTTCTGAACCTTGGCTTATGCCATTGTTCTCTGCAGCTGTTGCTATTGTGTTGCATTTTTCTTTTCCCTACCTCATTAACCTGGCTTTTTCTGTTGTTCACTGCAGCTGTTGCTTTTGTATTGCATTTTTCTTCTCCCTGTCTCTTTAACGCAACTCCTGCAGGCATTTTCTTCAGTAGTTGCTGTTGTGTTCCATGATTCGTGTCACTGCCTCTGTAACTTGATTATGCAGTCATTTTCCACTGCAGCTGCTGTTGTGTTGTATGTTTATTGCCCCTGACTCTGCAAGCTGACTCATGCTGTTGTTTTGTGAAGCTTTTGCTGTTGTGTTACATGTTTTGTGTTCCTTCCTTTGTAACAGAACTCATGTACTCATTTTCTCCTCCTGTAGCTGTTGTGTTGCATGTTTGTTGTGCCTGCCTCTGTAACCTGACTCAAGCAGTCATTCTGTGCTGCTGGTGATGTTCTGTTGCATGTTTCTTATCCCAGCCTCTGTATCCTGTCTCATGCAGTAATTTTCTGCAGCTGTAGCTGTTGTGTTGCATGTTGATTGTCCCTGCCTTTGTAACTTGACTTATGCAGTCATTCTCTGCAGTGGTTGCTGCTGTGTTTTATGTTTCTTGTGTCTGCCTCTTTAACTTTACTCATGCAGTTGTTCTGTGCAGCTGTTGATGTTGTGTTCCATGTGCATTGTCCCTGCCTCTGTAAACTGACTCATGCAGTCATTCTCTATAGCGGTTGCTGTTGAGTTGCATGTGTATTGTCCCTGCATCTATAACTTGACTGATGCAGTCATTCTCTGCAGATGTAGCTGTTGTGTTGCATGTTTCATGTTACTTCCTCTGTAACCAGACTCATACAGTCATTCTCAGCAGCTGTTGTCATTGTTTTGCATGTATCTTGTCTCTGCCTCTGAGACTTGGCTCATGCCATTGTTCTCTGCAGCTGTTGATGTTGTGTAGCATGTTTCTTTTCCCTACCACTGTAACCTGGCTCTTGCAGTTGTTCTCTTCAGCGGTTGCTGTTGAGTTGCATGTGTATTGTTCCTGCATCTATAACTTGACTGATGCAGTCATTCTCTGCAGATGTAGCTGTTGTGTTGCATGTTTCATGTTAATTCCTCTGTAACCAGACTCATGCAATTATTCTCACCAGCTGTTGTTGTTGTATTGCATGTTTCTTGTCCCTACCACTGTAACCTGGCTCTTGCAGTTGTTCTCTGCAGCTCTTTCTTTTGTATTGTATGCTTCTTGTCCCTGTATCTGTAACGCAACTCCTGCAGTCATTTTGTTTAGATACAGCTGTTGTGTTGCATGTTTCTTGTCCCATCCTCCAAAAGCTAACTTATGCAGTCACTTTCATCTGCTTTTGCTGTTGTGTTGAATGCTTGTTCTCCCTGCATCTGTAACCTGACCCATGCAGTAATTCTCTGCAGCTGTAGCTGTTGTGTTGCAAGTTTACTGTCCCTGCCTCTGTAATCTGACTAATGCAATTGTTCTGTGCAGCTTTTGCTGTTGTGCTCTTTGTTTTGCATCCCTGCCTCTGTAACGTGACTCATGCAGTAATTATCTGCTGCTGGTGATCTTGTGTTGCATGTTTCTTATCCCAGCCTCTGTAACCTGACTCATGAAGTCATTCTTTGTAGCTGTTGCTGTTGTCTTGCATGTTTAGTGTCCCTGTCTCTGTATATTGTTTCATGCAGTCATTCTCTGCAGCTGTAGCTGTTGTGTTACATGTTTTTTGTCCCTAACTCTGTAACCTGACTCATGCAGTCATTTTCTGCAGTGAATGCTGTTGTGTTGCATGTTTGTTGTCCCTATCTCTGTATCCTGTCTCATGCAATCATTCTCTGCAGCTATAACATAGAAACATAGAAATATAGAATTTGACGGCTGATAAGGACCGCTTGGCCCACCCAGTCTGCTCATTTCCCTACCGAATGGATAAGCTGCAGATCCTAGTTAACCAGCATCCTACTTCTTTCTACCCCCACCCCGTAGAATTACCTAATGACTGTCCCATGCATGTTTAATTTCAACCACTGTTTTTGACTCCACAACCTCCTCCGGAAGGCTGTTCCATACATCCAAAACCCTCTCTGTGAAAAAAATACGTCCTTACATTAGCTTTGAGCCACCCCCCCATCTTTAAATTGTGCCCCCTTGTTCTTGCACACCTCTTTTTTTGAAAGATGCTACCCTCTTGGACTTTGTTGATTCCCTTGAGGTACTTGAATGTTTCTATCATTTCCCTCTCCTCCTTTCTCGAGGCTATACATATTAAGCTCCATTAGTCTCTCTTCATATGTCTTCCGGTGCAGACCCTGCACCATTTTAGTTGCCCTCCTCTGGACAGCATCCATCCTGTGTATCTCCTTGCAGAGAATGGGTCTCCAGAACTGCATGCAGTACTCCAGATCGGGTCTCACAAGCTGTCTGTACAGAGGGATAACATCTTCCTGTTTTCTACTTTTGATGCCTCTCCCTATGCAACCCAGTATCCCCCCAGCCCTCCTTACTGCCCTCTCACATTACTTGCCCACCTTTAAGTCACCTGATATGACTACCCCCAGGTCCCTTTCCATTTTTGTTGTTGTTAGTATCTCACCCCCATTGTGTACTCTTCCCCTGGGTTTTTGTGTCCCAGGTGCATTACCTTGCACTTCTTAGTATTGAATCTAAACTGCCATACATTTGACCATATCTCTAACCTTGACAAGTCCCTTTTCATCCTTTCCACCCCACCTTGTGCATCAACTCTGTTACAGATCTTTGTGTCATCTGCAAAGAGACATACTTTTTCTTCCTGTCCCTCTGTAATGTCACTTATAAAGACATTGAAGAGGACCGGTCCTAATACTGAACCCTGAGGTACCCCACTAGTAACCCCACTTTCTTCAGCGTAGACTTCATTTACTATTACTCTCTGTGTCCTATTCTCCAGCCAATTCTTTACCCAGGCTATCATCTTGGGACCCACTCCCAGGCTGGCTAACTTGTATATTAATCTTTTGTGTGGGACTTTTGTCAAATGCCTTGCTAAAGTCTACGTAGGCCATGTCCACAGCCCCTCCCTGATCTACTACTTTGGTCACCCAGTCAAAGAAATCTATTAGATTCATCTGGCATGACCTTCCTGCTGTGAATCCATGCTGGCTTGGGTCCAGTGCCCCTCTAGCCCCTAGGTAGTCAACAATTCTTTCCTTCAGAACTGATTCCATCATTTTCCCTATCACTGAGGTTAAATTAACAGGTCTGTAGTTTCCTGCTTCTGCTCTGCTCCCACTTTTGCAAAGGGGAACCACATCTGCCCTCCTCCAGTCCTCAGGTACCACCCCATCCTCCCATGATTTGTTAAAGAGGGTAGTCAGTGGTGTCACTAGTTCTACCCTTAGTTCTTTTAGAGTTCTAGGATGAATCCCATCAGGCCCCATTGTTTTGTCCACCCTCAGTATTAAGAGTTCTTTCAGAACCCCTTCTTCTGTAAATGGGCTGGTATCAACTTCTGTATCCAGAGTGTTTCTGTTGTTTGTTTTAGGTATCTCCCCCTCTTCATTTGTAAATACTGAGCAAAAATATTTGTTCAGTATCTCTGCCTTTCACAGTCACCTCTACCCACCCTCCTCCCTTTATTAAGCCTCACTATCCCTCCCTTGGTCTTCCTTCACTCCCTGATGTACCTGTAAAAGGTTTTATCCCACTTCTTAACTGAGTTGGCTATCTTTTCCTTGATTCGGGCCTTTGCTGTTCTGACTGCCTTCCCAGCTTCCTTTTGCTTTAACTGATGCAATTCTCTGTCCTGCTCCTTCTGTGATTCCTTGTACTTCCTGAATGCTTTCTTTTTCTCTTGAATCTTCACTGCCACCTCCTTTGAGAACCATAGTGGTTTCTTACATCATTTAGTTTTGTTTATTTGCTTCACACAAAGGCTTGTTACCTCTGTGATGGCAGTTTTTATTATTCCCCATTGTTCTATCACCCCTCCTTCTTGCCCATTTGCTAGTGCATTCCTTAGGTACTCACCCATTTTGGAAAAGTCAGCCCTCCTGAAGTCCAGTACTTTTGCCTTTGTATGACTTGACTCTATTGCTGTGTTTATTGTGAACCATACTGTTTGATGGTCGCTAGTTCCCAGATGGCTACCCACTTCTACATCTGTGATCCTCTCTCCATCTCCATATGAGAGAACCAGGTCTAAGATTACTTCCTCTTGAGTGGGTTCCAATACTAGTTGTCTAAGGCATGCCCCCTATTGGGCATCTAGAATTACCCCACTCTTAGAAGTGGCTGCTGCAACTGCACTCCAGTTAACATCTGGCATATTCAGATCACCCATCAGCAATAACTCCCTTTTTCTGCCAATCTAAGTATACTTTCTATCATTTCCTTTTCCACTTCCTTCCCCTGAGAAGGGGGTCTGTATACAACCCCTGTGCGGATTGTGGTGCCATTGTCTGTCTCCAAATTGACCTACAGTGCTTCTTCTCCTCTCTGTCTACCTTTTTGTTCTGTTGCTTTGATTCCTTCCCTTATGTAGAGAGCTACTCCTCCTCCTCTTTTACCCTCCCTGTCCCTGCTGTAGATAGTGTATCCTGGTATGTTTACATCCCAATCATGGTTCTGTGTGTACCATGTTTCTGTGGCTGCCACGATATCCAGATGTTCCTCCTTCATCATGGCCACTAATTCAGGAAGCTTGATACCCAGAATACGGGCATTGGTACTCATTGCTCTCCATTTTTTGATGGCTTTACCTTCTGTAGCAGCATCCCCCACTGACCTTTCTACCTTACTCTTTTTCTCATTTAGTACCCTGTTTTGTAGGGGGAGGCTGGGATTGTCCTGTTGCTTATTAACAAAATGATGTAAGAAACCACTATGGTTCTCAAAGGAAGTGGCAGTGAAGGTTCAAGAGAAAAAGAAAGCATTCAGGAAGTACAAGGAATTGCAGAAGGAGCAGGACAGAAAACTGTATCAGTTAAAGCAAAAGGAGGCTGGGAAGGCAGTCAGAACAGCAAAGGCCCAAACCGAGGAAAAGATAGCCAACTCAGTTAAGATGGGGGATAAAGCTTTTATAGGTACATCAGGGAGTCAAGGAAGACCAAGTGAGGATAGTGAGGCTTAATAAAGGGAGGAGGGAGGGTGGCAGAGGGTGACTGTGAAAAGGCAAAGATACTAAACAAATATTTTTGCTCAGTATTTAAAAATAAAGAGGGGAGTTACCTAAAACAAACAGTAGAAACACTCTGGATACAGAAGTTGATACCAGCCCATTTACAGAAGAAAGGGTTCTGAAAGAACTCTTAAAACTGAAGTGGACAAAGCAATGGGGCCTGATGGGATTCATCCCAGAATTCTAAAAGAACTAAGGGTAGAACTAGTGACACCACTGACTACCCTTTTAACAAATCATGGGAGGATGGGGTAGCACCTGAGGACTGGAGGAGGGCAGATGTGATTCCCTTCACAAAAGTGGGAGCAAGGCAGATGCAGGAAACTACAGACCTGTTAGTTTAACCTCAGTGATAGGAAAATGATGGAATCAGTTCTGAAGGAAAGAATTGTCGAGTATCTAGAGGCCAGAGGGCACAGCACCCAGGCAGCATGGATTCACAGTGGAAGGTCATGCCAGATGAATCTGATAGATTTCTTTGACTGGTGACCAAAGTAGTAGATCAGGAGGGGCTGTGGACATGGCCTACCTAGACTTTAGCAAGGCATTTGACACAGTCCCACACAAAAGATTAATATACAAGCTAGCCAGCCTGGGAGGGGTCCCAAGATGACATCCTGGTAAAGAATTGGCTGGAGAATAGGACACAGAGAGTTATAGTAAATGGAGTCCACCAGAAGAAAGGAGGGTTACTAGTGGGTACCGCAGGTTCAGTATTAGCACCGTCCTCTTCAATGTCTTTATAAGCAACATTGCAGAGGGACTGAAGGAAAAGTATGTCTCTTTGCAGATGACACAAAGATCTGCAACAGAGTTGATGCACAGGGTGGGTGGAAAGGATTAGAAGGACTTGGCAAGGTTAGAGGAATGGTCAAATGTATGGCAGCTTAGATTCAATGCAAAGAAGTGCAAGGTAATGCACCTGGGAAACAAAAAACCAGGGGAAGAGTACACAATGGGAGGTGAGATACTAACAACAACAAAAATGGAAAGGGACCTGGGGGTAGTCATCTCAGATGACCTAAAGGTTGGCAAGCAATGTGAGAGGGCAGTAAGGAGGGCTGGGGAGATACTGGGATGCATAGGGAGAGGCATCACCAGTAGAAAATAGGAAGTTATTATCCCTCTGTACAGACAGCTGGTGAGACCCCTTCTGGAATTCTGTGTTCAGTTCTGGACACCCAATCTTTGCAAAGACATAGACAGGATGGAAGCTGTCCAGAGGAGGGCAACTAAAATGGTGCAGGGTCTGCACCGGAAGACATATGAAAAGAGACGAAAGGAGCTTAATATGTATAGCCTCGAGGAAAGGAGGGAGAGGGGGGACATGATAGAAATGTTCAAGTACCTCAAGGGAATCAACAAAGTCCAAGAGGGTAGCATCTTTCAAAAAAAGGTGTGCAAGAACAAGAGGGCACAATTTGAAGATGGCGGGGTGGCTCAGAAGTAATTTAAGGAAGTATTTTTTCACAGAGAGGGTTGTGGATGCATGGAACGGCCTTCCGGAGGAGGTTGTGGAGTCAAAATCAGTGGTGGAATTCAAGCATGCATGGGACAGTCATAAGGCCATTCTAGGGGGTTGGGGTAGGAAGAAGTAGGCTGCTGGTTAACTAGGATCTGCAGCTTATCCAGTAGGTAGGGAAATGAGCAGACTGGGTTGGCCAAGCGGTCCTTATCTGCCGTCACATTCTATGTTTCTATGTTTCTATGATAATGCTGTTTTGATGTATGTTTATTGTCCTTGCCTCTGTAACTTGACTCATGCAGTCATTCTCTGCAGTGGTTGCTGTTGTGTGGCATGTTTATTGTCCCTGCCTCTGTACCTGTCTCATGCATTAATTCTCTACTGCTTTTTAATTGCATGTTTCTTGTCTGTGTCTCTTTAACCTCACTCCTTGCTCCTTTTGGAAGCTGTGAAACTTGCTATACTGCAGAGAACAAACTAGAACGCATTTGAGGAACTGGTAACTTGGTAAAACATAATATTGTAGGGGACTAGGAAGGTAAGCTACACTTTCTACAGAAAGTTTCATTATTTTCTTATTGGCATTAAAAATTGCAGGATTCCATTAAAGTGTAGTAATTTTATAACCAGAGGGGTTGTAATACAACTGAAGTTGCTTGATTTCTGTGCTAGACACATAGGATTTGGAAGGATATTTGTGCAATATTTTGGAAGTGGCCTGCTGGCTAAGCAGTGAGTTTGTTTTTATCCCTGGACTCAGTAGGGTGATTTGTGTAGGAGCAGTGGTCTAGTACATTGTGGTGTTGGTTGACTTACTATAAAGGGCAGTACTCACCAGGGTGGTGGAGCAGTGGTGTATTTGATTGTTTCTAACAGTCACCAGTGGTTGTGGCCTACCCACCCACCTTTCCCCTCACCCCCCCACCCCAGGCTTGGCATTTCCTTTATAGCCAAGGTTCTGGCATCACTTCCTCAACAGGTCTTGGAACACAACTTTCATATTCTTAATTACCCAGCACAGTGCATAAAGGGTAAGTCACACACACACACAAAAAAAAATTATATATTACTCATTGTATATTATAAGAAGAGGGACATGTGGGGAGTGGTGCAATGCACTGGCTGTGAGGCAGCAATTTTCCGGGAAACATTCTTGAACCTGCGTTGCTGCCCTATTTGCAGGCAGCTGTCAGCTCTGAGGGAGGAGGTTGCCCACCTCCAGGCTGAACTGGCAAGAACTAAGGAGGACTCCCCCACCCAAAGAGCACCAGTTCCACAACCACTGCCTCAGAGGTTGCCATGTGTGAAGAGCAGATGGACCACAGTAGGTTCTGGGAGGGTGAGGGTGGTGGAACAGAGGCGTAGCCCCAGAGTTGCACCTCTACACAAATCACATGTAGGTCTGGCAAATCAAAGTTCCTCTATGATGACACCCTCATTGGAGACCAAGAAGAATGCTGGGGACATCCACAAGGAAGACCCACAAAAGAGTGGCAAGTGACAACACAGGGGAATGAAGCAGCTTCTGATAGGGGACTCAATTGTTAGGGGTGTAGACCTGGGGAAGGGAGAGGAGAGGGAAGTAAGGTGCCTGCCTGGTGCCATGGCTTGGAGGGACAGGAAGTGAATCCTCAGGATTGCAGAAGCAGCATCACAGGAGAGGAAACTAGATATCATTGTCCACCTCGGGACAAATGACTTAGCTAGGCATGAGATCAGTGCAGTGCAAGATGAATTTGTGGAGTTGGGGAGGGGCCTCAGACAGGTAGCAAGCACGGTAACCTTCTCAGAGGTGGTGCCAGTCTATGGCAGGGGTGAGGCTAGAGTACTGCACACTATGCGGTTTAATGAATGGTTGCAAACTGGTGCAGAGCACAGGGCTTTGCTTCATTAGGGACTGGGGTCCACCTGAGAGATGAAGGTCTATACTGGCATGATGGTCTGCATCTGTCCAGGAAGGAAACACACCCTAGGTGACAGGTTTAAAGGCTTCCTGGCAAGCTTTAAACCAGCCAAGGGGAGGTGCTGATAGGAAACAGGAAAGTTCAAGCCTCCCCCGCAGCATGGCAGGTAGTAAGGAACACTGAGGTACAGAGCTGACAGAGGGCAGGACAGGGGTAAATGGAAAATGGACAAGGGCAATAAGAGCAGGGATGGGGTAAAAAAGGATAAAGCTAACATTAAATGGAGGGCAATGAGTACCAATGCCCATAGTCTTGGAAACAAGCTTCCAGAGCTAGTAGCCCTGATGGAAGAGGAACACTTGGATATTGTGGCGGTCACAGAAACATGGTACACAGAGAACCATGACTGGGATGTCAACATACCAGGGTAAACAATCTACAGAAGGGACAGGGAGGGTAAAAGAGGAGGTGGAGTAGCTCTCTACATAAGGGAACAGATCAAAGCTACAGAACTAAAAAATAAAGGGGGAGGACAAGAGGAACTCTGGGTCACATTGGAGACAGGGAATGGCATCACAATCCGCACAGGGGTTGTATACAGACCCGAATCTCAAGGGGAGGAAATGGACAAAAAAATGATAGAGGGCATTCTCAAAATGGCTGAAAAAGGGGAGATAATGTTGATGGGGGACCCGAATATGCCAGATGTTAACTGGGCGACATTGACTGCAGCCACATCCAAGAGCAGGGTCATTCTCGATGCCCTACAGGGAGCATGCCTTAGACAGCTAGTGGTGGAACCCACTCGGGAGGGAGCAATATTAGACCTGGTACTCTCAAATGGAGAGAGGATCACAAACTTAAAAGTCAGTAGACACCTGGGACAAGCGACCACTGCACAGTGTGCTTCACAATAAACACAACCATGGAGACAAGCCATACAAATACAAGGATACTGGACTTTAGAAGGGCTGACTTTGGCATAATGGGTGAATACCTGAGGAATGCATTAGCAAATTGCCAGAAAGGAGGTGGAAGAACAATGGAAAAATCAAAACTGCCATCATGGAGGCAACAAGCCTTTGTGTGAAACAAATAAAAGAAAACAAAGTGGAATAAAAACCACTATGGCTCTCAAAAGAGGTGTCAGGGAAGGTTAAGGAGAAAAGGCTGCATTCAAAAGTATAAGGAATCACAGACAGAGCACGACAGGGAACTGTATCAATTAAAGCAGAAAGAAGTGGGAAGGCAGTCAGAAAAGCAAGGCCCAAACCAAGGAAAGGATAGCCAACTCAGTTAAGAAGGGGATAAAACCTTTTATAGGTACATTAGGGAACATAGAAAGGTTAAGGGAGGGATAGGAAGATTAATAAAGGAGAGGGAGGTGGGCAGTGGAGACAGTGAAAAGGCAGAGATAATAAATGAATACTTTTGCTCAGTATTCACAAAAGAAGAAGAGGAGGAGTTACCTAAACCAAACAGTAGAAGCACTCTGGATAGTGGGGTTGATACCAGTCCATTTACAGAAGAAAGAGTACTGAAAGAATTCCTAAAACTCAAGGCGGACAAAGCAATGGGGCCTGATGGAACTCACCCTAGAATCCTAAAAGAGCTAAGGGAGGACCTAGTGACACCACTAACCACACTTTTTAACAAATCATGGGAAGATGGGGTGGTACCTAAGGACTGGAGGAGGGCAGATGTGATTCCCCTTCACAAAAGTGGGAGCAAGGCAGAAGCAGGAAACTACAGACCTGTTAGTTTGACCTCAGTGGTGGGTAAAATGATGGAATCACTTCTGAAAGAAAGAATTGTTGAGTACCTTGAGGCCAGTGGGGCACTGGACCCAAAGCAGCATGGATTCACAGCAGGAAGGTCATGTCAGACAAATCTAATTGATTTTTTTGACTGGGTGACCAAAGTAATAGACCAGGGAGGGGCTGTGGATATGGCCTACCTAGACTTTAGCAAGGCATTTGACACAGTCCCACACAAAATATTAATAATCAAGTTAGCCAGCCTAGGAGTGGGTCCCTGGGTGGTAGCCTGGGTAGAAAACTGGCTGCACAACAGGACACAGAAGGTAATAGTGAATGGAACACATTCTGAAGAAAGGGGGGTTACTAGTGGAGTACCTCAGGGCTCAGTACTGGGTCCAGTCCTCTTTAACGTCTTTATAGGTGACATTGCAGAGGGTCTGGAAGGAAAAGTATGCCTCTTTGCGGATGACACAAAGATCTGTAACAGAGTTGATACACAAGGGGGGGGTAGAAAGGATGAGAAGGGACTTGGCAAGGTTGGAGGAATGGTCAGACATATGGCAACATAGATTCAATGCAAAGAAGTGCAAAGTAATGCACCTGGGAAATAAAAATCCAGAAGAGTACACAATAGCAGGAGAGGTACTAACAACAGCAATAATGGAAAGAGATCTGGGTGTAGTCATATCAGATGACCTAAAGGTGGGTATGCAATGTGAGAAGTCAGTAGGGAAAGCCAGGGGGATACTGGGATGCATAGGGAGGGGCATCACAAGTAGAAAAAGGGAAGTGGTTATCCCTCTATACAGACAGTTGGTGAGACCCCATCTGGAGTACTGCGTGCAGTTTTGGAGACCTCATCTACGCAAGGACATAGACAGGATGGAAGCAGTCCAGAGGAGGGCAACTAAAATGGTGCAGGGTCTACATCAGAAACCATATGAAGAGAGACTGAGAGAGCTTAATATGTATACCCTTGATGAAAGGAGGACAGGGGGACATGATTGAAGCTTTTAAGTACCTCAAGGGAATCAATAAAGTCCAGGAGGGTAGCATCTTTCAGAAAAAGAGATGTGTAAGAACAAGGGGGCACAATTTAAAGTTAGAGGGGGGACGGCTCAGGGGTAATGTGAGGAAATTCTTTTTCACGGAGAGAGTGGTGGACGCATGGAACTGCCTTCCTGGAGAGGTTGTGGGGTCTAAAACATTGGAGGAATTCAAACATGCATGGGACAGACATAAGGCAATTATAGTGGGGGGTTGCAGGAAATAGGCTTTTGGTTAATCTAGAATCTGCAGCTTATCCAATAGGTAGGGAAATGGGCAGACTAGGTGGGCCAAATGGTCCTTATCTGCTGTCAAAGTCTATGTTTCTGTAGACATTTTCTGTCCTGCTGCTGTTGTGTTGTATGTTTCTTGTTCCTGCCTCTGTAACCTGACTCTTGCAGTCATTCTCTGCAGTTGTTGCTTTTGAACTCCATGTTTCTTGTCTTTATCTCTGTAACCTGTCTCCTGTAGTCACTTTCTGTACTGTTGCTGTTGTGTTTCATGTTTCTTGTCCCTTCCTCTGTAACCTGAGCTATGCAGTCATTTTCTGCTTCTGTTGCTGTTGTGTTGCATGTTTATTGTCTCTGTCTCTGAAACCTGACTCATCTAATAGTTCTCTACACCCGTTGCTGTTGTGTTACATATGTCCAGTCCCTGCCACTATTACCTGACTCATTCAGTCATTCTCTGCAGCTGTAGCTATTGTGGTAATGCAATCACTCTCTGCAGCTATAGCTGTTGAGCTGCAAGTTTACTCTCCCTGCCCCTGTAATCTGACTAATGCAATTTTTCTGTGCAGCTTTTGCTGTTGTGTTGCATGTTTTGCATCCCTGCCTCTGTAACATGACTCATGCAGTCATTCTGTTCTGCTGTGGCTGTTGTGTTTCATGTTTATTGTCTCTGGCTCTGTAACCTGACTCATGTAGTCATTCTGTGCTGCTGGTGATGTTGTTATGCATGTTTCTTATCCCAGCATCTCTAACCTGACTCATGAACTCATTCTCTGCATCTGTTGCTGTTATTTTGCATATTTGGTGTCCCTTTCTCTATTTCCAGTGTCATGCAGTCAGTCTCTGCAGCAGTTGCTGTTGTGTTGCATGTTTATTGTCCTTGTCTCTGTATCCTGTCTCATGTAGTCATTCTCTGCAGCTGTAGCTGTTGTGTTGCATGTTAATTGTCGCTGCCTCTGTAACCTGACTCATGCAGTCATTCTCTTCAGTGATGCTATTGTGTTGCATTTTTATTGTCCATGCATCTGTAAACTGACTCATGCAGTTATTCTATGAGGGTTTAGCTGTTGTCTTGCAAGTTTATTATCCCTGCCTCCATTTCTGACTCATGTAGTCATTTTATGATGCTGTAGCAGTTGTCATGCATGTTTATTGCCCCTGCCTCTGTAAACTGACTCATGCAGTCATTCCCTGAATAGGTAGCTGTTGTATTGCCAGTTTATTGTTCCTGCTTCCATAACCTGTCCTTGCCTCTGTAACCTGACTCATGCAATCTTTCTCTGTAACTGTTGCTTTTGAATTGCATGTTTCTTGTCTTTGTCTCTGTTACCTGATTCCTGCAGTCATTTTCTGTACTGTTGCTGTTGTGTTGCATGTTTCATGTCCCTGACTCTACCACCTGGCTCTTGCAGTCATTCTATGCAGCTGTTGCTTTTGAAATGCATGTTTCTTCTCTTCTTCTCTGTAACCTGTCTCCTGCAGTCATTTTCTGTACTGTTGCTGTTGTGTTGCATGTTTCTTTTCCCTGCCTTTGTAATCTGAGTTATGTACTGCAATTTCTTTTTGGTTTTTGATAAATCTGTTTTATATTGAACATTATTTCTGTATGGATAACAAATGATTGGTAGATTTGTTCATTTATTTGAGCTTATTGAATTATTGTTGTGTTATTAAAGTGTTGATTTAGATATATTATTTTATTTGTTTTTAGGGCCCATAAGTGAGAGTTTTTGGGTGGGCTTTTGGGTTGTTTATTTTATTTTATGAAGATTGGATACTGGTTGCTATTGCCCTGAAATTGGATTGGGATTGTAAATTATATCTAAATGTGTTGGGAAGGTTTGAGGATGGTCAGGCAGTATTCCCCTACTAGACTCAGGGAGATGTGATCATTTAACTGCCCCTCTTTACCAATAGAGATGCTTATATGTTGTCGATCTTTGGGTATAGTTAGAAGGTGTAGGAAAAGGGCTGGGGCTATGCCTGGTAGAGGAATGGAAAGGGGGGATATATTGGGGTGGTGGGGACCAGGTGATGCCCTGGGGCAAAATGGGGTCAAGTCTGGGGCAATCCCTGTCTTATTTCCATACCCAAGGGCCCAGAAATTATTGCTGGACAGGAGTTGAGGTCTTCCCCAGCATCTCATCCAACTCAGGTGGTGTTATGTAATGCTAGGTCTATCAAAAAAAAGATGGCCATTATAGCTAACCTTGTTGAAACGGTAGACCTAGCATGCATCACTGACACCTGGCTAGATGAAAATGTAGGCCCAGTGTTGGCTTCTGTAGTCCCAGCTGGGTTCTCGGTGATTCACTGCCCCTGGTTGGATCGTACGGGTGGGGGGGGTAGACATTTTGTTTAAGACTGAAATGGACCTTGTGGATGTTCCAGTGAGGACCACCAGATCCTTTGAGTCTGTTGTGGTTGAGGGTGTAGGCTACAGGATACTCCTCATTTATCATCTAACAGGTGATGGGGGTTTATTCCTACATGATATTGCAGACTTTGTCATCGACATGGTGTTGGAATTACCCAGATGGATAATTCTGGGGAATTTCAATGCCTGAGTTGATGACAAACTCTCACAGTATGGTCAAAATCTCCTCAAGCTAATGACATAGCTGGGCCTCACACAGGTTGTTACCTCCTCTACCCACATAGGAGGCCACTCACTGGATCTGCTATTCTTCCTGGGGATGGAAATCACTGATTTGGGGGTGGAACCATTCAGTTGGTCTGACCATCTCACCATAGGGCTTAATTTTGGGGTACCCCCAAAAGGATCTACCCCTCTGGAGATGGCCCGGTACCACCCTTTGAGGGGAGTTACCCCAGATGGTCTATTGGTGGTGCTGGACCTATCGGGATTGCTGGGTGAAAGTACAAGTCCTGGGAATCTTGTACTAGCCTATAATAAGACAGTGGGAGATGCCCTGGACTTGATTGCTCCTGTTCATGTTCGACCACTCGCTCTTTACCCAAGGTCCCCTTGGTTCGATGGGTCCTTGAAGGAGCTGAGACAGAGTGGTCTAAGGCTGGAGAGAGCTTTGTGGAAGTCCAGCCTGGATGCTGACAGGCTTAGATTTATGGAACATTATGATGGCTATCAATCAGTAATCACCTGTAATAAGGCAGAATTCCTGTCCAGGGAGATTTCTGCTGCGTGGAACTGACCTGCTCAAATCTTTCACACTGTCAACAGATTGTGCAATCCAATCTGTCTGCAGTCCAAAATAGCTTTTTCATAAGTTAGGTGTGATGAGCTAGCTTAGTTTTTCACGGATAAGGTTGCCAGAATCAGGTCTTGAATCTGCCCGGCTCCCTTCATGAGGGGTTGTGGAGGTCGATGGGAAGTGATGAGTACCCACTCTGTCTGGACAGATTTCGGCTGACTGGAATTCAGGTACATTGTGAAGATTGTCCAGACTCTGCATTGAACCTGTTGTAGTTTGGATCCAGGCACACCCCTCCCTTTTGCTGGGATGTGTAGATTTTATCTGCCTGATCATAGCTGAAATTGTGTAGAGATAACTGGAGGAAGGAATCTTTCCAGATTCCTTAAAGGAGGCAGTTATTAGACAATTCCTGAGAAAAATCCTCCTTGGACCCCACCAACCCAGTTAACTACCAATCTGTCTCTAACCTTCCATTTGTGGGGAAGGTTCTTGAGAAGGTGGTTGCATTGCAACTTGACAATCATTAGGAAACTCAGGGTGTCTATGAAGCTCTCCAGTCTGGATTTAGGAAGAGGCATAGCATGGAGACTGCCCTTGTTTGGTTTCTAAATGACTTCCTGATGGCAAGAGATTAATAGGCTTATACTATCTTGGCCATTTTTGATCTCTCAGCAGCTTTTGACACTGTGGACCATGGGGTGCTTTTAGAGAGATTGCAGTTCCTTTGTGGACAGTCTGGTAAAGTCCTCAAATGGTTTTGATCTTTCCTAACAGGCAGGTCTCAAAGAGTGGTCAATGGAATTTATTCTTCTGATGCCCTCCCCCATCCTGTGGGGTACCGCAGGGATCTATATTGGCTCCCATGTTGTTTGCAGTGTATATGCTGCCCTTAAGAGACATCATTAGATGATACGACTTGAGTTTACACTGCTAATCAGATGATACTCAGCTGTAGATGTCCTTTGTGCACAGACAGCTAGATGCAGTTTCCATGCTAAATCACTGCCTTTCTGAGATCAGAGACTGGATGAGCTTGAGTTGGCTGAGACTAAATCCAGATAAGACTGAGGTCTTGGTAGTGGAGCCAGGTCGCCCAGGGGCAGGTGTTAGTGCTGGGCACGTCGGGCCTCTGGCCTGATGGTGTCCAGCTTATCACTTCAGATCGGGTGTGTAAGCTGGGCATTGTCATTGATGAAGGCTTGACTGTGAAGTTTCGGGTGTCAGCTGTGGTCAAATCCTCATTTTACCACCTGAGGAACATCAACCGGCTGAAACACCTGATTCTCCCTGGTGATCTTCCAACATTGGTTCATGCCTTCATCACTACCCATCTTGCCTACTGCAATACCCCCTACCTAGGGCTGTCAAGAGGTTGATATCCACTGCTTGCAGCTGGTGCAGAAAGCTGCAGCCAAGTTGTTGACTGGTAACTCTAGGTCCAGTCATGTTACTCCTGTTCTACACGAACTGCACTGGCTGCCAGTTCAGTGACGAATCACCTATAAGGTAGGCTTACTTACCTTTAAAGCCCTACACGAACAGGGACCCGACTACCTCAAAGATCTCCTGACTCCCTACTCCCCCAGTCACCCTCTCTGATTCACTGATGAGGGATAGCTAGAGATTCCCAGGGTCAGTCTTAAAACATCTGGAGTGTGTGCTTTTTCTGCAGCAACCCTGTGGAATTCTCTACCTCACTGGTTAAGAGAATGCCTGACTATCAACAATTTTAAATTTATGTTAAAAACATTTATTTTTCCTCTGGCCTTCCTAGATTGATTGGAGATAATTGAATTGAACTGAGTAGATTTTAATAGATTATATTTGTTGTTTTAATGTATTTATAATATGTACAGTGCCTTGGTTTTTGAAAGTCACTTTAAAAATAAAGATTGATTTGATTTGATATGCAGTCATTTTCTGCTTCAGTTGCTGTTGTATTGTATGTTTATTGTAACTGCCTCTGAAACCTGACTCATGTAGCAGTTCTCTGCAGCTGTTGCTGTTGTGTTGCATATTTCCTGTCCCTGCCTCTTTTACTTGACTCATGCAGTTATTCTCTGCAGTTGTAGCTGTTGTGTTACATGTTTATTGTACCTACCTCTATAACCTGTCACATGCAATCATTTTCTGCAGTGCTTGCTGAAGTTTTGCATGTTTGTTATCATTTCCTCAGAAACCTGTCTCATGCAATTGTTCTTTGCAGGTTCTGTTGTTGTGCCTCAT
This sequence comes from Neoceratodus forsteri, assembly GCA_016271365.2. NCBI lineage: Eukaryota > Metazoa > Chordata > Ceratodontiformes > Ceratodontidae > Neoceratodus > Neoceratodus forsteri. The sequence continues at coordinate 126,280,921 of CM057455.1, forward strand.
GTTTCCTGTCTCTGCCTGTTTTACCTGGCTCATGCAGTCATTCTCTTAAGCTGTTTCAGTTGTGTTCTAAGTGTCTTGTCCCTACATCAGTACCCTAGATCATGCAGTCATTCTCTGCAGCCATTGCTGTTGTGTTGCATTTTTATTGTCCCAGCCTCTGTAACCTGACTCATGTAGTCATTCTCTGCTGCTCGTGATCTTGTGTTGCTTGTTTAGTGTTCCTGTCTCTGTATTCTTTGTCATGCAGTCAGTCTATGAAGGTCTTGCTGTTGTGTTGAATGTTTATTGTCCCTGTATCTATATCCTGTCTCATTCAGTCATTCTCTGCACCTGTAGCTGTTGTGTTGCATGTTTATTGTCCCTGCCTCTGTAACACTACTCATGCAGTCATTCTCTGCAACGTTTGCTGTTCTGTTGCATGATTATTGTTCCTGCCTTTGTACCTTACACATGAAGTCATTCTATGATGCTGTAGCTGTTGTCTTTCATGTTTATTATCCCTGCTGCTGTACCTGACTTATGCAGTCATTCTATGATGCTGCAGCTGTTTCCTTGCATGTTTATTGTCCCTGCCTTTATAACCTTATTCATGCAGTCATTCCTTGCACCTATAGTTATTGTATTGTCAGTTTATTTTCCCTGCTTCCGTAACCTATCCTTGCCTCTGTAACCTGACTCATGCAGTCATTCTCTGCAGCTTTTGCATTTGAATTGCATGTTTCTTGTCTTTGTGTCTGTTACCTAATTCCTACATAGATCCAGAAGCAAATGATTTGATACCTTTTATGTACTGTTGCTGTTGTGTTGCCTGTTTCATGTCCCTGACTCTACAACCTGGTTCTTGCAGTCATTCTCTGCAGCTGTTGCTTTTGAAATGCATGTTTCTTCTCTTCTCTGTAACTTGACTCCTGCAGTCGTTTTCTGTACTGTTGCCGTTGTGTTGCATGTTTCTTTTCCTTGCCTCTGTAACCTGAGTTATGCACTGCAATTTCTTTTTTGTTTTTGATAAATCTGTTTTACATTGAACATTATTTCTGTATGGATAACAAATGACTGGTAGATTTTTTCATTTATTTGGGTTTACTGAATTATTGTTGTGTTATTAATGTGTTGATTTAGATATATTATTTTATTGTTTTTAGGGCCCATAAGTGAGAGTTGTTGGGTGGGCTTTTGGGTTGTTTATTTTATTTTAGGAAGATTGTTTACTGGTGGCTATTGCCCTGACATTGGATTGGGATAAATTATTTCTAAATGTGTTGGGAAGGTTTGAGGATGGTCAGGCTGTATTCCCCTACTAAGCTCAGGGAGATGCGATCATTTAACTGCCCCTCTTTACCAATAGAGATCTATATATGTTGTCGATCTCTGGGTATAGCTAGAAGGGGTAGGAAGAGGGATGGGACTGGGCCTAGTAGGGGAATGGAAAGGGGGGATATATTGGGGTGGCGGGGCCAAGGTTATGCCCTGGGGCAAAATGGGGTCAAGTCAGGTGTAATCCCTGTCTTGTTCCCATACCCAAGGGCCCAGAAATGATTGCTGGACAGGAGTTGAGGTCTTCCCCAGCATCTCATCCAACTCGGGTGGTGTTATGTAATGCTAGGTCTATCAAAAAAAAAAAAACAGCCATTATAGCTGACCTTGTTGAAACGGCAGACCCGGCATGCATCGCTGACACCTGGCTGGAAGAAAATGAATGCCCAGTGTTGAATTCTGCAGTTCCAGCTAGGTTCTCGGTGATTCTCTGCCTGAGGTTGGATCGTAGTTGTGGGGGGTGTAACCATCTTGTTTAAGACCGACTCAGGCCTTATGTATGTTCCAGTGGGGACCACCAGATCCTTTGAGTCTGTTGTGGGTGAGGATGTAGGCTACAGAATGCTTCTCATTTATCGTCTAACAGGTGATGAGGGTTTATTCCCACAGGATATTGCAGACTTCATCGTCAACATGGTGTTGGAATTCCTCAGATGGATAATTCTGGGGGATTTCAATGCTTGGGTTGATGACAAACTCTCACAGTTTGGTGAAAATCTCCTCGAGCTAATGACATTGCTGGGTCTCACACAGGTTGTTACCTCCTCTACCCACATAGGAGGCCACTCACTGGATCTGCTGTTCTTCCTGGAGATGGAAATCACTGATTTGGTGTTAGAACCACTCAGTTGGTCTGACTATCTCAAAATAGGGCTCAATTTCGGGGCACCCCCAAATGGACCTACCCCTCTGGAGATGGTCCAGTGCCACCCTTTGAGGGGGGTTACCCCAGATGGTCTATTGGCGGTGCTGGACCTATCAGGATTGCTGTGTGAAAGCACAAGTCCTGAGGATCTTGTACTAGCCTATAATAAGGCAGCGGGAGATGCCCTGGACTTGATTGCTCCTGTTTGTGTTCGACCACTCACTCTTCGCCCAAGGTTCCCTTGGTTCGATGGGTCCTTGAAGGAGCTGAGACGGAGTGGTCTAAGGCTGGAGAGAGCATGGCGGAAGTCCAGCCTAGATGCTGACAGGTTTAGATTTATGGAACATTATGATGGCTATCAATCAGAAATCACCCGTATGAAGGCAGAATTCCTGTCCAGGGAGATTTCTACTGCGCGGAACCGACCAGCTCAATTCTTTCCTACTGTTGACAGATTGTGCAATCCAATCTGTCTGCAGTCCAAAAGAGCTTTTTCACGAGATAGGTGTGATGAGCTAGCTTAGTTTTTCCCAGATAAGGTTGCCAGCATCAGGTCTTGAATCTGCCCAGCTCTCTCCATGAGGGGTTGTGGAGGTTGATGGGGAGTGGTGAGTACCTAGTCTGTCTGGACAGATTTTGGCTGACTGGAATTCAGAGACATTGTGAAGATTGTCCAGAATCTGCGTCCAACCTGTTGTAGTTTGGATCTGGGCCCTACCTCGCTTTTGGTGGGATGTGTAGATGTTACCTGTCCAATCCTAGCTGAAATTGTGTGGAGATCCTTGGAGGAAGGAATCTTTCCAGATTCCTTAAAGGAGGCAGTTATTAGAACACTCCTGAAAAAAAACCTCCTTGGACCCCGCCAACCCAGTTAACTACCAATCTGTCTCTAACCTTCCATTTGTGGGGAAGGTTATTGAGAAGGTGGTTGCATTGCAACTTGACAATCATTTGGAAACTCAGGGTGTCTATGAAGCTCTCCAGTCTGGATTTAGGAAGAGGCATAGCATGGAGACTGCCCTTGTTCAGGTACTAAATTACCTCCTAATGGTGAGAGATCGAAAGGCTTGTACCATCTTGGTCCTTCTTGATCTCTCAGCAGCTTTTGACACTGTGGACCTTGGGGTGCTTTTAGTTAAACTGCAATTCCTTTGTGGACAGTCTGGTAATGTCCTCAAATGGTTCTGATCTTTCCTAACAGGCAGGTCTCAGAGGGTGGTCCCTGGAGTTTGTTTTTCTGATGCCCTCCCCCTATCCTGTGGGGTACCACAGGGATCTATATTGGCTTCCATGTTGTTCGCAGTGTATATGCTGCCCTTAAGAGACATCATTAGGTGATACGACTTGAGTTTACACTGCTATGCAGATGATACTCAGATATATATGTCCTTTGTGCCCGGACAGGTAGATGCAGTTTCCATGCTAAATAACTACATTTCTGAGATCAGAGAGTAGAAGAGCTTGAGTTGGCTGAGACTAAATCTGGATAAGACTGAGGTACTGGTCGTGGAGCCAGGTCACACGGGGGCAGGTGTTAGTGCTGGGCACGTCGGGCCTCTGGCCTGATGTTGTCCAGCTTATCACTTCAGATCAGGTGTGTTACCTAGGCATTGTCATTGATGATGGCGTGACTGTGAAGTATCAGGTGTCAGCTGTGGTCAAATCCTCATTTTACCACCTGTGGAACATCACCTGGGTGAAACACTTGATTCCCCCTGGTGATCTTCCAACATTGGTTCATGCCTTCATCACTACCCATCTTGACTACTGCAATGCCCTCTACCTAGGGCTGTCTAGGGGTTGATATCCACTGCTTGCAGCTGGTGCAGAACACTGCAGCCAAGTTGTTTACTGGTATCTCTAAGTCCAGTCATGTTACTCCTGTTCTGCACGGACTGCACTGGCTACCAGTTCAGTGACGAATCACCTATAAGGTAGGTTTACTTACCTTTAAAGCCCTACATGAACAGGGACCCAACTACCTCAAAGATCTCCTGACTCCCTACTCCACCAGTCACCCTCCCCGATTCACTGAGGAGGGATTGCTAGAGATTCCCAGGGTCCGTCTTAAAACATCTGGAGTGCATGCTTTTTCTTTTGCTGCACCGATCCTGTGGAATTCTCTACCTCATCGGTTAAGAGAATGCCTGACTATCACCAGTTTTAAATCTATGTTAAAAACGATTTTTTTTCTGGCCTTCCTGGATTGATTGGAGATAATTGAATTGAACTGAGTAGATTTTCATAGATTATATTTGTTGTTTTAATGTATTTATAATATGTACAGTGTCTTGGTTTTTGAAAGGCACTATAAAAATATAGATTGATTTGATTTGATATGCAGTCATTTTCTGCTTCAGTTGCTGTTGTGTTGTATGTTTATTGTAACTGCCTCTGAAACCTGACTCATGTAGCAGTTCTCTGCAGCTGTTGCTGTTGCATTGCATATTTCCTGTCCCTGACTCTTTTACTTGACTCATGCAGTTATTCTCTGCAGTTGTAGCTGTTATGTTACATGTTTATTGTAGCTACCTCTATAACCTGTCACATGTAGTCATTTTCTGCAGTGCTTGCTGATGTTTTGCATTTTTGTTATCGTTACCTTGGAAACCCAGCTCATGCAATTGTTCTTTGCAGGTTCTTTTGTTGTGCCTCATGTTTCTTGTCCCTGCCTATTTGACCTGGCTCATGCAGTCATTCTTTGAAGCTGTTACAGTTGTGTTCTAAGTTTCCTGTCCCTACATCAGTACCCTAGATCATGCATTCATTTTCTGCAGCCATTGCTGTTGTGTTGCATGTTTATTGTCCCAGTCTCTGTAACCTGACTCATGCAGTCATTCTGTGCTGCTCGTGATGTTGTGTTGCATGTTTAGTGTCCCTGTCTCTGTATTCTTTGTCATGCAGTCAGTCTAAGGTCTTGCTGTTGTGTTGAATGTTTATTATCCCTGTATCTGTATCCTGTCTCATGCAGTCATTCTCTTCAGCTGTAGTTGTTGTGTTATATGTTTATTGTCCCTGCCTCTGTAACACTACTCATGCAGTCATTCTCTACAACGGTTGCTGTTCTGTTGCATGATTATTGTCCCTGCCTTTGTACCTTATACATGAAGTCATTCTATGATGCTGTAGCTGTTGTCTTGCATGTTTATTATTCCTGCCACTGTACCTGTCTCATGCAGCATTCTATGATGCTGTAGCTATTGTCTTGCATGTTTATTGTCCCTGCCTCTGTAACCTTATTCATGCAGTCATTCCTTGCACCTGTAGCTATTGTACTGCCAGTTTATTGTCCCTGCTTCCTTAACCTTCCTTGCCTCTGTAACCTGACTCATGCAGTCATTCTCTGCAGCTGTTGCTTTTGGATTGCATGTTTCTTGTCTTTGTCTCTGTAAATAGAATCCTGCAGTCTTTTTCTGTACTGTTGCTGTTGTGTTGCATGTTCTTGTCCCTGCCTCTGTAACCTGAGTTATGCATTTTCTGCTTGTGTTGCTATTGTGTTGTATGTTTATTGACACTGCCTCTTTTACCTGACTCATGTAGTAGTTCTCTGCAGCTATTTCTATTGTGTTGCTTATTTCCTATCCCTGCCTCTTTTACCTGACTCATGCAGTTATTCTCTGCAGCTGTAACTGTTATGTTTCATGTTTATTGTAGCTACAAGGATGACCTGTTTCATGCATTTTCTGCAGTGCTTGCTGTTGTTTTGCATGTTTTTATCCCTACCTCAGAAACACGGCTCATGCAATTGTTCTCTGCAGCTGCTGCTGTTGTGCCTCATGTTTCCTGTCTCTGACTCTGTAACCTGGCCGATGCATTCATTCTATGAAGCTGTTGCAGTTGTGTTCCAAGTTTCTTGTTCCTACATCAGTACCCCAGTTCATGCAGTTGTTCTCTGCAGCCATTGCTGCTGTGTTGTATGTTTCATGTCCCTGCCTCTGTTGCCTGGCTCATGCAGTTTTTCTCTGCAGCTGTTGTATTGCATTTTTCTTTTCCCTGTCTCTGTAACCTGACTCCTGCAGTCATTTTACTGCAGCTCTTGCTGTTGTGTGTTATGTTTCTTGTCTCTGCCTAAGAAATCTTATTTGTGTGGTTGTTTTGTTCAGCTGTTGCTGTTGTGTTGCATGTGTATTGTCCCTGCCACTGTAAACTGACTCATGCAGTTATTGTCTGCGGCTGTTGCTGTTTCATTGCATTTGTATTGTCCCTGACTCAGTAACCTGACTCATTCAGTCATTCTCTGCAGATGCAGCAGTTGTGTAGCATGTTTCTTGTTACTGCCTCTGTAACCTGACTCATGCAGTCATTCTCTATAGCTCTTGTTGTTGTGTTGCATACTTCTTGTCCCTGCCTCTGAACCCTGGCTCATGCCATTGTTCTCTGCAGCTGTTGATGTTGTGTTTAAATGTTTATTTTCCATACCACTGTAACCTGGCTCTTGCAGTTGTCCTCTGAACATGTTGCTGTTGTATTTTATGTTTCTTGCCCCTGTCTCTGTAGCACAGCTCCTGCAGTCATTTGCTTCAGCTGTTGCTGTTGTAATGTATGTTTCATGCCCCTGCCACTGTAACCTGACTTATGCAGTCATTTGTGCTACTGCTGTTGCTGTTGTGTTGTAAGTTTATTGTTCTTGCCTCTGTAACCTGACTCTTGCAGTCATTCTGTGCAACTGTAACTGTTGTGTTGCAAGTTTACTGTCCCTGCCTCTGTAATCTGACTCATGCCATTGTTCTGTGAAGCTTTTGTTGCTTTGTTGCATGTTTTGTATCCCTGGCTCTGTAACATGACTCATGCAGTCATTCTCTCCAGCTGTAGCTGTTGTGTTGCATGTTTATTGTGCCTGCCTCTGTGATATGAATTATGCAGTAGTTTTCTGCTGCTGTTTCTGTTGTGTTGTATGTTTATAGTCCCTGCCTCTGCAACCTGACTCTTGCAGTCATTTTCTGCAGCTGAAGCTGTTGTGCTTCATGTTTATTGTCCTGGGCTCTGTGACATGACTCATGCAGTCATTCTCTGCTGCTGGTAATGTTGTGTTGCATGTTTAATATTCCAGCTTCTGTTACCTGACTCATGAAGTCATTCTCTGCAGCTGTTGCTGTTGTGTTGCATGTTTAGCATCCCTTTCTCTGTATCCTGTGTCATGCAGTCATTCTCTGCAGCTGTAGCTGTTATCTTGCATGTGTTTTTTCCATGCCTCTGTAACCTGACTCATGCAGTTATTCTCTGCAACAGTTGCTGTTGTGGTGCATGTTTATTGTCCCTGCCTCTGTACCCGACTCATGCAGTCATTCTATGATGCTGTAGCTGTTCACTTGTATTTTTATTCTCCCAGCCTCTATAACCTGACTCATGCAGTCATTCCCTACATCTGTAACTGTTGTCTTGCCAGTTTATTGTCACTGCTTCCATAATCTGTCCTTGCCTCTGTAATCTGACTCATGTAGTCATTCTCTGCAGCTGTTGCTTTTGAATTGCATTTTTCTTGTCTTTGTCTCTGTAACCTGACTACTGCAGTCATTTTCTGTACTGTTGCTGTTGTGTTGCATGTCTCTTCTCCCTGTCTCTGTAACCTGAGTTATGTAGTAATTTTTTGCTTCTGTTGCTCTTGTCATGTTTGTTTATTGACCCTGCCTCTGAAACCTGACTCATGTAGTAGTTCTCTGCAGCTGTTGCTGTTATATTGCATATTTCCAGTACCTGACTTTTTTACCTGACTCATGCAGTCATTCCCTGCGGCTATAGCTGTTGTGTTACATGTTTATTGTAGGTACCTTTATAACTTGTCTCATGCAGTCATTTTCTGCAGTGCTTGCTGTTGTTTTGCATGTTTGTTATCCTTACCTCAGAAACCTGGCTCATGCAATTGTTCTCCACAGCTGCTGCTATTGTACCTCATGTTTTCTGTCCCTGCATCTGTAACCTGGCTCATGCAGTCATTCTCTGAAGCTGTTGCAGCTGTGTTCCAAGTTTCTTGTTCCTTCATAAGTACCCTAACTCATGCAGTTTTTTTCTGCAGCCATTGATGTTATGTTGTATGTTTCATGTCCCTACCTCTGTTGCCTGGCTCATGCAGTTTTTCTCTGCAGTTGTTGTATTGTATGTTTCTTTTCCCTGACTCTGTAACCAGACTCCTGCAGTAGTTTTGCTGCAGCTTTTGATGTTGTTTTTCACGTTTCTAGTCCCTGACTCTGTCACCCTACTCATGCAGTCATTCTCTGCAGCTGTTGGTGTTGTGTTGCATGTGTATTGTCCCTGCCTCTGTAACATGACTCATGCAGTCACTCTCAGCAGATGTAGATGCTGTGTTGCATGTTTCTTATTACTGGCTCTGTAACCTGACTCATGCAGTCATTCTCTGCAGCTATTGTTGTTGTGTTGCATGTTTCTTGTCTCTGCCACTGAACCCTGTCTCTTGCCATTGTTTTTCTACAGCTGCTGCTGTTGTGTTTCATGTTTCTGTTCACTACCTCTGTAACCTGGCTATTGCAATTATTTTCTGCAGCTGTTGCTGTTATTCTATTGTATGTTTCTTGCCCCTGCCTGTGACAGAAATGGGCAGGAAAGAGTTAATTGTTTGAATTCTGTAGGTGCCTTATTTTTTTAGCACTTTGGAAAAAAATACAGTCAAGCTGAAATGGTCCTCACTGTATGCAGTTCCCCAGAGGAGGAAACTGAGGTTGATCCACTGGTGGACCTACTTGGGGAGGCCAGGGTTGCATCCTCTGTGGACAGCCTTACCGTCTCGGAACAGCTGACACCAGCCCAGGTGCAAGAAATTAGGAATGTGCTGAGAGAATTTGAGGACATGTTCACAGGGAAACCGGGGTACACCACGATGGCAGAGCACCATGTGGATACAGGGACCCAGGTTCCCCTGAAACAGTCCCCCTACAGGGTACCTGAGCACATTAAGCAGACTGTGAAAGAGGAGCTCAAAGAGATGCTGGAACTGGGGGTAATCTAGGAATCTAGTAGCCTCTGGGCCTCACCCGTGGTACTGATCCCCAAAAGGGATGGCACTACATGATTCTGTGTGGACTACAGGAAGCTTAATAGCTGCACAGAGTCTGACGCCTATCCCATGCCCAGAACAGATGAGACCCTGGAGCGACTGGGGGGAGCCAAGTATTTGACCACAGTAGACCTAACAAAGGGCTATTGGGAGGTACCTCTGACCCCTGCAGCCAGAGAAAGATCAGCTTTTGTTACTCCATTTCATTTATATGAATTTAAGGTAATGCCATTTGGAATGAAGAATGCACCTGCAACCTTTCAACGGCTTGTAGATCACATTCTGTCTGGGGTAGGTGAGTTTGCATTGGCTTATATGGATGATATAGCCATATACAGCCAGACCTGGGATGAGCACATCAAGAATGTGTGGGATGCGTTCCACAGGTTAAAGAAGGCAGGTCTGACAGTCAAGGCAGAGAAGTGCCAGATAGGTATGGCAGAAGTATCCTACCTTGGGCACCGGGTGGGTAGTGGACACATCCATCTGGAGCCTGCCAAGGTTGATGCCATCCTGGCCTGGCCTACTCCTACCACAAAGAAACAGGTCAAGGCATTTCTATGGACAGCAGGGTACTACCGAAGGTTTGTTCCCTGCTATAGTGATCTGGCTAAGCCCCTGACAGACTTAACCAAGAAGGGAAGGCCAGATACAGTGAAGTGGTCAGAAGGCTGCGAGGTCGCTTTTCAGGAGCTAAAAAAGGCCTTAAGCAGCCCAGCTGTATTGGCTAGCCCTAATTATAGTTTAAAGTTTATGGTTCACTTGGATGCCTCAGATCATGGGCTGGGGGCTGTGCTGAGCCAAGTTACCCAGCAGGGGGAGGATCACCCGGTTGTGTATCTCAGTCGGATGCTTTTGCCCAGAGAGGAGGCATACACCACAATTGAGAAGGAATGCTTGGGAATAGTGTGGGCCCTTCAGAAGCTGCAGCCTTACCTATATGGGAGAGAATTTACTGTGGTCACAGATCATAATCCCCTGATTTGGCTTTATAGGTCCAGTGGGCAAAATGGTAAACTACTACTTTGGAGTTTGGTACTGAAGGCATACAACATGACCATCCAGCATCACAGTGGCAAACAAAATGCAAATGTAGATGGGCTATCTAGGCAGGGCTAATGGCCTGGCTGGATACTTTTGAGCACTTCCCAGTAACTGCATGAACGACTGTGTCACTTGGGGTGGCCCAAGGGATACACCTTCATTATCTGGGGGGGGATGAGACAGAAATGTGCAGGAAAGAGTTAATGGTTTGGATTCTGTAGGTGCCTTATTTTTTTAGCAGTTTGGAGAAAAATACAGTCAGGCTGAAATCCTCTGTCCAGCAGCATCCAGCTTGTGGAATTCCTAGCTGCTAGATAAGAGCTGGGTCATAAATCTTGAGTGGACATCTCCAGACACACACAGACCTGCAGACATGGACACAGGGCAGTTTGAATGGATTGGATTATTCAAGTATAAACTTAAGGTGAAAAGGGAATATAATTGGTCACTGATGGGTGTTCACTCTGATTGGGACAATTAAACACATACAGGTTAGTTGGTTGGTGCATTTAAAGGGAGAATAGGAATGACCTATTCTCCACAGAGTATATAACCTTCTGAATGGCAAAGAAGGCTCTCTTGTGCTTTGGAAGCCGGGAGGGGAAACTAAGTTTGGAGCCTACCTTGTAGCTATGTCCGTGGGAGCTGGCAGTTAGAACAGGGTCCAGTGTCTCTTGTAAGGACAGGGAAGGGTAAGTTTAGTGATAGCAGATTTCAGTAATAGCCTTCTTCTTTTGCCATCTGTTATTTAAAAACATTTGTTTACTTTTCCTGTATGAGTGTTATTCTCTTGTGTTGTAAATATATATCCTGTAAATGCTCAGTGCACTTTCTGTTAAGTAAAAGCTATTTATTTGTTCAACAGTTGTGACTGTGATGTCATTTTTCTAAGGTAATATTTGGTTTCCACTGGCTGAGGTAAACTCTGTGTAGCATCCACCACCCGAGAGATACACACTACCAGACTTTAACTTGTGCAATTGCACGTTTAATTATTCAACTTTGCACACTTGAAAGAGGTGCCGGAAGGAAAGTCCGGCTGGTGGCAGCGAATACCTTAGGACAGACACCTCTCTAAAAGCTGTTTCAGCCTAGAGTGAGAAGTGGGTTGTCACACTGCCTATGTAAACTGACTCATGCAATCATTGTCTGTATCAGTTTACTGTTCTGTTGCATGTTTCATGTTACTGCTTCTGTAACTTGACTCATGCAGTAGTTCTATGCTGCTGCTGCTGTTATGCTACGTTTCCTGTCCCTACATCTGTAAATGGACTCATGCAGTCTTTCACTGCAGCTGTTGCTTTTGAATTGTATGTTTCTTGTCTTTGTCACTGTAACCTGGCTCCTACAGAGATTTTCTGTACTTTTGCTCGTGTTGTATGTTTTTTGTCCCTGACTCTGTAACCTGGCTCTTGCAGTCATTCTCAGTGGTTGTTGCTTTTGAATTGCATGTTTCTTGTCTTTGACTCTGTAATGCGACTCCTGTCATTTTCTGTACTGTTGCTGTTGTGTTGCATGTTTCTTGTCTCTGCCTCTGTAACCTGAGTTATGAAGTTATTTTCTGCTTCTGTTGCTGTTGTATTGTATGATTACTGTCCCTGCCTCTGAAACATGACTCATGTAGTAGTTTTCTGCAGCTTTTGCTGTTGTGTTGCATATTGCCTGTCCCTGCCTCTATTACCTGACTCATTCAGTCATTCTCTGCAGCTGTAGCAGTTGTGTTACATGTTTATAATAGCTACCTCTATAACCTGTCTCATGTAGTCATTTTCTGCAGTGCTTTCTGTTGTTTTGCATGTGTATTATCCCTACCACAGAAACCCGGCTCATGCAATTGTTACATGCAGCTGCTCCTGTTGTGCCTCGTGTTTCCTGTCCTTGCTTCTGTAACCTGGCTTATGCAGTCATTCTCGGAAGCTATTGCAGTTGTGTTGTAAGTTTCTTGTTCCTATATCAGTACCCTAGCTCTTGCAGTTGTTCTCTGTAGCCATTGCTGTTGTGTTGTATGTTTCATGTACCTGCTTCTGTTGCCTGGCTCATGCAGTTTTTCTCTGCAGCAATTGTATTGCATGTTTCTTTTCCCTGTCTCTGTAATCTGACTTCTGCAGTCATTTTGCTGCAGCTGTTGCTGTTTTATGTTTCTTGTCCCTGCCTCTGTAACCTTATTCATGCAGTTGTTCTGTGCAGCTGTTGCTGTTGTGTTGCATGTGTATTGTTCCTGCCTCTGTAACTGACTCATGCAGTCATTCTCTGCAATTGTATCTGTTGTGTTTCATGTTTATTGTCCCTGGCTCTGTAACCTAAGTCATGCAGTCATTCTCTGCTGTTGGTGATGTGTTGCATGTTTCTTATCCCAGCCTCTGTAATCCGAATCATAAAGTCATTCTCTGCAGCTGTTGCTGTTGTGTTGCATGTTTAGTGTCCCTGTCTCTGTATCCAATCTCATGCAGTCATTCTCTCCAGCTGTAGCTGTTGTGTTACATGTTTATTGTCTATGCCTCTGTAACCTGACTCATGCAGTCATTTTCTGCAGGAGTTTCTGTTGTGTTCCATGTTTATTGTCCCTGCCTCTGTACAGTCATTCTATGATGCTGTAGTGGTCACTTTGCATGTTTATTACCCCTGCGTCTGTATCTGACTCATGCAGTCAATCTATGACACTGTAGCTGTTGTCTTGCATGTTTATTATCACTGCCTCTGTAACCTCAGTCATGCAGTCATTCCCTGCATCTGCAGCTGTTGTATTGCCAGTTTACTGTTCCTGCTTCCATAATTTGTCCTTGCCTCTGTAACCTGGCTCATGCAGTCATTCTCTGCAGTTGTTGCTTTTGAAGTGCATGTTTCTTGTCTTTGTCTCTGTTACCTGATTCCTGCAGTCATTTTCTGTACTGTTGCTGTTGTGTAGTGTGATTCTTATCCCTGCCTCTGTAACCTGGCTCTTGCCATCATTCTCTGCAGCAATTGCTTTTGAATTGCATGTTTCTTATCTTTGTTTCTGTAACCTGACACCTGCAGTCATTTTCTGTACTGTTGCTGTTGTGTTGAATATTTATTGTCCCTGCCTTTGAAACATGACTCATGTAATAGTTATTTGCAGCTGGTGCTATTATGTTGCATATTTCCTGTCCCTGCCTTTTTTACCTGACTCATACATTCATTCTCTGGAGCAATAGCAGTTGTGTTACATGTTTGTTGTAGCTACCTGTATGACCTGTCTCATGTGGTCATTGTCTGCACTGCTTGCTGTTGTTTTGCATGTTTGTTATCCCTACCTCAAAAACTTGGCTCATGTAATTGTTCTCTGCAGCTGCTGCTGTTGCATTTCATAGTTCCTACCCCTGCCTCTGTAACCTGGCTCATGCAGTCATTCTCTTAAGCTGTTGTGGTTGTGTTCCAAGTTCCTTGTTCCTACATCAGCACAATAGCTCATTCAGTTTTTCTCTATAACCATCGCTGCTGTGTTGTATGTTTTATGTCCCTGCCGCTGTTGCCTGGCTCATTCAGATTTTCTCTGCAGCTGTTGTATTGCATGTTTCTTTCCCCTGTCTCTGTATCCTAACTCCTGCAGTCATTTTGTCTTAGCTGTTGCTGTTTTGTTTTATGTTTCTTGTCCCTGCCTCTGTAACCTTACACATGCAGATGTTCTGTGTAGCAGTTGCTGTTGTATTTCATGTGTATTGTTCCTGCCTCTGTAAACTGACTCATGTAGTCATTCTCTGCAGCTGTTGTTGTTGTGTTACATTTGTATTGTCCCTGCCTCTATAACCTGACTCATGCAGTCCTTCTCAGCAGATGTAGCTGTTGTGTTGCATGTTTCTTATTACTGGCTCTGTAACCTGATTCATGCAGTAGTTCTCTGCAGCTGCTGCTGTTGTGCTGCATGTTTCCTGTCCCTGCCTCTGTAACCAGACTCATGACATCATTCTCAGCAGCTGTTGTTGTTGTGTTGCATGTTTCTTATCCCTGCCTCTGAACCCTGACTCTTGCCATTGTTCTCTGCAGCTGTTGCTGTTATGTTGTATGTTTCTTTTCCCTACCTCTGCAAGCTGGATCTTGCAGTTGTTCTCTGCAGCTACTGTTGTTATATTGCATGTTTCTTGTCCCTGTCCCTGTAAAGAAACTCCTGCAGTCATTTTCTGTTCTATTCTGTTGCTGTTGTGTTGCATGTTTCTTGTCTCTGCCTCTGTAACCTGAGTTATGCAGTCATGCTCTGCTTCTGTTGCTGTTGTGTTTTATGTTTATTGTCCATGCCTCTGAATCCTGACATTTATAGTAGTTCTCAGCAGCTGTTACTGTTGTGTTGCATATTTGCTGTCACTGCCTCTTTTACTTGACTCATTCAGTCATTCTCTGCAGCTGTAGCTGCTGTTTTGCATGTTTATTGTAGCTACCTCTATAACATGTCTCATGTAATTATTTTCTGTAGTGCTTGCTGTTGTTTCACATGTTTATTATCCATAGGGATGTAAGTTTGTCATGGATGAGGTTTTAATGATTCATTGTTTGTTCATGAAATCATTAGTAAACAGTTGTAAATGTTGTGGCACTGTCAGCATTGCTACATTCTGATGACACCAGTGAAAGTCATGGAAGTCCTGCATAAAGATCAAACATCATGGAATCAATGACGTGTATGACTACCATGACAAACTTACATCCCTAATTATCCCTACCTCAGAAACCTGACTCATGCAGTTTTTCTATGCAGCTGCTGCTGTTGTGCCTCTTGTTTCCTGTCCCTGCCTGTGTAACCTGCCTCATGCAGTCGTTCTCTGAAGCTATTGCAATTGTGTTCCCAGTATCTTGTTCCTACATCAGTACCCTAGCTCTTGCAGTTGATGTCTGCACCAGTTAGTGCTCTGATTTATAATTCATGTCCCTGCCTCTGTTG
The DNA here is from genome assembly GCA_016271365.2 of Neoceratodus forsteri. Lineage (NCBI taxonomy): Eukaryota > Metazoa > Chordata > Ceratodontiformes > Ceratodontidae > Neoceratodus > Neoceratodus forsteri. Next base: position 126,296,044 of record CM057455.1, read on the forward strand.
CTTGGCTCATGCGTTTTTTTGCTACAGCTGTTGTATTGCATGTTTCTTTTCCCTGTCTCTGTAACCTGACTTCTGCAGTAGTTTTGCTGCAGCAGTTGCTGTTGTGTTTTATGTTTCTTCTTCCTGCCTCCATAACCTTACTTATGCAGTTGTTCGGTGCAGCATTTCCTGTTGTGTTGCATGTGTATTGTCACTCTCTCTGTAAACTGACTCATGCAGTCATTCTCTGCAGCTGTTCTTGTTGAGTTGCATGTGTGTATTGCTCCTGCCTCTATAACTTGACTCATGCAGTCATTCTCTGCAGCTGTAGCTGTTGTGTTCCATTTTTTTTGTTACTGCCTCTGTAAGCTGATCCATGTAGTAGTTGTCTGCAGCTGCTGCTGTTGTGCTACATGTTTCCTGTCCCGGCCTCTGTAACCAGACTCATGCAGTCATTTTCTGCAGCTGCTTTTTGTTGTATTGCATGTTTCTTGTCCCTGCCTCTGAACCCTGTTTCATGCCATTGTTCTTTGCAGCTGTTGCCGTTGTATTGTAATGTTTCTTTTCCCTACCTCTGTAACCTGGCTCTTGCAGTTGTTCTCTGTAGCTGTTGTTCTTGAACTGCATGTTTCTTGTCCCTGTCTCTGTAACACAACTCCTGCAGTCATTTTCTTCAGCTGTTGCTGTTGTGCTACATGTTTCGTGTCCCAGCCTCTGTAACCTGACCTATGCAGTCTTTTTTTTGCTGTTGTTACTGTTGTGTTGTATGGTTATTGTCCCGGCATCTGTAACCTGACTCGTGTAGTCATTTTCTGCAGCTGTAACTGTTGTATTGCAATTTTAATGTCCCTGCTTTTTTAATCGGACTCATGCCATTTTTCTGCACAGCTTTTGCTGTTGTGTTACATGTTTTGTGTCCTTCCCCTCTATAACATGACTCATGCAGTCATTCTCTCCTGCTGTAGCTGTTGTGTTGCATGTTTAGTGTCCCTGCCTCTGTAACCAAACTCATGGTGTCTTTCTCTGCAGTGATTGCTGTTGTGCTGCATGTTTATTTTCCCTATCACTGTAACCTGGCTCTTGCCATCATTCTGTGCAGCAATTGCTTTTGAATTGCATGTTTCTTATCTTTGTTTCTGTAACCTGACACCTGCAGTCATTTTCTGTACTGTTGCTGTTGTGTTGCATGTTTCTTGTCCCTGCCTCTGTAACCTGAGTTATGCAGTCATTTTCTGCTTCTGTTACTGTTGTGTTGAATGTTTATTGTCACTGCCTTTGAAACCAGACTCTTGTAATTGTTCTTTGCAGCTGTTGTTGTTGTGTTGCATATTTCTTGTCCCTGCCTTTTTTACCTGACTTATGCAGTCATTCTCTGGAGCTATAGCAGCTGTGTTACATGTTTATTGTAGCTACCTGTATAACTTGTCTCATGCAGTCATTTTCTGCGGTGCTTGCTGTTGTTTTGAATGTTTGTTATCCCTACCTCAAAAACTTGTCTCATAAAATTGTTCTCTGCAGCCGCTGAAGTTGATCCTCATGTTTCCTGTCCCTGCCTCTGTACCTTGGCTGATGCAGTCATTCTCTGAAGCTGTTGAAATTGTGTTCCATGTTTCTTGTTCCTACATCAGTACCCTAGCTCATGCAGTTTTTCTCTGTAGCCGTTGCTGTTGTGTTGTATGTTTCATGTCCCTCCCTCTGTTGCCTGGCTCATGCAGTTTTTCTCTGCAGCAGTTGTATTGCATGCTTCCTTTCTCTCTCTCTCTCTCTCTGTAATCTGACTCCTACAGTCTTTTTGCTGCAGCTGTTGCTGTTGTGTTTTATGTTTCTTGTCCCTTTCTCTATAATCTTACTCATGCAGTTGTTCTGTGCAGCTGTTGCTGTTGTGTTGCATGTGTATTGTCCCTGCCTCTGTAAACTGACTCATGCAGCCATTCTCAGCAGATGTAGCTGTTGTGTTGCATGTTTCTTATTACTGGCTCTGTAACCTGACTCATGCAGTAGTTCTCTACAGATGATGCTGTTGTACTGCATGTTTCCTGTCCCTGCCTCAGAAACTAGACTCATACAGTTATTTTCTGCAGCTGTTGTTGTTGTGTTGCATGTTTTTTGTCCATGCCTCTGAACCCTGGCTCATGCCATTGTTCTCTGCAGCTGTTGATGTTGTGTAGCATGTTTCTTTTCCCTACCACTGTAACCTGCCTCTTGCAGTTGTTCTGTGCAGCTGTTGCTATTGATTTTTATGTTTCTTGTCCCTGTCTCTGTAACACAACTCTTGCAGTCATTTTCAGAAGCTATTACTGTTGTGTTGCATGATTCATGTCCCTGCCCTTGTAACCTGACTTATGCAGTCATTTTCTGCTTCTGTTGCTGTTGTGTTGTATGTTTATTGTCCCTGCCTCTGTAATCTGATGCATGCAGTCATTGTCTGCAGCTGTAGCTGTTGTGTCACAAGTTTAATGTCCCTGCCTCTGTAATCTGACTCATGTTGTTGTTCTGTTAAGCTTTTGTTGTTGTGTTGCATGTTTTGTGTCCCTTACTTTGTAATGTGATTCATGTAGTTATTCTCTCCTGCTGTAGCTGTTGTGTTGCATGTTTATTATCCCTTCCTCTCTAACCTGATGCATGCAGTCATTTTCTGCACCTGTAGCTGTTGTGTTTCATGTTTATTGTCCCTGGCTCTGTAACCGGACTCATGCAGTTATTCTCTGCTGCTGGTGATGTTGTGTTGCATGTTTCTTATCCTAGCCTCTGTAACCTGACTCACGAAGGCATTCTCTGCAGCTGTTGCTGTTGTGTTGCATGTGTATTGTCCCTGTCTCTGTATCCAATCTCATGCAGTCATTCTCTGCAGCTGAAGTCGTTGTGTTCAATGTTTATTGTCCCTGCCTTTATAACCTAACTCATGCAGTCATTCTCTGCAGCAGTTGCTGTTGTGTTGCATGTTTATAGTCCCTGCCTCTGTACCTGACTCATGCAGTCATTCTATGATGCTGTAGCTTTTGTCTTCCATGTTTAGTCTCCCTGCCTCTGTTACCTGACTAATGCAATTATTCCCTGCATCAGTAGCTGCTTTATTGCCAGTTTATTGTCCCTGCTTCCATAATTTGGCCTTGCCTCAAAAATCTGACTCATGCAATCATTTTCTGCAGCGGTTGCTTTTGAAGTGCATGTTTCTTGTCTCTCTGTTACCTGATTCATGCAGTCATTTTCTGTACAGTTGCTGTTGTGCTGTGTGCTTCTTGCCCCTGCCTCTGTAACCTGGCTCTTGCAGTCATTCTCTGCAACTGTTGCTTTTGAATTGCATGTTTCTTGTCTTTGTCTCTGTAACCTGACTCTTGCATTCATTTTCTTCTTCTGTTGCTGTTGTTTTGTATGTTTATTTTCCCTGCCACTGTAACCTGAGTTATGCAGTCATTTTCTGCTTCTGATGCTGTTAACTTAGAAACATAGAAACATAGAATGTGATTTTAGATAAGGACTGCTTCACCCACCTAGTCTGCTAATTTCCCTACCTAACGGATAAGCTGCAGATCCTAGTAACCCAACAGTTTACTTCTTCCTACCCCCACTAAAATTGCCTTATGTCTGTCCCATGCATTCTTGAATTCCCCGCTGTTTTTGACTCTACAACCTCCTCGGGAAGGCTGTTTCATGAATCTACAACCCTCTCTATGAAGGAATACTTACTCACAAAACCGCTGAGCTGTCCCTCCTCTATCTTCAATTTGTGCCCCTTTGTTCTTGCACATCTCTTTTTCTGAAATATGCTACCCTCTTGGACTTAGTTGAGTCCCTTGAAGTATTTGAAAGTTTCTAGCATGCCCCCCTCCCTCCTTTCCTGGAGGCTACATATCTTAAGCTCCTTTAGTCTTTCATCATAAGTCTTCTGGTGCAGACCCTGTACTATTTTGGTTGCCCCCCTGTGGACAACCTTCACCCTGTCTATGTCTTTGCAGAGATAGGAGCAGAACTGTACACAGTACTCCAGATGTGGTCTTACTAACTGTCCGTACAGAGGGCCAACAACTTCCTGTTTTCTTGTGGTGATGCCTCTTCCTATGCTTTCCAGTATCCCCCAGCCCTCCTTACTGTCTTCTTACATTGTTGGCCCACCTTTAGGTCATCTGATATGATACCCCCAGGTCCCTTTCCATTTTTGTTGTTGTCAGTATCTCACCCCCCATTATGTACTCTTCCCCTGGATTTTTGTTTCCCAGGTGCATTACTTTGCACTTCTTTGCATTGAATGTAAGCTACCATACATTTGACTGTTCCTCCAACCTTGCCAAGTCCCTTTTCATCCTTTCCACCCCACCTTGCGTATCGACCCTGTTGCAGATCTTTGTGTCATCTGCAAAGAGGCATACTTTTCCTTCCAATCCCTATGCAATGTTACTTATAAAGACATTAAAAAGGACTGGCCCCTGGTACTGAACCCTGCGGTACCCCACTAGTAACCCCCTTTCTTCCCTGTGGACTCCATTTACTATTACCCTCTGTGTCCTATTGTCCAGCCAGTGGTTTACGCAGACTACCACCCTGGGACCCACTACCAGGCTGGCTAATTTATTTATTAATCTTTTGTGTGGGATTGTGTCAAATGCCTTGCTAAAGTCTAGTTAGGCCATGTCCACAGCCCCTCCCTGGTCTACTATTTTGGTCACCCAGTCAAAAAAATCAATTAGATTTCTCTGACATGACTTTCCTGCTGTGAATCCATGCTGCCTTGGGTCCTGTGCCCCACTGACCTCTAGGTACTCAACAATTGTTTCCTTCAGAAGAGATTCCATCATTTCCCTACTACTGAGGTCAAACTGACAGGTCTATAGTTTTCTACCTCTGTCCTGCTCCCACTTTTGTGAAGCAGAATCACATCTGCCCTCCTCCAGTCTTCAGGTACCACACCATCCTCCCATGATTTATTAAAAAGGGTAGTCAGTGGTGTTACTAGTTCTTCCCTTTGTTCTTTTAGAATTCTGGGGTGCATGCCATCAGGCCCCATTGCTTTGTCCACCTTCAATTTTAAGAGTTCTTTCAGAACCCTTTCTTCTGTGAAAGGACTAATATCAACCCCCCCCCCAGAGTGCTTCTACTGACTAGATTAGGTTTCTCCTCCTGCTCTTCCATTGTGAATACTGAGCAGAAGTAGTTGTTCAGTATCCCTGCTTTTTCACTGTCGCTCTCTGCCCAAACACCTTCTTCTTTATTCAGCCTCAGTATCCCTGCCTTAGTCTTTCTTTGCTCCCTATTGTACCTATAAAAGGTTTTATCCCCCTGAGTTGGCTATCTTTTCCTTGGTTTGGGCCTTTGCTATTCTGACTGCCTTCCCCACTTCCTTCTGCTTTAACTAGTACAGTTCTTTATCCTGCTCCTTCTGTGTTCCCTTATTCTTCCCGAATGCTGTCTTTTTCTCCCTTACCTTCCCACCACTTCTTTTGAGAACCATAGTGTTTTTGTCTTTCATTTTGATTTGTTTATTTGCTTCACACAAAGGCTTGTTGCCTCTGTGATGGTGGTTTTGATGTTTCCCCATTGTTGCTCCACCCCACCTTCTTGCCTGTTTGCTAGTACTTTTCTGAGACACTCTCCCATTTTGACAAAATCAGTCCTCCTGAAGTCCAGTACCTTCACTTTTGTATGGCTTGACTCTACAGCTCAGTTTATCATGAATCACACTGTTTGGTGGTCGATCGTTCCCGGATGGCTACCAACTTCAAGATCGGAGATCATCTCTCCATCCCCATTTGAGAGTACCAGATCTAAGATTGCTCTCTCCCAAGTTGGGTCCAAAACTATCACTCTGAGGCATGTCCCCTGTTGGGCATCAAGAATGGCCTTGCTCTTGGATGTGGCTGCAGTGAAAGTGCTCCAGTTAACATCTGGTATAGTCAGATCCCCCATCAGCAATATCTCCCCTTTCTCTGCCATCCTAAGAATGCCTTCTATCATTTCCTTGTCCATTTCCTCCCCTTGAGATTAGGGTCTGTATGCAACCCCTGTGCAGATTGTGGTGCCATTTCCAGTATCCAGGGTGACCCACAGTGCCTCCTCTCCTCCAAGTTTACCCCTTAGTTCTGTTGCTTTGATCCCTTCCTTTACATAGACACCTACTCCTCCTCCTCTTCTTCCCTCCCTGTCCCTCCTGTAGATTGTGCACCCTGGTATGTTGACATTCCAGTCATGGTTCTCTGTGTACCATGCTTCTGTCACTGACATGATATCCAGACATCCCTCTTCTATCAAGGCCACCATTTTTTGTGGAGCTTTTGCCTAGACTATGGGCATTGGTACTCATTACCCCCCCAATTTTTATGGCTTTATTTCTTTTTGCCCCATCCCTGTCCTTACTGCCTTTGTCTTTTTCTCCATTTACCCCACCCTTCTCCCTATCGACTGCTCTATCTTGATGTTTACCTCACTAACTACCCTGATTTTTTGGGGGGGAGGCTAGGATTTCTCTTCTCCTTTTCAGTGCCTCCCCCTTGGCTAGTTTAAATGCTTGCCAATTAAGCATTTAAACCTATCACCTAGGATCCTGGTTCCTATCCTGAATAGATGCAGACCATCACACCAGTATAGGCCTGCATCCCTCCTGGTGGAGCCCCAGTCCCCAATGAAGCCAAATCCCTGAGCTTTGCACTAGTTTTTCCAACCAGTCATTGAAGCCCATTTTATGGAGTACTGTAGCTTCATCCATGCCTTAGACAGGTAGCACAAGAAAGTTACTGTGTGTGCTGCTTTTCTAAGGCCCCTCCCCAACTCCACAAACTCCTGTTGCACTGCTTGGATCCCATTCTCAGCCAGGTCATTTGTCCCTAGGTGGATAATGACATCCAGCTCACTCTCCCTTGCAGCTGCTCCCACAATTCTGAGGATTCTTTTCCCGTCTCTCCAAACCATGGTGCCAGGCAGGCACTGTACCTCCCTTTCCCCTCCCTCCTCCAGTTCTACCTCCTAACAGTTGAGTCCCCCACCAGGAGTTGTCTCCTTCCCCTGTGGGGTCCTGTGCAACCTTCCTGTGGGTCTCCATTGTGGAGGCTCCCAGCATCCTCCTTGGTCTCCACTGTGGGTGCTTCCATAGAGGAACTATGCTCCACTAGAGTGGCAAATTAATTGTGGAGAGGCACAACTAGAAGGATGTGCCTCTGTTCCACCACCTTCAGCCTCCCTGAGCCCACCGTGGTGCAACCACTCCTCTTTCTTGGCAACCTCTGATGTAGTGGAGGTGGCCTGGATGGTCCCTGGGTGGGGGAGCAGGTTTCCTGAATCCTTGCCAGGTCAGCATGGAAACAAACAACCTTCTCCCTCAGACCACAGAGGTGACTTTAAATAGGGCAGCAACACAGTCTCCAAAATATCTCCTGGAAGACTGCAGCTCCACAACCAGTGCATTGCACCATTCCCCACATGCCTGTGTCCCTTCCTGTTACAGATGCTTTTCTTTTTTTTGTTCTTGTTTTAGTGTGTGCAGTCTTGGGAGTGTCTCCACCCCCATTCATTGTGCTGTGCCTTTAAGGATATGAACACGTATATGTTGTTAGCAATTTTGAGGAAGTGATGACAAAACCCTTGCTAAAAGTTATGCGCTTGGGGTGGGTGGGGTGAAGAGCAGGGTGGGTGGGAGTAAACCTGTGCCCTCCAGAAATAATCAACTACAACTCTGACCCTCCACCCGAGGTGCCTTCCTTCCTTTCAGACACCTATTTCTACAGCGGTTAAGTAACAGGTCTAGTCACAAATGACTGCAAATATCTCCCAGCTACAGTTCCTCCCTGGCAAATAAAAGTTAAACTAAGAAAAGTCAATCCCCAAAACTGAGAATCAATACCAGTTACTTACACAGGTCCAAAAAGTAAAAATTCAATTCAGTGTTGTGTTGTGTGTTTATTGTTCCTGCCTCTGCAACCTAACTCATGCAGTCATTCTCTCTAGCTGTAGTTGTTGTGTTGCATATTTAATGTCCCTGTCTCTGTAACCTGACTCATGCAGTTGTTCTGTGCAGCTGTTGCTCTTGAGTTGCATGTTTATTATCCCTTCCTCTGCAACCTGACTCATGCAGTCATTCTGTGCAGCTGTTGCAGTTGTGTTGCATGTTTATTGTCCCTGCCTCTGTAGCCTGACTCATTCAGTTATTCTCTTCAGCTGTAGCTGTGTTGTTGCAGCTTTATTTTCCCTGCCTGTATAACCTCACATATGCAGTCATTCTCTGCAGCTCTAGTCATTATTCTGCATGTTTCTTGTCCCTTCCTCTGTAACATGAGTTGTGCAGTCATTTTCTTCTTCTGTTGCTGTTGTTTTGTATGTTTATTTTCCCTGCCTCTGTATACTGACTCATGCAATGATTCTCTGCAGCTGTAGCTGTTGTGTTGCATGTTTAATGTTCCTGTCTCTGTACCCTGACTTATGCAATTGTTATGTACAGCAGTTGTTGTTGTGTTGCATGTTTATTGTCCCTGCCTCTGTAACCAGACTCAAACAATTGTTCTCTGCAGCAGCTGCTGTTGTGTTGCATGTTCATTGTCCCTTTCTTTGACCTTACTTGTAGAAGATGATGCTTGTTGCTATCTGCTATGCAGTGTTTCTGTTTTTTATCTCACTGAATTGGACACCTTTGAAAATATTGGCATTTGTGCTCAAAGGTCCTCCTAATCCAATAAACACATAAACTAACTGACTAACTAACTAACTAAGTGACTAACTCTTTCCTTTGAGAATTGACATGTGTCTGTCTCCCCTTCCCCTTTCTTTCTTCTGATTATTGCAGGTCCGTTCCCCTCTCCTTCCACTCTAAAGACTGAAAAGAAGTATCTGTTCAGGATGTCTGTTTTTCTTTGTCCTCTTCCATGCAGTCACCTTCTGTTACCCTTCCTAGCCTTCCTATCTCCCCCCTTGCTTTCCTCTTCTCATTTACTGTATGTTCCTGAAGAAATTCTTATCCTGATTTGCTTGCCTATATCTTTTCCTTTGTCTGTACTGTTGCTCTATCACCGTCTTACCTGCTTCCTTCTGTTTTACCTGTTATACTCCCTGTCTTCCTCCCTCTGCATTTCCTTGTTCCTCCTGAATGCCTCCCTTTTTCCATCACCACCAAGGCCACTTCCTTAGAGTACCATAATGGTCTCTTTTTCCTTTTTCTTTTACTCATTTCCTTCATGCAGAGGCTGGTTGCCTTAATGATACCCTCCCTTATTTTTCCTCACTGTTCCTCTGCCCCTCAGTTGGAGCACTCCTCCTGTTTAGGATGAGTTTACACCTATTTTGGTGGAAGAAGTTTGTGATGTGTATTGTGTGGGTGGCAGCGCATGTGAGCAGCAGGAGTTGAGCATGTTAGTGAGTGAATGCAGACTGGAGCTGTCCCAGTAGGTGATTCCTCCATTTCAGGCATCATCACTTGGCCAATGAATATGAATGGTAAAGGTTCATAGTGAATGGCCGTGGTGATGAGTTACTCATTTGGCCCAGGAGCTGGACATCAGGGAAGCGTGCTGCATTTCTCATTTGGGACCAGGCTGTCATCAATGCAGCATCGTGGGGTCATTGTGAGATATGTGGGCTATAATGAAAGATTACTGCATTATAGATTAACAAAAATAGAAATAACATTTTTTTGATAAGTAGACATAGAAAAACTGAAATAAAAAAAGAAAGAAGAGAAGGATAAAAATAGAAGGACAAAAAATGAGTTTTGCAAATGAAGGGGTGAGTTGGCAGTGGAGCACTGCTGCTACTGCAGAATTGTTTGTGAACTGTCCAGGGGTTGCTGAACTCCTCAGGGAGTGATAAAAGGAATGAAAAGTGTCAAACATTCAAAACCAAACCTTAACCAAGTCTTATTCAAAGGGAAAACTACTAACCTGGTATATTGTCTTTTTACCTAAATGGATACTTTGCTAAATAATACCTGTTATGGAGTAATTTCTTTATAGAATATGAATAAACATGTTATTGTTATTGTCACTGTAGATAATAACTCAACCCCCCTTGGTGCTGCACTGTTATCAAGAAACACACATGTCCAAAGTAGCCTGAAACTTTTATTACTAATGTATTTTCTCGACACATGCAAATATCAGCGACACAAATACAAATATCAAAAATCAATTTCTTGCACAGCTCAAATTCAAACCTTTACAGGCACTGAGATCAGAAAATGATGGGGGGTGGGTCACAGGACTGCAGGGTGTTAATTTCACTTTTGTTTATAATTAACTGGGATTGGGAGGGGATTATTGCACTGGACATCTCTCTGTGTAATGCCTCCATGAATACAAAGGCATGGACACACTCTGCAGACATGGTAATGGCCACATAATGGAATGCAAATGGTTTCATTAAGGCCTTGTGTATCTTATGAGGATATTACTAAATAGTACTTTGAATACGGTACCTTGGAGCAAATGTGCCAATCCTTTTGGGATGCACTGGGCCCCTTTGCTCCTGCATGTGTTTGTGACTGGCAGCAGGCTTTGTACTATGCTATATGCACTTAACAAATGGCTTCCATAGTCCAATATACATGGTCTCATGTACTCAGGATGTGGGTGCAATACATGAACAGACATATTTTTCTTAGTGCAGTGTGCCATTTAACTCATGGTACCATACTCTGTGCAGCATAGTCATGTGCATTAAAAAATGAGTCCCTGTGAAACACCAGTTGTTGTCTAAAGTGGTTTAATTTTTGTTGCCCACACTCACTTTCCCTATTAGGTTTTCTCTGGTGTTTAAATCTGACCGCATCAAAATGATGTAGCACTTTGGGAAAAATATACAGATTAATAACCCGGCACTTGAAGCCAAAATGGCGAATATCTCAACTGCAACCATGTACTTCCCTGTTGTACTAAGGTATGCTGGAATGAAAGAAACCCAGACACTGGCAAACACCAGCATGCTGAAAGTAATAAACTTGGCCTCATTGAAGCTATCCGGTAGAGTCCTTGCAAGGAAAGCAACAATGAAACTCACAATGGCTAGAAATCCAAGGTATCCCAGCATGCAATAGAAAATAGTGATGGAGCCTTCATTACACTGAAGGATGATCCTGCCATCTTGAGATTTCATATTTCGCTCTGGGAATGATGGAGAATTAGCTAACCAAATGATGCATATAATGACTTGAAGCAGAGAGCAAGAAAGAATGATTGCAAATGGTGTTTTTGATCCAACCCATCTTCTTAGCTTGCTGTTGGGCACAGTGGCTTTGAATGCAATGACAACTGTAATGGTCTTTGCCAGAATGGAAGACACACAGATGGAAAATACGGTTCCAAACCCAGTCTGGCGCAGCATGCAACTCACCTTTTTGGGCTGACCAATGAATGCGAGCGAGCAGAGGAAACACAAGCAGAGGGACAGCAAGAGAAGATAGCTGAGTTCACGATTGTTGGCTTTTACTATTGGAGTTTCACTGTTTTTAACAAACAGGACCAGGATGTAGGCACTGGTCACTGAGAGGCAAACAGAAAAAAAAGTCAAAGATATTCCTAAAGGTTCTTCATAGGAGAGAAATTCCACAAGTTTTGGGATGCATTTGGTGTGTTTCTCATTGTGCCACTGATCTTCTGGACATTTGATGCATTCTCTGGTGCCTAGTAAAAATAACAATGTTGATTGCATTGAGCATGTTAAGTATAAACAATGAACTATACTATATCCACCAATTATATTTATTAAAAAACTTGCACACATTGCTCACTTTTCTTATGCCTGTAGGCTATTTCAAATAATACTTCATGTTGAATACTGTGACAGGGTTGGGTAAAACCCTGTCCCATTTATTGTACAAAGAGAATTAAAAGCAAGGATCTATTCCGTCCTGTCTTATTCTGCCTCTTGTCTATCTCTTGCCTGTCTTATTGCACAATCACATTTTTTTTATGTGGTACCTGAGAAATAACCCCTTTGGTGGTCCCAGAATATCCCCCTGTTATCTCCCTTCCTGTACTTACTTTTTCAATTTTTTCTTTCTTTTTATGTGTCTCTGTGGTTAAAAAAATATATGTACATCTTTATGTGAAACTGGGATTCCTTGATTTGCAAATGTTTAGTTGTATTGTTGAAATGACTGCAGAATGCTATGTAGGTTTATTTGAAAACATAATCTGGAACATGGGGGTTGACCTTGAGATGCATTTTGACCTCCTCAAGCTTGTTTACGGAGTTATTAACAGGAATTCAGCTCTGGAACAAAATACATTATTTTGTTGCACATGTTAAGACTAGATGTGCCTTTCTGGCTGTCCTCAGACAGAAAAATGACAAAGTTTGGATATGTTTTGTGGAAACTGGAGATGTAACATATGACAACAGGATGCAGAGTTTAAACTGCCAGGCAAAACAATCTTTTATAAACAAGGCAATGCCTTTCCAGGAGAGACTCAGATGGAGGACTATTTTTGTTTGTACTGCCTTTATGAAGAGCAATTCTGTACAATTTTATTTTCCTATTTTATTGCCATTGATAATAATAAAATGCTGCTTGCAAATTGTATAACTTCTCCTGGTCTGCCTACACTTTTTGACATATGCACATGCCACACATATCACCCCAGTTGAGACAATGCCCACAATCCCTTTACAGCCATCAGGAAGCATCCTTTGTTTTGTGGTCCACACTAAGGATTTGAAAAGTGGATCAGCTTCAGTTCAGCTTCAGTTTGGGGTCTGAAAAAAGGTTCAGCTTCACAGATTTGGTCAAACCACTTGGACTCCCAATGTACTTTAACTATTGGCATAGGGTAAAATAGGCTGAAAATGAGGTTCAAAGCCTTGAGGACAGTAATGAATATGATTTACTGCAACTTACATTTAGGAATATATCTGCTAAGGAATGCTGTTTGTGGTGTGACACAGTCTGCAAGCATGCCCTGCTGTCATATTTACCATATTTCATATCTGTTTCATGTTGCTCATGTACTTCATGGTAGTTGCCTTTCAATGATCTTGTTCAAAAATTATAAAACTACCATGATCAGAGTTTCATGATCAGCATGTCCATAACAAGGTTAAATTGCTGTACATGGTTAAACGTGGCAGAAACATGGTATGCAAAACATGGTTAAACATGGTACCAACAGGGTTATTCGAAACTAGTTCTAGAATGCAGCTGCACATGGAAATCAAAAGCTATAACATGGTTCTAATGTTATTCAGTTACATAATTTCGCAGACTATAGAAACTGCAGCTGTCTTCTCCTTAAACATTTTATTTCATCTGGAAGAGCTGCCTTCTCACAGATCTGACCATAGCACCATGTTTAACCATATATGACAATGGTTGGCAATGTGCTTACCATGCTCTGTTTGTGATTTATCACCATGGTTACAAGACATTGTTAGTGTATCATGGTCATGCCTGACCATTGCCATTCTGCATCAATTGGTCTGACTGACTGACTGAGCAAATTCATTTTTGTGTTTCACTAAACTTAAAATCCAGATACTGGTAAAGCACAGATACAGTTACATAGTAGTATAGTGATCACAGTGATTGAAGCTGCTGTGAGTGTACTTTACCAGTAGTCTACGTGGCATTTCTGGCTGTCCTACTCCACTGGCTTACAACGTTTCAAAAGCTCTGTTTTATTTTGTATTGTATCATGTTATACAAGAACTTGCAGTGTTTGTCCCCCCATTACCCAATAATAGATTACTGGTACTGCCACACCAGCATCTCACCACATCCAGATTACGAGGATGAGTCCTGTTTTTCATTATCAGCTACAGTACCCTACATATATTTATTAACCTGATAGCATAGAAATAGCACTGTAGCACTTTACAAACTGGCAAACCAGAATTGTGGTGGGTGGTGTGTGTCTGTGTTGAGGGGTGAGGATCTGCCATGTATACCACTTGGTCACTCGAACTTGAACTGCATTGTGCACATTCAAATAAAGAGAACCGCAAGCCTAAACATGGAGTAAAACTTGGGGTAAAAATGTAAAGGAGCTTCCTTTATTACAAAATAAGGCAAATCTACCTTACTACTTTTATTTCCTTACTAGTACCTGAACGTGTTCAACATGATTATACATACTGGTATCACATATACAATAATTAATAAAATAAGTTGGTTAGCATAGCAACTTGTTACCAAAAAAAACATGATTTACTAATCAAGTTAGTGCGGCCTTGCTTAGCAGACATTATTGATTAAGTGATTTGCCACATTGACCAAAAATCTTCCAGTTGCAATAACACTGTCTTGCAATTGTGGTAAACAGTACAGAATTGCAGAACTTGTTCTTGTAGTGTGACACTTTTCCACATAAATGAACTCTTCTGGACTGTATCTTATAGATAAAAGCAACTACTGAGTGAAAGTGATTCTCAGCCCTGGCTGGTTGCTAATCAAAATGATGTTGATGAGCAACGACTGGTAATCAGGTTTCCAAAAGTAAAATTTGTGTCTTGTACAGCTGTATTTCACACAACCAACGTAAGGTAGCACACGGAGCTGACAGATGCTAGTAGACAAAAAGTAATATTCAGTCACCTTTTTATTAAAGCTCTTGGCATCAAGGCGGTCTGCACAAGTTGCTAAAGGAATGCTGCAGACCCCATTACATTTGTATTTCATCTGTTAATAGAGGATGGCTTCTATTGCAAATTTGATTTTTACATGTGGCTTGCTAAATGGGGTGACTTCTGTTAGATAGCGACATTGCAGAGGGGCTGGAGGGAAAGGTGTACCTCTTTGCAGATGATGTAAAGATCTGCAATAGGGTAGACACACTGGGGGAGGAGAATAAGAAGGGACCTGGGCATGCTGGAGGACTGCTCAAATGTACGGCAGTTGAAATTCAATGCAAAGATGTGGAACATTATGCACTTAGGTCAAGGGAACCAGAAAGAGAGGAGAACTCAATTGGGATAGGGAGGAGGTACTTTTGGCCACCAAACAGGATAGGGATCTAGGGGTAATTATATCTGGGGACATAAAGGTGGCTGGATAGTGTGAGAAGGTGGTTAGAAGGGCCAGCGGGACAGTGGGGTGCATATGGAAAGGCATCACAAGCAGAAAAAAGGAGGTAATGATGCCACTATGTGGATCATTGGTGAGACCTCATCTGGAGGACAGTGTCTAGTTTTGGAGGCCGCATCTCAGGAAGAACATAGACAGAGTGGAGGAAGTCCAAAGAAAGGCTACAAAAATGGTACAGAGGCTGCACCAGAAGTCATATGAGTAGAGGCTGAAAGATCTCAATATGTATTTTCTAGAGATGTGAAGAGAGAGAGAGAGAGAGAGAGAGAGAGAGAGAGATTATGATAGAGATATATAAATACCTTACAGGGATCAATAAGGTACAGGAGGGTAGCATCTTTCAGAAAAGAAGATGGGCAAGAACTGGGGGACATGAGATGAAGTTGGAGGGAAGAAGAATATGGGGTAATGTAAAGAAGTATTTCTTCCCAGAGAGGGTGGTGAATGATTGGAACAGCTTCCCTGCAGGGGTGATGGGGCAAAAATGGTGGAGGAATTCAAAAATGCATCGGACACACACAAGGGAACCATAGAAAAATGGAAGAGTAGGAAAGCCGCTGATTAACTAGAGCCTGCAGCATAAGTTAAAGGTAGAAAAAATGAGCAGACTAGATAGGTCAGGTGGTCCTTATCTGCAAACAAATGTTATGCATCTCTGTATATAATCAAAGATAGATGGTATGTAGTATGATGGTGTTTCCCAGTATGTTTTCTGAATGTACTGGACGCATCATGGTTCGTCCATGCTTGACAATGGTGACAACGGTTTGTTCATAGTCATAAATGCATGGGATATCAACCACATCTGGGTCCAGGCAGGCATACATTTTGTTGCGCCCGTCCCTATTTTTTTTTTAGAATTTGCACCCTCCATGACATGCACCCCCTACAGTTGAGAATCCTTTAGTAGGGGGGTGCTAGGGGGCGAAGCCCTCCATGGGAGGGTGCGAGGGATGCAGGAGGGTGCAGCCCCCTGCATAAACATATAAAATGTAAGTGCCCAGTGCCCTTTTGCCATCCACTGGGTTGTACATCAGCAAAATTGATTTTTGCCAATGTACATTCACTGTAATGATGATCGCCTTTGTGCGATCGCCATTATCACATAGAACCACATATACTCTGGGTTGGTATTTCATTCCAAATAGAAGACACAGTAAAAGCAAAGGTGCGTTATCCACTTTGTGTACAGACTAAGAGAACATTTAGGAGAAAATGGTTTCCTGAAGAAAGAGAAACAGAATTAGACTTTTTACTCCTTCAAACATTTATGTATACTATATGGAATTCCTGTCCTTCTGATCCTGTATACGAGAGGAGATTTAGCCAATTTAAAGCTCAGTGAGACAGGAAGCAGCCACCCCATCTTTTTAAACATCTCACACTGATGTATCGTATTTGGAGCCAATAGTACAAACTTTCCTATTCTATATATCAAAACTGACTCTTTGGACAAAGTGTTTAATGGAGTCGTATATGAAAGGCTTGCTCTGCAGTTCGATGACCAAGCAGCCACTCCCACTTCCTGAGCTATATAAGCAGTTCCTCTAATCCTCTCTGTGAAGCATTTTTTCTTTGCAGCCGGAGGCTATGTTGGTTTGTCCTCTGAGCTGGCTGGGGCCTACCCCCCAAAGCCTGCTGTTTATGTGCGTCTCTGCTGGACTTCGGTGTTTGTTTTCCTGCTTCTGATTTGTATCTTTCCTCTGGCTGTGTACTTCCCTGTGTTTTTTGTTTCTTGTTTTGGGCCTTTCCCTGTTTTCTGTTTTGCTGTGTTTTGGTTTAGTCTTTTTGGGGGGCTTTAATTTTCTAAACTCCTAACATACTGCTACTACAGAGCTCATGCTACTGCTTTCAGTTACCAACAATTGCAGCCACTGCTGTTTACTTTATTTACTATTGTACCCAGTGCTTGTGTTTTTTACACTATGCTCACCATGCTCAAACTACTGCAATGCAACTGCTCTTATTACCTATGTGTTAGAGCTCAACCATAGCTGCTCCAAGTTGCATACTTAATTCTTTTCACCTGACACAGTTTACTCTGACCCTAGCTGTGCTGCTCATTCCTGCTGTCATTCTACCTGAGCTTCATTGCACTGCCTGGCTACACCTGCTTCAAAGCATTTTTCTCCATGTTTCATTGCAGTTATAACTCTGAGGTCAGCCAACTAAGCTCCTGCTGAGGCTGTTAATATAGCTCTCTGAGGGTTCCTTGCCTTCATACCCCTACAGGGTGGAAATTCCTCTGGAATAGACAGTGCGAAAGGCCAAAGCCAAACTAACACAGTTGCACAAGCATAACACTACACTGGCTGCGTAGGTCAGTGAACTATAACTATCGATGCATAGTTTACTAGTGGCAATAAATTTTGATTAATGATGGCCAATCTGGATTCTAGTGTTAAACACTTTTTTTATTCTATGTAACACTGTTATAGAAACATAGAAACATAGAATTTGATGGCAGATAAGGACCGCTTGGCCCACCCAGTCTGCCCATTTCCCTACCTAATGGATAAGCTGCAGATCCTAGTTAACCAGCAGCCTACTTCTTCCTATCCCCACACCCAAGAATTGCCTTATGACTGTCCCATGCATGCTTGAATTCCACCACTGTTTTTGACTCCACAACCTCCTCCAGAAGGCCATTCCATGCATCCACAACCCTCTCTGTGAAAAAATACTTCCTTGAATTACCTCTGAGCCACCCCCCCATCTTCAAATTATGCCCCCTTGTTCTTGCACACATCTTTTTTTGAAAGATGCTACCCTCTTGGACTTTGTTGATTCCCTTGAGGTACTTGAAAGTTTCTATCATGTCCCCTCTCCCTCCTTTCCTCGAGGCTATACATATTAAGCTCCTTAAGTCTCTCTTCATATGTCTTCTGGTGCAGACCCTGCACCATTTTAGTTGCCCTTCTCTGGACAGCTTCCATCCTGTCTATGTCTTTGCAGAGACTGGGTCTCCAGAACTGCATGCAGTACTCAAGATGGGGTCTGACCAGCTGTCTGTACAGAGGGATAATAACTTCCTGTTTTCTACTGGTGATGCCTCTCCCTTTGCATCCCAGTATCCCCCCAGCCCTCCTTGCTGCCCTCTCACATTACTTGCCCACCTTTAGGTATTTTAGCATGAATTTCTGATGTACCGTAAGTACTTCCATATGTGCTCTAAAACTGAAAGTGGGATCTAAGATAACCATAAGATATTTCAAGGAGTGAACATTTTCATATATGGGCCCATCTACAGCGATCAGCTTTAGACTATTACTATACTTTCTTATTCTAGAATGAGTTCCAAAAACCTTTGTCTTCATCTTTTTTAAATGAAGTACCAAATTATTTCCACACAGCCAGCTCTGTATAGAACCCAATTCTCTTGCTAGAGCCTGATCTAGATCAGTAGTAGATGCCCCTTGACAATATATTAAAACATAATTAGCATACAGTAGTATCTCAATCTTGCTAACAACAGTAGTTAATGGGTCAAAAAGCAAAGAGAATAACATAGGTCCCAAGACGGAGCCTGTGGACCACCATAATTTAACTTAATCCTATCAGAAATACATTCCCCCATACTTAACAGCTTGATATCTACCATTTAGGTAGTCATCAATCCATCTCAATACCAGTTTCCAAAACCCTAACTCTTCTAGTCTTCTGATTAAGAGAGCATGGTGTACTAGGCCAAATACCTTGGTTAAGTCCGTGAACACGGCTCCAGTAAGACATCTATTTTCCATGCCATCATAGACCGAGTTCATGAACTCAACCAAGACAGCATAAGTCCCATGCTCCCACCTAAAACCATGCTGGTTTGGATTTAATCTGAATAAAAAGATATGTGGAGAGTACTACTAAATGAGTTACCTCACCCCTTGGGACATGTAGAACAGCAGAAAATAATATCAATCAAACTTACCATTAAGGTTTAACTGTAGTATCTGCTATCAGGTTGCCACTACATAGGAAAACAGTGGTGTAAATAAGAAACTTCAGCACTACCTAAAGCAGTAAATTGAATATTAAAGAGAATCACCCACTGTGTATGGTGCAGAAATATAGAGTGGGGAAAACACCTCCCATCGTCCCTTCTTGTCCCTTACAAGTGAGCCTTACAAGCCCGAAGGGGTCACAATTTGAAAATAGAGGGGGGACAGCTCAGAAGTAATGTGAGGAAGAATTGTTTCATGGAGAGGGTTATGGATGCATGGAACAGCCTTTCTGAGGAGGTCATGGAGTCAAAAACAGTGGGGGAAATCAAGAATGCATGGGACAGACATAAGGCAATTCTAGTGGAGGGTAGGAGGACATAGGCTGTTGGTTAATTAGGATCTGCAGTTTATCCATTAGGTAGGGAAATGGGCAGACTAGGTGGGCCAAGCAGTCCTTATCTGCCATCAAATTCTTTGTTTCTATGTTTCTAGCCTTACTTTCTGGTGCAATGGCACCTGCTGTCTTAGACTGCCATAGTGCCAGTTAGATTAAACATCTAAAGATTATCAAACAAACAATATAAGAGCTCATATTATCCAGTATTTGATTAAAAACACTCACATTCTTACTGAGTAAGCTGGCCCTTTAAGTGGGAAAGGCCATAACTGCATGATCACCATGATAGGGCTACACAGGTTTGAAAGGGGCCCCCTATCAATTATACATTCATGCATCACATTGAGTATAAAAACAAATACCAGCAAGTCCACGTGAACCAGTTAGCCATCTAAGGAGATTGTCACCTGCGCTGTAAGTCTGTCTGCGACACTGGGAATGCAGTCTTGTGATCTGATGGACAGTTTGAGGGATCTTCAGCCCCATAAGAACTGTTGGATGAGACAGCCATATAAGCAGCTGCTTCAGCTCAGGAGCCAGCAGTGGGAGCCGTTGAAGGAGCTGAGGGTGCAGATTCGGTGACTGGTATCAGAAGAGGAAAATCTTTAGGTGAGTCCTTCAGTTTGGCAAATGAGCTGGTCCCAGTATCAGCACTGACTGAGCAGGAGAAATCTTTGGACTCAGTGCTGTGGCTGTGAGATCTGAAACAGGAGAATAGTCACTCCTCCTGCTTCACTCTGATTTCTTCTTCTTCTTGTTCTTCTTCCTGGATTTAGGCACCAGGAACAAAAGATCATCATCCTAGGGAGGCAGAAAGAGTGGAGGGCCCTGACGGTAGGAGAATGTGCAGACTGCAACAGGTGGTGGTGTAGTGTCCATTTGCTGTTGTCTGTCACAGTCTCCTTGCATTTGGCCTAGCAATTAATAATTTTAATATTACCTTGGGGAAAATGCTTGGCGATGAAGTCCTCGGCTTCCTCTGGGTCATCAAAGGAGCATGAAACCCCATTAATTATGAAGCAGAAGGTAGCAGGGTACCAAAGGGAATAGTGCAGGACCAGATCCAAACAGGCTCTTCAAGCCCCCATGAAGACGTGTTGCCATTCAAACAGCTCAGTGTAGAAGTCTGCAAAGATTTAGATTCCGTGTCCATGCCAGGAAAGGTGCTGCTTTTCTCTGGCTACATTTACAATGTCCTTACACCCCACAAAGTGGAGGAAGCGGGTGAGGTTCGGCTGTGGTTTGGCACCCTGCATCAGCTTGGGAGCAAAGGATTGGTGAGCTGTGTTAGTTTTTATTTATTTATTTAGGTTTTTAATCAAGAAGGGGGTTTGCAAAACTGCTTAACTTGTGAGTAACCTCAGAAGGATTGAAATACTGAATATTTGGTTTTCCCTTGTGGGTAGCTGGATTGCCTACTAGTATATTGTGACAGTTTGCATCAAAATACTTTTAAATAATTTACTGGTAGCTGAAGAATTGTCATAGAAAAACCTGTAGTTTGTGTATTTGAATCCAGTCAGAGCATCAGGTGCTGGAAACTGTATTCCCCGATTGCTTTCAGGGCACAGAACACCAGTTTGTATTGGGTCAGAAGAGGCTTATTTGTGTTGGGCTCAACAGCATGATTTTTCTCTGATTGTTTCTTTTGCTGGGTATTTTCTCTGTTAAATTGTTGTGTAGGTTGTCTTGCTGAAAGGAAGGTCAACACTCTTTGTAGTGGTGGGTCAGAGCTATAGCTGATTGTTTCTGGAGGGCACGGCTTAGGCCCAACCCACCCTGCCCCTCATCCCACCCCTGGGTGTCATTTCCTTTATAATAGGGTTCTGACATCATTTCCTGAAGAGGCAAGGTGCATACAACTGTTATATCCTTACTAGCACAGCAGACTGCATTGATGGTAAAAGTGCACACACCAACTATATATATATATATATATATATATATATATATATAAAAATCTTACACAGGATAAACAGGAAAGAAGACAGACATGTGGGAAGTAGTGCAATGCACTGGCTGTGGGGCAGCAGTCTTCCGGGAGATGTTCTGGAGGCTGAAATGCTGCCCTATTTGCAGGTAAAGCTCTGCTCTGAGGGAGGAGGTTGCCCATCTCCAGGCCAAACTGTACAGCATATGGAGAACCTCCCCTACCCAGGGAACACGAGGGCCACCACCACTGTCTCAGAGGTTGCCAAAAAAGAGCAGCAGTTGGACCACAGTAGGCTCAGGGAGGGTGAGGGAGGTGGAACCGAGCTGCATCTCTTCAGTTGTACTGCTCCACAATCCATACACCATTCTGGTGGAGCATAGTTCCTCTATGGAGGCACCTGCAGTGGAGACCGAGGAGGTTGCTGACAACCATTGCAAAGGGGACCCACAGGAAGGTGGCACAGGACACCAAAGGGAAAGGAAGCAGCTCTTGGTGGGGGACTCAGTTATTAGGTGGATAGAACTGGGGGGAGCTGGAGAAAGTAAAGTAAGGTGCCTGCCTGGTGCCATGGCTTGGAGAAACAGGAAGCACATCCTCAGGATCATGAGAGCAGCTGCATGGGAGATGGAGCTAGACGTCATTGTCCACCTAGGGACAAATTACTTGGCTGGGCATGGGATTAGAGCAATGCATGAGGAGTTTGTGGAGTTGGGGAGGGGTCTTAGACAAGTAGCACACACAGTAACATTCTCGTAGGTGCTGCCTGTCTGTGGCATGGGTGAGGTGAGGATATTCTGCATCATGCAATTCAGTGAATGGTTGAAAAACTGGTGCATAGCACAGGGTTTGGGCTTCATTGGGGACTGGGATTCCACCTGGAGGGATACCCACCTATCCTGGCACGATGGCCTGCATCTGCTCAAGAAGGGTACCAGTCTCCTAGGTGATCAGTTTAAATGCTTCGTTGGCAAGCTTTTAAACTAGTCAAGGGGGGAGGCACTGATAAGAAGTAGAGAATTCCCAGCCTTCCCCCACAAAACAGGGTAGTCAGTGAGGAAAATACCAAGATAGAAAGGTCAGTACGGAGCAGAACCGGGGCAAATGGAGAAGGCAAAGTCCGTAAGGGAAGAGATGGGTCTACAAGGGGCAAAGCCATAAAAAAATGGAAATTAATGAGTACCAATGCCCTAGTCTGGGTAACAAGCTCCCTGAACTAGTGACCTTGATAGAAGAGGAACATCTGGATATTGCGGCAGTCACAGAAACATGGTACACACTGAACCATGACTGGGATGTAAACATACCAGGGTAAACAATCTACAGGAGGGACAGGGAGGGTAAAAGAGGAGGAGGAGGAGTAACTCTCTACATAAGGGAAGGAATCAAAGCAACAGAACTACAGTAAAAGGTAAACAGGGAGGAGGAAAAGAGGCACTGCAGGTCAACTTGGAGATAGGTAATGGCACCACAATCTGAACGGGGGTTGTATACAGACCCCCATCTCAGGGAGAGGAAATAGACAAGGGAATGATAGAAGGTATCCTTAGAATGGCAAAAAAAGAGGAGATATTGTTGATGGGGGACCTAAATATGCCAGATGTTAACTGGAGCACATTTGCTGCAGCCACATCCAAGAGTGAGGTCATTCTCAATGCCCTGCAGGGGGCATGCCTTAGACAGCTAGTACTGGAACCCACTTGAGATGGAGCAATTGTAGACCTGATACCCTCAAATGGAGATGGAGAGAGGATCACAGATTTAGAAGTGGGTAGCCATCTGGGAACTAGTGACCACCGAACAGTATGGTTCACAATAAACACAGCAGTAGAGTTAAGTCAAACAAAGGCAAAGGTCCTTGACTTTAAGAGGACTGACTTTGCCAAAATGGGTGAGTGCCTAAGGAATGCACTAGCAAATGGGCAGGAAGAAGGGGTGGAAGAACAATGGGGAATAGTCAAAACTGCCATCACAGAGGCAACAAGCCTTTGTGTGAAGCAAATAAAACAAAACAAAACAAAGTAAAAAACTACTATGGTTCTCAAAGGAGGTGGCAGGGAAGGTTAGGGAGAAATAGACAGCACTCAGGAAGTACAATGAATCACAGAAGAAGCAGGCCAGAGAACTGTATCAGTTAAAGCAGAAGAAAGCAGGGAAGGCAGTCAGAACAGCAAAGGCCCAAACTGAGGAAAAAATAACAAACTCAGTTAAGAAGGAGGATAAAATCTTTTATATGTACATCATGGAGTGAAGGAAGACCAAGGGAGGGATAGTGAAGTTTAAAAAAGGGGAAGGGGTGGGCAGAGGATGACTTCGAAAAGGCAGAGATACTGAACTAATTCTTTTGTTCAGTATCCACAAAAGAAGAAGAAGAGGGGAAGGTACCTAAACCAAACAATAAAAGCACTCTGGACTGGGGGGTCGATACCAGTCCATTCACAGAAGAAAGAGTCATGAAGGAACTCCTAAAACTCAAAGTGGACAAAGCAATGGGGCCTGATGGGATTCACCCCAGAATTCTAAAAGAATTAAGGAGAGAACTAGTGACACCACTGACTACCCTTTTTAACAAATCAAGGGAGGATGGTGTGGTACCAGAGGACTGGAGGAGGGCGAATGTGATTTTTCTTCACAAGTGTGAGAGCAAGGCAAATGCAGGAAACTACAGACCTGTTAGCTTGACCTCAGTGGTAGGGAAAGTGATGGAATCACTTCTGAAAGAAAGAATTGCTGAGTACCTAGAGGCCAGAGGAGAACATGACAAATAGCAGCATATATTCACAGCAAGAAGGTCATGTCACATGACTCTAATAGATTTATTTGACTGGGTAACCAAAGTAATAGACCTGGGAGGGGCTGTGGATATGGCCTACCTAGATTTTAGCAAGGCATTTGACAGAGTCCCACACAGAAGATTAGTAAACAAGTTAGCCAGCCTGGGAGTGTGTCCCACGATGGTAGCCTGGGTAACAAGCTGGCTAGACAACAGGACCCAGAGGGCAATAGTAAATGAAGTACACTCTGAAGAAAAGGGAGTTACTAGTCAGGTACCACAGGGTTCAATATTGGGACCGGTCCTCTTTAATGTCTTTATAGGTGACATTGCAGAGGGACTGGAAGGAAAAGTATGCCCCTTTGCAGATGACACAAAGATCTGCTACAGGGTTGATACACAAGAAGTGGTGCATAGGATGAGAAGGGACTTGGAAAGATTGGAAAAATGGTCAAATGTATGGCAGCTTAGATTCAATGCAAAAAAGTGCAAAGTAATGCACCTGGGAAACAAAAACCCAGGAAAAAGTACACAATGGGGGGAGTACTAACAACAACACAAATGGAAAGAGACCTGGGGATAGTCACATCAGATGACCTCAAGGTAGGTAAGCAATGTGAGAAGGCAGTAAGGAGCTCTGTGTGGGGATACTGGGATGTATAGGGAGAGGCATCACCAGTAGAAAACAAGAAGTTGTTATCTCTCTGTACAGACAGTTGGTGAGACCCCATCTTGAGTACTGTGTACAGTTCTGGAGACCCCATCTCTGCAGAGATTTAGACAGGATGGAGGCAGTCCAGAGGAAGGCAACTAAAATGGTGTAGGGTCTGCAACGGAAGCCATATGAAGAGACACTAAATGTGCTTAATATGGAGGGAAAGGAGGAACATGTTAGAAACTTTCAAGTACCTCAAAGGAATAAACAAAGTTCAAGATGGGAGCATCTTTCAAAAAAAGAGATGTACAAGAACAAGGGGGCACAATTTGAAAAAAGAGGGGGGCCAGCTTAGGGGCAACATGAGGAAGTGCTTTTTCACAGAGAGGGTGGTGAACGCATGGAACTGCCTTCCTGAGGAGGTTGTGGGGGAATTCAAGAATGCATGGGACAAACATAAGGCAATTCTAGTGGGGGGTAGGAGGAAATAGGGTGTAGGGTAACTGGATTCTGTAACTTATCCAATAGATAGGAAATAGGCAGACTAGGTGTGCCAAGTGGTCCTTATCTGCCATTATAGTCTATGTTTCTACGTTTTGATGGAGCCTGCCCATTTATTTACCAAAAGCTCTGGTAGAACTTTCCGCAGAAAATGTCTGGCCTCTGGTCCCCTGCTGCCTTCTGGGAAGCCCACAAAATGGAGGTTATTCCTCTGACTTTGATTCTCCAAATCCTCCACTCTATTCCACAACAGGTGTATGGTGTGATCTTGTTCCCTGAGGTAAGCTACTGTAGGATCCTTTCAGTAAGAGTCTCAGTGTCCGTGATCTGTTGCTCAGCTACATTTGTCCAGTGGGAAAGATCAATAATATTGGCGGCAGTGTTTTGAGCTGCAGTCTCAAGTTTATTGATCTGAGCCATCATCTGGTTAAACATTTCTATAATTTTTCTCAGGCTATTATCTGCCAATGAGGTGGTAGCGGTCGCAATGGCTGAAGCAATTCCTGCCCACAAAGTCTGAGGCCGAAAACAAGTTTCAGCTCAAATCTTGGTGCAGAACCTAGATCTTGGAACTGGATGAACACTAGAGAGCCCAGAGTTAAGTGGCTATCTTATTACTGCAAAAGGACAGGCTAGAGCACCTGTGGTGACAGGATTCAGATGGAGTAGATCAGAGATAAAGAATCCAGCTGTGATCTTGTAGTTGATCAGGCCATGCCCCTAACTAAAATGTTTTATTAGCATCCTGAGAGGGGAACTCTCTAAGAAGGGTCTTTCTCAGCTGATGGATTTCCATGCTCCCCACATCTTTTTAATCTTTAAAAAATATATACTGTATATATATATATTCGATTCAACTCAGCTAAGTCAGCTACTAATAACTGGTTGTCTTTATTTTGCATTTTTATTTGTTATTTTCTTGGCATTGTTGCCTTTGGTTGCCCATGAAAATAGGCTGTTAACTCATTGCACATATTCGGGTCACCACTTAAATGCTTGCCCCCACACCAGTTAT
Source organism: Neoceratodus forsteri (assembly GCA_016271365.2). Lineage (NCBI taxonomy): Eukaryota > Metazoa > Chordata > Ceratodontiformes > Ceratodontidae > Neoceratodus > Neoceratodus forsteri. The sequence goes on from CM057455.1 coordinate 126,322,218, forward strand.
TCCTCAGTTACCTGTAACAACACCACCAGACTAGCTGTGTTATTTGCTGTAGAAGATCATTAGTAGTGGCTTGGTTAGTATTCAAGTAAGCTCACCAGGAAAATAACCATTCTCTGGGTTGCTGATTCAGTGCTGAAATCAGCAGCCCCACACCTTCTTCAAAAGAGGCACCATCTGTCTGCATACTGTCTCATACTTGGTGGGAAGAACATGTGGAGAGAACATGATTCGAGAAATACAAGTTGACTCAGCATCACTAGTCTTAACCTTGCGTTCCTTACCTCAAGTTGCGTGATGGGATTAGTCTTTATTTTGTCCTCCTCACCTCATTTTACATAAAGTGGCAATTTTTGATTTGAGAACATATAATATGAGAAACTGTTTCAAGAAAATGTGATCTGAGAAAATGTTATTTGGGAAAATATGATTCAAGAAAATGTAATACGTCTTGACATTACCTTTCTTTCCTCATTTTACATGAAGTGCTTATATTAGATTTGAGAAAATGTGATTCGAGAGAACATGGTTCAAGAAAACACGATTAGAAAAAATGAGATTAGAGAAAATGTGATTAGAGAAAACATGACTGCTCATGACTTTGCCTCTCTCACCTCATGTTCCATGAAGTGGAAAAAGAGGCCAATGTAGGTGGAGATGTCTTAAGCTGGATGCACTTGGACTTTTTTTACTTTAAAAGGAAAGGCTTTAGGCATAAAATACATATTTGCAAAAATGCCCAAATCAAACAATAGTACTTGACATACAATAGTATTTGGGGGGGGGAGTAGTGGGCTTCTGGTTTGTTCAAAGCAGGGGGTTCATCACCAGGGCCACTGGATGAATGACTGGGAAAGCTAGTTGGAGTGTGAGAGAAAACAGTGGATCTTTGGGGTCTAATGAAGCATGGATTCTTTGGCCATACTACTACATGTCTAGCTCTAGAAGATCTCTCAAGTGTAGCCCCTTCCCAACCACTATGGCTATTAAAAGCAAAGAAAACTGGGCACGCACCAGAACTGAGAAAAATAAAAGTATATTTATTTACTTATTTATAGCATGGCACACACCAGGCAAACACCCCTACATATTTAGCCAGTCACATGGGTTTACCTCATAGGGTCGTCATCCATTACAGCTCTCGGTCCTTGTCCTGACTTTTCCTCCACCACCATCGCCAGTTACAGACCTGTTTCTGGATATTACAGCACTTAGTCCCTGTACCGACCTCTTCTCCACCATCTCCACCAATTACAGAACTGTTACTGGTACTGCAGCTCTCATTCCCTGTACCAACTCCTTCTCCACCAACACCATCGCTTACAGAACAGTTACTGGGTACAACAGCTCTGAGTCCTTGTCCAGACCTCTTCTCCACCATCTCCACCACTTATAGAACATTTACTGGGCACTGCAGCTCTCAATCCCTGTCTCAACTCCTCCACAATCACCATGACTTACAGAAATGTTACTGGGTATTGCAGCTCTCAGTCCCTGTCCCGACTCCTTCTCCACAATCACCACTACATACAGAATTGTTACTGGGTACTGCAGTTCTCAGTCCCTTTTCTGACTCCTTCTCCACCATCACCACCACTTACAGAACTGTTACTGGGTACTGCAGCACTCAGTCCCTGTCCCAACCCCTTCATCACCAACACCACCCCTTACAGAACCGTTACTGGGTACTGCAGCTCTCAGTCCCTGTCCTGACTCCTTCTCCACCATCACCACCCCTTACAGAACTGTTACTGGGTACTATAGCTCTCAGTCCCTTTCCAGAGTTCTTTTCCACCATCACCACCACTTACAGAACTGTTACTGGGTACTGCAGATCTCAGTCCCTGTACTGACTCCTCCACCATCACCACAACTTACAGAACTTTTACTGGGTACTGCAGTGCTCAGTCCATTTCCTGACTCCTTCTACCCCATCACCACCACTTACAGAACTGTTACTGGGTACTGCAGCTCTCAGTCCCTGTCCCAACCCCTTCTCCACCAACGCCACCACTTACAGAACTGTTACTGGGCACTACAGCTCTCAGTCCCTTTCCCAACTCTCTCTCCACAATCACCACCACTTACAGAACTGTTACTGGGTACTGTAGCTCTCAGTCCCAGTCCTGACTCCTTCTCTACTATTACCATCACTAACAGAACTGTTACTGGGTACTGCAGATCTCAGTCCCTGTATTGACTCCTCCACCATCACCACAACTTACATAACTTTTACTGGGTACTGCAGCTCTCAGTCCCTGTCCTGACTCCTTCTCCACCATCCCCACCACTTACAGAACTGTTACTGGGTATTGTAGCTCTCAATCCCTGTCCTGATTCCTTCTTCACCATCACCACCACTAACAGAACTGTGACTTGGTACTGCAGCTTTCAGTCCCTGTCCCAACTTCTTCTCCACCAATACCATTACTTGCAGAACTGTTACTGGGTAGTACAACTCTCAGTCCCTTTCCCAACTCAGTCTCTGCAATCACCACCACTTACAAACTGTTACTGGGTACTGTAGCTCTCAGTCCTGTCCTGACTCCTTTTCCACCAGCACCACCACTTACAGAGCTGTTACTGGGTATTACAGCTTTCAGTCCCTGTCCCAACTCCATCTCCCCAATCACCACTGATTACTGAACAGTTACTGAGAACTGCAGCTCTCATTCACTGTCCTGACTCTTTCTCCACCATCACCATCACTTACAGAACTGTTACTGGGTACTGATTAGAAAATTCGGAATTACAATCCTTTGAGTCAAAGACTCATTTCCAAAGGCTGCATGTCCATGATAAATAAACAAGAGTGATGACAACAACAAGCAGAATATAAGCATTCAATGACAGTAATACAGAGATGTGGCCTACTCAAGTTGTTAGCTACACTGTTCCCTGAAACATAGGGATCAATTATTGCCAGAGGTAACAGAGGGTGGTTGAGGCATAAACAACTTTGTCAAGCATATCAAGAGTTGGGCAAGTTACATGTTACAGTTTATATACAGTTACACATAATTAGCTGCTACACTGGCAGCATCTTGAGGACAGAATATGCTCTTTGAGGGCTAAATTGAAGAGTCCAATTTTGCGGAGGGAGGTAACAGTAGGTGGGAGTTCATTGTACCATAATGGGGTTCGGTAGGAGAAGGACCTTTGAGCTAGGGAGGTCCTGGCTTTTGATGATCTAAGTTCCACTATGGATTTTTCTTAGCCCAAACACTGATTTTACTTACATAAACTGAGAAAAAACAGTAAACTGAAGCAGCCACAAAAAAAATGCAATGGTCAGAATATTTAACTGCTACAAGATGGGTCATTTCAAGGGTATTTGAATGGATATTGGGAGCAGTTTTGGCAATGAAAGATAAAAAATGGAAAATGAATGGTTCAGAACAATAAAAAATGGAAAATGAATGGTTCAGAACAATAAAAAATGGCAAATGAAGGGTTCAGAATAAACTGATCAAAATGGGTCATTTGAAGGGTATTTGAAGGGATATTGGGAGCAACAAATGAAGGGTAAAGAGAAAAAAATGGAAAATGAATGGGTGAATGGTACAAATACTGAGTAATGAAGGGACTTTGAGAATAAAACAACTGAAAATTCACCCTTCTATAACCCCTCACCCCTGCCTTTTTGCCAAAACAACAGGTGGCATGCTATTGAAGCTGACAGCAGTACCTGGTGGGGACCTGAGTTCGAGGAGGATGAGGTTACTCAGCACAGGGAGACCTAGGTTTGGCTACTCTACACAGGGGCACCCAAGTAAATCCATCTACGCAAGGACATAGACAGGATGGAAGCAGTCCAGAGGAGGGCAACTAAAATGGTTCAGGGTCTATATCAGAAACCATATGAAGAGAGACTGAGAGAGCTTAATATGTATACCCTTGATGAAAGTAGGGACGGGGGGACATGATAGAAACTTTTAAGTACCTCAAGGGAATCAACAAAGTCCAGGAGGGTAGCATCTTTCAGAAAAGAGATGTGTAAGAACAAGGGGACAATTTAAAGTTAGAGGGGGACGGCTCAGGGTAATGTGAGGAAATTATTTTTCACGGAGAGAGTGGTGGACGCATGGAACCGCCTTCCTGAAGAGGTTGTGGGGTCTAAAACACTGGAGGAATTCAAACATGCATGGGACAGACATAAGACAATTATAGTGGGGGGTTGCAGGAAATAGGCTGTTGGTTAACTAGAATCTGCAGCTTATCCAGTAGGTAGGGAAATGGGCAGACTGGGTGGGCCAAGTGGTCCTTACCTTCCGTCAAAGTCTATGTTTCTATGTTTCAAACACAGTAAGCAATATCTGCAATGTCCAGAACCAGGAATGGGATTATTCAGTGTGGCTTTTATTCACATACTAGCTGAACAAAACAAAGCATAGATGGACCCCCATGAGGCAACATTTCCTGGTAATGCAGATTAGAGACTACAGAACATTTTATCACCATTTTCAGTCCTCAGGCTCTGGACCCACCAGACACACAGCCCGGACTTGCACGCAGCTCTGGGTACACAGCTCAACTTGTACACACTTGGGTTCTCCCAACGGTCCATTGGAAGAATGAACCAATTATCCTGTCATGGCTCCCCACACCACTTTAGAGTCAGCGACTCCTAGAGAGAATTTTTCTTTGCTTGTTGTGGCTCCCCACACCACTTAGAGTCTGCGACTCCTAGAGAGATTCTTCCTTACTTGTTGTGAATCCCCATCTCCTAGAGAGAATTTTTCCTACTTGTTGTGGCTCCCAACACCACTTAGAGTCCATGACTCCTAGAGAGATTTTCCCTTTTGCAACCCCATGTCTGGGTACTTCCCCCATCACTGGCCAAGTCCATGAGTCAAAGTAGCAACCACAGCAGAAATCCGTAGAGGTGGACCTGGTTACTAAAGACGGGGGGGGGGGTCTCCCACCTCCAGCTCCCACAACCCATACCCGGCCATTTCCCTTGAAAACTGAACCATTCCTTTGCTGAACTTCTAAATGTAGATTAAAGGGTAGATGATCTCATGCATCTCCTCTACATATTACTTGAATCACACAACACTCTAGCATTTGACACTACTTTACTTGTTTGGCCCATTCCTATAGGCTTCCCAAAATGTAGCGCAATCCCAAGATTTTCACACATGTCCCAGGGTGAAGAAAGCATTTTGCCCTCTTAGTCAGAGCAGACACTCACCCTTTAGTTGCAGACGACTCACAAATCGTCCAACTTTCAAAATAAATGCTGAACTAAACATGCAGCTTTTCTTCCACTTGGCAGAATTAAGGGGATTGCCCCAGGAATCTGCTAGGGATCTTTACATCCCCCCCCCCCGCAGGGAGGGGCACTGTGACCCGAACAGCGGTCTCCACCACTGGAGCACACCTTCACTTACTGAAAACAAACTGGACACTGACTTTGAAAACTCCCAACATTCTATCTAACTCCCTTTGCTGCAGATTACAATGTGCCTTATGCAGCTGTGAAAGTTCTATTGGTGATGTCATCCCTTAGTCTCAGCTGAGACAGAGAACAGAGTGAGACAGTGTGAAACCCATTTAACTGGAGTTTCACAAGCTGCCTTCCCTGCCTACCACTAGGTCTTACTGGGATTCTAGTAACACCGGGTAACAAAGGGATTACACTTCTTTTTCTGTAAGGGTGGGTACTGCCGATCTCAGTCCATGTCCCAACTCCATCACTATCACCATCACTTACAGAACTGTTACTGGGTACTGCATCTCTCAGTCCCTGTCCTGACTCCTTCACCACCATCACCACCACTTAGAGAACTGTTACTGGGTAGTGCAGCTGTCAGTCCCTGTCCCAACCCCTTCTCCACCAACGCCACCACTTACCGTACTGTTACTGGGTACTGCTGCTCTCAGTCCTGTCCTGACTCCTTCTCCACCATCACCACCACTTATAGAATTGTTTCTGGTTACTGCAGCTCTCAGTCCCTGTCCTGACTTCTTTTCCACCATCACCACCAATTACAGAACTGTTACTGGGTACTGCAGATCTCAGTCCCTGTCCTGACTCTTTCTCCATCATCACCACCACTTACAGAACTGCTACTGGGTACTGCAGCTCTCAGTCCCTGTCCTGACTCTTTCTCCACCATCACCACCACTTACAGAACTGTTACTGGGTACTGCAGCTCTCAGTCTCTGTCCCAACCCCTTCATCACCAACACCATCGCTTACAGAACCATTACTGGGTACTGCAGCTCTCAGTCCCTGTCCTGACTCCTTCTCAACCATCACCACCACTTATAGAACTGATACTAGGTACTGCAGCTCTCAGTCCCTGCCCTGACTCCTCCACCATCACCACCACTTACAAAACTGCAGTTGGGTACTGCAGATCTCAGTCCCTGTCTTGACTCTTTCTCCACCATCACCACCACTTACAGAACTGTTACTGAGAACTGCAGCTCTCAGTCCCTGTCCTGACTCTTTTTCCACCATCATCATCACTTACAGAACTGTTACTGGGTACTCCAACTTTCAGTCCCTTTTCTGACTCCTTCTCCACCATCACCACCACTTACAGAACTGTTACTGGGTACTGCAGCTCTCAGTCTCTGTCCCAACCCCTTCATCACCAACACCACCCCTTACAGAACCGTTACTGGGTGCTGCAGCTCTCAGTCCCTGTCCTGACCCCTTCATCACCAACACCACCCCTTACAGAACCGTTACTGGGTGCTGCAGCTCTCAGTCCCTGTCCTGACTCCTTCTCCACCATCACCACCCCTTACAGAACCGTTACTGGGTACTATAGCTCTCAGTCCCTTTCCAGACTTCTTTTCCACCATCACCACCCCTTACAGAACTGTTACTGGGTACTGCAGCTCTCAGTCCCTGTTACAAGTCCTTCTTCACATCATCACCACTTACAGAACTGTTACTGGGTACTGCAGCTCTCAGTCCCTGTCCTGACCTCTCCTCCACCATCACCACCACTTACAGAATTTTTACTAGATACTGCAACTCTCAGTCCCTGTCCCGACTCCTTCTCCACCATCACCACCATTTACAGAACTGCTACTGGGTACTACAGCTCACAGTCCCTGTCCCGACTCCTTCTCCACTAACACCACCACTTACAGAACTGTTACCGGATACTGCAGGTTTCATTCCCTGTCCCAACTCCTTCTTCATCATCATCATTTACAGCACTGTTACTGGATACTTCATATGTCAGTTCCTGCCAGTCCAAGCTCTCACTGTGCACTCTCTTCTCACCTCTGCAGCATGATTTCACCAATCTACCTGCTTCTACTGCAGAGATTGCAGCTGCAAGTACAGGCTCACACAGCGCGCTCTCTCCTGTGCTGCATGATTTCACCAACCTGTTTTCTCCTACTGCAGAGCTTGCAGCTGCCAGCATAGGCTCACACCATGCACCCTCTCCTCTGAAGCATGATTTCACTAGCCTGCCTGCTCCTACTGCACAGCTTGCAGCTGTCAATGCAGTCTCCCACTGTGCACTCTCTTCTCTCCTCTGCAGCATTTCACTGGCCTGCCTGCTCATACTGCAAAGCTTGCAACTGCCAGCGCAGGCTCACACTGTGTACTCTCTCCTCTCCTCTGATGCATAATTTCACTAGCCAGCCTGCTCCTACTGCACAGCTTGTAGCTGCCAGTGCAGTCTCACACTGTGCACTCTCTCCTGTCCTCTGTAGCATGATTTCACCGGCCTGCCTGCTCATACTACAAAGTTTGCAGCTGCCAGCGTAAGCTCACACTGTGCACTCTCTCCTCTGAAGCATGATTTCACTACCTGCCTGCTACTACTGCAGAGGCTGCAGCTGCCAGTGCAGGCTCATACTGTTCACGCTCCTCTCCTCTACAGCGTGATTTCACCAGCCTGTCTGATCTTACTGCAGAACTTGCAGCTGCAAGTACAGGCTCACACTGTACTCTCTCCTCTGCAGTATGATTTCACCAGCCTGCTTTCTCCTACTGCAGAGCCTGCAGCTGCCAGGGCAGGCTCACACGCTGTACTCTCTCCTCTCCTTCATACACTACATACAGTGAAATGATGCATAGTTACACAATGTAATGTAAACTCTACATACAGTGAAAGAATGTTCAGTTACACAGTGTAATGTAAACACTACATATATTGAAAGGATGTATAATTACACAAAGTAGTGTAAACACTACATACAATGAAGGGATGTATAGTTACATAATGTAGTGTAAACACTACATATAGTGAAAGTATGTATAGTTACACAATATAATGTACACAAAGCATAACTAACGTTTAACTATCTGCTCTTTTTTCTTCTAAGTCTGGTTTGCAACAGGATTAAGGCTTTGCCCTAGTAGTGATCTCTAGTTTAAAGACTGTTCACCATCTTATCATAATTTGCAAACAAATATAGCCCTTAATATATGTAATGTGTCCTTTATGTTATCTCACTGACACATTCATAGTAATTCATGTAAATATATATTTTTGAGATTTTGCAATTAATTACGCTATCAAGATCAGTCATACCACTGTTGTGTCCTTACTGCAATGGTTGAGCACTTTGATATACCAACAAGATCTTTTAAAACCTCTGTGTGCTTTTATTTAAGATGTACCTGTAGGTCACCACTAGGTTAAGGATTACTCCTGAAATTGTGACCAAAAGTGCTTCACAGTGGTTATTTGGCTTTTCCAACAAACATCCACACTGTTCTTAACATGTCTTATTGTGGTTATGTGGGATTATGTATTTTGACGCAATTATCAATTTAAAAGTTGAAATGAAATTTTTAAATACAATATACTGAAGTGTTAATATTTTGCAATTCTATAATGATTTTTATGTGTGATAGCTACAACAGTTGGCATATTGAAAATTAAAATGAACTATTTATGATGTCAGTCTATGTATGTGTAACTCAAGTAATTCATTTGTTTTTAAATGACTTTTGTTAAGCACATTTTCACATTGTCATTACATTATGATGTCACAAGTACTGCATTTAAGGCAACTATATATAACATACCTTTTGAGGAAGGATACGTTCCAAAAAGTGTCAAGGCATGCTTTTTAATTGCCTCTTTAATAACAAGCATTTGTCAATGCCGAATATTGGCTTGCTGGCATTGGCATTGGTAGTGCAGGAGTTAGACAGATGCATCATAGGAATGGCAGTGAAGTATTGAACTGATGCCAACCTACCCCCACCCTGCAGAGAGTGACAGGCATTAGGGTGTCCCTTTGGGTGTTTGGTAGTGCAGTGTGGGAAAACCTGTCAGGCAGGATGTGAGAAATGACAGCTGTACAGTTCATAAGGAGGTGTAAAAAAATGCCAGTGTTGAAAATGTGGCATGTAAATATACCAAATTCTCGCGAAGCTACTAGGGTGCGTGGGAAATATGCAATGCATGCTTGCAACACTGCCATTTTATGGGCGTTCGGCACCAAATTTTCAACATAGGCATTTTAGCACCTCTGCTCATGTACAGTGTCACTGTTATTTCCTCAAAGTGTCCAAGAAGTGATTTCACACAGCGATCACGCTATTCTGGCTGGAAGTGCGAAAACACATTTTAGGCAGGATATGTGAAATGACGGCTGTACTGTTCATCAAGAGGTGTGGAAAAATGGTGATGGTGAAAATCCAGACTGAAAATATCACAAATGCACGATGGTACGAGCGTGCATGCAATCTGCCAATGCACACTCATAACACAGTCATTTTAAGGAGTATCATCACCAAATTTTCAACACAGGCATTTTAGGTCCTCTGCTCACGAACTGTGTCACTGTCATTTTCATAATCTGGCCCAAATACTGATTTCCCACATCGACTGCACTATTGTGCGCCGGAAGTGCAGAAACACATGTTGGGTAGGATGTGGAAAATGACAGCTGAACTGTTCACAAGGAGGTGTACAAAAATGACAATGCTGAAAATCCGGTGTTAAAATATTGTGACTGTGCGAGGTTACGAGCTTGCATAGCTACTGCACAATGCACACTCGTAAAACAGGCATTTGTTGGATTTTTTCCACCAAATTTGGAACACAGGCTTTTTAAGAGGCCACCTCATGAACACTGCCACTGTCATTTCATTAATGGGCCCCGAAAGGTGATTTCGCACAGTGACTGCGAAATCACCTTTCAAGGCTGATTAACGCCATGACAGTGATAGAATTATGAGGAGGGGCCCCCAAAACCCAATGTTGAAATATTGGTGCCAAAATTCCAAGAAATGCCTGAATACGCAGCAAAGTTGAAAAAACCCTATTACTCCATTATACAGCTTCGGCATTTCCTCGGTTTGCGGTCGGATTAGAAGTGCGGGCGTGTTCGGTCCACTGAAGATCATCACGCTGGACTGCAGAGGTAAGTATGGGGTGGGGGTGAGGGAGGCAGGTGCGAGTGGGTGGTGTGGGTGGGGGCATCGAGACTACGAGGGACGGTTTTAGTTTTACAGGGGATAAAAAAAGAAAACCATCGCAGGACAGTTTTTGTGTTGCAGGGCATTTGGCATGCTGGGGTGGGCTCCCAGTGTGCCACCTAACTGTTTTGGGGGTGTCAGTAGCTGATGAAGTTGGGCACCCTGGTGGGCTTACACAAAGACAGCCGAGTGAACACCAGCTGAGGGATTGGGCATTCCCTCGGCATTCCACATTGGGGGTTTGCTGATGGGGAGGGCCTCTGTCGGCACAGTAAAACAGCGGGGGAGTTACCAACAGGGGATTGGGCACCCCGATGTTGACAGCCGTAAGCCGCTCACCGACCATTCTCATAATGGTGGTGAGCGCACAATCAAAGGGTCCGCTGCATATGACGAGCTTTGCTCAGATTGCAGCGGACCTTTGCTTAGATGTGCTCGCCCCATTATGTATGCAGGGTGTGGCGCCAGCATGCAGGCTGATTGGGGAATGAGGGATGTATCTACTGATGCATGCCCTGCATTCACCCAACAGCGGCCGTGCTCCCAAATCTGCACTCTCCCTACATGTTGGCTTGCGCCTGCAGCAAGCCAACATAAAAATGGCACTTGTTTATATGTACCTGTGAGAGTGGCGTTATTTTTTACATTGAGGTGGCAAATGCTGGATTTTCTATATGCTACTTAATTCTCTATCCTAAGCACCTCGTCCTTGTGAGAGCCCCTTTTTTGACCCTCATGCTTACTGTGTTGCCTGCATACCCAATTTGGAGGCAAATTCTGTCTCTGTTTCCTTGAGTAACATAAACTGTAAGCATTCCATTGGGTTTTCACCTGTTGCATCATTAGCATGGTGCCAACCACAGCAGTAACTAGCAGTGGTCCCTCCGCTAAACAGTCCATTAATATCCTGTTCACATCCCGCTGTGACTTCTCCTGACTGTCCATTTGTGAATGGCAACAATTATTTGTTGTACATTTCTGCACACTCTACACTTGTGTTTATTCTATACCTATTTATTGTAAAGCATGAACAGCATTTCATATATGCATAAGTAATTCTACATTACTGTTTATGTAATCCTACTTGGCTGTTACATATTGTGTTCTGCCTTTGTAATCATCCCCCCCTCCCCAATTACATCTCTAAATACAATTTCCTGTTGTATCTCTGTATGATTACCTTGTGAATCACTTTGTTTATTTGTTTGTTTGAATTATTTGGTGAGAGTGTTTCATGAAAACCCACTGAATTTATTTCTTTTAATTTAAATATCAGCTAAAACGTGGACTTACATCCTCATTTTTTTATTGGTGACCTGAGCACAAGTTAAAAGTAAGAACATTACATGCAACAGAGAAACACAAAAATATCAAGTAAACACTTGCAGAAAGAAAACTCTATCATGTGTCTCTTCAGCACAAACGGAAGATGGAAAAAGTACTCATTGTACCAGTAAGTAGGGAGGGTCACTAATTGTTTTAAGCTTTGTATCTGTAAGTTCTCTCACCAGGTATGTATGGTTCATCAAAATAGGACTCCCAGAGTTAAATGGTCTGGCGGGCAAGTGCTGTCCTGGGTTAATTGCTCTATCAAGTGAGTCCTGTGTTCAAAATCCATCACAATAACTCAGTCTGATTATCATGTATACCTTTCAACTGCCCCTGATTTTCAGGGATGTCCCTGATTCTACCTCAAAACTTCCCTCTGTCCCTCTCTCAATCATAATCAATGTCAATGGAGAAGACGTGTGCAGTTTTCTGATTTTTTTTCACAACCAACTTTGCAGGGATAAGTAAGCAATAAGACACAATGGGGTGTGCATTAGACAGTTCTAATTCACAGCTAGGGGGATGTAGTGAGGCATGAGGCCATAGGCCGAGTGCATCCAGTCCCCTAGCTGTGCATTAGAACTGTCTAATGCACATCCCCAGAGTGGCGTATAGTGCTTATAAAATGGGCCTGTGTATTCTAAATGGGGTTTCTAATTTTAGCTGTGCATTAGACACTTCTAATACATGGCTAACAACCAATCAGATTACCTGAAATCCTTTGCCCATTTTATAAGGCAAGATATTTCCTCCTCCTCTGGCACTGGTCACCAAGACAGTGCTCAAGGAGCTGAGGTAACTGAAACTCTGATTCTGTGGATGGACTTTAGGCAGGTTGATTATGTCAAAATCTGCCAGCTGCTGATGGCAATGCTCTAATCCACTTGCATCTTGGACCCTGCCCTTTCTTACTTTATTATACCAGGCTGGCAGATGCTAGTGCCTGTGTTTGTAGAGATGGTGAATTCCTCTTTGTGTGATTAAATTTTCCATGACCTCATTAAAGAAGCCATTTTGAAGCCTCTACTAAGAAGCCAAGTTTAGATCCAGACAATCTTGCAACTTCAGGCATATCTCTAACCTTTGTTTATATAGGGAAGATTATTGAGAAAGTGGTGGCAACTTACCTGTCAGAACAGCTGGATAATTCGGAGCTTTGTGAACCTCTCCAATCGTGCTTCTGCTCATGCCACAGCACAGAGACCACCTTGGTCAGGCCATGATTGAGCTGCTCCTGGTAAAAGATTGAGGAGAAATATCTGTTCTTTTTCTCCTTGACCTGCCATCAGCATTTGTCACAGTGGATCATGGAGAGTTAGTAGAGTGTTGGAGGTGTTTCTGTGGACTGTCTGGCACAGTGTTACACTGGTTCAAATCTTTCATGGAAAATCATCACCAGCCTGTGGTACTGGGTAACTGTCAATCTACCCCTTCACCTGTCATGTGTGGCATCCTTCAGGGCTCTGTACTCTCCCCATTGTTATTCACAGTATATATGATTCCACTAGGAGAAGTGATCCAAAAGTATGACTTGAGTTTTCATTATTATGCAGATGACACTCGTCTTTGCCTTTCATTTGGACCCAGTCAAAGGTATTCAATGCATATGGTTGAGAAGGCCATCCTGGAAATCGAGTGCTGGATTAGTGCAAGCTGGCTGAAACTCAAGCCCAGCAAAATGGAGTTGCTTCTGGTTGGCTCAGACCAACTTATAGCTGCAGTAAAGAAAAATGCTATCCGTTCAGTTTGTGATGGTGAATTACTGCAGATCAAAGAGGAGGCTCACAATTGGAGGGTAATATTTTACAATAAATTGGATATGACATCTCATATTACTGCTGTCATTATACATGTTTTTTACCACTTGAAATTGAAAACCAGACTGTGTCCCTTCCTTGACAATGATGATCTGGGCACACTAGTTCAAGCTTTCGTTATCTCATGAATTGATTACTGCAATGCACTCTACTATGGCCTTCCAGTGACTGAGTTACATGGTCTTCAGTTATTGCAAAATTCAGCTGCCAGATTGCTGACTGGAGTTTCCAAATGTAATCATATTACTCCCACTGTGATGGAGCTGCACTGGCTTCTGATTAGATGATGCTCTGAATTTAAAGTTCTTTTGTTGGGTTATAAGGCCATAAATGGACTGGGCCCCCGTTGTATTCCTGAGTTACTGACAATCCATCAGTAGGATTATCAGAATACCAGAATTATGTACTTGGACATCCAATGGCTTTTATCAGCCCCAGCATCAAGATTAAAGCTCACTGGGGACTGAATATTTTCTGTAGCTGCACCAAGACTCTCCAATGTTCTCCCAAAACCCAGCTGTTCTGTCCCCTCAGTGGAAAGTTTTAAGTCTCAATTAAATACCTGATTGTTTAGACAGGCCTTTCTATGAGATTTACAAGTTTTAGTTCTATTACAGGATCTCTCTCTCTCTATATATATATATATATATATATATATATATATATATATATATATATATTTAAATAATAGTATGCAGTAGTGCTACTATAGATAGGAGTTGGGCAGCCATTTCTATGTTAAACCTCAAATTTTGCACTTTAATAACATTTGAACCATTGGTCCGATTTGCCTGAAATTCAGAATGTAGAAAGATGTACCATAGATCTCTAGATCTGGAAATTTCCATTTTGGTCAGATGTACAGTTGTAGAACCAGAGGATGCTCAAAAAGTGAAATTTTCCCAATGTTACAAATTCATTGTCCAGGCATGATGGACTGAAGAAAGTGTTTGCGTGGGTTCAGATTGGGTTGTTAACATGTGTCCTGGATTGCACTGGTGCCTTTTGAAGAGTTGGTGAAAAAATATTGCTCCGTTCAAAAGTTATTCCATTTTTTCATGTCCCATTATAGTCTATGGAAAAATGTATATGTGCACTGCAGAAACATTCACAATCACATTTTGTTGAGGAGTTTGCCCAAAAATGTTGTAGTGCTGCTGTCCGCTTGTTTTTAGTTAGCGAGGGAGAAAAAAATTTGTAATTCAAAAAATTCTGCACTTTACAAAATACCAGCCATTGTGTTTGCATAATTGGGCCCTGAGGAATATGCCCCGGCATTAGTTTTTCACCAGCTAGTCTGGAAATATGTTTTTTAAATGTTTCCATTTTTTGATAGCGCAAACATTTATGTTGCTGCCCAAGCAATCGCGCTAACTTGAAAAACCAACCGTGGTAAAATATTTTTGTGTGTGATAATGTTCCCATTATAGATATAGGAAAATCATGAAAATGTTAAAGTAATTGTGGTAACACTGCAGAAACACATTTTGCTATGTGTTGTTTTCTTTGTCACTTGACTGTGGCAAACTGTATTGTGCTATTGGCCTGAAAATTTCAGGGTGGCAAGCCCTTGTGCCACAGATGTGCCTTTCAGTGGTTAGGTATGACAACATTCAACAGGCCCATAGTTACAGCATTCTGAAGTTCAGACATTTTACCATAGGATAACATTGTGGCAGTTGTTTTCTTTGTCTCTTCATTGTGGCAATGTGTATTGCGCTATTGGCCTGAAATTTTCAGGGTGGCAAGCCATAGTCCCACATATGTGCCTTTTTGTGGTTTGGTATGGAAACATTGAACAGACTCATAGCTACAGCATTCCGAAGTACAGAAATATTTCCATATGTTAACATTGCAGCGCCCAAGTAGTACAGAGTTCAGGTAACTCTTCAAATGTTAAATTTCAGCCAATCAACCTGCACCACATCATTTGACAGGTGGTTATCATAGCAATGCCCCAACCCTTTTCTGTCACCGGAAGTCCCACCCTCTGTACAGGAAGCCAGCATTAAATGCAAAACATCCTACCTTAAACACAGGAAGTGACGTATGAAATGCAGGAAATGACATGAGCTCATCCTTCCTCCTCCATCCCCTGTCCCCTCAAACCTCCACGACACCATCCTAGCTCAAACCCAAGTCCCTCTCTCTCTCTCTCTCTCTAGGTCCACTCAAACCAATGCAACACTGACCTGGCTTGAACCTGAGTCCTTCCTCCCTCCATCCCCTACACCCTCTGTGACAGCATCCTAGCTTGAACCGGAGTTCCTCCTCCATCCACTCGAACCCGTGTGACACTGTCCTGACTCAAACCTCTCCCACTTCATCCTAGCTTGAAAATGAGTCCCTCCTCTTTCCCCTTGAACCAGTGCAACACCATCCTGGCTTGAACCTGAATCTGTCCCCTTGAACCTCTAGCACCCTTTCCTAGCCTGAGCCCAAGTCTCTCACCTCCTCCCACCTTGTCCCACCACCTACCTTGCACCCTATTACCTAGCATGAACCAGAGTCTCTGTCCCCTCCTCTCAACATGTCCCACCATCACCTACCTTGCTCCAATCACCTGCCTTGCACTCCCTCAACCTCCCCTTTGTTGTTCTGTGGGATAACTGCAGGGTGCCTTTTATACTCAAGGGATATTTTTTTGTGTGAAATATGCCTTGAAGGTCAGAGGACTGTAAGAACATTTAATCTTTATTATGTAAGAAAGTTCTTTTAATACAATGCATTTAAATATTTATGAAAAGCAAAGACCTAGCTTGAACCCAAGTCTCTCCCCTCTTCCCATATTGTCCCACCACCTACACTGCAACCCATTACCTAGCTTGAACCTGAGTCTCTCCCCGAGTCTCTCCATGCCCCACCATTACCTACCTTGCACCCATCACCTAACTCAAACCCAAGTCTCTCCCCTCCTCACTCCTTGCCCCACCATCACCTACTTGCACTCAATTTCCTACCTCAAACCTGAGTCTCTCCCCTCCTCTTTCCTTGCCCCATTACCTACCTTTCACCCCATCACCTAGCTTGAACCTGAGTCTCTTCCCTTTTCTGTACTTGCCCCACCATCACCTAACTTGCACCCAATCACCTACCTCAATCCCAAGTCTCTCCAGTACTCTCTCCTTGTCCCCACCATCACCTACTTGCATCCCATTACCTACCTTAAAACAGGAGTCTCTGCCTTCCTTCCTCTCTCCTTGCCCCACCACCTACATTACATCTCATTACTTAGCTTGATCCCTCTTCTCTCCCCTCCTCTCACTGTGCCCCACCATAGAAACATAGACTTTGATGGCAGATAAGGACCACTTGGCCCACCCAGTCTGCCCATTTCCCTACCTACTGGATAAGCTGCAGATTCTAGTTAACCAACAGCCTACTTTCTGCCACCCCCCACTACAATTGCCTTATGTCTGTCCCATGCATGTCTGAATTCCCACACTGTTTTAGACCCAGCAACCTCCCCAGGAAGGCGGTTCCATGCATCCACCACTCTCTCCATGAAAAAAAAAATTCCTCACATTACCCCTGAGCTATCCCCCCTTCTTTAAATTGTACCCCTTGTTCCTACACATCTCTTTTTCTGAAAGATGCTACCCTTCTGGACTTTGTTGATTCCATTGAGGTACTTGAATGTTTCTATCATGTCCCCCCCGTCCTCCTTTCATCAAGGGTATAGATATTAAGCTCTCTCAGTCTCTCTTCATATGGTTTCTGATGCAGACCCTGCACCATTTTAGTTGCCCTCCTCTGGACTGTTTCCATCCTATCTATGTCCTTGCGTAGATGAGGTCTCCAACACTGCACACAGTACTCCAGATGTGGTCTCACCGACTGTCTGTACAGAGGGATAATCACTTCCCTTTTTTTACTTGTAATGCCCCTTCCTATGCATCCCTGTATCCCCCTGGTTCTCCTTACTGACTTCTCACATTGCTTATCAACCTTTAGATCATCTGATATGACTACCTCCAGGTCGCTTTCCATTTTTGTTTTCATTAGTACCTCCCCTGCTATTGTGTACTCTTCTCCTGGGTTTTTGTTTCCCAGGTGCATTACTTTGCACTTCTTTGCATTGAATCTAAGTTGCCATATGTCTGACCATTCCTCCAACCTTGCCAAGTCCCTTCTCATCCTTTCTACCCCCCCCCGTGTATCAACTCTGTTACAGATCTTTTTGTCATCTGCAAAGAGGCATACCTTTCCATCCAGACCCTCTGCAAAGTCACCTATAAAGACGTTAAAGAGGACTGGACCCAGTACTGAGCCCTGAAGTACTCCACTAGTGACCCCCCTTTCTTCAGAATGTGTTCCATTCACTATTACCTTCTGTGTCCACCTACCTTGCACCCATCACCTACCTTGCACTCCTTCAACCCCCCCATCAGTCAGTGGGATAACAGCAAAGTGCCTTTTAACTTAGGGGATTTTTTTTCTGTGAAATGTGCTTTGAGTCTCAGAGGACTGTAAAAACATTTATCTCTACTGTGTAAGAAAATGCGTTTAATACAATGCATTTTAAATAGTTATGATAAGCAGAGATTTAAAAATTAATGAGAAAAAGACAATGCGTTCTAACTAAAATCAGAGACAGAAAAACAGTGTGTGTGTGTGTGATTGTGTGTGCGTGTGTGTGCATGCATGTGTGTGTGCGTGCGTATGTGTGTGTGTGTGTGTCCAGTGTTGAAGCTGATGTTTCAAGGGCTCATAGACTAAGTATACTGCTTCAAATGCTAAAGTCTGATTTAAAAACATACATACTCTCTACATTCCTTTTTTCAAGCTTAAACATAATGGAATAGTTTTCTATTTTGAGATCAGAAACTAAATATATTTTTCTATTGCCTTTGAAAAAGATAATTTACAAGATAACTTCTTCACACATAGTCAGGGGAAAGAGGATGGGGGATTTTATCTTGCTATGTAAACAATTGCTGTTAAAAGAATGCATTTTAAATATTTATGATAAGCAGAGGTTTATTTTTAATTAGAAAAAGATAATGAGGTCTAACTTTAAAAACAGAGACACAAACAGTATGTGTATGTGCACATGTGTGTCTGTCTGTCTGTGTGCATGTGTGTGTGTGTGTGTGTGTGTGTGTGTGTCCAGTGCTGGAGATGATCATACAGGGGTTCCTAGTCTAAGTAGAATTCTTCAAATCCTAAAGTGTGATTAAAAAACACATACTTCTCTACATATCTTTTTCTTTTAAGCTTGAAGCAGAATGCATCAGAATGTTGGTATTTTGAGGTCAGAAACTAAATATATTTTTCTATTTCCTTTGAAATAGATAATTTACAATATAGCTGGTTATCAAAAGCACATATTTCTACTAAATATATACTAATATAAAATGGGCAAAGAAATCCCTGTGACCTGATTGGCTGAGACTTAGTTCTATCTATTGCAATAAGAGAGTGCCACCACTGGCTAAAACAAGTCCCTGCCAACCAGGGCAACTCACCGAATTCACAAGCCACCTAGTTCCTAGTTTTCATCACAAACAAGGCTGCAGCCCTTACTTTGTATTACTTGGTATGAAAGAACAGAAGAAGGGCAGAGCCCATCGAGACTGTTCCCCACACTACTGTATGTAGGACATTATTTATCTATTATCCTTCAACCAAACATCTAATTTGTTTTTAAAGACAGTGGCACTAGTTGCCTTTACCAATTATTGTGGCAAGGTGTTCCATATAATGGATGTTCTTATTGGAAAAAAGTTTCCCCTTTTGCTGGTTTTATGAGTTTTTACTTCAAGCTGTTTATTATGCAGTCTCGGAACATGTCTCCTTTTGAAGAGTGTTAGACCACATTTTTCCATTAGATCTGGTGAATTTATTAAATTAAAAACCATAAGTATATCACCTTTTCATCATCTAGTTTGAAGAGAGAAGAGACCAGTAGCTTTTAATCTCTTCTGATAATCCAAGTTTGTTAATCTTGGAATCATTCTAGTTACTCTCCTTTGAACCTGTTCAAGAATTGCTATGTCTCTTTTTCGGTTTGGATTCCAGGAAGGGGAGCCATAGTCTAGATAAGGTCTAATTTGTGCCCTATACAATGGAATAAGGCATTGTTCAGTGCAATTAACAAAAGTGCATTTTATTTGCCTCAAAAGTCTGTTGGTCATACAAGCAGTTCTAACACAGTGATCATTTGATGTAAGTTTATTATTAACATATATCCCTAAATCTTTTTCACAATTTGATGAGTGAAGTGATAGTCCGTTTATATGATATATCATTTTTGGATTATTTACACCAAACTGCACTACTAAACATTTGTCTTGATTAAACTGCATATGATTTTCATTTGCCCAAAGTGTTACTTTTTCCAAATCCTTCTTTAATGCAGAAAAATTTTCTTGATTATTAATCTTGTCCCCCAATTTAGTATCGTCTGCAGATTTAACCATGAAGTTATTTGGCCCTGTTTGTAAATCACTGATAAAGAGGTTAAACAATGTTTATCCCAAGACCGAGCCCTGGGGTACACCACTTGTCACACTACTCGAATCAGACAAGATATCATTAATTCTGACTCTCTGAGAATGATTTTTCAACCAGTTTAAAGTCCAGTTGACAATATTAGGTGACAAACCGAGATTGTGCATTTTAGTAATGAGTTTTTCATGTGAGACTTTATCAAAAGCTCTACTAAAGTCCAAAAGAATTACATCAGTAGGGATACCCACATCTAGTAGAGTACTTATATTATTGTAAAAAGATATCAGATTGGTGGTGCAGGAATGCTTGGAAGTAAACCCATGCTGATTTGAATGATAAATTCCTAATTTCTTACAATCTTGATCTATTAGAGACATCATTACTCATTCCATTAATTTACCAGCCACTGAGGTCAGGCTAACTGGACAATAATTTTGCACAGAACCTCTACTGCCTTTTTTAAATATGGGAGTAACTATTACTGAATGCCAATCATTTGGTACAATGCTTTCTTGTAAGGACTTATTGAAAGTAATTGACAAACGTATAGAAATATTTATAGAGGTTTCGATCAGAAACCATGGATGAATACCATCTGGGCCAGGACTAATTTTTTTTTTTTTGATAGCCTGTATAATGCCAGTTGGATAGAACCTATGATAATCTATGTGGTGAACTTTAAATGTACTAATAGGTGATTTTTGAGAGAAGACAGAACAAAAATACTTATTAAAGAGATTTGAGGTTTCTATATCAGATAGAAAAGAGCCATTGGTTATAATTGGACCAATGGCCCTTGATACACCTTTTCTACTATTTATATAGGAGAAAAAAGATTTGTGACAGTCTTTTGCGTAAGCTAGTTTAAATTCTAGCTTATTTTTTGTCAATTTAATAGAATTTTTTAAGTTTTTCACAGATAGTCTGTATTTATGTAATAAAGTAGTTTTAAATGGAACAGAACTATTCTTAAGTTTCCTAAAAAGTTAAATTTTTATTTTAATCTGATTTTTAATTGTCTTGTGGAACCAAGGGGGAATTTTTCCATTATTATTACATTTACTCTTAGATGGAATAAAGGTATTTTCCAAATAATGTACAATGTTTTTAAAAAGTCTCATGCTTGTTGTGTTATACAATTAAGAAGATTAGATTCCCAGTTTATGTTTTGTAAGTATTCATTGATTTTAAAAAAAATTGCTTTGTTTTAATTTTTTGTATAGTATAACTTCCTTCATGTAGTTTTAAACTATTGAATTTCAAAAAGAACAGATGAATGATCACTGGTCCCAAGTGGATCCCAAATTTGTAAATTGCTAATTTGTTGCTCTACATTAGTAAATAATAGATTCAAAATATTAGGACCTTGAGTGGGTTCAGTAACAAGTTAATGTAATCCAGTACTAACAATCACATCTATTAGGCCTTTCTTGACAAAGTCATCAAATATTACAGTATCTTGAGATTCTGAAAAATGTGTAATTTCTTTAAACATATCAGTTGTGTAATCTGAATTTGCAGATGGAAGTCAATAGATGTTACCAATAGTTATATAGGACTTCTTCAATAAGATTTTACCCCATATACTTTCCAAAGGAAAGGGAGAACACACTTCAAAAGAAGGAATATCATTTTGTATGTACATACAAACTCCACCACCTTGCTTATCTAATCTGTTTTTATGCTATAATTTATAACCTGGAATTTCTCTGTCCCAAATTGAGGATGCATCCCACCAAGTTTCACTTACTCCCACCATACCTATATTTAAAGTTTTACATTTGGCTTTGAGTTCTGCTAATTTGAGTTGGTTTAAAAATCTTGCATTCAAAGCTAGAAATTTACATTTAGTTGTAATAATATGTTGGTAAGTATTTAGAGACTTGGGAATAGACCCATTCTACCCCATTGTTTTTAGTTTATATAAAGAATGGTAGTATATAAAAAAATTTGACTAGGCCCTAAAAATAAAAATAAAAGTCCATTAAACTAAATAAAGTAAGTAAATAATTTAATGTTATTTATACTCATGAGCCCTCCTTACACACATACACAAATTAAAAAAAAATCAAGTACTATTCAGAGTTTCCAGTGCTGGTGTTTCTTTGCTGACCATGCAAAATCCCCCTCTTATCCCTATCACTTTGTCAGGGAACTCCCTACTCCTTACCTGGCAACATATAAAATTGAGGTTCTGGCTCCGCTTCAGACCTGTGTGTGTGTCTTTGTTTGCATGCCAGTTGAGCTCTGAAGAATGTTGAATTCATGTATTGTATGTTACCATTCCATGTGTGTATGGGGGGAGCATTCTACTACTGGAATACTGCAGAGCTTTGAATTGTTCTATTCCGTGGTACACAATCACACAAAGTATTGAGTGTGAAGAAAGACAGGTGACTGACAGGTGAAAAACATCTGTGGAAGGACTATTTTACATTATTTAGCCACATTTTAGTACTTTTTTGTGACTTTGAAAACTTTTAGAATGTTCTTTTTTTCAAAGTTGCCTATGGGACCATTTTATATAAACAATAAGACATGGCTGGGTGTTGGGTAGTACTGAGATATACGCACACCCAGAGGCTGAAGGCACTCGACCTGCAGTCTTGTGCCTAACTAAGCCTCTGGGTGTGCGGGTCTCTCAGTACTACTAACACCTAGCCATGTCTTATTGCTTATATGTTACTAGTGAAAAGTATTCAATAGGGTTTTAACCTCCATGCATTTCCTGACAGAATATTTAATCTTTACTATGCAGAACATTGCTGTTAGAAGAATGAATTTTAAATATTTATGATAAGCAAAGGCTTATTTTTAATTAGAAAAAGAAAATGAGTTCTAACTTTAAAAGCAGAAACAGAAATTGTGTGTGTGTGTGTGTGTGTGTGTGTTTGTGCAGCTTATCCAGTAGGTGGGGAAATGGGCAGACCAGGTGGGCCAAGTGGTCTTTATCTGTTATCAAAGACAAAGTCTATGTCTCTATGTTTCTATTTTGCTGCTATGATGTAGTATCTATATTTCAAATGTACTTGCAATGTAAAGTGCTTTGTATCCTATTGTGTCTTATCCTATTCTATCCTATCTTATCCTATCCTATCCCTTCCTCTCAAAATTTGCATTTCTGTAACTGAAATATAGTGATTCAAAGAATAAAATATTATCAGACATTAGTAATAAAGTCCAGTTCTCCATCATATTAAATCCCACATTGTAGGAGGCTTCTTGAGCTGGTACTACCATTCTTTAAGATGTATCTCTGATTTTGGTCATCATCCCCTGATTTTTTAAGTCCTGTCCCTGATTTGCAAGCTTGTTGCTGGCATTGCTTGTAGAGCAGAAAGCAGCTAACTAAAAGAAGCTACAATTTTCTTACTAAATTTAACACTTCTATCTCAGCAGGTCTCAGTGTCTGTTGAGATTAAGCAGACAAATACTTTATTAGAAGTAGAAGGGGTCTTATTTAGGGTTAAAAAAGAAAAGAAAGAGTCAGTGTGTGTTCTGTGCTGGGAAGGGTACTGTATCAACTTACTTTGCTAAATCAGTAGGAGGAGAGAGAGAGCTTAATTGGGGGTGTGACTTAGAAAATATAAGCGCAGGTAACTCAAATTACAACTTCCTGTTGCTATACTTTTTTCTTAGTAATTGCCCTCCATCCCACCCCTCCCTCCACCCACCCTAAGCCAGTCCTACTTTTAGAGCCACTGGATTTAACTGACAACAGGAACTTCTTGTTTGTCAGTAGGAAGGGAAGGATCATAGAGAAACACTGGTTTTGTCAACCCTAAAGGAAAGAAATAGCTCACTCTCCTTCCCTAGCTGCTGGTGGTCTGACACTGAGCAAGGAAGATGGAGGCTACTGAAGAATATAGGAAGTTGCTGTCCCAGAACAGGAAGGGTGAGAGTTGTAAGGAGAGGAGAGAGTAAGCATACAGAGAAACAAGAGAAGGGACACAAAATAAGACATGATAGGAGTGGTGCAGTGCAATGGTTGAGGGGTGTCAGTGTTCCGGGAGACATTCTGGAGGCTGTGATGCTGCATTATTTGCAGGTACCTCTCTGGTCTGTGGGAGGAGGTTTCCCATCTCCAGGCTGACCTGGCTAGGATTCGTGAACCCGATTCCCCACCCAGGGACCACCAGGGCCAATGCCACTACCTTAGAGGTTGCCAAGAAAGATGAGAGGCTTGACCAGGGTGGGTTCAGGGAGGGAAAGGGTGGTGAAACAGAGATGCATGCCTCCAGCTGTACCTCTTCACAATTCATACGCTGTCTGCTAGATAGTGTTTCCACTATGGAGGCATCTGCATTGGAGACCAACGAGAATGCTGGGAACCTTCACAAGGGAGACCCACAGGAGGGTGGCATGGGACCCCACAGGGGAAGAAAACAACTCCTGATGGTGGACTCAACCATTAGGGGGTAGAAATAGGGGAGAAGGGAAGAGGGAGGTAAGGTGCTTGCCTTGTGCCAAGGCTTGGAGGGACAGGAAGTGAATCCTCAGGGTTGTGGGAGCAGCTGCACAAGGGAGGGAGCTGGATGTCATTGTCCACCTAGGGACAAATGACCTGGCTAGGAATGGGATAAGAGCAGTGCAAGAGGAGTTTGTAGAGTTGGGGAAGGGCCTTAGACAAGTAGCGCATACAGTAACCTTCTCGGAGGTGCTGCCTGTCTATGGCATGGGTGATGCTAGGGCACTAATCACCAGGGAATTCAATGAATGGTTGAAAAACTGGTGTGGAGCTCAGGGTTTTGGCTTCATTGGGGACTGGGGAGCCACCCGGAGGAATTCAGACCTATACTGGTGCGATGGTCTGCATCTGTCCTGGGGGAGAACCAGGATCCTAGGTGACAGATTTAATTGCTTCATTGGCAAGCATTTAAACTAGCCAAGGGGCAGGCACTGAAAAGGAGCAGGGAAATTCCAGCCTCCACCCACAAAACACAGTAATATGTGAGGTAAACACCAAGGTAGAGAGGTCATTAGGTAGAAGGACAGAGGTAAATGTAAAAAAATGCAAAGTCAGTAAGGACAGAAATGGGGCTAAAAGGGGTAAGGCCATCAAAAATTGGAGGGTGATGAATACCAATGCCCATAGTCTGTGTAACAAGCTCCCTGAACTAGTGGCCTTGATGGAAGAGGGTTGCCTGGCTATTGTGGCAGTCACAGAAACATGGTACACTGAGAACCATGACTGGAATGTCAACATACCAGGATACACAATCTACAGGAGGGACAGGGAGGGTTAAAGAGGAGGAGGAGTAGCTCTCTATGAAAAGGAAGGGATCAATGCAACAGAACTAAAAAGAAAACAGGGAGCAGATGAGGCATTCTGGGTCACCCTGGAGACAGGAAATGGCACCACATTCCGTATGGGGGTTGTATACAGACCCCCATCTCAGGGGGAGGAAATGGACATGGAAATGATAGAAGGCATCCTTAGAATGGCAGAAAAAGGGGAGATATTGTTGGGGGACATGAATATGGCAGATGTTAACTGGAGCACCTTTGCTGCAGGCACATCCAAGAGCAGGGTCATTCTTGATGCCCTACAAGGGGCATGCCTCAGACAGCTAGTATTGGAACCCACTCAGAAGGGAGCAATCATAGACCTGATACTCTCAAATGGGGATGGAGAAAGAATCTCAGATTTAGAAGTGGGAAGCCATGTGGGAACAAGCGACCACCAAAGAGTGTGGTTCACAATAAACACAGCCATACAATCAAGCCATACAAAAGGGGGGGTGGAGAAACATTGGAGAGTAATCAATACAGCCATAACAGAGGAAACAAGCCTTTGTGTAAAGCAAATCAACAAAACTCAATGAAGGAAAAAAACGCTATGGTTCTCAAAAGAGGTGGCAGGGAAGGTTAAGGAGAAAAGGATAGCATTAGGAAATATAAGGAAACACAGAAGGAGCAGGACAGAGAACATTATCAGTTAAAGCAGAAAGAGGCTGGGAAGGCAGTCAGAATAGCAAAGGCCCAAACTGAGGAAAGGATAGCCAACTCTGTTAAGAAGGGGAATAAGACCTTTTATAGGTACATTAGGGAGTGAAGAAAGATGAAAGGAGGGATGCTGAGGCTTAATAAAGGGGAGGGAATGTGGATAGAGGGTGACAGCAAAAAATCAGGGATACTGATCTAATACTTCTGCTCAATATTCACAAAGGAAGAGGAGAGGGAGGTACATGAACCAAAGAAGAGAACATCTCTGAAGACGGGGGTCAATACCAGTCCATTTACAGAAGAAAGGGTTCTGAAAGAACTAATAAAATTGAAGATGGACAAAGCAATGGGGCCTGATGGGATTCACCTAAGAAACCTAAAAGGACTAAGGGTAGAATTAGTGACACCACTGACTACTGTCTTTAACAAATCATGAAGAATGGGGTAGTACCTGATGACTGGAGGAGGGTGGATATGATTCCTCTTCACAAAAGTGGGAGCAGGACAGAAGCAGGAAACTACAGACCAGTTAGTTTGACTTCTGTGTTAAGGAAAATGATGGAATCACTTCTGAAGGAAAGAATGGTTGAGTACCTAGAAGCCAGTGGGGCACAGGACCCAAGGCAGCATGGATTCATGATGGGAAGGTCATGTCAGATGAATCTAATAGATTTCTTTGATTGGGTGACCAAATTAGTAGACCAGGGAGGGGTTGTGGACATGGCCTACTTAGATTTTAGCAAGGCATTTGATGTAGTCCCACACAAAAGATTAATACACAAGCTAGCCAGTCTTGGAGTGGGTCCCAAGGTGATAGCCTGTATAAAAAATTGGCTAGACAACAGGACGCAAAGGGTAGTAGTAAATGGAGTCCACAGTGAAGAAAGGAGGGTACTAGCAGGGTACCGCAGGGTTCAGTACTGGGACCAGTCCTTTTTAATGTCTTTATAAGTGACATTCCAGAGGAACTGGAAGGAAAAGTATGTCTCTTTGCAGACGACACAAAGATCTGCAACAGGGTTGATACACAAGATGGAGTGTAAAGGATGAGAAGGGACTTGGCAAGGTTGGAGGAATGGCAAAATGTGTGGCAGCTTAGATTCAATGCAAAGAAGTACAAGGTAATGCACCTGGGGAAAAAACCCAGGGGAAGAGTACACAATGGGAGGTGAGATACTGACAACAGTAAAAATGGAAGGGGACCTGTGGGTAATTATATCAGATGGCCTAAAGGTGGGCAAGCAATGTGAGAAGGCAGTAAGGAAGGCTGGGGGGATACTGGGATGCATAGGGAGTGGCATCAATAGTAGAAAACAGGAAGTTGTTATCCCTCTGTACAGACAGTTGGTGAGACCCCATCTGGAATACTGTGTGCAGTTCTGGAGACCCCATCTCCGCAAAGACATAGACAGAGTGGAGGCTGTCCAGAAGAGGACAACCCAAATGGTGCAGGGTCTGCACCAGAAGACATACAAAAAAAGACTAAAGGAGTTTAATATGTATACCCTTGAAGAAAGAATGGAGAAAGGTGACATGATAGAAACTTTCAAGTACCTCAAGGGAATCACAAAGTCCAAGAGGATAGCATCTTTCAGAAAAAGAGATGTGCAAGAACAAGGGGGCACAATTTGAAGAAAGAGGGGGGATAGCTCAAAGGTATTGTGAGGAAGCATTTTTTCACAGAGAGTGTTGTGGATGCATGAAACAGCCTCCCTGAGGAGGTCATGGAGTCAAAAACAGTGGGGGAATTCAAGAATGTATGGGACAGACATAAGGCAGTCCTAGTGGTGGGTAGGAGGAAGTAAGCTGTTGGTTAACTAGGATCTGCAGCTTATCTGTTAGGTAGGAAAATGGGAAGACTAGGTTGGGCCTAGCGGTCCTTATCTGCCATCAAATTCAATGAGGTTGAGAGGTATGGTATTATCATAGTATCATAGTGATAACAAAGCATTTATCTGACTTGCGTCCATATTGCTTGCTGAACAAAAAACATTTCATCAGTATTCTCTAACTTTATTCTTGCTAGATCTGTGCCAGATGTGCATCATGCAAAATATGACACAGACTTATCAACATAATTAATTTGCAAATGTCAGCCATCCTAGTCATGAGTGCAACCCACAGAGATGTGTCCTGCAGTCAGTACTTGAGACAAGCAGGTGACATATGTGATATGAGGAAGTGATTGTGGACTCAGATGGAGTAGACAACCTGAGAATTGTCAACGCGTTCTACAAAATCTATAACAGTCTATATCACTTTCACAGTTTTCTAACTAATATAGTGTTCAGTAGAAAATCAACTTCTAGTGTAGCCCCATCATAGTACAGCTCAAATGTCCCCTACCTGATTGGTTGGTAATCTCACCCATAGGGCAGGGAATGCAATCAAAACAGCAAAGTGGCTGCCCCTCCCGTGCGGCTGCTCGTAATCCTGGAGAACAGCTCTCACTACACACGGAGCGGGGAGTCTGAAAATTGAAAGGACAATAGAAACACAAGATTAACAAATACTAGAAAAGCAAACACATATTATATACTTGATAATAAAACTGTCTCTCCCTTCCATGCAGCAGCTCAAAGTCCTGGAGAACAGCTCTCACTGTACACTGAGCAGTGATTCATTAATGTGAAAGGATATTAAAAATACAGGCTTAACAGCTACTAGTAAAGCTACAACTATCCAATGAAACTAAATAATAAAATCATTTTTCTCTCTCTCTGTCTCTCTATAGAGCAGCCTTCCTAGTCTTGAAGTACAGCTCTCACTGCACAAGGCATAGCAGCCCATACGGTAAACCCAAACGAGATCACATAATATAATTGAGAGATATTTAAGACAACAGTCAAAGGGCAAGCACTCTACTTAATTATAAAGGTCATTATAGTGTTTTTGAGGGTTAGCAGTATGAGCAAAGCAAACAGCCTTGTTGAAAAGAACTCAGGCTGTGTCTATGATACCCTCACAGACAAAAAAAGACAAAGAATCCCCAAAAAACAATATAATATACATTAAACAGGAAAGGAGAGAGACACATGGGGAGTGGTGCAATGCATTGGCTGTGGAGCGGCAGTCTTCTGGGAGACGTTCTGGAGTCTGCGATGCGGCCCTATCTGCAAACACCTCTCTGCTCTAAGGGAGGAGGTTGACAGTCTCCAGGCCGATCTGGCAAGGTGTAGGGGAACTAAAGCAGCACTAAATCATCCCATTCCAAGACGAAAATATGGGACTTCAGAGAAGCTGACTCTGATAAGATGGCCAACAGAGTTAAACTAGCCCTGGCAAGAAGAAATACAGGTGAGGAGGTAAAGGCAAAATGGGCAAGCATTAAGGATGCAATACTTGAAGCAACATCCCATTGTGTTAGAGAGAAAAGCAAGACCAAAAGAAGGAGGAAACCCCTTTGGTTCTCAAAAACAGTAGCAGAAAAGGTCAGAGCCAAAAGGTTGGCCTTCAGGAAATATAAGGGAACACAGAGGGGTGAAGATAGGGAGGCATATCAAACTTCCCTAAGGGAAGCAAAAAAGACAGCAAGGCAGGCAAAGGCCCAAACCGAGGAAACACTAGCACAAACAGTAAAAGAAGGGGACAAGACTTTCTATAGATACATCAGTGAAAGAAGAAAGTCCAGAGGGGGTATTGCTAAGATTAAAGGGAATAAGGGGGAGTGTGTGGAGCAGGACCAAGGAAAAGCATCTATCCTAAATGGATACTTCTGTTCAGTATTTACTGAGGAGAAGGTCGGACATGGCCCACAGCTCAACACCATGGATACATTGGGGAAGGAGGTGTGCACTAGTCCCTTCACAAAAGAAAGGGTCCTACAAGAGCTCGATAAGCTCAGGGTGGACAAGACAATGGCATACATCCAAGGGTATTAAAGGAGCTAAGGGTGGAACTAGTAGAGACATTAGCAGAACTGTTTAGTGAGTCTCAGAGCACAGGAGAGATTTCAGAAGACTGGAGAGGGGCTCATGTGATCCCGCTCCACAAGAGTTTCAGCAGGGAGGAGGCAGAGAACTACAGACCAGTCAGTCTTACCTCAGTAGTGAGCAAGATTATGGAGGTACTCCTTAAGGAAAGAATAGTGCATTACCTGGAATCCATAGAAGCACAGGGTGCAAGACAGCATGGGTTTACAACAGGAAGGTTCTGGCAAACTAATCTCAAAGATTTCTTTGACTAGGTAACCAGAGTGGTGGACCAAAGAGTTGCAGTTGATGTCACCTACCTTGACCTCAGCAAAGCATTCGAAACTGTTACACATAGAAGATTGGCCAACTGGGTGGCAAACTGGTTGACTGGCAGAAAACAGAGAGTGGTGGTAAATGGTATACAGTCAAAAGAGATGCAAGTCACAATTGGGGTACCTCAGGGATCAGTCCTGGGGCCAGTCCTCTTCAATGTCTTCATCAGTGACATTGCAGATGGACTGGAGGGTAAGGTCTGTCTGTTTGCAGATGACAACATGATCTGCAACAGAGTAGATGATCCAGATGGGGTGGGCAGAATGAGAAGAGATCTGGATAAACTGTCAAAATGATTAGAAGAGTGGCAACTGGGGTTTAACACAAAGAACTGCAAGATCACGCACATAGGGAAGGAGAAACCCTGAAGCCACCTATAGGTTGGGAGGGGAGTTGCTGGCAATCACAGGGGAAGAAAGAGACTTGAGCTTCATCATCACAGACGATCTGAAATCATCCAAGCAGACCACTAAAGCAGTAGGTAAGGCCAGAGGGATGTTGGGGTGTTTTAGTAGGGGTATCGCAAGTCATAAAAGGGAGATAATAATCTCTCTTTACAAGACACTGGTTAGGCCCCATCTGGAGTATTGTGTGCAGTACTGAAGGCTGCACCTGCACAAGGACATTAACAAAATGGAGGCAGTCCAGAGAAGGACAACAAAGTGATGCAGGGACTGCATCAGAAATCATATGAGGACAGATTAACAGAGCTCAACATGTATACCCTAGAGCAAAGGAGGGAGAGAGGTGGTATGATTGAAACATTCAAACATCTTAAGGGCATTAACAAGGTGAAAGAGTCTAACATGTTTCAATATAAGAAAAATAGCTGGACAAGAGGACACAGCATGAGATTAGAGGGAGGCCGATTAAGGGATAATGTGAGAAAGTTCTTTTTCACAGAAATGGTGGTGGATGCATGGAATGGCCTACCTAAGAAAGTGGTGGATATGAATACAGTGCAGGTCTTCAAACAGGCATGGGATAGGCATAAGGGAGCAATACAGATGAATATGAATAGAGAGGCCATTGATAGAGTAAAGGCCTATGGCACATTCATAAGGCAGAAAAAATGTACAGACTGGATGGGCCTTGCAGTAAGTATCTGCCATCAACTTCTATGTTTCTATGTTTCCTTCCCCACCCAGGGCCTGACAGAGGATTGGGAAATCTCCTCCACTCAGGGACCACCAGGGCTGCAGCCACTGCCCTCAGAGGTTGTCAAGAATAAGAAGTGGTTGGATCATGAAAGGCTCAGGGTGGGTGAGGGTGGTGGAACAGAGGTCCATCTCTCCAGTTGTACCTTTCCACAATTCATACACCATTCTGGTGGAGCATGGTTCCTCTATGTAGGTACCTGCAGTGGAGACCAAGAAGGATGCTGGGAACCTCCATGAGGGAGATCCACAGGAGGGTGGCATGGGACACCACAAGGGACAGAAGCAGCTCCAGGAGGAGGACTCCAGTTGTTGGGGGTAGAACTTGGGAGGGAGGGAGGGAGAGGAGGTAAGGTGCTTGCCTGGCACCATGACTTGGAGGACAGGTAGCGAATCCTCAGGATTGCGGGAGCAGCTGTACATGAGAGGGAGCTGGACATCATTGTCCACCTAAGAACAAAAGACCTAGCTGAACATTGGATCAGAACTGTGTAGGAGGAGTTTGTGTAGTTGGGAGGGTCCTTAGACCTTCTCAGAGGTGCTGCCTGTCTATGCCAGGGGTGAGGCTGGGATACTCTGCACCATGAGATTCAATGAATGGTTGAAAAACTGGTGCATAGCACAGGGTTTGTGCTTCATTGGGAACTGGGGGTCCACCTGGAGGTGTACAGGCCTATACTGGCACAATGGTCTGCATCTGTCCGGGAGTGGAACCAGGCTCCTCGGTGATAGGTTTAAATGCTTCATTTGCAAGCTTTTAAACTAGACAAGGGGGGGAGGCACTGATAAGATGCAGGGAAATCCCAGCCTCAGCCCACAAAACAGGGTAGTTAGTGAGGTAAACATCAAGGTAGAGAGGTCGATAGGGAGCAGGACAGGGGTAAATGGAGAAAAAGGCAAAGGCAGAAAGGACAGAAATGGGGCAAAAAGTGTAAGGCCATCAAAAATAGAGGGTGATGAGTACCAATGGCCATAGTCTGAGTAACAAGCTTCCTGAACTGGTAGATTTGATTGAAGAGGGACACCTGAATGTTGCTGAAGTCACAGAAACATGGTACATGTCGAATCATGACTGGGATGTCAACATACTAGAGCACACTACTGACAGGAGGGACAGGGAGGGTAAAACAGGAGGAAGAGGAGTAGCTCTCTACATAAAGGAAGGGATAAAAACAATGGAACTAAAGGGTAAATGAAGAGGAGAGAAGGCACTGCGGGTCACCCTAGAGAGAAAGAAAATGGCACCACAATCCGCACAGAGGTTGTATACAGACCCCCATCTCAGAGGGAGGAAATGGACAAGGAAATGATAGAAGGCATCCTTAGAATGGTAGAAAAAGGGGAGATATTGTTGACAGGGGTCCTGAATATGCCAGATGTTAACTGGAGCACATTTGCTGAACCACATCCAAGAGCAGGATCATTCTCAATGCCTTACAATGGGCACTCCTCAGATAGTGTTGGAACCCACTCAGGAGGGAGCAATCTTAGACCTGGTACTCTCAAATGGGAACAGAGAGAGGATCACAGATTTAGAAGTGGGTAGCCATCTGGGAACAACTGACCACCAAACAGTGTGGTTCACATTAAACACAGCCTTAGAATCAAGCCATACAAAAACAAGTTTACCGGACATTAGGAGTGTTGACTTTGCCAAAATGGGTGAGTGCCTAAGGGTAAGGGAAGGTAAACATTTATTTAGTATGGGGTTGGGAGGCTTTGGTAATATGGGTCAGGTGATGCTAATGTAATTAATTACAGACTAAATTCATTGGGGAAAGTAAGAGCTTAAGACAGAATTTAATTTTAAGAATAAAAGTTATGAAAATTAAATACAGAGATTTATATGGTGATCGGGGGTGAAAGCACCAAGATGCATTTTATGCTACTTTGTTTTACTCATGTCTTGTTTTTGTATTACTTTGTTATAATCTGAAATAAATATATTTAAGAACAGAATTAATAAAATGGATATATTAAATTGTGTGAGTTGGAATGCTGGGGCAGAAGACAGAGACAAAATGAAGAAAATAATGAAGGCCACAAGGGAAAGGCATGTACATTGCCTTTTATTAAAAAGAAACACACTTTATGGAGGTAGATTATAGATATTTTACAAATCGATTTTAGGGAAAAGGGGTAACTGCCTCATATTCTCCCATGGTGTGTGAGGTAGCCTTTATTATTTGGAAATCTCTGGGTATTGAAATTATAGACGATTAAATTGACTCAGAAGGAAGGTGCAGTATATTAAAACTTAAAAAATCAAATATGACTTTTTACCAGTTAACATATAAGGAATGGAAAACTAAAATTGTGAACACAATTGCAAATTTCGCGGATGATTTAAATTTGATAGATCCCTTTTGCACTAAGTTTCAAGACCTCCAAACACATTAATATTATTGCCCAGTACACAATACTTATTCTAGAACTGACTTTGCATCACATAATGAAATTCTTCTACATAACACTAAGAGGACAGAATATGACTTCTTTATAATATCAGACCATGTTCCACTTTATTTGTCTATAGAATTACAGCAGAACAAAAGGGACTTTATTTGGAAAAATTGACTCATGTTTACTTAGAGACACATTATCCATAGAAAAAATCAATAAAGAACTCCAGGTGTTCTGGGAACAAAATTGTAACTCCAGTGTACCCATTAATATGGAGGAGGCAGTATAGCACAGTGGTCTAAGGCTCTGAACTGCAAATCTGGTGATATCCAGCAGGCCAGACCTGGGTTTGAATCCCACAGCTTCCACTTACATACTGTGTGACCCTAAGCAAGTCACTTAACCTCCTTGTGCTCCCAGGTTGCTCCTGTAAAAAAGCTTTCAGCTTAGTGTGCTATACCTGGTTAAACAACTAAATAAAAAATAATATGATTTGGGATATACTAAAAGCATATATCAGAGTGTGCTTTCTGTCTCACACATCTATTAAAAAGAAACACAAACTAGATGACCTAATGAAAAAAAATTAACAGAAGTGGAAGAAAACCACATGAAGCTGGGAATGCAGGGTCATGTAAATGAACTGTTACATATAGGGAAATTTAATAATAAAGAGGCAGATGAAAAGGTAATAATCAGGGCCAGATCTAAATATTATTTTGTCACTAACAAACACGATAAATTATTAGCATATAAACTCAAGAGTGAAAAACAGTGACTAGAATTAAAAAAATTAAAAATAATTATGGACAGATACAATATGAGCCAGAGCAAATAAATGAGATTGTAGCTGACTTTTATAAAGATCTATATACTGTAGATAATAAAACTAAAGAAAATGAACCACAGTACAGTTATTCTTTGAAAAATACACTCTTCAACATATTATTGAAGGGGACTGGAAATTACTGAACCATGAAATCTCCAACATGGATGTAGCAGAGGTGATAGGGGACATACCTAGAGGTGCATTTCCTAGATCAGATGAGTTTATTGCCGAATTTTATAATACCTCATTAAATAAGATTGTTCCACTATTACAAATCATTCTAAATCAATTTCTTCTGCAACAATATCTGCCCCTTTCTCTTAACAAAGACTTCATTACACTAAATGGCTACTAAATGGCTTCATGGTAGTCTCCTGGCCCTCCTCAATACCAGAAATAAGTGCTGGGCCAAGTTTAAGGCCACGGCTGACCAGGCTATCTTTCAGAGATACAGGAAACTCAGAAATGAGTGCAAAAAGAACATAAGGATAGCCAAGAGTGAGTTCTGCAAATCTGAGTTACTGTACTCGGCTAGGGATCCAAGGAGGTTCTGGAGGAATATTAAACACATTGTGAGTGGTACACAGAGTGCTGAGTCCACTGATATGATAATTGAAGGTTCCAGCTGCAACAACTCATAAACCATTGCCAGCGCCTTTAATCATTATTCTTCTGATCTGTCCTAGTATACCTCGACATTCCCCAATGGTGGTGGTGGTGTCAGCGGCAACCAGCCCATAGCACCATCATCACCCCGCCCACCCTTTCTGTTCAGGGCAGTGGTGGCTCAAGAGGTGCAGAAACTGCTAGCTGGTCTCTCACCCTTCTCAAGTGCTGGCCAAGATGGCTTGGAACCAAAGCTCCTCAGTCTCGGTGCCCCCTGGCTTGCCCATCTGGTGGCACACATCTTCAGTCTGTCCCTGTCAACTGGAGTTATCCCAGACAAATGGAAGGTTGCCAGGGTAGTCCAATCCTTAAACAGGGGAACCCTAAACTGATAGAGAACTATCACCCCATATCCATCCTATAAGCAGATAGCAAACTTCTGGAGAAAGTTGTGGCAGGGCAACTCTCAGAGTACTTACAGGCATATGACATAATGTCTCCTGTACATCGTGGATTCAGGAAGGGGCATGGTACCACCTCAGCCCTAGTTACTGTTTCATCATGGATTAGGGAGGCCATGGACCAAGGCAAACTCTCAGGGGCTATCTTTAGAGACCTCTCGAAGGCGTTTGACCTGGTCGACCATGCCATGCTATCAACACAGCTTAGATCAATTGGACTATCCACTGCCACTCCCAGTGGGTTCTCCAACTACCTACATGGTAGAACGCAGCAGGTTAAATATGGCAATGAGCTCTCGGGTCCCATCCCAGTAACAATGGGGGTTCCCCAAGGCTCTGTCCTTGGACCAATGCTCTTCTCCATTTTCATTAATAATCTCCCCGCAACCGCTGCTCACTGTAAACCAATCCTCAATGCAGATGATGTGGTTATCCTGTCTCACTACCGAGAGGTGGGGGTCATTAACAACCACCTGAGTGATGACCTAAGAAACATTCAGACATGGATCCTGAACCATAAGCTAGTCCTTAATCTAAAAAAAACCCAGGACATGCTCTTTGGGTCCCGGGCTAAGATTAAGGCCTCCCCTGTGCCGTTCTGTGTTTCCGGTAAGGGAGAAGTCCCGATCCCAATCACGGACAATTTCAAATACCTTGGTATAACATTGGACCCACAGCTTGACCATGGCCACCATACATAGAAACATAGAAACATAGAATTTGACGGCAGATAAGGACCGCTTGGCCCACCCAGTCTGCCCATTTCCCTACCTACTGGATAAGCTGCAGATCCTAGTTAACCAGCAGCCTACTTCTTCCTACCCCCATCCCCCAGAACTGCCTTATGACTATCCCATGCATGCTTGAATTCCACCACTGATTTTGACTCCACAACCTCCTTCGGGAGGCCGTTCCATGCATCCACAACCCTCTCTGTAAAAAATACTTCCTTAAATTACCTCTGAGCCGCCCCCTCTATTTTCAAATTGTGCCTCTTGTTCTTGCACACCTCTTTTTTGAAAGATGCTACCCTCTTGG
Organism: Neoceratodus forsteri; assembly: GCA_016271365.2. NCBI lineage: Eukaryota > Metazoa > Chordata > Ceratodontiformes > Ceratodontidae > Neoceratodus > Neoceratodus forsteri. Next base: position 126,358,915 of record CM057455.1, read on the forward strand.
ACTTTGTTGATTCCCTTGAGGTACTTGAACGTTTCTATCATGTCCCCCTCTCCCTTCTTTCCTCGAGGCTATACATATTAAGCTCCTTAAGTCTCTCTTCATATGTCTTCCGGTGCAGACCCTGCCATTTAGAATACCCTCCTCTGGACAGCTTCCATCCTGTCTATGTCTTTCTGGATTGGGTCTCCAGAACTGCACACAATACTCCAGATGGGGTCTCACCAGCTGTCTGTACAGAGGGATAATAACTTCCTGTTTTCTACTGGTGATGCCTCTCCTATGCATCCCAAGTATCCTCCCAACCCTCCTTGCTGCCCTCTCACATTGCTTGCCCGTCTTTAGGTCATCTGATATGACTACCCCAGGTCCCTTTCCATTTTGTTGTTGTTAGTATCTCACCCCCCATTGTGTACTCTTCCCCTGGGTTTTTGTTTCCCAGGTGCATTACCTTGCACTTCTTAGCATTGAATCTAAGCTGCCATACATTTGACCATTCCTCTAACCTTGCCAAGTCCTTTCTCATCCTTTCCACCCCACCCTGTGCATCAACTCTGTTGCAGATCTTAGTGTCATCTGCAAAGAGACATACTTTTCCTTCCAGTCCTTCTGCAATGTCGCTCATAAAGACATTGAAGAGGACCGGTCCTAATACTGAACCCTGCGGTACCCCACTAGTAACCCTCCTTTCTTCTGAGTGGACTCCATTTACTATTACTCTCTGTGTCCTATTCTCCAGCCAGTTCTTTACCCAGGCTGTCATCTTGGGACCCACTCCCAGGCTGGCTAACTTGCATATTAATCTTTGTGTGGGACTGTGTCAAATGCCTTGCTAAAGTCTAGGTAGGCCATGTCCACAGCCCCTCCCTGATCTACTACTTTGGTCACCCAGTCAAAGAAATCTATCAGATTTGTCTGGCATGACCTTCCCGCTGTGAATCCATGCCCTAGGGTCCTGTGCCCTCTGGCCTCTAGATACTCGACAATTCTTTCCTTTAGAAGTGATTCCATCATTTCCCTATCACTGAGGTTAAACTAACAGGTCTATAGTTTCCTGCTTCTGCCTTGCTCCCACTTTTGTGAAGGGAACACATCTGCCCTCCTCCAGTCCTCGGGTACCACCCCATCCTCCCATGATTTGTTAAAAGGGTAGTCAGTGGTGTCACTAGTTCTACCCTTAGTTCTTTTAGAATTCTGGGATGAATCCATCAGGCCCCATTGCTTTGTCCACCTTCAGTTTTAAGAGTTCTTTCAGAACCCTTTGTTCTGTAAATGGGCCGGTATCAACTTCTGTATCCAGAGTGTTACTACTGATTGTTTTATGTACCTCCCCCTCTTCCTTTGTAAATACTGAGCAAAAATATTTGTTTAGTATCTCTGCCTTTTCACAGTCTCCTCTGCCCACCCTCCTCCCTTTATTAAGCCTCACTATCCCTCCCTTGGTCTTCCCTTCGCTCCCTGATGTACCTATAAAGGTTTTATCCCCTTCTTAACTGAGTTGGCTATCTTTTCCTCGGTTTGGGCCTTTGCTGTTCTGACTGCCTTCCAGCCTCCTTTTGCTTTAACTGATACAGTTCTCTGTCCTGCTCCTTCTGCGATTCCTTGTACTTCCTGAATGCTTTCTTTTTCTCTTGAACCTTCACTGCCACTTCCTTTGAGAACCATAGTGGTTTCTTACATCGTCTTGTTTTGTTTATTTGCTTCACACAAAGGCTCGTTACCTCTGTGATGGCAGTTTTTATTATTCCCCATTGTTCTTCCACCCCTCCTTCCTGCCCATTTGCTAGTGCATTCCTTAGGCACTCACCCATTTTGGCAAAGTCAGCCCTCCTAAAGTCCAGTACTTTTGTCTTTGTATGGCTTGACTCTATTGCTGTGTTTATTGTGAACCATACTGTTCGATGGTCGCTAGTTCCCAGATGGCTACCCACTTCTACATCTGTAATCCTCTCACCATCTCCATTTGAGAGAATCAAGTCTAATATTGCTCCCTCTCAGTGGGCTCCAGTACTAGTTGTCTAAGGCATGCCCCCTGTGGGCATCTAGAATAACTGCACTCTTGAAGTGGCAGCTGCAACTGCACTCAGTTAACATCTGGCATATTCAGGTTACCCCATCACCAATATCTCCCCTTTTTCTGCCATTCTAAGTATACTTTCTATCATTTCCCTGTCCATTTCCTCCCCTGAGAGAGGGTCTGTATATAACCCTCCTGCGTATTGTGGTGCCATTGCCTGTCTCCAAATTTACCACAGTGCTTCTTCTCCTCCCTGTGTACCTTTTTGTTCTGTTGCTTTTATTCCTTCCTTATGTAAAGAACTACTCCTCCTCCTCTTTTACCTCCCTGTCCCTCCTGTACACAGTGTATCCTGGTATGTTTATGTCCCAGTCATGGTTTTGTGTGTACCATGTTTCTGTGACTGCCACGATATCAGATGTTCTTCCTCCATCAAGGCCACTAATTCAGGAAGCTTGTTACCCAGACTACGGGCATTAGTACTCATTGCTCTCCATTTTGATGGCTTTACCTTCCAGTGCAGCATCCCCACTGACCGTTCTACCTCTGTCTTTTCTCATTTAGTACCCTGTTTTGTAGGGAGGCTGGGATTTTCCTGCTGCTTGTCAGTGCCTCCCCTGACTAGTTAAAATCTTGTCAATGAAGCATTTAAACCGATTGCTCAAAGACTTGTTCCTTCCTGGACAGATGCAGACCATCCTGCCAGTATAGGCTGGTGTCCTCAGGTGGAACCCCAGTCCCCAATGAAGCCAAACCCTGTGCTCCACACCATTTTTTCAACCATTCATTAAACTGCTTGGTGCCAATTACCCTCGCCTCCCCCATGCTTTTGACAGGCAGCACCTCTGAGAAGGAAACTGTGTGTGCTACTCGTCTTAGGTCCCTCCCCAGCTCTGCAATGTCCTCCTGCACTGCTCTAATCTCATGATGAGCCAAGTCATTTGTCCCTAGGTGGACAATTACGTCCAGCTCGGAATCCCTTGCAGCTGTTCTCGTGATCCTGAGGATGCGCTTCCTGTCCCTCCAAGCCATGGCACCAGGCAGGCACCTTACTTCATTTTTCTCATCTCCCCCCAGTTCTATACCCCTAATAATTGAGTCCCCCACCAGGAGCTGCTTCCTTTCTCTTTGGTGTCCTCTGCCTCCTTTCTGTGGGCCTCCCTTGTGACAGTTATCATCAGTCTTCTCTGCGGGTACACCCATAGGGGAGCTATGCTCCCCCAGAATGGTGTATGGATTGTGGAGTGGAACAATTGACTGGGTGTGCCTCTGTTCCACCCTCCTCACCCTCCCTGAGCCCACTGTGGTCCAACTGCTGTGCTTTCTTCGCAACCTCTGAGGTAGTGGTGGTGGCGCTAGTGCTCCCTGGATGGGGGAGGTTCCCTTTCTACTGTCCAGTGTGGCCTGGGGGAAGGTTTCCTTACTACTGTCCAGTGTGGCCTGAAGACAGGCAACTTCCTCCCTCAGGGCAGATAGTTGTCTGCAAATAGGGCAGCATCTCAGCCTCCAGAAAGACTCCCGGAAGACTGCTGCCCCACAGCCATTACATTGCACTATTCCCCACATGTTTATCTAGTTTTTTTTTATTGTATTTGTATGTGTGCGTGCGTGTGATTTGATTATATAGAAATATATATATATTGTACAACGTGTATGCTTATATTATCAGTGCAGTGTGCTAGAGAGGATATGACAGTGAAATGCACCTTGCATCGAGGAAATGATGTCAGAACCTCAGGTATAAAGGAAATATTTCCAGGGATGGGTGGGGTGAGGGTGGAAGGGTTGGGCCTAACTGTGTCCTCACAAAACAATCGACTAAAGCTCTCACCCACCGCTGCGATGAGTGCCTTCCTGTCAGCAAGATACCCTACACAACAATTTGACAGAGAAAGTACCCTGCTAATCAAACAGAGAAAAATCCAGACATCCAAGAGAGAGAGAGTTTAGTTACAGATAATTCGTCCAAAATAGTATATTCCACGCAGCTTCTCAGTTGCTCCCAGCACTCCTGTACACAACCTGGAAGAAGATGGACCATATCCAGAAGACATGCAAAACTTTCAACTGTAAACTGGGTCTGGCTTACAGAGCAAAAAATAACCTCATGCCGGCTGCGCGTATTGCTCTTGCTAGAGGTATGCTTCTCCCCTCACTATGTTATGGGCTCCTGTTGTTTTCCAGCACCACTAAGGCCCATCTCTCTAGGTGGTTGATGGCCTACAACAATGTCTGCCGTTTCACCCTAGTGGTCCCCCCCCCCGGGTCACTCACCACTGTGATCTCTACAATAAATTAAACTGTCTCTCACCCTCAAAGCGCATTGACTTTGTCCTTGGTTGCTTCACAGGAAAGTTTCTCAACACAGGCACCCCTCCATGGGTGGCAAGTTTGCTGGCCCAAACTGTTCCCTCGTCCTATCACCTTAGATCTCAGGGATCTGCCACACTCAAAGTACCTGTGACTCGGACTCAAATGGGTGAAAGGGATTTTGCAGCATGAGCCCCAAAACTTTGGAACACCTTCCCAGCCCAGGTCCATGTTGCCCCCTCTCAGGCAGCCTGCGTTCCTCCCTATGGAACCATCTCAAACTCGGATCGGCTTGCGGGTGCCAGAAACCCCCGTGACATATGTTAGCATAGCACTCCACATAACAGCTGGCCCTTAAGATGATAGTTTGTACTTGCTTGCTACCAATCCTTACCTTGTACTGCTCCAAAACTGGCATACACCAATTACTCTGCTGTACCTATTCTAACTAAAATGTGCCTCATATGCCTTGTACTTTGTGTATTCTACATTATGATGTTCGCACGTGACATGCAAGTTTGTTTTTTTCTAACTTGTACCTTCTTGTCTCATGACGTGTAATCTTTTCCTAATTATGTACCATGTTGTCCCAACTGTGTAAGTATGTAATTTCCTGTACTCTCCTGGATCGTACCTGAAAATAGGCAAATTGTCTTGTCTAGTGTACTTACCTGATTAACAAAAGCTAAATAAATAAATAAATACACTCATTTTCAAAAAAGAAAAAGTCTCTCTCTCTCTCTGACTCTTTTCATCCTATCTCGCTCTTAAGCACTGGCTATGAAATGTTTACAACAAAAAGGGTCAGTAACATTATTCAAAAAATTATTCAGTCGGATAAAAAGGGTTTATATGAGGGAGGAGACTGACATACAATATCAGAAGAACTTTAAATACAATTTGACAAGCATTGCCTAGGGAAATCATTCTTCTGGTATTTGATGCTTAAAAAACATTTAATAGAGTGAATTGGTATTTTATGAAATCTTCATTAAGACACTTAGGTATATCTGGTCAGTTTATGGAATGGACAGTGTCAATCTATAAACCACCCCAAGTAAGAATTAAAGAGTTGCTGATGCCTCAAAGAAAATTTTAAAAACTATAATAATTAGATACAATTTGTCTTGTATCCTACAATGGCGTTCTCCAGGATGAAACACACATTTATTTAGTTGTTTAACCAGGTATAGCACATTAAGCTGAAAGCTTTTTTACAGGAGCGACCTGGGAGCACTAGGTGGTTAAGTGACTTGTTCAGGATCACACAGTTTGCAAGTAGAAGCTGTGGGATTCAAACCCAGGTCTGGTCTGCTGAATGTCACCAGATTTGCAGCTCAGAGCCTTAGACCACTGGGCTATACTGCCTCAAATACTGCCTCATTTAACACACTGCAGTATGCTGCAGCAGACCTAATGAATAAAGCAATGTAATTTCAATGGCAATGCACCAGAAGACATATGAAGAGAGACTTAAGGAGCTTAATATGTATAGCCTCGAGAAAAAGAGGGAGGGGGGGACATGACAAAAAACTTTCAAGTACCTCAAGGGAATCAACAAAGTCCATGAAGGTAGCATCTTTCAGAAAAAGAGGTGTGCAAGAACAAGGGGCACAATTTGAAGATAGAGGGTGATGGCTCAGAGGTAATGTGAGGAACTATTTTTTCATGGAGAGGGTTGTGGATGCATGGAATGGTCTTCCTGAGGAGGTTGTGGAGTCAAAAACAGTGGTGGAATTCAAGAATGCATGGGACAGTCACAAGGCAATTCTAGGAGGTGGGGTAGGAGGAAGTAGGCTGTTGGTTAACTAGGATCTGCAGCTTATCAATTAGGTAGGGAAATGGACAGATTGGGTGGGCTAAGCGGTCCTTATCTGCTATTAGAGTTTATGTTTTTATGTTTCTTTTCTTCTTTGTCAAGCATGAAACTGTGGCATTCACTTCATCCTGGCATTGTCACATTTTCCTGTATGAGAAAGGGGACTAATTACCATTGGAATAACATTGCTTTATTCAGTAGATCTACTGCAGCATTCTGCAAAATTGCATTTCATCCGGTGGGATGCCACTGTATACATATTCTATAGATTTCTCCTCCTGATTATTTATTACTGAGGAAATTTTCATGAATACATGATTGTTAGAGTTCATGTACCTCTATATCTTATTCCCTACTTTAAATTATAATCCTGTGTTGTAACATCACAATCCGTTGCCATGGGAGTAACTGTAATGTCACAAGTAGTGCTTTATGACTTCGGGTTGGGAGAAAACAGCAGGAATAGATAAGCTATTCAGGAGCAAAGATCCCATTTTCATGTAAATGTCATCAGTAATAAATAATATGGAGGAGAAATAGAGAACTAATGTGAAATACAAGCTGGACTGTGTCTAAATATTATGTTGTGTTAAAGCTCTCCTGAAGACATTATCTGTTCTTTCAGATTAATTGTAAACTCTCTTGTCAAATAAAATTGTCAAGAGGGACAAGACAAGAGTCTCCCTTATTGCCTCTCCTATTTGCAATTTGTATTGAACCTTCAGCAATAGAATTTATGAAGTAACTGATATAAATGGTGTAATAATCTATGGCTCAAGCCATTTAATTTCTCTATATACAGATAATATCCTATAATATTTACAAAATATTGCAAACTTTTTACCTTACCTTCTAAATTTAATAAATTATTTCAATAAAATGTTAGGCTACCAAATTAACTGGCAGAAATGTGATGCAGTATATTTAGACACAGACCAAGATTTAAACGTGTCACTTCATGATTCAACTGGAAAACCAAAGAATATATGTATGGTATTTAGGGGGTGGTCACTCTAAATTGGATATGGGAAAACTATTTGAGTGAAATGTAATACCAGTAATGAATGAAATTTACATGGATTTAAATAATGATCGTCACAATTACATTTTTGATGGGTCATGTTAATATCATAAAAATGAATGAGTTACCAAGAATCAATGTGTTTTACTTTCAAGCTCTTTCTATTGAAACTGAAAAAAAAATCTTGAAAGAATTAATAAAAAAGTTAAGAGTATTTTTGTGGATTGAAAAGATACCAAGACTATATTTAAAGAAATTATATGTGTCACAAAAACCAAGAAGGTTAAGCATGCCCAAACTATCTTGGTATTATTTAACTGTTACGGTTGAACCTACATTCCATTGGCTAAAGGTATCACATAAAGCTGCATCTTGGCTTACACAAGAAGCTCACCTAGTAAATAAGCATGGGGGGAGTGGGGGTGAGATCTAGAACACTGGCAGTGAACTTCAGGGGGGCAGACTTTGTGAGCATGGGAAATATTCTCAAGGATCACTTGAAGGGGATTACATCAATGACAAATGTGGAAAAGAGATGGGAGGTCATAAAACGGGGACTTCATGAGGCAGTCAGGACCTGCGCTAAGGTGAAACGTAAGGGAGCAAGGTCACATAAACCATACTGGTGGTCCAGTGAGGTTCAGGTAGTGGTCAGAGAAAAAAAAGAGGCCTACAAAAAATATAAAACAACAAGAAAGGATAGGGAAAAGGAAATGTACCATCTTGCATCTAGAAAAGTCACCCGGATGGTGGGGGGGGCAAAGTCCAGTAAAGAGCAACGGCTGCCACAGGGGATACATGGAGGGGAAAAGGGGTTCTTCCAGTACATTGGGGAGTGGAGAAAAACTAAGGGCCATCTCGACAGATTGAGATCAGAATGAGGGTGGGTGGAAGAGGTGAGGGACCAGGCAGAGGTATTAAATAAGTACTTCTCCTCTGTGTTCACTAGGGAGGGGGATGGGATATCTACAAAGCAAGATACAATGGGGATAGAACTGGTAGTGAGTGGGACCAGGAGAGCAACAGAAATGGAGCAAGAGGGAAGGAGAGGTACCCCAAGGGTGTCACATCAGGATAAGGATAAAAAGGCCAGTAAGATGGAGGGGACAGATGATGCTATCTCCACCAAAAGGGTGTGGTTATCCCTCAAGGCCCTAAAGAAAGATAAATCTCGTGGGCCGGATGGCATTCATCTGACAGTACTATGGCAATTGGTGGACATACTGGCTGCACCCCTGGTGGAGCTCTTCAACAGGTCGCTTGAGACAGGGAGGGTACCTAGGGATTGGACAGAGGCACATGTGGTGCCAATCCATAAAGAGAGGTCGAGGGAAGTGCCAGGTAACTATAGACCCATTAGTTTGATCTCAGTGGATGGAAAATTAATGGAGAGTATACTAAAGGAACGATTGGGAGTATACTTGGAGGAGGTGAGAGATCTGGATAGTTGGCAAAATGAGTTTGTGCCAGGTAGATCATGTCAAACTAATCTTGTGGAGTTCTATGAATGGGTAACATCAGAAGTGGACAGGGGAAAGCCTGTGGATGTATTAGTCTTGGACTTCAGCAAGGCATTTGACTCTGTCCCCCACAATGGTCTGGTGGAGAAACTGATGGGGATGGGAGTAGGCCCATTGATGGTCAAATGGACTGAAAACTGGCTAGCTGGATGCACCCAGACAGTAGTGGTCATTGGAGATCTCTCGAATCCTAGAGAGGTCGGTAATGGGGTACCACAGGGCTCGGTCCTGAGTCCGATCCTGTTTAATGCATACATATCGGACATCAGAGAGAGTATAGAGTGTGAAATGAGTCTCTCCACTGATGAGTCCAAGATGGGAGCAGTAGTTGAGGGGGAAGAGGGGAGGTTGGCACTGCAAGGGGACCTGGATACCCAGGAAAGCTGGGCTCACACATGGAAATTAAATTTCAATATCATCAAGTGCAAGGTGTTACATCTTGGGAGGGGAAACCCTAAACACAGGTACACCCTGGGAGGGGAGGTGCTGGAGGCCTCAACAGAGGAAAAAGACCTAGGGGTCAAGGTGGATGCGTGTATGAATAACTCTGAGCAATGCAGGAGAGTGGCTATCAAGGCAAATAGGATGTTGGGATGCATTGTAAGGGGGATCACCTCTAGAAGCAGGGAAGTGATTCTGCCACTGTACAATGGACTGGTTAGACCACACCTTGAGTACTGTGTACAGTACTGGAGACCACACTTGAAGAGGGACATACAGCTCCTGGAGAGGGTACAGAGGAGGGCAACTAAGATGATATAAGGACTAGGGGATTTGACGTATGAGGACAGACTTGAGGAGCTCTGCCTGTTTTCATTGGAGGAGAAGAGAGACATGATTGAGGTCTTCAAGTACCTCAAGGGAATAAATAGAGGTAAACATGGAGGGATCTTTAGACTAAAGCAGGGAGGTATCACCAGAGGGCATGGTTTGAAGTTGGAAGGTGGAAGGGTGAGGGGGGAAAAGAGGAGGAGGTTTTTCACTGAGATGGTGATGGACCTTTGGAATGCACTGCCTGGTGAGCTGGTTCAGAGATCCACAGTGGAGGGCTTCAAGAAAGGGTGGGACAGACACAGAAAGCGGATGTATCAGATGATGGCCTGGTCCAGGGGGGTGGAGATGGATGATAGGGGTTTCTGGAACACAAGGGGGGAAGGCCTCGGCACCCAACTAGGGATCTGTGGTTAGAGCAGACTCGATAGATCGTAAGGCCTAATCTGCTGGCAATTAGTATGTTAGTACCATGTAAACTTTTAAAGAACTACTGACACCAGAATGAAAACTTTAAAAAAAACATGATAATTAGGTACATTTCTACTTGCATTCCATTAGTATTCCTTAGATTTCTCCTTGACATCATTTATTGCTGTGGTAATTTGCATGAATATGTGATCTTTATAACTTAGAGTTCCTTTGGAGTTCATCTGCCTCTAGAGCTGACTTCTACTTCAAGTCATAATCCTCTTTTATGACATCACATTTGCTTGCCATGAGAGTAACTGTGATGTCACAAGCAGTGCATTATGACCTCATGTAGGGAGAAAGCAACAAGAATAGATAAACTCTTCAGGAGCAAAGATCCTATTTTTCTGCAAGTAACCTCAGTAACAAATAATGGGGAGGAGAAATACAGACCCAATGTGAAAAACAAGCTAAACTGTGTCTAAATATTATGTTTTGTTATAGTTCTCCTAAAGGTGTCAGCTACTCTTTATATATCATATTAGAACTAGACTTAAAAAGAAATGTCAACATCAAAAAAATGCAAGATTTTCCTAAAACCTCTTAGTTAGCATGGCAAAGAATAAATCAACTACTGGGATATAAAAATAAAATATCACGTGTATTCCCTATATTTTTATTCCTCACTTTCAAGTAACAACAATTCCAAATAGTTGGTTACAGTAAAATTGTGTCTTATTAAAAGATTTATATAGAGAGAATAAATTTGTAACTTTTGAATATCTTAGAGATTTATTGGATTTTCCAGAAGGATGTTTCATAAACTATTTACATCTTAGAGAAATCACTAAACATACAATCCGAAATGTAGATACCCCTCGATACACACCTCTCGAACAATTTTTCTTGTTAGTTAACGCTCCAGATAATTTAATAGTGTAAATATGCAGTTTAGTAAGGGGTGGTATGGCCATATAGTTATTGTGATTGAAAAATGTGTGAGAATGGTTTCCAGTTATATAGACAAAGCAAATTGAGTGACTCAGTTTGTGCACCTGGAACAATAGTGACCTTATGGAATAGTGAAGAGGAAGGAATAGCAAGAGGGGAGGGGAGAGAATAGCGAGCACTACTGAATACCGGGGTGGAGATACTAGGTAGGCAGCTTAAATGGATAAATTGGTGAGGATCTGCTGAGCTAGCCACCTAGTGTTGTGGTTAGGTCACCACTTCTAAATCTCATGGTTCTGAGTTCGGGGCTGAGTGTAGGTAATTTTTTTACATGTTTGTAGGTGTTGTATTTTACTTCTATGTGTTTCTGGCCTCCTGTTCCCCTGACTATGATCTCCCCAACCATGGGTTGTCCCTTATGCAACTGTCACCACCGGCATGCTGGTATCCCCATGGAGTGGCCACTCTGCAGTGTTTTCCTCTTTTTCCCAGAGTCTACCCCCCCCCGGAGTTGATTATACATGGGGGGGTGGGGGCACAGCTCCCACATAAAAAGTAAGTGTTCATCTTGCCTTTGTAAAATGTATGGTATTCTCTCTGTTTTTCCTTGCCAGTGTAGTTCTGATTGCTGCTTATGTTCTCAGCGATTTGCACTCACCATTTTGTTATTCAGTGTTAAATCCTCACCTTTATCACATGGATCCTGTGGGAAGTAGACTTAGGAGTAAGTTTCACTGAGCAACAGTGGAAGGATATTATATTCTCTGTTACTGCAGTTCCACAAAAATTTAAAATCAAGACAAATATGATTTAAAGTTATGTACAAAATGTATTATATGCGTGAAAGATTACACAAATTTAATGCATCAATTCTAGAATTCTTTTCAAGATGCCTTGAGACTAGAGGTACCATTCTTTATGTGTCTGCCACATGTACATCTCTCTTTCTATATTGGGAACAAATATATAAGTTATTATCCAGCATTTTTAAGAGGAATTTTGCTTTTGATCTTTAATTATTTTGTTGGGATTTATGGGTGATATTAATCTGTCTCAACATTTATATTAACTTCTGTTGCTTCTGACGATAATAGCAAATAAAATAGTTTTGTTACAGTGGAACGACCACAATCCATCTACTTTTAAGACATTCTTGAATATGACAATGGATGTTTCAAAAATAGAATGAACGCACTATTCAATATGAGGAGAAATGGAGACATTTGAATTTAAGTTGCCACAGTTTTTGCCAGTATTACAAAAAGCTCGTTTTTATTAGCATATCATTTCTATTCTATCTCAAACCCTCTTCTTTTTTCATTTCTTTCATTTTTATTTTCTGCATCTAGAGCTGATATCACTGGACGTGCCTCCTCTCTGGGTAAATTATGAGTGTGTCAGAGTAAACTGAAAGAGCCTTCTTAATTCAGAAAGAGTTTCCCTTCCTAAAAGAATGTCCTGACATGGTAATGACACTTTGGAGGCAGTATAATGCAGTGGTTTAAGGCTCTGAGCTGCAAATCTGGAGAGCTAGGTTTGAATCCCACAGTCCCCACTTGCATACTGTGTGATCCTGAGCAAGTCACTTAACTTTCCTGTGCTCCCAGGTCACACCTGTAAACAAGCTGTCAGCTTAGTGTGCTACTCCTGGTTTAACAATTGGAAAAAAAAAACTTCCGACAGGGGGAAAATTTTCAGGCACATATGAACTAACGAGGTAACAGAATAGTGGTATACAGGCCATAATAAGAGGACTTAAGGAAGAAAATCAGACTTTACATTAATAAACAATATTTACAATTCACATTGTACATGGATGGAGAGTAGGAGAAATTTCTAGGCTTGCAACACAATTATTGATAGCTTGAGATGAAAGCAGGACTAGAAGGGGTATAAGAATAATACTAGGACACAGAACAAGATAGCAGGATTAAATTAGGAAGAAACTGAGGTCGGAGGATAGCCTAACCAAGAACAGTATAAGAGCAAGAGGGGGGAAAGAGAATTCTGAGTTGATGTTTGAGAGGAAGAAAGAAGAGAAAGGGGCAAAGGGAGGGGGAGGAGAATTCCAAAAGGATGGAAAATGAAAGGAAAAAGCAGATTGCACAGCAGAAAATTTGGAGTAAATGATGAAAATAGCATGGATATCACTGGAGTGAAGTGCATAAGATGAGAATGGGTTGGAAGAGAGGAGAGAAGAGAGGTAAAGATGAAGAGATGAGAACCAGTACTTAGAAGTGAAAACAGCACAATAAATGAAGCATTTATTTATTCATAAAGTGTGTGAATTCTTGATATTAGTCTAAACCATGAGAGGGCTTTAGGGGGCATGTCCTTACTTAACCTAGCACTGCTCCTGAATTTCAAATCTCCTTCCTAATTCCATCCAGTCTTAAGGAATAGAGAGAATGCGTAAGGAACCTGGGAAGTTTGAGGAGTGATCTAGAGCATGGCAGTTTGGAGTTCGATGTGAAAAAGTGCAAAATTGTGCACCTAGGACATAGTAAACCAGGAGCTGAGTATATCATCATTCATTTTATTGGATAGCAAACTGAGAAAGGTATTCTGATTGACACTTGCATCCAGCCATAGAACAGATAAAAACAAGACATTGTTACACAACATATAGTTACTTGTTTTAACAATACACACTATATAAAATCTACATATGCTCATGAAAAAATAGACAAAACAGTTTATCCAGGAAGGAGGGGCAAGATGGTTGAGCGTGTGGAGGAGCTGTGAGAGTGCTCCACATTTCCATGGACGTATAGTATGGGTTACAGAGCGTTAAAGTATGTTTAGAGGAGTTTAAAAGAACCTTAATAGAACTAGTAAAAAATTGTTTAATGTCACTTAAATGGAAAGACAGACAGAGTGGTTCTTCTGAGGAATACAGCTCACCCCATATCCAGCCAATAGAGAAAACTTTCAGATCCAAAATCAGTTGGAGGGTGCCGGCATTCTTTTGCCTGGGCCAGGCTCTCCGGTGCCGTGGGACCAAAGCTCCAAATCAGAGTTTCAGTTGCAATATGCACTAATACCTGATGTAGAAGACATTTCTAAGGAGAATCCATCTGTTGTTCAACATTTGGGTCAGGACCAGCAAAAGTTTACTCTGGGACAAGACCAAGCTGAGGGTTTACAGTTCCTGACTCAACAGTTGTCAGCTGGCTTGAAACATACCATGGAGTCGATGGGGGACTTGATTGATAAAATCCTGCAAGAAGTGGAGCGGTTAGATCGCAGATTTGAGGCACTGAGTCAAAGGGAGGCATTCGTTCAAACTGAGGTAAAGCATAATCGGGAGAATGTTGTTTAATTAACTAAGCAAGCCCAGGACAATACACAAAATATTCAAAAACTAAAAGATGGGGTTAAAGTAATCGAACTGTCTGGGGTTGCTCTTGCCAAAGACAACTATAAATAGCAAGACTGAGAGTTTGGAAAATCAGTCTAGTTATCAGAATCTACGGATAGTGGGGTTATCTTTAGAGCTTGATGATGAATTTGAGAGTACTCGGGATTTGGTAAAGGACATTTTCATTACAGTTTACGAGCTACCCCAAAACAATCTCCCATTTGTTTCCAAGGCTTTTAGGGTGCTTAAAGGCAAGAATCAAAAGAAGTAAAAGATACAGAAAAAAAGCCACAATCCATTTTTCTTTGGTGTTTGAGTCAGATCAGGATCACATTATCAAGCTGTCTAGAATGAAGAGAACACTTTTGTATAAGTGCTTTAAATTTAGTATTTTTCCAGATTTTTCTTACCCCACTCAGCAGTGACAACGGAAATTCTTGGCATATAGACAAGAAATGATGGAAATGGGTGCCCAATTTTAGCTACTTGCACCTGCAATGGTGCAAATTCAATATAAGGATACAACATATGTGTTCTTTGAACTTGACCAATTGACAGAGTTTTTGAGGGGTCAGTATGAGGAGTCTGGAGAGTTGGGAGAGTCTGCAGATGATTCTGAATCCCAGACTACTTCTGAATTAGAGATTTCAGCTGTTTTGGACACTGTTGAGGGTTTTGGGGATTAACATAAATATAACATAATAAAATAATATATGTCATTTTTTTTGAATACTAAGTTGTTGCTTTGTTGTTTGTTTTATAATTATACTCTGTTAGGGGGTTATGTTATAAAAGGAATAATGGGGAGTTGCTATATAAAGGTAATTTGAGGTGTTAATACCTCTGATTTGCTCACCACACTGTCATCTAAATACTTTTTTTATATGAATTAGTATGATCCCCTCCCCCACCCCGGATTTGAATTAGACTTGATATATCTGTCTCTTTAAGATGTCTTTTTCCTTTTTCTCATGAAAATGTATTGGATTATAAATAATATATGCAAGAGATAATTTTTAAAAATAAAATAAAATATTATATGTTAAAACAGTTTATCCAAAGCAATCACAGTGTTTATAAAATAAGCTTCCTATAGAAGCTCTAAAACACGCCAGTGATGGTAGCACATGCACGGCATTATTTTTTTGATTATTTCCCAAGTGTGTGTGGCACTGCTATTACTAACATCATTTCCCCACTTTTTGATTTACTTCTCAGGATTTGGAATGAATATCAGGATGTAGATTGCAATGTATATTTAGAGAGGGTTTTAATCTGTAATTCACTTAATAAAAATGAAGGTAGAGTTTTCAGAATACATTTATATACAAACATGTGCCAATGTAAATCTCTACGGTCGGCTAAAGAGGTCTAACCTACTTCACTGTGTAGAGTACATCTTTAAGCTTTGTAAGGTATTTTTGGTAATGAACCTTAGCGCACTAATGTATAAAGGATCCAACGTACCTAGTAATGTACTTGTGTTGTTATAGATAAAGTCACCGTAATCTAGGACTGGTAAAAGCAAAGATGTGACAAGTAATTTTCTTAATGGAATGCTGAACAGTGTTTAGCTCCTAAATAAGAACCCCAGTAATTGTTTAAGTTTTGTGGATAGGTTTCTTATATGCAGCTCAAAAGTTAAATTACTATCCAATGTTAAGCCCAGATACTTATACAAGTAGACCCTGCTGATGCTAACTCCAGAAGCAGCCTGTATTACTTATTTGACATCAACATTGTTGTTTCTTTTTTCAAATAATATCCACTGGGTCTTCTTTTCTTTTAAAAAAAGTCTTATGTCCAATAATACCTTCTGCACAGTGAGAAGTCTCTTTGCAGTGTATCGTTGGCCATGTTTGTATCTTGTTTTTGTGTATACATAATTGTGTCATCTGCATAAAGAAATATCTAGTATCAATGGAATAGTGTTTGGGGAGTTTGTTTACGTATGACAAGAATAACAGGGGACCTAATACTGATGCTTGCAGCACCCCTGTATTTAGTGTTGCTGTTCCAAAGGATGCTCCTCCCACCCTCACACACTGTAGCCTCTGGGACAAATATGAACAAAACCAGGATGAAGCTGACTAAGTAGGATTGTATGGTGGACTGTATCAAAAGCCTTCGACTGGTCTAGGAATATAGATGGAACACTACCACCTCTGTCAAAAGATGCAAATGCATCACCACTACCTTTGAAATAACGCAAGTGGTATTATGACCTTTTCTGAACCCAGATTGAAGATGTGAAATTATATTATATCAGATAAAATATTGAGATAGTTGCTTATGTAATAATTTTTCAAAAAACCTTTGCACATGTTATAAAAATTAAAATCGGTCTATAAGAATTAGATTCTGCAGGGTTGCCCCTTAAAAATGGAGATGACATATGCAGTTTTCCAGTCATTAGGTAATTCTGAACTTTGTAGTGAGAAACTGAATAAATCTGCAATGCGTTGTGCTAGTGTGTTTGATGTTACTTTGTAAAATATTGGTTGAATGCCATCACAGCCAGGCCCTTTGCTACTGTCAAGTTTTGGTAAGTGTTTTGGTACTTCACATTCATTTATTTCATGAAAAAAAATAGTTGTAGTTGGTGGATTTTTAAAATTTGTTTTGAGTTGTGGTGGAGCAAGCTCAGAGTACTCCCTTCCAAACGTGTGTACAACTTCCAACAATAATTTAAGTACTTCAGCCTGATCATCTGCAGTATGCAATGTACTGCCCCCATAATTCAGGGTTTTTGGTAAGGTGGGTGGAACTTTTACTTTTATTTAATTTAAGGATATGTTGCAGAACACCTGTGAGAGGATGCTCATTTGAAGGTTCTGTGTCAGTTACAAGAAGAAAGTTTACAGGTACCTAGCATTACATACAAGGCATTACATTACAAGCAAGTACACAATTGCAGTGATACAAAACAATACATTACAAGCTAGGTAGTCAATAAATTGGTGTGGATTACAAGACTGAGATAGCATTTAGCTTAAGGTATAATGTTTAGACATTGGTTCAGCATTGGTGAGAAGGTGCCTGCATCAGAGACTTAAGCCTACTTGTGGGGGGAGATACAGAGTGAAGAACAGGCTCAGCTGTGGTATTGCAAAGTGTATGCCTGCG
Organism: Neoceratodus forsteri; assembly: GCA_016271365.2. Classification (NCBI taxonomy): domain Eukaryota; kingdom Metazoa; phylum Chordata; order Ceratodontiformes; family Ceratodontidae; genus Neoceratodus; species Neoceratodus forsteri. Next base: position 126,376,219 of record CM057455.1, read on the forward strand.
TAAGGGGTTAAGAACAGATTTAAGGATGGTTGGAGACAGTGGGGCTAGGAGAGCAGCAAACAGGGGGGCATGAAGGTGGGGCCAGAGAGGGGAATGGGTGCCCAGTGGGGAGGGGAGTGGGTTGACAGGGGGGTTGGGACAATGAAGTGTTGTAAAGGTAGGTGCCCCTAGTATTAGGTGGAACACTAAGTGCTACTGCTTTATGGTGGTCCAAAGGTAGGATAGTTGTTTTGGTCTTCATGAATGGCCAACGGAGTCACAGTTGTCATCTGTGGCAAGGTGCTACCTGAGCTTTCACTTGAAAGCACCAATGGTTGTGGTATCAGAGATGTCTGAAGGCAGGGCATTGGTCCAGTGTGGTGCAAGGTAGTAGAATGCATGTTGACCCTGTGCAGTGCGGCATCTAGGTTCACTGAAAATTTGGCTGTGGGTGCTTCTGGTCAGCCTGGCACTTACATGGTGTGTGAGCAGATTCTGGACTCCTGGTGGCATCAGATTTGGTGTGATTATTTTGGCTAGTAGGCAGGTATGGTACTTAACTCTGTTCTTTAGCTTGAGCCACACTGCCTGTGAATCGAGCTCACAGGTGTGAGTAAGCCTTACAACACCTGTGAGGAGTTGGTAGGCCTTATTAAAGGTCAGAGGGATACAATGGAGGGCTGAGTCTGGTGCACAGCCATAAACTGCTGGGCCATATTCAATGAGGTAACAACTGAGCTCGTGATGGCCGTGTTAAGTGCTTCATATCTAAGGCTGTGCTTATGGTGCTGGAGTATCCTGATTTTTGGAACTGATGGTCTTGGCTGCGTTGTCTATATGCTGTGCATAGGACAGGGTGGAGTCAAGGGTGATACCCAGGTACTTAAAGTACTGGGTGAGGTCCAGCACATCACCACTGTTGTTCAGGATGGATAGTGGGAAGGTCTTCTGTTTGCTGTGGGTGCTGGAGTAGATCATAGTCTTAGTGTTCTTGTAGTTAAGGATTAGTCTGTGTTCCTTAAACCATGTTTCGGCAGCAGTAAATCCTAATTGGATGTCATTTTGAAGTAGTTCTGGGTTGGGTTGCAGGTGAAAATGACAGTATCATCAACATACAATAGCATGTGACTGGTGCAAGAGCCTGGAAGTTTATTTAAGAAGATACTGAATAGAAGGGGCCCCAGTATTCATCCCTTGGGGACCCCTGAGTGAACAGCTATCCTAGACAATGTCCCCAATTTTGACCCACTGTGAATGACTTCTGAGACAGCTGCTAAACCATAGAACTATATCAGAAGAGAGACCAGTGTCGGCTAGCTGTTCAAGGAGGAGTCTGTGGTGAACCCTATCAAAAGCTTTCAATACATCGATGAAGGTAGTCAACACTAGCTGCCCTTAATCCAGGCTTTGGTGGATATAACCAGTGAATTCCAGCAGGGCTGTGATAGTGCTGTATCCTGCTCGGAACCCATGCAGTTCTGGGCATAGAAGTTGGTGCATGTTTAGGTATTCCACAAGCTGATCCACCACTATCCGGCCATGTGCTTTGGAGAGTGGAGGGAGTTGGAGATCAGTCTGTAGTTGTTCTGTAGTGCCCAGTCTCCACTTTTGTGAACTGGTGTTACAGAAGCCAACTTCAAGAGCTGGGGGAACTGAGAGTGGTGGAGGCATAGATTAATGATGGTGGTCAGGGGGTTTAGTACTTCCACAAGTGCCATAGTGATGAACTTTAGGTCCAGGGGGTCTCCACTGTGCCTCAACTTGCCCAGCACCTTCTCAAGGTACATTATAGCCTCAGTTGTGCTGACATCTTTAAAGTAAAAAAGTGGATGGTTCCCCATAGGGGACTGATCACCCACTGGGTGCTTCTGGACTGGAGGGTCAAAATAGTCTGCTGGCAGCACTCCACTTAGGTCCGTGAAGGCAGTATTTTAGGGCATTTTCTATTTGGAGTGGATCCACTGTTGGTACATCGTTGACCAGAAGCATGGAGGGGGCTGTTTTGTGATCCTTGCCAGTAATATCGCTGAGGTTGGCCCAGAAAGATTTGCTGCAGTTCCAGGAGTTGGAGAGAGCTTCCTTATAGTAGGAGCATTTTGCTAGGCAGATAGCATTTGTGCACTTGTTTCTAGCTTTTTTATACAGTTGCTCAAGCACAAATTCATTATCTAAATAAGAGGCAATGAATGTGATCAGAGTCTGTAATGTTACAGTACTGGCTGAAGGAGGCATGTAACTTGCTCCCCTTTTAATGAACCCATACCCCTCCAAGTTAGTTTTGGATTGTGTGTTAAATCAGAAAACAGTTTTTTAAATCAATTTTACTTTGCCCTTTTCACCTGTGTTGTACACTTGTTTCTGATTATTCTATACGCTAATCTACCTAATGTATTTAAGGTCTTTCTTGCCTTTTTCCACAAGTGGCTTGTTTTCTCAAGTAACTGTTTCAAACCCTTTATGATCCAAGGTGTTTTTTTTTTCTTTGTCCTCCTATAGATAAGAGGTGAGTGTCTGTCAATAACTTCCATTAAGGATGTTTTGAAAAAAGACCAAGCAGATTCTCTGTTCGGACATGCATCAGATTCCAATATCTGCTTCATCCCTTACAAATGCTCAGTCACAAAAGGTTTTGAACATTCTGATAGAGGTTAAATGGACTAGTATTTGTTCTTTTATGCTATCCCTAATATATGATATGCAGCTATGGTCACTAGTCTGCCTCATGAACAGCAGAAATATATCTATAGGGCCTATTAGTTAAAATTATATCTAAAAATGTATCTTTTTCTACTTTACGTTTATGTGGTCTAGTTGGTAAATTACGGTAATCAATTGCGTTAAATTAAGTGCAGAAAATTGGTTAACTACCTCCTGCTGAGGGGTTTGCAGGTTCCAATTTAAATCCCCTAAAAGCACAAATTCATTATCTAAATAAGGGAAAATGAATGTGATCTGTACAGACAGCTGGTGAGACCCCATCTGGAGTACTGTGTGCAGTTCTGGAGACCCAATCTCCGCAAGGACATAGACAAGATGGAAGCTGTCCAGAGGAAGGCAACTAAAATGGTGCAGGGTCTGCACCGGAGGACGTATGAAGAGAGACTTAAGGAGCTCAAAATGTATAGCCTCGAGGAAAGGAGGGAGAGGGGGGACATGATAGAAAGCGTTCAAGTACCTCAAGGAATCAACAAAGTCCAAGAGGGTAGCATCTTTCAAAAAAGGTGTGCAAGAACAAGAGGCACAATTTGAAGATAGAGGGGCAGCTCAGAGGTAATTTAAGGAAGTATTTTTTTCACAGAGAGGTTGTGATGCATGGAATGGCCTTCCGGAGGAGGTTGTGGAGTCAAAATCAGTGGTGGAATTCAAGCATGCATGGGACAGTCATAAGGCAATTCTAGGGGGTGGGGGTAGAAAGAAGTAGGCTGCTGGTTAACTAGGATCTGCAGCTTATCTATTAGGTAAGTAAATGGGCAGACTAGGTGGGCCAAGCAGTCCTTATCTGCCATCAAATTCTATGTTTCTATGTTTCTATGATCAGAGGCTGTAATGTTACAGTACTGGCTGAAGGAGGCATGTAACATACCTCTATATTAAACAAAAGCCTGGGGATCCCTGCACTTGTAATATCAAAAGGTTCAGTTGCTCTGGGATTGTTTTTGCTGTTTTTATTTGCTGCTTATAGTGCCTCTCCCTTTTTAATTCTATCTTGTCTAAAAATGTAGTTGACGATTGAAATGTCAGAGTCCTTCACCTTGGCATTGTACAATGTTTCGGTTAATGCAAATATATCTGGATTAATTAATTCTACTTCAGCTCTTACAAATCCTCTTTTAGGCTCAGTAAAAGGCTCCTGAGATTCGAACGTAGCATACCTACATTACTCCTAGCACCAAAATCCTCCATTGAATAGCTGTTCGGGGGAGTAAGTGGTCCTGGGTTTGAATGTACATTTCCAGCTGACAACAGTAGTATCAAGATGACCCTTCTGACAAAAACAAAACATGTTTTTGGTAAATTTCATTGAGCTGCACTACAGCACAACTGTTTCCTGGAAATTGTGTACACACGAAAATGCGACACTCCCTTACAAGCCATTAAAATATTAAAATATCCCTCAAATGTACTTGCATACTTCGCGTACGTATTTGGCAGGAACACAAACTCCGAAAGTTGTGACAAGCTGCTATATTTAACCAAATAATTCTCCACCCAACCAGTTATGCAACTGCTCCAGCGGATACCCCAGTTCATAAAAAACAACCGTATCAAGATAAGTAAAACATTTTTTTAAATATCTCACTTATTGATTTCATAAAAACAATACTCAGGTGAAGAGTACACAATGGGGGGGGAGGTACTGACAACAACAAAAATGGAAAGGGCCCTGGGGGTAGTCAAATCAGATGATCTTAAGGTAGGCAAGCAATGTGAGAAAGCAGTAAGCAGACCTGGGGGATACTGGGATGTATAGGGAGAGGCATCACCAGCAGAAAACAGGAAGTTGTCATCCCTCAGTACAGACAGTTGGTGAGACCCCATCTGGAGTACTGCATCCAGTTCTGGAGACCCCATCTCCACAAAGATATAGACAGGGTGGAGGCCATTTAGAGGAGGGCAACCAAAATAGTGCAGGGTCCACACCAGAAGACATACAAAGAGAGAATAAAGGAGCTTAATATGTATACCCTCAAGAAAAGGAGGGAGAGGGGGGACATGATCGAAACTTTCAATTACCTCAAGGGAATCAATAAAGTCTAAGAGGGTAGCATCTTTCAGAAACAGAGATATGCAAGAAAAAGGGGGCACAATTTGAAGATAGAGGGGGGACAGCTCACAGGTAATGTGAGGAAGTATTTTTTCATGGAGAGGGTTGTGGATGCATAGAACAGCCTTTCTGAGGAGGTTGTGGAGTCTAAAACAGTGGGAGAATTCAAGAATGCATGGGACAAACATAAGGCAATTATAGTGGGGGGTAGGAGGAAGTAGCCTGTTGGTTAACTAGAATCTGCAGCTTATCCATGAGGTAGGGAAATGGGCAGACTAGGTGGGCCAAGCAGTCAATATCTGCCATCATGTAAAGGAGGGTAAAAAAATTACCATTAATAAATTATCTATTACTGATACTTAGACAGGAGACGAACGGAGATGATGCTGATGGCGGAATAATTTAATGATTATCATAATAATCACAGCAAGAGATTACAGGTGGTGCATTTTTCATTCTTAATTCTTAATTCTTAATTCTTCAAACTAACAGTGTATAGTGGCTTGCTTATATAGTGGAAGATAGTACTATGGTTGTCTATAATTGGTCCAAGACAAGTACAAACATTAACTTAAAAGGCAATTCTCTTTTTAGTACATGTATGAGCTCAGCACAAATGTATTGATAGTGTAAATTATATTACTATATAAGGCTAGCAGTAGTAGTCATTACCAGTTATCAAGGTCTGAGGAGGTAGAAATAGGTTTGCACTTAGGAATGTGCATACAAGCTTTTATTCTGGCCTGTCCTCCTGATAATAATAGTCAAAAGGGTAACTTGAACTCTATCCCTGTATTTCTGTCTTTGCAGACACTTAAAACACCTGTTTTTTATTACTCAAATGATTAGTACAAATATTAAAAGACACTTTAATATTACAACTTGAGGCTCAGTTAAACTTGTAGCTTCACAAGTTTTAATATGATCCAACTTCATAGATCAATATTAGTTACTCAAACACATTATGTTTTAGACCAAAATGAGGTTTAGGCTGGAATATTGGGACACACTTCTTTATCCCTTATTACACATCAGATTTTATGTTTCTATATAGAGGGATATCTCCAGTGGGAGGAGGGAGGTGGTGTTGCCACTAAATTGCTCACTTATGAAACTCCACCTGGAGTACTATGTCTAGTTCTGGAGATCGCATATCAGAAAGAATGTAGACAGGTTGGGAGCAGTCCAGAGGAGGGCAACTAAAATGTTGCAGGAGTTACATCAAAACCCCTATAAAGCAAGACTGAGGGATCTCAACATGTACTGTACACTCTGGAAGAGAGGAGAGTGAGAAGGGATATGATAGAGACCTACAAGTCACTCATGGAGTGAACAGGGTGCAGAAGGGGTGTATCTTTAAAATGAGAAGGAGTACCAGAACCAGAGGGTATGTGATGAAGTTGGGGCAGAGTTAAAGAAGTATGTGAGGAAGTAGCTCTTCACTGAAAGTGTGGTGGATGCCTGGAACAGACTGTCAGCGGAAGTGGTGAAGGTGAAAACAATGGGGGCTTCAAGCATGCATGGGATAGATATTGCAGAATATTAGGAAGGGTGGAGGGTCATCAGAGAGACCTTTGGGTGTGTGGAGACAGAGTAGGCAGAGACCATCTAGTCAGAATTAATGAGACAAGCAATCATTTTCTGCCAACAAATTCTATGTTTCTAAGTTTCTAGGCAATGGGAGGCAAGAGGAGGAGTCAAGAGGCTAGAGTATAAGGAGCAGTGATGGGTACAAATGGGAGCATTGGCTGCACAGCTACAAAAGACATTACAAAGAGTATCCAGTCTGGTGAGCGAAAAACAAAGTTCAAAAAAGGAGCACTGCTACAGTGCAATTGCAGTTGGTGCAGCCTAGCAGGGGCTGGCTATCCCCAAACTTGATCTGAATAATGTTAAAAGTCTGCTTGCAGCTAAACTAACAGTGTCAATCACTCTAGGACTCCAACCCCAGTGCTTTGCCTTTAGACTTCCTCACACAGGTGTTTAAGCTGCTTTTGTTTTAGTTCATTTTTATTTTATACTGAAAGGCCTGTGAGCAAAATTTCAGTTTTCACAAGAATCCATTTCTGGTGCTCCCTCTGACCTGGCTTCTTCCTCACCATCTGGTAAACTGCCACCATCAGACCCTTATTCAAGTCTGGGCCTAGAAACGAAGTGAGCAACTACCATCCTATTTACCTCCTTGCCCCTTTCTCAAAAATTATAGGGAAGGCTGTGCACACTCAACTCACTGACTACCTGGAATCCAACAACTTACTTTCTAGTGCTCAGTATGGGTTTAAATCTGGGCACAGCACCAAAACAGCCCCGGTCTGGTTCACCTATGAAATCCTTAAAGCTAATGACGAAGGCCAGTACACTGGCTCCATTTTTATCAAACTCACCAAGGCCTTCGACCTTGTGGACCATGTCCTCCTCATTAACATCCTAAAAGGCCTACAACTTTCTGATTGTGCCATAAAATGGGCCAGTAACTCTTCAGGAGATCCCACAAGACTGAAATTGAAGGCCACTTCTCCTCAGACTGTCCAATTATATATGGTGTCCCCTAGGGATTGATCCTGGACCACCTTCTTTACTCACTCTTCATAAATAACCTTCCCACAATATGCCATTCCACTAAAATTGTCTTTTACACTGATAATGTGGCCTTTTTCTGCAGCAACAAAATCCCCACCATGAAGTTCCACAATCTGTAGTCTGATTTCATGAAGCTTCACTCCTGGTTTTCTGGTAATAGCCTTGTCCTGAACTCCAAAAAGACCAAGCTCATGATCTTCTCATAACCTGGAAAGCCCCAGCCCCTGATTTTAAACTCCTCTATAATTCCGTCAACCTCATTGAACAGGTGTCTGAATTCAAACACCTAGGTCTCCACCTTGACCCCCACCTCTCGTACAATCTCCATATCAGTAACCTTACAAAGAAGGCTCATGTCAGATTTGGTCTGCTCTACAGGATTAGAAAGTTTCTCATCACTGTATCCAGACTTTGCCTTGCTAGCTCTCTACTCCTGCCTTTATCAACTACAGATCTATTGTCTTCTCTACCCCACCTCATCCCTTCTTTTCTCCAAACTTAGAGTCACATACAACAGCATAGCACATTTTGTCACTGGTTTCCCCCTGGAAAACACACCACTGCTCACTTTATTCCTCCCTCTAGTGGCCCACTGTAGAAGGGAAGTTTCATCTTAAGATGCTCTCCTTCCTACATAAGATATACCTCAATATCCACCCCCCCCCCCAGCATTATCTCCCTATTCCCATTCGCAGCTCCTGGGCATTTGACTAGAGATGTCTCAAGTCTGGTTTTGACACCCCTTTCTACAGAACTAAGCATGCCCAGAACTCCATTACCTTCCAGGGAATGACGTTTTACAACAATCTACCATCTGAAATCCAGGCCTGAGGATCCATATGCTATTTCCACTCCTCCCTAAAGAAGCACATCCTTCTATAGGTGGGCCAAGCGGTCCTTATCTGCCATCAGAGACTATGTTTCTATCGCCCACATACAGCTGCCTAGATAGGCCTCCTCCATGGCCCTCTCAGTAAATCCCAGTGGCTCTCTCTCCCCCACATCACCTGCACTTTTCTTCTCCCTACTGAGTGCACTAAAACTTCCTGCCCTATACAATACCTGAAAACATTTCTGCTTATCAGTCTGCCTTCTGGTCGATTCTTGTACAATTTTACCCATGTAATATTCTAGTTTTATTTTGTTCTTGTTAGTTCCTTGTACTTCTTTATACCTGTGTATATATAATGTACTTCTTTACACCTGTATATATACAGCAATGTATACAGTAATGTACTTCTCTACACACACACACACATATATATATACAGTAATGTATTTCTATACACCTGCATATATATAATGTACTTCTATACACCTGTATATTTACAGTAATGTACTTCTATACACCTGTATATGTACAGTAATGTACTTCTATACACCTGTATATACACACACACACATATATATATATATATATATATGTATAAAATGTATCAACTTCATTGTATATCATAGGCAGTTCATTGTATGTCCTATGTATTCCATTGGCCTATATATTTGTTCATCTGTTCTCTTTCCTACACTGGGCATTTGTGAAAATGGTATTTATGCTCACATACCTTCCAGTATACAAATAAAATTGATTGATTTATTGATAATAAACAAAAAAATACATAACATAAAAGCACATAATACAACAATGATTTATATGAAATTTGTATTACTAAAGTCAGTGAAAATACTTGTGTACAGATTTAGTGAGTAAATCATTTTTGAGGGCTCTTTCAAATGTAGAGATATTAGTACAACTAACATTGGAATTTGGTAATTTGTTATAAGGTTTAGTGATCATGAATGTAATTGAATTTTGTGCTAGCGCAGTATGAAACAAGAAACCTGAAAAGAATATCTGCTTTACGACATAATTGAAACCACATTAGATAATTTAACAGATTAGCAATACAATATGGTAGGAGACCCAAATTATTTATGTGTAAAAATATCAGTAATCAGAGATTAAATGTGTCATGTCCCTACCCTTTGGAGCAGAGGAATCTTGGCAATCTTCCAGGAGTGAGGCACAGAACTGAAAGAAAAGGAAGGCTAAGCAGGGGAGGGAGTGGGGTGGCAGTAGCAGGAGCTGAGAGGTAAGAAGCTTAGAATCCACTTCACCTGGACTATGATCTTTGGAAAAATTTATAAAGGTTAGAGAACATATAATATCAAAAAGAAGAAGAATCAACATTTATATAGCGCTTTTCATACACAGTGTGCCCCAAAGCACTTCACAAGCAATGCTAGACTGATAGTGAGGTGACTGAATGTGTGGTGGCAGCCATACTGGATATGAACAACCACATACAGCCCGGACAATTGCATGTACCCGAGGACTGGAGGAAGGCGGATGTGATTCCCCTTCACAAAAGTGGGTCCAAGACAGAGGCAGGAAACTACAGACCTATCAGTCTGACCTCTGTGGTAGGGAAAGTGATGGAGTCACTTCTGAAGGAAAGAATAGTCGAGTACCTAGAGGCCAGTGGAGCACAGGACGCAAGGCAGCATGGGTTCACAGCGGGAAGGTCATGTCAGACGGATCTAACAGATTTCTTTGACTGGGTGACCAGAGTAGTAGACCAGGGAGGGGCTGTGGACATGGCCTACCTAGACTTTAGCAAGGCATTTGACACAGTCCCACACAAAGATTAATAGTCAAATTAACCAGCCTGGGAGTGGGACCCAGGGTGGTAGCCTAGGTGAAACACTGGCTGGACAACAGGACACAGAAGGTAATTGTAAATGGAGTCCATTCTGAAGAAGGGGGTTACTAGTGGGGTACTACAGAGGGTTCAGTATTGGGTCCAGTCCTTTTTAATGTCTTCATCAGTGACATTGCAGAGGGACTGGAAGGAAAAGTATGCCTTTTTGCAGATGACACAAAAATCTGCAACAGGGTTGATACACAAGGAGGCGTGGAAAGGATGAAAAGGGACTTGGCAAGGTTGGAGGAATGGTCAGAAGTATGGCAGCTAGGTTTCAATGCAAAGAAGTGCAAAATAATGCACCTGGGAAACAAGAACCCAGGAGAAGAATACACAGTGGGTGGGGAGGTAGTAACAACAACAAAAACGGAAAGGGACTTGGTTTTAATCATATCAGATGACCTTAAGGTTAGCAAGCAATGTGAGAAGGCAGTAGGGAGGGCTGGGGGTATACTGGGATGTATAGGGAGAGGCATCAGCAGCAGAAAACAGGAAGTTGTTATCCCTCTGTACAGACAGTTGGTGAGACCCCATCTGGAGTACTGTGTCCAGTTCTGAGACCCCATCTCCACAAGGACATAGACAGGATAGAGGCAGTCCAGAGGAGGGCAACTAAAATGGTGCAGAGTCTGCAAGAGAAGCCGTATGAGGAGAGACTAATTGAGCTAATATGTATACCCTTGAGGAAAGAAGGAGGGGGACATGATAGAACTTTTAAGTACCTCAGTGGAATCAACAAAAGTCCAAGAGGGTAGCAATTTTTCAGAAAAAGAGACTTGCAAGAACAAGGGACACAATTTAAAGGTAGAGAGGGCGGTTCAGGGCAATGTGAGGAAGTATTATTTCACAGAGAGGTAGTGGATGCATGGAACAGCCTTCCTGAGGAGGTTGTGGGGTCTAAAACTGTGGGAGAATTCAAGAAAGCATGGGACAGACATAAGGCAATTCTTGTGGGGGGTAGGAAGAAATAGGCTGTTGGTTAACTAGGATCTGCGGCCTATCCTGTAGGTAGGGAAATGGGCAGACTAGATGGGCCTAGCAGTCCTTATCTGCTGTCAAAGTCTATGTTTCTATGTACCAGTTTTATGGGAAGGGGAATGTTGGCCAAGACACCGGGACTGTCCCGTACTCTTTGCAAAGAGTTCCCTTGGTTCTTTTACTTCCACCTGGACACCCACCAGGGCACCACGAGGATGGGTAGAAGGGACCTCAGTTTAACGTCTCATCTGAAAGATGGCACAGCTCATCAGTACAGTACCCCCAATGCTGCACTCAGATGCCAGTGTGTTTGGTGAAGGTCCAGTCCCAGTGTGGGATGAGAACCCACAATCTTCTGGTCCGGGGCAGATGTGCTACCAACTCAAGAGGAGAGATAGGATAGAAATCGAAGCAGAGGTCAGTGGAAGATACAGAGGAGGTAGGCTTAGGTAATAAGGGATGAGTCAAAGGCAGTGAGAGAGGAGGGGAGGCCCAAGTAGCAAAAATGTGTTAAAATGAACAGCAACCTCACAGGGGGCAGAGAAAGAGATACCATTTGCTTCAAGGATCGGAGCAAAATAGTCTAGGAGGGGACTCACAGTCTTCACTGGACAGTTGAAATGTTACTTTGATAAGTATTTTAACTAGATAAGAGGGATGTGGAAGAAATCAAAATGGATTAAACTGCCCCTCCCCCCACTGAAATGGAGAGAAGGGAGAAATCACATGATGGTAAATCCCACATGGTGAAAAATAAAGAAAAATGCTAGAGGTTGAAATGAAAGGTAGCCCGTGTTAACAGCATTGGCGCTTGGGCTATCAGCTGAACGGCGGCAGCATAACGGTGACTCCGAGAAGGGCAACAGGGTGATGTTGGCAATGTGCAGGTGAGCAATCGACAAAGCGCACAGATGACAGAATGGCAACTGGCCTGTAGGATGACACATAGAACGGCGAGTGGGGAATACGGCACACCCTTCTACAGCGAAGGAGGAAAAAAGGGCAGAACTGGAAATGGCGACAGGGTGACAATGCAGATGCATGTGGAGCATGCCACGGCCAGTGGAGTCGCAAGGCACACTGCCGGGTGCTCCCCCCACACAGCACTGCTGCAACTCCCTGACCCGCGCCCGGCATTGCACAGCCCTGGACCGCCCCCACTCCCAACCTTCCCCCAGCATTGCACAGCCCTCGTGGCCTCCACCCTATAAGACACCAATGAAACAGTAACCGAACTGCAAAGCTAGCACACACCGTCCTGCACCACCACTGACATACAAGGTAACCTGCCTGCCAGGGTCTGAGATCCCAGAACTAGACACAAACACCACATTGCAACAGTACACTCACCATGATGTCATCAGGAGCATACACCATAGGGTGCAACAGACAACCTGCCAATGTCTGCAAACAGGACCGTGTCCATGGACAAACCCCACGGATGGTGCAACACCACCACCACTGCCACCATGCTGATGCGAGCCACACCTGCAGCCACAGTAACTTTTATGCACCCCACACGCAGGGGACGGGACTGCCCACACACACAGGTGGGCAATCACATGCACCCCCCCCGCCTATGTAAGCAGCACAGGGTGGACAGTATGGCCTTCCGAAATGAAGGCAAACTACTGACATGGCTGAAACCAGGCTGAAAGTAAGCCAGAAAGGGAAGTCCCTCCTGTCCCACCAAGGATACTTCTACTGGTGGGACAAGGAGGTCAAGGACAAGACGTACTGGTGTTGCTTGCAGGACCATCGCTCCAGCTGTTCTGCACATGTACACACCACTGCAGCTGTAGTGGTGTAAACAGGATGGCCCCACAATCATGTCCCCGATGCAGGGGAGGAGGGGGCTTGAGAGGACCTGATACAGATGCATGAGCGGGCTCGGACCAGCTGTGAGGGCAAATCATTGCCCAGTGTACTGCTGGGGTGCCCCCCAGCATGGTAGGCAGGCTGCCAGCAGTGCTGCACACGCGGCACACAGAGCCGCATGTGCGGCAGGACACTAGGTGTGGGCATGCCACCCCAGTCATGCTGCATGATCTAGTGGTCCCCCGAGTATGCCATCATGGGGGCTAGGGACCTATTCCTACAGCATGATAGTGGTCCTTCCGATGAGTGCACACTGCTGTTTGCAACACAGTGGGCTCTGCAGTTCCTGGTGAGCAGCTCCTACTGGTTCTTGGACGGAACATTCCGCTGCGCACCACCACTGTTCGGGCAGCGCTATATGGTGCATGGCATGTGCGAGGGTGTTGTGTTGCCTGTGGTGTATGCCCTCATGCCTGGACAAATGGAGAGGGCATACGTGTACTTCATCGGCGTGGTCAGCAGCCCCATGGTGGGGTGTGTCCACAGACAGCCCTTATGGATTTCGAGCAGGCAGTCTGGCACAGGTTCGGGATGACATTCAATGGCACAGTAGTCAGGGGCTGTTTCTTTCACTTCTACCAGGCCAACCGGTGGAAGGTCCAGCAGATCCCCGAGCTGCACACCCTGTATGCCACGGACATGGAGTTCACACTGAACATCCGGGTGCTGCTTGCCCTGGCGTATGTGCCCAAGGATGTAGTGGAGGAGGCATATGGGGAGCTGCTGGACATGCTGTTCTACAGCACCCAGGAGGAGCTACTATGCCCACTCCTGGAGTGTATGGCAGCGACGTGGTTCAGGCATCCAGTGGGCAGGACGACACACTGTCAACCCCTCTTCCTTGTGTTCTCCTGGAATATGTACCAGGTGACACTGAATGGCCATGCCAGGACCAACAACACGGTCAAGGGCTAGCACAGGGGCTTCTCCACAAGGGTAGGTGCCAGCCACCCAAACGTGCGGAGCTTCCTGGACCGCCTGCTGCAGGAGGAATTCCTGACGGGGGTCAGGTTGGAGCAGCTGCTGTTTGATGCAGGGTGTGCATGTCCTAAGTGGTGGTACTGGGACCTCATGCTGTGCATCAAAGTCATCATCACTGAGTATGGGAGCAGGGCCACACCTGACTACCTGCGTGGCCTTGCCTACAACTTCCAACTGCAGATCAAGTCAGGTGTGGTGCATGCCAAGGTGCTATCCTTGCACTCCAGCACACACAGTGTCCATGGCTTGCCCCTTCTGCTATCCCCCGTGTGCCCCTGCATCCATCTGGAAGCTTCCGGCTTCAACCTCCATGCCACAACATACCCGGCCATCCACTATGACCCCGTACCGCACTGCTTTCATGTCCACCTGTCCACTGTGTTGCCTCCGTGTCTGTGTCCAGTGGTGGTGTCCCCTTGCCATGGTTGTGGCTATCAGTGGCATCCTCTTGCACCCCCTGGCACCTCCCATTGTTGTTGCTGTTTACACCTCCCGCATGTGTCGTGCACCCCCCAAGTGCATCTCCTCTGTCTGCGTCTTGTGTGGTGGCAGTGTTTTTTTTTTGCTACTCCATTCGCTGTTGTGTCATTCACAGTGATTCCTCTGTGCTGCACTGGTCCTCCTCCTTGTGGCTGTGCCATTTCCCATGTGTGCTGTCTCGCCCTACTCCCGGTCGCACACCTGCCTAGGCAAGCTTCATTATTTCCCCTTCCTGCACGCGCCCTGTCACCGGTTGCAGTTATGCTGTCACCTATATAACATAGAAACAAAATGAAAGGGGAAGGGAACATGAGCTGTAAAAAGGAAGGTGAAAGCAGGAAGGGCAATAAGGAAATGGGGAGAGGGTGGCAGCAGGCAGAGTAGTAACAAAATGTGGATGACCTGTTATGTACATGCAGGCAATCTAGGAATGAACATCTTGGACCTAGATGACATCATGTTGGAGGCAGACCTGGGTATCATGTCCACTGCTGAGTCGTACTGCACAGGAAACCACAGCTGTAACATGCCTATACCAGCCAGGCTATACTCAATTCAGGAATGATAGAGTGGGAAGGAGAGGGGGCGGGTTTTGCTGTATTTAAGGAAGGGTATCAAAGTGACAGAGACACAGAGAAACCAGTAGGAAATGGAGTGGTTGGAAGTACTGTGGGTCATCTTGGAGATGGGAAATTGAACCACTATTCACACAGGTGTGATCTACAGACCTCCAACTCAGAGGGATAATTTAGATAAATCTCTGTTGGAAACCATTTGGCACAATGGCAGGAAAAGAGAAGGTGCTGCTGGTGGGAGACTTCAATCTGCCAGATACTGATTGGAGCCTAACAGCCTCAGTTTCAGCTAGACACAGACACATCCTGGAATCCATGGACTCCCTGTGGTGGACATTTCTCAGGTAACTAGTCAGGGAGCCACTTGTGACGTGGCAGTACTGGACCTGATGCTCACTAACAGTGACAGTATTGCGGATATCAAGGTGGGAGGCCACCTGGGGACAAGCGATCACTGTACGGTGTGGTTCAACATAAGGATGGCAGTGAAAGCAAACTGCATAAAGATGAGTGTCCTGGATATCAGGAGGGAAGATTAAAACAAAATTTGTGAATGCCTCAGAGACAACCTAGTAGTGGTTGGAAGGTCTGGGTAGGATGGAGGAACAGATGGCTAAGCTTAGGAAAGGCACAGTGAAGTCAACAAACCTCTGCACAAAGAAGTGGGGAAAAACACAAGGAAGATGGGCATGGTAAAGGCTGAAAGGGTAGCCTTCAGGTGGTATAAAGAGATGCAGAGGGAAGAAGGCAGGGAGGTATATCAGGAGAAGTAGAGGGAGGCAGGGGAAGAGTGACAATTGCAAAAGGGGAGGGATTGTGAGATTAAGATGGTCAGGTGGAGACTGTGCTGAGAAGGATAAAAAAAGCAAGTAAGCCGAACAAATTCTTTTGTTTAGTCTTCAAAAAGGAAGGGGCCACATAAAAGCTACAGGGGCACTGGGGAGTGGTGGGCAGAATCCCTTTATAGAGCAGAGAGTCCTGTAAGGACTCACAAATCTGAAAGGGGACAAAGATATGAAGCCAGATGGGGTACACTCAAGGGTACTGGGGAAACTCAGGGAGGTACTGACTGCACCTCTGAAAGTCCTTTTTAACAACTCACTGGAAACAGGAGTGGTGCCAGAGGACTGGAGGAGGGCAGATGTAGTCCCACTTCACAAAAGTGGCAGCAGGGAGGAGGCTGGCAAGTACAGGCCAGTCAGCCTGACTAAAGTTTTTGGCAAGCTAACGGAGTTACTGCTAAAGTAAAGGACTGTGGACCATCTTGAATTTAACGGGAGGGAGGGAGGTCATATCAGACAATTCTGATGAAGATTTTTGACACAGTGAACAGAGAACTAGATCAGGATGGTGTGGTGCACATGGTTTACTTAGATTTCAGTAAAGCTTTCAACACCATTCCAAATAGGAAGCGTATAAGGAAACTGGGTAGCTAAGTGGTGAGTCCAAAGGTGGTAAACTAGATACAGTACAAGCCACTTTAGTCGGACGGCTTGGTGGAAAGATGATCATCCCACTTAAGCATCCATCCCAGAAAACTGAAGTTGAGTTTGCGGTGTGTAAAGCTGGAATTCAGGTGGGCAAGAACGAGTGAAGAACAGGTGCTTGCTGCTGCTTATGCATCTGTGCCTCACACTGTGTTGTCAGGAAGGGAAATAGGGGGAAGTGAGGTTGAGGAAGTTTATTTTTTATCTTTTAATATTTGCTTGTGTATAGTATTGTGATTGTGCTAGTGCGATCATGTTAGTACTTAGTGCTTGGTGCATACTACTTAAAGTACAGTGTAGACTTTATCCTGGTAATCTCCTGCTCTGTGTTGGAAAAATTCAGATCTATGACACCACGGTGACACCGATACTGCAAACACAGGTAACATCGGCAGCACTATGTCAGAAGCAATTGCAGTCGGCATTGAGCAATTAGAATTCAAACTGCTTTTTTTGTCCCCCACACCCCCCATAACTTACTAAAACCAACTCCAAGTCGGAGTAGATTTGGGGAAGAGGTACAACACCAGGGAAAAGTAGTGCTAGGGTCCCGAGCTGACTTTAAAGCGATCTGTCAATCTTGTTGGTATCAATGAGATTGCTGTAACGTTGTTGCTCCAGTGTCAGCATACGAAAAAAATCAGCCTGAAACAACATATCGGCTGTCTGTGACAGAAGATAGCAGGACATGGAGGGCGCGTTATCTTCCTCTGTGACAGCTCCAATACCTCCTTTGCAGCCAACATCTTCGATACTTCCTACTTCTAGAGCACAAAAGGCTGTGGAGGCACATACAGCATACTCTGTGGCTGGTGTAGACTTGGACATTGCTATGGCTGGAGTGAAGAAATCGGCGAAGATATTCTGTCATTTTTCACTCTGAGCCTGTGCCTGGAAGCTTCTTTCAACATCAATCAATGCTTCCTATATTGCAGTTTCTCCATGCTGCTGGTGCTATTGGTGCCACATCACAGCTGATCGCAGTCCATTCATTGCCTCATTAGTCGAAACAGTTGCCTACTGTTTCTGTGTGTCACCATGTCTGTGTCATCCATTGTTGTTCCCATTCCTTTGACGACAGCATTAGCAACTTCTGAATCGATGAGTTCACCCAGTGTTGGCTCCTTGCAGTCCATTGCCACAAACACAGTGAAAGTGCCTGCATTCATGCAGATGAGGATTTTCACATCCTCCTGTCCTGCTACCATGATCTCATCTCCCTGAAAACTAGCACTGGTGCTAAATTCAGCTTTCCTTGAAGCAGTTTCTGATGGTTGTAGCCTTAATGATAGCCATGCTCAATGCAGCGTGTAAATCACATCGGACATTGAAACATAGAATTTGATGGCAGATAAGGACCGCTTGGCCCACCTAGTCTGCCCATTTTCCTACCTAACGGATAAGTTGCAGATCCTAGTTAACCAACAGCTTACTTTCTCCTACCCCCCACTAGGACTGCCTTATGTCTGTGCCATGCATTATTGAATTCCCCCACTGTTCTTGACTCCACGACCTCCACAGGGAGACTGTTCCATGCATCCACAACCTTCTCCGTGAAAAAATACTTCCTCACATTACCTCTGAGCTGTCCCCCCTCTATCTTCAAATTGTGCCTCCTTGTTCTTGCACATCTTCTTTTCTGAAAGATGCTACCCTCTTGGACTTTGTTGATTCCCTTGAGGCACTTTAACGTTTTTATCATGTTCCCTCTCTCCCTTCTTTCCTCAAGGGTATACATATTAAGCTCCTTTAGTCTTTCTTCGTATGTCTTCTGGTGTAGACCCTGCACCATTTTGGTTGCCCTCCTCTGGACAGCCTCCACTCTGTCTATGTCTTTGCGGAGACAGGGTCTCCAGAACTGCACACAGTACTCCAGGTGGGGTCTCAACAACTGTCTGTACAGAGGGATAACAACTTCCTGTTTTCTACTATTGATGCCTCTCCCTATGCATCCCAGTATCCTCCCAGCCTTCCTTACTGCCTTCTCACATTGCTTGCCCACCTTTAGGTCATCTGATATAATTACCCCCAGGTCCCTTTCCATTTTTACTGTTGTCAGTATCTCACCCCCCATTGTGTACTCTTCCCCTGGGTTTTTGTTTCCCAGGTGCATTACCTTGCACTTCTTTGCATTGAATCTCAGCTGCCATACATTTGACCATTCCTCCAACCTTGCCAAGTCCCTTCTCATCCTTTCCAATCCATCTTGTGTATCGTGTTGCAGATCTTCGTGTCGTCTGCAAAGAGACATACTTTTCCTTCCATTTCCTCTCTATGTCACTTATAAAAACATTAAAAAGGACCGGTCCCAGTACTGAACCCTGCGGTACCCTGCTAGTAGCACTCCTTTCATCACTATGGATTCCATTTACTACCGGAGTTTGCATCCTGTTGTCTAGTCAATTTTTTATCCAGGCTACCATCTTGGGACCCACTCCAAGGCTGGCTAACTTGTGTATTATTCTTTTGTATGGGACTGTATCAAATGCCTTGCTCAAATCTAGGTAGGCCATGTCCACAGCCCCTCCCTGGTCTGCTACTTTGGTCACCCAGTCAAAGAAATCTATTAGATTCATCTGACATGACCTTCCCATTGTGAATCCATGCTGTCTGGGGTCCTGTGCCCCACTGGCCTCTAGGAACTCAACAATTCTTTCCTTCAGAAGTGATTTCATCATTTTCCCTACCACTGAGGTCAAACTAACTGGGCTGTAGTTGCCTGCCTCTGTCCTGCTCCCACTTTTGTGAAGAGGAATCACATCTGCCCTCCTCCAGTCCTCAGGTACCACCCCATCTTCCCATGATTTGTTAAAGAGAGGAGTCACCGGTGTCAGTAGTTCTACCCTTAGTTCTTTTAGAATTCTTGGGTGAATCCCATCAGGCACCATTGCTTTGTCCACCTTCAATTTTATTAGTTCTTTCTGAACCCTGTCTTCTGTAAATGGACTGGTATCGACCCCTGTCTTCAGAGTGTTTAGCTTGTTTGGTTTAGGTACCTCCCCCTCCTCTTCCTTTGTTATTACTGAGCAGAAATATTCATTCAGTATCCCTGCCTTTTCACTGTCACCCTCTACCCACATTCCCTCCTCTTTATTAAGCCTCAGTATCCCTTCTTTGGTCTTTCTTCGCTCCCTAATGTACCTATAAAAGGTCTTATCCCCCTTCTTAACAGAGTTGGCTATCCTTTCCTCGGTTTGGGCCTTTGCTATTCTGACTGCCTTCCCAGCCTCTTTCTGCTTTAACTGATGAAGCTCTGTGTCCTGCTCCTTCTGTGTTTCCTTATATTTCCTGAATGCTATCCTTTTCTCCTTAACCTTCCCTGCCACCTCTTTTGAGAACCATAACGTTTTTTTTCCTTTTGTTGTGTTTTATTGATTTGCTTTACACAAAGGCTTGTTGCCTCTGTGATGGCTGTTTTGATTACTCCCCATTGTTCCTCCTTCTTGCCTGTTTGCTAGTGCTTTTCTGAGGCACTCTCTCATTTTCCCAAAGTCAGCCCTCCTAAAGTCCAATACTCTTGCTTTTGTATGGCTTGATTGGATGGCTGTGTTTATTGTGAATGGCACTGTTTGGTGGTCGCTTGTTCCGAGATGGCTACCCACTTCTAAATCTGAGATTCTTTCTCTGCCCCCATTTGAGAGTACCAGGTCTAAGATTGCTCCCTTCCGAGTGGGTTCCAATACTAGCTGTCTGAGGCATGCCTCTTGTAGGGCATCAAGAATGACCCTGCTCTTGGATGTACCTGCAGCAAAGGTGCTCCAGTTAAAATCTGGCATATTAAGGTCCTCCATCAACAATATCTCCCCTTTTTCTGCCATCCTAAAGATGCCTTCTATCATTTTCTTGTCCATTCCCTTCCCCTGAGATGTGGGTCTGTATACAACCCCCATGCAGATTGTGGTTTCATTTCCTGTCTCCAGGGTGACCCAGAGTGCCTCATCTGCTCCTTGTTTACTCTTTAGTTCGATTGCTTTGATCCCTTCCTTTACATAGAGAGCTACTCCTCCTCCTCCTCCTCTTTTACCCTCTCTGTCCCTCCTGCAGATTGTGTCTCCTGGTATGTTGACATCCCAGTCATGGTTCTCTGTGTACCATGTTTCTGTGACTGCCGCAATATCCAGGCAACCCTCTTCCATCAAGGCCACTAGTTTAGGGAGCTTGTTACACAGACTATGGGCATTGGTACTAATCACCCTCTGCTTTTTGATGGCCTTACCCCTTTTAGCCTCATTTCTGTCCTTACTGCCTTTGACTTTTTTTAACATCTGCCTCTGTCCTGCTCCCTAATGACTTCTCTACCTTGGTGTTTACCTCACTAATTACCATGTTTTGGAGGGGAGGCTGGGATTTCCCTACTCCTTTTCAGTGCCTCCCCCCTTGGCTAGTTTAAATGCTTGCCAATGAAGCATTTAAACCTCTCACCTAGGATCCTGGTTCCCCCTTGGACAGATGCAGATCATTCTGCACTATAGGTCTGCATCCTCGGGTGGCTCCCAGTCCCCAATGAAGCCAAAACCCTAGGCTCCACACCAGTTTTTCAACCATTCATTGAATTCCCTGGTGAGGAGTACCCTAGCATCACCCTTGCCATAAACAGGCAGCACCTCCGAGAAGGTTACCATATGCGCTACTTGTCTAAGGCCCCTCCTCAACTCTACAAACTCTTCTTGCACTGCTCTGATCCCATTCCTAGCCAGGTCATTTGTCCCTAGGTGGACAATGACATCCAGCTCCCTCCCTCATGCAGCTGTTCCCAGGATCCTGAGGATACTCTTCCTGCCCCTCCAAGCCGTGGCACCAGGAAGGCACCTTACGTCCCTCTCCCCTTCCTCCCCCATTTCTACCCCCCTAATGATTGAGTCCCCCACCAGGAGTTGTTTCCTTCCCCTTTGGGGTCCCATGCCACCCTCCTGTGGGTCTCCTTTGTGAAGGTTCCCAGCATCCTCCTTGGTCTCCACTGCAGGTGCCTCCATAGAGGAACCACTATCCACCAGAAGAGCGTATGAATTGTGAAGAGGTACAGCTGGAGGGATGCAACTCTGTTCCACCACCCTTTCCCTCCTTGAGCCCACCCTGGTCCAGCCTCTCCTGTTGCCTTGGCAACCTCTGAGGTAGTGGCATTGGCCCTGGTGGTCCCTGGGTGGGGGAGGAGGTTTCACAAATCCTAGCCAGGTCAGCCTGGAGATGGGCAACATCCTCCCTCAGACCAGAGAGGTGCCTGCAAATAGGTCAGCATTGCAGCCTCCAGAATGTCTCCTGGAACACTGCCGCCCCATAACCATTGTACTGCACCACTCCTATCATGTCTTATTTTGTGTCCCCTCTCCTGTTTCTCTGTATGCCTACCCTCTCCTCTCCTTACAACTTTCACCCTTCCTGTTCTGGGTCAGCTACTTCCTATATTCTTCAGTAGCCTCCTTCTTCCTTGCTCAGTGTCAGACTGCCAGCAGCTGGGGGAGAAGTGAGCTACTTTTTCCTTTAGGGGTTGACAAAAGCAATGTTTCTCTATGATCCTTCCTTCCTATTGCCAAACAGAAATTTCCCATCCTCAGTCAATTCCAGTGGCTATTAAAGTAGAACTGGTTTAGGGTGGGTGGGTGGAGAGGTGGGATGGAGGGCAAATAGTAAGAAAATAGGCTAGCAACATGAAGTTGTACTTTGATTCACCTGCTTTTATACTGTCTTAGCCACCCCCAATTAAGCTCTCTCTCTCTCCTCCTCCTACTGATTTTAGCAAAGTAAGTTGATACACTACCCTTCCCAGCACAGAATACACACTGACTTTCTTTCTTTTCTTTTTTTTCACTCTAAATAAGAGCCCTTCTACTTCTAATAAAGTATCTGTCTGCTTAATCTTAACAGACCACTGATTCCTGTTGAGATAGAAGTGTTAAATTAATAAGGAGATGCTTGCTTCTTTTAGTTAGCTGCTTTCTGCTCTACAAGCAAGGCTAGCAACAGGAAGTTGTAATTTGAGTCAGCTGCTTTTATACTGTCTAAGCCACCCCCCCAATTAAGCTCTCTCTCCTCCTACTGATTCGCAAAGTAGGTTGATACAGTACCCTTCCCAGCACAGAACACACACTGAATTCCTTTCACTTCTTTTTTTAACTCTAAATAAGACCCCTTCCACTTCTAATAAAGTATCTGTCCACTTAATCTCAGACACTGACTCCTGTTGAGATAGAAGTGTTAAATTAATAAGAAAATGGTAGCTTCTGTTAGTTAGTTGCTTTCTGCTCTACAAGCAAGGCTAGCAACAGGAAGTTATAATTTGAGTCACCTTCTGTTATACTGTCTAAGCCATACCCCCAATTAAGCTCTCTCTCCTTCTACTGATTTAGCAAAGTAAGTTGATACAGTATACTTCCCAGCACAGACCACACACTGACTTTCTTTCTTTTCTTTTTTTAACTCTAAGTAAGACCCCTTCTACTTCTAATTAAGTATATGTCTGCTTAATCACAACAGACACTGACTCCTGTTGAGATAGAAGTGTTAAATTAATAAGAATATTGTAGCTTCTTTTAGATAGCTGCTTTCTGCTCTACAAGCAAGGCTAGCAACAAGAAGCTGTAATTTGAGTCAACTGCTTTTATACTGTCTAAGCCACACCCCCAATTAAGCTCTCTCTCTCTCTCTCTCCTCCTACTGATTTAGCAAAGTTGACACAGTGCCCTTCCCAGCACAGAACACACACTGACTTTCTTTCTTTTTTTTTTTAACTCCAAAAAAGACCACTTCTATTTCTAATAAAGTATCTGTCTGCTTAATCTCAACAGGCACTGACTCATGTTGAGATAAAAGTGTTAAAAAGAAAATGGTAACTTCTTTTAGTTAGCTGCTTTCTGCTCTACAAGCAAGGCTAGCAACAGAAAGTTGTAATTTGAGTAAACTGCTTTTATACTGTCTAAGCCACCTTTAAGCTCTCTCTCCTCCTACTGATTTAGCAAAGTAAGTTGATACAGTACCCTTCCCAGCATAGAACACACACTGACTTTCTTTCTTTTCTTTTTTTTAACTCTAAATGAGACCCCTTCTACTTCTTTTTTTTTTGCAAATAAGTTTATTTTATAACAAACATTACAATACACAAAACCACTAAAAAAAGAAAAACAATAACCCCTTAACAATACCTTCTGAGGGGTAAAGTAAATCACAGCATATCAGAAAGGGGTACCCCCTCCCCATCCCCACACCAACCCTACCTCCCCCAACCTTGGGCAGCAATCCTGTATGTGAAGTAAAAGAAAGTCATAATATAAACCTAAATAAAGGCCTAAATATGTTAGTAACCTGGCAATTGATAACTGTGGCCATTCTAAGTTAAAATCTTCCTGAAGAATCATTCAACTTAGTTACCTCATACGGGGGAACAAAAGAACGCTAATTTATCCAAATTCCTGCCACGCATGGCCATAGAGGGAAAGGAGAGTCTTCCAGTACCAAAATAGAATATGAATCAAAGAAAGATGAAGAAAACTCCAACTCCTCTAATAGCCATACCTGGCTTTCAAGCACCGTAGAAAACTGTCCCAATAATCATTAAATTTCCTAGTTGAATTAGAGAAAATAGCCGCAGACCTCTCTGCATTTAGAGCATTTAGAAACTCATCCCACCATTCCTTATAGGAGGGAAATTGGTCGCTATGCCAATAGCCAAGGAGGAGTAACTTGTCACCAAAGCCACTAGCTATTTGGTGCCTATGAGCTATCACTGAAATGTGGGCAAACATACTCAAAATGCATACTTCAGCATTGAAGTATGGTGAAATCTTGGCATGAGGGGCCTTAACCACTGCTCCTACCAAATCCCAGAATTTAACTGCCTTAGGACATTCCCATAATTTCCAGATAGTAGTAGCAACAGGGCAGCCACAAGTTTTACACTCTGAAGAACTGGAGTTGTATATCCGAGAAAGTTTGGCTGAGAAAGGTAGAGATTATATAAGAGATTAAACTGAAGACCCTTAATCTGTCTTGCTTGACATATATATATAAATCCGACCAGACCTTACTCCAAATCTCTTCCGGCCAACCCAAAGATAAGTTAGCCTCCCAATAAAAGGAGATTGGAGAAGTGCTAGAATCCCTCCTAGCTAAAATTAGTTTATACAGTTTAGAAACTGAGTTGCCAGATGTTATCAAATCCCTCATCTTCCTCAACAGCTCCCCAGCTTCATCTGTCCCTTTACAACCCCTAAGGAGGGAACTAATGCATCTTTGGATCTGGTACAGCCACAACCGATCTTTAGGTTGAACTTTAAATTTCTCCATCAGAGCAGAGGGCGACATAACTGAGCCTAGTGAAACAAAATCAACTACCCTAGGGTTGGTAGGGAGATTGCCAACATGTCTCCTTATCGGCTGATTCCCAACCAAAAGGTTAGGATTCCTTAAAAGAGGCTGCGTTATATCTTTTACATAGGAAAAGCGTATATAGTTGGTGAAGGGCCCTCATGTCCCACCCCATCAGGGTATCCCTCAGTTTAACGGGAACCTTTGACCATGGAATATATAAGCAGGATTCTAAATCTACATTAACACTGTTAGCCATCAACCGATCCAACGTAAGTCCCACCGAGGCCTCTTCCGAGTCTGACATCCATAAAGCTGCTCTAGCAGCATGGCTAGCCAAATAATATATATAAAAGTCCGGAAGCTGAAGGCCTCCTGCCTTCCTTGAGTAAGTGAGCTTCCTATAGGCCCTACGAGGAGGTTTACTCTTCCATAAAAAGTCAGAACAATATTTTTGTTGATCGAATTAAAGAAAGACCTGGGAAGGTATACATTAAGGTTATAAAGGGAGTAAAAAATTTTTGGTAGGATCATCATTTTAATTGTATTAGTTCTCCCCCAAAAGGATAACGGAAGCTTAGTCCACCTTTCCAGGCTTTCCCTAATAGATTTAGCTAATGGTTTGAAGTTTAAATCTATCAAATCGCCAAGTCCTTTGAGGTCTGAATGCCTAAGTAGAAGCGAGATTTAGGCTGCCATTGCAGACCTAAAGAAAGACACCAACTTTGTTGAAGATACGGAGATAGCGGATGAACCATTGTTTTACTCTTATTCAAAGATAGCCCAAAATTTACTAAAATCAGAGATAATTTGAATAAACGAAGATTCTCGGTCTTGGACATGCAGTCAATAAATCGCCCACAAAAGCTGATAACTTATACTCCGACTTCCCTATACAAATTCCTTGGACTTGCTTGTCATTATTAATAGTCCTAATTAGTGGTTCTAAATATAAATTAAATAAGTACAGGGAAAGGGGACATCCCTGGCGCGTACCTCGCCATAAGGGGAAAGCAGCTGAAATCAGGTTGTTGCATTGGATTCTTGCTGAAGGGCAGGTGTATAGAACCCGAATATATCTCAAAAATTTTTCAGGGAAGCCAAATTTGGATAAAACCTGGAACATAAAACTCCATTCCACCCTATCGAAAGCTTTCTCTGCGTCTAGAGAAACCAGAGATGCTTCCATATCCGGGCACATAGACGCAGAGATTAAGTAAAATATTTTCCTGAAGTGATCACCTGACGAGCGACCAGCCATCTGAATCCCACCTGATCTGGGCTCACTAAATCTAGCCATAGGTTTTAATTCGAGTGGCCAAAATCTTAGCGAAATTTTAATATCTACGTTGAGTAGTGAAATTGGCCTGTTATTACCAACCAAGTCTGGTGGCCTCTGGCTTTTAGGTAGAAGAATAATTTAGCTTCAAAAGAGATGGGTCCAGTATCCCACAGTCATGCCAAAAGGTAAATAGTTGTTGCAATAGTGGTACCAAAAGATCTTTAAACAGCTTGAAAACAAGGGAGGAACCCATCAGGTCCCGGAGCCTTATCCACCTTAAGAACATCAATAGCTTCAATAATCTCCTTTGAGTAAAGAGCCTCTAGCTTCTGATCTCTCCGAGTAAGGGAAGGGGGATGTTTGCCAAAACTCCTTCATCCCAACATTTCCTTCGAAGGGGCAGCGTGCTGGAATATAAGTTTTTATAAAAATCAAAGAAAATAGCTAGTATTCCTCTGGATCCGAGACTAAATTATTAGTACTGGATGTCTCAGCCAGCCACACTCTTAGCCGATGATCTTTGCTTTAGTTGCCACGCCAAGATTTTACCAGCTTTGTTGCCCTGCCCTATATATGAGGCTTCAATCAGGTGCTGCTTTACAACTTCTTTCTCTTAAGGTCCCCGTGATACCAAGCCCTAAGCGTAGCTAATTCTTGGTCTTGGTCCAGGGATCTTAAATCTTCTCCCATGATCTCCAAGGCTTTAATCCTCTCCAAACAATTAGCCAAGAGGCTCTTTGTTTTCTTTTTACGAATTGATGCATGCCTAATCAACTCTCCTCTCCATGTGGCCTTCAAGGCCGACCAAGCCCTGTCCACCGCACTAACAGAACCCCAATTGAACGTAATTGCTTGAGACATAAAGGATCGAAAGTGCTCTAGCAATTTGGGGTCCTTAAACAAACAATTATTCAAAGACCATGAATAGGATCTAGGTGGAGCTGATAAGGGCGTGCATCGAAGCCAATAGGAGAGTGGTCCAAATTACACTACTCCAAGATAGTAACCTCACAGATAAAGGAAAAAACTTGGTGGCTAATCCAGAAAGAAATCAATAAGAGAATAACTTTATGAACAGGGGAATAAAAGTAAATTTTTAGTAGTAGGGTTAATCGTCCTCCATGGGTCAATAAGGCCCAAGGAAGAAGTAAACTCCGCTAATGCCCTTTGAGAGGGAGACAAACGGTCAGCTCTAGACCATGAACGGTCAAGACGGTTGGACTGTACCTGGTTCCAGTCTCCTCCTAAAATTACTGGTCTATCTGCTAGGGGGGCCATAAGCACAGCTAACTGTATGAAGAAGGAGGGTGACTCTTAATTTGGGCCATACACGGATCCCAATACTAAGTTAACTCCCCCCAGCTTCCCTGCAACTATTACATATCTTCCATTGGGGTCAGAAAAAACCTCTGAAGGAAAAAAGGAAATCCCTTTTGCTACTAAGATGGCCACCCCCCTTTTGCTTGGGGAAATCCCTGCCCCAAAAACCTGACCTACCCACCTTTTCTTTAAATGATGAAGCTGTTCCAGAGGCATATGAGTTTCTTGGAGAAAGACTATTGACTGATCAAAATGCGCCAAATGATTTAAAATAACATATTTTTTCGTATTATCCTTCTCCCCTTTTCTTTTCCAGGAAATAATATTCAGGTTGCTAACCATAAAAACTCAAAGGAAAAAATATAAAGCCGGTTGGAAAGCTACCTAAGCCCACCCCAATACTCCCCAAACTCACCGAACTAATAAACCCCCACGAAATTTTCAATAACATCCAACTGAGAACAACCCCACTGGCCCGAAGCCAACTCCAGAAATTCAGGGCCATGGTATCAGAGGTGGGGCGCCTCACAACCAAAGTAGCTTAATCTTAAACTTGCTATCCTGTAAAACCTTTGAGGCCCTATTAAGGAGGAGCCCCAACCCAAGAACTATACATTAGTTTAAGTAAATTTCACTCAATAATAATCCTATTATAGTAGTTTTAGCTCCAACTAACTTAGCTAAGATATAGACCCTAGCCAGTAATGAGGCATCGTTCCGAAAGGGTAACACAAATTCCTTAATAGGAGCTAAGAGGCCAAATCATAGGAACTTAATCTATATAGTCCCACCTGCGCTGCCTCTTCCCCTTCTCTACTCCATAAATAAATTTGTTACCAGTGAAAGGGAGCTTCTTCCATAACTAAATACGAAAAGCTCCCTAATAAATGCTTAAAGCAATACTTTAAACTGTGTAAAGGAAGATAAACCCCACTCAGCCTTCAATCTAAAAAACTAATAAAAAGAAATTTAACTTAGCGAGTCGGTAGGAGGATAACCAAGAAATATCCCAAATTCCAAAACAAAATATAGCTGGTTATTCCCATATATATGTCAAATAAATATCCCTAAATAAACATTAAGCAAATGAAACAGATCGGTTGCACAGGGGGCACAATAGATACAATTAGTCCAAAAGCTCCCTCTAGTGGCTATTGGGTTTACAACTCGTTCCAATAGACTTCTATAGGGGCCGCATAGAGTAGAACACATGAATTAAAAGTCATCTTATTGCCCCCAAACAGAAAACCTGTAATTAAACCACATGAGCATAATAATTCCAGAAGGAGAAAATGTGTCCTTCATAGTCCAAAATTAAATCACATTAGAATCCTGAGTGTCCCCGAGCTACATAAATCAAGCCACCAACAATATGGGAGTATTCAGCACATGATAAACACCAACAGTCACCCTTTAGAAAATAAGTCTGGCAAAGCGATCTTAAGTGCTTTCAAAGTCTCTTCCACTGAATCGAAGTGCTTTATCCCATCCTTTAAGGTGATCTCCAACTTAGCTGGGTATAACATACGATGTTTAATACCCGCAGCCCAAAGCTTCGATGTTACAGGGCGAAAGCTAGCTCGGGCCAAGCGTGACTTCAGGGTCAATCAAGAACAATACGGAGCTTCCTCCCTTCCCATAAAATGGCAGATATTTTCCTAGCTTCTTTTAAGATGAATTCTCGATCGAGGAAATTCAGAAGCTTAAAAATCACAGGTCTCGGAGGCTCCGAAGGTGGCGGCTTAGCCCTGAGGGGCTCGATGGGCTGTCTCAATAATATATTCGGGCCCATTAGGCGAAGGCCCCACCGAGGACTTTAGGAACTTTTGAAGGAATAAAATAGTGTTGGGGCCCTCTTCTCCCTCAGGGAGCCCCAACAAAACTAGATTGTTACGTCTGCTTCTCCCCTCCAGGTCATCTAGGCAATCCTCCAGTTTAGTTATTGTCTTCTTAGCCTCCACAATAGCTAGGCTGCTTTTATCCATATTCCTTTCGATAGAGGAGATCCTGGCCTCAGCATCCGTCACCCGACGGACTAGCTGAGTTAACGCCGGCTTGAAATCCGCCACTCCTCGACCAACTTGAATAATGCCTCTTTATGGTTGTGAGATCGCTATAAATCTTGGCTGGAGTTATTTCCTCCTGTGGAGCTACCGGCGATGAACTCCGACGCGGTCGCTTAGCTTCCAGCTCTTGATCCGAACTCTCCATCTTCGTCTAACACCCAGGGAGCTAAACAAAATAGACAAGTACAGTCTCTATACTTAAGCAGAAGAGGCTAGCAGGATAAAATCTGAAATTACTAGTTTTAAAACGCGGTTTTTGTAGCGGGGAAGGGAGACCCAAAAGTCAGCTGCTATGCCTCCAGACGCATCACGTGACTCCGACCCCTTCTACTTCAAATAATGTATCTGTCCACTTAATCTTAACAGACACTGACTCCTGTTGAGATAAAAATGTTAAATTAATAAGAAAGTGGTTGCTTCTTTTTGTTAGCTGCTTTCTGCTCTACAAGCAAGGCTAGTGACAGGAAGTTGTAATTTGAGTCATCTGCTTTTATACTGTCTAAGCCATGACCCCAATTAAGCTCTCTCTCCTTCTTCTTATTTAGTAAAGTAAGTTGATACAGTACCCTTCCCAGCACAGAACACACACTCACTTTCTTTTCTTTTCTTTTCTTTTCTTTTCTTTTCAACTGTAAATAAGACCCCTTCTATTTCTAATAAAGTATCTGTCTCCTTAATCTCAACAGACATTGTCTCCTGTTGAGATAGAAGTGTTACATTAATAAGAAAATTGTAGCTTCTTTTAGTTAGCTGCTTTCTGCTCTACAAGCAAGGCTAGCAACAGGAAGTAGTAATTTTAGTCACCTGCTTTTATACTGTCTAAGCCACACCCCCAATTAAGCTGTCTCTCTCTCCTCCTACTGATTTAGCAAATTAAGTTGATACAGTTCCCTTCCCAGCACAGAACACACACTGACTTTCTTTCTTTTCTTTTTTTAACTCTAAGACCCCTTCTACTTCTAATAAAGTATCTGTCTGCTTAATCTCAACAGACACTGACTCCTGTTGTGATAGAAGTGTTAAATTAATAAGAAAATGGTAGCTTCTTTTAGTTAGCTGCTTTCTGCTCTACAAGCTATGCTAGCAACAGGAAGTTGTAATTTGAGTCACCTGCATTTATACTCTCTAAGTCACACCCCAATTAAGCTCTCTCTCCTCCTACTGATTTAGCAAAGTAAGTTGATACAGTACCCTTCCCAGCACAGAACACACACTGACTTTCTTTCTTTTCTTTTTTTAATTCTAAATAAGACCCCTTCTACTTCTAATAAAGTATCTGTCTGCTTAATCTCAACAGACACTGACTCATGTTGAGATAGAAGTGTTAAATTAATAAGAAAATGTTAGCTTCTTTTAGTTAGCTGCTTTCAGCTCTACAAGCAAGGCTAGCAACTTTCTGCTCTACAAGCAAGGCTAGTAACAGCTCTTTGCTCAGATTTTCCTTATGAGCAATTTCAACTGCACAAGCTGACTCCCACCAATCTGATTTTTCCAGCAATGTAGGACCTGTAGTGACCTTTTTACATTTTTTATGAGTCCCATATCTATAGGCTGTATGATGCTTATCATGTTGTGTGGAAAAAACAGTAGCCGTATAAATATAAGCTATCTGGCTAGATCACGCAGATGGGCTGAGCAGTTGTCAACATACAACAGATTCATTCTCCTCATTCGATGTAGATTAGCGCCTCAGGATAAAAGCCAATCCTGAAAAGGCATTTGTTGTTCTTGTGTAAGTGTCTGGCAGAAGTGTAAGGTCATTTGACAAACAATGAGGACATCTGCTTTTGCCAGTCACAGCAAGCTTATGCTTTTCTGTCCCATTTTGGTTTGAGAAGTACAAGACAAAAGATTCAGTCTTTTGCCTGTTTGCCTCCGATAGATAGATAGATAGATAGACAGACAGACAGACAGACACACAGACAGATATTTTATTTATAAAGTACCATTTCCATAGACTTTGGTGCTATACAGACAATTCAATAACAAAATACATACAGGCAGCAGCTCAACACAAACTTAAAATTCTATCCATCCCGTTAAAACCAAAATCCGTCATTAAAAGCCGGCTGGAAGAGATATGTTTTTAATGCTTTCTTAAAGGCTTCTACCAAGGGGGCCTTCCTTAGATAACCAGGAAAGGAGTTCCACAGAGTGAGCACTGCCAACAAAAATGTCCTATCCCCAGAATGTTGCAGCCTTACTCTGGGAACTCCAAGGAGGCCTCCCGCAGCAGAGTGGAGAGCTTGGGTGGGCGGTACGGGGCAAGAAGATCTTGCAGATAGACAGGTCCCCTTTTGTGAAGGGATTTATAGGTCAGGAGCCCTACCTTGAAGACAATCCTCCACCTGACTGGCAGCCAGTGCAGTCCACAGAGGACTGGGGTAATAAGATCACTCCATCTCACCCAAGTCAATAATCTTGCTGCCGCATTCTGCACCAGCTGCAGCCTGTGGCGGTTGCTCCCAGATAACCCGAGATACAGAGCTTTACAATAGTCCTGCCTGGAAGTGACAAAAACATGCACAAGTGTGGTCAGATCCTCTGGCGGGATCAGGGCTCGGATTCATGCAATGTTCCTTTTATGATAAAATCCACTCCTGATGATGGCCGACACCTGAGCATCAAGTGTTAAACTGTCATCCAGAATCACGTCCAAATCCTTCACCTGTCTAGATGGAGTAAGGGGAACACCCCCCAACACAAGGTCTGGGGGTAACCTCTCATAGCACCCTCCACCCCAGCGAACTGGATCTACAGTGGCGTGAAAAAGTATTTGCCCCCTTCCTGATTTTCTCTATTATTGCATATTTGTCACACTGGATGTTTTCAGGTCTTTAGAGAAAATGTAATATTAGATAAAGGGAACCTGAGTGAACAAATAACACTTGTTTTTTTTCTTAATTTCACTTATTTAATGAAAAAAAGTTAACCAACACCAACTGGCACTGTGTGAAAAAGTAATTGCCCCCTTACACTTAATAACTGGTTACGCCACATTTAGCTGCAATGACTGCAACCAAACACTTCCTATAATTCAATATCAGTCTTTCACATCGCTGTGGAGGAATTTTAACCCACTCTTCCTCACAGAACTGCTTTAATTCAGTAACATTTGGTAGGTTTTCGAGCATGAACTGCTCGTTTCAGGTCCTGCCACAGCATCTCTATTGGGTTTAAGTCTGACTTTGACTAGGCCACTCCAAAACTTTAATTTT
This sequence comes from Neoceratodus forsteri, assembly GCA_016271365.2. Lineage (NCBI taxonomy): Eukaryota > Metazoa > Chordata > Ceratodontiformes > Ceratodontidae > Neoceratodus > Neoceratodus forsteri. The sequence goes on from CM057455.1 coordinate 126,408,808, forward strand.
ACTTTTTTAGCCATTCTGATGTGGACTTGCTTTTGTGTTTTGGATTATTGTCTTGCTGCATGACCTAACTACGCTTCAGCTTCAGCTGACGGAAGGATGACCGGACATTCTCCTTAAGAATTTTCTGGTACAGAGCAGAATTCATGGTTCCTTTAATTATGGCAAGTCATCCAGGTCCTTAGGCAGTAAAGCATCCCCACACCATCACACTACCACCACCATGTTGGACTGTTGGTATGGTGTTTTTACTGTGGAATGCTGTGTTTGCTTTACGCGAGACATTATGGGATCCATGTCGTCCAAAAAGTTCCACTTTGGACTCATCTGTCCATAGAACATTTTCCCAAAAGGCTTGTGGATCATCCAGGTGATTCTTGGCAAATGAGAGACGAGCGCTTATGTTCTTCTTCGGTTAGCAGTGGTTTCACCTTGCTACTCTCACACAAAGCCCATTTTTGCCCAGTCTCTTTTCTGATTGTGAAGTCATGAACACTGACCTTAGCTGAGGCAAGAGAAGCCTGCAGTTCTTTGGATGTTGTTTTAGGATCCTTTGAGACTTCCTGGGTGATTTTACGCTGCGCCCTTGGAGTAATTTTGGCAGGCCGCCCACTCCTGGGAAGATTCACTACTGTTCCAAGTGTTCTCCATTTGGAGATTATGGCTCTCACTGTGGTTTGATGGAGTCCCAGAGCCTTAGAAATAGCTTTGTAACCCTTTCCAGACTGATAGAGGGCAACAAATTTGTTTCTGATCTTTCAGGAACTTCCTTTGATCATGGCATAATGTCTTGTTGAATCTTTGTGCTGGCAACGTGACTCTGATGGTAAGGGTCAAAATAGTGAGGTTTATATTGAGCAGGGCTGGCTGTAATCAAGCCTGGCTGTGTTCAATCTGCTGACTCTAATTATCCCTTTAATTGGGTTGATTTAACTAGGGGCAATTACTTTTTCACACAGTACCAGTTGGTGTTGGTTAACTTTTTTCATTAAATAAATGAAATAAGTAAAAAAAAAGTGTTATTTGTTCACTCAGGTTCCCTTTATCTAATATTATATTTTGTCTAAAGACCTGAAAACATCCAGTGTGACAAATATGCAATAATAGAGAAAATCAGAAAGGTGGCAAATACTTTTTCACGCCACTGTACAACAAATACCTCTATCTTGTCCGGCTTAAGCCTAAGCCAGTTTTGAGTCATCCAAGCCTAGATCTCATTGAGACAGCTGTTAAATACAGAGTCCAACACCCGGGTATTAGGCGCACAGGACAAGTACAGCTGGGTATCATCTGCATAGCAGTGAAAACCTAGCCCATACCACCTGGTATTGTCCCCCAATGGCAGCATGTACACCGTGAATGACAAGGGCAACAAGACCAAACCTTGCAGTACCCCACAGCACAGAGGCTTTGGGTTAGATGAGGCTAACCCCATCGTCACCCTCTGCACTCTGCCTCTGAGGTATGACCTGAACCAGTTGATGATGTTACCAGACAAGCCACACCAAAACCGCAGGCAGCCAAGTAACACCTTATGGTCCTCGGTGTCAAACACTGCAGAGAGGTCCAGGAGGACCAAGATGGTCCAGTCTCTCCTGTCCCACACTACCAGGAGATCATTAAGCACCCTCTCTGGGGCGGTCTCTGTGCTATGCCCCGTATGAAGCCCAGACTGGTAAGGCCCATAGGTGGATGAAGAGGCAAGATGTCTCTCAAGCTGCATGGCCACCACTTTTTCAATAATCTTCCCTTAAAATGGGAGGTTTGAGACTGACTTGTAATTGCTAAGGTGGGCCAGGTCCAAGGAGAATTTTTCTAAAGGGGTCTAACCAAGGCCTCTTTCAAGGCCATTGGGAAGACCCCACGGACCTCATTCCTCCAGAAACTCCAGACAACCCCAGCAATCACAGGCCCAATCAGGTCCAAACATCCAATCAACAGTCAGGTTGGACCTGGGTCCAGTTCACACTGGGTTGGCTGCAGCTTCAAGATTATGTTCACCACCTCCTCCACCCTAACCAGCTCAAATGCTTCCCAGTCAGGAGGAGTGTTTTGACACTCTACAGGCCGGTCCATGCATCCCCTTTGAGAAATACTCGAGGAGACCTCACCCCTGATAAAGAATACTTTGTCGGCAAAGAATACAGATAGCTCCTCGCATCTACTGCTCAAACCTGCTCCCACAACACAGAGACAGGCAGGATGTAATAGCCCATCGACTGTGTGGAAAAGCTGAGCTGGTCTGTTCTTTGCCGCAATAATCTCTCTAGACAGATATTCCACCTTCTTATGGAAGATTGCCCCCTGATAGTTGGTATAATGCAACCTCAGGGCCAACCTGTCCTCCATCAGGCCAGATCTCCTCCAGCATCTCTCTAACCTCTGCTCCTTAGTCTTTAAACTCCTGAGATACCCATCAAACCAAGGAGGTCTCCAGCGAGTAGACAAGGGATGGACACCAATGGGTGTGATGGAATCAAAGGCCACAGCAACTGCCCCATTATAGGCTATCACTGATTCCTCCACTCCAATCACACAAACCACCCCAACACTTGATAGGTCCAGCACCGCAGATAGTCCCATCGAGAAAACTCCTCTTAACGGGCAGTACCAGATCATCTCAACAGGAGTAGGACCATCTAGGGCTATTTTGCCTCTGATCAGGTCCTTCTTTTTCAAAGAGTGCCCACAGTCAGGATAACCTTGGAAAAATAAGCCTGTATTGTCAGCATTCCACAAATCTGCCAGTTGGTAACAAGAGAGCAGAGGAGGCAGCACTTTGGTAATCCTGGTGTGAGCAGCATTGACTTCTGCATCCTGCTTTTCACCGTGTTCACTTTTAAACACTATCTGACACCAATACTTTCACCTGTACAACCAACCATCTTTCACATTTGAAACTCTCATATCCCATCTGAGTGGCCAAATCCACAGCTTTAGCTTTCAGCATTGGGAAGTAATGTGAGCACACTTATATGGCGCCTACGAGAACCACAGCATGAGGGCATTATCAGCATCACTGTCTTTTCCCTATCTTTTCCTCTTGCAGCTTGAGTTAGAGTTAGAACACCACTCAGCCAAAAATTGCCTCTCGATTTTTACTTATCCAACCCGGTTGGCTTTTTGAAATTTTAAATTCAGCAGCAACTGAGGACAGTGATCTAGTGGGGTTACTCAGGGCTTCAATCACCAAACCCTTTCCATCAGTGTAAGCTTGTTTCTTGGAAGAAGAGACATGATGACACTCAGCATGAGTGAGAAAGGGGCAGATCTAGTAGATAAAGGCAAATAACTGTTTTTAACTGTTCATTAAGTAACTGCTAACTGTTCTAGCTGATTACAGCAAATTACATGATTATTGCATGCACAAAATGCCATGGTGATGTAACGGTACTGTAATTGGCTGTAATCTGCTTTGATTCTGCTATCAGCTGTCTCACTACAGCAACACTCTCCAGACTGGGAGTCCCATTTAAACATAAAGGAACAACTACTGTATATTGAACACAATAACAAATCGGTTCCACCGGAGATGTCCCATTTAAGCAGCCATCCCGTTTAAGTGCATCTTGTCTAAATGGCTTGTACTGTAACAAACTGGTTATGGGATAGACAACAGAGGGTGATGGAGAACTGAGTTCATTCAAGGGAAGGGATGGTGACCAGAGGGGTGGCACTGAACTCAGTAATGGTTGTGTCCTCTTTACTGTCTTTATAAGTGACATTGCAGAGGAGTTGGACGGGAAGGTCTGCCTCTTTGTGGATGACACACAAGTCTTCAATAGAGTGAACACTCCAGAGGGGGTGGAAAGAATGTGCAGAGACCAGAAAAAACTCAAGAAGTTGTCAAGGGGATGGCAGCTGACGTTCAATGTAGAAAACATGCAAAATCATGCACTTAGGGTACAGAAACTCAGAGGTGAAATACAAAATGGGAGAAATGGTATTGATGGACACCAAACAGGATATAGCATGCACCAAGTAGGAAAGGGATCTTGGAGTTATCATCTCTGATGACCTCAGGGTAGGAAAACAGTGCAACAAGGCAGCAGGTAAAGCAAATAGGATGCTGGAATGCATCAGCTTCAGCTGGCAGCATAGCCTAGAGGTTAGAGGAATGAGGTGTGAACTAGCTTGATACATCCAGCAGACCAGACCTGAGTTTGATTCTCACAACCTCCACTTGCATACTGTGACTCTGAGCAAGTCACTTAACTGCCCAGTGCTCCCAGGTCACCCCTGAAAACAGGCACTTGTGCCTAGTGGGTCTTACCTGGTTACCAAAGACTAATATGAAAAAATAAAAAAAATAGGCAGAGGCATCACCAGCAGGAATAGGGAGGTCATAATTCCGCTATACAAGACACTAGTGAGGCCCCACCTGGAGTACAGTGTACAGTTCTGGAGACCTTACCTATGTCAGGACATAGACAAGTTAGAGAAGGTTCAGAGGAGGGCAACAAAGGTGGTACATGGATTGCATCACAAGTCCTATGAGGACAGATTGAAGGACATGAATATGTACTCCCTGGAGGAGAGGAGGGAGAGAGGGGATATGATAGAGACATGCAAGTATCTTACAGGGAGGAACAGAGTGCAAGAATACATTATTTTTCCGTGAAAAAGATGTTCCAGGACCAGAGGGCATGGGATGAAGTTGGAGGGAAGGTGATTCAGAGGAAACGTGAGGTAGAATTTTCTTCACAGAATGGATGGTGGACAAGTGGAACACCCTGCCAGAGGAAGTAGTGGGGGCTGAAACAATCATGGAATTTAAGAATGCATGGGATAGACATAAGGGAATTCTGGAGGTCAGGGATAAGAGGTAACAGACTTCTAGGAAAATGTAAAGTGAACTTACAAGCTCAAATGGCAGACTTGGTGGGCCGTAGGCCCTTATCTGCTGACAGTGTCTATATATCTACAGTACGTAACATGAAAGGGATCTGAGAGTAACTATATTTGATAACCTCAAAGTGGTGAGGCAGTGTGACAAGGCAGTGGGTAGGGCCAGTGGAATGTTTGGGTCATAGGGAAGGGAATCACCAGCAGAAGGAGGAAGGTGGCATTGCCACTGTTTAGATCACTGGTGAAACCACACCTGGAGTACTGTGTCAAGTTCTGGAGACCACATCACAGCAGGGACATAGACAGACTGGATGAGGTCCAAAGGAGGGCAATTAAAATGGTGAAGGCTCTGCATCACAAGCCTTATGAGAAGAGACTGAAGGAGCTTGGTTATATACACCCTAGCATAGAATAAAGATAGGGGGATAGTACTAGAGACCTATAAATACCTCATTGGGGTAGATTAGGTATAGGAGAGCAGTATTTTGTAAAGGAAAAGATGCACAAAAACAAGGGGACATGAAATGAAGCTCTAAGAGGGTAAATTCAAGAGAAATGTAAAGAGGTACTACTTCACTGAAAGAGTGGTGGATGCCTGAAATAGCTTTCCAGTAGAGGAGGTAGGGTGAAAACAGTGGTGTGCTTTAACCATGCATGGGATAGGTGCAAGGGAACCATAGGGGGAAGCAAGGGATGGAGGGAGACAGAGATCAAGTAGGGTCTGTGGTGACAGTAAGGTAGGGAAGAATTGGGCAAGCTGGGTTGGCCAAGCAGTCCTCATCTGCTGTCAAATTATATGCTTCCATAAGAGGAGGGCTGGGAGGGAGGATTAAAGAGGGAGTTAATCACCATCCATAATAAGAGAGCAGGAGAGTTAAGGTTATTCTGGAGTTTACTAGAAAGATAGCTTATATTAGATGATCTGGTGGCTCTTGTACAGAAACTCTAAAATCTTTTATAGTTCATGAAGTTTAGTAAGGGAAAGTGACAATTTGAAGCAAAACCAAGCTGTGCCCCTAGTCCTGAAAAGATCAAGGAGGACAGAAATAACCCATTGATATTTGGGACCCCTCACAATTGACTTTTTAATGGGAGCATGTCTGTCCCACACATGCATGATTTTTTTGTTGAACTGGGAGAGGGCCACATCAATATCAGGTGTGGCAAGAATGGGGGACAAGTCAGTAAAAGAGTTCTCAAAGAGAAGAGTGTCAAGATTGAGCAAATGTAGCAGCCTTGAACAGCTAAATTTGGGCAGGACTAAAGGGAGTCTAATTTTCCTGATGCAAAAGGTCAGAATGTGGTCACTGAAGGCATCAGGTGGTGTACCAGTACCAACAAATTGGTGAGGGTGAGAGAAGGATCTAAACTATAAGAGAGGGGTTGGTAGAGCGGGGCTGGGCCATGAAGACTCAGTCATAACTTGAGAGAGATTAAGGAACTCAATCCTTAGGAAACAGTTGCTGGTTTGGAAGAAAGAGAGACAATTAATGTTGAAATCCCCTAGGAGAATCAGTTCCCCCCAGTAGTGGTGAGCAAAGCAAAGGAGGTAATTGCATCAGAGATTACTAAGGGAGTGGCTTTAAGGGAGGCATAGACTACGCCATTAAAAACTGGTAAAGAAGGTCCGAAAGTGAGGTTAGTCAGAAGAAATTAGTGTGCTGTGGGGGTGGGGTTGGGGATCTACACCTCTTAAGAGAATCAAACACACTGCTGCCATGTTTGCCACGATGCTGTCTGTACTTGATGACAGCAATGTCCATATCTGATACTTTGGAAGAGAACCAAGATTCAGTGGTACAAAGGATAAGCTGGGGTATGCTGGCCAAACCACACTCTGAGAAGGTCAGTTGTGGGTATTAAGGTGGAAAATGCTGAGGCCCTTCGGGAGAGAGAATAAAGAGGGGACAGGGTCAGAGGAAGGATGGCCAGGGTTGATGTTGGCATCACTACACAACAGGAGTAGCAAGAAAAAGAAAAGCAGACTAGGGGTTGGGGGTAGAAAGAAGTAGGCTGCTGGTTAACTAGGATCTGCAGCTTATCCATTAGGTAGGTAAATGGGCAGACTAGGTGGGCCAAGCGGTCCTTATCTGCCATCAGATTCTATGTTTCTATGAAATGTTGGACTTGCATTTTCAATAGACTGGATGGGAAGGAGAGTTAGGAGAGTAGGAAGACAATGCCATGGTTAAGAAATTCAAATTTGAAAGAGCGTGAAGAAAGGAGACCAGGGTTCATAGGATCATAGGTTGTGGTTTCAAGTCAAGTAGCTTCATGAGCCATATGTAGACTTGTTACTTGTGAGTGGATGAAGTCTATTTTCTTCTCCCCCATATATAATAATCTGGTAAATTTGTAAATGATGTCACACTGCTGGCTCTCACAGCCATCCCTGGAAGTGTATTCCACACATCTACTATCCTCTGGTTGAACCAGTTCCCCCTTCTAGTTGTTTTGTACATTTCACCCTTTAGCTGAAAAGGATGCAGTCTAGTAGCCCTGCTTGTTTCTGTCTTTTTTTATTATTCCTGCTGATTCCCAGATCAGTTCATTGTGTAATGCCTTATATATATAACACAGGTCCCCCCAAAGTTTGCGATAAGATATGGAATACATTCCCAATTCCCGAAGTCTATCTTTATATAGTATGTCTTTCCTTTAACAGTATTTACTCTTTTAGTCATCTGCCTTTGCACTCTTTCCATCAGTTTTTTACTACCTACCCCCTTGGGGGTGCAGAATGGGGCTTCATATTCCAGTAGTGGTTTCACCAGAGATTCATACAATGGCACTAAAACCTCTTCTTTTCTACTATTTATATGTCTCATTATATTCTCTACAATTTGATTAGCTCTCTTTACAGCCTTTCTGTATGTGTTTTGAAATTTAGAGTGTTAGTTATTAAGATCCCCAGGTCCCTTTCATTCTCTGTACTAGAAATGATCTTGTTGTTTATGACATATTTCGCTTTAATATTGTTACACCCAAAGTGCATGACTTTGCATTTACTCTCATTAAGCCTTAATTTATGTTTATTTGCCCAATTTTGTAACTCCAGTAATAATTTTTGGAAATTCATTATAGATTCAGTATTTATTTATTTTATTTACAGTAGTTTGTGTTGGCCGGGAAGGAGGACTAGACAATTGTTTGCCTATTTTCAGCCTCATCACAGGGGAGGGGGATGCAGATGGATGCCAACTGACATTGAACCAGATTTTAAGCTGTTGGTTGTATTTTTCATGAATGCGGGAAATTTGGGCAGGACACCAGGGAAATTCCCTGACTCATCAGTAGGGGGACCCCTTGGCCGGTTTCCACAGGACTGCCAGAATGGAGGAACCAGCAGAGCAGGATGTGCTACAGACATGGGGAATGGCTGATATTCCTGTACTTTCCTCACAGTAACTGGTTGATGCTGAATTTGTACTAGATACTTTTGGTCCGGAAGACATGGATTGCAGTCAAATAGATCCAGAAATGGGTGTACTTAAGGAAGGAAACAGTGCCCAGCACAAGGCAAGTTTACCTGTTATGTTGACTCTGGACCATTGTTCTGATAAACAATGTCTCTTGCTGTTGAAAAAAGAGAGAATTCTGGCAAAGGCACATGAATTAGACCAGGAGTTGCGTCTGTTAATAGCAGAGGCAGCTGTCGGCAGCTTGACGACAGCTGTCAAAATGCCACTGAGTCATCCTGCTTCTGTGAAGCAGCCTGTCAGTTCTACTGATGCTGCTCAGCCTCCCATTGAGAAGTCAGATTTGGAACTGGGTGCAGCTTCCGCTGTAGTTGGCAGTAATGAGGAACAGTAAAAACTGTGCCAACAACCACTTGGATCTGTGGATTTGTCCCCAGCTGTTGAATTGTCTTGCAACAGGCCCACTAAACATTGATTGGGAGTTGGGAAACAGTATCATCCTGGTGTAGTGTGCAATAATGAGCCTAGAGGCCCTGAAATCACCTATTCCTTTATGGATAGATGCAAGACAAAAGATTGGGGCTCTAGAGTTTCTTAATCTCTGATGGACAATGACATAAATGTAAATTTTGAATCATGGTCTCTGGAGCGTGCATTGACACAAGCTGGATTGACTCAGGAACAGTTGGATTGTTGGATCCCAGACTCGAGTGACCCTTCCTACTAGACTTTTACTAATTCCCTACCATCTACAGTGGCCACCAACAAGAAAACATCAAAGAGCTCCAACTCACCCCGGGGTATTAACTACTGTGCATACTGAAATTATTGTTATTAATGCTGTTTCTCCTGTGCATGTTTATAATAATAATGAATAATGATATGCTGTCTGTAGATGCTGCACAAAATACTATTCCTAACAGAGAGGAGAGGGAGCCACTACAATTAGGACCGAGTGAGGAGGAATTAAACAGAAACCCTGATGGGTCAGCACTAGCACCCATGTTTAAGCTCTCAGACCTATTTGTCAATAAGGGTGAGCCAGCCCCTAGATGCAATGCAGTCTGGTGCTGTATAAGGGGGGTTTAGAACCCCCCCAACAGGATATACATTGCCAAAAATTTGTTAAAAACATCAATGAAGTTCTTTTCCTCTGAAATATTTGCATTGATTGGGTTAGGTAATGGCAATTATGATGTTAGTTTTAAAACTGTTTCAAGTCTTGATCGGTTTTGGGCCCAAAACCAGTCACTTAAGAACAAACCAATCTGGATTCCTTTTCATGTAATTCCATTAACCAAACTCCTTGTTAAAACTATTACGGTTCTCTTCAAAAATGAAGGGGTTAATGTAGAGGATATTTTGTTTTGGCTTAGGCAACGATGTGAAAAGTTGGGGAAGCCTCCTCCAAATTTGGACAGCGAACAGATTTGGGATTGGAGTTGGAGGATTAAGGTAAAGTTATTTTCTACTAACTCAGACCCAGTCCATTCGCCGAGCTCATTCTATCTGGGGAAGGAGCAGGGAGCCATTTTTTACATGGGTCAGCAGAGATCTTGTTTCAAATGTGAGTCTAGGTCATATCTTGGCTCTGTACATGATTCTTCCCATTGCAGCCACTGTTTGGAGTTTGGGCATACTGCCTCAGCTTGTCTAAACCTGTTCAAATGCAATCTTTGTGAACAGACGGGGCATGCTTATGGGTGGTGTCCTTGGGCCTCCCATAACAGAGAAGACTGCCCTTCAGATGAAGGCCTGATTAATATGGTCCAGCACCACCAGCAGGCAAAGAAAATTGCTGACCAAGGCACTAGGGGCATGAATAGTCAGATCTCAACTCCACTGCCAGAAGCTCCAGCAAAGAGGCTGGCTGGTGCTCCTACTGCACATCAAGCTACTGAGCCTCAGTTAGAGGAAGCCTCAGTTCCAGTACAAGCAGCTGCTTCAGATGCAGTAGAAATGCCCCCCTCCCGCCTCCACCAGGAGATAAGGAACTACCATTTAAAACAATTCTCCAAAAGAAAAGAACTAGGAAGGGGAAAACTGTTCCCAAAACTGATTCTGCTTCAGAAACAGTAAAAACTGGGAATACATTTGATTTATTAGCATCTGAAGGTACTGATGGAGATTCTGAAGGGGAGGATACAGATACATCTTCGATGGCCTCTACTACCGATACATAAGTGGGAAAGAGGGACTCTATAGCTAAAAGGATATGACAGCACAGAACATCTAAGCATTCTTAGGATACTTGGTTTGATGGGAACGCCTTCACATATCACAGTCTCATGCACTTTCTCACACTGACAATATTGAATATCAATAGTATCAAGAGTGATAGGAAGCGTATAGGGGGCACTACTTTCCCTTCAAGAATTACGCTGTGATATTCTTTTTTTGCAAGATACAAGGCTGAAAACCCACCACGAGCTTCAACAAGCTTCCCAGGCCTGGACCTCTGGTCCCTCTTTTTGGTCTACTGGATCAGACCTGTGTGATGGTGTAGGTAATCTTTTTTCTAACCTCCTTTTTAAAAGTTTCCAGGTTGATTGACATTCACCCTGGTAGGGCTTTATTATTGGACATTTCTTATTTTTCTGAAAGATTCCAATTAATTGCTCTTTATGCTCCCCAGACAAAGGCACAAAGGAGTGCCTTATTTAATGAAGTTCAACCTTACTTATATACATCTAGAATGTTGTTAAGGCTGGGGGATTTCAGCTGTGGTCTCTCCACCCAAGATGGGGCCTGCAGACCACTAAACATTTCTGTGACACTCAAACATTGAAGCACATACTTCAGACTGCAGGTTTAATTGATGCACATAGGTCAAGGCATCCTGTGGGAGGATATACATGTTTCAGGGGAACACTTAAAACATGTATTGATTTTATTTTTATATCCCTCTCTTTAAAATTAAGCAGGTTAAAACTTATCCAAGTGAGTTTTCGGATCATGTTGCTGTGCAGGTTCAGGTTTCCTGGGATAATGCCCCTAGATGTGAAAAAAATAAATGGAGACTTAATGAGTCGGTTCTAGAGGATCCGTACCTTAACAACAAATGGAGAAGGTAATGAGTGTTTAATTTATATGAGGATAGTATAGAACAGTGGGAAGACACAAAAAAGGGATGGCAAGAGTTCTTCAAGCAGAGAACTCAGTAGCTGGCCCCCAAAAATACATTAAGTACTTGCAGTTGAGACATCATTTACAACACCTCATTTCAAAAGCTGCACAATCCTCACAGGATTATAGTTCACAAATGCAGAACACTTAGCAAAAGATGGCTAGTATACAATACAACAGGGCACAGTCATTAAACCAAGAGCTAAAATTTGGAACACAGATGCATGTGGGCTCACTAGATCCTTTTAAGGAATGTAAGAAGAGAGTGGAAAATAAAATTATAGAATTTATTTCTCCTTCTGGAACTTTGGTTCATTCCCTTCAAGAGCTCTTAAAAATGGTAGAAACATGTGACAGAACAGTTTGGCTCCCCCCAGACAGAGGTGAACACACAAGAGTTATTACGGTCTTTGGAGCTTCCACCAGTAAAAAGGAAGATGCTGAGCAGTTAATTGCCAAAATAACCTTAGATAAAGTTACAGCAGCAATTTCTCGGTTGGCCCCCCATTCAGCACCAGAAACAGATGGTTTAGGGGCCGGAGTCTACAAAACATTTTGTGATGACCTAGCCCCTGTCCTAGTACTTCTATATTATTTTATATTGGATTCCTCTACCTATGGCTCATCCATGCAGGAAGCTATTGTGATGTTATTATATAAGAAAAACCCCAAGGATAATATTAATAATTGCCACCCTTTAAGTTTGTTGAATACAGACTTTAAAATTTTAAGTAAGATTTTTTTAGCTAGACTAGAGAAGGTAGCAACTTACCTAATTAGTCCATCACAGTCTTGCTCAGTTCCAGTGAGAAAATAACAGGACAATCTTATTATATTACAAAAATTATTTTCTAAGGGGGAACTTGGCCATCTACATGGTTTCTTGCTTGCATTAGACAAAGAAAAGGCTTTCAAAATATTGTCTAATAGATTTCTATTTGCAGTTGTAATGGCCTTTGGTGTACCTGAGCTGTTTGTAACCTGGATCAGGTAGATGTATAAAGGTACAATTATGATACCTAATGTCAACGGGTGGTTAAGGGATAAAATTTGAATTTGGAGGGGAGTCAGACAAGGGTGCCTTTTAAGCCCGTTGCTTTGTGTATTTGTCATAGACATTCTGATTTGGCAGCTGAATGCTAATACTAGAATTAAAGGTATAATAGCTATTCCACACATCCCTGCCATAAAAGTATTGACTTATACAGATGACATGGTACTCACTGTTTCCCCTACAGTTCCTGAAGTAGAATTGGCTACCTCTTTAAGGAAGTATTTGGAAGTTTCAGGGTCCCATATCAATATTGAGAAGAGTAAAGGGTAACTATTGGGTCCACACCGGTGCCACCTACAGGGCAGCTATTAGGGAATCAACTCACAAAGCAGCCAATTCCTGTACTAGACATGGAATTTGGACCAGGAGATATGCCTACACATAACTGGGACAAGGGTCTCCTCAGGGCTACACAGATAGTAAATTACTGGAAAGGACAACGGATATAAAAAAAAAGAAGGGTAATGTCAATCAAACCTTTACTACTTCTGCTGTTTTTATATCTCAGTTATGTTTACCCACCTCCACAAGAAAGGATCACAAGTCTTTATAGTCTTTTCTTTCAAGCCTTCTGGGGTTCCCATTTGAATCCAGTTAAAAGGGAATTTACATATCATCCTGTTAGTAAGGGGGGAGTTGGTATGATTAATCCAGTTACCTTTTATATAAGTTTGTCTTTTTCATATAATTTCAGTTTAGCCTTGAAACCAGGACCAGTACCATGGAAAGGACTAGTGGAATCCTGGTTGGGACCTCGTCTTCCCCTATGTGAAGATAAACAACTGAGACTCAAATAGGCAGCTAGCCCCCCGGTATCATTTAGACACTATCAGACATTTCATAAAATGGGATATTACCCCAGGCAGATTTTGACAATAGACAAAAAATCAATCTATAATTTGATTTTACAAACAGGATGCAAATCTGAGATAGTTTTTCCCAGTTGTCCCGAATCACATCTAGGAACAGTCCTGAAACATTTAATCAATATTAGGATTCCCCCATATGTATGGGATTGTTCATGGTTGTGTAATTTTGACAGAATAAGTGTTAAAGGGAACAACAAACACAAACAGCTTACTGAAAGATATTGTTCCAGGGAGGCCTTCAGTCTGGAAATAGAAACACAGCAATAGCTATTCTTGACCTGCTCTTATATAAGACCTTTTTGGAAAGCATTAGCTGAAACCTGGAGGGAACTGAAGTTTTTATCTTTAGATTATCCATCCTTGGTTTATGGGCCATCAGATAGTTCCTTTTGCAGGTATCAAGCGGATACAATTTATACTGTGTTTGTGCTCATCAAATATTTTATTTGGCAATCAAGGTGTTTATGGATATTACAACAGAAAATGGTACCATATCCAGAACTGTTACATAATATCAGATCTGCTCTTACCAAAACTATACAGCTTGATATTATTTGATTTTCACCAGAGAAAGCTAAACATTTATGAATTCATTGTGCAGAATGGTGTAACTAAGTTCAGAACTGATTGTGTATTTTTCATTATGTCTTTTCTTTAATTTGATAATCTCCTGAGTTATTTCTTTGCTTTTGTGTCTTGTAACTGCTATTTAATGAAATCCAATCTTCAATAAAATTCCCCTACCCTGTAGGCAGAGGGCACTAACCCTCTGTACTGCAGGGATGAAGGAGCTCAGTAATGGCCAGATGTCAGCTAAAGGAGGAAGCTATGGCGAGAGCTCCAAGGATGGATGAGAACCTGATTTGAGAGAGGAAATGATTATGGAAGCAAATATAGAGAGTTTACCCACTGGATATATAAGCAGCTTAGATGAAGAAGAATGTGAGGAAGAGTATGAAGGAACTTTTGAAGCTGACATGGCAGAAGCGGTTGCACAGCTAGAAAAAGAAATTGAGGAGCAACGCAAGAGACTTTTTCAAGGACTTAGTGGCAGATGATGGTATGAGAAAAGAAAAGCCAAGCTATCACGTTGCCAGTGGAAAAAGGAGCACTTGGCAGGAGGATCCCAGGATGAGAAGAGTTTTCAGATGGTGGAAGGAATAGCAAGCAGAACAGTTCTTGACAGGAGTGAGAAGCAGGAGGATCAGTTTTCTGATGGACCAAGGGTACAGATAACCGTGGAACAGGAAGGAAATAACACTTCCTGCCGGGGAGAAGAGGCAGAAGCAGCCGGTGAGAAGGAGCCAGAAACAAGAATGCTGAATCAAACCACGAGGGAAGTACTAAAGGAGGTTTTCCAGCTAGAGGATCAAGAGCATAGTACAGGGTTAATGGAAGAAAACTGGACATGGGACAAAGCCCTCAGAAGAGTGGGCTGGAAGCAACAGGCCAATGGGACATGGTTTTCCAACACAGATTGGGAATTATCACAGGAGGGAGAAGGAGTACAGCTGCCCCTGAGACATCAGCCACGAGGTAAACCAGCGTACAGTAAAATGGTGGAGTTTCGGGGGCGGGGCAGGCAAAAGAAAATAATTGGTGTTCTGGTGCTGGACATGGGAGGACATCTATAACAAACATTGAGAAATACCCCATTATCGTTATTTCAGCAGAGGCTCAAAGTAATTTAGGGGAGCCTGAAAACAATGGGATGTTCAAAAATTCTGAAAACAGAGCCTGATGGGAGGGGTAAGGAAAAGGGGTCAGATAGACAACACGATGTTATGGAAAATCCAGTTTGGGTACAAGAAAATGACAGCAATATGCAGAACAATAAAGAAGGGACAGAACTTTTGCAGATGGAGGAGCCAGCAGTGCAGGAACTTGGCCTTTTTGAAAGAGTTCACCAAGAGACAGTAGGGGCTACTACCCCCCTGGTCTCCTCAAATCATAGGCTGAGATATGCAGACCTTTTTTCAAAATCTCAACCCTTACCCAGATGTGACGCAGTCAGATTATGTTTAGAGGGTCCAGATCCAAGGCTTTATGTTGTGAAGAAACTTCTAAAGGAAAGTATGAAATTTCCTGCATTGGATATATACTTTTATTCACATCTCTGGGGAAGACAATTACGATATTCGTTTTGACATCATAATGGTCTGGAAAGGTTTTGATCACTGTACAATCAAATGAAGTTTTCCCCTTAATTGGTACCCTTTATGGCAATCTCTTTTGACAAAGCCACTGATAAAAGCTATTACTGTGATGTTTCAAAATGAAAATATACATGCAGTGGACATCCGTTTTTGGTTACAACAGAAATGTGAGGTGCTTAGTGCTCCACAGGCTGTAATTGATTCAGAACATTTTTGGACTGGGGCATGGAAATTCACAGTAAAATGGAGACAGACTTCCGAAGGAATTTAACATGTACCTAACAGTTTCTTCCTAGGAAAAGACAGAGGGGTAGTTTTCTACCCAGGACAGCCAAAGACGTGCTATAAATGTGGGGCAAGAACACATTTATCTAATGTCTGTGATAAATAAAGATGCGGGATATGCCACAAATATGATCATGTTACCATGCAGTGCGTAAATCGCTCAAAATGTACTTTTTGCAAAGAGTTTGGTCACATTTTCCATGATTGACCTTGGGCTGCAAGGAACATTATCAATCCAGAAATCTTGATACAAAAGGCACAGCTGCAGGAGGCAGGGCCCCCGGGAAGAGGATAGGAAAGGAGAGAAAACCAACAGGAAGTTACAGAACGTGGGCAGGTGAATGAAGGTACAATTGGATCGACTCTGGAGCCTGAAACTGTAGGGGAGCACAGCATGGAGGAACAAGACCAGGTTGTAGGACAAGAGAAAGAGCAAGTGCCTTCAACTTCAGGAGGAGCATCCGAGTCAGGGCAGAGGGGTTTAGTAGAAAAAGGTGGTGGGGAAGTGAATGGACTTGCCCCCAACCCAAAGGACAGTGCACCTCCTTTAAGGAGAAGTTATAGGAAAGTCAAGTAGCCACAACCTTGCAAAGAGGTAGAAACAACTAATCCTTATTGTGTACTCAATACAGTGACAGAAGGGGTCTCAGATTTTGAAGACCAGATATCTGATGCTTCAAATCCAGTGGGAACTTTGGACAATCCTGTACTTGGGCTTTTGGAAAAGAAGAAATCAAGGAAAAAGAAAAAGAAAAGATAACAAAAATGACTTGGTTTAAATGAATAGTTTCACTGTATCTTCCCTAAATACCTGTAGTATAAAAATGCAGGGCATAGGATCATCATATTTTCGTCACTGCATGATTTAAAAATGAATGTCATTTTTTTTACAGGAGACTTGGATGGATTCCTTAGTACAAATGGAGGCTGCTAAACATGACTGGGTGTGGAGCCCATCATTTCGGTCATTTGGGGAAGATAGAGCAGATGGGGTTGGAATCTTATTTTCAGGAACTAATTTTAAATGACAAAAACTGGTAGATGTGATCCCAGGAAGAGTATTAATACTGGATGGAATATGGCAGAAGAGGCCAAGTAGATTTATCACTGTGTATGTGCCCCAACAAAAGGCACAAATAGTAGACCATTTTGCTCAGGTGCAACCTTTTTTGGTCACAGTGAAAGACATTTATTTAGGTGTAGACTTTAATTGCTCCAAGGATGCTGAAGGTAGGATAGAATAAGGGAAAAATATATATTGTGACTCCCAGGTTTTAAAAAAGTTTGTCATCACAGCAGACTTGGTAGATGTCTCAGCACAGGCACACCCTAAAATCACACATACAATATGTAAGAAATAACCTTACAACCAAGATAGACTATGTTTTCTTTTCAAAACATATAAATATTATCAAAACAGTAGCAGTTCCAGTAGACATGTGAGATCATTTATTAATATACACTGTTCTAAGTATTAATATGACAACAAAAACGATGTATAATAAATGGAACATGAATATTGCAACATCAACAGTACTCACCGGAAGTCAAAATACACCTGAGGGAATTAATTTCGGCTTGCATTTTGGTACTTTTTATATATGATAGTGTAGGGAGATGGTGGGAAAAAACAAAAAATGGATATCAAGGATTGGTGTTCTAGGTATGGGAAACAGAAGGTGCAGAATGATTTTATGAACTACTTAAGTTTAAGAATGCAACTATATACTGTAAACTTTATTCAGCAACACATATAAATAAACAGGATTTATCTGATCAGATTAACAAAATAAAAATAGAAATTAGAAAATTTCAATACAACAGAGCTACTTCACTTCAGGCAGAGATGTCTTATGGCACTCAAAAACTACGCAGGTAGATCCATGTGAAGCCTGCAAGGAGAAAAGAAATTATTCGCAAATTGTAACTTTGCTGGATTTAAATGGTCAAGAGCTAAAACCCCCCAAAGAATTACATCTGTTCTTGGAAGAATATCTGGATAGTTTTAATATAGAAACTGAGGTGAAACAGGGGGATATACAGGATTATTTAAGTGAAATACAAGTCCCATCATATCTTCAAACGTTAAAGGCTGACATAATAAAACCAAATATGGTACAGGAAGTGGAGGAAACAATAAAGAATTTAAAACAAGGAACATCTCCTGGCAGGGATGGTATACCAAATGATTTTTATAGAGCGCTAATGGATGTTCTTTCACCATGTCTGACTGATCCCTATAATTCTTTTTTGATGGGTCCAAAGGAGATATCGATAGATTTTTCAAAAGGAATTATATATTTTTTGCATAAATCTGGCAGTAAAAAAGATATTAATAATTGGAGGCCAAAAAGTATTTTGAATTCTGATTTTAAAATCTTGACACATATTTTACAAAACAGGTTAAGAGAATAGCTCAATATTTAATACATCCTTCACAAACCAGTACAATTCCAGATAGGAAAATCCAAGAAAACCTCTCAATAATTAGAGATGCTTCTGAATATTGTAATGTAACCCCCCTGCAAATGGGGGTTCCCAAAAGACTTCCAGGAGCTTGCTTGAATGCTCCAAGCCTGAATGGTGTTTGGCATTTAAGCCATTTATCAGTGAGTGTTTTTAGAGCCTCTGGTACTGTCTCTTTAAGAGCTGTCTGCTTGCAGACATAATTAGTTTGTATGGGGGGACTGTGTGCTTCTCTGTTTGAGTACCACTCGAGCTGTTGCCAATTCACTCCATTTTGCAGTCACTAGGAGTGCAAAGGGAACCTATCTGAAAGATGTAACTGTTTGCCAGAAATCATTTAGAGTAATAATGAAATTACAGTTTGTCTAACCTGCTTTCTTTGCAGTCAGAACTGTGTCTGCCTAGTTCCCCATTCTGGTTTTGAACTGCTGAACTGGACCAATCAGTGTGGGGTAAGCAATCTAAAATGGTGCCTTGGACGAATCAGAACTTGGACTCATAATCTGAGCCAGCCACAAGAGGATTGTATGGGCAGTGACTCTGGGAGATGTAGTTTAGACTTCGGCGCCTTTTTGGACCAACAGGAGCAGTCTATTGTGAGTGACAGCCAATCCAGTCAAGAACTGGGAGGAACTCAAAGGAAGTGCCCGGTTTTGTCTGTTGGAGTTTCAGTTTTAGCTCTGGCAGTGAAGGGGAAAGGAACCCTGTGCTCCTTCAGTGCACAGTTTTAGTCGGGAAACATGTGTAAGGTCCGGAGTTCCGGTCTGCAGCTTGTGTAACTGCTTGTTAGGACTGAATCCGTCCTGTGAAGAGAATCAAAGGATATCTGAAGAGTAGAAACCAGGCTCACCCTGTAGAAGACTGGAGAAATTGCTAGTGCACTCGGTCTGTCAGGAACTGAATGCTGTGTGTTCTCCTGGGTATTGGCAGTAATTGCAGTCGGGATAGAGAAGCGCCTGCCGGGTATACTACTCTCTTTGCCATATAAATGTGTGAGGAGTCTCGTGAGCTCAAGAGTAGCCCTGCTGACATTGAAGGACCCTATCTTGTTTGGAGGTCGTGAGTACTAATTCAGGGTCGCTCCCTGTTGAATTGCCACATTGAATCCAAATAGAATTACTGTACTGCTGACTGTTTAACTAATTTTTCTTTTCTCTGTGTGAAAGGGCCCCTACCAGCTGCCACGGTTTGGACTAGCCACTAGGGCTTGGGTACCCAGGGACAGTAACTGGTAGGGATAGGCCTGTGCACAGAGCCATAGGTAGATGAGTAAAGTATAAGCTAATTAACCTGATTTCCCCCTGTCCTTGTTATATTCCCCCTAAATAAATCAGAGCTGCTTGTTTCAGCAAAGTTATACTGCCTGAGGTATTTGTTCATGTTAAAGTATTGTACTGTGATTGTTGCACTGTGTCTTATTTTTACAGGAGGTCCCAGTGCCTGAACCAGCCCTGGGGGTAAGTGTATACTGTGAAGGTAATTCTGATATATTGTGTGGGCCACTAGTGGGAAGAAAGGGGGGTTGCAGTGTCCCAGAGGGCTGTGACCAAGTAAGTTTAACTATTGCAAACCCTGACCTCTGGGTGGAGGCACCCGCCATTGGATCCAGGCCCCTCAACCTGTTAGTGGCAAATCAGGCAGGGGTAGTAGCCCCTGGGATAGCGCCATCTAGGGGTTACAGTAATAAATATGAAATGGAGTATTTTTTTCTAGCCTTAGACCAACAGAAGGCTTTTGATAAAACTGATCATAAATATTTAAGTGCTATTATATTATGGGATTCCAGTAGCTTTTGTAGATTGGGTAAAACAGTTATATGACAAAGCAGGAACCATGCCATTATTTCATGGGAGGGAAGGAAGATATATTAAAGTTAAAACAGGGGTTTGGCAGGGCTGCCCACTCAGCCCATTAGTATACTTGTTTGCACTAGACCCACTAATTAGGAGAGTGATTGTCAATCTGGCTATTGATGGTGTGAGGGAGTTTCCGACACAGGAGGAATTGAAGATCATTGGTTATGCTGATGATTTGTGTATGTTTGTGAAGGATGAGATAAGTGTGGATAAATGTTAAAGGAAATGGAAAAATATGAGAAGGTATCAGGGGCTAAACTGAATATGGAGAAATCAAAAGGGTTGACCTTAGGGCCCAGGAAAGATAAAAAAGACAGGATTGGGGGATACAAATTAAAAAGGAACCAGTGAAAATATTAGGAGTATACTTTAGATTTGGGGACATGGCAATATATGAATGGGAGAAATGTTTGTTGCTATGTGATGCGGAAGTTCAAAAATGGAAAGGGTGGAGAATATCAAAACAAAAAAGGGTGCACATAATAAAGCAATTTTTAATTCCGATTTTGTTGTATGTTAGTACAGTATTTCCTTTACCAATTAAATTAGAAACTAGAGTAATGAGTATTTTCTTTCAGATACTCCGGGGGAGCTGACTTAATCCCGTAAAGAGGGAATACACTTATTTGGTTAAAAAGAAAGGAGGCCTAAATATGGTTCACCCCATAGCCTTTTTTCATTCACTAATTTGGTCAAAATTCTTATTGGTAGGGTTTCAAGAAAAAGAAACACAGGCCAAGATTTGGATGCAGGGAGTTTTAAATGAATATTTGACACAGTGGGAGGACATTTCCCCAAAACTGGCAAGACAGTTAAGAGTTCCAGAATATTTTAAACCAATGGTACAGAAACTGGTTAAATGGAAAGTTAAAAGGGAGGATATATTACTCAAAACTAGAAAATGGAACAATCAGAGTGTGTTGGACAGCATGGATTTTATGAATCCAGAATTTAGAAATTGTAGCCCATCAAAGATTCCTTTAGTGTGTAAACAGCTAATGGATCCAAGAATTCCACAGAAAATATGGGACACGGTGTGGTTGTGTGCTTATGGTAAACTACAGGTTAGAGGGAACCATAAGCATAAAGCTGTTACAGACATGAAGTGCCTGTACCCTGTGGGCAGGATATTCAAAGCAGTCACGCATGGCGCAACTGAGATGCACTGGTGCAACTGCGGAAGTGCGCCATGGAGTGATATTCAGCAGGAGCTAGTGTGCAGCACAAGTCACAGTGCGCCAATGCGCAACCCTAATGAGGCCATGTGCAAGGGCAGGGGGCAGGCCCATGAATGTGTGGCACAGTGCGATATTCAATCCCCTACTCATGGCACAAGTGCAGAGCAATGGCCAGATGCGCCAAGCAGACATAAGCCTATAAATACAGGGCACAAACAGGGGGACCGCACTTGCGCCAGGGGCGAGAGTGAGAGAGAGTGAGAGAGAGAGAGAGAGAGAGAGAGCAAACCACCAGACTGTGGAGGGAGGAAACAGTAGGAACAAGGTACAACATGCTTGTGAGGGACTGGAGGAGTGGAACAGGCAGTCACAGCGGTGTGGGACAGAGGTGGCTGTGGAGTGCAAACCAGGGGCAGAGGGAGCAACAGGGAGAGGCAGGCAGAGAGAAAGGCACTGCCCCACGGTGGCAAGTGGACAACAGGAGCCAACCGCCCAGGGGGAGACAGGACAGTAGGGGCCATGGCCAGTGCAGCCTTCCAGATGGAGGCCATAATGAAGGGTGGAGGCAGGAGGAGGGGCATCGTGGTCATGGAAGGGCCCGTTGGCGGTACGACCAGAACAGGTGGTACCATGCCCTCACCATACCCCTGAACTGGGTGATTCTGAGGCAGCTCTGTGAGCTGTGCAGTGAGGAGATGCAGGCACCCACTAGACGGAGCCATGCCATGTCAGTGGAGACAAAGGTGACAGCTGTCATGTGTCTGCTCACCACGGGCACCTTCCAGAGACCAACAGAGGACACCACAGACATGACCCAGTCAGCCACGTCATGGCTCCTCACACAGTTCCACAGGGTAGCATGGATGTCTGGCATGCTTGGGTCCATTGACTGCACCCATGTGGACATCGACATGCCACCTGGTCCTGAGGGCATATCATACGTGAACAGGAAGGGCTACCCCAGTGTCAACTGCCACGTGGTGTGTGATGCCAGTGGGTGCATAACCAATGTCTGTGCCACACACCATGGGAGTGCACATGACACATTCATCTAGCACAGCTCTGCACTGTGCCACAGGTTTGAGCGTGGGGACATCCCCACAGGCCACCTAGTGGGTGAGTATGGGATGGCCATGGGGAGCTGGGAACAGCAGGGCATGGGATGGGGGTGGCCAGGGTGGGTGCACTGGCGAGGGCACCAGGGATGGGCAAGGGGCACAGCAACAAAGGATACTAGCCTAACCATGTACTTGTCCACCCAGTTGACAGTGGCTACCCATTCAGGCCCAGGCTGCTCACCTCCTACTGGCGCCCGTTGTCCCCACCGGAGGACCAGTACGATGAGGCACATGCCAGCACACGGAACATTATTGAACATGTGTTTGGGATGCTGAAGGCACGGTTCCATTGCCTTGACAGGTCTGGCGGTGCCCTAGAGTACAGCCCCCTCAAAAGCCTGTGGCCTATTCCTGGCCTGTTGCATACTGAACAACATGGCCATTGACCATGGGATAGCTGTCAAGACCAAAGAGGGGGAAAGCAATGGGGATGATGAGGGCAATAGGCCAGAGGGCAGTGGGCAGCACCTTCGGGCTGAGGGATCCGCAGCTCCAGAGGATAGCACACCAGCTCCAGGACACAATTGCACAGGAGCACTACAGTGCATGCAGGTAGGTGAAGCAACACCCATGCAGTGGCCACACAAAACGGTATGGCACACGGGCATGGCACTGGGCATGCACACACAGAGGCATGGTGCAAGGGTAGGGGTGGCAGTGCCACACAGCCACACACATCAGCACGCAGCACTGTACAGCAAAACACACACACACACACACACACACACACACACACGCGCGCGCACACATGCCCGGCACTGATCAGCTGCTGGGCACCAGTGCTCAAGTGCAACTAGTGCATGACTGCTCTCATCACGCCTGCGCCACATGGGCCAGTGGCCAGGAAGGCACGCACATGGCAGCGTGTGGCATGACACGCAGTTGCCACTGGCTACTCATTGGCCACAGGGGGTGTATGCAACTGCCCCCAGGGGTTGTACTATGGGACCACGACTGGGTTCATGCAGGGGTGTGTAGGCACCCAAACAGGCCCACCTGAGGCATGCCTGGGATGCCTACAGCAGAGCACGCATTGACAGGGAGGGTGTCACTCACTGCTGGGTCCGTGGGGTAGACTGTGCACTACGCAGTGTCCGTGGCTGGCGGCCATGCCCTGTGGCAGCCAGCAGTGCCACGCCAACCATGATTGCATTAGCAATTCAATCCAGGAATGCAGTCGTGTCCTCTCGCAGGTGCTGTATAGCCTCCAGGAACTGTGCGGTGCCCCTCTTGCACAACTCGGCCACCTGGCGCACCTCTGCTCGAAGTGCATGCACCCCAACTACAAGCAGCACCGGTTGCTCCACGGAGGCCCGCAGCAATCGAGTGTCACTCAGACAATGGGTCAGCACCCAGGGGTCCCTGGGCAAGTCACTGACCCACCAGTGGTATACAGCCACACTGCACAGCCCCCTGCTCAGGTGGATGCTGCACAATGGAGTCCCAATGGCATAGGTCACTATCTGGTGCCCCAGCAGTGGACACTGGATGCATGGAATGGCCTTCCAGAGGAGGTTGTGGAATCCAAAACAGTGGTGGAATTTGAGAATGCATGGAACAGTCATAAGGCAATTCTAGGGGGTTGGGGTAGAAAGAAGTAGGCTGTTGGTTAACTAGGATCTGCAGCTTATCCATTAGGTAGGGAAATGGGCAGACTGGGTGGGCCAAGTGGTCCTTATCTGTCATTAAATTCTATGTTTCTATGTTTCTATCCACCCTCCTGTGCTGGCTGGTCCCACAACAGGCACAACTTACCTCAGATGGTTGCAATACCGGTCCGTGGCCTGTTCTGTTATGCGGCACCTTTATAGTGCATTGAATGCAAATGAGCAGTGGCATAGCGGTAATGACATGCTAATTTCCCCAGTGCGCCACGCATTGGCTCATGAGCTCATTAGCATGTGGTGGCTGAATATCGTGCACTTGCTCCCTGCACAATGGAGTTGTTCCAGTGCATGTTGCTGCCCAATGCTGTGACGTGTGCAGTGCACTCCCCCGCAGCGCACATGCATCTGGCGCAGTGCCACTGCCTATTGTGCACAGTACTCTCAGAGCTCTATAGGGGCTGTGGCACACTGTGTGCTATGGCCTATATTGCACTCCGGAGCACTCTGAGCCAGGAGACCCCTGTTGTGACCCTGTGCTCCTTGGGACTACCCACCACGTGCCGGGTGACCCAAGCCCATTCCGCGCATCCACGGTGATGCGTGATTGGTGGCCACAGAACATGCTGACATGAGGCATGCATCCCATGCACATTGAGTACACATGCGCCTCTGCCCGCCATTTTGTCCCTACACCTTGCATTGTGAGCATGGCGCAGCGAGGTGTATGACGTGCCCGCAACTGGTCTGACCTGGAGCTGGTCAACCTAGTGGCCCTTGTGCAACCAAATGCACCAGGGCTGTTCAGCCAGGAGCCCCTGCAGCAAGCCAGGATGGAGGTCTGGCAGGTCATCGCTGCAGACCTGGTATGGGACACCGGGGTGCCATGGACCGGTGAGCAATGCCACCACCGGTATGGGGTCACGATGTGGCAGGACTCTGAGTGACTGAGGCAGCTGCAGGCACATGTCTGCAGGAGGGCCGTGCCATGCCCAGGTATGTTGTCACAGGCTGCATGTGTGCCCTACTGCTGTACTGTGGATTTGGCTTGGCTGCCTGACATGCCATGTGGGGGATGCACTGGCAGTGTGCACATCGTGGGGTGACACTGCCGTTCTCTGATAACACTGTGCTACTGCCTTGTGGAACATGTCAGGCTGGGGCACATGCTGTGCACAGGGGTGGGGTGGTGGTCACATGCTGTGGGTGTTGTCTGAGGTGTACCTGTCTTTGTTCCATTCCTAGGGCCTGAGAATCAGTGCCGTGCAAGGGCGGCAGGTGTACAGAGCAGGGCGCAGCAGGCCACTGCGGGTCTGACTGGTGGAGGCGGTGCCACAGCGGGCAGATAGGCACTATTGCATTCCTCTACTAAGTACTGGATAGTCAGCAGGGGTGTGGGTGTGGCCATGGTCACCTGTGCCATGTGCCATGTCAGCTGTGTGCTGCACACTGTGCGTGGTGCATGCCACTGTAGGTCAGCCATTGCACACATGTACCAGCTGTTGGTGGGGTTGGTGTGTGCCCAGCTGCCACCGGTGCTGCAGTGGTGCTGCTGATGTCCTGTGCTGTCTGCCTGTCACTGTGCAGTTGGGTGGCCATTGGGCAGCTGTGTCCACAGCTGTGCACTGTCCTGGCATGCTGGGATGCTAGTAGGTGTTGGCCCACCCATTGTGGGTGGCCAGGGTGCCACTCCAAGGGTGTGTGTCCCCAGTGCCCAGTGTACATGGTGGGAAGGCATTGTTCCTAGAAACCTTGCACTGGTCACCTGTCCATTCCTTTCTCATAGGCATCTGGAGGAGGTCACGGCTACCCCTATATTTCCGCCTCTTATGGCAAATAATCCTTATCATGTCCACTACCCTGGAGGTGGCTCAGCAGACACGGTGGATGGTGCTCTGGGACAGGCAACAGCGGAGGCGTCAGGTGGTGGCAGACCATGGCTGCTCATAGACCGTCCCCACCATATCCCTTTTAACCCCGCCATCCTTTCCCCATCCATCCCTTATCCCTCTGTACAGTCCCTGTTCCCTGTCCCCTTCCCTTGCTCTCTTTCCTTTCCCACCCCATGCCATTGTAAATAGTTCCATTCTTTAATACAGTTTTCCTGCTTACCTGCCTGTGTCCGTGTCTACTTTGCAGCTGGCATGTGGAGCCATGCTGCAGTGGTGTGGTGGGTGACAGTGAGGTGTGCTTGTGTCATTGTGCAGATTGTGCATGGTGGTGTCCTGTGCCTTGGTTGGTGGCTGTGCCTTGAGGTGACCATGGGTTGGCTGTCCAGGATGTGTGGCATGTGTGTTGGGCGTCATGTTCCAGGGTGTGGCTGGCTGGAGTCTGTGTGGGTGGAGGCACAGCATGCGGCGGGGGGGTTCCAGTGGTGGCCCTCCCTTGGCCATTGGTGCTGCCTGTTCCCTGCGTCCACTGCCACGGTGGTGTTGGGGGGGCTGGCTGCCTGTGTGTGCCCTACGGTTGGTGTTCACCTGTGCCCTGCCACTGTGCCTCCCTGGAACTGTCCCCAGGTGTGTTTCTCTGCCTGCCCCTTGCTTTCCCTCTGCTGCTGTGCTCCCACCATTGCTTGGGGCAGGTCCCTGTGTGCCTGTGCACTTGTCCCTTTGCACCCTGGCACTTCTCTAGTTGGGCTCTGGTGCTGGTCTGGATGCTCCCTGGCACAACTCTGGTTGTGCTATGGCACAAGCCTGGTTGCTCCCTGGTTGCGCCGTGGCACATCCGTGCCATATTCAGCCATCTTGCACTGGCGCATGTCGCAATTCACACCGTTTGAATATGGCACTGCTTGCACCACAGTTTATCGGAATTGCACTGTGCTGGACTTGCACTGCCATTTGGCGCAGTTCGGAATATCTGGCCCTACTTGTACAGCAGAAATAGAAACAATGGAACATTTCTTCTTCGACTGTGTTTATGTTAAGAGTTTTGGGGGTTTTGCGGCTAATAGATGGAATTTTTTATGGCTGCAGCAGATAACATATGAACAATTGTGTTTAGGAGACTCTGACAGAATTCCTAACCAGTATGATAATAGCACCTTGGCAATATTTTTTGCACGTTTAAAGTACTGTTTATGGCAAGCAAGAAATCAGTGGGTTTTACAGCAAAAAACATGACATATGATGTACTATGTACTTTGTGTGAACTTGCTATCAAAGAGGTATTTGTAAAAGATGTAAAAACAAATCCAAAATCAAAAGTGATCATTTGGTGGAAAGGATTTCTACTTGATCTAGAAATACCAGTAATAAGGTAGAACTAGGGTTGTTTTATTTTCCTTTCTACACAGTATAAATATAATTTTTTAGAAGAGTGATATTGACAGTTTAGAAAGTAATATAATTTTTTCTCTGTTTTGTTTTCAAAATATTTCATATTTCTAGGTGTTATAGCTAGAATAATGAAATCCCTCTAAGAGTGCAAAATGAAACGGATACCAGTGCTGCCTACATAAGTGCCACTTCATTTGGAAGATAAATGTTACCTTATGAACAGGTATGGATACGAATTAGTAGCTTGTTTTCCACTATATTATGAAATGACAGGTAAATACAGGTAAGAGTATAGGCAATGGTATGTATTAAGAGGTAAATGATTTCCTTTTTTTGAGTTTGTATTATAGATTTGTTAAGAGGAAGTTAAAAGAAATGTTTTGGGATGGAAAAAAGAGGGAAGTATTCTGAAAAGAAAAAGAATCTAAATAAATGAAGAACACACATGTAATTTAAAAAGTTAAGGTGGAGGTAAAAGAAAAAGTCATGTTTTTTGTCCTTTTAACCTGTGAAATCATACAAGGAAAAATGTGATGTAAGGTGATGGCTTTGTTTATCAAATAAAAAATTCCCCGACTCTGTGGTAGATGGTGCTGTGACTGGTGCGGTGTGGCCAGTCAGTCCTGCCTGATGGAGGAGCAGGACGTGCATAGGACTGAGGGGCGGGTCTCCTCCTTGGTCCTGAAATGCTTAGAGACCCCTTCTGATGCTGTTGCTTGCATGGAACATTCGGACTTGCCGATTGAAGCTGAACGCTTGGAATCAGCAGAGTATGTGGATGACAGTGATGGTCAAGTGCTGGCAGTAGGAGGAGACGATCATGATCTACCTTGCTCTGCTTTAAGTTCTTTGCTATTCGGAGAGGAATGGAGGTTTGGGGAGAGACAGAACCAACTTCAGCGGGAGCTGAGGCAAAGAGGGATGGATTTGGAGCAGGACAATGAGGGCGGCAGATGTTTGGGCTGGGAGGCCATACAAATGAACTTTTGGAATGCTGTGTGGAGAAGGGAATGTCTGCTGGCCCAAGAGATCGCCTGCTTGGATCTCCGGAGCCTCAGGTACATTTCTCTCCTAGTGCTGAGGCTCTGGATGGGAGGATTTTGGAGAGTGACATGCAGACTACTGTTAAGGTGCAACAAGGTGTTATATCTTTTGTTTCCCCTGGTATGGCACTCTTCTGTCTGGCACAGATCTTGGATGACAGTCTACTGGAGGTGCCTAACATATTCCACCCCACCCCACCCCATGGCTTCTGAAAAGTTTTTTTTTTATAGGCGTCGCTGATGGCAGTCTGGGAAGAAGCAGCAGCTGCCAAAATATGGGCAGAAAAGTTGAAAAAGAGCAGATTGGGAGTGAGACAGTTTCTGCCTGTTTTGGGGGCTATGTTGGAAGGAACTACAGTGACCCCAGCTTGGATTCACTCTGCGTTACAGGGTGCTGAGTGGCTGCAGACTGGAAATGGGTGGGATACAAACTTCTCTAAGCATACCTCTCATCCTTTTGTCAATGAAATGAGGGATATGGATATTTCTAGCACACAAAATGAGGGGAAATGAGGGCCACATACCCCCAAAATGAGGGACATATCCTCAAACATGGAGATAGAAGCTCAGAACACCGTGAAAACCATAGTATTTACTTGTGCAAAGTCTATTTTTGATTTAGTATTTAAGAATATTATGAATTTCTTCTCTAAAGTCTGAATTTACATCACATTCTTTTTGTGGGTAGCACCTTTTCCATGAGGGGCAGATGAGGGAGAGAGCAATTTTAAGGGGTTAAATGAGGGGTGTCCCTCGTAATGAGGGACACTTGAGAGGTATATCCCTAAGTCATTTTTTTGGGAGGGGGAGCCTAAACCAGAAAATATGGTTATGTGCTCCATTATGTCTGATGACAATTTCACATCTATTCCCCCTGGACAACCTATGGGACCCTCTGTGAGTTTGGGGTCACAACCAGATACTGAGCTTACCCAGGGCTTAGTGTCAGATATCATGGAATTGGATCAGGAAGGTGGTACTCTGGGCACTCCACCACATGGTGTTACAGGCCTAGAAGTTGTTAATACAGAAGCCACGGAACCCTCTGTCCCTCTACCATTGGAAGATAAGGTGGAGGCACATCCGAATGTACATCATGTTGCCACAGAGTGAGAGGGTGGCCATAGGACCAATGTGTGGTCCATGAATGATAGGGAATGTCTGTTTCCTGAGACAGTGCAATTGTTCACTGAGCCTGCGGCCCACAGAAATGCGATGTGCCTGAGGTATAGGGGAAATATGGCATATATTCCAGACTGTTCATTTGTTGGTAGAGCTCTCTTAAAGACTAGTATGAAGTACTGTGCTTATGAAATATACGCTGTTAGACATATGCCAGGTGATATGATCTTCGATATAAGCTTTAAACACCCAGTGGGCCTTGAACACTTTTGGAAACAATATCAGTTACTAAAGAATACTGCCTTATGGAAGTCTTTTTTGGCAATCCCACATACCAAGCCTTCCTTCAAATGGATGACAGTGTTATTCCTGAATGAAGGAGTTAATGTGGCTGACATCTCCTGTTGTTTAAAAAAACACCGTACAGTGGATGGTTACCCTGGACTGATTCATGATGAGGAGCACCTCTGGATTGGTGGATGGTGTTATAAAGTTACACTGAAACAGGAACAGGGTGAGACAAAGCACCTTCCTAACAGTTTTTTTTTTGGGGGGGGTCAGATAGAGGGTTGCTATTTTATCCAGGGAAGCCTCATGCCTGCTATCCTTGTGGGTATGTGGGGCATCTTAGTAATGTATGTACCAGGTTGAAATGTGGTTTATGTAGTGATTTGGGGCATGCTGAGTTACATTGCACCAGGAAAATTCACTGTAATTTATGTCATGAGTACGGGCATTCTTTTAACACTTTTGCCTGGGCATTTCATAATAGTTCGGATACAGCAATGTGGGAAGAACAGGATGTGTATATGGCTACAGCACAAAAGGAGCGTATGAGATTTGCAGAGCTGATACCACAAGGTGACCCATTTGAGCCCCATCCCCAGAGACCTCCTAGATCAAGAACTGAGAAAACTGCTGGTTCTGACCCCCTCAAAGTTGTCAATGGTTCTTGCCTCCCCTTCTCTTGCCCTTACCTCTGACATTGCTGTGGAAGTCTCTTCTCTCCTGCCCAAACCCCCTTCGGAGGTTGTGGAATGCAGTCCCGTAGTTGCCCAGGAGGTTTTGCCTTCAGGTGGGGACAGTGCAGTGGCACCTGAGGACAGCCCGGTATTATAGCCTGCTGATGTTCACACAGACTCACCAATGCCCCCTCCTATTTCAGTACCTGAACCCCCCTTTCAGAGGGTAACCAGGTCTAAGGCAGCGGCACATGCTACTGTGTCTCTCCTGCCTCTTGAAGTATAACCTTTGCCTATCCAGAATGCTTTTGAGGTGTTGATGGATTTGGAGTTGATAGAATTAGATGGTTGTTCTGAGGTCTCCTCCATTGCCTCCTCCCAAGCTGAGGTGGCTGGGGATGTGGCTCCTGAGACTAAGCGAAAAGCAAAAAAAATGAAAGAAAAATACATTTTCTATGTAATAATCTTTATGCTTGTTTCAAATGTCTTTTTTTCTGTATTTCCTTATGTCTCTTGCATTATTAACATTAAATTTCAATAGTATTAAATCATCTGATGTTATGAGACAAGTTATCTTTACCAAATTGGAAATGGAAAGAGGAAATATTATTTTTTTATGATACTAGACTACACACCTTATCGGAAATAGCTCTTGCTCAGGCTGAGTGGCATTGGGGGCCTTCAGTTTGGACTATAGGTGAAGATATATGTTCCAGCTTGGCATATTGTTCTCTGGTTGTTCTGCAACTACTCTGAAAGTTATTGATGTCTTTCTGGGTCAGGTATTATTGATAGATGTTGTTATTGCTGAGATTTCCTACACACTTGTCAATATTTATGTCCTCCGATCAAAAGCTGATAGAACTGCTTTTTTCAGACATATAGAGCCTTTTTGGACACCCCAAAGATAATCCTGTGTGGTGGAAATTTTAATTGTGGAATGTCCAGCAGGGATTGGGGCAGTAAAGTGTTAAAAGTATATTGTGATACTAAGCTGTTGCAAGGAATCTTAGAACGTAATGGCTTACAGGATGTGTATAACATTTTGGGTCCGGTAAGAACATTAATATACTTAACCTATAGTCCAAACTGAAGGCCCCCAATGCCACTCAGCCTGAGCAAAAGCTATTTCATATAAGATGTGTAGTCTAGTATCTTATAACATTTTGGGAGAGGTTCACATCAACACATTCTATAAAAGTACTTTATCTACTAGAATAGATTTTTGTTTTTTGTCAGACAGAATAACTGGTGCAGTGGTCTCAGTAATACCAGTGGGAACCTCTGACCATTTTGCTGTGAGAGTTGTATTAGGGGATAAAGGCACTGTGTCCATGGGCATGAGTTTTTGGAACATGAATATCTCTTTCTTACAAATGGACTCTTATCGTCGAGATATATTGTTTTTTTTAGAATCTCGCCATGAGGTCAGATTCTTATATGATAGGCCCATAGACTAGTGGGAGGACACTAAATGGGATCTTAAAGCTTTAACAATTCATTTAACATATATGGTAGCTAAACAGAAGTGCATCCAGTATTTGGGACATAGGGCCAAATTTTTGAAATTGGTCATGTAGATGGGGGAGATGGATTGATCTCACTAACGAGATTAAGGATATTAAAGCCCAGATGTTTCTTTATCACCAAACACAGGAATATACAAATGCCTACAATCAGCAATTCAGTATGCATGGGACAAAAGCAAAGGTTAATCCGTATGATAGTCCAGCGGATAGGGTGGGACTGAGGATTGTGACTTCATTGAAACGGTGATGGTACGATAGTTTCTGATCATGATTTCATGCAGCAGGTGGTACAACAGTGTATACATGATAAATTTCAGTTGGAAAATGTGCCACACCAGGATACTTTTCTGGATCAATTGACCTTTCCTCTGTTAACTGTAGCTGCAAAGTCTTGTCTCTGGAACCAGTTACGGAGGTGGAAGTGAGGGCTGCAATAGGGAAATTATTCATTAATACTTCCCTTGGGAGTGATGGTTTGCCTAAGAACTTCTATAAGGAGTTTGTTGATCAGTTGGCCCCAATAGTAACAGACGTTTATCTGACCATGGTGGCAATAGGGGAGGTGAGTACCAGTATGAAGGAAGACATCATGATTTTTATTTACAAAAAAGGTGATCGATAGGTCCTGCATAATTAGAGACCTTTAAGTCTGTTGATGACAGACTACAAAATTTTGTAAAACATTTTCACAGCTAGATTGGCCGCTGTAGCTAAGGATCTTATTTTGGAAGTTCAAACCTGTGTAATCCAAGGGAGAAGTATATTAATGTTCTTACCGGACATAGTGGAGCAGGGGCTACTGATGAATTTAGATGGCTGTACATTCACTGTGAATCGGGAAGCTGCTTTTGATGTGGTTAAACATGATTATCTTTGGGATGTCTTGGCTCATTATGGAATTCCAGATGGTTTTATGTTGATGTTATGTCTATTGTATTGGCAGGCACACTTGCAACCTATGATTAATGGGTGCCTTGGTATCCCAGTGTTCAGTTCAGTTACATTTTATTGTTCAATCTAAAACGATCTTTATAAAAGAAACCGATATAAAATTGACATATACATAATACTATCACAAACATCAAATATAAAAAGACATACAATAAGTATAAATATCTGTTATACCTATACATATGCTTATCGAAACAGTCCATAATACAATATAATGACTTTATCCCTCCCCGAATACCTTCTTTTTAAGATTTTATAATCATTGTCCGAACAGTATTAGCCCTTATTTCCCTAATATTGATTAAAAACTTTGCTGTTTTCCTTATTATATATTCATCATTTGTTGTGAGAAGTATGTTAATCTTTAATTCATCATCACATTCTTGTAGATCAGATAAAATATCTACCAACCATTTATTTCTGGCCTTCTCATACCACGTACACTTTAACATCATATGTAACAAATTTTCTATCTCTAGTGCTCCACAAAGGCAGTAGGAATGAACTATATCCACCTCTCTATTAAATCTAGCTATTAGTTTATTTGATTCCTGGGACTCAGTTCTAAATTTGGCATAAACTTTTCTTAATTCAGGTTCTTCTAACACATCTAAATAATACTTATATTTGTGATTTAAGATGTTTTACTATACCACAAGGAATAATGAGAATTTTTAATATTTTCCGTATCTATGTTACTAAACTTCCTGATTAATAATTTTTAAAGGTATTCTAATGTATCTTAAGAATGGAGTGTGGCAGTGCTGTCCTCTCAGCCCTGTATTATAAATTTTTGGATTGGACCCAATTTTTAGGGATTTGGAAGCACAAGATCTGGTTCTGCCTATTTTACACAATACAGGGGTGACATGTGCCAAGGTTACTGCCTATGCGGATGATTGTGTTTTACTGGTGGCTAATTTATCATCTGAGTTGCGTGCATTGCAGGTTTTTGAGGAGCATCAGCAGGTTATGGGTATTCATGTAAACAATACCAAAAGTCAGGTATGTGCTTTGGGTAGGGCATTGGAAAATCCTGATTTTGTGATACCAGTAAGTAAAGACTGAATTAAAATGTTAGGCATCTACTTTGGGACACAGGATGTGGTCCAGAGTAATTGGATTAATGTTTATGATGCAGCATTTAACAAAATCCAGAAATGGAAGGCATGGAAGATGACAAAAAAAAAAGAGGGTTTATTTAATCTGGGCATTTATAGCACCTTTATTTGTGTATATATCGCTTGTATTTCCTTTACCGTTCAATTTGCATTCCAAAGTTATGGGTTTGTTTTTGACTTTATTGTGGGGTAGCCGATTGAACCCAGTCAAGTGCTGTCACACTGTGCCTACAAGGCTTGGAGAGACGGGGGACTAAGCATGTTGCGACCCTTGGTTTTTTCCTTTGGGAATTATTTTTATGCTAGTATTTGCCCCTTAGTGCTAGGACAGAGGGGTGTAGAAACTTGGGTTATGGGTTTGTGGGAGGTGGGTTTTCTTGAAGCCTGGAAGAAGGGTAAGTGGCATAAGGGAAAGAAGTCCTTGCCACATCATGTACAACTATGTTTAAAATATATTCGATTATGGAAGGAAGAGCTTAGTTGGTTTGTTAGTGTTTCTCATAAATGGTTTTATGCTGCTACAGTAGAAAAAAGGTATTCTGAAGATCCTGTTTTTAAGTTTTCTTCTTTGATTGATTGTTGTGTTGCTAGGATATATGTTGGAACCCTGGATCCCCAGAAAATGCAAGATACAATGTGGATCTGTGGTCATGAGAAGCTTAATGTACGAAGCAATCACAAACATAAATCATCTCTGGATAGGTTTTGTCAAGCTCCAGACTGTATGGCACAAGTGAAAACCATGGCACATTTGTTTTTCACCTGTCCATTTATAATCTCATTTTGGTTGCAGTTGGATGCTTTCTGGAATACCTCTTGTTTTTCCACCATGACGTATGATATGTTGGTCTATGGTCAGCTTTCTGGTCCATGATTACTGTGCAACAAGGGTACTGTCTTTGTCTTTTAAGCTTGTCTGAAATGGGTTATTTGGCATGTGAGATGTCAGAGGTTTCTGCGTCGGGAGGTGGTTACAGTAAATGATGTTTTATTTCAACTACAGGCAGAGTTGGATGTTATATACCTGCTGAGAAGGCGAAGATGTGCGAATACCTCTGTTCTCCCTTATGGGAAGGAATTGATTGGGTGGGGTAAGCTTTGCTTTCCTGAGCTCCTGCAGACTGTAGGGTTGTATTAATGGATTGTCTTTTTCCATTTTCATTGTTTCAGTATAGCTCTGGGATGTAAGATGTAGCCTGTTTATATTATGATGTGAGTAGTTTGTTTACTTGTGTTATTTTAGTTGTACCTTTTGCTTTATACAATAGTTCATATGTTTTTTTTTTACTGGATCATTATTGTACATGTTTTGTTTCTGTATCTGTATTGTTGTTGGTTTTCTTTATGGCATTGTCTTGAATTATAATAAAAAGTTCCCCTACTCTGCACCAGGGGGCTCTGCTTCCCGTGAGCAGGAATGGAGGAAGGTGACTCAGTCACAGAGCAGACTAAGATGGAGCAGGACGTGCAGGTGGCTGAGGATCTGGTCTCCTGCCCATCTAAGGCTTCTCAGGAGACTGAAGAATTTTATGAAGCATTGGGAGCTTTGGATGCACAAGGAGGAGATGCTATGGAAATTGTTGTACCGGAAGAAACAGCTGCAGTATGTGAGAAAACAAAGGCTGTCTCTACTGTTAATTTGGAACAAAACAAAGGTACACAGGCTGAGCACTTATGGGCTTTACTAGCTGAAGAGGAATCCAGGTTTCAAAAGCGGAGACAGGAGCTTTCAACTGCTCTAGCAAATGTTACTGCTGATGGTGAAAAAGAGGCTGTTTTGGCCTTGCCTGGCGACCAGACCACACAGTTTAGTTTTTCCATGGAAGCAGCTTTAGTGGCTACAGGACTTCTACAAACTGAAAAAGGTACTGTTTTTCAAACTAATCCTGATCAAAGCAGTGCTGCAGTGTTTTCTTTTGCTGCCTGTTCAGTGCAGCGACCTGTTAAAAAAATAATTAAACCTGGGCCAGCCCGCCGGCACAGCGGTTGGATTTCCACTTGTGATGCCGGTGGCCCGGGTTCAGGAACGGATCCAGGTCATTATGGGGCCAGCCGGGAGGAGAAGGATCGAGCATCCCTAAAACTGCTCTCGTTCTCGAGCGGGGAGGGGGTTGTGTTCTTGGTGTAGGAGTGACACCTGGTGAAGGCTGGGTTTGTCACTCTGCACCAATGCAGGTCAAGAATCTCTGGGGGGGACAGATGCTGGATGTCATTGCACATCTCAGCCCCAGCCTATAGGGGACAAAACCTCCGTGCCTGCCATCTCAATGAAACCCTGCACCTGGGTTTTGATTAGCTGCCTGACCAAGCTCTCCCAACAAGTTACCAGTCTCACGGTACTGGTGCCCTCTACAGTGCCATGACCCTGCCCCCTGTGGGGTAAGCCAGGGGTAACTAGTAGAGATTGGGCTAAGTAGGAGGTGGAAGTCATGAGGGTGCCGTGACCAGGGCAGAGCCCCGACGGCAGTTACAGGCAAAAAGTGATAAATAAAAAATAAATAATTAAACCGACAGAAAAACAAAACAGTTCATGGGCAGAGTGCTCAGAAATGGCTGATGCCCCATGATCTGTAGAGCATTCTTTAAGAGCTGCAGACCGGGCAAAACTGTCCACTATGGGACAATGGATTTCGGGGTTTTCCTTGATAAGAATTCTTGGGGTTCAAATGCAGAATGGCTCTGCAAACACTGCCAGACAAAGTAATGCAGAACCCTACCTATTGCTCAAGAGGAAAATGCAAACCCCGGACAAAACTGAAGTAAATAATCTTGGAAAGTTTGCAAGTGCTACAGATTCTATACTGAATTCACCACTTGAGATTCCTACAGATGCGAACCTTACTCAGAATCCAGTTTTAAACTCTGAGAGTGCTGTCATGAATCAGAACCCCCCCCCCAAACACACCCCAGGAGGATAGTGTGAGTGACTCTTTGAGTGACGTATCCTTATCTATGGACCACCCAGCTGAAAATACAGCAGCAAGAGGACCCTCCACTGAACACAAGTGAAGGCCATCCCAGACAAATGGTCATTCATACGCTTCATTTTTTTCAAACTCCTACTTATGTGGCAAAAAGGTATAATGTCGTAAGATTTATTTGCAAAGGAGGCATGGAGGTGTCTCCAGATGAGAAATTTGTAGCGAGGTCTTTGTTAAAGGAAAATTTGTATTTTTATTCCGCAAAGATATATGCTCTTATTCATGTCTCGGGAGAATCATCTTTTGATGTGAGCTTTAAGCTCAACAGTCGGTTGGAAACATTCTGGGAAAGATACAAAATGGTTAAAAATACACCACTGTGTTCCCCCTTTGAAATAATAACTCTTACTAGGCCTACACATAAAACAGTGATGGTACTTTTTAGAAATGAGGGGTTTAGTGTGACAGACCTGACTTTCTGGCTAAAGCAGGGGTGCATGGAGGTGGGGCACCCTGAAGCCATTTTTGACACTGAAGATATTTGGACAGGATGATAGAAAATGAGGGTCATTTTAAGATCAACAGACATGGGCACACAACACCTACCCAATTTTTTTTTTCTAGGGAGGGATAGAGGCATATTGTTTTATGCAACACAGCTGAAAACATGCTATAAATGTGGGCTGCCAGGTCATATCAGCAGTGTATGTGACAGTTTACATTGTACCTTGTGCAATAGCTTTGGTCATTCTAGTGGGCAGTGTAGGAACACTGCAAAATGTAATCTATGTGGCATAGAAGGACATGCCTACTCCTCTTGCCCCAAAATAGCACTTAGTGT
Organism: Neoceratodus forsteri; assembly: GCA_016271365.2. Classification (NCBI taxonomy): domain Eukaryota; kingdom Metazoa; phylum Chordata; order Ceratodontiformes; family Ceratodontidae; genus Neoceratodus; species Neoceratodus forsteri. The sequence goes on from CM057455.1 coordinate 126,446,552, forward strand.
AGGCAAAATGCCTCTGCGGATTCTGAAGAGCAATGGTTGCTGGACGCAATTGCACAGAGGTCACATTCATCACGTACAGGACCTTTTAATACTACCCCAGTACCAGTACAGGCACAGGCAGAACAGCATAGCAGGGGGCAGGGGAAAGAAACTATAGGAATAGTAGTCCCATCCACCCAGCCAGAAGATAGTGATGGGAGTATATATGAGGAAAAAATATCTGATAGCACTAGGAGTGACATAACATCCAGGCAGATGGATGCAGAGGTTATGCCTCCTCCACTTCCACCTCCACCCCCACCCCCACCCCCTAGTAACAGAGACACAGTTAAAACAAATGGCCACCAGGCTCCAGTGCATAGGTGTAACTTCGGACAGTTTGTAGCAAGTCATGAATCAGTGACTCTGAAAGTACCTACTGACCTCCCCGGCCCCATCTTGTGGAATGACTATGGTTACATCTACGATGTACTATGGGCTAAACCCCCATCTCATATGTCATTTAGCAAGGTAGGCAGTGGAACTTCTGTGCGATTTTAGCCCTTCCCCTGCTTAGATGCCTCTCCTTTCCCCATCCTATATGCAAACCAGATATGGGTGCAGTAACTAGGTTCCTGTGCTTTGGCCCACAGGCCTAGTGTAACCCCTTCCCCCGTTTGGGCAGGTTCTTCAATCTTTGACTAATTACTGGCAGGTGGGTTTACCCTCCCCCTCCCTCCTTCCCCTTCCCCTCCCCACGAGGTTGGGTAGTCTGACCCTTGGATTTGTCGGGTCCAGGATGAGTTGGTTTACTGTTTTCATCCACATAAGACCCACCCGAGGTGTGTCTTGGAGACAGCGCAGCTGTAGGGTTTATACAGATATATACATTTACAGATTTCCCTCGTTTGCTTTGACCTCCAGTCGCACATTACTACTGTTGCAGTGTTCGTTTTTGTCACTTTGGTATAGCATCAGTACTGGGCCTATTGCCCACTTTGAAATTAACCTACTACGTTAACATACTGACTGGTTCTCTCACTGCTCTTTGTTTTTAGAGCTGTTGCTGCAACCCTGTCTATAATATAGGATACGCAGTTCAAATGCCGTAGGCGATGCTTATATCTCCCCGGGTGCTAATGAGTGCACGTGCAGTCCTGTCTGTCCTCAATGTTTTGGTGACTCTGGAATTTGGTACTATTTTCCCTAATCTCTATCTGAAAATTCTGTAAGTCCCTCCTCTTATATCTTGTGTGAGAAGATGCCTGCTACTACCCACATTGCCCCCAAGGATATCAGTGGAAATCCTGGAATGTGAAAGGATTAAACCACCCGATTAAACGCATCAAAGTCTTACAACATTTAAAATCCCTGTGGGCAGATATTGCCCTTCTTCAGGAAACCCACCTACTGCCTAAATGCCTAAATGTACTAACTGGTTAAAAAAAATCTGGGTGGGAGAAATACTGGCTAGCTCCTCTACTGCTAAGTCAAAGGGGGTAGCCATTCTTATTCGTCAGGCCTCTCCATGGGTGGTAAAAGATGTCATAAAGGACGCACATGGTCGTTGGTTGGTGGTGAAGTTATCTTCTCCAACAAACACTATTTTGTTGGGTAACTTATATGCTCCCAATACTGAACACACCGACTTTTTCCCCGTGATTAGTCAAGCCCTGTCAGATCTCCAGTCTGAGGGGCCACCGCTACCTGTAATCATAGGCAGGGACTTCAATGCAGTGGGAGATAAATTTTTAGACATTCCCCACCCAACCCCACATGCTAATCCCAAAGCTAGGCACTCCCTTCAGGCTATGATAGAGGAATGGGCCCTCACAGACATACAGTATGGCATAGAGACCATCCTACTGGCAGAGATTTCTCATTTTACTTTGCTCCACATAAATCTCACAGTCATATAGACTTCTGGCTTGCCACTGAATTAGCAGCTAGATGCCTCTCTGATTCTGATATAGGCTCTATTCTAATATCAGACCATGCCCCTGTCTCATTAATGTTCACTCCTCTGGAGCATCACACACATGGAACCCGTTAGCACTGCAATCCCCTTTTATTCCAGGACCCGGATTTTCACCCACACATAGTGAAGGTGAATAAAGATTATTTTGCCCTTAATGTGGACTGTGGGGTATCCCCAGGAATTGTTTGGGAAGCATTCAAGGTGGTATTGAGAGGGAATATCATTGCCTTTTCAGCAGCTCAGGACCGCAAATGCAAAGCAACTTTGTCCCAGCTCCAAGCAGAACTAATGGCCTTAGAGCATCGTTTCAAATCCATCCCCCAAACGGCCCCAGATCGTGATTTACATCAGCAAATATTTGGGCTCAAATACCAAATAAATACAATATTACATCAGAAAGCTGAGTGGTACCTCTTGAGATCAAAACAAGCCTTTTGGGCTGGGGAGAGAGAGCTGGGAAATTATGTGCCTTCCACTTGCATAAATAGCAAGCCGCTACGTGGATATTTTGCCCTCCGTAATGCATCAGGTTCCATAGAGACTAACCCCAAACAGATAAACACCACAATGCAGCAACTTTACCAATCTGTCTATCAATCCCAATCTGCTAATACTGCCCAAGGTCTACAGGATCTTTTTGCCAAATTTGGCCAACAAACCTTTTTGCTGACCCTTACCCTCAAACAAGTGACACAACTGGAGTCACCTGTGTCCTGTGAAGAGCTTCGAATGGCACTCTCGCAGATGGCACACAAGAAAGCCCCCAGTCCCGATGGTATGTCTGTGGAGCTCTACCAGGCCCTTGGCCAGGATATTCATTCAACCACTGCAGTGAGCTCTACACTCTGCCCGTACACCTGGATCTCTCCCACAGACTATGAAGGAGGCAATCATCTCTCTGCTACCGAACAAATCAACCGACCTTCTAGATTATGCCAACTTTCGGCTGATATCCCTTCTATCGGTAGACACAAAAATCCTAGCAAAAGCATTGGCATCCAGACTAACCTCCATTCTACCCTCGATGATACATCCCTCACAGAGGGGCTTCATGGGGGGCAAATCAGGGGTGGATAACACCAGGCTCCTCCTCAACCTTAAGTGGTTCACCTCTAAAGCCCCCCTTCCCTTAGCAGCTTTGGCAATAGATTTCTCTAAAGCATTTGACTCTATAGAATGGGAATACCTCTATGAAGTCCTGGTTAGGTATGGATTTGGTACTTCTTTTATGCAGTGGATATGTACCCTCTATTGTTCTCCCATGGCCCATATTCTCACCAATAGTGAGATCTCTCTTCCATTTGCCTTGCATCGGGGTACCAGGCAAGGTTGCCCACTATCCCCCTTACTGTTTCTTATAGCGTTAGACCACCTGCTCAGTGTGCTCATTGCCTCCTCACAGATCCAGGGCATTGTAGTAGCAAACCAACCCTGTCTGATGGCGGCCTATGCTGATGATCTTCTTCTAACTCTCTCCAACCCCCAAAAAACCTTACTGTTCGTTCTTCAAATTCTGGGAGACTTTGGGGTACTTTCAGGGCTAACTATTAATCAGAAAAAAAACACTTTGGCCCCTCTAAATAAGCATTGTACCCAGGCTTGTATATAAGGAACCAATCTGGCATGGGTGAACACTGCATTTATCTACCTCGGTGTCTCTATACCAACAGTCTGGAATGCACTGGAATCTGCTAATTTTTCTCCGCTTTTAATACAACTAATGGTGGAAGTCAAGAGATGGTGCAAGCTGCAACTTTACCTACCAGGAAAGATAGTGGCTATCCGAATGCTTTTGCTTCCTCGGGTCCTGTACTTTTTAAACAATCTCCCCATCCCTCTCCCCCAAGCTTTTCAACTCTTTAGAAAAACTGATGGCCAGCTTCCTTTGGGATTCTAAACCTCCTCAGTGGAATAAACATAAGTTGAGCATGCACTGGTCTCAAGGAGGACTCAATGCTCCCTGGTTTCTTGGCTATCACTTATCTTGTACAGCTGCACAGGCAACTAAATGGTTTGTCCCCCAATCTGTGGATCCTCCACTATGGGTCCAACTGGAAACTAATCTGGTGGGCACAGTACCCCTTTATACCCTTATCACCCCACTGACAAGACTAAATCAGTTGCTCCCACCCACTGTATTATGTACAGCCCACTCATGGAAATGACTCATGGCAAAGTCTCACCTCCCTAAACAATCCTGGAACCCTCCTGTACAATACGCTCCTTTATGGCGGAACGATCTTATACAAATTGATGGGGAATCTATATATTGGAACTCCTGGCACAAAGCGGGAATTTGACACATACAAGACCTCTCTCCCTCAGACATATACCCCCTGCTTTTCTTTGCTCAATTGCAAAGGCTATTTTCTCCACCACACAAAGATTTCTGGAAGTACTTGCAAATTCAAAGTGTTCTACAGCCTCTTCTTCTGAGATTTCAAAGTGCTCCCCCCTGGGAGTGGATAGAAGGCCTACACCATCTTCCCACTAATAGAGGGGTTATGTGTCACTTCTACAGCTCCTGGAGAGATTCACAACCCAATGCGACTATGACCTGTAAACAGAAATGGGAAATATACCCTGGCTCCCCCATTACTGATAATCAGTGGAATTCTTATCTTAAAACTATACACAGCACTTCTAGTGACACTAACAGTCGCTTCTTGCAGCTAAAAATCTTATTGTTATGGCATTGCACACCAGTAGTCCTTTATGCTCATGGTCTGCTTGGCCATAACAAATGCTGGTGCTGCTCCCAGGCAGAAGCACTTATTCTTCATATTCTATGGTCTTTTCCTAATTTGATAACCTTTTGGAAAATGGTTGAGTTGGACATTTCCTTAGTGCTTAACCACTCAGTTGTCCTTGCTGATGCAAAACTAGTCATGGGGGATACTACCTCCTTGGGCCAACTACCTAAACCTTTTAAAGATTGGGCTTTGGTTCCTATTCTAGAGGCCAAATGTCTTCTCTTAATGCACTGGTGCCAGCCAGTTATCCCCAACCATGCTGCCTGGCATGCAGCCTTGGCTAAACTTTCTATATATGAACGATTGTCTCACCTACATAAGGGAAATCTCCACCCTTATTACCAAAAATGGGAACCCTACCTTCGCTCTCCCTTTTGTAAAATCCCATTACCACCTTCCAACCCTCCTATGTAATGGGCTGCTTATAAGCTCCCCATTCAACCTTTTAATCTAAACCATGAATGGACTGGGTATATGCTAGAAGATGTAAGCATCTATCTGTGCTAATCATTTTCTCATTTTCTCATTCCTGGCTATCCTATCTAGAACATACTACTTGTTTAAGATACCTGACTGTAGATATCAAAGATAAGGTAATACTTTGGATTTATTTTATGACATTTCGCTCATAACATGATAGATTCTGCCACCAATCTACCTATTTTTGAGACGTGACACTATTTGGAGAATGGTTAGTTGTACTGCTCATTTTCTATTGTCAAATACCTATACAAAAATCTCAATAAAATATTAAAAGAAAAAAAAATTGTGAGAGAAAACCTGAAATGCTATTTGCTTCTCCTATAGCAGCAGAATATCAACTATGTAGACCAGAATAAGAGACAAAGTTAAGAAGTGAAAGGACAGCTTATAGTGCTTATCTGTGATGTTCTGCTGTTCTCTCTCACTTTTTCTCTGTCTCACATATTCGATCTCTCACGTTTTTGCTACAGTATCACTTTTTGCAGACGGGTATAAATGTTTTCCCTAATTAAGAGTACCAGTTCAACAAAGACTGGAGACAAATGTCAATACACTGTTTTATTGTTCAAGTGGCATCTTAGACCAGCTTTCAGGAAGCATTCCTTTAAAACACTGAGCTATTCATTTTGTAGAACATTCAAAATCCTGAATCCACAGGTAATCATGTTTATCATTTAATAAAGGCATCATAATGCTGAAATATTAGTGAGTGAGTGAGTGAGTGAGTGAGTGAGTGGGTGGTCTAAACCTTAGTCAGTGAGTGAGAGGTCTAAACCACAGGTTACCTGTGCATACAGGAGTCTGAATATTATACAAGATTAACAATTCTATGTTTCAAACGAATGCTTGCTGAATGCTGGTGTAAGGTGCCACTTACACAATAAGTAAGGATTAACCCACAGCACAGCGTGGTTCCACTAAGTTTAGATTGGTTGAGTACATCAGAGTGGGGCAGATTTTAGGAGACAGTATAGAAAAGTGGGAAGAGCACTGATCTAAGAAGCAGGAGATTGTTCAGGTTCAAATCCCACCACAGCCTCTTACTCATTGTAAACCTTCAGCAAGTCACTTAACCCCAAGTGCCACATGCTTCCTAGCTATTAACACGGATGTGGAAGCATGACCATACAAACAATAGAATGTTTAATCTTTGTTTGGTTGCCCTTGCTTAAAGGGATACTGTCAACCCTCTTAGGCCTCAAACTGTCCTCAGTTGAAAAAACACCCTTCATGATTGTTCACATTCTATAGAGACTCTTGATGCAGCTAGTAGTTTGATTCAGAGCCCCTTTTCTCTTTTAAAAAGAGAAAAACTGACTGCCCAGCATACTGGTGTTACTAGAAACATAGAAACATAGAATTTGACGGCAGATAAGGACCGCTTGACCCACCCAGTCTGCCCATTTCCCAACCTAATGGATAAGCTGCAGATCCTAGTTAACCAGCAGCCTACTTCTTCCTACCCCCAACCCCTAGAATGGCCTTATGACTGTCCCATGCATGCTTGAATTCCACCACTGTTTTTGACTCCACAACCTCCTCCAGAAGGCCGTCCCATGCATCCACAACCCTCTCTGTGAAAAAATACTTCCTTAAATTACCTCTGGCCACCCCTCTATCTTCAAATTGTGCCTCCTTGTTCTTGCAAACCTCTTTTTTTGAAAGATGCTACCTCTTGACTTTGTTGATTCCCTTGAGGTACTTGAAAGTTTCATCATGTCCCCTCTCCCTCCTTTCCTCAAGGCTATACATATTATGCCCTTAAGTCTCTCTTCATATGTCTTCCGGTGCAGACCCTGCACCAGTTTAGTTGCCCTCCTCTGGACAGCTTCTATCCTGTCTATGTCTTTGCGGAGATTGGGTCTCCAGAACTGCATGCAGTACTCCAGATGGGGTCTGACCAGCTGTCTGTACAGAGGGATAATAACTTCCTGTTTTCTACTGGTGATGCCTCTCCCTATGCATCCCAGTATCCCCCCAGCCCTCCTTGCTGCCCTCTCACATTGCTTGCCCACCTTTAGGTCATCTGATATGACTACCCCCAGGTCCCTTTCCATTTTTGTTGTTGTTAGTATCTCACCCCACTACAGCAAAACATGTGTGTTTACGTTTCTTGACAAGCCCTCACTGCATCTTTCCTGGACTTAGGAACACCCTCAATATAATCTGGCCACTGCTTATGCAGTGGGAGTAGAGGAGACTGTTGTATCATGAGCGGTGACACTGTTTGTGGGTGTTTCTAACATCAGGAAGTATGCAATAATAATAGTTCAGTGCTACGAAGGAAAACAAAGCTGGGCATAGCTATACCTTACAATGCATTGTGGTTCTAATAAGCAAGGAGGCAGATAAAACGATCAGCAACATCAATGAATTTTAGAGGAAGTGAGCAATCTTAAAATGTGGGGTTTTACCTAAGTGTAATATGATGCAAAAAAGGTTAACAGTAGTGGTATTTGTAAGTATGTGTGTGGGGGGGGGGATAGTTACACTGTTTAATAGTTTTGAAATACCACACTGTACACTGCATAATAAAACAAAGTCATCACTATTTGACCCTCTACGTTTCTAGTACCTGCCCCAGGACACTTAATTGCACATGCATAATGTTCTGACTGTCCTCTTCTGAACATCACTGTACCAAAACACAACCATGAGTTTCACAAATCATATTTAAAATCTATTAGGTTGACGATTGTTTTTATAGTGGACATGGACTCAAAAATACTGTATGTGCTCATAAACGTTCTGTTTCAATGCTGCCAAAATGAAATGCCAGTATTGTGCTTGTACCTATGGAACACAGAAAGGACAGAGCTGATGGACTTACATTAACAGGGAGACTGCTGAGACCAGAGTTGAAGTACTGGAGTTGTACAGTACTCTACTTTACAACTCTGCTGGAACTGGGAGGCAGACAGTTTATTTCTTTAATCTTTTGTTTCAGTGCGGACTGTAGAGGGATGGGTAGGGCATGGCAGCAGGATCAAAAGGACAAGGCACTGAACTGTCATGGACTGACCTGATCCTCTGCAGCACAGAAATATATGACAGGAGCAATCTCCTTAGGCCCAAAAAACTTGAGGGGCTGCAGGCCCCCCCCCCGCTGGTTCTAAACCAGTGGCTTCAGTACTCAGGAGAAGCAGGCTGCTGTTGAATGGTGGCAGCTGCCTCATGTAGAGGTGTCCTGTTCATGGAAGAAGACAGCAGAGGTAAAGCAGCCAGAGCTGCACTGGTGAGAAGCTGGGGTAACTAGTGTACTTCAGTTGTTTTTATTGCTTTTTATGTTGCTTGCACACACGCGCAAGAAACATGTTGTGGCAGCTTGCTGCAGAATCAGGTTGTGGAGGTGCGGCACTGTTGTGGCCAATGTCCTCCCCCCCCGCCTTTTGACGCTTGGCCCATGTTTCCCAATGGGGTGGCACGCTGCTGCTGACACTAGTTCAACCAGCATGCCACCACCTTGAAACATTTTAGCCGCTGCAATGAGGGTCCGCCTCATCACTGCAGCATCATCCATTCCACTACAATGAGGGAGTGACCCGTCATTGCAGGGCGGAATGTTAGCTTGTGTAATATTGTTTGTGAACATGGCGGCAAGCGCTGCCATGTTCACAAACAATATTGTCCAGCCCAAACTGCCGAGGGAGTGCCCAATCCCCCTCGGGAGCATGTGCCGACCCAAAACAGTCTTTGTTTGCTGACGGGGGGTCCAATCCCTGTTGGCTTCAGTGTACATCCCAGTTTCATTTGCCAACAGGAGACCCCACTCCCCATCGGCATAATGTCCCCCTCCCAAAAAAACCCTTTGTTTTCTGCTGAGGGGGGTGCCGAATCCCCCTCTGCTCTTGCCCCCTGTATATGCTGATGGGGGTGCCCAATCCCCCATCGGCTACTGCCCCCCCAAAAAAAACACAGTCGGGTGGCATGCTGGGAGCCCACCCCAGCATGCCAAATGCCCCTAAAAAAAAAAAAAGGCCCTCAAAGTTTTTTTTTTAATTTTATCCTGTAAAACAGAAACAGTCCCTAGTGGTCTGTCCTGCTTCCTCCCAAACCCACACCCACCTTCTTGCACCCTGCCTCCCACCCCCACCCCATACTTACTCGGAGCCCGCATGATGATCTTTGGTGGACCGTGAACTGAAGACATGCCGGTAAGCTGTATAATGGCATAAATAGGGTTTTTTCAACTTTGATCCATATATCAGGCATTTTGGGGAATTTTGGCACCAAATTTTCAACATGGGGTTATTGGGACCCCCCTCATGAATTTAGCCACTGTCATGGCATTATTCAGTCCCAAAAGGTGATTTTGCGGTCACTGCATGGAATCACCTTTCAGGACAGATTAACGAAATGACAGTGCCAGTGTTCATGTGGTGGGCTCTCAAAAAGCCTATGTTGCAAATTTGGTGGAATGACTGTTTTATGAGCGTGCATTGAGCAGTTGCTATGCACGCTTGTAACTTCACGAATTTGCAATATTTTCATACCAGATTTTCAACATTGCCATTTTTTAACACCTCCTTATGAACAGTATAGCTGTCATTTTTCACATCCTGGCCAAAAGATGTTTTCGCACTTCCAGCACAGAATAGCACGGTCACTGTGGGAAACCAGTGTTTGGGACAGATTATGAAAATGACAGTGATACTGTTCATGAGCAGAGGTCCTAAAATGCCTGTGTTGAAAATTTGGTGATGATAGTCCATCAAATGACTGTGTTACAAGTGTGCATTGTGCAGTTTCCACGCACCCTTGTAACTTCGCAGATTTGTAATATTTTCATGCCAGATTTTCAACACTGCCATTTTTTCACACCTCCTTATGAATAGTACAGCTGTCATTTTTCACATCTTAGCCGAAATGTGTTTTCACACTTCTAGTGCAGAATAGAGCGGTCGCTGTGGGAAATCAGTGTTCAGGACAGATTAAGAAAATGACAGTGACATTGTTCATGAGCAGAGGTCCTAAAATGCCTATGTTGAAAATTTGGTGATGAAAGTCCATAAAATGACTACGTTACAAGCGTGTGTTGCGCTGTTTGCACGCGACCTTGTAACTTTGCAAATTTGTAATATTTTCATGCCAGATTTTCAACACTGAAAAATAACTTAAAGTCCAAGGGAAATCTCTTCTGCATAAATCCAAATGTTGTTATGTGGAGCTTGGTCGCGAATGTGTGTTTAAGACAATCCAAATCCAAAACAAAGCAACGTTTCTAGCCATTCAGCCATACACACAAGTTTCTTTAAAATATTAAATATTTATACAAGTTCTTTTTCTTAAATATCCCAACATTTCACCAGCAAGTGACTTCTTCTGGGGAACTGTTAATCAAATATAAATAATAATTTTAAATTTTTCATAATAAATGATAAGCTTTTCAATATTAACATTTCAAGAAATATATTTTTGTTCACCAGTATAATGTATGGTAGAACGTTGTTATAGGTAGAAATCTACCTTTTTATAACAATGTTTTACCATCGATGTGACATCACGATGTTGTTAACCCATCGATGGTACATCACATTGATGGGTTAACAACTGAGAACAGTCTGGGCATGTGCGCAAATGGATCGTACAGCCCTGAAACAGTCGTAGCAGTGAGGGCAGTGCAGCAGCAACATAAAAAAACTGCAGTAAGGAACTGCTTTCTTTTGTAAAAAACCTAAATTGTACCATACACCATAAAATATAAAGTATGGTACATCGATGGGTAACCGTTTTTTTAACTCATCTCGAGGTTGCCATGACAACCTAAACCTCTCGAGCGTCGCTCTTGAGGTTTACATGGTCGTCCTGTCAACCACTCGATGGTTAACAAACCGGTTAACCATTGATGACCATACAATATCCTCTATGTTCTGCATATACCACAATTCATGATACTCATAAACAAATCATCAAATTATAATAATAGCGTATTCCTTCATATTAGTTCATGTCCTACAAATTTCATTAGTGCATATGCCTCTACACTCATAACTAATCCACTGGCGTCCACCTTGCCAGTAACCAAAATTGCTGGATAACATTATTATTAACTAGTGAATTTGTAATAAATAATATGTAATTCGTCTAATGATTTCAAAATTCAAATACAGAAATTGTTACATACTTACTTCTGAGTAATTTTGCTTAAAGATCATACACTCTGCTTCTTATACGTTCCGGTGCTCCGTTATCTGGAATGCTAAATCATTATCCTAATCAAAATAAATTCTAAAATATGTACCATTCTCACACAAATCATTCAAAGCATCTGTAATTCCATTTTTTAAGACATAAACCTTAATACCAAACTTACTGGCTAACTAATTCACTTAGGCGTGAATACACTCCGCTTTTAAGGCATCGTAGTACATCATTATCTGTAATAACAAACATAGTAATTCCCATCTATTAGGATGTAAACCCTCTCTTAATTTCATTCATAATCACTAAAAGGCCTTAAAGGATTACAAAATAACTTGTTTCATGTGCAAAACGCTCTAATATTGATTCTTCGTTTCAAACTAAACAGCTGAGTTAACATGCACCTTAAACTTGCATTCAGCATGTGTAAACTCTTTTTAAGCCTTCACGAAAAGTTCATCAGTCCCCTAAAGTAAAGATTATGTTTGTCAGCTTACAGGCCTGAACAGCATTATTTAATTCCTAAATTGTATCTCTTTTTCAAAACAAAGATTCACTTACTGAAGCATGTTAGCATCCTTCTCTGCTTCTCCACGGAATCTACTCTGTTCAAGTGGGTGCCCGGATCAAAGGCCTCTTACATCCGCATTGAAAGGCATGCCTTAGCCAATGTGGTGACGTTGTTGCCATCTGCTCTGGATGGCAACCGCCTTACAATGCGGATATATGAACTGAACTATAGGCAGCAGGCAGAATGACCAAAATTGCATATATTTTAATGAATTACATGGGAAAGGGACCTAAATAGCATGAATTAGATCAAAAGATGAAAACTCCTCAGTGGCGCGTCATTTTATGAAACAAGGACATACTGTGATACAGTTGAGATTCTGGGGTTAAGAAAGTGTACAAAACCAAGAGAGAGCTGGGGATTATAAGAAAATATTAGAAAGTAAAGAAACATGATGGATATATGAATTAGGAACATTTGAGAAGAACTGGGGTCTAAATGAGGAAATAAACTGGCAGGTTTGCTGCTGAAAAAATGGAAGTGTGGCTTTAAGAGATCTTGGTCCAAAACACCCTGCCAGCCCCTTACCAGTCCCCATGTAGTACGCTGAAATAATTATTAGGTTTTGACTCTTCTTTTACGTTATAGAAATGTCTTATAACCTTAAATTCATGCTATTAGAGGGCTTTGCACATGAAACATGTTATTTTGGAGTCCTTTAAGGCCTTTTAGTGATTATAAATGAAATTAAGAGATTATTCACACCTAATAGATGGGAATTACTACGATGCCTTAAAAGCGGAGTGTATTCATGCCTAAGCGAATTAGTTAGCCAGTAAGTTTGTTATTAAGGTTCACGTCTTAAAAAATGAAATTACAGATGCTTTGGATGATTTGTGTGAGAATGGTACATATTTTAGAATTTATTTTGATTAGGATAATGATTTAACATTCCAGATAATGGAGCACTGGAACGTATAAGAAGCGGAGTGTATAATCTTTAAGCAAAATTACTCAGAAGTAAGTTTATAACAATTTATGTATTTGAATTTTGAAATCATTATACTAATTACAGATTATTTATTACAAATTCACTAGTTAATAATGATGTTATCCAGCAATTTTGGTTACTGGCAAGGTTGGCTCCAGTGGATTAGTTATGAGTGTAGAGGCATCTGCACTAATGAGATTTGTAGACATGAACTAATACGAAGGAATACGCTATTATTATAATTTGATGGTTTGTTTATGAGCATCATGAATTGTGGTATATGCAGAACAAAGGATTATATCATACTGGTGAACAAAAATATATTTCTTGAGATGTTAATATTGAAAAGCTTATAATTTATTATGAAAAATTAAAAATTATTATTTATATTTGATTAACAGTTCCCCAGAAGAAGTCACTTGCTGACGAAATGTTGGGATACTTAAGAAAAAGAACTTGAATAAATATTTAATATTTTAAAGAAACTGGTGTGTATGGCTGAATGGCTAGAGTGGTCACTTTGTTTTGGATTTAGATTTTCCACACTGGCATTTTTTCACACCTCCTTATGAGCAGTACAGCTGTCATTTTTCACATCCTGGCCGGAATATGTTTTTGCACTTCTGGAGCAGAAGAGCATAGTTGCTATGGGAAATCAGTGTTTGGGACAGATTAAGATTAAGAGAGTGAGTGGGGGAGTGAACTAGCTCAACTGAGCTCTGTCGGGACTGCTGTGGATTTCTTTGTGGGCAGAAAAAGGCACCAACACAGGCAGGAGCCCAGAACAAAAGGGCAGTCTGCAGTGCCAGGAGAAACAGAACGAGCGAGTGAGAGAGGGGGATTGAGTGAGCTCAATGGAGCTCTGTCGGGACTGTTGCGGATTTCTTTGTGGGCAGAAAAAGGCACCAATGCAGGCAGGACTCCAGTACAAAAGGGCAGCCTGCAGCACTGGAAGAAACAGAATGAGCGAGGAAGGGAGGGAGGGGCAGTGAATGAGCTCAATGAGCTCTGCCGGGACTGCTGCAGATTTCTTTGTGGGCAGAAAATGGCATCAGCGCAGGCAGTTGCCCAGTACAGAAGTGCAGCCTTCAGTGCCAGGAGAAACAGAATGAGCAAGTGAGGGAGGGGGAGTGAGCAAGCTTAACGGAGCTCTGTCGGGACTGCTGTGTATTTCTTTGTGGGATAGATAAAGGCACCAACACAGGCAGGAGCCCAGTACAAAAGGGCAGCCTGCAGCACTGGGAGAAACAGAACGAGCAAGTGAGAGAGGAGGAGTGAGCAAGCTCAATGGAGCTCTGTCAGAACTGATGCAGATTTCTTTGTGGGCAGAACAAGGCACCAACGCAGGCAAGAGCCCAGTACAAATGGGCAGCCTGCAGCACTGGGAGAAATAGAAGGAGTGAGTGAGACAGGGCAATTGAGTGAGCTCAACAGAGCTCTATCAGGACAGCTGTGAACTTCTTTGTGGGCAGAAAAAGGTGCCAACACAGGCAGGAGCCCAGTTCAAAAGGGCAACCTGAAGGGCTGGGAGAAATAGAATAAGCAAGTGAGAGAGGGGTACTGATTGAGCTCAATGGAGCTCTGCGGACTACATGAACTTGCCACCCCTCCGCCTATGGTCCTCTGTGGTGTTCTATATTACAGCAGGGCCTCTGGAGCGGAGACAAAGGAATGATTGGATTCTTTTAGGATTGCTGTAATAATACAAATTCAGTTCTGTTTATTTCTCTAACCGAGCTAAGTACTGAGCTATACTGTTATGATTGCTGTAATAATGCATATTTATTTATTCTGTTTTTTTCTCTGAGCTGAGTAATACTCAGAGTGCAGTAGGATTTCTAACTGGGCTAAGTGAAACTATATGAGAACTGAGAACAAAAGGTATGGTAGCTGAGGGGTGAAAAATGGACAAGGAGGCTTTACGATTGCTACAGTAATACAGTATCTAATGAATGAGATTTGAGACTGAATTAACCTGGTTGGCAAGGGGGAAGTAGGGGGACTAGTGTGGGGAGGGAACAGGAATTTGAGTAAATAGGGGCCTAAGAGTTGTAGTAGGGTACAGAACCTGGGAGTAAGAGCCCATAACATAATATGGGTGCCAAAATGGGGCAGGTGCCACATGTCAGTAGGATGGGCATCTTTGGAAGGGTGCTGGGCTGTACAGGGTGTGGGTCTGCCATCATCCTGGACTGGGCTTGGAGGATGGTGATGTATGGTATGTAGATGACTGGCTAGTTTGAGGGTGGAACTGTGGAGATTAGAGAGGAGTCTAAGTGGCAAGGCAGATGAGTATGGTAGGCATCCTGGGGTGGAATAGGGGACGACAAAGGGGGATCCAGGAAGAACAACAAGGCAGTGAAACTGACCCCAGCCTCAGAGGCACTAACAGAAAAGACAGGAGAAGGGAAGGGGTGCCTGAGGCGAGGGAGGGGGCCTCCTGATGGGGGAGGAAGAGACCACGAGGAGTACTAGGGGACAGAGCAGATGGCTGTGGGTAGGGAAGAACCAGGGATGGCATAGAGGGTAACAAGTAGGAGGGGGGGAACCGATAGGGGAAGAGATGTAGGAGGGGTATTGACTAGGAATAGATTTGAGCCTCTGCTATGGGAGAGAGAGGGGGAGCAAGAACATACTGAAGGGGGGAGGACAAGCAGGACATGAGAGGGATGGCAACAGATAGGGGAAAAGATAGCAAGGATGAAAGGGTAGAAGAGGGGCTAGTAAGGAAGGAGAGGGTGGTGGTGACTGGAGGAGAGAGGCTACGGAAAGGGGAAGGATGGGAGGCATCACTATCGGGTAGAAGGGAATGGGGGCACCAATCGACAACAGCGGGGATAGGAGAGGGGTTGGAAAACAGCAGGGGAGGAGGAGAGGTCGACATGGGAAGCCCAGTAGGAAGTAGTCAGGCTGGGAAGGGGTTCAATGGGAATGGGAGGAATAAGGCAGAGAAAAGGGGTGAGGCGGAAGTAGAGGTACAGATAAGAAGTCACAGAGGTGCAACTGGCAGGGGTTAGGGGCAGGGAAGAATGAATACTGGGGTAGTGGAAGGGGCATTAGAAGGGAAAGGGGGTTAGGGATGGGGTACTCATCCTGGGGATTCTATACTGAAAGGGGTGAGATGGGGTGGTAAGGGGGAAGGCACAGCCATATTTGGGTTGAAGCTGTCCCCAGGTTGACTGCAGGAGGGGCAGAGCAGGCACTGCTCAATCTTGCAGTGAGTGGGAGGAAGAAACCTCATTCACTGTTGCATGTGCGTACAAATGACTTGGCGGGGGACACTGCGGAAGTAGTGAGGGGGAGATTTGAGTAGTTGGGCAGGCAGTGTGATGGGGTGGGGAAGTCAGTGGCATTCTTGGAGGTACTGCCGGTACCATGTGCAAGCATGGGGAGAAGGGTAGGCTTGAGGAGTTCAACGAGTAGCTGAGAGATTGGTGCCACACCAAACATTATGTGTTAGTGACTAACTGGGGTAGGATCTGGGTGCAATAGTGACTTATACATGGGAGACAGGGTACAGTGGAGCAGGAAGGGGAGGGGAGTATTAAAGGCAGCATTACTGCCGGCCCACTGGCACTGAGGGTTGAGGTGCTGGACGCCACACCTCATGCCATGCTGGTGACCCGGGTTCGGACATGAGCCCAGGCTGCCAGGGGTCGGCAGGAGATGGGTAGGATTGAGCATCTGGAGGACTCCTCTCCTATCCTGGGGTGGGATCCAGGGACCCACCGCTCTGTAGCGACCTCTGGTGATGACCAGGGGTGCTACTAGAGTGGTGTAGTAAAGGGAGCGGAGTGTGGCAGACATTGGCATGCTGTGCCTAAGCATCATTGCTTGCCCACACTCCACAAAGGGGAGAAAGGAAGAAGAAGAATCAGCATTTATATAGCGCTTTTCATACACAGTGTATCCCAAAGTGCTTTGCAAGCAATGCTAGACTGGTAGTGAAGTGACTGAATGTGTAGTGGTGGCCATATCGCACATCATCACCCACACATAGCCTGGATGATTGCATGAACCAGTTTATGGGAAGGGGAATGTTAGCCAGGACACCGGGAATGTCCCCTACTCTTTGCAAAGAGTGCCCTGGGTTCTTTTACTTCCACCTGGACACCCACCAGGACAACACCAGGATGGGTAAAAGGGACCTCGGTTTAACATCTCATCCGAAAGACGGCACACCCCAGCAGTACAGCACTCCCCAATACTGCACTCGGATGCCAGCGATTTTTAAGTGCAAGTCCAATATCGGTAAGGGACGAGAACCCACGGCCTTCTGGTCCAAAAGTGGAAAATGGGCTACGGTCGGGCAGCATGAGCTTCTGACCCCCGCTGACAGTTCTTAGGCATGGTACTTTCACTTCCAAATACCTAAACAGTACATATAAGCAAGCAACATTAGGCATTGACAAATGCTTATTTGTAAATTACCACAAAGTGGAATACTGTTATACTGTCACTAAATGTTTTGGACTGCTTTCATTCAGATTGTAACCTGCCTTTCTAGGTCTGTTTCCATTTTGTTTCAAGTTACTGTTCACAAAAAGCCATTTGGGTTTATTACTGAAAGCATCAGAATAAAAACACTTGAAACAAAATGGAAACAGACTCAGATAGGCAGGTTACGATCTCTCTTGCTTTTGGGTAGTTGTGAGTGTGATAGCTGACACAGAGTCTTGTATTCCACATATTACTGAAACCCCTATAAAAGATTAAAAACAGCAGGAACATTGGATATAGTTTAACAAAAAATATATACTGGAAATTTTAATATGTAAGGATACAGCCAATTTATAAACTATCCCTCAAGCTCCAATTTTGTATTTTAGTTATTATTTCACCTAAAACCCTTTAGGCATGTGAATATTTTCAAAGAGTTTGAAGTGTGGTACACATTAAGAAATGTATAAATATCCAGTAGTGGACACAGGTAACAATAATGTACTTTTTCCTTGAGCGCTCTCGAATGGGTACCTATTATACCGCTGACCTCAGTCATAAAATAATGTAACATGAGAGACCCATTATATAATTGTTCCATATCAGAGATGTATGATAATGCCCCAATGGAACCTTCACTGTTATTGCACAACCCTGAGCTCAAGCTCAGTATGTGAGGGGCAGGATACGGAAATATAGTATTTGTATGTCCCTTATCCAGATATATTGTCAATGGGTCCAGGGAAGAATATAAAAAAGTCCTCTCATAGCACATTTGTCATCAGACTTATGTCTCCAGTGGGATTGCTGCCATTTGTTTGTTAAATAGCAGGTGAGCTGGGAAGTGCACCTTCTCCGTTTTCATCACTTATTGAATTCACTACTGACTATCCTATTCAGTGTGGCTGTATTTCAGGATTTAATGGCAAGAAATAGAATTCTGTATTTGGATAATACAATTTCCTCACTTGCCTTCAGCAACCCTCAGCTCAAGTTCCTCTCCCCAGAGACACTGTATATTATAGGAACTGAATCAAATCCCTTATGCAGAAAAAAAGAGTTCCAATTTAATCTGAATATTCAGTATTTTTTACATGGGCCATAATGATGGATTGCATATTGAAATGCTTTTGGTTGGGGGTAATCAAATGGTGATTCGGAGTTGTATTGAAAAAATAAGGAAGTCTATTCTATAATGTCACATGGAAGGAATGGACAGCCTATTATACACATGGCAGGTTGTTTCTGTAACCTTACGGATAAAATCTTTGGAGGAAAAAAGTGAAAGATATAAATTAAGGTTGCTGGTTTACAAATGTAAAGCTGAAGTTACTTTTAGGAAAGCAATGTCTTTTGCCCCTTTTGTTAGCTTTCTTGGAAAAGGGACCATAAAGCGAGCACATTTCTTTCCCATGGTAGCACCCAACCCCTCATAGTTCCAAACTGTTGCCTTTACAAAACAGAAACAAATGGACTCTTGTGACATCCATGTTTCTCCTTTTCAAGTTTGTAATTCATAAGAGGTTGCACTTCTCCTTTTCAACTACGGTTTGTGAATATTGTGTTGACACATCTCAGTGCTCGATAGATATGATAGACAGACAGACAGAAAGACAGACAGATTGATAAATAGACAGACAGAGCCATATATCGATCTACAGTGATTACAGGTACACCCAATTTCGTTGACAAATACAGTGCTGTATTGGAGAAGCCGGCGATCTACAAGGTGATTAAAGGCCACAACCACTTATCACGTCTGTGGCAAAATTTAACTGAGTTGCTCGGTTAATCAGGAGTTTCTGCAGGCTTTTGTCTTCTTGCTCCACCACCACTAGGCTACAGTTTGCAAAGGTTGTGTGGCAAAAAAATAAAAATAAAAAAAATAATTATGATGGGAAAAGCCCAAGCCTCACATACAGACAGTACTTCCAGTCTGTTTTCTCATACAATGCACCAAACATATATTGCAGTTGGGGTTATTCAATAGCACCAAGGGAGCTTGGCGATCTGCTGCAAAAAATGAATGACTCTGGCTCCATCATTGCTCAGATTGCTGTGCCTTAAAGGAGATAGGACACACATTCTATCCTGCTTTTTGCCTGTAATAAAGCATTTCTATAGTAACAAATGTCTCTGTGTATTTTGCATGCCCAGCAGTATGTAACATATATTCAAAATAAACACAAACTTAGTCTTATCTGGCTGTGATTGTAAACAACTTTTTTTTTCTCCAATTCCCATTCATGGCACGAGCTCTCTTCTGAACAGTGACTAATAGACTCCCTACACAAGCGTGAGACTGTCAATAGTCCTTTGTAGTAACATACTAAAATGCCAGCAGAGTAGGTCCCATGGCCTATTGAGTCTGCTCGAGAGTTAGTACCTTTAATGGGCACCACCTCCATCCTCCTGACTCCTCCCCCATCCCCCTTCCCCCAGCCAAGGTTCCCCTCCCCCAAACAGGTAGCCCACCTCTTCATCCCCCTCCTGTACCTATCCCAGCCTCTCTTGAACCCTTCAGCCATAGACACCTCCACCAGTTCCTCAGGCAGTGCATTCCATTGTTCCACCACCCTCTCAGTGAAGTATCGCATCCTTCTTTCCCTCAAAAGTCTCCCTCCCTCCAGCCTCCAACCATGCCCCCTGGTGGCCCCTCCCACCTTCCTTTGTAAGACCCCATGTAGGCATACATTATTTACCCTTTTCAGATACTTGAAAACCTCAATCATATCCCACATCTCTCCTCTCCTCTCCTCCAATGAGAACAGGTCGAGCTCCTCATGTCTCGCCTCCTACGTCCTATCCCCCAGACCCCAGATCATCCTGACTGCCCTTCTCTGAACTCTCTCTAGGAGATGAATATCCTTCCTGAGGTGCAGGCATCAGAGCTGCATGCAGTACTCGAGGTGTGGTCTGACAAGCAATTGCACAGTGGCATAATCACCTCCCTGCTTCTTGAGGTGATCCCCTGGCGATACAGCCCAGCATTCTATTTGCCCTGACTGTGACCCTCCTACACTGTTCTGAGTTATTCATTTTGGCATCCACCAGCACTCCCAAGTCCCTCTCTCCACTTGAGACCTGCAATATGTCCCCTCTTAGGGTGTACATCTGACCCGTGTTCCCTTGATCCAGGTGAAGCACCTTGCATTTGAAGCTTTTCCTTCCATAGTTGTACTTGATTAATGTGGCTGTGTAGTATTTCAGTAAGTCCGTACATTTATTTAATGTTACAAAAAAAAGAAAAGAAGGCCAAAGGCACCGTACGCTAACCTATTTGCTGGTTATTTTTTGTTTTGGTTGTTTCTCCTCAATCTAATAACCTGAGGGCACATATTGTCACCTGGATCGGTGCATCTGCTGATCATCACAGCTAGAGGTTTGAAATGTATAGAAGGAATAAAAGAAAGAAAGATAGACTAAAAAAAAACTGTTACATGGCAACATAGAGTTAGCTGATCATGTGACAGGTAAATGCTGTCATCCGTCAAAAACCCACTGATGGCAATTGGTTTTAAAAAAATCAATCCTGGCTTGTCCTGACTGGCAGCAAAACTACCACCAGGATGAATGCTCTCTTCCCATGTTTGTACTCACATGAAAATTTACAGCATATATTGAACAGCAACTATGTGAGAGTTTACACTGACTATTGTTTAGTGGCCGTAGCAAAGTCTGTATCAGCATTTGAATGTCAGAGGTTGTGTTGCAGCAGTGCAAATGAGTTTTGATCTGGCATTTAAAACCACAAAAAAATTAAAAAGTAAAATCATGGGATGAAAGTAAAGGAGAAGCTGAGTGTCTCACATTACTTTATCTTCCAAATAATAACATTGGGTCTGGTCCTCGCCACTTAATTTGGATGACATGATCTAGCTATGTAAGTTTTTGCCTTATATGGTAATAAAAATAAGATCTTCACTCAGGCTAATACTAGTAATTCAGGTTCTGTTCTGTTCTATTCAGTTGCACCACTGTGTTACTTATTACAAGTTACACTCAATACTCCATTTTCCCCAAGCTGACCACAGCAGCAGTAATTATTTTATTGGCTCCTCATTTCAGACTTCATGATTACTTTCTTGATCACTCGACACAACTACAATAAATAAATAAATAAATAAATGCATCATAATTAAATAACAAAATATGTCTTAAACAACAGTCAAAGATAAGAATGTGTACATATTTAATATGTGTTACGGACAGTAGGGCACAAATAAACACACATAGACGTTGGTAGACCTTGAAATGCTTTATTACAGCAAACAGCATGATGGAATTTAATCCTAGCTCCTTCTGTAGACAAATGGATAGCTCATTCTACAGCTCAGGGACAACGGTCCCAGTAGGACATACAGTCTATGAATAGCTCTCCGACATTCACAGAGAGACACACATTAAGTCCTGCAGCCGACATAGGGACACAGCGACCAAATGCAGGAATGCTAATGGCACCAGGGTGACCTGTTTGTGGGAATCCTTCTGTCACTACATTTCTGCTTGCAGTCAGTCTGGATGGCAAGGAAACAGACCTATGAACAGGTCAAAAAAAGTTAACACAAAACAAACACAGCTGTCACCCTCGCTGTGAGCAGTGGTAGGCAGGGGAGAATGTGACAGGTTTCTCGCTCTGTCGCAGTCTGCACAGAAGCTGGGGGGGGCACAATCACTCTCTCTTACTCACTCACTCTGTTTCAAGCACAATGCTGTATCTGTCTATCCTCTTGACTCAGTCTACCATGACACACTGCAGTGAACATGTCTGCACTTTATTATACTAGTGGGGCATATATCATTTATTTCTCAGCGTCAGCTGCAAGGCAGGTCAGCAGTGCAAATGAACCCTCATGTCTCAGCAACTTTTTCAATAAAGCAACCACTGCTTTGTGCTCCATTTAGTAAGAGTGCGTGTGTGTGTGTGTGTGTGTGTGTGTTCCATCTCCTCTGACTTCCTGAAGGCACACACTGGAAGACGTGCGAAAAGTATAAAAGCACCCATGCAGGTTTCAGTAGGTGAGCCCCAGTGCACTCACTGCCTACTCAGAAAGGTTTGGAGTTCATAATGAGTTGGGTATATTATAATATAGACAGTCTGACATGAGGATATCAGCTTCCTAGGGAGGTCTGCTTACTAATACACAGCAGAAACATGCAGAGCTACTGTAGTAGCAAAGCAAATCTACATACTGTATGTGCATACAGTGATGTGGTGCCTAAATGTGTGTTACTATTTATTTTTACTTACATTTGCTGTGTACTGGCCCTTCCTTGTTTAACATACGCTGATGTTGTATTATTTTGTTTGTTTAAGAATCAGATGACTTTAGGAGAGGGGCCATGTAGAAACAAATTTATTTTAATTTATTCTACCTCTGAAGGGTTTTCGGGGAAGGGGCATGTGGAATATTTCTTTTAATTTATTCCACCTCTGATGGGTTTCGGGGAGGGACCATGTGTTTGAATACTCCCACTACTCTGGTTCCACATCTTGTACCACCCAGTTAAGAAACAAAATAGCACCGTGCAACCACTGAAAAACATTACAGCACATTTATTTGGGGGCATGGAGGATGGTAAGGTGGAGGAGACTATTCATACCTTGAACCAGTTCCATGGATGGAAAACATGACACGAGCCCTTTTGTACATGTAAAACATCTGCAGGGCTCCACCCACTGCAGCCGTAAAAAACCCAGGAAACTAAAAAAAACAAGGGAGGAAATCTAAGCATAAACCCCCATAACGTGTTCCCTTGCCTGAACTAAGTGGCTGTTTTTCTAAAATGCATGATGATTAATGTTAATAGCATAAAGAACAAGACAAAGCAGGCTGCAGTCTTTGCACATCCCAAGACCAATGATATAAATATACTATTTCTACAGGATACCAGACTTCATACAGTAGTGGAGGTATCTTTAGCCACAAAATGGTGGCATACAGGGGTATCATATTGGTCTCTGGGGTTGGAGGCCTGCTCAGAAATAGCCATTCTCTTTCATGACAGTACTATAGATGTATTAAAGTTAATTGCTTTGGTACCAGGGCGAACTATGATCCTTGACATAGTCCATAACAAAGTCTCTTATAGATTAATTAACACCTACAGGCAGAAAGAGTGGAACTGTTTAAATTAATACAACCCTATTTGCACACTTCAAAAAATGTTATTTGAGGGGGTGGGATTTTAAATGTGGACTGTCCAAGAAGGACAGAGGTGGTAATACAGTAACACAGAAACTGTACTGTGACATGATTTGTTTTAAAAACATTTTGAATACAGCTAATTTAAGTGATGCATACTTTCAGGTTACCTCCAGAACAGATCCAACATTTCATAAAGGGGTACTGGCAACACAAATTGATTTCATGTTTACTAATAAAAACCTACCCTTACACACAGCTCAAGTAATTCCAGTGGAGTCTTCTGATCATTGTGAATTATATATTTCAATAGGTGCAACATCAGGTCAACCACTAGGGGTAGGACAATTGAAACTAAATTCCTCTTTGTTATATAAGGAAGAAGTTATGCAACACTTACAACATTTCATATCTATTAGAAAATCAGTATATGAGATGTATGAAGACCCAAAGCTTTGTTGTACTGATACAAAATATGATCTTATACAACTTTTAAAAACAATAAGGCCTTCAGAGACAAGGAATATTTTGATTATCTGACCTATAGAAAACAACTACAATATCGTATGTCACTTGCTCAGACAACTAAACACAACTTCACAGAGCAAATTAAGGCTATAAAAAATAATATGAACAGTTTCATGATAAACAAATTAAAGTGTTTAAAAATTAAACAAGAATACGAAACACAAGGGAAATTGGTAACAGTTTGTCCCTTTTTAAGCTCTAAGGCTAGAGTACAGAAAAAGACATTTGATGCTGTATAAGGTAGGGATAATAAATTAAAAATCATAACTAGGGATATTATAAGTCATGTGTTTCACAACCACTTTATTTCAAGAAGGGGTGGAGGACACTGTTGTGATAAAATCATTTTTACAGAAAGTTCCCATTCTGGACTGCCCCACATCCGTTCTACAGGATTTAATTAATCCTATAGACCCGTTAGAAGACGTGACTGCAGTTACAGTCTTAGAAACAAGCAAAGCTCCAGGCAAAGATGGGTTAACTCCTGAAATCTATAAAATATTGTGTAAAGACATGTCAAGCGAATTGGCAGAGGTTTATAACCATATACTGAATTCTTCCAGTTTACTTTTGGAAATGGCAGGTGGGATCCTTATTTTTCTTTATACAAAAGGGGATAGTCAGCAGTTAAATAATTGGAGTCCTATAAGCCTTTTAAATGTTGACTTTAAAATTCTTACAAAAATTCTGAATAAACGTTTGTTGACAGCTGCCCAATACCTAATAACACCAGCACAGTCTAGTGCTGTGCCTGGATGGTCTATCACTGATCAGCTGATTTTATTCAGTGAGATATTTGAGAAAGACTTTAAGGCAGGCCTTCATGGTTATATTCTATCCTTGGATTAGAGGAATGCCTTTGATTCGGTGAGCCATGATTTTCCGTGACTCACACTAACATACTATGGTATACCAAGTGCTTTCATTAATTGGTTCAAGACTCTTCATAAAACTGCAACAGTATCCCCACTAGTAAATAACTATATGGGACCTTTAAAGAAAGGGGTAAGACAAGGCTGCCCAATCAGACCTTTATTATATATGTTTAGTATAGACCCACTGCTGCGGAAATTGAATATGGACATCCCGGCTATTCTGTCTGAGGGAACACAGGTTCCATTCACAGCAATGGCCTATGCAGATGACCTGTGTATTATGGTACCAAGCACAGAGGCAGCAGAGCAAGCTATTCTGTACTGTGATGAGTATAGAGCAGTGCCAGGGGCTTCGGTAAATAAACAGAAATGTGTGGGTAGAGAATTAGGAAATCACCTCTCCCATGCCCCATCAATAGGCAGATATCAAGCTAACTAGAGACCCCGTCAAATTTTTGGGGATAGATTATGGTGTGGATGCCCAGGACTTTCATAATTGGGATATAAAACTAGAACAAGGGAAAGAGATGGTTCAAAGATGGAATAGATGGTCTTTGAGTAAAACTAAAAGGATCTATTTAATAAAAAACTTACTTGCCACCACTTTTTATATGTCTTAGTAATATATTTCCCCCACCCAAGCAGAAAGAAACAACACTCTTGAGCTCAGTTTTCCAAGGCAGTTTGGGGCAGCCACCTTAATCCCGTAAAACGGAATGTTGTATATTTACCTATACAAAAGGGAGGTCTCAATATGGTAAATCCGGTATTGTTTTTGTACTGTCAATTCACATTTACAAATCTAAGGCCATTGCTACAGAATACTGGGAAATTCTGGACAGACTTATTGTTTC
The DNA here is from genome assembly GCA_016271365.2 of Neoceratodus forsteri. NCBI lineage: Eukaryota > Metazoa > Chordata > Ceratodontiformes > Ceratodontidae > Neoceratodus > Neoceratodus forsteri. Next base: position 126,472,231 of record CM057455.1, read on the forward strand.
AGTCTGAAGAACCTTGGTTTCAAGCGTGGGAACAGGGGACTCAAACAATTATAAAAACAAATCCAAACATTGCCACTTATTTAAGGAAGGTGTTTGTAAAACTGAAATCTTAGAAAATAAATGGTTTACTAGTTCTTACAAACACTAAAAAACAAATTTATTGGAGTCATGACTTCACACTTTACTGAACCAGTCACATTTCCAAAGTGCCCAGCTAATTATCTACTAACATTACAAACCTTAATCACAGAGAAACGTATTCCCCCTAAATTACGAGACATACACTGGCTATGCTGCCATGAAAAGCTTAAGGTTAAAGATAACCAGAAGCATAGGAGGGTAGAGGAGCAGATTTGTTCAAGGCCTGGTTGCATAGAGGAACCTGAAACTATGCAACACCTATTTTTCAAATATTCTTATATGATTAATTTTTGGGAATATGTTGCACAAACTTGGAAGGAGCTGACTTTTTCTACAGTATCCTATGACAATTTAATTCATGGGATTTATTCTGCACCATGGTTGAAATGGGATAAGGGTATCTTGAATATGGTATTCGCAGTTTTTAAGTGGTTTCTCTGGAATAGCAAAAGCCTTTTCACATTACAACAAAAGTGTATTTCTCACATAAAACTTGTCGGAAAAGTTACTAATGAAATGAAGGGGATTTACAAGTATGAATCCAAACTATTTATTAATAGAGTTTTATTACAGAAATGGAAAAATTTACCATGGATCACGGATAATGATGTGCCAGTAACACAAATAATAGGAACCTAACAGAATTTATAGTATGCTGTTAAAAGTATTACTGAATGATTGTCTTATTTTGATGTCTTATATGATTTTTAAGTGTTTACACAAAGATATGAACATTGTAACAAAATCTATAGGGGTTTATTTTGAATGAAATTTCAATAAAAACAAATTCCCCATCTCACCTATATGGGAATTGTTGGCCGTCGGCAAGATGGCTGCTCATGGTATTGCAGAGGAGGAGATGTACGTGCTGGAGGCTAGGGAACAGGTCTTCCCCCTGGCCTCAACATCTGCGGAGATGAAAACATATGATTGTCTTGATTTTTCATCAAGAACGAGCAGGGACAGTTGCCCGGTTTCAAACCTGGCTAACATGGAGAAAGACTTAAGTGAGCTCAATGACGTAGATGATGGAATGAATGTCATACTGCCCTTAGGAACCACGGATGAGTCAAAGACAACAGATGGAGATTATGCTCTATTGCTGGTGGACTTTTATATTCCTGACAAAGAGAAAAAGGATTCTGCAAGGGTCATGGATGCACTTAGATCAACACTAGAAGAAAAAAGATGGCTGTTGCTCCAGCAAATCACTGATAAGGAAGAAAGGTTTCAGGTAGCATCTAAAATTCTACAGCAGTCAAAGGACACTGACAAAGAAATTATTCATGAAGCAGGACATCGAGTGGTACCTGTAAAGACTGTGCCCAGTCTGGACTTGAGAAGCTCAAAGGATGCTGCAACAAAATGCACCACAGTGGAAGATATATGCGTGATACTACCTAAGAAAACCCTTGAGGCCACTGCTCAAAGAAATAAGTTCAAAGGTAAATCTGTGCAAAAGAAGCTTACTGTAAAGGTACTCATAATGTTTTGGATGGATGTATGCCTGCTAAAGTATTGCAAAGTGCAGGCTGGGTGGAAGAACCAGAAGGAGGCATGTCACCGAACCCTGCAGACCTGGGCATGGTTCAGTAAAAGGACATGGACATTACGGCTACAGGTAAAATGATTAATTCTCCTAAATGTGACGATATTTTATGTGTTGAAGCAAAGGTAAAGAATACAGAACTCTGTCAGAATGTGGTTACGTGAATAGAAATATCTATAGGGAGGAAGGGAAAGGAGGGTAAAAGACAAAAGGAATTGCATTCAGACAAGAAAGGTGGAATATGGAAGGAGATAAATGGGAGGTCAATAAATACCAGAAACCTTACTCATGAAATAGCAGTTGCTTCAACCTCCACAGTTTTACAGTCAGGGGGTGCAGCACCTACAAAACCATCAGCAGGAGGGCTTAAACACCAAACAAATGTACCTGGCAGCTTACGAGTATGAAAGGCCTCTGAAGACACTTTACCTGTAGGTATAGGGATAAACAATTTGCAGGAACCAGAACAAAAGAAATTCTTTAAACCTATGTTAAGGATGTCAGATCTTTTTAAAAATAAAGGAGAACCTGCCCCTCAGTGTAATGCCATTAGATTAGTGTACAAGGGTGGCCTAGGCAACCCACTAGACAGAGTATATGTGGGCAGAACCCTACTGAAAAACTCCTTGAAATTTTATGCATTTGAGGTTTTTGTGCTCATCCACATAGATGAGCACAACTACGACATCAACTTCAACACTGTGGAATGTTTGGACTGGTTTTGAGCAAAATACAATGCAGTAAAACATACTCCCCTGTGGTCACTTTTCTTTATAGTACCTATTACAAAATCAGCCATAATAAATTTGACAGTTCTCTTCAGAAATGAAAGGGCAAATATCTCAGCTATATTGTTTTTGTTAAAAAAACATTGAGAGGTGTTGGAACACCCTACCCCTATAATTGACTCATAACAGATTTGGATGGGAATCTGGAAAGTGAAATGTAAACTGATTATGGGAGACAATGGCATAATTCACCTACCGAGTTGTTTTTATTTAGGGAGAGATAAATGGTCACTTTTTTGCCTAGGACAGCCAAAATCTTGCCACAAATGTGGATTTTGTCTTTATCTCAGCAACTCGTGTGACACACCAAGGTGCACACATTGTCTGGAATTGGAGTATATGGCATTGTCTTGTGTGAATATTTTCCAGTGCAACTTGTGTGAGGAAAAAGGCCACTCAGATGTCAAATGCCCATGGGCCTCCCATAACAATGAAAAAGCATCATCTCATGAAGCTCTAATTACGCAGGCACAAAAGAAAGACTGTGCTCGGGCTTCTAAAGTAGGAATGCAGGCCATATGGTATAAAAAAGAAAGGGCTAAACAAATGGAGGCAGATAAAAGAAAGGAACAGCTTCAAGAGAATGATGTAACAATGGTGGGAACAAACGATAAAAGGAACCAGAGGAAGAACAAATCAGTGCTAATATTGTTCCAGAACCAGCTGAGTATACAGAACAAATAGAACAAAAGGCAGACACACACCAGGACATTACAAAGGGTCCCCCACCTCCCCTTTCACCTGCCGAAACAAAAAAAAGATGAAGGCAAGGTACAAGACCTAATGAAAATTACTCATCTAAATATGGAGGAAACAGTAGGCATGGATCTACAAGAAACAGACCAAACCACAATGCCCCTAACCCTACCAAAAACTCAGGAGGCAACTTTCAAGACAGTCACATATAAGAAACAGCCTAGAACTAAATTACATAACAAAACTGAACCAAAGGGAAAATAAAGGATGGGGGTAATAAAAGGCATAGGAAGTTACAACTATTAATAACTACAAAGGTTTACAAGTAGAAAAGAATTGGGGAGATACAGAGGAGGAGGATGAGTCGGAAGCAGGGAACTACAGACCAGTCAGCCTCACCTCGGTAGTGGGAAAGATCATGGAAGCACTACTGAAGGAGAGATTGGTGGAACATCTGGTTGTCAATGGACTACAGGACCCAAGGCAGCATGGTTTCACCAGGGGGAGGTCATGTCAGACCAACCTCATTGAATTTTTTGACTGGGTGACTAGGGAGGTGGATCGGGAGGGCAGTGGACATGGCCTATCTGGACTTCAGCAAGGCCTTTGACACTGTGCCACATAGAAGACTATTACACAAACTGGGGAATATGGGTGTGGGCAGGACAGCAGGTGGTGGGTAGGTAACTGGCTGGGTGGCAGGACACAGAGGGTGGTGGTAAATGGCTGTCACTCCACAGAGGAAGAGTAACCAGTGGGGTACCACAGGGATCAGTGCTGGGACGGTCCTATTCAACATCTTCATCAGTGACATTGACAGGATCTAGAAGGCAGAATTTTACTGTTCGCTGATGACACAAAGCTCTGTAACAGAGTAGACACACCAGAGGGTGTAGACAGAATGAGAAGGGACCTGCAGAAACTTGAAGAATGGTCAAGGGTTTGGCAGTTGAAATTCAATGCAAAGAAGTGCAAGATAATGCATATGGGGCACAAAACCTGGCACAATATATCAGTTGGGGGTGAGGATATAGCATGCACCAAGCAGGAAAGGGATCTTGGGGTTGTCATCTCTGATGACCTCAAGGTAGGAAACAGTGTGACAAGGCATCAGGTAAAGCAAATAGGATGCTGGGATGTATAGGCAGGGGCATCACCAGCAGGAAAGGGAGGTCATAATTCCGCTATACAAGACACTGAGTGAGGCCCCACCTGGAGTACAGTGTACAGTTCTGGAGACCATACCTACGTAAGGACATAGACAGGGTAGAGAAGGTTCAGAGGAGGGCAACAAAGATGGTGCATGGGTTGCATCACAAGTCCTATGAAGACAGGTTGAAGGAACTGAACATGTACTCCTGGAGGAGAGGGAGGAGGGAGGGATATGATAGAGACATACAAGTATCTTACAGGGAGGAACAGGGTGCAGGAAACACTATTTTAAGCGAAAAGATGTTTCAGGACTAGAGGGCATGGGATGAGGTTGGAGGGAGGATGATTCAGAGGAAGCGTGAGAAAGAATTTCTTCACAGAACGGGTGGTGGACAAGTGGAACACCCTGCCAGAGGAAGTGGTGGGGGCTGAAACAATCACGGGATTTAAGAATGCATGGGATAGACATAAAGGAATTCTAGAGGGCAGGAGTAAGGGGAAACAGACTTCTAGGAAAACAAACTGAACTTACAAGCTCAAATGGGCAGACTAGGTGGGCCATAGGCCCTTATCTGCCGACACTGTCTATGTATCTATGTATCTTCATCAATATCAACAGTCATGGAATACTCACCTGAGAAAGAAGATGGAGGAAAAGGAGATACAGTAAAGAAAAAGTGGAATACAAGACCTAAGTGAATATGGCGGTCTGGGATATACACCTCCTTCTTCTATATATGACATCTTTACATTTGCTATCCATCAATGTCAATAGTATTAAGAATGGGAAACAATGTCTGGCCATTCTTTTGGAACTGAAGACTAGCAAGGTGGATATAATATGGGTACAGGATACATGGATAAAAACATTTTTTGAAATATCACAAGCATCTAAGTTATGGGCAATGGGGCCACCTTTTGGTCACAAGGGAATGACACACGTGATGGGGTGAGAATTTTATTTAACAACCCACAGCTTAAAGTGACAAAGCTGATAGATTAAGGGCCTGGGAGTTCTTTACTTTTAAACATTCAGTATGAAGGCACATGATTCAGATCAATAAATATCTATACACCACAGGTAAAAAGACACAGGATAGAATTGTTTTGCAAATTTCAGCCACGCCTAGATACTTCTAGAATAGTGATGTGGGGAGAGGACTTGAATTGTGCCATGTATCAGGCAGATAGAGGGCTAAAGACAAATAAAATGTATTGTGACTCAAATGCGTTAAATGATGTGGTGAACACAACGCAGTTACAAGATGCATATAGGGCTAAATATAGCTCTGGGGGCAATACATATTTTAGAGGTTCTTCGTCAACCAGGATTGACTACTTTTTTGCATCCAAATTTGTAATCATAAAAAACATCCAAACATAATGCTTTACCTTCTCTGATCATAGAGGACTCCAGATGGAAATAGCATGGAAAGAAAGTCCAACATGTGAGAAAGGCCCATGGCATTAGAATATGACACTAATGGAATCAGAGCACATAAATAGGGAATGGCAAAAATTATGGTCTGCAAGAGTGTTGGTACAACGCATGTACAACACACTGACAGACTGGTGGGAGGAGTCAAAAATACTATTTAAAGCTCTATTTCAAACAATGTCAGGCAAGCAGGCACTAAACTCATCTAGATTAGTTATAGTTATGAACACAACTTCAGGCACTCATATCTAAAATTGAAACTTTGAAAATGGATTTTCAAATGGGGCAGCTCAGGGGCAACGTGAGGAAGTACGTTTTCACAGAGAGTGTGGTGAATGCATGGTACTGTCTTTCTGAGGAGGTTGTAGGATCAAAAACAGTGGGGGAATTCAAGAATGTATGGGACAGACATAAAGCAATCTTAATGAGGTATAGGAGGAAATAGGGTATTTGGTAACTGGAATCTGCAGCTTATCCAATAGGTAGGAAATAGGCAGACTAGGAGGGTCAAGTGGCCCTTATCTGCCGTCAAAGTCTATGTTTCTATACAGTAACCAATTACAGCAATAAAAAAAGATATGTACCAAAAACAATATAATAGGCAAAGACCTTGCAGCAGGAAATGAGATTCAGGATAGAATGCCAAAAACAAACTATTAATGTATTTAAGGAATGTCAGAAAAGGACTGAGACAAAATCATTCTAAATCTAGCAGATAAAACAGGGAATCAGTTCACTACCAAATCAGATATTATGCAGGTAATCCATGAACGTGTGATGGCTAGTTTCGGCAAACCCCCCACTGTACAGATACAATAAGAATATCTAGAACAATTGAATAGTCCTAAACTATCAGCTCCACAAAGTACCACTTTAATAAAGAATATTGAGGAAGATTAGAGGAGATAGGTGATAGGAACATTACAAACTGGAACCTCTCCAGGTAGGGATGGCATCACACTAGAATTTTATAAAAAAAAATCTTTCTTTCTGAAAGATTAATTCCAGAATGAACATCCCTATATAAAAACATTTTAGAGGCTGAAGTCTTACCAAAATCTATGACAGACACAGATTTGATTTTTCTGTACAAAAAAGTCAATAAAGATGATATAAAAAATCGGAGACCCATAAGTCTGTTGAAAGTAGACTTTAAAATGATGACAAAGGTACTTGCAGAAAGATTGGCAAATGTGTCCAATATGGTAATTAGTGCAGCACAAACTTGTGCAATACCCAAGATGGGGATACATGATAACCTGATAGTATTAAGGGAATTATTTCAGAGAGGCAGGATTGGGACAGAATAAGGATATGTCTTAAGTTTGGACCAGCAGAAAGCATTTGATTCCATATCACATGCTTTTCTGTTTACAGTGTTAGAAAAAGATGGTATACCACACATTTTCATACAGTGGGTTAAATGTATGTACCAAAAAGGCCACAATAACTTCAAGGATTAATGGGTGGATAGGGGAAACAATAAGACTATGGAGAAGAGTAAGACAGGGCAGTCCCCTCAGCCCTTTACTGTACATCTACTTCATTGACCCTTTTTAAAGGAAAATACAAAATTCAGATATAACAGAAGGGATAGCCTTGACATAGATGGGAACTCCAACAAAAGCACTGGCATACGCTGATGATGTTGTAGTGGTGGTTAATAAAACAACGGATGAAGAAGAGATTAAACTACAAATAAACTTTTCCAAAAATGTAGGCTGCAAGACTAACTTTGGGAAAAGTACAGGAATACAGTTATGCAAAGGAACCGATACACCTATCACAAGTTATGCAGACATTAGACTCTCACAGGAACCAATTTAAATACTTTGTATTACTTTTGGGGAAGGATATCTAGAGTGTTTGAATTGGAAAAATAAGATAAAGAGAGAGATGAAAGGATTTTGATAAGTTGGAAGAAGCAACGTATTTAAAAAAGGAAACGAATATTACTAATAAAAAATATATTGTTACCAATCTTTACTTATATAAGTTATGCCCCCCCCCCCTCACTTGCAGCTAAAAATGAAACTGTATAGTGTTTTTTTTCCAGGCTCTATGTGGGAGCAGACTAAACCCCATCAAACGGGACATAGCATACAAAGCAATACAGGAAGGGGGCCTAGGTATGATAGATGCAGTGATGCTTTATTACAGTATCTTTTCGTATTACAATATGCTCTCAAGAAATAGTGTGGTTAGAAAACAATGGTAAGAGGCTGTCGAAGAGTGGGTTGGGATCTGCAAACAAGCATGGATAGAGCAGAAAAGTAGAATACTATCTACAGCCACCATGATACCTGTGTATGTGAAATCAGTGGCTCAGAACATGATTAAAACGAAAATACCAATGAGCAATATGATCACTAGTACAAGAAAGGAGATTTATGACACAATAATGACCGAGTGCCTTTAGCCCCTGGTGTTCAGTAAAATATGTTCCATGCACACCCTGGAGTGTCTTATTGCACTTATAAAATGGGATTCTATTTTTTTTGTACTTAGTACAGTTATAAAAATCATGCTTATCTGTACAAAAAAGATTTTATTCTGCTAATCTATGTTAAAATAATCCTTCTGCCTATATTGTTTAATATGCATGAGGTCATTTGCATATAGCGCTTTAATAACATGGGAGGACTGCTAGAGGGGCAGCGAGCAGGTACACAAACCGCCAGTACATACTCCTTGCCAACTGACTTTAGAAATTTAGGAAGATGCCTGGTTAAAAGCATAGTTTTAAAACATAAATTGAAACAACAATCATTTATTTCTTTAGACAGTGAGACTGGCAGCGTGATGGCTACAGAGGGAGTCAGGAAAGAAGTCACATCACAGCACTGCCAGTGAGAAACAGAATGCCCAAAGAGTCTGTGTCACCATGTTTAGCTATGGGTTGAGGAAAATGTTTTTTTACCTTCCTATTGGGCCAGCAGCATATATTGTTTCCTGTCTTCATACTGCTGCAGCATCTTTGGTATCAGAAGTGCCAAGTGAGTGAGCGAACAATCGTTGGGTGGGGAGATTAACAGGTAGACCAGGAGCGTGGGAGAAGAAATGCGATCGGCAGCAGCAGAAAAACAGTAAACATTTGGAAACGTGATCGGCAGCAGCAGAATATAAACATTAAACAATATTTCACTGGCAGCTGGGGAGGATAAACTTTCTGTCATTTTGGTTGTTTAGCCATGCTTAAACTGATGGGGTTAGGAGTAGGCCCTTTGATGGTCAGATGGATTGAAAACTGGCTAGCTGGACGCACTCAGAGAGTAGTGGTCTGTGGGGAGCTCTCGAACCCTAGAGAGGTTGGTAGTGGGGTACCACAGGGCTCGGTCCTGGGTCCGATCCTGTTTAATGCATACATATCGGACATCAGGGAGGGTATAGGGTGTGAAATGAGTCTCTTCGTGGATGACTCCAAGATGGGAGCAGTAGTTGAGGGAGAAGAGGGGAGGGTGGCCCTGCAAGGGGACCTGGACACCCTGGAAAGCTGGGCTCACACATGGAAATTAAATTTCAATATCACCAAGTGCAAGGTGTTGCATCTTGGTCGGGGAAACCCTAAACACAGGTACACCCTAGGAGGGGAGGCGCTGGAGGCCTCAATAGGGGAAAAAGACCTAGGGGTCATGGTGGATACATGTATGAATAACTCTGAGCAGTGCAGGAGAGCAGCTAGCAAGGCAAACAGGATGTTGGGATGCATCGTAAGGGGGATCACCTCTAGGAGCAAGGAAGTGATTCTGCCGCTGTACAATGGACTGGTTAGACCACACCTTGAGTACTGTGTACAGTACTGGAGACCACACTTGAAGAGGGACATACAGCTCCTGGAGAGGGTACAGAGGAGGGCAACAAAGATGATACGAGGGCTAGGGATTTGACATGAGGACAGACTTGAGGAGCTCTGCCTGTTTTCATTGGAGGAGAGGAGACAGGGGACATGATTGAGGTCTCAAAGTACCTCAAGGGAATAAATAGGGTAAACATGGAGGGATCTTTAGACTAAAGCAGGAGGTATCACCAGAGGGCATGGTTTAAGTTGGAAGGTGGAAGGGTGAGGGTGGAAAAGAGGAGGAGGTTTTCACCCAGAGGGTGGTGGACCCTTGAATGCACTGCCTGGTGAGCTGGTTCAGAGATCCACAGTGGAGGGCTTCCAAGAGAGGGTGGGACAGACACAGAAAGTGGATGTATCAGATGATGGCCTGTCCCGGGGGGGTGGGGATGGATGATAGGGGTTTCTGGAGATCAAGGGACGGGAGGGTCTCGGCATCCAACTAAGGATCTAGGTTCGAGCAGACTCGATAGACCGTAAGGACTAATCTGCTGGCAAATAGTATGTTAGTATGTAAACTCTGGTTTTATCTCACACTGAGTAAAGAAAAGATGGCTGACAGTCAAAATGCCAACATTCTATGGCACAATAATCTTGGCCTTTTCACTGCCAGCTCTTTTTTTTACCCATGCATGGAACAGATTTTAAGCATGGGCAGCTTTGGTTCTGATTGGCTGGTTTTGACTTCCCATTTTATAAAGTACTTTCTATGGCAGGCCAGATGTAAATGGGTGCTACAACAGCAGGTAATGTCACCTCAGGTAACTTTGAAGAATATGGTCATCTTTCTACAGCAGGCATATGACAGTGACAGGCAAAAAGTACCCCTGCAATTAAGAGGAATATGGAAACACTGTGACTCCATGACGGTCTTTCAAGAGGGAAAAAAAAAATTAGATAGATATGTATAGTAGGTGGTGGGATACAATTCACGGACATGAGTCACAGTTCATCACGGGAGTTCTACAAAAAAAAAACAGAGTGAATGGATGTTATGATAGAGGTGGATCTAAAAAAAAGACAGAAAGCAATAGTCAAAGTCAACGTCTAGAGAAAGATTAAGACAAAAAAAAAAAAGAACTAACATGAGATGATGCAACACTACTGGAATATGCAAGATGGCATTAACTGAATTTTACACCCTCTTCCCCAAAAATTCCCCTACTCTTTTCAAGAGGTGTCATGGGATCTTTAACATCCACCTGAACTACCACCAGAACAGGAGGATGGGACCTCGGTTTAACATCTCATCTGAAAGACGGCACCTCAGGAGTGCAGTACCCCCCTCATGCTGCACTACAGTGTCAGTATTGGGATTTAACCCAAGTGCCTGGTGTGGGGATAGAACCCATAGCCTTCTGATTGTCCAGCCTCACAGGTGAGTGTGCAATCTGCTGAGCCACTGGCACTGATAAATTCACTATTGCCCCCACTTTCGTGTCATCTGTGTACTTGAAATGCCATGCACTTATAGACGCTTGCATTGAGGAAACAAAAATGCTATATAATATGGGTCCCAATATCGACCCCTGGTGAACCCCGCTAGTGACCGTCCCCCAGTCAGACAGATATCCCCTGATGTTAACCTTCTGCATTCTGTTTTCCAACCAAGGTTTAATCCATGACAACAAGCCTTTATCCAATCCCATCTACCGTAATGACTCCAACAACACTTCGTGGGATACTGAGTCAAAGGCCTTTCTATAATCAAGGTATATTACATCCACTGGAATTCCCTGATCATGGGCCTGACTGACAGGCTCCAAAAAGTTTAATAGATTGCTTACACACAATCTTCCATTGGCAAGTCCATGCTGTGTCACATCTACTGAACCATTTTGTTTCAGATTTTCCTCAACTTGTTCCGTGATAAATCTCTCCATTATTTTTCCCACCAAGGATGTAATACTGATTGGGCAATCATCTTCTAATTTAGCTTTATCGCCTGATTTAAATATTGGGGTGATGTATGCGATTTTCCATTCTTTCAAAGCTCTCCCTTCTTTAAATGCAGTGTTGAGCAGTAGTGAGAAAGGCCCTGGTGAATGAGGATAGATAAGGAAAACAGAGAAGTGATATGGATGGGACAATACAAGGTGGGGGGAGGATTGTATAAAATACATTTTTACATATAACCACCCCCTCCTGCCACTGTAGGGAGGGGAGTTGGTTGCTAAAGTAACAGGCCTTGAGTCTACTAATTAATAATGTCTCTGGCTAGAGAATCCAGTGGGCAGAACTTACAGTCCTAGTGAGAAGGGTGCAATGAGGCCGCTTGCCTCTGGTCACTTGCCAGACTGCCTGATGTGGCAAATACCTTACACATTTAAGCTGTCAACAGATCCAACTTTGGAGACAAACCCGTTCTGATACCCTGTCCCTTAGCAGCCTTCAGGGACAGTGTCAAGGTAGCAGCAGTGATCCTAGGAGAAGGATCTGGGGGCTTAACTGTAGATCTCTTTTAAATCCTTGGAATTTTAAGAAGAAATACGGAGAACCATTCAAAACATGAGTGATAAAAGGGAAGTAATAGTGCTGGGGGACTTCAGTTTACTCAATTTACCTACACTTGGAGACTTCATTACCTGGCTATGTACTGTTTAAAAGAGACTGAGGTGCAAAAAGGGGGTGGAGTGGCCCTGTATGTCAATGAAAATATCAAAGCTACAGAAATTCAGAATACACATAAGGAGCCAGAAGAACTGTGGGTAACTCTGGAGACAGGAAATGGGACAGCCATATGAATTGTGGTTGTCTACAGGCCTCCAGACGAGGGGGAGAACATAGACACATTACTGTTTGAAGATATATAAAACATGACAGCTAAAGGGGAGGTTGTTATAACAGGAGACTTCAACATGCCAGATACAGATTGGTCAATACCAGCAGGAACATACTAACATACTAAAATGCCAGCAGAATAGGCCCAACGGTCTTTCGTGTCTGCTCATTTGGTCAGCCCCCACCCTGGGTGCTGACCTTGCTGCCCTCCTCGCCTTCTCTGGCTTCTCCCTTCCCAGTTCTGGATATTCTTGCTGCATTGGATTTTGCTTCCAGAACCCTTCCCCCGTACCTGTCCCACCCCCTCTTGAACCCCTCCACTGTCTCTGCCTCCACCAGCCCCCTAGGCAGCGCATTCCATGGCTCCACCACCCTCTCAGTGAAGTAGCACCTCCTCCTTTCTCGTCTGAATCTTTCCCCCTCCAGCTTCCACCCATGCCCTCTAGTGGCCCCTCCTCCTTCCTTCAAAGCACCCTGACTGTTCCTCCCCTATTTACCCTCTTCATGTACCTGAAGGCCTCTATCATGTCCCCCCGGTCCCTTCTCTCTTCCAATGTGTACATATTTAGCTCTTCGAGCCTCCCTCATAGATCCTGTCCCCCAAGCCCCAAATCATTTTAGTTGCCCTCCTCTGAAACCATTCCAGGAGTTTAATGTCCCTCTTTAAGTGTGGCCTCCAAAACTGCACACAGTACTCAAGGTGCGCCCTCACCAAGCAGTTATACAGAGGGAGTATCACTTCCCTCCTTCTGGAGGTGATCCCCCTAGTGATGCATCCCAGCATCCTGTTGGCCTTGGCTGCTGCCCTCCTACAAGTCTCAGAGTTGTTCATCTTGACATCCACCACCACCCCCAGGTCCCTCTCAGCCATCGAGACTTGTAGCATTTCCCTCCCCAGGGTATACACTTGGCCCGGGTTTCTGGTCCCCAGGTGGAGTACCTTACATTTCCCTGCATTAAACCTCAGCTTCCACTTTCTAGACCATCTTTCCAGAGCCTCCAGGTCCCCCTGTAGGGCCATCCTCCCCTCCTACCCATCCACCACCGCCCCCAGTTTTGAGTCATCCGCAAAGAGACTCATCTCACTCCTGATTCCTGTCCTTATGTCAGAGACATAGGCGTTGAACAGAAGGGGCCCAAGAACTGATCCCTGTGGGACCCCACTAATGACCCTCCTTGGGGAGGAGACTATCCCGCCAACCACGACCCTCTGGGTCCGATCCTGGAGCCAGTTGCCTATCCATCTGATCATCTGGTTCCCCTTCCCCATTTCTCCCAGCTTATCCAACAGGCCCATGTGAGGAACAGAGTCAAATGCCTTGCTGAAGTCTAGAAAGAGGACGTCCACTGGTCTACCCAGGTCCAAGGCACTCGTCACCCAGTCATAGAACTCCACAAGGTTTGTCTGACATGATTTCCCTGGGATGAATCCATGCTGTCTATCATCCAGGCACCCTGACTTTTTCAGGTCCCCTCCTAGCCTCTCCTTGACAATGCCCTCCATCACCTTGCCCACCACCAATGTCAGGCTGACAGGCCTGTAGTTCCCTGCCACCTCCCTTGATCCTACCTTGTGGATAGGCACTATATGCGCCACCTTCCAGTCCTGGGGCACCCACTCTGTCCTCATAGAGATGGTGAAAAGCTCTGCCAGGGGTTTCGCCAGGACATCCGCAAGTTCCTTCAGCACTCTGGGATGTAATTTATATGGCCCCGGTGCTTTCTCCATCTTAAGGGAGCTGAGGGCTTCCCTCACTCTCTCTGCTGTGATTTCCACTTCTGGTACCTCTTCTCCCTGCTAGCCCTCCCCTCCTGCCAGTGATGCCTCCCTCTCCCCAGACCCGCCCGATCGGTAAGGGCCCCCTCCTCAGTATCTCTGTCTCCTCCCATGTATGATGCAGCACCCCCATTTTCCTTGGTGAAAACTGAGGTGAAGTACTCATTTAGTACCTCAGCCTGCTCCCCCAGGTCTTGTGCCCATCTCTTCCCTGATTTAATCCTGCTAATCTGCCCCTTCACCCTTTGTTTTTCCCCAATGTATCTAAAGAACCCCTTGTTCCCTCTCCTAATTTCCCTGGCCAGTTTCTGCTCCTTCCTTGCCTTGCCGCCCTCCTCCACCTAGTGGCCCTTCTAGCCATCAGCTCATACTCCCTCGATCCTTGCACTCCTTGAGCACTTGAATTGCTATAGGCTGCCTTCTTTCCTGTACCACCTCCTGGACCTCCTGGTCCACGGCAGAGATTTTGGGCCCACAGCATTTTGTCTTACTCTTACACAGGTGCTGGTAGCATCCTGCACCCCCTCTCCTGATGATTTCCACCTACTATCACTGTCCATGTCTGACCCAATCCCATCCAAATGCTCATAAGGATCCTTCCCATTTCCTTAAAATCCGCCCCCTGAAGTCAGTTACTTCGTCTTTGTGCAGCCTTCTACCCCTCCTAGGTCCAGGCAGAACCAGACCATGGCATGGTCCTCCCCACCAATGGGTCCTTACCTCCAGGCCCCTAATCTGGTCACTGTCTGCCAGGACCACATCCAGTACTCGTGCCTCCCTGGTCGGTTCCCCCACCTGCTGAGCTAGGAACGCGTCTTGAAAGACATCCAACAACCTCTTTTCCCTGGTCACAGAGGATGTCATAGTCTCCCAGTCTGTTCCTGGCATGTTTAAGTCCCCCAACACCACCACCATTCCTCTGTCCAGTCTGCAGTGTCTCCCAACATCTGCCACCAGACTCTCCTCCAACTCCTCCGCCAGGGCAGGGGGTCTATACACCACTCCTATTTTTACTCTCTTGCCCCCCCTTGTTATCAAGGTGACCCAAATCACCTCCACGGTTCCCTCCGTCTCCTCTACTCCCCCTATGCCAATGAACTAGATCTGCCAGAACTAGACACATAGTGGATTCCCTTCGTGGGGAGGGCCTCAAACAACTTAAACAACCACCCACATGAGACAAGTTTATCCTAGATCTAGTACTGACTAACAGGTAAAGGATCACAGATCTCCAGGTAGAAGGTCACCTGGGGGCCAGTGACCATCACATGGTATGGTTCAATTTGACCACTAGAACTAAATCATCCCATTCCAAGGCAAAAATATGGGACTTCAGAGGAGCTGACTTTGATAAGATAGCCAACAGAGTTAAGCTAGCCCTGGCAAGAAGAAATACAGATGAGAGGGTACAGGCAAAGTGGGCAAGCATTAAGGATGCAATACTTGAAGCAACATCCCATTGTGTAAGAGAGAAAAGGAAGTTCAAAAGAAGAAGGAAACCACTTTGGTTCTCAAAAACAGTAGCAGAAAAGGTCAGTGTCAAAAGGCTGGCCTTCAGGAAATTTAAGGGAACGCAGTGGGGCAAAGATAGGGAGGCACACCAAACTTCCCTAAAGGAAGCAGGGAAGGCAGTAAGGCAGGCAAAGGTGCAAACTGAGGAAACACTAGCACAAACAGTAAAAGAAGGGGACAAGATTTTCTATAGATACATTAGTGAAAGGAGAAAGTCCAGAGGGGTATTGCTAAGATCAAAGGGGATAAGGGGGCATGTGAGGAGGAGGACCATGGAAAGGCATCTATCCTAAATAGATACTTCTGCTCAGTATTTACTGAGGAGAATGTGGGGCAGGGCCCACAGCTCAGCACCATGGACACAGGGGGGGAGGAAGGTGAGCACTAATCCCTTCAAAAAAGAAAGGGTCCTACAAGAGCTTGATAAGCTCATGGTGGACAAGACAATGGGACCTGATGGTATACATCCCAGGGTACTTAAGGAGCTAAGGGTGGAACTAGCAGAGTCATTATCAGAACTGTTTAGTGAGTCTCTGAGCATAGGAGAGGTCCCAGAAGTCTGTAGAAGGGCTCATGTGATCCTGGTCCACAAGAGTGGTAGCAGGAAGGAGTCAGGGAACTACAGACCAATCAGTCTTACCTCAGTAGTGGGCAAGATTATGGAGGCACTCCAAAAGGAAAGGATAGTGCAACACCTGAAATCCATAGGAGCACAGGATCCAAGACAGCATGGGTTTACTACAGGAAGGTCCTGTCAAACTAATCTCATTCATTTCTTTGACTGGGTAATCAGAGTGGTGGACCAAGGGGGAGCAGTTGATGTTGCATACCTTGACTTCAGCAAAGCTTTCGATACTGTTCCGCACAGAAGATTGATTAACAAGCTGGTAAGGCTCAGGGTGGGTCAGAAGTTGGTCAACTGGGTGGCAAACTGGCTGACAGGCAGAAAACAGAGAGTGGTGGTAAATGGTATTCAGTCAGAAGAGATGCAAGTCACAAGTGGGGTACCTCAGGGATTAGTCCTAGGGCCAGTCCTCTTCAATATCTTCATCAGTGACATTGCAGATGGACTGGAGGGTAAGGTTTGTCTGTTTGCAGATGACACCAAGATCTGCAACAGAGTAGATGATCCAGATGGGGTGGGCAGAATGAGAAGAGATCTGGATAAACTGGCAAAATGGTCGGAAGAGTGGCAACTGGGGTTTAGTGCAAAGAAGTGCAAGATCATGCACATAGGGACAAGAAACCCTGAAGCCACCTATAGGTTGGGAGGGGAGCTGCTGGCAGTCAGAAGGGAAGAAAGAAACTTGGGCATCATCATCACAGATGACCTAAAATCATCCAAGCAGACCACTAAAGCAGTAGGTAAGGCTAGGGGGATGTTGGGGTGTATTAGTAGGGGTATCACAAGTCATAAGAGGGAGGTAATAATCCCTCTTTACAAGACACTGGTTAGGCCCCATCTGGAGTAATGCGTGCAGTACTGGAGGCCACACCTTCACAAGGACATTAACAAAATGGAGGCAGTCAGAAGAAGGGTAACAAAATGGTGCAGGCACTGCATCAGAAAACATATGAGGACAGATTAATGGAGCTCAATATGTATAACCTAGAGCAAAGGAGGGAGAGAGGTGATATGATTGAAACATTCAAACACCTTAAGGGCATTAACAAGGTGAAAGAGTCTAACATGTTTCAATATAAGAAAAATAGCAGAGCAAGAGGACACAGCATGAGATTAGAGGGAGGCCGATAATGGGGTAATGTGAGGAAGTTCTTTTTCACAGAAAGGGTGATGGATGCATAGAACGGCCTACCTCAGGAAGTGGTGAATATGAATACAGTGCAGGGCTTCAAACAGGCATGGGATAGGCATAAGGGAGCAATTCAGATTCATATGAATGGATAGGCCATTGACAGAGCAAAGGCCTATGGCACATTCATAAGGTAGAAAAAGAAATGGGCAGACTAGATAGGCCTTGAGGTCCTTATCTGCTGTCAGCTTCTATGTTTCTATGTTTCAATATATATTGAGGTACTCATACAATAAGTTCAGCTAGAAGCAAAGACTTTCTGGATGCTCTGCATTTATTGGGCCTGAAAGAACTTGTAAAGGTCCTGACAAGGAGGGATGTTGTCCTTGACCTGTTACTAAAAAATTGGGGACAATATTGCAGAAGTAGAGGTGGGAAGCCACCTAGGGTCCAGCGACGACTGCATGGTGTGGTTTCATGTCAGGACAAAAACAGAAACTAAGCACTCTAAAACTAAAGTCATGGACTTTAGATGAACAGATTTCATAGCAATGAAGGAAAGTCTTAAAGGGCGACTTGTAAATATAGTTTGGGGAGGGATGTTGAAGAGTACTGCACACATCTCAAGGCAGCTATACAACAGACTTTAAACCATTGCATAAAAAGGGTGGGTAAAGCAAAAAAGAAAAGAAAACCACTGTGGGTTTCTAAGGAAGTTGTCACCAGGGTTAGGGAGAAAAGGGCTGCTTTTAGGATTACAAAAAAAGGAAAAAATAACAGGAGCCGACAAGGAATGGGAAGACCACAGAGAAAAACAAAAGGGTAGCAAGGAAATCAGAAGAGCAAAGGCAACAACAGAGGAGAGGATAGCCAAGGAAGCCAAGGAAGCCAAGAAGAGAAACAAGACCTTTTATAGATATAGTATAGATATTTTAGGGAAAAGAGAAAGACCACAGGGGGTTTTGTCAGACTCACAAAGGAAGATGGAAAGACCACGGAGGACAACAAGGACAAAGCAGAAATCCTAAACAGATATTTCTGCTCCGTATTCACCAATGAGCAGGATGGCAGCAGACCCACCATTACAGGAGACAATAAAGGCAGTGATGGAGTATACTCAGGACCCTTTACAAACAAAGCAGTCCTAAAGGAACTGGAGAAGCTCAATACAAACAAAGCCATGGGACCAGACAAAATGCACCCTAGACTACTGAGAGAACTAAGAGACCAATTGGCTGCTCCACTGACTGATCTTTTTAAGTTATCATTTGAACTGGGCGAGGTCCCACAAGATTGGAAAATGGCCACAGTTATCCCTCTACACAAGAGGGAGCAGAGAGAGTGCAGGCAACTATTGACCGGTAAGCCTCACATCAGTTGTGTGTAAAAGAATGGAAACCCTTCTCAAGGAGAGGATTTTTTTCAAGGACAACAACAAATTAGACACAAAACAGCATTGCTTTACCACAGGAAAGTCATATCAAACCAATTTACTTGGCTTTTTTAACTGGGTAATGAAAATAGTAGACCAGGGAGGTGCCAGCATGTATAACTCTTCTACTTTGAAAACTAATAAAAATTTACAACATCAAAAAGAGGGGAGGTGCGGTAGACATAACGTACCTGGATTTCAGCAAAGCCTTCAACTCAGTCCCACACAGAAGGCTGCTAAACAAGTTAGACAGCATGGGAGTAAGGCATCAGGTGGTAAACTGGGTAAGGAGTTGGCTTACTGGAAGGAGCTAGAGGGTATTAGTAAACAGTTGACTCTCAGAGAAAAGAGGCGTAGCTAGTGGAGTACCACAGGGTTCAGTACTTGGACACATCCTATTCAATACCTTCATTAGAGACATTTCTGATGAACTGGAGGGCAAGGTAAGTTAGTTCACAGATAACACAAGGATAGGCAATAGGGTGGACACTCCAGGAGGAGTCGAGAAGATGAAGGCTGACCTTGAATTTCTAGAAAAGTGGTCAAGAACATGGCAACTACAGTATATTTCAATACTAACAAATGCAAAATCATGCACCTTGGAAGGATTAACCAAGGAGAGGATTCCTACCTAGGAGGAGAAAACCTGGAAGCCTCTAAGCAGGAAAAAGATCTGGGAATAATTATAAGAGATAACCTGAAAGTGTCCAAGCAATGTGATAAAGCAGCACTGAGAGCAAATGGTTTGTTGGGATGCATAGGCAGGGGGGTTGATAGCAGAAAAAAGGAGGTCATCCTGCCACTCTATAGACCACTGGTGAGGCCACACCTGCAGTACAGTGTACAATTCTAGAGACCACACCTTAAAAAGGATATTAACAGACTGGGAGCAGTGCAGAGGACAGCTACTAAAATTATTCATGGATTGCATGACAAATCATATGAGGAACAGCTGTGTGAATTAAACATGTACTCCCTGGAGCAGGAGAGAGAGAGAGAGAGTGGAGACATGATTGAGACGTTTAAATTCCTAAAAGGAATAAACAAGGTGCAGGTCCAGGACCTGTTCCATATCAAAAATCACTCAAGAACCAGAGGGCACAACATGAATGTAGAGTGGGGCAGATTCAGAGACGACACATGCAAGTTCTTCTTCACCAAGAGAGTGGTTGATCCATGGAACTACCTTCCACAGGAGGCAGTGGAGGTGAAAATGGTGGGGACTTTCAAGAATGCATGGGATAGATACAAGGGCACCATAACACTGAAAGGCTGTTAAGGGAAGGAGAAGGCTTATGGGTAGACTAGGTGGGCCACATGGCACCCTTCTTCCATCACTTTCTGTTTCAATGTTTCTGTGTATGTAGGGAGCATATCGGTAGGGCATGGGAACCCAAAGGCCATACCCTCTAGGGGAGTCATTGGTAGCTGTGCAGCCCAGGAAGAGTCCAACTGAAGAGGGGTGTTCAACCCTTGGTTGCCATTTGTGATTCTGCTCCCAAGAGAGGCTGCCAGCCAAGCTGCTGATGGAGAGAGACCTGGTGAGAGAGACTGGGCTGCAGACTAAGGTAGGAGAAAGTATTACCTGGACTATAGAAGATTCTGAGCCTGGATGGGTACCACAGCTGCTGCCTCTGGTAGAGGGGTTGGGTGTTTGCCAGCAGCTGACAGGGGATGAGCTGGAGTGCATGCTGCCACACTTTGCCAACTGCCATGCACACCTACCAGTGTGAGTAGAGACACTGATGTGATGTGATCAGCACAGGGGTGGCCTCAGGGTTCCAGTGGAGAGGCTGATTTTTCACTGAAAAGCACCCCAAAGGACCAGACTCCCCTTGAAGCCATTACAAACCAAATTCCAAGAACAAAGTCCCTGCAGCAGTGTTACCGCCTGCATCACCAACTGACTTGGCACAATGGCATCACTGTATGTGCAAAACTGAGTAAACCAAAGCAGTTAGAATAGTGGGAGAAACTGGTAAAGGTATGCAGTGTAGAACAGGCTTTGACTTGATGTAGAACTTCACCCACTGGGGTGTGAAAAGAGGAAAAAAGGGGTGGTGTGGTGCCAGATGTGAGTGGAGAGTACAGCCTTTACCAAAGCACCCAAAAGTTCTGATTTAAGTCATGTGTGTGCCAGGATCGAACCTGTCTGTACAGTGCTAATCAGAAGAGCTTTTAGGTGTTTCTGGAACTGTAAATAGTTCAGCAAAGTGTGACTACTGCTTAAACCACCCTTGCAGTCTAATATTTGTTGTCAGAACACAGGCCAGAGTTGGCCTCATCCCATGATCAGGAAGACGTGTACAGTGTGTGTATCTATTATGGGAAACATCTGGTGAGAACTCCACCTTACCCTTTGACACCAAACATTTCCCCTTGGCCATGTCTGCCACCACTTTCTCCAATAGAGGGTTATCATATGGTGCCAGCAGAGACACTACAGCAACAGCTGAAGGGGTTTCTAGAAATGTAAGTAGATGGAGTAGCATACATCACTATGTTTATTTAAATTCTGTTGGACATGTATGTAAACCAAATCTTATCGGAAAGCTGCATTTTGAAAGGGTCAGTTTTTGGCTCAGTGGGCTTACCAGGTTAACAAACAATAAAAAGCAACAGAAAAAAAATCTGTAATAACTCAGTTGTGTGTATAAAATAAGAATAACCACTAACCGTTGGAAAGTCTTTATTCCAGAGAATGGCATTGGAATTAATGACAAGTTCTTGACCTGGTGGGGAACTGGAGTCATATGCACCAACCTTGACATACCTGCCAGAACCATCAGGGAGTACCTGCCAGTTCTGAATATCATAAAGTGCTGGAGAATCACCATATTGATCATAAAATATCTCTTCACCAGAGGGATTAACAAATTTGGTAGTTTTCATATAGTGGAGTACCTAGAGAAAAATAAAACAAATAATTATAAAGATGAAATGCCTTTTGTTTAACATAATTCCAATCCAAGTCTGTTTCAGTAGCTCAGTTTGTAGCACTATTGCCTTTGGAGCAAGAAGATAATAGTTAAATTTTTAAGTAGCATAATAGGCATTTGGACTGCTAACCATTACTACTGAAAGTGCAGTGTTACTATGAAAGTGCAGTGATAAAAGTGCATTGCTACAGTAAAAGTACAGTGCAGTGGTGAAAATGCACTACAGATTGTACAGTGCTGCAGTGCAGGAAGTGCAATGTTACAGTGAAAGTGCAGTGCTAAAGTGAAAGTGCATTGCTGAGTGTTCAGTGCTGCAGTGAATGTGCAGTGCTAGAAGTATAATGCTACAGTGAAAGTGCAGTGGTGAAGTGAAAGTGCAGTGCAGTGCAGGAAGTACAGTGCTAAAGTGAAATGAAGTGCAGAAAGTGCAGTACTGCAGTGAAAGTAGACTGAAGAAAGTGCAGTACTGCAGTGAATGTGCAGTGCAGAGAGTGCAGTACTGTTGGAAATATGCAGATATGCAGTGCAAAAAAGTAGTGCTTATGTAAAAGTACAGTGCAGTATGTGCAGAGCTACTGTATAATAAAAGTGAGAGCTATTATAACAGTGATTGCTGCAGTTAATGTACAGTGAAGACATTTCAGTGCTGCAATGAATTACAGTACAGAGTGTACAGTACTGCAGTGAAAAGCAGTGCAGAAGATGCAATGCTGCAACTAAAATGCAGTGCAGAAAGTGCAATGCTGCAGTTACACTGCACTGCAGAAAATCCAGTGCTGCAGATCAAAAGTGGGAGCAGGACAGAGGAAGGAAACTATAGACCAGTTAGTTTGACCTCAGTGGTAGGGAAAATGATGGAATCACTTCTGAAGGAAAGAAGTGTTGAGTACCTAGAGGCCAGTGGGGCACAAGACCCAAGACAGCATGGATTCACGATGGGAAGGTCGTGTCAGACGAATCTAATAGATTTCTTTGACTGCGTGACCAAAGTAGTAGACCAGGGAGGGGCTGTGGACATGGCCTACCTAGATTTAGCAAGGCATTTGATACAGTCCCACACAAAGATTAATACACAAGATAGCCAGCCTTGGAGTGGGTCCCAAGGTGGTAGCCTGGATAAAATTGGCTAGACAACAGGGCGCAAAGGGTAGTAGTAAATGGGTACACAGTGAAGAAAGGAGGGTTACTAGCGGGGTACATGAGGTTCGAATAGGGACCGGTCCTTTTAATGTCTTTATAAGTGATATTGCAGAGGAACTGGAAGGAAAAGTATGTCTCTTTGCAGATGACACATAGATCTGCATCAGGGTTGATACACAAGATGGAGTGGAAAGGATGAGAAGGGACTTGGCAAGGTTGGAGGAATGGTCAAATGTATGGCAGCTCAGATTCAATGCAAAGAAGTGCAAGGTAATGCACATAGGAAACAAAAACCAGGGAAGCGTACACAATGGGGGGTGAGATACTGACAACAGTAAAATAGAAAGGGACCTGGGGTAATTATATCAGATGACCCAAAAGGTGGGCAAGCAATGTGAGAAGGTAGTAGAAAGGCTGGAGGGATACTGGGATGCATAGGAAGAGGCATCAATAGTAGAAAACAGGAAGTTGTTATCCCTCTGTACAGACAGTTGGTGAGACCCCCATCTGGAGTACTGTGTGCAGTTCTGGAGACCCCATCTCCATAAAGACATAGACAGGATGGAGGCTGTCAGAGGAGGGCAACCAAATTGGTGCAGGGTCTGCACCAGAAGACATACGAAGAAAGACTAAAGGAACTTAATATGTATACTCTTGAGGAAAGAAGGGAGAGAGTGGACATAATAGAAACTTTCAAGTACCTCAAGGGAATCAACAAAGTCCAAGAGGGTAGCATTTTTCAGAAAAAGAGATGTGAAAGAACAAGGGGCACAATTTGAAGATAGAGTGGGGATGGCTCAGAGGTAATGTGAGGAAGTATTTTTTCACAGAGAGGGTTGTGGATGCATGGAACAGCCTCCCTGAGGAGGTCATGGAGTCAAGAACAGTGGAGGAATTCAAGAATGCATGGACAGGCATAAGGCAGTACTAGTAGTGGGTAGGAGGAAGTAAGCTGTTGGTTAACTAGGATCTGCAGCTTATCTGTTAGGTAGGAAAATGGGCAGACTAGGTGGGCCAAGTGGTCCTTATCTGCCATCAAATTCTATGTTTCTATGTTTCTATGTAAAAAGAGTTATGGCGCAGGGAAAGCGCAGTGCAGAAAATGCAATTCTGCAGTGAAAGTGCAGTGCAGAAAATGCAGTGCTGCAGTGAATGTGCAGAGCAGATAGTGCAGTACTGCAGTGAATGTACAGTACAAAAAGGGCAGTGATGCAGAACACATGCAGTGCATAAAATGCAGTGTTGAAGTGAATGTACAGTGTAGAATGTGCAGTACAGAAAATGCAGTGCTGCAATGAATGTGAAGTACAGAAATTGTCATTATACAATGAAACTGCAGTGCAGAAAATACAGTGCTGCAGTGAATGTGCAGTGCAGAATGTGTAGTGATGCAGTGAATGTACAGTGCAGAAAGGGCAGTGCTGCAGGGAATGGGCAGTGCTACAGAGATTGTACAGAGCAGAAAGTGCAGTGCTGCAGGTAAAGTGCAGTGCAGAAAATGCAGTGCTGCAGTGAATGTGAAGTGCAGAAAGTACAGTGATGTAATGAAACTTCAATGCAGAAAATGCACCACTGCAGTGAATGTACAGTGTAGAAAGTGTGGTGCAGAAAATGCAGTGCTGCAGTGATGTACAGTGCACAAAGTGCAGTGCTACAGAGAAAGTGAAGAAATGCAGTGCTGCAGTTAATGTGTCATGCAGAAAGTGCAGTAATGCAGTGAAAGTGCAGTGCTGCAATACAGGATGATCCTCTGTTTATGGCACTGCCCTTCTGAGTCATTAAACTGAGGTCCCTTCTATCAGTCTCTGGTGGTTGTTCAAATGGAAGTTAAAGATCTGATGGTGGCACTTTTTGAAAGAGTGAATATCCTTGCTATCCTGACCTGTTTTCCTTTCTCGGTAGCACAAGTTATCATGCAGTATTGCTGTGTGTGGATATTTTTATGCTTATAATAGTTGCAGTTGCCTGTATATTGCATATACTACCTGCAGTACCAATGCATAATACATAACTTTTTGTGCGGATTTCCTTCTATTATCTTCACATATTAATATACTCTCAAAACTATGTGTCCCATAAAATCATTCTTAAAAATCAAAATTCAATGTGAGCCAGAATAAGGCTGCTAGTCACTAATAAGAAAGCTGCAGACTGGACCCAACTGGGACTGCCCCCTTTCCCCACTTCTAAGCAGTAATGTTCCTCAAAACATCCTGTAGTCTTATAACACTCTCTGACGAGAGACAGATGCTGGCCTGGGCCCATCAGGACTACCCCCCTCTTCTCAGCAATATTATTCCAAAAACATCCCATATCCATGTAATAGTCTATAATTAAAAACAGATGCAGGCTGGGGTCCATTGAATTTCCAACACAATTCTCAGCAGTAATATTCCTAAAACATCCCATATCCATGGAGCAGTCTATGATTAAAAACAGATGCAGGCTGGGATCCATTGAAATCTCATCACAATTCTCAGCAGTAATATTCCTAAAACATCCCATATCCATGGAGCAGTCTATGATAAGAGATAGATGCAGGCAGGGACCCATCAATAATAACTCCTCACCCCACTTCACAGCGGTAATATTTCAAAAACATCCTGTATCCATGTAGCAGTCTACAATGAGAGAGGGGGGTACTGCCTGGTGCCTATCGGGACTGTCCCCCACTTCAGAAAGGAGGTCCAGATCTATGGAGGACAGATTGATGCTAAAAATTCACTATGGCAAATATCACCAGGCAATCAACCAGAAAAAGGCAGAGTTACTGTCACGGTCCATTGCTGCAGGGAAAAATTACCCAGCTCAGCTCTTTCACACTGTAGACAGGATGTTGAATCCTCCCTGACTGCAGTCTGTCAGAGCATTTTCTGCAGAAAAGTGTGAGGAGTTTGGAGGATTTGTTACTGACAAGGTGTCTGCCATTAGATCAAGTATCTCCTTGAGTGGCCCAGCCAGGGCCAGTAGTGATTGTGCCTTTGATGATATAGATCTCACTGCCTGTAATGAGTTTTGACCTGTTTCTGAGGCCGAGGTACTCTGAGTGGTCTCCAGTTTGCACCCCACCAACTGTACACTGGACCCAGGAACTACATGGCTGATTATCGACTGTGGTAAGTTCCTGAGCCCTGTGTTTATGGAGATCATTAATAGATCCCTAAGGGAGAGTGTCTACCCATTAGCCCTAAACAAGGCCATTGTTAGACCACTTCTGAAAAAGCCATCCTTGGACCGTGGCACTCTAACAATCTACAGACCTGTCTCTAACCATTTTTTCCTGAGGAAGGTTATTGGAATGATGGTGCTGGAGTAGCTGACAGACTGCCTGGAGTCTTTTTCCATCTATGAAGCACTCCAGTCAGGTTTTCAGCTCTGGCATAGCACTGAGACTGCTGTCTTTAGGGAAGCCCCTAACCTCCTTCTTTCTAGATTGGTGCTTTTGAACCTATCATCGCATTTGACACAGTTGACCATGGGATGCTTCAGGATCACCTTAGGGACTTTGCGGGCCTCACCTGCACAATTCTGTGCTGGTTTGAGTTTTACATAACCATAAGAACACAGCAGATCTCCCTGGAAATTTTACCTTGGGGGACTATGTGCGGTCTCATGGAGTTCCATGGTATTCAGTGATGACAGTGATAATAAATGAGCGACTGTAAAAACAGTGACTCATTTATAGCGCTTTCATCATCAGCTACCCTGTAAAGTTAACGATGAAGTAGCGAGGAAAGTGAACAGAATGGGAGGGATAGGAGGGAAGGTTTAGATAAGAAGGAGAGCCTGCTGCAGCCGATCTAGCCCTGTGGTGCGGTGGGCAGTGTGGCTGGCTACAGTGCAGTAGGTAGTGGGTTCAGGATGGACCCAGGGCGAGTACTGTGCCACTACTTGCTGATCTCTTTTTTCCCCCACTGAGTTTTGCCCCCTCCTTGACATGCAACCCCACCCCCGGAGTTGACAATCTTAAAAGCAGGGAGTGCAACAGCCCCCCCTTAAAGATACTAAGTGATGCCAGAAGTGGGGCCACTGAGAACTGTATATCGCCAAAATGCTTATAGCGATCGCTGTTTTGTGATCGCTATTATGACATGGAACCGAGTTCCACTAGGCTTAATTCTTGCCTCCACTTTGTTTTTTGTGTACATGCTGCCACTGGGGGAGATTATTAGATGGTACAGAGTTGGGATTCATTGCTCTGCACATAACACTCAGCTGTACCTGTCTTGTTCCCCTGATAATGATGTTGCGGCCTCAGTGTTAAGTCAGTGCTTGACCAAGATTAATGACTGGATGGTCTTTTTTTTTAGTTGTTTCTTAACCAGAAGTAGCACACTAAGCTGAAAGCTTTTTTACAGGTGCGGCCTGGGAGCACAGGGAAGTTAAGTGACTTGCTCAGGGTCACACAGTATGTAAGTGGAAGCTGTGGGATTCAAACCCAGGTCTGTTCTGCTGGATGTCTTGATTTGGTTATGTCTCAAACCGGATAAGACAGAGGTCATGGTGATAAAACTGGGTTGCTGAGGCATGGCTGCCGGGGATGTTATGGTTCTCCCATCAGTGAGCAGCCAACCTCTCATGGCAACCGATGTGGTAAAGAATCTGAGATTCATTTTGGACTGCAGACTGATGCTGGAACAGCTGGTATCATCTATGGTCTGGTCTGGCTTTTACCATCTTCAGAACGTCACCAGGATCAAGCTGTATCTTGCTCAAAATGACCTAGAGATGATCATTCATGCTTTAATCACCTCCAGGTTAGACTACTGCAATGCTCTTTACCTAGGGTTATATGGAGGTTTGATGTGATGCCTGCAGCAGGTCCAGAATGCTGCAGTCTGAATGATTGTGGGCTCCTCATAGAGTGAGCATGTCACACTGGTCCTGCGTGTGCTGCACTGACTGCCTGTGTGGTAGTGCATCACCTTTAAGATCTGCTTGTTAAATTACAAGGTCCTGACTGCTTAAAAGAGCTCCAGCTTCCCTAATGCCCAATTTGTCGTCTCCACTCTACCAATCTTGGTCTACTCATTGTCCTTGTATCCAGGCTGCAACTATCTGGGGTCACAGCTTTTGGAGTGGCTGCTCCACTGTTATGGAACTCGCTCTCTCTGAATAGTCATATGGCTAAGATGCTGATGCCTTTAAACCCTCATTGAAGACTTACCTACTTCAACAGGCATTCACTAATTATTGACTGTAAACATAGACGTTGACAGCAGATAAGGACTGCAAGGCCCATCCAGTCTTCGCATTTCTTTTTCTACCTTATGAATGTGCCATCGGCCTTTGCTTATTTTGAAACATAATATTACTGTTTGATTTTATGTTTAACCTTGTACAGGGCTCTGAGCCTTTTTGGATTGGGCACATTGTGACAAGATTTTACCTTGCCTTCTTAGAGGTAATATTCCAAAAACATCCCATATCCATGTACCAGTTTATGATGAGAGACAGATGCAGGCTGAGGAACATGGGTACTGTCCCCCACTTCTCAGTGGTAATATTTCAAAGACATTCCATATCCTTCAGTTTCCATCCCATCAGGACTGCCCCCGCCATCTCAGTGATAATATTCCAAAAACACCCCATACCATTGTAGCAATCTACAATGAGACACAGACGCAGGCTAGGGCAGATCAGGACTGTCCCCCCACATTTCAGCAACCTCACAGTTTGCCAAGAAAGATGAGTGGTTGGACCACAGTGGGCTCAGGGAGGGTGAGGGTGGTAGAACAAAGGTGCATCCCTCCAGTTGTACCTCTCCACAATTCATTTGCCGTTCTGGCAGAGTGTGGTTCTTCTATAGAGGCATCCACAATGGAGACCAAGGAAGATGCTGGGAACCTCCACAAAGGAGACCCACAAGATGGTGGCATGGGACTCCACAGGGGAGAGAAGCAACTCCTGGTGGGGGACTCCATTGTTAGTAGGGTAGAACTGGGGGAGAAGAGGGAGGTAAGGTGCCTGCCTGGTGTCATAGATTGGAGGGACAGGGGCAGGGAGCCAGTCCTTAGGATCAAAGGAGCAGCTGCACGGGGGAGGGAGCTGGATGTCATTGCCCACTTAGGGCTGGGACAGGGATCATAACAGTGGAGGAGGAGTTTGTGAAGTTGGGGAGGGGCCTTAGACAAGTAGCATGCACGGTAACCTTCTTTGAGGTGCTGCCTGTCTATGGCATAGGTGAGGCTAGGGTGCTCCACACTATGGGATTCAATCAATGGTTGAAAAACTGGTGCAGAGCTCAGGGTTTTGGCTTCATTGGGGACTGGGGGTCCACCTGGATGGATGCAGGCCTATACTGGTGCAATGGTCTGCATCTGACCAGGAGGGGAACCAGGATCCTAGGTGATAGGTTTAAATGCTTCATTGGCAAGCATTTAAACTAACCAAGAGGGGAGGAACTGAAAAGGAGCAGGGAAATCTTAGTCTCCCCCAAAAAATCAGGGTAGTTAGTGAGGTAAACACCAAGGTAGAGAAGTCGCTAGGGAGAAGGGCAGGTGTAAATGGAATAAAAGGCAAAGGCAGTAAGGACAGGGATGGGGCAAAAAGGGGTAAGGCCATCAAAAAATGAAGGGTAATGAGTACCAATGCCCACAGTCCAGGTAACAAGCTTCCTGAACTGGTGGCCTTGATGGAAGAGGGATGCCTGGATATTGTGGCAGTCACAGAAACATGGTACACAGAGAACCATAACGGGGATGTCAACATACCAGAGTACACTATCTACATGACTGACGGGGGGCATAGAAGAGGAGGAGGAGTAGCTCTCTATGTAAGGGAAGGGAACAAAGCAATTGAACAAAAGGGTAGACAGGGAGGACAGGAGGCACTGTGGGTCACCCTGAAGACTGGAAATGGCACCATAATCTGCACAGGGGTTGTATACAAACCCCCATCTCAAGGGGAGGAAATGGACAAGGAAATGATAGAAGGAATCCTTAGGATGGCAGAGGAAGGGGAGATATTGTTGATGGGGGACCTAAATATGCCAAATGTTAACTGGAGCACCTTTGTTGCAGTCACATCCAAGAACAGGGCCATTCTCAATGACCTACAGCGGCATACCTTAGACAGCTAGTGTTGGAATCCACTCAGGAGGAAGCAATCTCAGACCTGGTACTCTTGAATGGAGACGGAGAGAAGATCTCAGATCTAGAAGTGGGTAGCCATCTGGGAAAAAGTGACCACCAAATAGTGTGGTTCACGATAAACTCAGCTGCAGAGTCAAGTCATACAAAAGTGAGGGTACTAGACTTCAGGAGTGCTGACTTTGTCAAAATGGGAGCGTGCCTCAGAAAAGCACTAGTAAACAGGCAAGAAGGAGGGGCGGAGGAACAATGGGGAAACATCAAAACTGCCATCACAGAAGCAGCAGGCCTTTGTGTGAAGCAAATAAACAAATCAAAATGAATGAAAAAACCACTATGGTTCTCAAAAGAGGTGCCGGGGAAGGTTACGGAGAAAAAGATAGCATTTAGAAAGTATAAGGAAACACAGATGGAGCAGGACAGAGAACTGTACCAGTTAAAGCAGAAGAAAACAGGGAAGGAAGTCAGAATATCAAAGGCTCAAAATGATGAAAAGATAGCCAACTCGGTTAAGAAGGGGGATAAAACCTTTTTATAGGTACATTAGGGAGCGTAGAAAGACGAAGGGGGATAGTGAGGCTGAGTAAAGGGGAGGGTGGGAGGGCAGAGAGGGACATTAAAAAAACAGGGATACTGAACGAATACTTCTGCTCAGTAGTCACAAAAGAAGGGGGGGAGGTACCAAATCCAATCAACAGAAGCACTCTGGATAATGGGTGTCGATCCCAGTCCTTTCACAGAAGAAAGGGTTCTGAAAGAACTCCTAAAACTGAAGGTGGACAAAGCAATGGGGTCTGAATGGATTCACCTCAGAATTCTAAAAAAGAATTAAGGGGAGAACTGGTGGCACCACTGACTAGCCTTTTTAACAAATCATGGAAGGATGGTATGACACCTGAGGACCGGAGGAGGGCAGATGTGATTCGCCTGGTCTGAGCAAGACAGAGGCAGGAAACTATAGACCTGTCAGTTCGACCTCAGTGGTAGGGAAAAATGATGGAATCACTTCTGAAGAAAAAATTGTTGATTACCTAGAGGCCACTGGGGCACACAGCCCAAGGCAGAATGGATTCACAGTGGGAAGGTCATGTCAGACAAATCTAATCGATTTCTTTGACTGGGTGACCAAAGTAGTAGACCAGCGAGGAGCTGTGGACATGGCCAAACTAGACTTTAGCAAGGCATTTGACACAGTCCCACACAAAAGATTAATAAACAAATTAGCCAGCCTGGGAGTGGGTCCCAGGGTGGTAGCCTGGGTAAAACATTGGCTGGACAACAGGACACGGAAGATAATTGTAAACAGAGTCCACTCTGAAGAAAGGAGGATTACTAGTGGGGTACCACAGGGTTCAGTGCTGGATCAGGTCCTTTTTAATATCTTTATAGGTGGCATTGCAGAGGGACTGGAAGGAAAAGCATGCCTCTTTGCAGACGACACAAAGATCTGCAACAGGGTTGATACACATGGGGGGTGGAAAGGATGAGAAGGGACTTGGCATGGCTGGAGGAATGGTCAGAAGTATGGTAGCTTGGATTCAATGCAGAGAAGTGCAAAGTAATGCACCTGGGAAACAAAAACCCAGCGAAAGAGTACACGATTGTGTGGGAAGTATTAACAACAACAAAAATAGAAAGGGACCTGGGAGTAATCATATCAGATGACCTAAAGGTTAGCAAGCCATGTGAGAAAACAGTAGGGATAGCCGGGAGGGATACTGGGATGTATAGGGAGAGACGTCACCAGTAGAAAACAGGAAGTTGTTATCTCTCTGTACAGACATTTGGTGAGACCCCATCTGGAGTACTGCATTCAGTTCTGGAGACCCCATCTCCGCAAGGATATAGACAGGATGGAGACAGTTGAGAGGAGGGCAACTAAAATGGTGCCGGGTCTGCAACAGAAGCCATACAAGGAGAGACTAAAGGAGCTTAATATGAATACCCTTGAAGAAAGGAGGGAGGGAGAGTGGGGACATGATAGAAACTTTTAAGTACCTCAAGGGAATCAACAAAGTCCAGGAGGGTAGCATCTTTTAGAAAAAGAGATGTCCCAAGAACAAGGTGACACAATTTGAAGATAGAGGGGGAACAGCTCAGGGGTAATATAAGGAAGTGTTTTTTTTCACAGAGAGGGTGGTAGATGCATGGAATAGCCTTCCTAAGGACGTTGTGGGGTCAAAAACAATGGGGGAATTCAAGCATGCATGGGACAGACATAAGGCAATTCTTGGGGGGGTAGGAAGAAATAGGCTGTTGGTTAACTAGGATCTGCAACTTATTCAATAGGTAGGGAAATCAGCAGACTAGGTGGGCCAAGTGGTCCTTATCTGCCGTCAAAGTCTATGTTTATATGTGTCTATGCTTCTAATAAAATTACCTTTCTCAGGTTCTTGTTGTAACGGCACAAA
Source organism: Neoceratodus forsteri (assembly GCA_016271365.2). Taxonomy (NCBI): domain Eukaryota; kingdom Metazoa; phylum Chordata; order Ceratodontiformes; family Ceratodontidae; genus Neoceratodus; species Neoceratodus forsteri. The sequence goes on from CM057455.1 coordinate 126,504,670, forward strand.
GGAAGAGATGACATAAGAGGTTCAGTGGCTTGTCTCGGAGCTGGGGAGGTTGAGGGATGAAGGGAGGATTACATAGAAACATAGAAGTTGATGGCAGATAAGGACCGGTTGGCCCACCCAGTCTGCCCATTTCCCTACCTACTGGATAAGCTGCAGATCCTAGTTAACCAGCAGCCTACTACTTCTTACCTCCACCCCCTAGAATTGCCTTATGGCTGTCCCATGCATACTTGAATTCCACCACTGATGCGTTGGAAGAAGGGCTGACATCTGAGAGTATTGTGGGGTCACCACAGAGAAGGAACAGTGGGTCAAGGGAGGGGTCATGGGATGGAGGCAAACTAGGCAGGAAGTCAGCTGAAGAAGGGTGAGCTCTAGTAGGACCTAGAAAAAGAGGAGCAGCAGCAGGCAGAAATGAGGAGAAAACACATAGTAAAGCAAAGGGAGAAGGAAACATGTTTGCTGTACTAGCAACACATGGGAAACAGAACACAGGAGCAGATTGCACAAGGGATAGTACTCACGAAGAGGATGGAGTGAAGTGCAGTACTAGTGGAGAGATTGAGCATGGTGTGGCAGGGCGAGGGATAATACTCAGAGAGATGAGAAGGGAGAGGGAGGTTGGCAGTCAAATAGGAAGAGAGAGCAGTCTCATTGAGAGGGGTGGGAGGTAGATACTGTGAAGTTATAAAGCACCATCTTTAGTGGCACCAGGAATGAGAACCTGGGTGGAGGTGGCAGCACAAGGAAGAGGAGGGGTATACTGGTGTTGGGGACTCATACTCAGCAGGATCAGATGAGGCAGCAAGGGGAGAGGCATAGTCGAATATGGGTGGAGTCCATTCCAGAATTAAAGGCAGACAAGGCAGGACAGGCACTCCTAAGATGCGTAAGGAGGGGTAGGAGGAAACTGCACATTGTGGTGCATGTGGGGATAAATGACCTAGCGGGGGAAATGGTGGAGGTAACAAGGGAGAGGACTGAGGAAATGGAAAGGTTGTGCGAGGAGACTGGGGAGTCTGTGGCCTTCTCCAAGGTGTTCCCAGTACCCTGCATAAGCACAGTGAGAAAGGAGAGGATTAGAGAGTTGAACACATGCTTGGTAAAATGGTGTTGAACTAAGGGGTATGGAGTTGTGGGCAGCTGGGGCAGGACCTTGGATAATAACAATCTGTTTGCAAGGGATAGGCTGCACCTGATTGGGGAGTGGAAGGAGGTATTAAAGCAAAGACTGGGGAGGTATATTGCAAGAAAGGTGGATTTAAACTAGATGGGGGAATGGCAAGTGGACAGCAGGTAGGCAGGGATCTGATAGAGTGGAGTCACAGTCTACCCCCCAGTCTAGCAGAGAAGGATTTGGGGCAGCCAAAAAGGGAGGGAGTAGAAGGGAGGAGATGGAGGCTGGTTAAGGGAAGGTGGCAGGATGGAGGGTGGTTCCACTGAATGCAAGAAGCTAAGGAAACAAATCTTCTGAGCTACAGGCACTCTTGGAAGTGTGGAGGGTGAATATTGCAGCTGTTACAGAAACGTGGTCAACTCAGCACTGGGACTGGGATCTGGCAATCCCAGGATACAAATTATACAGGAATGACTGTACGAGGGTGGTAGTCTATGTGACGGATGGGATCAAATCCACAAGGAACGAGGGGGAAGAAAGGAGAACAGAGGCAATCTGGCTGCAGCTACTAGACTCAAGGGGTAGGAAACTGAGGTTTAGGGTGATAAACAGGCCACCATCCCAGTCTGAGAAGCCTGACAGGGAATTCGTGGGACAAGTCAGAAAGGTATGTAGAAAAGGGAAAGTAGTCATCGTGGGGGATTTCAACTTGCCAGGGGCTTTTCGGTCACCTCCAGTGCTAGGGAACAAGTGCTTCTGGACGCAATCCAGGAGGGGCTCCTGACAAAGTTGGTTAGTGTACCTACTAGACTAAAGAACACTTTAGATCTGGTATTATTGAATGGGGAGGCAGTAAGGGAAATAAAGGTGGAGGACCCACTATCCGACAGCAATCACCAAACAGTGGTGTTTAATATCATGATGTGCAGGGAACCAGAGAAATCAATTATTCTGGTGGTAAACTTCAGGGGGTCAGACTTTGGGAGGATGCAGGAAGTACTGAAAGGGAAACTGGAGGGCATAAGGCAGGAAATGGATGTGGAACAGAAATGGGATATTATTAAATGGGGGATTACAGAGGCAACAAATGCTTGCACCAAGACACAAAGTAAGAAGAGCAGAGCAAGAAAACCATGCTGATTGAACAGCGAGGTAGTGGAGGTGGTGAGGGCAAAACGAGAGGCGCATCCGAGGTATAGGAGGATGGAGAAGGAAGTGGACAGGGAGGAGTATGCAAGATGGTCCAGGGAGGTGATCAGAAAAGTGAGAGAAGCCAAGGCCCAGAGAGAGCTGAGATTAGTGCAGGGAATTAACAGGGGGACTTTTCAGATACATCAGGGAGAAAAGGAAGTGCAAGGAGACAATAGTGAGAATAAAACAGTGTAGAGTTGGATGGAAAGGGAGGAGCATGTGAAGCACTGAATGAATACTTTTGCTCAGTGTTCAAGGAGAAAGGGGACCGCTACCACCGTGGGCTGGGAGGGTGGGGGACGGGGAGAGGGGTGACAGATGGAGGAATTGAGGCAGGTAGAGTCCTAGAGGGACTGAGGGCACTGAAGGTGGACAAGGCACCAGGGCCAGATGCCATCTACCCCAGGGTGCTGAGCGAGATGGCAGAAGTGTTGGTGGAGCCACTGTTGGATCTGTACAGCACCTCACTGGAGCCGGGATGTGTGCCACTGGACTAGAGGATGGCACATGTAGTACCATTACACAAGAGTGGACCGAGGGATGAACTGGGTAATTATCAACCGGTAAGTCTCACCTCCATAGTGTGCAAACTCATGGAAATGACACTAAAGGAAAGACTGGTGTCGTACCTGGAGGACAATGGCCTTCAGGATGGGAGGCAGCATGGGTTCACTGTGACTCTGAGCAAGTCACTTAACTTCCGTGTGTTTCCAGGTTGCACCTGTAGCAAAGCTTTCAACAAAAAAAAAAAGTAACACATTTTTTTTTTTTTTTAAATTAGTTGTTTAACCAGGTATAGTACACTAAGCTGAAAGCTTTTTTACAGGAGTGACCTGGGAGCACAAGGAGGTTAAGTGACTTGCTCAGGGTCACACAGTATGCAAGTGGAAGCTGTGGGATTCAAACCCAGGTCTGGTTTGCTGGATATCACCACCTTTGCAGCTCCGAGCCTTAGACCACTGCGCTATACTGCCTCCTAAATAAACAAATAAATTTTGGGGAGGTCTTGTCAAACCAACCTGGTACAATATTATGACGGTGACAGGTGAGCTGGATAAGGGTCATGTGGTGGATGTCTTTTACTTGGACTTCAGCAAGGCCTTTGATTCGGTGCCTCATGGGCAGCTTGGGTGGAAGCTAACTGGTGTAGGTGTAGGGGTAGTGGCAAAAATGACAAACTGGATTACAAGCTGGCTGAGGGGGAGGCTGCAACCAGTGGTGGTGAGAGGGGAGTTGTCAACTCCAAAGCCAGTAACAAGTGGGGTGCCACAGGGCTCTGTGCTGGGGCCAGTATTACTTGGACTCTTCATTTCAGACATTGCACATGGGGTGGTGAGCAAGGAAAGTCTGTTCGCTGACAACACCAAAATCGGAGCAGTGGTGGATGGAGGGGAGGGATGGAAGCAGCTGTAGGGGGACCTAAGCAAGCTAGAAGAGTGGTCAGAGATGTGGCAGCTGGGGTTCAATGCAAAGAAGTATAAAGTTATGCACTTTGGGGCGAAGAACCCAAGGAGACAATACTGGCTGTGGGGGTCAAGCTAGGGATCACTGAGGAGGAGAAGAACCTGGGATAATGATAACAGGGACCATGAACAACACCGCCCAGTACAGGAGAGTGGCTGCAAAAGTGAACAAAATGCTGGGGCGCATAGCAGGGGGGTTTTCATCCAGGTGAAGAGATGTGATCTTGCCCCTCTACAGGTCACAGGTAAGGCTGCACTTAAAGTATTGTGTACAGTTTTGTAGATCATACCTAAAGCATGATATCAGGCTACTGGAGAGGGTGCAGAGGAGGGTAACAAAGATGATATGTGGAATGGAGGGGAGAGACTATGACAGCAGGCTGGGAGACCTGAATACTGTATGTGCACCCTGGAGGACAGAAGTTACAGGAGGGACATGACAGAGACATTCAAGCATCTGAAGAGAATCAATAAGGATGGAGCAGATGGGGTCTTTAAGCTAAGGAGGGGCAGGGACACAAGGGGGCATGGGCTAAGAATATAGGGGGAGGATTTAGGAGGGAAATTAGGAGACGCTATTTTACAGTGAGGGTGGTAGTAAAATGGGACGTACTACCAGAATGGATGGTATCATGTAAATCTGAGAACAGCTTTAACAGGCATGGGACAGGGAACAGGGAAGAGCGAGGGTTGGGGAGGTGGGGGTGGCAGTGAGATGACAAAGGGGAGGGGGATGGGGCAGCTACAAACTATGGGTGCTATTTGCACACTCAAGAAGACTTAAATAGACCAGGTGGTCTGTTTCTGCTGGCACATTCATATGTACGTATGTTTGTAAGTGGTGCGCATGTAATAAATGTAATTTATTACAGGTAAATAATAATAATACAGGCTTACTACCAGCAGTGAATACACTGGGAGAGCTTCCAGTTTTCCTTATCTATGTAGGTGCTATCTCTAGTCTCAGAGAAGCTACGTGCTGCAAGGGGTCTTATACCTCAATAATTACCATGGTTACTTGCTAAGGAAGATTCATAAAAATTCTATAATTGTGCAAAATCAGGTGGCATGAGTAACCGTCTTAGCTAGCATAACTTGCTTAGCTTGCAAACATAGCATGAACAATGGGATGTCCATATGTCCAGCATCAGTTGCAATTACAGTGATGCACAAGCACTAAAGATGGCACTATTATGCAGTACTAATATAACGGAAAGCATCTCCCAGGACTAAGATACACTGGTGAAACATAACGAAGCACAATATGCATTAGTAAAATACAGTAGAACTCAAATCCTGACACGTACGCTTGTGCGATAAGTGTCTCTGCCCTAAGGTTAGTACATATACCTACATATGTTTTGCTGTCCGTGAGGTGGGGGTACAATCAGGGGTGCTGGACCATGGATAACACCACATATCTCAGCAGTAATATTCCATAAACATCCTGCATCCTTGTCACTGTCTACAATGAGAGACAGAGGCAGGTTGGTCCCACTGGGACTGCGACACCCACACTTCTCAATGGTAATATTGGAACAACATCCTATATCTATGTAACAGTTTATGAGGAGAGACAGATGCAGGCTTGGGCACATTGGGATTGACCCCTACTTCACACAGGTTATATTCTAAAAACATCCCATAATCATGTAACAGGTTATGATGAGGGACAGAGACACACCAGGACTCATCAGGGCTACCCCAGCAGTAATATTCCAAAAACATCCCATATCCACGTAACAGTCTAAGAAAGGAAAGGCAAGGCAATATTTATTTATAAAGCATGTGATCCAAAAGGCTCTGAGCACTGCACAGAATAAAAATAAAATTAAATACTAATATTAACAACACTTTAAAATAAGTAGTGGTAAAAACAATTAATCAGTGAATGCTTATTGAATTAAATACATTTTCAAGGCCTCCATCATGTTGGCTGTACAGATGTTCAGAGGGAGTACCTTCCAAAGCAGTGGAGCAGCCCTCCAAAAGCCCTGACTTTAGATAGCTTAGAGGGACAGTGAGCAGGCCTGCATCACTGGAGTGGAGGAGGTAAACTGGGTGGCAGGGAAACAGGAGCTCTTTTAAGCAGCTGGGACCCAAACCACGTAGGGCCTTGTAAGTTAACGAGGAGATCTTGAAGGTGATGCACCATCACATAGGCAGCCAGTACAGTGCATGCAGGACTTGCATGATATACTTGCTCCATGAGGAGCCCACAGTCATCTGGGCTGCAACAATCTGGACGAGCTGCAGGTGTCGCATCAAACCTCCAGATGATCCTAGGTAAGAAGCATTGCACTAGTTTGTCCTTCAAATGGCAAAACTAGGTCATCCTGAGCAAGATACAGCTTCATCCTGGCCATATTCTGAAGATGATAAAAGCTATATCAGACTGTAGATGATACCTGTATTCTAGCATTAATCTTTCCAAAATGACCTCCAGGTTCTTTACTACATCAGTTGCCACGAGAGGTCAGTCTCCCAACAATCAGAGAGCCATACTATTAATGGCAGCCATGCCCAACAACCTGACTCGATCACCATGACCTCTGGCTTTCCCTGCTTGAGAAATAACTAATTCAAAGCCATCCAGTCATTCATCTTGGCCACTGACTCAGCAGCGGTGCCAAAGCAGCCTTGTCAGGGGAACAAGACAGGTACAGTTTAGTGCCATCTGCATAGCAGTGAAACCCAACTCTGTGCCAGCTAATGATCTCCCCCCATGTACTGAGAGAACAACATGGGGGCAAGGATCGAGCTTTCATAGAAACATAGAAAGTGATGGCAGATAAAGACTCTGTGGCCCACCTAGTCCGCCTCTTTTCCTTACCTAATGCCATACCGCAGACCCTAGTTGATCTGTAGCTTACCCTCTCTTCACTACTGTGAGAGAACTAGAGCTGTGCAGAATGGGAAAATTACGAATCCACGGAAGTTCAATGAAATTTCGCAAAACTCTGCAAAATGTGGAATTTCGTTGGAATTTCACAGAATTTTTAAACTTTAGTAAGTTGGTCATAATGCAACAACTGTTTAAGCTAGAGCTCTGACATTTGGAATATGTACTCTTTACCCCACAAATGAAAACCATGGACCTATCATAGCCCGCTTTCTGGACTACAGACAGAAAGAAATGAGTATGGCTAAGTCCTGAGACCTTCAACAACTGACATGGTGCAACCATTGAATAAATATCTATCCTGATTATTCTAAGGAACTATCACACAGACAGCAAGCCTACATGGAGGCCTGGCATTTTATGCACAAGATTGGCCTTACCTTTTCTCTCAGATATTCGGCCACTCTGAGGGTGGAGTACAACGGGGCTCCACTTCTGTTTTCCACCTCTGAGGCCCTGATAGATTTCCTCCAGAAAAGATCACCTGCCCTCAAAATCCATCACAGGAGGCATCCGAGGGGAACACAGATGGTCTAAACAGGTGACCCCCCCACCGTAAACACTAAATATTTATGAATAGCAGGCAGGACCAGATGATTCCTAGGAACTTCCCTCATGGGGCAACAGAAAGCGACAGTCCTCCCGAAGACATGGTAGAACAGATCATCCCAGGGAGAGGACACATCTCACGAGTCCGGAGGATAGAAGCATGGACCAGGCCCCCTGCACCAAGCTCAGAGAATTCCATACCGAGAACAGATTACAAGCTATTTGTCCAGTTACACTGGAGCAGCACCCAAAGACATACGGGGAACAGCCTCATGTCTCTAGACAGATGCGTAGGCATCCTGAATCTCCACCAGTGTCCTGGGCTGACATGGTTGACTCCCACCTGAAGGCCGCAGATGCAATGGGCCCAGATCATTCACAGACACTGGAGACATCACCTTCCAGGCCCTGGAGCACCCCTGGCAGCCCTCAAACATCTTCTCCAGGGTAATCCTCCAGCTCAGCTTTGGCGAAATAGCCACTGGGAGCATCAGATAAGTAGCTGTTTTTGTTCTGAGTATTGCAAAGCCTTTTCATTTTCTGAGAGCAGCTGGTGGGGAACCAGGTAATTGAGTGGTGGAAGCTCATGGTCAATACTTCAAATAAACCTAGCACAGAATCAAGGCCATGGGTGCTAGTCGGGCCTAGGCTGGGATCCCTCTGCACTATTTGACTTTGGGACTGCTCCTTCTCTCCATGTTCCTCCCCAGGCCTGGTGTTCCACGCTAGCTGAACCAGTCAATGAGGACCAAAAAAGGAGGGATTCCATGGAGTCCACAAGGCAATTTTGCTCTCCCAACCCGAGACCTGCATATCCAAAGATGCGGAGGGATCCTTTCATCTCCCTGCTACACAGCTCCTCTCCCCCCCACCACCCGATGGCCAACTGGCAACATTTCAACAACTGGCATGATGGCCTGCATGGAGTGCTCAGCCTATATTCAGTGTTTGGTTGACCTCCCCCCCAGTTCCCCCTCCCATCTTCTTTTCTTTATCACAAGTTGGGGTCCACATGTCTATCCATTAAGTCGGAGAGGCCCCTCTCCTTGATACACTGCTCACTCACTGGGGTGAGCAATGGCCAGAACGGAGGTACCCCATTATGTATCCCCCCCCGGCAGCTCTCGTGCACAAAAGGCATGTATACAATACCCTTGGCTGCTCTGTCTACATGTAAAAACTTTACAGGCAGGAGCCCTGGCTTGCTGATCAGCCCGTTGAAAGATCCAGGCCTGGGGGCTGAGGCCGCACCGACCCACAGTACGCCAGACAAACTGCAAAGCTTTTACTAGAGCACCTGCTCAAGGTGTCCTGGACTAAGGTGTTTATACACATGCTGGGCAGGTGATGTGCTTAGGCTCTAATATGACCAATGTAAAGGTTGATACATATGATAGAGGTTGTAACTATCAGGGTTGAGATCCCCCCCCCCAGCGCAATGGGACAGTCCTGTCTCTATATTCCCTTGTATTTCAAAATCTACTGCAGTAGTACCTCCTTTCTTTCCTTTTATTGTTTTCACCTTTTCTACCATGACGGGGTGGCCTCCTGTCATGATATCTCATTCTATCTACCCCGCTATTTTTTTCTCTGTTGCCCTGTGGTGCATATCCCTTTAAATGTTTTCACAGACGCAAATAGTCTCAGAGACAGACAAGCCTCCCTGCATTTTTGTACATAATAGATATTTAGCAAATAAAGTACCTTCAAATAATGCTTCATGTTTGATTTAAAATGCATTTAGAGTAATGAACATGGGGATGCCTATAAGCTAATGCGCCTAATCCTGCGGTAAATATGCAGTTGCACCCATAAATACTCTACCGGCATTGTATTCAGTTAAAATGCTTACCCCTAAGGTAGAAAACTGGTGTGGTCTTGGTAGGGGAAAGTTTTCGGTGGTGAGCTGTTGAATCCAATAATGTATTGCAGGCCTGTGCACCCATCGGCCGAATCCTAGGTCCCCTGTGCTGTGCTGGCTCCTTAACAGTATGCAAAACACTGTCCATTTTGCAAATACTGTTTCCAGCACACCCAGCACAGTCTGAAGCAGGACCCTGTCCAAGTGACTCATGCATTACGTTAAACAGAAAATAAAAGAGTTTTGTACAAACCACACTTGGACTATCCGTATATGGACTGTGTTTGTTTTAGGCAGGAATCCCATAATATTCCTGCGAAGCCCATAATACCTGGGATGCCCGGATGAACAGCTAGCGATACAGAGAATCCTGAAAGAGTTGCCACACTTGCTGAATTGATATTTATAATGAGGAAATGGTTTAATAGAGCTACAAATGTATTTGGCAAGATGTTCTATGCCTGACTAATAAGTTACAAGGGATTATAATAATATTTTATACCCTGTATGAATTAAATATTAAGATATATATTTTTTATTATTAAACCTGGTTTGTAACATGTCCATACCTAAGTTAGTTATTTTCTCTCCTTGTGCAAGTGCTGCATTCCTAAGGGCCAGAAGCCCTCCACTGAAACTTATTTATGAGGTAGATGGATGTGATGTCAGCACCAGAAGGGAGGGGCTAAACCCTTAATTGCTGTTTAAGTTTTATTTCCCCTTTCTAAACTAAATTAAGAAATGGATATTACAGCATACATTAGACATTTGTGAATGAATTATGTTTTGATTATGCTGATCCCCCTACCCAATGTATTAGTGCAGAAATTAAGTGTATTAGAATAGGGGGCGAATCAGTTGATCTGTGATGTCAGAGCATACACCTATATAAGGTGGCTTTTTTTTCAGAGAGTTAGATAGTTTTGAGCACAGAGGATAGTGAATGTGCTGGGGCTAAGCTCATCTACTCTGTGGTAGTACTGAGTAAGTTACAGCACTGAAGTTTCTCAGGCTGAGAGAAAAGCCAGATAGTGATTTATTGGCTTAATGACTTTGTTTCTTTATTATTTTGAAATTATTTCTTTTTGAGTTTGTAAATAAAATTCACACAAAGTTTTGTGTGTTCTGAAGAAACTCTGTGTCTGACTTATCACTTCCCACACCTGCTCAGAGTAACTCTGCCCTGTAAAAAGTGCCCCCGTCTAGTCAACTGCGGTCCATCTGATATGGACCTCTATCAGTAGATGCTCAGGCTCCTTCATGCACTTTTGGATGTGGTCTAAATGCTCCCCCCCCACCATTCCCAGTCTTTCCTATACCCCTTCCTCAGGGACCACTCATTGCTATTAGGAGCCATGAGGCCACAGTTCAATGGGGTTCCCTCACCCACCTCAGTTTGCCCTGGTCCTCCCCCTGAGCCTATTGTATGTTGGCCGACTATAGACTTCACTCCAGATAATTCTCTCTGTCTCTCGGGCTACATGGAAGTGTAGTAAACTTCATGCTGTACAGCTTAAAATTTTCAACAGCTCCTTGAAGGCAAGAGATGCCGACAGCCCTCACGGACAGCTTCTTCCTCGCTACATGGCCCTTCCCAAGGAGTACTTCTCTCTTGGGCTATGCCTCTGGGTGATATGGAAGCTGACTTTAACTTCAGCACTCAGGGCACAGAGGTGGACCTTCAGCTTAATGCTGTGGCCAATGACACACTTCTGTCTCCCTACTTAAGGTGTTCACCACCTGCTGTAAATAGTTTAAGTGTTATATTTGATTTTGCACATGTTGACTGTCCGATATTCACAGTAAGGTTCCTATATTCACCTAGGGACACATGACTTGGCTCAACATGAGATTAGAGCAGTGCAGAAGGACTTTGTAGAATTGGGAAGGGGCCTAAGACAAGTAGCACACGCAGTATCCTTCTCAGAGGTGCTGCCTGTCAATGGCATGAGTGAGGTGAGGGTACTTTGCACCATGCAGTTTAATGAATGGTTGAAAAAATGGTGTGGAGAACAGGGGTTTGGCTTCATTGGGAACTGGGGTTCCACCAGGAGGGACACCAGCCTATACTGGCAGGATGGTCTGCATCTGTCCAGGAAGGGAACAAGTCTTTTGAGCAATAGGTTTAAATGCTTCATTGGCAAGCTTTTAAACTAGTCAAGGGGGGAGGCACTGATAAGCAGCAGGAAAATCCCAGCCTCTCCCTACAAAACAGGGTACAAAATGAGAAAAAGACCGAAGTAGAAAGGTCAGTGGGGGATGCTGCAACAGAAGGTAAAGCCATCAAAAAATGGAGAGCAATGAGTACCAATGCCCGTAGTCTGAGTAACAAGCTTCCTGAATTAGTGGCCTTGATGGAGGAGGAACATCTGGATATCATGGCAGTCACAGAAACATGGTACACACAAAACCATGACTGGGATGTAAACATATTAGGATACACTATCTACTGGAGGGACAGGGAGGGTAAAAGAGGAGGAGGAGTAGCTCTTTACATAAGGGAAGGAATCAAAGCAACAGAACAAAAGGGAAAACAGGGAGGAGAAGAAGCACTGTGGGTAAATTTGGAGACCGGCAATGGAACCACAATCCGCACAGGGGTTGTATACAGACCCCCTTCTCAGGAGGAGGAGATGGACAAGTAAATGATAGAAAGTATACTTAGAATGGCAGAAAAAGGAGAGATATTGCTGATGGGTGATCTGAATATGCCAGAATTAACTGGAGTGCAGTTGCAGCAGTCACTTCGAAGAGTGGGGTTATTCTAGATGCCCTACGGGGGCATGCCTTAGACAACTAGTATTGGAGCCCACTTGAGAGGGAGCAATCTTAGACCTGGTTCTCTCAAATGGAGATGAAGAGAGGATCACAGATGTAGAAGTGGGTAGCCATCTGGGAACTAGCGACCATCGAACAGTATGGTTCACAATAAACACAGCAATAGAGTCAAGTCATACAAAGGCAAAAGTACTGGACATTAGGAGGGCTGACTTTGCCAAAATGGGTGAGTGCCTAAGGAATGCACTAGCAAATGGGCAGGAAGGAGGGGTGGAAGAACAATGGGGAATAATAAAAACTGCCATCACAGAGGTAACAAGCCTTTGTGTGAAGCAAATAAACAAAACGAAACAATGTAAGAAACCACTATGGTTCTCAAAGGAAGTGGCAGTGAAGGTTCAAGAGAAGAAAGCATTCAGGAAGTACAAGGAATCACAGAAGGAGCAGGACAGAGAACTGTATCAGTTAAAGCAAAAGGAAGCTGGGAAGGCAGTCAGAACAGCAAATGTCCAAACCGAGGAAAGATAGCCAACTCAGTTAAGAAGGAATAAAACCTTTTATAGGTACATCAGGGAGCAAGAGAAGACCAAGGGAGGGATAGTGAGGCTTAATAAAGGGAGGGAGGGTGGGCAGAGGGTGACTGTGAAAAGGCAGATATACTAAACAAATATTTTGCTCAGTATTTACAAAGGAAGGGAGGTACGAAAACAAACAGTAGAAACACTCTGGATACAGAAGTTGATACCAGCCCATTTACAGAAGAAAGGGTTCTGAAAGAACTCTTAAAACTGAAGGTGGACAAAGCAATGGGGCCTGATGAGGATTCATCCCAGAATTCTAAAAGAACTAAGGGTAGAACTAGTGACACCACTGACTACCCTCTTTAACAAATCATGGGAGGATGGGGTGGTACCCGAAGACTGGAGGAGGGCAGATGTGATTCCCCTTCACAAAAGCTGGAGCAAGGCAGAAGCAGGAAACTACAGACCTGTTAGTTTAACCTCAGTGGTAGGGAAAATGATGGAATCACTTCTGAAGGAAAAAATTGTCAATTATCTAGAGGCCAGAGGGGCACAGGACCCAAGGCAGCATAGATTAACAGCGGGAAGGCCATGCCAGACGAATCTGATAGATTTCTTTGACTGGGTGACCAAAGTAGTAGATTAGGGAGGGGCTGTGGACATGGCCTACCTAGACTTTAGCAAGGCATTTGACACAGCCCCACACAAAAGATTAATATACAAGTTAGCCAGCCTGGGAGTGGGTCCCAAGATGACAGCCTGGATAAAGAATTTGCTGGAGAATAGGACACAGAGAGTAATAGTAAATGGAGTCCACTCTGAAGAAAGGGGGGTTACTAGTGGGGTACCGCAAGGTTCAGTATTAGGACCAGTCCTCTTCAATGTCTTTATAAGCGACATTGCAGAGGGACTGGAAGGAAAAGTATGTCTTTTGCAGATGACACAAAGATCTGCAACAGAGTTGATGCACAAGGTGGGGTGGAAAGGATGAGAAGGACTTGTAAGGTTAGAGGAATGGTCAAATGTATGGCAGCTTAGATTCAATGCTAAGAAGTGCAAGGTATTGCACCTGGGAAACAAAAACCCAAGGGAAGAGTACACAATGGGGGTGAGATACAAACAACAACAAAAATGGAAAGGGACCTGGGGGTAGTCATATCAGATGACCTAAAGGTGGGCAAGCAATGTGAGAGGGCAGCAAGGAGGGCTGGGAGGATACTGGGATGCATAGGGAGAGGCATCACCAGTAGAAAATAGGAAGTTATTAACCCTCTGTACAGACAGCTGGTCAGACCCCATCTGGAGTATTGTGTGCAGTTCTGGAGACCCAATCTCCGCAAAGACATAGACAGGATGGAAGTTGTCCAGTGGAGGGCAACTAAAATGGTGCAGGGTCTGCACCGGAACACATATGAAGAGAGACTTAAGGAGTTTAATATGTACAGCCTCTAGGAAAGGGGGGGGTGACATGATAGAAACTTTCAAGTACCTCAAGGGAATCAACAAAGTCCAAGAGGGTAGCATCTTTCAAAACAAGAGGTGTGCAAGAACAAGGGGGTACAAGTTGAAGATAGAGGGGGGTCTGCTCAGAGGTAATTTAAGGAAGTATTTTTCACAGAGAGGGTTGTGGATGCATGGAACGGCCTTCTGGAGGAGGTTGTGGAGTCAAAAACAGTGGTGGAATTCAAGCATGCATGGGACAGTCATAAGGCAATTCTAGGGGGTGGGGGCAGAAAGAAGGCTGCTGGTTAACTAGGATCTGCAGCTTATCCATTAGGTAGGGAAATGGGCAGACTGGGTGGGCCAAGCGGTCCTTATCTGCCGTCAAATTCTATGTTTCTATATATTCAGTGGATAACGCTAAGGTTAAAAGATATAAGATGCCACCACCTGCTCCAAGTCAGGTTATGACCCTCATGAAAGGTGTGCCTGCTGGGGGCTAGATGAGAGAGTGCAGTCTCAGATTCTCCTTTAGTAACTCATCTCTCACCATTCCCCTACATCTCTATAATGAGTGATATTACAGCATTCTCATGGAATGTGCGAGGTTTAAATACTCCCGTGAAGAGAAAATAAGTGTTAACTCATCTTAAGAGACTGCGCTGTGACCTGGCCTTACTGCAAGAGACCAAACTTAACAGGGTGGACCATGAGAGACTACACAGACAGGGTGGGACAGATGATTTGCTCCTCAGCTAGTACCAAGAAAAGAGGGGTGGCTATTCTTATTAATAAAAGTCTCTATTGGTCAGTGACCAAAACAGCTTGCGATCAGGACGGGAGGTGGGTGTTGGTAAAGGTAAACACCCCCGAGGGGCCCCTGCTGTTAGGGAATATATACGGTCCAAATGAAGACTCACCAACTTTTTTTCATACAGTGGCTCATCAGATCGGGAAGCTATCTGGAGATGGCATTCCGATATTACTGGGGGGAGATTTTAACCTCACACTGGATCCATTCATCGATACGAGCTCCACTAATATAGAACCCAATGTTAAGGGATCCAAAGCCCTCACCCTCTTTCGGTAGGACTTGGCTCTCACTGATATATGGCGAGCTTTCCATTCAAGGGATAGAGATTACTCATTCCACTCGCCAGTTCACAGTTCCCACAGCTGCGTAAACTTCTGGCTCACCTCCCCCGATATTACAGAAGCAGCCCTTGAGGCTGCCATCTACCCAATTGTAATATCTGATCATGCCCCAGTCAAACTCTCCTTCACCTGGGGCCCCCCTGCCTTCTCTTCCTCCTTCACCTGGAGACTTGATCCATTATTACTGAGAGATCCTGATTTTGCCCCCTGGCTGCAGACAGAGGCAGGAAGATTTTTCCAGGAGAACCCCATTGCCGACGCCTCAGTGGGTGACACCTGTGAGGCTTTCAAAGCCACCCTGAGAGGGGCCATTAAGGGTTACACCCACAAAAGAAGGAAAAATAGAGAACAACACCTTCTAGAGATGGAAAAAAATTGGCCGAGGCGGAATCCAAGTGTAAAAGCCAGAATAAACTCTCCCTACTCTCCCCAGCTGGGCGGGAGGTGGTTGCTCTTCATCTTGAGGTGAATGAGCTTCTTGCCAGAAAAGCCAAGGTCTCCATTTTAAGGATCAGACATAAATATTAGGAGGCTAGAGAAAAAGGGGGGAAAGGTCCTGGTGAACCGCCTCAGGAAACAACAGTCGAATAGATACACTGCGGGACTGTCGGATGTGCAGGAGAAGGTTCATACCAAACCTGAGGAGGTAAACAGTATAATGGCAGACTTTTACTCCTCCTTATACACCTCCTCTAGATGCCCCCAAACCGGAAGAGGTTACCCCTTTTCTTGAGAAATTTAACCTCCCTAAGCTGTCCCTCTCCAATCCCAGGCTCTGGACCATCCTCTTACTCTGGAGGAAGTGACCTCAACCATGAAGTCCCTGAAAACTGGCAAGGCCCTGGAGGGAGATGGATTCACACTGAAAATATGGCAACTCCTGCATAAAACAGTCACCCCGATCCTATGTCAGCTTGACACTGAGGCCCTGGAACGGGGTGCTCTCCCTCCTTCCTTCCATGAGACAATTATTACTGTCCTTCCGAAAAAAAGGGAACCCCCCCCCCAACAAGCCTTTAATCTATAGACCCATGTCTCTGCTGAATGCAAATGGCAAGGTTCAGGCCAAAATTCTTGCCTCAAGACCAAATCCTTTTTTGCAGAATCTCATCCACTCATCACAGGTGGGTTTTGTGCAATTCTGCTATAGCACGGATCATATCGGATCCTTGCTAAACCTGATTTACAAAGCCAAATTTCTTCCTACCCCAGCTGCAGCAGTGGAGATTGACTTCAAAAAAGCCTTTGTCTCCCTTGAATGGGATTTTGTCCAGCAGGTACTGCAAGTCATGGGTTTCGGAACAGGGTTTCAGGCTTGGATCAAGACCATCGATTAGTCCCCCAAGGCTAGGGTATTGACTAACACCATTTTGTCCCCCCCTTTCTGCTAGGCAGGGGCACCCACCAGGGCTGTCCCCTTTCACTTCTACTTATTGTGTTGCCCATAGAACCCCTGGCTGTTGCCATAAGCAAAGTTGAGTGATGCATGTATGTTCCTACAAGAACGCTTGGAATGTATATCGTGCACCTACCACTTTTCTGTAAATTTGTTTGTAACTCTTTGCACATGTTGTACTTTGTATTCTCAATCTATGCATGTAAAACTATCTTGGACAACAGCAGGTTCATCTTGTAAATGAGCTTGCTCAATGATGATCACCTGGATAAATAAAGATTTGATTTGATTTGATTTGATAAGACAAAATCTCCTCATTAAGGGAGTTGAGGTGGGGGGTCGGGAATACTCTACCTTAATGTATGTGGATGATCTCCTGCTCCCTCTGGTGTATTTTGAAAGATCCATTCCCCCTCTGCTGAATACCCTTTCAAAATTCACCCTGTACTCAGGACTATGCATCAATCAATCAAAAACAGAGGAACTACCCCTGAATTGTCATTGTACCCCCACCATGGCCACAGCTTTTAACCTGCGCTGGGCCCCACAGGGTATCATCTACCCAGGCACAATAATACCACTTGATTTCTCTAAAATATGGGAAGCAAATTTAAAACCATTGTTTTCCAGTATCAGCATGGAACTGGAGAGGTGGAAACCTTTCCAACTTACTCTGGCAGGTAAAATCTCAGACACAAGAATGATTACAGCACCCACGATTTTGTACATCCTTGTTCACCTCCCCTTAAAATTACCTCCTGGGTGGTACAGTAAAATCGATACTATGGTGGGGTCCTTCATATGGGAGGGAAAGAAGCCCAGGTACAGCAGAAACAAGCTGTGTGCTCATTGGTTGGAGGGGGGCTGGGGACTTCCCTGGTTTGAAGGGTATAAATGGGCTTTCCAAGCTGCACAGACACTTAAATGGTTCACAGATCCCTCATCCGAGTCCCCACAATGTCTAGGCATGGAGCGGGAATACAGATCAGTGGAGCACTTCCCCCTGTTGATCTAGAACAGTACCCCCCAGTGGGATAATGCAACACCCTACCATAAGCCCCGCCATAGAATACTGGGGGGAAATTACATAAGAAGTTGAACACCAACCCCTCTTAACTTGGTTTAACCCACCTTTGGGGCAATGGAAATATTACAGTGGATCAATCCCCCATTATCTGGTCCAAATGTGCGGAGGTGGGAATGTTGTATATCCAAAACATACTAGCATCCAATACCACTGCAGTGGATACATTTAGAGGCTTATGTATCCAATTTAACATCCGCCAAATGGGCACTGGAGATACCTGCAACTCAGAAGTGCTGTAACAGATTGTCTCCACAAGGGCTCTAAAGGGAATTTGCTGTCTCCAGTTACAAAATGGCTGGCTCTCAAGAGAGGTCATACCAGCACTATATACACAGCAGTCCGTGCCCATATACCCTCTCAATCACAGGATGCAAAGGCCAAATGGGGAACATCAATGAACATTCACACTTCTGACCAGGAATGGAGCACTGCTGGAGACTCGCCCATAAGATCTACCCTGACCCCAAGAGTGCCTCAATCCAAAACAAAATCCTCCAGTCCTGGTACAAAACCCTGGCAGTCCTATATAAAGCTAAGCTCATTCAGGATATCTCTGCTGGAGATTCCTCCTTCATAAAGGATACCTGCTCCATATACTGTGGGACTGCCTGGCTGTAAGACCCCTCTGGCTGTGCATTTGTACTTTGGGCAGCGAGATACTGCAAAAACCATTTCCCTCTTCCCCTGAGGTGCTATTACTAGGTCTTCACACTACCACCCCTAAAATACCTCCCAGGAAATGGGCGGTGATTTTGAGCATGCTAGCAAAGCAGCATATCCTTTGTAGATGGAGGACCTATGATTTCCCAATGGCTAGCAAGATACTCAATGCCTTAATGCAGATGGCCAACATGGCATGAATGTCCCATGTAGTTGCCAATACCCTACCAGCTTACAACACTTTTTAGCACCCCTTCTTCTCCTTGCTGAAACCCAGAGAGGGGATTGGCTGAACAAAGGATGAAAGACCCTATAGCCCCCCCCACATCACCTCCCAGGTCACAAAGGTAAGGGACAGTCCTGAAACCGGTAGTTTGGGCAACAAGTGACTGCATAACCACTACATTATTTTACATTTTCATATACAAGCGTTAAATGTTTACTGAAGTTTCTTCGGATACTTTGTGTGTATTCACTGTATGTTTCAGTTCAAAGTTGCTCTCGTGGGGTATTTCCCCATTGATTCCATGTGCAGCACACTGAGAAGCACCTCTTATAGATGATACCCCAGGCCATACCAGGTAGGCCACTTTTTTTCTGTTTAATTTGCAGTAAAGTTGCTTTTCAAGGTCCATTACACCTACCATCCTCTTGTACAAGGCACATGTTGGAATGCCTGGGGAGGTAAGAGTAACAATTTGTGCTGACAGTTTTGTTCCAGCATTGGCTGTATTGTTCTGCTGTGACTTATCCCCCATAATGTCTGTATTGTCAATATTTCTGGAAAAATAAAAAACTTAAATAACAAAAAAAACAAGTCAGTCAGCCTGGGAGTGGGTCCCAGGGTGGTAGCCTGGGTAACAAATTGGTTGGCCAACAGGGTGCAGAGGGTAGTAGTAAACAGAGTACACTCTGAAGAAAGGGTAGTTACAAATGGGGTACAGCAGGGTTCAGTACTGAAATTGGTGCTCTTTAATGTCTTTATAGGAGACGTTGCAGAGGGGCTGGAAGGAAACGTGCGTCTCTTTGTAGACAATACAAAAATCTGCAACAGGGTTGATGCACAAGGTGGGTGGAATGCATGAGAAGGGACTTGGCAAGGTTGGAAGAATGGTCAAAAATATGGCATCTCAGATTCAATGTAAAAAAAGTGCAATGTAATGCACCTGGGAAACAGAAATGTAGGGGAATAGTACACAATGGGGAGGGAGGTACTAACTGCAACAAAAATGGAAAGGGACTGGGGGTAGTCATATCAGATTACGTTAAGGTAGGCAAGCAATGCAGGAAGGCAGTAAGGAGTTCGGGGGGGGATACTGGGATGCATAGGGAGAGGCATAACCAGTAGAAAGCAGGAAGTGGTCATACCTCTGTACAGACAGTTGGTGAGACCCTATGTAGAGTACTGCATGCAGCTCTGGAGACCCCATCTCTGCAAGGACATAGACAGGATGGAGGCTGTCCAGAGGAGGGCAACTAAAATGGTGCAGGGTCTGCAACAGAAGCCATATGAGGAGAGACTTAAAGAGCTTAATATGTATACCCTTGAGGAAAGGATGGAGATGGGGGACATGATAGAAACTTTCAAGTACCTCAGGGAAATCAGCAAAGTCTAAGACAAGAGCCTCTTTCAGAGAAAGAGATGTGCAAGAACAAGGGGGCACAATTTCAAGATAGAGGGAGGACAGCTCAAAGACAATGTCAGGAAGTATTTTTTCATGGAGAGGGTTGTGGGCACATGGAACCACCTTCCTGAGGAGGTTGTGGGTTCAAAAACCGTGGGGAAATTCAAGAATACATGGGACAGACATAAGGCAATTATAGTGGGGGGTAGGAAGACATAGGCTGTTGGTTGACTAGAATCTGCAGCTTATCCAATACATAAGGATATGGACAGACTGGGTGGGCCAAACAGTCCTTATCTGCCATCAAAGTCTATATTTCTACAAGAAGGAGTAAAATAAATTGCCCATTTTATTTTTTTGCAATTAAGTAAACTTTATTTAATATTAACAAAAGAATATAATTACAATAGTAACATCCAGTTCAGCCCATGCGTACAGTATAGCAATAAACACACATATATATATAGGATACATAATGGGTGGGAGTGTGATATGTATATATTCACTCCTGCAGAGTGAGCTATGGATACTCACGAGTGAAAGTATCCATAGCTCACAATGCAGGAGTGAGTAAGTTATGTATATCATGTGTGTGGTTTATACAATGGAGGGGGGCTTCCAAAGTATAGTTATGTTTCCTCTGTGCTTATTTTATTGTTTGGTAACTGGGTAAGTTTCTAGAGTCACACAGTGTGGATATAAAGGTTGTGAGAATCAAATCCAAGTCTGGTGTGCTGGAAGTACTAAGCTTGTTTAAAGCTCATGACTCTAACCGCTAAGCTATACTGAGAACACTGATTGTGTTCTGAGTGTCTTTAAGGCCCTGTCTACACTGCACTGCTCGGGCCCAGTAACGGATGTAGACCATTACGGCCGGGGAGCAGTGCAGTGCGTCCACACCATGGCGATGTCCATTACGGGACTGGCACCGCCGGTCCACACATCAGGAACCGGGCGACCACTACGGTGGCGCCCGATCCCATAATGCAGCTCGCGCTGCACTTCTTGCCCTGCAGGGAACTGTTTCCACCAGTCCATACTACCTCTGGTAACGTTACCATTGTGGGACCGGTTTCATAACCGTTGCTGAAATCACCCCATATGTGGTTTCAACAATGGTTACGAAAACACCTCCTGTAACGTTACAGGTGTAAATGTAAACCATTGCAGTAACGGTTTGAGCACTCTGTAACGTTACAGCGGCGTAGTGTGGACAGGACCTATGTGTTTCTGAATGGGCTGGGAGTGTTACCCACATTATGAGAAACAGGTGAATGTGTTTGGCAGTGCTAATTAAATTAGTTTCAGCAAGCAATGAGGAATAGCTACTGTGAGGCACTGTGATTTAGATTGCAGGTTTTCTTGAACTGAACTTAAAATAGTAATGGGCTGGGAGTTTTACAAACCCTGTGGGAAACAGGTAAATGTTCTTTGCAATGTTAAGTGAGTTACTAGCAAGTAGCAGTGAGAAACAGAAAGTGTGAGGCACTGTTACTTAGGATGCAGGATTTTTTGAAAATGTAGTAATGGGATGGGAGTTTTACAACACTGTGGAAAACAGCTAAATGTCCTTTGAAAGTTAATTGAGTTACTTGCAAGTAGCAGTGAGAAACAGATTTGTAAAGAAGTTCAGTCTGGTATGCAGGCTGGAGTGAGTGAGTGAGTGAGTGAGTGAGTGAGTGAGTGAGTGAGTCAGAGTGTGATAACATAGAAACAAGGGGCAGGATTCACAAAGATTGTGAAATTTCTGCAGCTGTGGCAAAATGTCTGCGCTAAAGGGTGGCCACTTGCGGAACTGCAAGAGACCCGCGGCGGCTGGTATTCACAAAAGTGGAGCTGGATTACGACCAGCTCCATGATTTATGGCAGCTTGCAGGTGGTGTCAACAGGGAAATTGCCGCAGCTGCGGAAAGATGCTACAGCTTATAGGAACAGCCATAACACCCTCCGCAACTGCTGCGGCTGTGAATCGCAACCAGCGCAGCTGCAGGCGATTTCAGCCTGCAACTGCAGTTGTGGAGTGGGACTTGGGTCCCAACTGCTTTGTGAATCCTGCCCATAGACTTTTATTGCAGATAAGGACTGCTTGGCCCACCTAGTCAGCCCATTTCCCTACCTACAGGATAAGCTGCAGATCCTAGTTAACCAACAGCCTATTTCTTCCTACCCCCCAGAAGAATTGCCTTATGTCTGTCCCATGCATTCTTGAATTCTCCCACAGTTTTAGACCCCACAACCTCCTCAGGAAGGCTGTTCCATGAATCCACTACACTGTCTGTGAAAAAATACTTCCTCACATTGCCCCTGAGCCATCCCCCATCTATCTTAAAATTGTGTCCCCTTGTTCTTGCGCATCTCTTTTTCTGAAAGATGCTACCCTCTTGGACTTTGTTGATTCCACTGAGGTACTTAAAAGTTTCTATCATGTCCACCCTCTCCTTCCTTTCCTCAAGGGTATACATATAAATGGAATTAATTTTAACTCTGGTAATGTCATCATCAGATATCACACTCCAGTTGAAATAACATGTTGTATTATCACTGTGGGGCTCTCACCCCAATTGTGTATTTATATATATATACTGTATATATACTGTATGTATATATATATATATATATATATATATATGTATATATATATATATTCTATGCAAAAAACTTTATTAATACATCAGTTAGGGTTCCTCTACAGTGCAAAAAGCCAGGAAATTCAATTTTAGGGTTCCCACCCCTTGCACTACCACCCCCCCACCAACAGGCATTGGGGTGTGCGTTGGGGTCATCGACCATAACTCTCACCCCATTCTCCTACACTGCATCACTTCAGCTTGTTTACACATGGGATGGGGTGAGAGTTAGAATGACTCCAACGTGCACCCTGATGCATGTTGGTGGGGAGCATGGGAGGTGGGAACCTAAATCAGAGCCCTCTCTTTCACTGAGAACCTAACAATACGTCTTCAGGATTTTTTACGTACAATTCTTACTTTCAAGAAAGAATAGAAAAGTAGAAAGTTGCACAAGTTGGTGGGCCCCATGCTCCCACCAACTTGTAAGTGCCAAGCTAAATTACACACCCAATGACTAAAACGTACATTCACAACAGCAAGGGCAGACACCAAACAAATGTTAATCTAGTAGAACAATAGAAAATGCTGTCCACCAAATGTAAACTGTGCCACATAATATCTCTGCAAAAAATATATTGTCCGACACGTAAACACCTCTATTAACATCTACAGGACATGCCGTCAACACCCTCCGAATTTCAAGTAAAAAGACCAAACCGTGTCCAAGATATGACATGTCAAAATTTGAAATTTTCATTTGTCAGACTGGCACAGTCCCGCACCTGTTGACATTTAACACAAACAACAACTGAAAACTACATTCATGACACTAAGGCTATGTATCCTATCAATTTCAAGCCACCACCACAAGCAAAACACTGTCCTCAGAAGGTAAACTGCGCCACGCCATATCTCTGCAAATAAAATATTTTCTGACACAGAAACACTGTAATTTACATCCACAGGACATGCTGTCAACACCCTCCAAATTTCACGTTAAAAGACCAAACCATGTCCCAGATATAATATTTTAACATATGAGATTTTCATATGTCAGACTGGCACAGTTCCGCACCTGTTGATATTTAACACACACAACGACTGAAAACTACATCTATGACACTAAGGCTAGGTATCCTATCAATTTCAAGCCACTACCACATGCAAAACACTGTCCACAACACATAAAGTGCGTCATGCAATATCTCTGCAAAAAAAAATGTTCTCCAACACGTAAACACCATAATTCACATCTAAAGGACATGCCGTTTACACCCCCCAAATTTCAAGTAAAAAGACCAAACCATTTCTGAAATACTCAATGTTAAAGATTTGTAAAATTTCCCTATCTATTCCATTATAAAAAATCTGGCCATCTTGTCCTTCCCTTGTGATCAAAGATGGCTATCAAAGAATCTCACGATCAAAGAATTTGAAGGCTCGCGATCAAAGAATTTGCAGGCTCATGAACAAAGAATTAAAAATGTTATAAATCACAGAATTAAAGGAATTGCAGTAAACCTCCACCATGGTTCGACAGACTGAAGCCCCCTTAGTAAAACTCACCCTCATTTGATTTCCTAGGACACCCCTGGGCTGAGATTTTTAAATTGGGCCATCTCATCCCTCGCTCACGATGCACGATCACGATCAAAGAATCTCACGATCAAAGAATTTGCAGGCTCGCGATCAAAGAATTTGCAGGCTCACGAACAAAGAATTAAAAATGAGGAAATGTGAATTTTTCACCAATTTGAACCAAACCAACAGCATGCCTCGATAGAACAGACCCTCCTGAGCAAAACCCACACTCATTTGTGTCCCTAGTCCACCCCTGAGCTGAGATATTAGTGTTTTAGGTAGTGATGAAAGATCGCAATCAAATACTCTTACGATCAAAGAATTTGCAGGCTAGTGATCAAAGATCATTAGCGAGCCGCAAATTAAGATTTTAAAAGCTTATAACTCTATTTTTTTGACCAATTTGGATGAAACTAAAGGCACGGCTCGATGGATCGGAGCCCCCTGAGTAAAACCCCTCCAAGTTTTACTTCAGAAGTGACCCCTGAGCAGAGATATTTGTGTTTTCCAATTGGAAAATAAAAAAGAAAAATGGTGGACCTCGCTATCAAAGAATTTTGAAAATCCTCGGGGACAAAGATTCTTGAACCACGAGGCTGCAAATTCTTTGATTGCCAGGGGGGATGAGATGGCCAGAACCACATTCTTTGTTCGCAAAATATTCATATAAGTTTTCCCATTGACTTATAATGGGAACTTAAAAGTGGCATAACTTTTGAATGCCTTAATATTTTTTCACCAAATGAAAAGTGGCATGTTTGGCCTCCAATGCTCTTTCAAATGAGCCATCTCACAGAGCAGCACACCACACGATGGCCATGCAAGACCACATCCAATATCCCAAAAGCTGCCTCCAAAAATGGATAATTTTGCATTATTCAGCGCTTTCTTATGCAAAGACCGTAAGACTGACTGATACGCAATTTGGCATATCAAGAGATCTACAATTACCCACTGTGTGTGCCAAATTTCATGCAAATCTGTAGAACGAGTCCAAAGCTATTAACGCCCAAACTTTTGACTTTAGTATGTAACTATCCGCTGAATCCTAACTATAGTGGCGTGGCTGTGTCACTATAATATTTATATATATATATATATATATACCCCACTCACCCAACATCACAGACAAATATCACATGGCAAAGGAATAAACACATGCCCCCCAACCACCCACAGTCTCATTTTCTGAAATTCCTCAGGATACCATAGAATAAAATAACAAGCATTTGTTAATGCCGAATGTTTGCTTGCTGGCATTAGCAGTGGAAGTGCAGGAGTTAGACAGATGCAGTATAGGAATGGCATTAAAGTATTGAACTGATGCCAACTCCACCCTCACCCAGCAGAGATGGACAGGCATTGGGGTTTGCCTTTGAGTCGTCTCCCATGCTGGTCATGACATTTCACCTCACCTTGCCCTTCAGACACTGACAAGTGTCGAGGTATGACTTGGGGTGTTTGTGCTTTACATTCACCTCATTCCATAAGGAAGTACACTGAAATGAGTGCAGTATAGGAGAATGGGGTGAACTCTGAGGGCAAATGGTCCAAGGTGCAGCTCGATGCCTGCCACTGGCTGCAGGATGGGAGTGGGGGTGGAATGGCTTGAGCATTACTGTCGACAATCGCAAGTCACATCCCTGATGCCTGTCAGTCCCTACAGAGCTAATGCCCTGGGCATTTCTTGGTATTTTTACTCCAAGTTTTCCACATGGGCTTTTTGTGACCCCACTACATGAACAGTAACACTACCAGTTCATTAGGCGAAAGATGATTTTGCACAGCGACTGCGCCATTTGATGCCACACGTGCTAAAACACATTTTGAACAGGATGTGAAAAGTGACAGGTGTACTGTTCATGAGGAGGTATAAAAAATGGCATTGTTGAAAATCTGGAGTGAAAATATAAAAAAAAACTGGTGAAGTCATGAGTGTGTGTAGATACTGCACAATGTACACCCATAATGTAATTAGTTTGGGGATTTTTTACAGCAGATTTTCAACATAGGAATTTTGGGACCTCCACTCATGAACAGTGTCACTGTGATTTTCTTAATCTGTCCCAAACACTAATTTCCCACAGCGACCGCGCTATTCTGCTCCAGAAGTGCAAAAACACAGTTTGGCCAGGGTGTGAAAAATGACAGCTCTACTGTTTATAAAAAGGTGTGAAAAAATGCCAATGTTGAAAATCTGGACTTAAAATATTACAAATTTGTGAACTTATGAGGGTGCATGGAAATTGAGCAATGCACACTAGTAACACAGTCATTTTATGGACTTTTGTCACCAAATTTTCAACATAGCCATTTTAACACCTCTGCTCATGAACAGTGTCACTGTGATTTTCTTAATGTGGCCCAAACATTGATTTCACACACCGACTGTGCCAATGTACGTTACATATGTGAAAACACATTTTGGGTGAGATGTGAAAAATGACAGCTGTACTGTTCATAAGAAGGTGTGGTAAAATGGCAATGATGAAAATCTGGAGGGAAAATAATAAAAATTCTCAAAGTTAAGAGTGTGTGTAGGAACTGCACAATGCACACTTATAAAAGTCATTTTTGGGAAATTTTTCACCAAATTTTCAACATAGGGTTTTTGGGGTCCTTTCTCATGAACTGTGACACTGTCATTTCTTTAATCTGTCCTGAAAGATGGTTCTGTGCAGTGACCACAAAAATCACCTTTCAGGACTGAATAACAAAATGACAGTGACTGAGTTCATGAGGTGGGGTCCCAAGAACCCCATGTTGAAAATTTGGTGAAAGAATTCCCCAAAATGGCCGAGATATGCACCAAAGTTGAAAAAAAAAATTCATGCCATTATACAGCTTACTAGCATTTCTTCAGTTCGCGGTTGGCTTTGAAGAGTGCAGATGTGTTCCTAGTCCACCGAAGATCATCGCGTCAGCCTCCGGAGGTAAGTATGGGGTGAGGCGGGGGTGTGGGGAGTTGGAGTATGCAGAGGGTGTGCGTGGGTTGGGGAAGGGCAAGACAGTCAACGACGTACCATTTTTTCTCATAGGAGTTTTTTGCTTTTTTTAGGAAGATGACAAAGGACTTTCGCCACGCTGGGGTGGGCTCCCAGCATGGCAGCTGGAAGTTTGTTTGGGGGGCAGTGGAGCTGATGGGGGATTAGGCACCCCCATCTGCCATACAAAATTTTGTCATGCTGGAGTGGGCTCCCAGCGTGGCACCTGGAAGTCTGTTTTTGGGGGGGTACAGTGGAGCTGACAGGGATTGAGCACCCCTATTGGCCATTTGGATTTTTGCCACACTGGGGTGGGCTCCCAGCATGGCACCTGGAAGTCTGTTTGGGGAGGGCAGTGGAGCTGATGAGAAATTAGGCACCCCCGTTGGCCAAACAGTGTGTGGGTGGGTGTATGAGCATGCTGGGGTGGGCTTCCAGCATGCTACATGGGTGTTTGTTGGGGGGAAGGGACCAAGGAAAAAAATTGATCTATCTAAGACAGCTGTTCAGATGCAGTGCTGATGTGTAGGCCGTTCTGCATACTGCTGACAGTGGTATGTAAATTGCCTGCTGATGGCAAAATGCAAATTTCCTACATGTTACCATCGCTGATTGTAGCGGTCTTTTGCTTTGAACTGTACACCACTGCATCTGAACTGCTGTCATAAACAGCTCAGTCATTTATTGGTGTGGTGAGGCCATGCCTGCAAGAAGGAGCAGGGCATTGGAAGTGGGGTTGCACACCTACAAAAATTCATATGGTGGCACTATGTTTCTTGCACATGCATGCAAGCAAACATAAAAAAGGAAGGTAACAAAAAAAGGAAAATCTCATATAAGGGTAAAAAAGAAACAGCTTATGTGGAGGAAACCCCTAAACAAACAAAAATTACATTTATTTTTCAAACACACCCATTTCTAAGGTAGATTTCTTGGCAGTCACCCCAGCACCTACTCCAGGAGAAATAAAAGTGCATTTTCACTGGCTGAAGGTCAGTCTGCAGGAAAAGGGGATAAAAGGGACACATTGAAAATTATACTCTAAACGAAGATAATATAGAGGGTCCTGGAAACCCTTAGAGAGGATTCCTCAAAACCCATATTGGATACATATCATTGTCTTCTTACTGTAAGATTGGGAGCTATATGACCCATATGATTATTCCACCTCAATTCTGGATTACTCAGTATATGTATATGATAATGGGGATTCTAGATACTTCAAAAATAGTTCCCTACATTTATTCTCCCCAGAACAATCCGCAGATAGGGAGATAGAATCCAATATCAAACATCCCTCAAAAAATGATATAAATAAACTCACTGATAAAGAGAAGACAGAACCCCTTTTAAAAACATTGAATCCTGATAATTTAGCCTCTGTTATTCTGGACCTTAGTTTAACAATTGAAGGGCTAAAAAAATTATTCCAGATGAAAATGATGAAGGAATATTATTATGACAAGAAAAATCTTCTATGGTTGAAAATAGTAAAGAGTTTAACTTGCCACCAGAGATAAATTACAACAAGGAATATTTTACCAATGGGGGAAATTTTATCTCCTCCTCTTCATTATCTAAACAAATATTAGAAATAATCACAAACCCTTACTATGCTTATGTAGTCATTTTGAAAAACATTTTGGCAATTAAACAAGAAGTCTCTAATTTAAGGGCAGATATGTATTTTATAATCAAGCGCTATTGGAAAGCGTGAAGGCAGATAGGAAAGGAAATACCCAGAACTCTTCTTGTTTTGTTCTTGAAATGGACTTAACTAAAGAACAAGAAACTAAAACTATTCAGGTATTTTTACCAGTTCCGGTTGTCAAAAACCAAGAAAAATCTACTGAAGGTCGCAACATTACAAAGAAAGGGCAGAAAGGTGCAAAAGGCAATATAAATCAAAAAGGGAAGAAATAAAATCAGGAAACAAACATGTAAACCTCAACAAGTATTTGTCAATGCCTAAGTTTGTCATTTGGAATTGATGTTGATACGCACAGATTGGTAGGACTACAGTTCCTAGCAGAAAGAACAAGTTATGCCACCAAGTTCACATTCTCATTGCAATACAATGAAGTGCATACCTGTTTCCTTAACTTATGACCTGATTTTGAAGAGTGAAGATGTGTCTGTGGTTCAGAGAAGATGAGGGCACTGTAGTTCCAGCATGGGTTGGGTTGGGGGGGAACATTATGGTTAGAAACCCTAATGCCTGGGCGTTTGTTGATATTTGCACTACACATTTTCAACATTGTCTTTTGTGACCCCCACCTCATAAAAGCATTTGGGACCTCTGCTCATGATTAGTGGCACTGTGATTTTGTTAATCTGTCCCGAATGTTGATTTCTCACAGCAACTGCACTATTCTGCACCAGATGTGCGAAAACAGTTTGGGCAGGATGTGAAAATTACAGCTGTACTATTCATAGGAAGGTGTGAAGATAAGGTAGTGTTGAACATCTGGAGCGAAAATATTAAAAATGCTCAAACGTACTGTGTACAGTACTGGAGACCACACTTGAAGAGGAACATACAGCTCCTGGAGAGGGCACAGAGGAGGGCAACTAAGATGATACAAGGACTAGGGGATTTGACGTATGAGGACAGACTTGAGGAGCTCTTCCTGTTTTCATTGAAGGAGAGGAGAGAGAGGGGGGGACATGATTGAGGTCTTCAAGTACCTCAAGGGAATAAATAGGGTAAACAAGGAGGGGATCTTTAGACTAAAGCAGGGAGGTATCACCAGACACATGGTTTGAAGTTGGAAGGTGGAAGGGTGAGAGGGGAAAGAGGAGGAGGTTTTTCACTGAGAGGGTGGTGGACCCTTGGAATGCACTGCCTGGCAAGCTGGTTCAGAGATTCACAGTGGAGGGCTTCAAGAGAGGGTGGGACAGACACAGAAAGTGGATGTATCAGATGATGGCCTGGCCCAGGGGGGTGGGGATGGATGATAGGGGTTTCTGGAACACAAGGGGGGGGGGCCTTGGCACCCAACTAGGGATCTGAGGTTCGAGCAGACTCGATAGACCATAAGGCCTAATCTGCTGGCAATTAGTATGTTAGTACAAGCATATGTGGAAACTTTACAACGCATGCTCGTAACAGTCATTTACTGGAATAATTTCACCAAAATTTCAACATAGGCATTTTGTGACCTCTACTCATGAACACTGTAACTATGATTTTCTTACTCAGTCCTGAATGTTGATTTTCCCTCAGAGACTGCACCATTGTGCGAAAACACATTTCTGGCAGGATGTGAAGAATGACAGCTGTACTGTTCATAAAGAGGAGTGCAAAACTGACAATGTTGAAACTCTTTAGTGAAAATATTAATAATCCTCAATGTTACAAGTGTGTGTGGAAACTGTGCAATGCACGATCATAAAATAGTCATTTTATGGACTTTGTCACCAAATTTTCAACATAGGTATTTTGAGACCTTTGCTCATGAACAGTGTCACTGTGATTTTCATAATTTGTCCCGAACATTGATTTCCCACAGCGACCGCTCTATTCTACCCCGGAAGTGCAAAAACACATTTCGGCCAGGATGTGAAAAATGATAGCCTGTACTGTTCATAAGGAGGTGTAAAGAAAAGCCAATGTTGAAAATCTGGAGTGAAAATATAACAAATTCACAAAGTTACATGTGCACATGGAAACTGCGCAATGCACACTCGCAACTCAGTTATTATATGAACTCGTGTCACCAAATTTTTAACATAGGTATTTTGAGACCTCTGCACATGAACAGTGTCGCTATGATTTTTGTAATCTGTCCCGAACACTGATTTCCCACAGCGACCATGCTATTCTGCACTGGAAGTGCCAAAATGCATTTTGGACAGAATGCTGAAAATGACAGCTGTACTGTTTATGAGGAGGTGTAAAAAATACCCATGTTGAAAATCTGGAGTGAAAATATTACAAATTCGCAAAGTTACATGCGTGTGTGGAAACTGTGTAATGTACGCTTGTAGAACTGTCATTTTTTTGAAATTTTGTCACCAAATTTTCAACATAGGCCTTTTGGGATCCCACCTCATGAACAGTGACACTGTTATTTCATTTATGCATCCCAAAAGATGATTCTGCACAGTGACTGCAAAATCTCATTTCAGAATGGATTAACCAGATGACAGTGACTGAATTCATGAGGTGGGGTCCCAAGAACCCCATGTTGAAAATTTGGTGCCAAAATTCCCAAAAATGACTGAGATATGCACCAAAGTTGAAGAAACCCTATTATGCCATTATACAGCTTACCGGCATTTCTTCAGTTTGTCATCGGCTTTAAAGAGTGCAGACGTGTTCCCAGTCCACTGAAGATCATCGTGCCATGCTCCGGAGGTAAGTATGGGGTGAGGGGGGCATGTGGGGAAGTGGGTGCGCAGAGGGTGGGCATGGGTTGGGGAAGGACCACCAGAATCAACGAGGGACAGTTTTCTAGTTTACAGGTATATTTAAAAAAAAAAAACCTTGAGAGAAGGTTTTTTTGTTTTCAGGGACATTTGGCATGCTGGGGAGGGCTCCCAGTGTGCCACCTGAGTGATTTGGGGGGCTGTAGCTGACAGAAGATTGGGCACCCCCATAGGCACATACCGAGTGCTGGGGAGGGACAAGAGCCAAGGGGCATTGGGCACCCCCCTTGGCACACAAGAAATTGGGGGGGATTATGCCAACAGGAGTGGACTCCCCATCTGCAAAATGAACTGCAAGGGTATGCTGACAGAGTTAGGCACCCCCGTTATACATATAATGCGGAGGGAAGAGCCAATGGAATTGGGCACCCCTCAGCACACAACAATTTTGGGAGGGGGGGACATTATGCCGACGGGGACCACACTCCCACGTCAACAAAAGAACTGGAATGGGGCATGACGGCAGGGGGATTGGGCTCCCCTGTCATGTTTTTATTGTTTTTTAACTGTGTGGGAAGGCCTGGGCTCAGTGCATTCACACTGCAGTAAGCTACAGCAGTGTGAATGTGCAACCAGGAATGCAACGCAGGAATGCAGCTTCAAAGGACCAAGCCACTCTACTACTGGTGAGGCTCCAGTCCTTTGAAAAATTGTCCTGCTCAGCCTGAACAGCTGAAGATGAGTCATCACAAGGCTGCTGACCGATTCGCCTGCCACTGACCTGCCCCTAGTAATGGAGCTGTCCATTGGGCACACCCCTGTAAAGCACCTATTAGCAATGAGTTTGTCTACACCTGCATGCCACAATGAACTCAAAAACGTAACACTGATACGATATCTGGACTACCTAAACAGAACAAAAAGAACAGAGGAAGGAACTAACATATATTGTCTTGTTTGTTTGTGTTTTGGTTTTTTACCAGGAGAGACACACTAAGCTGAATCTTGTTTACAGGTGTGTCCTGGGAGCACAAGAAAGTTAAGTGACTTGCTCAGGATCACACAGTATGCAAGTGGGGGCTGTGGGATTCAAATTCTGGTCTCCAGGTTTGCAACTCAAAGCCTTAAACCACTGCACTATACTGCCTCCTTAATATCCCACTGGACTTGATAAAGACCTAGTTACCGCTCAGTATCATCTTGGAAAACAACGTAGACACACACAGACAAAAATAACTCAGTGTATAGGGGACCTAAAGAACTGTACAAATATTAATAAAAAAGGAAAATCCGAAACCAAAGAAAAGGAAATAAAAGCTAAGGAGGAAATGATGACTGAGAAAATCAACCCAAATGATATAGATGGGAATGTTTGATGTGATTAAGAAGATGGGGCTATTGTTGTGGAAGAAATAATAAGGAGCGGAGACAAGACCCCTGAAATTGTAGCTAGACAAAGAGAACCTAGAAGTGACCCCAAATAGAACAAAGGAAGTCAGAGAAAATGATGAATATCATGTTTTATCTTCATTTAGTACATCTGGATTGGCAAATGAGATAGCAGAACAGGAGACAGAATAAATTATTGAAATTTATGGAGTTGATAAACTGGAGAATGAAAACTCCTCTGTTAAACCTGGTAAGTCATCATTTTAAGACATAAGAACAAAAGGAGGAAGTCTGTGTTTTAATCAATCAATCAATCAAAATCTTTAATTATCTAGGCGAACATCATTGAGCAAGCTCATTTACAAGATGGACCTGGTTAGCTTTAGGGCAAAGGGTACAATGCATACAGAGATACTTACAATAGAGCCAAATAACACAAGTCAAAAACAATTAATTTAAGTAATGCAAATAAGTACTTAATGTTACTTCAGTCATATCAGTTCAGAGTGCTTCTGTAATATTTAAGGAGGACATAAAATGAGACTTCGTAGGAACTTCAGTAGGGAGAAGTAATTGGCCGGCCATTTAGGGAGATGACACAAACACATAATTTCAAAAGTAATGTAATAACACCGTATCCCTAAATGTAACACTCTAAACAGAAGGATAAGGGTCTTAACAGTCAAGGAGAAAGGTAAATTTAGGCATGGAAATCAGATTCATGCTTGGTATAGAATGAACACAGAAGCAGACTGCAGGAACCAATTGGAAGCCAACAATGAAGGGCGCGTGCATTCCAATTGAATGGCTACTAATGCCGTGCTTTCCTAATGGAGAGTTCGAGCTTAGGTTCTCAGGTGGTGGTAGAGGCAGCATCAACTGCCTGTTGCCCGGGTTTCCTACACCTATGGGCAGAGAGCTCGTGGAGAGCATATTCTTGGCAGGGGATGGAAGGGGTCTGTATTAGGTACTGGGCCATGGACAATGGAACATCTGAACTAGCGGGAAGACCAAAACAGCAGGGCAACAGAATTGGGTATTCCTTGACAATTAAAGACTGGCCCAACCACAGAAATTCAGAAAGGAGTGTAATCAAACAGAGTCCCAACTCTTGACACTCTAAACAGGAAAAAATAGAGGTCATAACTGTTAGGCAATAAGTAAGTACAATTCTTTTTTGTGCACATTTTAGACAGAAAATCAGACTTAAACTTAGTATTGAGGGAGACACAGGAACAGACTGCAGGATCCAATCAGACACCAGAGCAGAAAAATGCTCCTGTTCCGATTGGGTATCGGCAATGCCACACCTCGCTAGTAAGGAGTCCAGTCTAGGTGTCTCAGGTGGCGGCTATGGAAGTGACAACCACCCGCTATTTGCATTTCTCCCACCTGAGGGGCAGGGAGCCCCTGAAGGGCTAGTCTTTGGCAGGGAAGAGAGTTATGGGACAGAGGAAAGAGATAGTAAGAGTGGAATGCAGTGGAAAAGGAATACAAAGATGAAATAGGGCAGTTAAATTTATTTATTTATTAAATTTTGGTGACCGGGTAGGCCCACTGAGCCCTGAAGGTCCCTTTTTTGGGGATGACCTGGGATAACAGTACAAGTTATAAGAATGAACAAGGACATAAAGAACATTTGAGGCATTGTGAGTTACATCATGAGGTGGTTACAGTAAAAAAATAGTGGATACAGGCATGGTTACAGGCATGGTAAAAGAAAAGCAGTGGATACAGGCATGGCTACAGGCACAGTAAAAGAAAAGCAGTGGATGCAGGTATGGGTACAGGCGTGGTTGGTACAGGGTAGGGGAATAGGAGCCACATATTAAGCAATATGTAAAAGACAGCAGGGTGAGTAAGGTGTAGCGACTGTGAAAGCCATGAAAGGGTAATAATCCCACAGAGATTTCTAGAGGGGAAAAACATTTAAGGCATAAGATGCTCACAGAGTTAAGGTCACCAAAGGTTACAAGCGATCATAAATTCAATTATGCTTAGAGGGCAGCAGCCTGATGCTTCGGACTAAAATTAGGGGCAGGAGTAGCAATTGCATGACTCGCACACATACCGAGCATATATAGATTTAAAGGCATTCATACTGTGGAGGTAGCTTAATTTCAATCATTTTTGTACTTTGTTCCACAATGTTGGCAACAGGAAACTAATGGCCACTCTGCCATACCGAGAGGAAGCCTTGGGGATACATAATGTGATGTAGGATGTGCTTCTTAGGTCATACATTCCTGGCTCACATAGTGGGAGACAGTCTATTATATATTGTGGAAGCCACTTCAAGAAGATTGTAAGTCCAAAGGACTGCATTTCTATTACACCTAAACATAAGAGAGGACCATCCTATGGCTTTTTACAAGGAACAATGATGGGTAGAGATGAGGAGACCAGTAATGAACCGGATGCCTTGTGGTAAAGCGTATCCAACTTTGCAAGTGAGGCTTTGGCACACTGACTATAAAGAAAATCTGCATAATTGATCGGCGAAAAAAAAAGTAGTTTGGACAAGGCGCATTTTTGCATCTCTAGTAAGGAACTAGTTAATTCTAAAGAATAGCCCCAGCCCCTGCCTTAACTTCTTTAAAGGGTCCTCAACATGCTCAGTGAATGATAGATTACAGTCTAACCACACATTTAGGTATTTAAACTTTGAGACAAACGCCAGTTTCTCTCCAAGAATTGCGATAATTTGGAGTAGTGTTCCAGAGCTGGCCAGATTCATCACATGGCTATAGGGCGAGAACAACATTGCTTTTGTTTTTTTAGCATTTAGAAGAAGTTTTTTATGGAGGAGCTGGTTCTGGAGCTGGTTAAATTCCTCCTGGAAGTCAGCACAAGCGGCTGCAGGTGTCAGACGACTTATATACTGTAGAATTACTTTCTATCGCGTTTGTTTAATTTAGCGGTCTGCACTCGGGCATGCTGTTGGCAGTAATTTATATTTGCAGTCACACAGTTCACAAAAGTGTTACTTACACCTTTAAGCAAGCACTGAATGGGTAGTATGTCTGTTGTACTGGCATTCCCTATTTAGACCACTAATGCGATCTTCTCCTTCTTTGGTTAGCTTATCGCACTGGCACTCCCCCAAATGACCGTTGTCCTGGCACTCCCCAATTAGAACTCTAATTCAGTCTTTAAGGTCAGGGGCTATGCCTCTCATCCTGCTACTATTACAGAATGCCACTAGTAAGCTGGTTGAAGCCGAAATCAGTCAAGCAGGATTGCTGCATGAATGAACAAATCCAAGCTGCTGTCAGATTTCTCTAGTTTGGACACCACTGACCCATAAAAGTGTGACTGTCAGTACAGTACTGTATTTTTTTTCTTTTCATGGTTGCTTGAGTTTCCTACGAAGTACGAGGTACAAAGTATGAACGAATTAATTGCTGAGTTCACATGATTATTGTTTACCCTGCAGCATGTCTTTTTCCAATACTAATGCATTATTGAATGTTCTTAGCACTTTAGTGGCACTTTAGCTGGCTTTTTAGTTTTGTCTGCAAAGAATAAAGTTTGTAACTTTTTTACTACAGAAAATCAATTTTGGCTGCATATTTTTTTTCGCGGGTGACAAGCTGACCGCGAACATAGCGAAGGTTTATTGGCAGCGAATATAAGTAATTCTACAGTATACAACTGTATCATCATCAAACAGGTGTATGTTGGTCTTGTTAATATGCTCATAAATGTTATTAACATATATAGTGAATAGTAAGGAACCAAGTATGGATCCTTGCGGTACTCCCCTCAGTAGGCGTTTGAGTAGGGATAGCTCACCCTTAGCCTTAATCTGTTGACACCGTCCTACAAGGTACTCAGTAAACCAATGCAAAGAAACTGAGTCCAGGCCTATACTCTTCAGAGTAGACAAAAGCAGCCTATGATCTACTGTATCAAAAGCCTTACTAAAGGTCTAGAAATACAGCACAGACAAAGTTTCTGCTGTCCAGTTCTCGGTACCAATCATTTGTTACTTTGGCAAGGGCCAAAATGGTGCTGTGTTTAGTTCTAAAACCAGATTGCATAGGGTTTAGTAGGTTATTGGATTGGAGGTAGTCCCTTAGTTGGTTGCTGACAATCTTTTCCAGAGGTTTTGACAAAGCTGGGAGGAGGGAAATTAGTCTACAATTGTTAAGGTCACAGGGATCCCCTGATTTAAACAAGAGGATGACATGAGCAATTTTCCAGGTCTGTGGAATAAGCCCTTGGGAAAATGATAAGAAGTGGGTGATAGGAACAGCTAGGACATGATAGGTGATTTTAAGGGAATAAGGACCCAAAAATCAACACCAACACTTTTCTAAATATCCAATTGGAGCATTAGGTCTTCAACCTCTTTCAGAGAGATTGGGTGGAACGAGAAGCCAAGTACCAGTGCAGGAGAGTCTGAGCATGGGACACTTAATTGGAGCAGACCAGGGATGCAAGGGAATTGTCAAAAGCTAGACCAGCTGTGGCAAAATGATTGTTAAATGCATCTAGGATT
The DNA here is from genome assembly GCA_016271365.2 of Neoceratodus forsteri. Classification (NCBI taxonomy): domain Eukaryota; kingdom Metazoa; phylum Chordata; order Ceratodontiformes; family Ceratodontidae; genus Neoceratodus; species Neoceratodus forsteri. The sequence goes on from CM057455.1 coordinate 126,541,814, forward strand.
TACAGTTTATCATTGACAGTAGTACTTCCAGTTGTAATCTTAGGTGGCAAGGAATTACCAGGCGTATATCCAGACATGCCCTTGATTGTCCTCCAGAATTTGGAGGAGCTCTTTACTGCAGAATCCAATTCGGTAAGATAAAATGCTACCTTAGTATCCCTGACCATTTTCGTACAAGCATTGTGTGCCCTTCTGAACTGACACCAGTCTGAGTCAAGTTTAGTCCAGCGAGCTTTTTTCCACAACTTATCCCTACCAAGCAATGCAGCTTTCAGCTCAGCAGAGAACCAATGACATGTTTTGGTTTTTACACAAATTTTTACCATAAGACCTTTAAATACAAATTTCTCGGATTGTGTTTTGCTCTATTTAAGTACTAGGGAACTGGCTTTGGAAGTGTGGAAACAAGCAAATGTTCTAACTGCCATAGGAATAAGAACGGTTGCCCCCCACAGAGGTCCCAAGGTTTAAAAACTCTGAGGCAAGAACAGATCAGCATAAACCTTGGAGGAAAAACACAATGAGAAAGATATAGCCAGAGTAAATAGAGTTAAGGATAAATTAACAACATTTGAAATGAAGAGAGTGGGTACATTTAAAGTTGGTCTTCTGACTTACAAAGCCGTACTCGGGATGGGCTTGGACTACTTGAAAGAGCTTCTGGTACCTTACTGCCCAAGGCGATCGCTCTGCTCGGCAGATGAGGGGTTGCTAGAGATTCTGAGGGTTTCTTTAAAATCTTCGGGAGCCCGTGCTTTTATGTACATGGCCCCAACCCTTTGGAATTCTCCATCCCATCCGCTTCGGGAGTGCGCATCCATGGAGGAATTTTAACAGGCCTTAAAGACCCATTTGTGGTTGATGGCATTTCCCTAATGATGATATTTTATTGCATTTTATGAACTCAGTATTTATTGTATCCGTGTTTATTTTATTGTTTTTATGTGAAGTTTGCTGTTGAGACATCTTGGTTTTAGAAAGGCGTGGTAAAAATAAAGAATTATTATCATTATTATTACATGGGAAAGTAAAGCAGTGTCAATATTTGGATGGCAATCAGATTCTAGAGATTCCATAGGGATGGTTAAGCAGCACTTAACAGACTTCTTCTCTCAAGCATTAGACTTAAATATTTCCCGAAATTTCACAGAATGAGTAGCCCTCCATAAAGGAATAACCAACACCCCTCAAACTGCTGTTGCATTTAAAAGTACAAAATTAATGAATATGGCTTTGAAAGCCACATATGTTTTGGGTAGTTTTGGAATTTATGTAGTAAATCCAGACTTCTTAAAAGAGTCAGCAAACTCAAAATCGGAGTATGCCAATACAATTCAAGATGACACTCAATTAGATTCCAATGACTCTAACAGATACTCAGTATTGAATTCAGATATACTACTATGACAACATGAAGGAGCTAATAACAACGTAAACAACAGAAGCAGGGAGGGAGAATTTACCCTTTTTTCATGGAACATAGACAATCTTTCATATAAACTAGCAGGTCATGAATCAAAATAGTTTCTAATTAATTGGGATATACAGGGCAGGATTCACAAAGAAAGTCAAAAATTTGGGAGTTGCGGAAAAAAGCTTTGCAGCACTGTGGAAATTTAGTTGTGGCATATTTACAAAAAAAATTTCCTCAGTTGTTCAAAATCGCAAAACGAGCACATTGCATAATTCTGCAAGTGCTGAAAATCCACAAGTGTGAATCTGCAGCTAAGGAAAAGGCTCAGCAGGCACGACAACAAATGATTCATATTATCTGGAGCAGAAGACTTTGACAGTCTTGCTATAGATGCAGCAGAAATTATTCACAGAGAGACTGGCAGCAGTCTCCCAACTGAGACCACTCCAGCACCACTGGTACTAGCAGGGCCATGCACCACAGTGGCTGTCAGTAACTGATGGTGGAACTGATGGTTGTGTCTCTCACTGGGGTGTTTCTGTTTCCTGCTTTAGTAGCACGCATTGCAGGCTGTTACCAGCATTGCCTCTACTGCCTGTGAGGCTTCCTTATGGGCTGCACTGGGTCTAGTGGTTGTGATTTATTGCCTTTCAATTAAAATTTGTGCTATTTTTGTTGTTACGACTGACACTATTGTAGACCCACTGGTTTGCTGTTGCTTGGTGCCTGAACCTCCACTACAATTATATCCCAGTTGTTGGTATTCTGCATTTTGCTCAGGGAGAGTTATGCCTCACTCTCTGTGGTGCAGAATGTGTGCAACATTTTTTCCACAACTGCAGAAAAACACTGGTTGAGAATAGCCTTTAAGGTGATATGCATACTTTTCAATGGCTTTTTTCCCTCAGGAACTTCTGCAACTGCACTTTTTCCACTGTCCCTAGTGTATTTTTTCTGCAGCTGCGGTCATTTTGTGTATATCACTCAGGGCAATTTCCCCTTTTTTTCCACAACTGTGGAACCTTTGGGGACTGGTGGATGGTTTTGCACCTTCAGAGTGTTTTCAGAATCCAGCCCCCCCAACCACAAAAAGTGTCTAGTTTGTATAAAATTCTGCAGAGTAGGGATCATAAATTACCTTTGGGAGTTTGTTCTTACTGGGTAAGGGAATTAGGCCTCCCTGATTACATTAATATATGGAGGAAGCTATGGATATCTGTGTATAAATATGTCAAACAAGACAGACTCAGATTAGTTCATTACAATATTATGTATAATATGTATATGACACCAGTAAAACTTTTTAAATATGGGACCCTACACGCACCAACTTGTAATAGGTGTAAAGAGGAGGCAGGGTCGTTATTTCATATGTTATGGCTATGTACATATATAAAAGCATTCTGGCAATCCATTAATAATTCTCTGGACACTATTCTTGGATTGAGGGAACTATTTACACCTGAAGTTTGCCTTACAAATTATTTTCCAGTTGATATTCCAAAAACTAGAAAAGCACATATGATGCTTATTTCAGTAGCGGCTAAGTTAGTAATAATGAGGCATTGGACAGATGAAGATCCACCTGGAATCTTGGAATGGTTTAGGGAATGTGTTTTGGCTTTACAGATGGAAATACATATTGCAAGTGTAGAGGCAAAGTTTTTACCTCACTATGGGGAAGCTTAGAGGCTATCCTGACGACGTGGAAATCCTAATGAAAATAGGGCCTCAGTATATCTAGAGTTCAAACAGTATTAGTGGTGCGTAGTCGGGGAAATTTGAGGAGTTTTGGTTTTATTTTTATTTTTTATTTTTATTTTAATGAGAAAAGTATGCACCTTATGTTTTCATATGTACAAAATGATAAATGTTGTTTACCTGGTGCTGATATATTAATAAAGTTTTTAAATAATAATAATAAAAAAAGAATCCAACCCATTATGTCTGCAAGAAACCTGGAGTACAAGTTCATTACAAATCCCCTAATTTAGTAGTATTAAAGTAGTAGTAATAAAGTAGGATTAGCCATTTATACGAAGACATCACTGAATTTGAAAGGTACATTAAAATCCACAGCATCTGACTACATTCTAGCAGTCAGATTAATAAAGGAAAATATTAACATGCTGCTCATTAGTATTTATTTTCCATCTACAGTAACATTATTCATGGATATACAGTATGGTGCTAGTTTATGAATCTCATGACAAAACACAAAAATAAAAATGAATGATAAGAAATATTTATTGTGGGGGATTTCAATGTAAGAATGACTATTAATAAACGAATGGAAGACAATTACTCAGATCAATATGAGGGATTTAAGGTATTTAACTCTAGAATAAGTTAGAATAGAAACACAAACCATAACAAGCATTTGTTAATGCCGAATGTTGTCTCGCTGGCATTGGCATTAGTAGTGCAGGAGTTAGAGATGCATAATAGGAATGGCAGTGCACAGACTGACAGGCATTGGGTTGTGCCTTTGGGTCATTAGTTTTAATGTTCATGCCATTTTACCTCACCCTACCCTGTAGACACTGACAAGTGTCGTGGTGTGCTTTGGGGTCTTTGGGCATTATTCTTATCCCATTCCATAAGGACATACACTGAGGTGGGTGCAGTATAGGAGAATGGGGTGAACTTTGTGACCGAACACTGCAAGGCACACCAAGATGCCTGTCACTGGCTGCAGGGTGGGGGTTGGGGTGAGGGTGGAATGGCATGAGCATTACAGCCGATGATTCCAAGTCACACCCCTGATGCCTGTGAGTCTCTACAGGATGGGGTGCTACAGTTGGAAACCATAACACACATGTGTTGGTATTTTCACTCCAAATTTTCAAAATGGGCTTTTTGCAACCCCACCTCATGAAGAGCAGCACAATCAGTTTGTTAGCTGAAAGGTGGTTTTCCACAGTGGCTATGTCATTTGGTGACAGAGGGATGGAAATACGTTTTGGGCAGGATGTGGAAAATGACAACTATATTGTTCATAACGAGGAGACATAAAAAAATTGCAACATTGAAAATCTGGAGTGAAAATATGAAAAATTGGTGAAGTCATGAGCATGCATAGAAACTGCGCAACACAAGTCCATAACCCAATTATTTTGGGGAGTGTTTTAGCCACATTTTCAAAATAGGCATTTTGGGACCTCCCCTCATGAACAGTGGTGCTGTGATTTGGTTAATCTGTCCCAAAAGTTGATTTCCCACAGCGATCACGCCATTGTGCGCCACCGCTGCAGCAACACATTTTGGGCAGGCTGTTAAAAGTGACAGCTATACTGTTGATTAGGAGGTGTGAAAAAATGTCAATGTTGAAAATCTGGCATGAAAATATTGCAAATTTGCGAAGTTACAAGGGTGTGTGGAAACTGCGCAACACATGCTTGTAACACAGTCATTTTATGGACTTTTGGCACCAAATTTTCAACATAGGCATATAAGTACCTCTGCTTATGAACAGTGTCACTGTCATTTTCTCAGACCATCCCAAAAACTGATTTTGCACAGTGACCGCACTATTCTGCTCTGGACATGTGAAAACACATTTCGGCTAGGATATGTAAAATAGATGTACTGTTCATCAGGAGGTGTAGAAAAATGCCAATTTTGAAAATCTGGAGTGAAGATATTACAAATTCATGAAGTTATGAGCATGCATGGAAACAGAGCAAAGCACGCTAATAAAACAGCCACTTTTGGGATTTTTTTTCACCAAATTTTCAACATAGGCTTTTTGAGAGCCTGCCTCATGAACAGTGGCACTATCGTTTCATTACTCAGTCCCAAAAGGTGATTCCACACAGTGACCATGAAATCACCTTTCGGGACCGAATAATGCCATGACAGTGATTGAATTCATGAGGAGAGGTCCCAATAACACCATGTTGAAAATCTGCTGCCAAAATTCCAAAAAATGCCCTAGATATGCACCAAAGTTGAAAAAACCTATTTATGCCATGATATAGGTTACCGGCATTTCTTCAGTTTGCGGTCAGCTTTGAAGAGTGCAGATGTGTTCCCGGTCCACCGAAGATTTTCACGCCGGACTCTGGAGGTAAGTATGGGGAGAGGGGGGTGTGCGGAGGCAGGGTGTGCAGAGGGTGGATGCAGGTTGTGGGATGGGGCAGCGAGACTGTGAGGGACCGTTTTCTTCTTTCACAGGGTTAAAAAAATTAAAAAAAAACATTGCAGGATGGTTTTTATTTTTCAGGGGATTTGGCACACTGGGGTGGGCTCCCACTGTGCCACCTTAGTGTTTTGTGGGGATACTGTAGCTGACGGGGGATTGTGCACCCCCCTCAGCTCATAACAAATGGGAGGTACATTAGGCTGATGGGAATGGGCTCCCCTGTTGGCACATACATTGTATCAGGGCATGCCGACAGGGGAATTGGGCACCCCCGAAGTTGGCATTATGGCAGACAGTGTGCCGCCATGTTAAATTTTTTTTTTTTACCAGGGAAAGCATGTCGGGAAGTGCTGCTGCGTATGACGAGCTTTGCTCACATTGCAGCAGATCTTTTCTTAGTTGTGCTCACCACATTATGTGTTCATGGTGTGGTTTTGGCATGCAGGCCCTGCATTCGCCCAACAGTGGCCGCACCTCCAAATCTGCTACTACTGCAATATGTTGGCTGCGCATGCGCGAGCCAACATAAAAAGGGCAACAAAAGAGGGAAGAACCTTTATAAACTGTTATCTAAAAATATTTTTGTTTACTTAATGGACATCTCTCAGGTGTCAGGGAAGGGGAATTCACTTATATGAGAAGCCTGGGTTCTTCCACTTTTCTCCTCTTCCTGAGGCAGTATAGCGCACTGGGTTAAGGCTCTGAACTGTAGATCTGGAGACCTGGGTTTGAATCCAACAGCTACCTAAGTGCATACTGTGTGATCCTGAACAAGTCATTTAACTTTCTTATGATCCCAGGTTGCATCTGGAAAAAATGTTTGACTTAGTGTGCTACTCCTGGTTAAACAATATTCCCTTTCTCTTCCTTTCCCTTCCACAATAGATTTGGTATCTGCAAGTCTTCAGATGCTGAAAATAGTTTTTGACTTACGAGTACTGGATAGAATGCAATCGGCACATGTACCCCTATTGTTACACCTTAAATACCAACATCCTTGTAGGATCTTAGTTGAATTACAAACCATTAATAATAACAGTGGAATGGAAATCTTAAATAATAAAAGTGTTCGATGGAATAATATCGCATAGAGAAATTTTCTAGAACTATTTCAAGACATTGAAGTAAAAACATTAATTGAGGAATTGGAAAATTCTATGGTGGGTATAAATATCTTATAGTGTTGGAAGCTATTAAACTCACATATAAGACCTTCATTAAAAACTAATAATTATAACGAGAAAAAAAAAACAATACATATGGATTAATATAGCATGTAACAAGGCTACAAAAGAACTTCATTAACTGGCTAGAGATTGTAAAATAAGTAAGACCAAAGAAAACTGTCATCTCCAAAATAAATTGAGGAAAGAATAAAAAAAAATTACTAGAAAAAGAAGTATAAAATATGTGAGATAAACTAAGGGATGCAGTGCATGAAAAAGATAAAAAAAAGGTTCTAGGCACTGATTACTCTGGGTTACAATGTCTATTCACAAGATATTGAAGCACATACTGTATTTCACCAATAATATGGGAAGAACATTTTCATAATCTGTATTTCATGGAATTAGAAGAAAAAGATTTTCAAATTTACAGGTTACAGGACCAATACAAAAAAACAACTCATAGCTCCTTTTTCTATCCATGTAACTGAAGCAGATGTCTACAAAGCTATAACTGAATCATTTCTTAATAAGGCATCAGGCCACAATCAAATTGTAACCGAGATATATAAATTATTTATAGATAAGCGGATAACTATTTTAAAAATATTATTTGATTATATACTACAGCTCAAGGTGGAAATCTTCATACAGGTTGGAAGGGAAGTGTTAATTTCCCATTACATGAAAAAGGTAATTCCCTGGACCCTAGAATGTACAGACCTATAAGTTAGATTCATCACAGACATTGTTTGCAAAGATAATTTTACAGAAAATGCAGTATTGGTTAGATGAAAAGGCAGTTATCAATCAATATCAGAACAGATTCAGGCAAGGTTATTCTACACTCACCATTGTTTTGTCCTATAACATTTAATTTGGAAACATGTTAAGATTACAAAAGCCAAATTTTCTGATGTTTCATAGATCTCAGCTCAGCTTCTGAGAGTATCAGCTCTACATTACTCTGGAAAAAATTAGAAAGCATAGCTACTGATCTAGAGTTGTTAACAACAATAAATTACATACAAATACCTGGACATCTGTTCAATGCAATCATAAAGGAGCAATCACTACTCTATTTCTGACTAACTGTGGCATCAGACAGGGTGGTTTACTGGCTCCATCTCTATTCAATGTTTACATTAGCAACATTGTGCAGGATTTAGGAAATCTGGAATTTAATTCTGAACAATTAAAGAAAAAAGGTTCTGTAGTTTACATATGCAGATGACGCCATTTTAATTTCTATGCCATTTCTAAGATTGAACAGAAAGCTAAATAGGTTTACAACACTTAAACACTATGGCCCAGATATTCAAAACGGTTGCGCCATGCACAACAGAGATGCACCAGCGCAAGTCCGAAAATGCGTCATTCTGCAATATTCAGCGGGAGGCAGATGAGCCCCCTAAATCACAATATGCAAGAGTGCAATGATAATGAATGCATGCACAACTGAAGGGGGAAGAACCATGCATAAATGGCAAAGTGCGATATTCAACAACATGTGCCATGCGGAATAGGGGAGCAAACGGAAGTTGCGCAATAGCGGAAATGATCCAAAATAAAAAGGAACGAGAGGTGCAAGAATGCTACAGGGAAGCCACATGTTGGTGAACTGCAGGCAGCCACACAAGCACACAGAAACTGGGAGCAGGACAGAGCAGGAGCAGGACAGAGCACCTGGAACCACCAGGAACAGGGAAGGTGTGGGGAGCCTGTGCCACAGTGCAGAACAAAATTGGGAAGTGCCACACAGCACTGAGGGCACAGATAGTGGCCAGTACGGCCACTACAGGGAGGTGTTCCTGGTGCAGGGGGAGTAGCAGAAAGGACAGTGGGGGGAACAGTGAAACAGCTGCTGGGGAGGTGACACAAGCCAGGGACATGGCCAGTGCCACCACCCAGATGGAGGCAATTATGAGGGGGGGTGAGAAGGCAGGCAGCAGTGGGGCACGGCCGTGGAAGGGCTCATTGGCGGTATGCCCCTAACAGGTTGTACCAAGCCTGCACCAGCTTCGAGCTGTACACTGATACTGAGATCGTGGGCCAGTACCTCCTGAAACAGGTGATCCTGAGGTGGCCCTGTGAGCTGTGCAGTGATGTGATGCAGGCATCCACACGACGGAGCCATGCTCTGTCAGTGGAGACCAAAGTGACAGCTGTCATATGCCTGCTCGCCATGGATACCTTCCAGAGACCAACAGGGGACACGACAGGCATAACCCAGTTGGCCGCATCATGCCTGCTCACTCAGTTCCTCAGCGCACTGCTGCCACATGCTGCAGAGTACATCCATTTCCCCAGCACACCAGCGGAGCACATAGCAAACATACAGGAGTTCCACAGGGTAGCACGTATGCCTGGCATGCTCGAGGCAATAGACTGCACCCATGTGGCCATCCGCACACCACCTGGCCCCAAAGGGGCCGCAGACATGAATCGGAAGGGGTATGCAAGCATCAACTGCCAGGTGGTGTGCGATGCCTGGGGGTGCATAATCAATGTCTGTGCCATGCACCCTGGTGGAGCACATGATGCCTTCATCTGGCACCAGTCCACACTGTGCCACAGGTTCGAGAGTGGGGACATCCCCACTGGCCACCTAGTGGGTGAGTATGCAAATCACACAAAAAGACATGGAGCTTGGGAGGGGAATAGTCAGAGGTGACATGGGTATTGGCCTAGATGGCCCATGGCAGGGTGAAACTGATCACCAAACTAGTGTCCACCCTCTACACACAGGTGACAGTGGATACCCATGCCGTCCCTGGCTGCTCACACCATACCGGCGGCTCGCGACCCCATCGCAGCAACACTACAATGAGGCGCATGCCACCACATGCAATGTCATCGAGCGGGTGTTCGGGATGCTGAAGGCACATTTCAGTTGCCTGAACACATCTGGCAGTGCCCTACAGTACAGCCCCTCAAAGGCCTGCAGGCTATTCCTGGCCTGTTGCATCCTGCACAACATGGCCAATGACTGTGGGATAGCTGTACAGGTCAAAGAAGGGGACAGAGATGGTGATGATGAGGACGCTGGTGAAGATGGTGATGGGCAGCCACCCCCTTGGTCGAAGGGAACCCCGACTGATCCGGATGGCACAACTGCACCGGGACACCATCACAGAGGAGCACTTCAACCAACCCAGGTAAGTCATGGGGCCATGTGCAACCACCAGTGGCAAGGGCACAACCCACAAACACGCATGGACAAACCCCAGGGGTGCATGTCATTAAGGGAATTAGCCGAGCATAGAACTGCACACGCTGTCATGGATGGGCAAGGTCTAACATGGCACGTGGTCACACACACACACACACACACACACACACACACACCCCCACAAGACATGCACAAAGGATAAGAAGCACGCTGACCTCAACCACCACCCCAAGCCACACACACGTCCACAGACCACCATGCCCAGTGCCTGTCATTGTGTGTGTGTCAGATGCTGGGCACATTGCACAGTGGTAGACAGTGCAATGCAGGCATCATCATGCACACGCCACAGTGGACAGCAGCCCGGGAGGGTGTGCAGATGGAACGTGTGTGTGTGTGTAGGGCCAGGTACCCCACCCGTGCTTTGCATGTTGAACAACACAATGCACACAGGGCAGCATCAGAGAGTAGCCGTGGCGAGAGACAGGTCAGTCATGCGCCACAGTGCCACGGCTGCCACGGATGCATGGGAGGCCCCGCTGAGACCTGCCAGCAGTGACAAGCTGACCAATGGCCTCATGGGGCGCCACCGACGGTCCCCCAGGGATTCCGCTGCGTGAACGTGACTGCGCTCGTGCAGGGGTCTGCAGCACGCCGAACACGTCTGCGCCAGGCATGCTCGGGATGCCCACAGCTGAACCCGGTATCGACAAGGAGGGTGTCCACGCGACGCTGGGAATGGGGGTTGGACATTGCACTGCGCGGTGTCTGCGACGCATGGGCAAATAACTGTGTGCCCACTGTGGCCATGGCAGCTGTGATTGTCTGTGTCAGCCTGTCAATGGCAGCAGTCACATCCTCCCACATCCGGTCCATCCCTGCCAGGAGCAGAGTGGTGTCCCTGCTGCGCCACTCCTCTGCCTGGTGCAGAGCCACACTGAGTGCATCCACCGTCATCACAAGCCACAACTGCTGATTGACTGATTCTTGGAGTATGCGGGTGTGCTCTTCTAAGAGGTCATCTGCCTGATTGGCATGCTGTCCCTCACAGTGTTCGCAGCCCTGATGGGCAGCACCCCTTGAGGGTTGGTGCTGCACACCAGGGCCAGGCCTGGGCATGTCCACAGGTGGTGCACTGATGCCGCCCCCTGACACTGTACCCCATGGCCATTGGCCAACTGCTGACACTGCCCCTCCGGCTGCCGCTCTCCAGGGCTCAACGGTTCCACCGTAGCAGCCGCAACAGCCCCACTGTCCTGGACACACACCAGTGCTGCCCCACTCATGCAGACAGGCACAGGCTGGGACTGTGATGTCATGCAGGCCTCCACGGCGGCACCACCCATGGCCATGCCCTTGATGTCACCTGCTGTGTGACCATCCTGCGGCCCACACATATCACTGTCCATGAAGTGAGCTCCATCATCATCAGTGACGGATCTGGCACCAGCCTGAGTCTCAGCATGCTGGCCTCCATGGACGCTGGCACGCTGGGACACGGGCAGGCCTCCTCCGCACCTGCTCCACCAACATCAGTCCAGACAGCCAGGCAGGCCCACTGTTGCCCTGACCCTCAGATGCCTGTGGAGCTGGATGGGTCCTCCTCTATGTCCATGGTATCACACTCAGTGGACAAGCCCACCACCGCTGACCCATATAGATGATCAGGAGCTGTAAGGGAACAAGTAGCATTAATGTATCTGCCCTACCCTGTCTCCCCCTCATTGACAGACCAGGACCTACCATGCAGTGACAGGCTACCCCCCGTCTGGAATCCACCACCTAGAACACCCTCGATGACACAACGCCGCATACTGCCAGCAACCCATTCTTCTCATGGGGTCAGGCATTGCACGGTCGGCTGTCCCCCAACGGTCGCAGCCCATGCTGCCCTGATAGCAGCCACCTTGTCCTTAATCCTCCGCCTGTCTGAGCCCATCTTCTTTTTGCACTCCTGCAAGGACTGCTGGTGGCTGCCATGCAGGTTGACAGCACGCACCACCTCTTCCCATGCAGCAGCATGGGCTGTGGTGTTCCCTGCCGTCCACTGAGCAGCAGCTCCTGGTAGAGGTAGGCCTCAAACAGGGCATCTGTTTCTGCCTTTGTGAAGTTAGGCCTCCTCTTCCTCCCACGTCTCTGTTCCTCTTCCTCCACCTCACGATCGCTCATTCTTCATCCTGTGAGAATGACAGGTGTTACCTGTGACTGTGCAGTCCCATGCATGTCCTACACACCACAGTCCACACTCCCAAACAGCATGAAACTCACCACAATAGACTGCAATAACAGACTATGGTCACTGCAGACCAATGTTGCATTTTTATAATGCAACACATTCAAATGAGGTGAGGCGCAATTATAAGTGGATGCAAATGCAGTATCTGTGCCATTGAATGGCGGATTAGCTGATTTGCATACTGTATGCCGGCTGACTATCGCACTGTTGCACTTTGCGCAATTGTGTTGAACGTGCTCAGGCAAGGGCACATTTCTGTGACATGCACAGTGGACACTGAACGGCGCATGCCTGGGGTGATGACACCGACGCCTGCTGTGCTGCTGATGTGCTGCAGGGCACGGCCACCATTGTGCCAGTGGTGCTACTGCACTGTTCACATGTATGGCGCTCTGGCACTGGGGCGCCGTAGGTGCACTGGGGCCACAGCATGGTAGGCTGCTACAGGAAGTGGCACACAGGCACCCTACTGCACTACACACGGTGAGTACCAATCGCGCTGTGGCAGTCTGTGCACAAGAGACCCCTGATCCTGTGCCGACCTTTGCCCCCTAGTCCCCATGTGTCCTCATGGGTGCAACTCTAGCACGCTGTTCGGTGACAGCGTGATGGGGAATGACAGCGCAGTACCATGCAGTATCCGCACATGGCGAACGTGCGCTACAGAGTGCCATTTTGATACCAAAACTGTACAGGATGACAAGGAGAAGGGCGTCCATCTGGAGCCAACTTGAACTGGCCAATCTGGTCCAGTTGGTGGAGCACCATGCAGCTGTCCTATTTGGGGAGGCACCCCTGTACAGGGCTAGGAGTGCGGTGTGGGAGGAGGTGGCAGTGGCCCTGAAGGAGGTCACAGGAATGAAGAGGATGGCGGAGCAGTGCAGGTATCGCTATGGTGACCTGCAGTGACAGGACCCAGACCGGCTTGCCTGCCTGCGGGCACGTGCCAGGAGGGGCATGGTGCCACGGCCAGGTAGGTGCCCCATCCATACACTGTTAACGTCCATATGGGTATCATGGTGGCATGTGTCCAGCACATGGTGGGGGCCATCTAGTGTTGTCCGTGGTGGTGGTTTCGGGATGGGGGGATGATGGGTATGGCTGTGTGGGATTGCACACACTGATGTTCCTCTCTCCATGTTTGCACCCTAGGCCCAGAGGAGTGCCAGTGGGTGAGGGAGAGGAGGCTGTGCCAAGTTGAACAGCAGGCTGGGAGGGTTGCCAGACAGGACAGGCGCAGAGACCAGCCTGATGATGGTGAGTGCCTTACATCCATGATTACTATTGCATGCTGTGTAACAGGGCGGGCAGCAGGGCATGGCCACCATCCATTGACACCTCTGCCATGCATGCAACTTGTTACAGTCAGCACTGTCCAGTGGCACTGAATGACTGGGAGTGTGTCAGTGGTGGTCCATGCATGCACCGGGTACATTGCTGTGCCACTGCCTTTGCAGCACATAGCCATGTCACTGAACAACCACGCTGTGCAGGACTTGGCCAGTGGGTGTGTGCAGTGATCCACATGGCTGTGTGTGCTGGGTCTTATGGATGCGATCACTGTGGGTGGTCACACACCATCACAGAGGCATGTCCCACGGCCGTATGCTATGCACAGTAGGTGGGCTGCATGGGGCTGTGCATTCACACCTATTGACTCTGCTCCCTTGTCTTTGGTGGATGGAAGCTGTAGGAGATCAAGGTCATGCTGAGGGAGATTCTCCAGGTAGCCAGGGCGTCCCTGGAGATACTCAAACGGTTGGACAGGCTTGGTCTCCGAAGACGTCATGGTGGGAGGAGAAGCTGGAGTGGGGAGCAGGGCTCTCGCTGAGCTTTGAACTGCCCCATATTTCTCCTACCCCCACTGGACACACTCTCACACCCCTCCTTCCCTCTACCATTTGTTCACCCCTGCCCCTTACCCACCCCCACCTTGTTTGTGTCCCAGCCCCCAAACCTTTGTAAATACAGTACTTGTATATAGTTTTGTTTGCTGTTTTTAAATACATTTCTTTTGATATGCCTACTGTGGTGGTCTCTGATTTGCAGTGGGCTATAGGTGCTCAGCTGCAGTGGTGTGCATGGCATCGGGGTGGTGCAGTCATGTGCATGTGTGTGTATGTGTATCCGTGGGGAAGTGAGTATGGTGTGGGAGTGGCTATCAGTCACTGTCTGTGGCATGTGTGTTGTTTCCTGTGCACTGGATGGCTGTGTGCAGTGGTCCATGGTGCATGCTTTGTGTCCATGGTGCACCTGTCAGACCGTCCATGGCCTGTGCAGCTGACACCCATGCCTGTCTGTGACATGCACAGTCCACTGGCATGTCAGTGGTGGCTGTCCATGCACGACAGCCACTGTACCTGGCACAATGCCGGGTTGCCTCCTGTCACTGGTGTGGTGCATGTCTGCCTCGGGTGACACTGTGGCCTCCACTGTTGTTGTCCCACCTCCATGCTGTCACTTGTGTGTGTTGCAGGGGTTGTGCACCACTGTCTGTCACTTGTGCTCCAGGCAAATGCTGGTGGAGTACAGCTCCATGGTGCCTGCACAGGGTGGCTGGCACTCCTGTGCCATGGAGGAGTGCTGGCCGCGTGTACATGGTTTCCATGGCCACATGCTGGGGGCTTGGTTGCCCCACTACTGTGTCCCTGTGTTGGTGTGCCCTTTGGTATGGGTAGGTGTTTGTCCATGCACTGTGTTGCATCCTATGTGGTGCATGCTTCCATACACCACTGTGGGTATCTGCGCTGGCTATTGTGGCCAGTGCTGGGTCAGGGTGTGTCCTTGGGAGGGTGTGCAGGGTGCTGTACCACTGGTGGTGGGGTCCAGGGCCTGCCCTGTCATGTGTGTGGTACCTTGTGTGCTGACGCATGGTGGGTCTGTCAGCTGTACCTCGGGGGGGATGTGCATGGTGGCACTGTGTATGCAGTCAATGCATAGCTGTGTGCTGCCACCCACTGATGGTTGCTCGTGGTGGGGCTGCCTTGCATGGTTCTGTGGTGCACAGGGTTGCATTGTCACAGTGGGGGTGGTGGCATGCATGGGGTATCCGGCACTGGTGGACACTGCTCCTGGGCAGGGTGTCTGGGGGTCACAGTGCAGGGTGTGCTCTGCATTGGTAGGATGGTGTGGCATGGGGTGGTTGGCCCTCCTTGTGTGCCGGTCAAAGCTTGCCAAGGGGTGTGCTGGGGCACCATGCCCCAGCTGTGGGTTAGTTGCTGGTATCCATGGGTTGGTGGTTATTCTGGCTCTCCACCGGTTATGCAGTGCATGGGGTGTGGGGGGCAATGTCTGTTCTGCTGTGTGCTTCTCTGCCCATCTGTGGCATGGGTGGTGCGCCCCTGCATCCTGTCCTTGTGCATCCCTGGTTGTGCTGTTACACTGCTTCCCTGCTCCACGGGGCATCTCTGGTTGCGCTATGGCACATCTGAACAGCACAACTGCACATCCCTGGTGGTGCTATGGCGCAGGTGGTGCGATATTCATTCGTGTGCTGTAGGCGCATCTTGACCAGCCCAGTTTTTGAATATTGTGCTTCTTGTGCATGGGCGCAGCGGACTTGTGCTTGATCCTGCTGTTGCGCACTTTTTGGGCTCAGTTTGAATATCTGAGCCCATATAGCTAAAACCAGCTTATTATCAATAAAGAACAGACAAAATGGTAATTTTCAGTAATAAAACACAAACATAAATAAATTATATATAAACAATGTCAAAACTGAAATGGGTAAAATACTATGCCTATTTAGGTGTTAGGTTTGCAGAGAATTGTTTATGAAATTACAGATAGATTTACTACAGACCAAATTACAAACTGCTTTCAAGAGCTTTAATTCCAGAACAGTCAAAGGCTCAATGACAGGGGTGCTAAACGTGATAAATGCCAAGATGAAATCTAGTATCTTGTGTGGAGCAGAGATATGGGCATTCGCAGAATTCAGACTGGTTGAGGTTATCATTAATAAACTCTATTGATATTTCTTGATGGTGCCACAATTAGTTCCAGCTGAAATACTAAGACTAAACCTTGGGCAAGATCCATTGCACACTCTCACTTAATGGAAATGCAGACGATATATCTTCTAACACTGTTTCAGTTACAAGCATCATGGCTACCCAGGATTTATATGGAGGAACAAGTAGACTATTCCTTAAGGGGGGTCACTTTTCCCTGAATACAACTAATTAAAAAAAATATATTATTTACAACGGGCCTTGGGCATCTGCTATATGAGATCTATTTAAGATCAAGAGAAGAGATAGTAATACAAATTAAAAAACTATCTAGAAATATGGCAATTTCAATCGATTAAGATTACTTAAAAACATTCAAATATTATAAGGGGTAGAGATTGTTAAAAGTAAAACATCAGCTGGAACCATATTAATTAACCTTTGAGAACTGAGTACGTGTAAACGTATATAGATTCTGGACGTATATATACGTCCACAGTCTTCTAAGGGTTAAAGAATAGTAGCAAACCATACCCAAAGATGGCTGTTTATAAGATTCCGGATGGAACTTTATAATGCTAATTAAATACATTTCTCACAGAAAAGACCAGGATATACAGATTTATACTGTAAATGTAACACAAATAATGAAGGCAACACAGTGGGTACATCCTACCTCTGTTTCCAGTGCTGCAGCAAACGGTGCTCCACACAGTGTGTTGTAGATCCTACAGTAGTAGCCATAGACACTGCCAGCTATTTCCTGAAATTCCTGAGATATTTCCAGAAATATCTCCTGTTTTCTGCATTTCCACAGTAGGGGCATCAGAGAGAAACTCTTCAGAAATTTCGCGAAATATCTGGAAATAGCTGGCAATGTCTGTGGTTACTACTTTACCTCTGTTTCCTTCTGTACTGCAGCAAGAGCAGCATCACACAGCGTATGGGTTTTACCTCTGTTTCCTCCACCACTGCAGCAAGAGGAGCCCCATACAGTGTGCAGGTCCTACCTCTGTTTCCTCCTACACTGCAGCAAGAGGAGCTCCACACAGTGTATAGATCCTACAGTAGTAGCCAAAGAAATGGTCAGATATTTCCAGATATGTTGTGAAATATCTAGAGAGTTTCTCTGCTGCCCTATTGTGGAAATGCAAATAGCAGGAGATTTCTCTAGAAATATCATACTTTTCAGGAAATATCTGACCATGTCATTGGCTGTGACTGTACATCTGTTTCCTTCTCTACTGCAGCAAGAGAAGCCCCACTCAGTGTGTGGGTCCTGCCTCCATTTCATTAGATGCAGCACAAGGTGCTCCACACAGTATGTAGGTCCTACCTCTGTTTCCTCCTCTCTGCAGCAAGAGGAGCCCCACACAGTGTTTAGGTCCAACTCTGTTTCCTCCCCACTTCAGAAAGAGGAGCCCACACAGTGAAACATAGAAACATAGAAACATAGAATTTGATGGCAGATAAGGACCGCTTGGCCCACCCAGTCTGCCCATTTCCCTACCTGATGGATAAGCTGCAGATCCTAGTTAACCAGCAGCCTACTTCTTCCTACCCCCACCCCCTAGAATTGCCTTATGACTGTCCCATGCATGCTTGAATTCCACCACTGTTTGTGACTCCACAACCTCCTCTGGAAGGCCATTCCATACATCAACCACCCTCTCTGTGAAAAAATACTTCCTTAAATTACCTCTGAGCCACCCCCATTCTATCTTCAAATTGTGCCCCCTTGTTCTTGCACACCTCTTTTTTTGAAAGGTGCTACCCTCTTGGACTTTGTTGATTCCCTTGAGGTACTTGAAAGTTTCTATCATGTCCCCCCTCTCCCTCCTTTCCTCGAGGCTATACTTATCAAGCTCCTTAAGTCTCTCTTCATATGTCTTCTGGTGCAGACCCTGCACCATTTTAGTTGCCCTCCTCTGAACAGCTTCCATCCTGTCTATGTCTTTGCTGAGATTGGGTCTCCAGAACTACACGCAGTGCTCCAGATGGGGTCTCACTAGCTGTCTGTACAGAGGGATAATAACTTCCATTTTCTACTGGTGATGCCTCTCCTATGCATCCCAGTATCCCCTCAACCCTCCTTGCTGCCCTCTCACATTGCTTGCCCACCTTTAGGTCATCTGATATGACTACCCCAGGTCCCTTTCCATTTTGTTGTTGTTAGTATCTCACCCCCATTGTGTACTCTTCCCTTGTTTTGTTTCCCAGGTGCATTACCTTGCACTTCTTAGCGATGAATCTAAGCTGCCATACATTTGACCATTCCTCTAACCTTGCCAAGTCCTTCTCATCCTTTCCACTCCACCTTGTGCATCAACTCTGTTGCAGATCTTTGTGTCATCTGCAAAGAGACATACTTTTCTTCCAGTCCCTCTGCAATGTCACTTATAAAGACATTGAAGAGGACTGGTCGTAATACTGAACCCTGCGGTACCCCACTACTAACTCTCTGTGTCCTATTCTCCAGCCAATTCTTTACCCAGACTGTCATCTTGGGACCCACTCCCATTCTGGCTAACTTGTATATTAATCTTTTGTGTGGGACTGTGTCAAATGCTTTGCTAAAGTCTAGGTAGGCCATGTCCACAGCCCCTCCCTGATCAACTACTTTGGTCACCCAGTCAAAGAAATCTATCAGATTTGTCTGGCATGACCTTTCCTCTGTGAATCCATGCTGCCTTGGGTCCTGTGCCCCTCTGACCTCTAGATATTTAACAATTCTTTCCTTCAAGTGATTCCATCATTTTCCCTACCACTGAGGTTAAACTAACAGGTCTGTAGTTTCCTGCTTCTGCCTTGCTCCCACTTTTGTGAAGGGGAATCACATCTGCCCTCCTCCAGTCCTCGGGTATCACCCCATCCTCCCATGATTTGTTAGAGAGGGTAGTCAGTGGTGTCACTAGTTCTACCCTTAGTTCTTTTAGAATTCTGGGATGAATCCCATCAGGCCCCATTGCTTTGTCCACCTTCAGTTTTAAGAGTTCTTTCAGAACCCTTTCTTCTGTAAATGGGCTGGTATCAACTTCTGTATCCAGAGTGTTTCTACTGTTTGTTTTAGGTACCTCCCCCCCTCTTCCTTTGTAAATACTGAGCAAAAATATTTGTTTAGTATCTCTGCCTTTTCACAGTCACCCTCTGCCCACCCTCCCTCCCTTTATTAATCCTCACTATCCCTCCCTTGGTCTTCCTTCGCTCCTGATGTACCTATAAAGGTTTTATCCCCCTTCTTAACTGAGTTGGCTGTCTTTTCCTCGGTTTGGGCCTTTGCTGTTCTGACTGCCTTCCCAGCTTCCTTTTGCTTTAACTGATACAGTTCTCTGTCCTGTTCCTCCTGTGATTCCTTGTACTTCCTGAATGCTTTCTTTTTCTCTTGAACCTTCACTGCCACTTCCTTTGAGAACCATAGTGGTTTCTTACCTCATTTAATTTTGTTTATTTGCTTTACACAAAGGCTTGATACCTCTGTGATGGCATTTTTTCTTATTCCCCATTGTTCTTCCACCCCTCCTTCCTGCCCATTTGCTAGTGCATTCCTTAGGCACTCACCCATTTTGACAAAGTCAGCCCTCCTAAAATCCAGTACCTTTGTCTTTGTATGGCTTGACTCTATTGCTGTGTTTATTGTGAACCATACTGTTCGATGGTCGCTAGTTCCCAGATGGCTACCCACTTCTACATCTGTGATCCTCTCTTCATCTCCATTTGAGAGAACCAGGTCTAAGATTGCTCCCTCTCGAGTGGGCTCCAATACTAGTTGTCTAAGGCATGCCCCCTGTAGGGCATCTAGAATAACCCCACTCTCAGAAGTGGCTGCTGCAACTGCACTCCAGTTAACATCTGGCATATTCAGATCACCCATCAGCAATATCTCCCCTTTTTCTGCCATTCTAAGTATACTTTCTATCATTTCCTTGTCCATTTCCTCCCCTGAGAAGGTCTGCATACTAACCCTGTGCGATTGTGGTGCCATTGCCGGTCTCCAAATTTACCCACAGTGCTTGTTCTCCTCCCTGTTTACCCTTTTGTTCTATTGCTTTGATTCCTTCCCTTATGTAAAGAGCTACTCCTCCTCCTCCTCTTTTACCCTCCCTGTCCCTCCTGTAGATAGTGTATCCTGCTATGTTTACATCCCAGTCATGGTTTTGTGTGTACCATGTTTCTGTGACTGCCACGATATCCAGATGTTCCTCATCCATCAAGGCCACTAATTCAGGAAGCTTGTTACTCAGACTACGGGCATTGGTACTCATTGCTCTCCATTTTTTGATGGCTTTACCTTCTGTTGCAGCATCCCCCACTGACCCTTCTACCTTGGTCTTTTTCTCATTTAGTACCTTGTTTTGTAGGGGGAGGCCGGGATTTTCCTGCTGCTTATCAGTGCCTCCCCCCTTGACTAGTTTAAAAGCTTGCCAATGAAGCATTTAAACCGATTGCTCAAAAGACTTGATCCCTTCCTGTACATCCTACCTCTGTTTCATACACTGCCGCACACTATGCCCCACAAAGTGTGTAGGTCCTACCTCTGTTTCCTCCTATACTGCAGTTAGAGGAGCCCAACACAGTGTGTAACTCCTACCTCTGTTTCCTCCTGCACTGCAGCAAGAAGAGTCCCATACATTGTGTAAATCCTACCTATGTTTCATACACTGCAGCACATGATGCCCCACACAGTGTGTAGGTTCTACCCATTTCCTCCTGCACTGCAGCAAGAAAAGCCCCACACAGTGTAGATCCTACCTCTGTTTCCTCCCCCACAGCAGCAGAAGGAGCCCCACACAATGTGTAGGTCATAACTCTGTTTCCTCCTGTACTGCAGAACGAGGAGCCCCACATAGTGTATAATTGCTACCCTTGTTCCCTGATACACTACAGAAAGCTTTTACCTCTGTTTTCTCCACCACTGCAGCAGGAGGAGCCCCACACAGTGTGTAGATCCTATCTCTGTTTCCTTCTGTACTGCAGCACGAGGAGCCCCACACAGTGTATAATTGCTACCCTTGTTCCCTGACACACTACAAAAAGCCTCTACCTCTGTTTCCTTCTGCAGCACAAAGAATCCCACACATTGTGTGTAGATCTTACCTCTGTTTCCTACACAGCGACACACCACAGTCCACACAGTGTGTAGGTCCTACCTCTGTTTCTTCCTGTACTGCAGCAAGAGGAGCTCCATAGAGTGTATAGGTCCTACCTCTGTTTTGTCCTACACTGCAGCAAGAGGAGCCCCATGCAGTGTGTAGATCCTACCTCTGTTTCCTCCTGTACTGCAGCAAGAGGAGCCCCATAGAGTGCATAGATCCTACCTCTGTTTCTCTTGGCAGCAACTTACCTTTGGCTTACATTTCTAAAATGACTGAAACTTACAAATATATAAAGCATTAAAGAGGACCTTTCCCAGTTACTTTGACTTTCATACATTAATTACCCCTTCTTGCATTGATTCTGGAATTGTAATTCATTAATGTCTGCTGCAGTTAGTTTTTGTATTCTGAGCTGCTAAAAACTGCAGGGTGTACCAGAGATTATATAGCAAGCCTGGTGTTGCTGTGGGCCCATGCTGACATCACTGTAAGGCAGATTCAATTTCACACAAAAAAAACATACAGATGAGGCATTTAGATTTTGGCATACTGCATTGCTAGCAGGGTGTCTTGGGGAAGGGGAACACAATATGTCCACTGAGTACTGGCAGGTTTCCCTTGCAACATTATTGCAACTGCATGGTACTGAACAGTGTGAGTCACTCCTCTATCCTACAGTGATGTCATCAGGAGCTAGCCTCCCAGCAAGCTGAACAGCAAAGGCACTTGCAGCAGGGATCAAAAACAAATCCAAATTATGGAAGGCAGAGTAAACCTTGGCCAGAAATAACACATGCATACACCGTTTCAGGTCCAGTACTGCATATAATGACTACAAGCTGTAACTTTTTGGACCATCAGGAAAGGTCCTCTTTAAAACAAGGTTGATCTTTGAAACATCTTTAAAGAGGACATTCACCAGTCCTTTTTACTTCTATGCATAAATTACCCCTTCTTGCATTAATTCTGGAATTGTATTTCACTACTGTCTGCTGCAGTTAGTTTTTGCATTCTGAGCTGCTAAAAATTGCAGGGTGTACCAGGGCTTCTATAACAAGCCTGGTGTTTCTGTGGACCTAGGGTTGTACTGCTGACATCAGTGTAGGGCAGAGTCAATTTCACAAAAAAAAAAATATACTGACAAGGTATTTGGATTTTGGCATAATGCATTGCTAACAGGGTGTCTTGGGTGCGGGACAACACAGTCTGAGTACTGGTAGGTTTCCCTTGCAACATTGTTGCAACTGCATGGTACTGCACAGTGTGAGTCACTCCCCTATCCTACAATGATGTCACCAGGAGCTAGCAGCCCAGCAGCTAAACATCAATTTCAAGTGCAGCAGGGCTCAAAAACAAATCCAAATTATGGAAGGCAGAGTAAACCTTGGCCAAAAATCACAAATGCACATACCCTTTCAGTTATAGTACTGCATATAATGACTACAAGCTGTAATGTTTTGGACCATCACTGAAGTTCCTCTTTAATTTAAGTGAGAACAGAAACATGGGAGAACAGTTACAAACTGGCTGGTGGAAAGATCAAGATGAAAGTCAGAAGTACTTTACAGAGCTAGTGCTATGAAGATGGGACAAACTGCTGTCAGAGGTTGTTAACCATAAGGTGATCATTGGATTCAAGAGGGGCTATGGCAGATTCAAAAGGAGGGTTGCAGATAACGGCAAGGGTGTACGGAAGTCTCTGTAAAATCACAGTGTGCATGTATTGGGCAGACTCAGTAGATAATATGGCCTTCTGCTGGTGGTTTTGTTGTTTGTATTTAAACAATAAGTGTTAAAAGTAAGAGTTTATATCCCACCTGCCATGGTTGGAACTTCTGGATGCTGGCACAGCTTCCATTATTAAATGGTCCTTCACGTCGTTTGCATGTCAGCAAATTATGCAATGCATGTGCAAGTGAGTATACAGCATTGTAAACACCGTAGGTAAATCTAAAATTATATACATCAAACACTGTAGTGTCCAAGGTCTCCAACCTCTCCTCTCCCGTACACTGGGGGATATCGCTCTTTTCCTTAGTCTTTGATGATTGCATATTTTCAGAGTCTTGCCACTTGCAACCAAATGCTTCCTCCCAAAATCTTTTAACAAACGGGTCATCAGGAGATGTATTAGGGTGAATATTATAAAGAAATTCCTTGAATCCAGAAATTATGCCCTTGTGGATTGCAAATCCCACTGAGCCATTGACGGCTTCTTTGACCATTTTTGGCATATCTGGGGAAATTGACCAAAATGTTGGTGCAATCCAAAGTTTTCCAGTTATGTTTTGGTTAGCAGCCTCTTCAATTAAAGGGACTGCATACTGTACTGATACATAATTGATAATGATTTTTACTGAGGATTTTCTGATCAACTCAGTAATCTGAAGAACACTGTCAGGAATGTTGCCTAAGGGAATAACTTCCAAAAGTCCAATGCAGGTTCCAGTCTTCAAAATCTCATTCTTTAAACCCAAGACAGCCTCATGACTATTGTCACGAGCTGCAGAAATGATTCCTACCCAGGTCCACCCAAAGTTAATCATCAGTCTGGCCATGCCGCGGGCCTGGTTTATGTCTGGTGCAACATTACGGAAGAACGAGGGAAACAGGAGCTTATCGCTGAAGAATGCTTCGGCAGAACCAAAGCTTATCTGGAAGAACAACATGAGTATTTTAAAGGAAAGAAATAAAAATGGTTAAATAATTAGAAAACTATCTTTTCACACTGGATGCTAGTTTAATACAGTGAGTCTGTGCCATTAGTTTAGTTGCATTTGTGGAATTAAGGATAAGAGACACAGTTTCATGGCTCCTCCTAATGCTGAACTTATACTTCTTGCCAGTTGTAAAGGCAAACTGCACCGTGATATAATGTTCTATTTCTCTGTAGGATATTATATTACCTTGTCATCTATTCTACCCACTGATTTTCCAGGTTAAAGTTTGTATTATATTGTGATTAGTTGCAAAGCCAGTGGATATATTGAATAAGTGATACAGTAGCCATCTGTGAATTACAAACTGGATAATACCCAGGAGACCATGCATTACCTAACTATAATACCATCAAGGGTTCTGGTAACATGAGAACCTTGAGAGTGAAGCTCTAGAGGTCCTGCTGTGTTACTTTAACTTCAAGATGGCATTTTAACTGGGTTTTACATAGGCCAGGGTATTCAGAGATCCAGATAAGAGCCCACTAAATATTTGCTGTAGGAGCTAACTAGTGCCTGGAGCAAACCCGTGATGTACTGGAACATGTTATGGCACTTTGCAAGCACTAAAGACGTTCCAATAATCAGCCCAGCACTAAGCAGACTGCAATTACAAATGATGGCCCCCTTCTGGGCACAGGAGGTGTGTGTCCAATAGGGTGCTCTGGAGGTTGTGATCACAGCCAGGGTGTTAGGGCTCACTAATGGAAATTGTGTCACTGGAGAAAAATGCAGTATTGGTACCTTAAGGTGCAGATGACCCTAATGCACTAGCAAGGCACTGCGAGGTGTTTGCATCTCATAAGGGCCTCCTTACTGGCTAGAAGCAAATGGTGTTTGTGATCCCCCGCATCTGTCAGCACTGCCTTACTGGTAGTTTATCAAATGGGCAGAGAAATACTGTGTCCAAAGCAGTTAGCAGCCATGCATGGCTAGATAACCACCAACAATAAAAAAAAGTGCTGTCAATTACAACACAGTATGTAAAGAAAATCCATGCGGAATGTACTTTTTAAATTTCAAACACCTGCCTTTTTCCTCTTCCTTAACAGAAGCCTAAATCAGTCCCACCAAAATGAAACTACACTTACCGACACATCTTTACATACAGAATTTTCCTAACATGTTCTGTCACTTGTTGTTACCTTTTTAATTATTTAAATGTTGCCTCCTAATGCAATATCATCTGCCTGTCCACCCACACACCAACTTTCGTGCATCACACTCATTCACTTCCTCCTACACATTATTGATAAAATATGTAAAAGCTCCTACATTGGTCTAGTTTTCAGTGCTGCTGTTCCAGTACCACTCGGTTTCTTGGCCAACAACAAATCCCACAGGAAATTGCTCACGCCTTTCATTTCTATTGATACAGTGCAAGCAAGTACCATGGGAGACTGGGAGTTACAGTCATTGACCATTCCCTCTTAGTCTTGTTCTCCCATCTTCACCACAGATGCCATCTGTGAGCCAAGAGTGAATGGGCTCTCAGTGTCTCAACTGGCCATAGGCTCTCTGACCCTCCTCCCCCAGCAGATGCCATCTGTGAGCCAAGAGTGAAAGGGCTCCAGACCTCCCACCAGACACCAACTCTCCAACACTCCTTCTCCCTGCAGATGCCATCTGTGAACCAAAAGTGAATGGGCTCCCGACCCCCCACAATTTGCTGGCTAGCTGACCCTCCTCCCCCTGCAGATGCCATCTGTGAGTCAAGAGTGAATGGGCTCCGGACCCCCCTCACTAGCCGCCAGCTCTCCAACCCTCCTCACCCCTGCACACCAGCTGTGAGCGAAGAGTGATTGGGCTCCCAACCCCCCCACCAGTCATCAGCTTTCTGACCCTCCTCCCCTGTGCAGACACCATCTGTGAGCCAAGATTGACTGGGTTCCTGACCCCCCACCAGCCAACAGCTCTCCGACTTTCCTTCCCCCGCAGATGCCAAGTGTGAGCCAAGATTGAGCAGACACCCCCAAGTCCCCTCCCCACCAGCTGCAGGCTCTTTACCTCTCTTCCTCCACAGACACCATCTGTAAGCCAAGAGTGAATGGGCTCCAGACCCCCCCCACCAGCCGCCAGCTTTCCAACCCTCCTCCCACCCTACAGATGCCATCTGTGGGCCAAGAGTGAAAAGGCTCCTGACCCCCCATCAGCCATTGGCTCACCGACCCTCTTCCCCCCACAGGTAAGGATGGCAGCTCTATTTCTAGTCAGAAGCACTGTTTACCTACCGCTGCTGCCTCACCTTTCCACTAAATGTGTTATACTACAGTGCCCAGTGGTCGCATGTGGTATTACACATCACTGTAGCCCACCAGTCCAGCTCGGACACTATCACCCCCAGCTTTGCCTTTGGTTTGTTACAGGAACACATCACTCTTTTCACCTACTTCATAATACACAACTATATCTCTTATTGTCTTGGCCTTACTCTTCTTCCCTCACTAGTCTCACTACCTCCTCTCACACAACCCTCCATTCCTTGCTCCCCCTCACGTCATCCAACCTATACCTTAACACACTCTACGATCCCCTCTCACCCTACTCTAACCTGCTTCCCCAGGCCTCTTCATGCATCTATACTTCCTCCACATCTATCTTAGGTAACCTACATTTATCAAACTCCTTTCCTTCTTTCTACTACCCCTCCCCCACCTCCCACCCTCTATAACCAAAAGCTACAAATGGATAAACTCACTATCTAAATGGTTAATCTTCCTGCTACTCATTTTAGCAGTTGACATCAAATCCAGCCCTGAATCTTCCCCCTCTCCCGACACACCTCCCAAAGGGCCTAAAAATCATACACCTCAATATAAGAATCCTACTCCCAAACTAACCCTCCTCCAACTGATCATAATGGATCTAGAATCGGATGTTCTGGTACTCTCTGAAACCTGATTATGCCATAAGATACCTGACAACATTCTTACTATTCCCAGTTGTTCTCTCCCCAGGCAAGACAGATCCAGCAAAGGCGGTGGTGTCGCTATGAATTTATCCTCCAACGTCCAATACTCTCTTGTCTGTCTCTCCCTTCCCCATCCCATTATTTTAGTTTAGTTTAGTTTATTGTTCTAGGAATTACTACCTTTGAGCCAGAGGCTCTTTTACAAAGGTTCCACGTCAATTAGGTACAGTACAAAAGGTTACATAGATAACACAACAATTTGTGTTGTGTCAAGAGAAAGAAAACATATACAAATACATATCAAATAATCTGTGCAAAAGGACATGAGATATCAATAATCACATTATTATTACAAGAAAGAGGTCATGCCAGATTAGGAGAAACAAATAGGAAAAAAGTCCAGAACAGAGAGGGTAAGTGAAAGGTGTGGGGAGCAGACAATAGCAGGAGAAAAGGTTTCCCAAACATGCCTAGTGTTTCCCAGGGCAAGACTTAAGACCTCGGGTGACTGGGCCTTTGAAGTTGCTGACCTGGTCCTATGGAATTCTTTGCCAGAGCTTTGAGGGAGAGGGAGGCTTCCTCAGTGGAGGCCTTTAAGCTGGGCGTAAAACTTTTTTTTTTATTATGAACTCCTTCTCATCAAACTTTACCTCCTTTTTACCCTGCCTATATACATATCTGGCTCTGGTCTCCCTACATCAACTGTATCTGATTTTATCACCACTGTTACCTCACATACTATCTCTGGTGAGCTATACATGCTGGGATACATAAATGTGGATTGGCTTTCATCCGCAAACTGTAAAACATGCTCCAAAGTAAACTCCCTAAACTTAACGCAGTTACTAACCACAAATTCACCACAAATCGCTCAAGCACACCCTGATACATAGGGCCCTTAATTCTCATCCCCATTGCATAATAAACTCCAGTATCCTGACTGATTCTCTCAGTGATTATCATATGATTTACTGTATCCATAAAGTCCACCAAACCAAAGCCCCCACTTGTTTCATTCACTAAACCTAGCATCACTGTTAAGTGATTTATATCACACTGATTGGTCTCCCATCTCAACAGGATCCTCTGTTGGGAAAGGGAACATTATTTAACCAGGAATAGCACACTAAGCCAAAGCTTTTTTCCAGATACGACCTGGGAGCACAAGAAAGTTAAGTGACTTGTTCAGGATCACACAGTATGCACCTACGCAGCTGTGGGATTCAAACCCAGGTCTCCAGATCTGCAGCTCAGAGCCTTAACCCACTGCACTACACTGCCTTCCCATTTGGTACAGCCCTCATCTATTTCCAGATGAAATTCTTAGAAATTTGGGACCTGCACACTCTTCCTAAACTAACAAGAGTCAAAGGTTAACACCGCCTATAGATTAGTACTGTGCGTCTGGCCTGCATGTGTGCCAGGGACCAGGCCTGGAAGACCTACAAGACATCCAGATCCCACACACTCCTTCTCCAATACTGATATCGTAGGAATGCTTTCACCAAGACCACCAGATATGCTAAATCTGAATATTTCTCTGTCCCTTTCAACACCGTCTTAAGCCATCCTTCCAAATTCTGGAAACTTGCAAAATCCCCTCTTCTCTCTCCCTCCCATCCTCCCATCCCAGCCTTCATCTATGGAAATGCTACACCATTTCACCCTCCATCTATTGTATCTACTTTCAACACTTTCTTCACATCCTGTGCTTCCTCTTTCATAACCACTGTTCCCATCATGTATTCCTGCTGCCTCCCTAAACCCCCCCACACCAAACCACTCTACCATTCTGTTTTTCTCGCCAAATAATGCTCTTCAGACCCACCATGTTTAGCTTTTTTTATTTTATTTTATCCTCAGCTCGGTTGGCTATACATCCAGCTGCCATCCTGCGCTCTGACTCCACATAGAGACCCTTGCTCCCCAACTACCCCCATGGCTTGCCCCTGTGGTAGGGCAGTGAGAAGCCCCCCCAGCTCAACGACCTCGAATCAGATCCAGTGCCAGGAGCGACGCCCCTGGAGCCAGAGTGCTGGGATAGCCATCATGCCACCACAACCAGCTGAACTTTTTCTCCTCCAATTTACGTCCCTTGCAGGAGCACGGTGTGCAATAACACCTGTGGCGGGGTCATGCACGCTCCTGAGCATGCCCCCACCAAGTGTCCACCGTGCTCCCACCCCATGTTTTTGTAGTACCATGATGCTGAGCCGCAGCCTCCGCTAGGGATCAGGCATGCACTGACCACCTATCATCCCCCTCTCCTGAGATGGAAAACCATCCATCAGACACACAATCCATCTCCTTCCTGCTGATCCCCGGTGGCCCATGCTCGTTCCTGAACGTGGGTCGCCGGTGTGGTGTGAGGTATGGCATCCAGTGACTCAGGCTTCAGTACCACAAGGCTGGCCTAACCCACAATGTCTTGAACCCCAGCAAGTGAAAGAGCCTAGATGGCCTGGACCCCAAACTGCTCCACCTCTCGACTTCTGCTTTAACTCCCCCCCCCACCATACTACTAAACCTATCTTTTTTTCTTTCCTTTTTTCCCCACAACCTGGAAACACTCTACAATTATTCCCATTCCCAAAAGTGGTGATCCCACAGCCTCAGAGAACTATTGCTCAATGTCTTTACTTCCTATTCCTAAAGGAGGCAGTATAGCGCAGTGGTTTAATCCTCTGAGCTGCAGCTCTGGGGACATCAAGCAGACCAGACCGGGGTTTGAATCCCACAGCCCCCACTTGCATATTGTGTGACCCTGAGCATGTCACTTAACTTCCTTGTGTTCCCAGGTCGCACCTGGAAATAAGCTTCAGCTTAGTGTGCCTTTCCTGCTTAAACAATTTCCCCTTTCCCTTTCCCCTATTCTTGCTAAACTCCACGAACATATTGTCCTTACTCAGCTGTCCTCTTACTTTGATGCCACCTCATTTTTCACCCCTTTCTAGTCTGGCTTCCACAAGTCCCACTCCACCACCACCTTCTACATGTGGCTCACTGACTCCATTCTTACCAATATAGGTCATGGACACATTGCCTCTCACATATTTGTTGACCTGATAAAAGGTTTGACACAGTATCCCACTCCCTTCTCCTCCAACAGCTCACAGCCACTGGGCTAACCTCTTCAGCTACAGCCTGGTTTCAATCCTACCAATCAGGCAAATCTCAGTGGGTTTGGATTGCCTCCTCCCTCTCTCCTCCACTCCCTATCAACACTGGTGGCCCACAGGGCTCTGTACTCGACCCTATTTTAGTTTCAGTTTTTCTCAATGATCTTCCTACAGTCTGCTTCTCATCCCAAATCCACATGTATGCAGGTGATACCAACTTTTACACGTCTAGTACTTCTCATAGTGATGCGGAGGCTAGGCTGCAACATGATTTCAATAAGGTTGCCCTATGGTTCCAGTCCAACCAGCTGTTCCTGAATGCCAAAAAGACAGTCTCCTTGTCCCTGGCAATAGGCAGAGGCTATCTAATCTTGAATCCCTCCTCCAGCATCCCATGCCCTAGATGGTACGCCTATTGAAAATGTCACTACCTTTAGATACCTTGGGGTCTGGCTAGACCACTATCTGCACTTTTCATCACACGTGAATGCAATCCAAAAGAACCTACACCCCAAGCTTGGTCCTTTATACAGGAATAAGGACTGCATTCCACAAACCCTTAAAATGGTATTAGTAGCCTTATACAAAGCTTATAAGCTCGTGTCTGGAGCCCACAGGCTCACACATACATGTGACCTGTACACCCGAATGGGGTGGATTCATCTAATGAATAGGCAGAAGTACCGGACTTGCTTGCTAGCCAAGAAAGTTACACAGGGCCTCACCTCCATGTGTGTGTCCAGGACCTACCATGCCACACCTCCAACCCTCATCTCCCCCGAGCGTCTAGCTGCAGTAAGTACAAGGTCCCTTTCTGCCGTACCTCACAGGGTCAAAGGTCATTTGTGTACCATGTCCCTAGCTGGTTCAACTCCCCCCAAGGAAACGTCATGTTAGAATCCAAACTAGGCCTTTTGAAGCAAAATTTCGGGAACACCTCGCTACTACAAGTGTCTGTAATTGCCCTTCGCAGTTATGCTAACTAGCTGCATAATACTTCTCTCAGTGACTAGCTCAGGTACCCCATAGCACTTTCCTGTCTACTATCCCACCTTCTGCTCTATAAACACAACTCCTACTTAACACCTACCTGTCTGTTTCTCACTACCCACTAACTTCTAACTTAATCTCTGTTCAACCTCCCCTTACCCTTTTCATCTGTAGTCTCTTAACATTTGTTTCTATGAAAAACGCCCCATGGGCTGATTTTTGGACTGGCACCTGGTACTTTATTTATTATGTTGTCTGTATCCTAGTATGTTAGCACTTGCATTACAGGCAATAATTTTGTTGACACCTTAATGTATTATCCAACATGACCCTTGTACTCTCTTTGACACTCAGTGATTATGTTGTTCAAAAGCATCTTATCCCTAAGCACAATACTCAGACATGTTTGCCTATTCACAGGATTTTCTCCTTTGTATAATCATCAAGTAACCTGTTTGTATCTGTTTTGTAGTGTCTTGTTTGACTGGACATGGAACTTTTGTAAAAGAGCTCCCAGCTCAAAAGTGTATTGTAATCTGAGATCTTAATAAATAAACTAAATAAGTAAATAAACTGTATGCTGTGCAATCATGCAGAAAATGATCCTCCCCACCTTTGACTATGCGGACATAGTCTACAGCGCCACACCTAAAACTACCTAAGCCAGACTGGACAGCTTCTTCAGCTACTTTTGCTGCTCTTCTCTATCCTGCCTCCCTCGCACTGATCCCTGTGACCTACTGTATATAAAGCCCTATCACTCCCATACATGGAGTCCATACATCTGTCCCATACTGCCACTTTCATGGCCAAATTCTGAACAGATAACTTCCCCTCCTATCTTTCTTCCTCCATCTGCGATTCCTCCCAACACACTTACTCCCTCCGTAACACTGATCTAAAATTTTTCTCAGTCCCCCACCACTCTACCACCACTGGTCAATCCACTTTCTCTTTCTGTTGTCCTAAACTGTAGAATGTGCTTCCCACTTCCATCCATAATGCCACCTCATACAAACCTCTATCCTCCCTCGTACGCGAATACATAACCCGTAACTGCTCTTTCCAGAACCTATCAATCTCTCACATTACACTGCCTCCCCTCATCCCCTTCTACCCCTAGCCCCAGGACATGGGTTCCCCAGGCCCTGGTCCTGGCTGGGTTGCCACCTAACGTAATGATCAGCCACCTGGGTTCCCCAGGACTTGGACCTAACTGGGCTGCTCTAACAATTCCCAATCACTGTTGCCCTGTTTTGTTCAATGTGATTGACTGCCTGACCAGTTATCTGACAATTTACTTCTGCCTTATATTTATTCTTCCCTTGTATTTGTGATGTAATACTGTGTAAAACTTGATGTAATGTAACATCTGTTATGTACCACTGTGATTTATCACTTACACTCAATGTATTCATCTGAGTATGTACTTGTACTAACCCCACTTCCCTTCCCCCAGGACACATCTGGAAATGAACAGTTTTGCTCAGTGTACCTTCCTGATTAAACATTTCAGTAAATAAATAAAAAGCACTCTTTCTGTAGTCAGGGAGAGAACTGGACAACAGTGCTGACTGGGGCATACAGACATAAAAACAACAGTAATGGGGTAGGGATATGACTGGTCCTTCTTAGTCTTTCTCCCTCACAACTACTCTCTTCTCTCTCTCTCTCTCTCTCTCACAGTAAGGGGGACTTGGATAACAGTGCTGGGGGGGGGATCCTAAAAAAAAGAGCCAGGGTGTAGAAAACAGTTCTACAGAATGGGGGGGGATGAGGAAGACCTTCATCAGAAGGACTATTTTACAAAATTATGTTGATGTCTTATAATATTTTATCTTTGCAAACTTTCCTTTCTGTTTACGTTAGCAATTTTTTTCCTGAGGAGAGCCACAGGGTCAGACGTGGACATCCAACACTACAAAGCAGCCCGCAACAAGTGCACCTTGGCAATACGGCAAGCCATGGCTACGTCTTATAAGAACAGACAATCACAGTGCTGGGGTGATGGGACGAAATTCTGGGCCTCAATTAAGAACCTGCTAGGCACTAGCAACAGGACCCCCCCCCCAATGCTTCACCACAATGATGAATTCATCCTTGAAGATGATATAATAGCCAACATTTTTAATAAGGCATTCCATTCACTGACTACAGTGCAGTCCTCCCTCAGAGAGTGTCCGCAGATTCAGATGAAGTACCAACTACAAACCAGTTGCCCAACTACTCAAATGCTGGGCACTGCCCAGACATTTACTTTAGGCAGATGACTGCTAAGGAAACTAATAAATATTTGGCGATAGTCCCGATCAAAACAAGGATGGGGAGGGGGGGTAATGGAATTGACATGAAGCTCATCTCAATTGCGCTCCTGGAGGTTATCAATCCTATCACTAAGCTCTTCTACCTGTTACTCCATCTATCTACTTTCCCCACAAAGAGGAAAAATGCTGTGCTCACCCCTGTGCTAAAAGGTGGTGATCGAACACTAGTAACCAACTAAAGGCCCTCAGTCCTTTCCCCACTCTCCAAATTACTTGAAAGAATTATAGCTGACCAACTTACTGACCATCTACATAAATGCAACCTTCAATGCCCCAACAGCATGGCTTTCACAAGCTGCACAGCACAAACACTGGCCTAATAGAGTTCATGGACTTCATCCATGAGGCACTCGACCAGGGTCACCTGGATGGTGTAATCTTTATCGACCTAACCAAGGCATTTGATGTGGTGAATCATCAACTGCTGCTCCACAGGTTAGTTGCCTAGGGCTATCTCATGAAGGATACAGTTAACATGTTCAGTAGCTACAGTACCTAATGGGGTGCTCACAGCAAGAAAAAAATCAACAAAGTAATTTCTGAGGCAGGTGAAGTTACCATAGGGGCCCCACAGAGCTCCATACTGGGCACATTTCTGTTCATCCTCTTTGTGAAATACCTCCCTGGTGCTTGCCCCACATCCAAAGTCCTGCTCTATGCAGATGACGTTGTATTCTTACATGACTCCAGCCAGGAAGCATTCACCAGGAACCTACAGAACAACTTCAACCTACTTCAGGACTGGTTTAAAAATGTATTTATTTGTTTTTATTTATTTATTCATTACTAGGATTACAAATACTTTTGAAGCAGGGGTTAATTTACAAAGGTTCCACGTCACAAAGGAAAACAGTATGGAAATGTACTCTGTATAAATGTATGTAAAAATAGCCTGCTAGTGCTCAATAGCGAAAAAAAAAAAGATTATGCTCTTTGCATGGCACCAACAGAGGAGAGTAACAACACATTTCTTAATAGCAAAGAGCCCTGACTCCACCCTGGAGCAGGTAAACTCCTTATGGTACCTGGGGGTCATGACTGATAACTTTATCATTTAATGACCACATTTGCAATATTACCTCCACTGCCAACAGGAAGCTAGGGACCCTCTATAGACTTCAATTCTGCCTCATACCGGAGGCTAGACTACAGGCTGTTAGTGGCACAATCCTATCAGTCCTTAACTACAGTAACATGGTTTACAGCATAGCCTCAGAAGCCACCATTCAGAGAGTCCAGACAACCTTCAACAAGACATGCAGATTTGTGCTGGATGCTGATCATCTCACGCACACTTACGATCTGTACTCTAGGACAAAATGGCTTTCTCTCCATGCCCAGATCAAACTCCAGACCTACCTGCTGGGGAAGAAGGCTCTTCTAGGGTTTGCACCTCCATTCTTACAGGCTCTTATCCAGTCTGCCCCCACTAAGCATGTTACAAGAAGTGTAACAAATCACACCCTGGCAGTACCTTTCAGGAAAACATCCCAGGGCAGGTGAGCCTTCACAGTTAGGACCCCTATCTGACTAAATGAGCTTCCCTATTCCACCACAAGCCTAACACATCTTGACCACTTCAAATCAGCACTTTGTAAATCCATCTGTAACCCCCTGCAAATGGGGGTTCCCAAAAGACTTCCAGGAGCTTGCTTGAATGCTCCAAGCCTGAATGGTGTTTGGCATTTAAGCCATTTATCAGTGAGTGTTTTTAGAGCCTCTGGTACTGTCTCTTTAAGAGCTGTCTGCTTGCAGACATAATTAGTTTGTATGGGGGGACTGTGTGCTTCTTTGTTTGAGTACCACTCGAGCTGCTGCCAATTCACTCTATTTTTGCAGTCACTAGGAGTGCAAAGGGAACCTATCTGAAAGATGTAACTGTTTGCCAGAAATCATGTAGAGTAATAATGAAAATAAAGTTTGCCTAACCTACTTTCTTTGCAGTCAGAACTGTGTCTGCCTAGTTCCCCATTCTGGTTTTGAACTGCTGAACTGGACCAATCAGTGTGGGGTAAGCTAGCTCTAAAATAGTGCCTTGGACGAATCAGAACTTGGACTCATAATCTGAGCCAGCCACAAGAGGATTGCATGGGCAGTGACTCTGGGAGATGTAGTTTAGACTTCGGCGCCTTTTTGGACCAACAGCAGCAGTCTATTGTGAGTGACAGCCAATCCAGTCAAGAACTGGGAGGAACTCAAAGGAAGTGCCCGGTTTTGTCTGTTGGAGTTTCAGTTTAGCTTTGGCAGTGAAGG
Source organism: Neoceratodus forsteri (assembly GCA_016271365.2). NCBI lineage: Eukaryota > Metazoa > Chordata > Ceratodontiformes > Ceratodontidae > Neoceratodus > Neoceratodus forsteri. The sequence goes on from CM057455.1 coordinate 126,577,306, forward strand.
GGAAAGAAACCCTGTGCTCCTTCAGTGCACAGTTTCAGTCAAAAAACGTGTGTAAGGCCCAGAGTTCCGGTCTGCAGCTTGTGTAACTGCTTGTTAGGACTGAATCCATCCTGTGAAAAGAATCAAAGGATCTCTGAAGAGTAGAAACCAGGCTCACCCTGTAGAAGACTGGAGAAATTGCTGAATTGCACTCGGTCTGTCAGGAACTGAATCTGCTGTGTGTTCTCCCGGGTATTGTGCAGTAATCGCGATCGGGATAGAGAAGCAGCCTACCTGGTATAGTACTTTCTTTTTTGCCATATAAATGTGTGAGGAGACTCATGGAGATCAAGAGTAGCCCTGCTGACATTGAAGGACCCTATCTTGTTTGGAGTCGTGAGTACTAATTCAGGGTCGCTCCTGTTGAATTGCCACATTAAATCCAAATGGAATCACTGTACTGCTGACTGTTTAAACTAATTTTTCTTTCACTGTGTGAAAGGGCCCTCCAGCTGCCACGGTTTGACTAGCCACTAGGGCTTGGGTACCCAGGGACAGTAACTGGTAGGGATAGGCCTGCACAGAGCCATAGATAGATAGTAAAGTGATAAGCTAATTAACTGATTTCCCCTGTCCTTGTTATATCCCCTAAATAAATCAGAGCTGCTTGTTTCAGCAAAGTTATACTGCCTGAGGTATTTGTCTATGTTAAAGTACTGTACTGTGATTGTTGCACTGTATCTTATTTCACAGGAGGTCCCAGTGCCGGAACCAGACCTGGGGGTAAGTGTATACTGTGAAGGTAATTCTGATATATTGTGTGGGCCACTAGTGGGGAAGAAGGGTTGCAGTGTCCCAGAGGGCTGTGACCAAGTTAGTTTAACTATTGCAAACCCTGACCGCTGGGTGGAGGCACCCGCCATTGGATCCAGGCCCCTCAACCTGTTAGTGGCAAATCAGACAGGGGTAGTAGCCCCTGGGATAGCGCCATCTAGGGGTTACATCTTGGAGGCTCACCGCTGGGATTGTGTGTCCTCTAGTGGCCATATTCTGAACCACTGTTAAAAAAAATGGGTACCCCGACAGAAGTGGCTGTGCACCGGCTGGTGGAGTGGTGTACTGGGGAGGAGATTGACCCCCAAAATGCTATGCTTATCCTGGACATCCCCCTGGGTATCAATACGGACACTGTACAGGGAGTACTTTCCAAGGTGAAAGGTTTACAAAACCCTGTGGTGGTGGGTCGGCATGCTAATCTGCTCACCCACACTTTCCTGGCCCTAGTAGAGTTTAAGGATCCCATAGATAGCTCCAAAGTGCCACAGACCATTACCCCAGAGGGAGCCCTCACTGCTTGGAGAGTGATAACTAAGGACAGTAAAGACCTGGGGGAATGAGCCCCCACCACTATCTGAAACTTTTGAGGAGAAATTTGCTATATGGTTGCTGAGAGAAGGGAAAACTGTGGAGGACTTGAAGAAACTATTCTTGCCACCTGGAGGTGTTCCTCCCCCCAACACCCTCTCCCTCTCCAGTACCCGTAATGGTGGCTGAACCAGTGCAGACTCCTATTTCTGCACCTGCCATTAGTCACGACTCTTACCGAAGGTTTAGGATCTTCTCTGGCACCCTCCCCACCCCCCAAGGGGAGGATGACTGGGAGACCTGGATAGACTATGTTGCCCCCCAAGTGCTAGAATGGCAATGCTCGGAAGCCGAAAAGCGAAAGAGGGTTAGTGAGAGCCTCCGAGTTCCTGCCCTGGCTACCATCTGTGCTAAATGGGCCAGTAACCCTGAAGTGACTGCACAGGCCTATCTTGAGGCCTTGGAGAATGTGTTTGGGAGCCCAGATTCTGATGAGGATCTATGGTGGAGAGTAAGAAATGCACAACAGTACCAAGGGGGAGTTGTTGTCTGTGTATGTATCTCGGCTGGAAAAATTGTTGCAAGAATGCCTCAGAAAGGGTAGTTTGCCAGCGATTGAACTGGACCGAACCAGACTGGACAGGATCCTTAAGTCTGCCCCTTCTCAGAACTGCTGTTGCTTCAGTTACACCTGGCAATCGACTGGAATCCCCACCTCCTATGATGAGTTAATGAGAGAAATTCGAGGAGTTGAGAAAGGCGACCTCGGGAGGACCTGCACCAATAGCTGTGGCTATGACCCGAGTGACTGAGGGTGACCCATCAAGTGAAGTTCAGGGCAGAGGTTGACAGTCAATGAGTGCTCTGACAAGGAAAAGATATGCCACAATGGGGCGAACTGTTGCGAGAGATCCGGGAATTCAAAAACAGTCCCTTTATGAAGGCCACGCCTGCAAGTACGGGCCCTGACCTATATCTGACTGCATCTGCTATGGGGGTGGGGGTACCCACCCATGTATCTCCTGCTGATAACAGCTCCAAACTCAATTCCTTGACCATGGAAGTGGAGAAACTGACAAGATGTCTCCAAATGCTTATCACACGCAGACAGAGATGGCACCAAGGTTTCCAGTTAGTAGTACCCCCGCCCTGGCTCCCAGTGTGGTGCCTCGGCCTGCTCAAACTCCAGAAAGTATGTTTTGCTATAATTATGGGAAGGATGGGCACATGAAGAGGGATACCGGTCCCAAAGACACTGACAAAGTTGCATATAGGCTACAAGGAGAGCTTGGAGAACAAATCAGTGGTTAAGAGGTACACAAAATGATCCCAGTGAGGGCACCAAAAATGCTAACTCACGCCTTTTTGTGGCAAGGTCAGTTGCCCAGGCCCCACTACCGCCTCTCCCAGACTGGCTCTAGAATAGTGGGTCCTCCATGGAGACCACTGTAAAGGTGAATGGAGTGTCTACAAGAGCTGTATTAGACAGTGGCTCCCAAGTGACAATTATGTTCCAGGATTGGTATCAGAAGCATTTGTCAGATGTACCCTTACAACCATTAGAAGGACTGCATGTATGGGGGTTAGTGAGAAGGCCTACCCCTATTCCGGGTATATCTGAATTTGGCTGTCTTTCCCACCTCCGTGGCTGGAGTGGCCGAACAAGTGAGACCCTAGCCTAGTGTGTCCCCCACTGGACTGTATGATGGTGTCCCTTTGTTGATTGGAACAAATGCTCATATGTTCGGAAGGCTGGCACAGTTGTGTTATGAAAAACAGGGGTCAAAGACTAGTAGAGCTTTAAGAGTTCCGCTTTAATTAAGAAGGCCTATGAGGCACAGAAGATGCTGAAAAAATAGAACCAGAGGAACGGTCGGAATTGTATGGAAGAAGGATCCTGAGTCTCTGATCCTGGCACCAAATGCCCAGTGTACCTTACAGGGGAGGGTCCATATCAGAAAGGATGTTAAGAATAAAATATTAATGTTGGATGCACCAGGCGAGAAAATTGCCAGAGGGACTGCTGGTCAAGCTTAATATTTTGCCTACTAGAGCCCATGCTTATTCCAGAAGGGTAATGGTCCAAGTTCATAATGTGTCTGAAAGAGACATTCGAGTAAATAGAGGTTGCACCCTGACTAATGTGCATTGTGCAGACACTGCAGTACTACCCAGCAGCAAGAGTTTGAGGAAGAATGACAGAGTAACGCCTGACTTGTTTGATTTCGGTGACTCCCCGTTGCCAGCTGAATGGAAAGTGAGGATCAGTGAGAAGCTTGCCCAGAGAGACCAGGTGTTTTCTTTAAAGGAATGGGACGAGGATGTGTGCAAGGAGCTGAGCACAATATCCGCTGCATGACAAAGACCATTTCGTGAGAGGTCTCGACGCCTGGCACCTGCTGATATAGATGATGTGAGACGGCATCTGCAAGAGATGTTAGCTGCTGGTGTAATACAAGAATCCAGAAGCCCTTATGCTTCCCCCATTGTGGTAGTGAGGAAAAAGAATGGGACAGTAAGGATGTGCGTGGATTATCGCACCAGAAGCCCTTATGCTTCCCCCTTTGTGAAAGTGAGGAAAAAGAATGGGACAGTAAGGATGTGCGTGGATTATCGCACCTTAAACCGTCGGACTATCCCTGATCAGTACACAATGCCCCGCATTCAGGATGCTTTGGACTGCCTAAACGGGAGCAAGTGGTTCTCTGTGCTGGATCTCCGCAGTGGGTACTACCAGATCCCGATGGCCCCAGAGGACCGTGAGAAGACAGCCTTCATCTGTCCGGCTAGCTTATAATTCATGAGGATGCCTCAAGGAGTTTCAGGTGCCCCAGCCACTTTTCAACGATTGATGGAGCGTGCAGTGGGGGACATGAACTTACTAAGGTGCCTGGTATACCTAGATGATGTTAGTGTGTTGGCAGCTCACTGGAGGAACATGAGAGCAGATTATTTAAGGTATTAGACACACTGGAGGACTTTAGCCTTAAACTGTCCATTGCTAATGTCAATTCTCTAAAACATCAGTAAAGTAAGTGGACACATAGTATCCACCGAGGGAATAGAGACCACCCAAGTAAAGTTGAGGCCTTGACCACCTGGCCAGCCCAAAAATCTAAAAAGAACTGCAAAGATTCCTGGGATTCTGTGGTTATTATCATGCGTTCATCAAGGACTATTCAAGAGTGATCCACCCTTACTTAACCTTACCAAGGTATCCCCAGCCCACAAAAATGCCAAAGTTAGCGTCCTCAAGACTGAAAAGGTGTATTTTCATCCGGTGAAGTATTTGAGAAACGCTGAGACTCTGATTGTGAGACTGCTTTTCATGAGATCATATATCAACACACATGGTCAGTGCTGGCTCATGCCGATCCAAAAAACTACCATGTCACACACTGATGCTAGCTCAAAGAGTTGGGTGCTTTCATTTAATACCAAGAGCACAGAGAATGGCCTGAGACCAGTAGCCCTTTGCCAGTAGAACCCTGACCCCATCCGAAAGAACTATCCCACATAAGTTAAAGTTCTAGCTGAAGTGGGCTATTGTTGATCCTATTCCATGAGTACTGGCCAGAATAAAATACTAGTAAAACCGACAATAATCCTTTGACCTATGTGCAGACCTCAGCTAAGTTGGAGTTACTCGCCACAGGTGACTTTCTGCATTACTCCATATGACTATGCTCGAATACTGAGCAGGTCTGAACCATAGATGCTGATGCTCTCTCCCGGAGCCTGTTCCCCAGAATGATTGGGTCGATTAGCAGAACCTGACATTCGGGCACTCTGCCGAAGTTTGACGGGAGGAACAAATGTCCACGGATGCAGTGGACTGCATGGTGGATTCTTGGGACCCTCTGAGAATTGCATACCTGCTGCTTATTGCCACTTTTCTGCACAGACATTGGTGCACTGCCTCAGCTGGACAATGACAGTATTCGGAGGGCTCAACGCACATCCCATGATCAAAGCAGCTTTAGAAGCCCTCTATGCAGGAAACGATGTGTCCAAATTACGCCCACTGATTTGAGAACTGCACTATTATACAAAGAAGGTCCTAAGTTGAAACTGATCAATAAACTGTTATACAGAGAAACAGTAGACAGAGGGGACAAGTAGACAAACAACAACTAGTGCTGCCCACTGCCTTTCGAGACTCAGTACTGATGTCCTTGCACAACCACATGGGGCACCTTGGGTATAGACAGAACACTTGACTTGGTGAGATACAGATTCTATTGGCCTAAGATGGGGCTGATGTGGAGCAACACATTCTAACTTGTAGTCACATGCTACAGAGGAAAGCTTTTGCCCCAGAGGGCTGCCCCTTGTTAACATAACCACCAGTGCACCCATGGAGCTGGTCTGTATTGATTTTCTGGAGTTTGGAGTCAGATCAAAGAAATATCAGTAATGTGCTGGTGGTCACTGACCATTTCACGAGATATGCCCAAGCTTTCCCACCAAAGACCAGAAAGCATCCACTGTAGCCAAAGTACTCATGAAAAACTTTTTGTTCACTATGGGGCCCACAAAGAATCCATTCTGATCAAGGAGAGACTTTGAGAGTCATCTGATCAAAGAGATGCTTTCTCTGTGGGAGTGCGAAGTCCAGAACCACTCTCCTTACCACCCCCAGGGGACCCACAGCCTGAACGTTTCAGCACTTTGCTAGATATGCTAGGCACCCTGCACCCAAAGGACAAGCCTAGATGGAGCCAACAAATTAGCACCCTGGTACATGCTTATAACTGCACCAAAGTGATGCCCTGGGTTCTCCCCTACCGCCTGATGTTTGGAAGAGAAGCTCGACTACTGGTAGATGTGTGTTTTGGGGTCTCTCTGATGGGGTTCAAGCTGACAACTATTTACAGTATGTGCAAAGTTAAAGGCCCAGCTAACTCATGCGTACCAACTGGCTCAAACTATGGCTGCAAAGAAATCTGGCCAACAAAGAAAGGTATGAAAAAGGTGAGTACAGGAACTCCAGGAGGGAGATCGGGTATTGCTAAGAAATCTGGGACTGCATGGCAAGCACAAGATTGCTGACAGATGGCACCATCTCCTCACATTGTAGTGGGCAAACTAGATGATCTGCCAGTGTACAAAGTAAGGCCTGAGAATAATTCAAAAGATGTAAAAACAATGCATAGAAATCATTTACTGTCCATTGGACAAATCTTAATTGAGTCTGAGCCCTAGAAGATGCCCCTCTGGACCAGTGACTAGAGCTGCTGCTAAGAAAAGATCAAGAAAGTCTGCACCTACAGAAGCAAAGTTAAAGTGTTCCCTCCGAAGTCCCAGTTGAGCATGACTGTCAGTCCATATCGGAAGAAAGTGAGAGTGACTTTGAATACTATCCTTCTTACGAACTGAGTCAATTGTTTTGGGGCAATCCCCTAGTCAATACTGGAGATGAAGCTGGGCCTTCTGAACTGTCCAAGCCCCCAGCTTCGTCCCTGGAGCCAATGCTCCCAGATAGTGAAGTGCAAAGCATCAGATCAGATGAAATGGAATCATTGTGCATGGTTGAACTGTTTGAGCTTTCAGGGGAGGAAAATGATAGATTGGGGCAGACTGGTGATACACCCGAACAAGAAGAGTATTTTGAGTGCCCTGACAGTCCACTGCCAGTGTCCGAAAGCTCTCCATGCGAGCCAAATGTTGTGGACTCAGAAACTGTAACTCCTGGAGCTGAAAGTGCCCACAGTTCTAGCCTCTCTACCCCCATGGAGACTACCCTGACAAGTGAGGACAATGCTGAAAATGAGGCTCAGAGTGCAGAGACTGTAACAGTTCCCCCTAGAAAGACTGGTCGAGGTGTAAAGCCTGTGGTGCACCTCAGTTATGATTCACTTGGGAGGCCTGTGAACTTGCCTCTCAATGTTGTCCATAAAGGAGTGTATGTGTCCCCGAGCTCATTGCCCAAACTGAGCGTCAGAGCTAACTCCAAGTTACTTGTGTTGCCCTCTAAGTATGGTGCCCTTGCCCCGTCCAGCCCCAAGGTAACTGATAGGGAAGGGCCCCCTCTCTTTAGGTTTCATGTACAAGAGGTAATAACTTGAGTTATGGTACAATGTGTGTGTAATACTATGTAAAGAGTGATGTACTGCAATGTTTCAGAAATGCATTCTTGGTAAAATGATATACTGACTGATGATTACATGTGCGAGCCTAATGCAAATGTATATGGTTACAGTTGAAACTTATGGGGGTACTTGCTTGGCCGTGATGTCAAGCTTTCCCAGACCAGGAAGGGTGTAACCCCTGCAAATGGGGGTTCTCAAAAGACTTCAGGAGCTTGCTTGAATGCTCCAAGCCTGAATGGTGTTTGGCATTTAAGCCATTTGTTAGTGAGTGTTTTAGAGCCTCTGGTACTGTCTCTTTAAGAGCTGTCTGCTTGCAGACATAATTAGTTGTATGGGGGACTGTGTGCTTCTCTGTTGAGTACCACTCGAGCTGCGCAATTCACTCTGTTTTTGCAGTCACTGGGTGCAAAGGAACCTATCTGAAAGATGTAACTGTTTGCCAGAAATCATGTAGAGTAATAATGAAAATACAGTTTGTCTAACCTGCTTTCTTTGCAGTCAGAACTGTGTCTGCCTAGTTCCCCATTCTGGTTTTGAACTGCTGAACTGGACCAATCAGTGTGGGGTAAGCTAGCTCTAAAATAGTGCCTTGGACGAATCAGAACTTGGACTCATAATCTGAGCCAGCCACAAAAGGATTGCATGGACAGTGACTCTGGGAGATGTAGTTTAGACTTCGGCGCCTTTTTGGACCAACAGCAGCAGTCTATTGTGAGTGACAGCCAATCCAGTCAAGAACTGGGAGGAACTCAAAGGAAGTGCCCGGTTTTGTCTGTTGGAGTTTCAGTTTAGCTTTGGCAGTGAAGGGGAAAGAAACCCTGTGCTCCTTCAGTGCACAGTTTCAGTCAAAAAACGTGTGTAAGGCCCAGAGTTCCGGTCTGCAGCTTGTGTAACTGCTTGTTAGGACTGAATCCGTCCTGTGAGAAAGAATCAAAGGATCTCTGAAGAGTAGAAACCAGGCTCACCCTGTAGAAGACTGGAGAAATTGTTGAATTACACTCGGTCTGTCAGGAACTGAATCTGCTGTGTGTTCTCGGGTATTGTGCAGTAATGTATTCGGGATGAAGCAACCTACCTGATATAGTACTTTCTTTTTTGCCATATAAATGTGTGAGGAGACTCATGGAGATCAAGAGTAGCCCTGCTGACATTGAAGGACCCTATCTTGTTTGGAGGTCGTGAGTACTAATTCAGGGTCACTCCCTGTTGAATTGCCACATTAAATCCAAATGGAATCACTGTACTGCTGACTGTTTAAACTAATTTTTCTTTTCACTGTGTGAAAGGGCCCCTACCAGCTGCCACGGTTTGGACTAGCCACTAGGGCTTGGGTACCCAGGGACAGTAACTGGTAGGATAGGCCTGCACAGAGCCATAGATAGATAGTAAAGTGATAAGCTAATTAACTTGATTTCCCGTCCTTGTTATATCCCCCTAAATAAATCAGAGCTGCTTGTTTCAGCAAAGTTATACTGCCTGAGGTATTTGTCTATGTTAAAGTACTGTACTGTGATTATTGCACTGTATCTTATTCACAGGAGGTCCCAGTGCGAACCAGACCTGGGGTAAGTGTATACTGTGAAGGTAATTCTGATATATTGTGGGCCACTAGTGGGAAGAAAGGGGGGTTGCAGTGTCCCAGAGGGCTGTGACCAAGTTAGTTTAACTATTGCAAACCCTGACCTCTGGGTGGAGGCACCTGCCATTGGATCCAGGCCCCTCAACCTGTTAGTGGCAAATCAGGCAGGGGTAGTAGCCCCTGGGATAGCACCATCTAGGGGTTACACATCACATCACCTGAACACTGCAACTGCCAGACATAACCCCACCTTACATGACTTGCCTACCCAATAGCCCCAGGGCCTGTACTCGTGCTCCCCAAACCATGACAAGTCCATCTTCTAGACATATAGGTACAACGTTGCCCAAACTGGGAGGTCTAACTGCCTCTGTGGTCTCTCCATAAATTGCCCCCCCGAAACCTCCTCCCTTCTCTACCCCCGCATATGTGTGACTGCCCCAGCAATATCCTCTGTCTTTTTTGCTCTGTATTCACTTGGGCATTGTTGTAATCTGTTTTGTTTTGGTGTCTTCTATGAGCTGTGAATGTGCCTGAGATTGTGTTACTCATTGAGAAATACTCGCATATTATACCTCTTAAAGGTAGCAGACAAAGTTGAATTACGTGCAACTGAAGAGACTCTATCTAATATGTCAGTGGGTGCTCTGTGATAATCTCCTCTTACACTTGGAAGCTAAATGTCTGACATATTGGATGTACAGTATCTGCATTTTTGATCTACACATAGTGTCTGTAGCCCATATTTTTTTGCACTGTCTGGCCTCCCACTGTGCCTGATAGTAGATCCCTAAATAAATATGCTGACCACCAGTGCTAGATTACCCCCTTTTCCCTTAAATGAGACAGATGTTGCTCTTGACAACACTGTTGCCCGAGGGGAGAAGAGTTATAAATTCCCAGACTGGTGAAGACCATAGCTGCTTTGCTTGGGGTGGCACTAAGGAGAAATTAAATTATTAGCATGGCTCCTCAGAAGGAACAGTCAGTGGCAGTGGTGGTATAACATGGGTCACAGGGGTGTCTGGCTGCTGCTGAGCTGGTGGCTGTTGCTGTGGAGCTGGGGGAATGGTGGGCTGCTGCTGCTGCTGCATTGCGGCTGGTGGTTCAGGTTGTCACTGCTGAGCTGGGGGAACTGGGGGATGCTGCTGTATTGGGACTTGTTGCTGCTGCAGATGGGGCTAATGTGCTGCTTTGGGAGGAGCTGCTGGATAACCTCAAGCACTGTATGGTAGTGGTATATGGCGCCACCGCCATGATCATTTCCATGACCCCAGAGACTCCATCCAGGAAGAGAAATAGAAACAGAGAGAGAGAAAGAGAGAGAGACCAAAAGAAAAGAAAAGTTAGAAAAAAAGACATGGAAAAACGGGAAATAGAGATGTCTAATAACAAAAACATATGCAAAATATATGAGACAGCAACTACATTATGAGTAAAAATACAAAGAATTGAATGACACTGAAAAAAGAATTCGAAAAAACTTGCAAAGTTTTGAAAAATATGGTTTCATATTATATTTTTTCTCTGTGAAAGCTGTCGGGCTCCTCTCTCCTCCAATGACTAAAAATACAAAACCAAAACCGAAGCTGTCTCACTTTATGGAGATGTACTGTGTGAACTGCAGAAGCTCTTCCATGAGACCTTAAGACACTTTTTATTCACTATATTAATGGTAATATCTACTCTGGTAATATCGAACTTAACCCTAGTCTGCCAGCAACTATCACATCTCCAGCTGACCTGCCTAGTCTTAAAGGTATGAGCTTCATGCATGTCAATGCATGCAGCCTGTTAAAGAAAATAACCTCTGTTCAGGCGACAGTCTGTCACACCTCACCTGATATATTGGTGGTCACCGAGTCTTGGCTTAGACCTGGAACTGCTGATCACGAAGTGAACAACCACTCGTATCTATTGTTTAGAACTGACAGGCAGTCTAGAGGAGGTGGAGTAGCTATATACATTAAGAATAAATACCCTGCATCTGTCATTGACTCGACCTCCATACAAAATGAATTTGAAAGTCTATCTGTCAAAGTTGAGATTTCCCCTATGGTCTCGCTTTATGTAGTTGGATGCTATAGGCCTCCGTCAGCTGGCCTACAGCCTTTGAATCACCTAAATAACACTCTGGGATCCTTGTCATCTGAGGTCATAATTTTAGGAGACTTTAATCTGGATTGGTTCTCCAGTGCCTCCACACCCCTTAAAGCTATCTGTGATGCCTTTGGGATGTCACAACTTATCAATGAAGCTACTCGCCCAAATAAGAAGAACCCAACCAATAGCACACTACTGGATCTCATTGTAGTAAGTAAGCCTCACCCATTCTCCCATGATGGTGTATTCTTCTTGGATATCAGAGATCACTGCTTTATTGCATGTGTAAGAGCAATCCCTAAATTGACTTCTGCATCCATATTTACTACTAAGAGATGCCGGTACAACTTTGATCCCCGTGCTTTTATCACAGAGCTAAGAAACTCCTTGCATTGGCAGGAGTTCTACCTATCAAACTCAGTGAATATGGCATATGATGTCTTTCATGAAATTGGGTTGGGGTCCTGGATAAGCACGCTCCACTGGCCAAAGTCCATACCAGAATGAAATCATACCGATGGTTTACAGATGAGCTAAAGTCTGCACTTCAAAACAGAGATGTGCGATGGAAAGCTGCCCCAGAGGTTTAAGCTTCCAGTTGACTAGACCATGTTTAGGAGGACAAGGAACCTTTGCACCAAGATGGAAAGGCTAAAGCAAATATTTACTGCATGGAACTTGATTCGTACTCGAAGTGTCCCTCCAAATTTTGAAAAACCATAAAAGACATAGAAGACCACTCATCTGGAAATGTTCTACCCACACAAATTACAGTTGGTGGCACCTCTGCCTCTGACAGGCCTGCCATCCTTGAGCACCTCAACAACTACTTTGCCACCACTGGCTTAGCCTTTGATACCTCAACAGCCAGTAATCTCCACTCCCAACTTGGCATTCATGATCAAGGAGCCCCTTTCCCCAACTCTATGTTCTTCCTGCAGCCTGTATCCCTGAAGGAGGTTGAAGACCTTCTTCTACAGCTGGACACTAGGAAGAGCGCTGGAGCTGACTTCCTTGATCCTTTTTACCTGAAAATTGGTTACCAGGTCTTGGTTGTGCCACTTACACATCTTTTTAATCTCTCTCTCTCTCTCTCTCACACGGCGAACTTCCTCCCTTATGGAAAACTGCCCATGTGATTCCTCTGTTCAAATCCAGAGACCCAACTGACCTTCATAACCACAGGCCAATCTCTCTATTCCCCACTCTATCCAAACTGCTGGAAAAAATTGTAAGTAATCAGCTCAGAAACTACTTAGAATCTTTGAACATGCTAAACCCCCTACAATCAGGTTTGAGATCATGACATAGTACCAATTCATCACTCACTAAAGTGACTAATGACTGGCAGTGCAAATTGGATGCTAAGACTTTTGTTGCGCAGTATTTTTAGACCTAAGCAAGGCCTTTGATACTGTTGACCACAATCTGCTCATTACATCCCTCTGAAATATTGGTCTGGATCAACCTTTGTTGAGATGGTTCTCTAATTATCCTGCAAGTTGGTTCCAGCAGGTTAAGGTAGAAGTGGATTATTCACCTTTAAAACTCTTATCGAGAGGCATACTGCAGGGTTCCATTTTAGGATCTTTGCTTTCATGATCTACATTAACAGAATCAATGTCGGCATCAAGGCAGCTAAAATTCACCTCTTCGCAGATGACACAGTACTCTATGTCAGCAGACCCTCTCCTGAAGCAGCATGTAGCTACCTACAACATGACTTCAACCAGCTCCAGCTTCAGCTTCTAAATGAGAAACTGTTTTTAAATGCCAAAAAAACTAAGGCAATATTCTTTTCACCCTGTATTCATGCAGCCACTCCAATAACGGCATCTTAGATCATTATACTCATTGGCGAACCATTGGAATATGTAGCTAAGTTCAAATACGTGAGGGTCTGGTTTGACCATAGGATGTCTTTCTTAGGCCACATAAAAGAACTGATAAAAAAGCTCAGACAGAGACTTGGTCTCTTTTATAGGATCAACCATTTCCTTTCTAGGTAGGCCAAAATGAGACTGGTCCAAACCACCTTCCTTTCCCTTCTAGACTATACAGACTTTCTCTACAGTAAGGGCCCTGCCACTGCACTCATGAAGCTGGACACAATCTACCATAGGGCCTTAAGGTTCTCATCACTGGTCTCCCTTACGCGGCGCATCACTGTTCCTTATACTTGGCTGTGGGATGGTCATCTCTTATGCAGAGGCGCCAGAGAAATACCGCCCTCTGGACATTTAGATCCATTACTAAGATGCTGCCCCAATATATTTCTAATTGTCTGCTACTAAGCATGATAGGCAAGTACATACTGAGAAGTGCTTCCTATATTTCTCTGACTGTACCCAAGGTCAAATCATGATTCAGTAGGCCTTCAATAAGTTATATGCTACCTTACTGTGGAATAAGTTGCAAAAAACATTGAAACTGGTACACCCTATTACGTTGGCAGCTTTCAAATCACTATATGCCTACTCCTTTAAAGAATCTTGCAGTTACTCCCCTTGATCCTTGCCTTATCCTTAAACAAGGAATCACAGCTTGATACATGCTGTCCTTATTACCCTGTCCCCTCTCCCTCCTCCAACTACATTCCACTATTCCTTTTATTCCCACCACACAGTTGCCCTGTTATAGGGTATTGCAACCATATCCTATGATTTTTTACCTCCTCCATGAACATTCCACTACTCCCTTTATTCCCACCACATGGTTGTCCTGTTATAAGGTACTGTAACCTTATCCTACGGTTGTACCTGTTAGATTGTTAGAAGGTTGTAAACCGATGTTCTAATAAATAAATGAATAAATAAATAGATGTTAATGTCCCCCTCCACAAACTCGGTACCTGTAGTCAATCGATTAGGTTAAGCTAGTCTGCAGTTTCTCATGGCTTCCTTGGGCCCCCCTCCTTCCTCTCCTCTTCATCCTTCCCACTTATAGCACACTTCAGCTTCCTCTCCCTACCGATCTCATTCTTTTACTCTGTTTCTGTATTGGTGACGTCCTCTTCCTTCCTCTGGTACCCTCCATGCAATTGTGTCTTGTTTACATTTCCACATCAATCGATGTAATTTCTTATTTATTCTGTATCCATTATTGTCTAGGCCCTGCTGTTGCTATCATTTGTTCATTGTAATTGCCATGGCTCAAATTTCCTTATATGTTTGGATTGTTGTAAACATTGTGTTATATTACGACTATGTATTCTGTCCAGGTCCATCTTGAAAATGAGCATTGCTCAATGGTGTTCCCCTGGTAAAATAAAGATATTTGATTTGATCTTAAATGATTGCAAACTCATTAATGAGCGTAATATTAAATTTGCAGATAGAAACATAGAATTTGACGGCAGATAAGAACCACTTAGCCCACCTAGTCAGCCCATTTCCCTACCTAATGGATAAGCTGCAGATCCTAGTTAACCAACAGCCTTCTTCCTCCTACTCACCAGTAGAATTGCCTTATGTCTGTCCCATGCATTCTTGAATTCCCCCTCTGTTTTTTGACTCCATGACCTCCTCAGGGAGAGTGCTCCATGCATCCACAATGCTCTCCATGAAAAAATACTTCCTCACATTACCTTTGAGCTGTCCCCCCCCTTTATCTTCAAATTGTGCCCCCTTGTTTTTGCACATCTCACCCCCTACTATGTACACTTCCCCTGGGATTTTGATTCCCAGGAGCATTACTTTGCACTTCTTTGTGTTGAATCTAAGCTGCCATACATTTGACCATTCCTCCAACCTTGCCAAGTCCCTTCTCATCCTTTCTACCCCATCTTGTGTATCAACTCTGTTGCAAATATTTGTGTCAGCTCCACAGAGACATACTTTTCCTTCTAGTCTCTCTGCAATCTCACTTATAAGGACATTAAAAAGGATCTGACCCAGTACTGAACCCTGTGGTACCCCACTAGTAACACCCCTCACTTCACTGTGGACTCCATTTATTATTACCCTCTGAATCCTATTGGCCAGTCAATGTTTTACCCAGGCTAACACCCTAGTAGATAAACCTAAAAAACAGAGGTGCCATAGAAGGCAGATTCACATCCCAAGGGTGTCCACTAATAAGTGTAGACACTACTTTACAATTAGGGCAATCACACTACGGAATTGCCCCCAACATATTGTGGAAATTAATAACTTTCTTAGATACAAAAATGAACTGGATAAATTCCTTTTAGGGACAGATATTTAATCTGCCCCACTAGTGAGGGGACGGTGGTCTCGATGGGCCCAGTGCCTACTTCCACTCTTGCAAAATCAAGTAATACTGAGTAATTCTTGTCTACCAGTATCCTTATTTTGACCAAACCTTGCCTAACTGTACCCAAAGGTGAAGCTGGAAAAGGAGAACTTCCTCCTGAATTACAGCAATTCACAAATTTATTCACAAGGGCAAATGGTGAATTTGCTTCACTTTGCTGGCAGTTTAAAACTTCACAACATCTCAACCCGCTGGCCAAAGTGAGGACAGCATACCTATATTCCTACACTGAAAAATGGACAGGGCACAAATATGCCACCTGGACAGTGGACAAGTAGATGTACAGGAAACATCAAACACAAAGGCTGTCAGCCACATGTAACATGGGTACTTACTGTAGCCACACAACAAAAAGGCACCGCATGGAGTGTAATGAAGCTACACACAACAGTGGAAGAACTGCAGGCATGCACATATATGAAGGAAAGCAGTACGTTAATGTGCAAAAAATAAAATAACTGGTTGTGTGACCAGTGAAAAACAAAATCACAAACAATCTAAACATAAACGTACATGAATGTTTGTGAGGTGTGGGATTAAAAGAACTCCAAGCACCTGTTGCAAATAAAAAAAAATGTTAATTTTTCCAAACAACTTAAATCAACGGACTTGTTTGACAGAAAATAAAGAAGATACAGAACATTAAGGAAGGTGATCTTAGTATACACACTAGAAATAGCTAGTGTTTCTGCAGCTCAGAACAGAATATGTCTGCACCTCACGAGACTATCTGTCTGAATGAACAGAAGCACCACATATATACGTGTCATACAGGGGAGGGGCATGAATCTCCTCCCATTTTGTCAAAGGAATAAAAAAATCACAAGAAAACAGTCTTATTATATTGTTTGAACATGAATATTATTAATCCTTTATATTATGTTCCATACTTATAATCCCATTAATATAATAAAAATAAATGAAAATTGCAAAAAGGCTCAGATGAAGCTCCGCATCCCTCTATGTCAAAACCGTAAAGAGAGAAGAGAAAGGCCGGCTGGCTTATATAGATTAGGACACAGAGTAAGTTGAAACTCCCTCGAAGCCTTATGTGAGGAAAACTTCACCCTAAACAAAATACCTGAAACAGGTAACAGAAAACTTTACCAACCAAAAATGAATGACTTAGATATTTGTGTCTAAAACCATATCCTTTCTGTATGGCTGTAAATGAAACTGTTTGGAGTGTATTCTAAATATGAAGTAAAAACTAAACGGCTCCTGCAGTCTCCGAGAGTGCAAAACACAGACTGCCAAGCAAAACAAGTGCTCCCGCATGTTTTGACAAACTAGGGGAAATGCTAAGCATTTACTGGGGGAAGTCCAAAGGGGGATAACTTAATTTAGTTAGTCTCGTTATCTTGTGCTTGTTTTCCTTGGTTAAGCAAACATTGCTCTTTAGCTGAAAACAACGCTTTAAAACTGTCCTCAAACTGCTGCAGGGGAGCTTATACGGATTTCATTGGCTTTTCCAACACCTCATTTTAAAATATGAAACTACGCACTTTGCTTCTAAAGGAAAATACCTAGATATATTTTTCTCTATTCAGAATCCTTAACATGATTTAGAAGAAAAAAGAACAGGAAAATTAAATAAAACCGCGTTTTGCATAGATTGCAAGTTGAGACAGAGTTACAGCCGTATACAAGGAAGGGCGAATATCTTACATGTTTGTTTTTAATAGTGTTGCCTTTTTATTTCGTTAGGTTTTAAATAAGCTCCCTATTTCATTAACTTGCTCAAGTTTATTCATACAATCTATTCACTGATGGTGTGAATCTGACAGAAAGAAAGTGAAAGTAGAATAGTAAATAGAAATAGGGCTGTTGCAACAGACGTTTAGGAAAAGCCATCCCTTTTTACATGAATCCATTATCACAATGCTATGTCAAAACACAGAAACATAGATAACAACGGCAGAGAAAGACCAATTGTCCAACCAGTCTGCCCACAGTTCCTTATTAAATCTGGCCCTATTGTCCATACAGGGTACTAGCCATCACTATCCACCCCCCCCCCACAACTACCGTCCTGAGTAACCACTATACCCTTCACTCACTCTCCCAGCTATGCTTGAAACCATTTATGGTTTTGGTGCCCACCAAAGCAGCTGTCAGATTGCTCTATGGTTCTACCACCCATTATGTAAAATAACATTTTCTCATATTCCTCTTGGTCCTCTCTCCTGTCAGTTATCACCCATGCCCCCTTGTCCTTGAACTGTTACTTATGCTAAATAGTTCCTCACAGCTCACCTTGTTTATTCTTTTCATGAACAAGAAGATCTTATTACTGCTGCATAGTAAGTGCTATGCTGATGTATTGTTTATATGTAGAGAAAAGGGGGCTCTGAGGATGCAGCCATATACTGAATGCACCACTGTTGTCTCCTTTCACTAAGTGGAGCTGAGGCACATCTGTCTGCATCCTCTCCATTCAATACAGTGCGCTTCCTTCTTCTCTTCACCCCCCCACACCATTTTCTTGCTCTCAACCCCGCTGCCTGCCCTGGGTGCTTATGGTACTGATGAGGAGGCCCCCCACCAGCTTTAGAATTGCAAGACAAGTAAAATCACAAGCATGAACAGAGGAGTGAGAAAATGCAACCAGTGCCACTGTAATGTTCTCTGTAAATTTTTTTTGGCATCCTATATTTAAATGAATCTCACTGTTTAATGTGAGACAGGCCGTTTTCTCACGCGAGTTCAGGTGAATAGATTGGGCACGTAAATCTGCTTATAGAAAAACAGATTGCCCATCTTTACTGAGGACTCGCCACTCTGGCCAGACGTTACAGCCACTAAGGAGAAGAGGCTTCGCTACCAGCAGGATTTCACAGCTGCAGAGGAATGTTTCATTGTCTGATGATTAGTGGACCTAACAGCTGCTGAGGAGGAGGAGATTTTCATGCTGGTGACTCATTTTCTGACCCATCACTGAGGAGGAGGAAGAGGCTTTGATTCCTGTGTTTTCCCTCTTTGATTTTGTATTGTTGTGACAGGGTCAGTTGACAGTGTCACTTTGCCCTTCCCCACTAGTCCAGAGAGACAGACTTTGGTGGTTGAATGTGGAGAAAAATGGAGATCAAGACAATCGTGTGTAACTTGGACACTTCGAGGGTCTGATGCAGGTGAGCACGATGGAACCAAAACCACTTCTTTTGGATTTTTCATGTTTCCTGGTAACATTGACAGGGGCCAAGACTTTGGCCAGACTGGGAGGGCTGCTGCTGTGCTGTCTGCTTATCTGCAGTGTTTGGGGTTGTAAGCCACTGTTGAACTAACAGCAAGTGGGATGACTGATTGTCAGTGCTCGACCCCACTCCTGATTGGGAGCTGCACTCTGTGGCATGGGAAAATCCAATCTGACTGGGGGGCACTGGTGCCACTCCCCCTCCCCACCATGACTCAGATTCTTGGACCCATGGTTTATTATTTATCTCTAGCAGTGCTCCCAACATGAGTTAGATGGTCAGCGGATGAGGTGCACCGCCATGCTTGAGTGTTGGGTGTTAGGGTTGGAAACCCTAACACCACATTTCTTGGGTTTTGTCACTTTAGTAACAACCCTTACTGATACATTACCAAAGTTTTTTTGCAATCAACTTATTTATTTATTTATTTATTTATTTATTTATTTATTTATTTGCTTTTGGTAACCGGGTAAGCACACTAGACAGCCAGTGCCTATTTTCAGGTGTGACCCGGGAGAATAACAGGGTAATTATAAGGGAGAGGATACACGGACAACAAATACAATCAGGAGCATTGGAGAACAGTTACAATCTGGAGCGGGTATACTCCAACAATGAAGCAGAATAGAGGTTACAGAGATAACATTTTCCAGAAAACATTACAGAATAAATTACAAATAACAGTTAGATACACAGATAGTTCATGTATTCAGGAGCAAGACATTTGTCAAGTGAGCTCGACACAGGATGAGGAGAAGCTGTGGGGCTACATGGGGGAGAGAGACGCCCCCCTAGGGTGGAAGGCAGGAAGTAGCAACCTGGCCCAGTTGAGTACTGCCCTTAGCCAGCAGCAAGGGGGGGAGAGCTAGGATGGGTAATCGTACGGCCGGGGAGGTCAAGGGGCAGGGTAGAGGCAGGTAGCAGCAGGCTTCAGGAAGTGCCAGAGGGAGGTTTTGAAGCAAGAGTGGGAGGGGGAGGCTCGGACCTGGGGGGGAGGGAGTCCCATAGCTTGGGTGCATGAGAGGCAAATGCCCTGTCACCAGTGAGGGTGCAGGTTCTAGTGACCAGATGGGTCTGGGACTCACAGGACCTAAGGTGGTAGGTGGGGGAGGCATGTTTCATGGGGAGGACAAGTGAGGCAGGGACAGAAGTACGGATGATGTTGTCAATGAAGTTGCCCAAGGAGTATGTCCAGAATTTGTTGGGAGGGAGCCAGTCAAGACAGGAGTAGAGCTCGCAGCAGTGGGTAATCCAGGGGGCCGAGAGCGCAAAGTGACCAATGTTATTGTATGTGGTGTCCCATTTAGCCAGGTATAAGGAAAGGGCAGGGGCAAAGGCAACAAGACCATAAGAGAGGGTGGGCAGGAGTACCCCCCTGGCTAAGGCCAGCCGGCAGTGGGGGTGAGGCAGTCCTTGGCTCTGTAGGCAAGGCCGAGTTTACCATTTGTGGCATTGCATATGTTCCGGATTTCCCCATCGAGGTCCAGCTGGGGGTCAAGGGAGAGTTCTAAGTACTTTACAGAGACTACTGTAGCCAGGGGGGAGTTGCAGGCATCAAAGATTTTTAGAGGTGTAATGCAGGAGGGAATTTTTACTGTGGAGCCGAATAGCATTGCCTGGGTTTTCTTGAGGTTGACTATGAGTCTATGACCTTCCAGCCATTTACAGACTCGGGAGAAGACAGAGTTGAGTTGGGCATTGATGGTGGTGATGTCGTGGGAGCTGGCCAACAGGACGAGGTCATCCGCATACATGGTGAGGTGCCCTTCAGTAGCAACGGAGGGTAAGCCATTGACAAACAGGGAGAACAGGATCGGCCCGAGGACAGATCCTTGAGGGACTCCACTGGATACAGGCAGGGGGGTGAGAGGGTATGATTGAAGCAGGTGAGTTGCATCCTATCCCCTAGGTAGCTAGAGAACCAGTCGAGGGAATGGCGGGAGAGGCCAAGGGTGCGAAGTGTGCCAAGGAGGAGGGGATGATCTACACGGTCAGAAGCTTTGGATAGATCCAGAATATGGCCCCTGTGAGTTTACCCTGATCAGTGGTGATCCTGATCCCTGAGGTAACCTCAGCCAGAGTTGTAGAGGTGCTGTGATTTTTACAGAACCCATGCTGACAAGGGGAGAGGACATTGTATTCCTGGATGTAGGGTTGGAGCTGAGACACAACTGCTTTTTCTAGCAGTTTGCAAGCAGCTGAGAGTATGGCGATGGGACGATAGTTGTTTAAGTCCTTGGGGTCACCATTCTTCAGTACCGGAATGACCCTAGCAGTTTTCCAAAGGTTGGGGATGACCCCGGTTATGAGCGAGGTGTTGAAGATGTGGGCAAGAGGCCTGGCAATAAGGGAAGCCCCCAGGCTGAGAAGTCTGGGTTCAAGGCCGTCATGACCTGCCCCCATATTGTTGGAGAGACCGACAAGGAGGGCCTGGGTCTCCTTCACAGAGATCCTCTTGAAGTAGAAGGGTGGGCGGGGGGACTGGGGCTGGAGCAGTGCTGGGGCTGCAGGTAGAGGAAAGGGGTGGACGGCAGGTCAGTGAAGAGATGGTTAAGAGGAGGCAATGGTGAGGGGTTATACAGTTAGCATCACCAATTGTCATGTCAATAACTTGAGTTTGCACGAGCCACTGACTAGGTTTTATGTTCACCCAGAAACGTCTGGGGTCGCGCACAGTGGCAGTCAGTGCAGAGCTACAGTATTGGCTTTTCGCAGAGCGGATAGCCTTCTTGCAGGAGTTTCTGAGCTGGCGATACAGCTGGAGATCCGTTAGGTTAAGATATGCCCTGTATTTTGACCAGGCCTTGTCCCTCTGCTTCATGAGAGATAGGAGCTCACTGTGAAGCCATTTAGTTACCGATCCAAGAACCTGCCTTTTGGAAGGGGGGGGGCATGCCTATTTTGGAGAGGAGCAAATGTCGCAAAGAAGAGGTCAAGGGCTGTGACAGGGTCAGGTGAAGCCAGAACATGGTTCCAGGATACACCCTGAAGGTCCTGGAGGTAGGAGGGGATCGAGAATTTCGAGTAGTCCTGCATTGTTACCACTCTGCAGGGGGCCCTGGGCGGGTTAGAGCCCCAGATGCAGTAAACCGGAGAGTGGTCAGAGATGGAGTTGGGGAGGAGTCCTGACATAGCAATTTTGTCCAGACAGTTGGACAGGATCCAGTCAATGAGAGACGCCTTGTCCCCACGATTGGAGAGTCGGGTGGGTTCTGCAATGACCTGTCTAAGGGAGAGGCCAGAGAGTAGCGGTTCATACGACATGGCGTGAGGCCCCAGCCAGTTAAGGTTAAGGTCACCTAGTAGGAGCAGCTCACTGGAGCCCACCTTCTCCTGAAGTAGCTCCAGTAGTGACGAAAAACCCTGCAGACCCCCCTTAGGAGGGTTATAAGCACACACTATGTGTACTTTTTTGGTGTTACCAAGGAGAAGGAGAGAGTGGAGGAACATGCAATGCAAGGTTCAAGGGGTGTTGTGAGGCACAATGGAGATGTTTAGGTAAGCCCGGAAGTATATAAGTACACCTCCACCTCTTTTGGTGCCAACCCGGTCAAGTCTAGCCATACCGTAGCCCGGGAGAGAGCAGGCCGAGTCAGGCGTGTGGGGTTTGAGCCATGTCTCAGTAATGCACAGGACGTCAGGTTTGTAGTAGGCAGTCCACGTGGTTAGTTCCACCAGGTTCGAGAGGAGGCTATGGATGTTCAGGTGGGCTATTTTTAGCCCCTTGGCTGTCCCCCAGGAGGGGGGGCAGAAGGGTGTGGGGTGAGGCAGGGGACCCAGGCTGCCGGTGGATGGACCAGCTAGAGAGGGGGGGCATGCTATAGAGGATAGGCTGTTCTACCGCAGCAGGTCCCTGGGCAGAAGGTCAGATAAGGAGTTGTGGGGAGGGAAATTAAATGGGGGGGGTCTTGGCTGGGGGGCAGGAGACCCAGGATAGAGAGCAGGAGTAGGAGTCTTAGGAAGGGGATAGGCTACAGGAGATGGCAGGGGATTTCCTAAGTGAACAGCAGGAGAGTGCAGCAGCAGGGACTGGTTGTGATCTGTGGAGGCTTAGTGCAGGAATAGTGGGAAGCCCCTAGTGGCTAGATGGTATAGCCTGCAGATGGAGAAGTGGGCTGATTGGTTATTTCTGCACTGCAGCGACCTATAAGAGGGAGAGCTGACCAAGGGTGGTGGTGGGGGTTGTGGGGAGCCGAACGCAAAGCGTTCGGCAGGGCTAGACCTGGGCCAACAGAAAACAGCAGTACCAGCCACCCCGAGTGAATCACGGGCCCCAGTTGTCCTGAATTCCAGTGCTGGTGAGGAGATTTGAAAAAGGCGCCAAGCAGAGAGACCCGGGAGAATTACGTTTTGTGGGGGAGGGCAGCGGGAGCCCTCGCAACCTCTGCTCCTCGGTGGTCCGGGGGGTCCGGGCGAGCCTGTGGATGAGATCTTTTGTGGGGGAGGGCAGTGGGAGCCCTCGCAACCTCCGCTCCTCGGTGGTCCGGGGGGGGTCCGTGCAAGCCTGTGGATGAGATCTGTGGATCTTATAGATGTACAGTAGATACAGATGTAACCCCTGCGTGACTATGTGCAGGTTGAGGGGCCTGAGCTCATTGAATGGGTGCCTCCACCTGGAGGAATGGTTCTGGGGTAGCATATCTGTTATTAATATAGCCCTCTGGGATGCTATAACCCCACACCAACCCCTCTAGTGGCCTACACAGTATAGCAGCAACACTTTCACATATACCATATGGCAGTAATGACTTACACCCCTTGCACTTACCACCAGGGCTGGATCATCTGCAGCTGCCCTAAAGACCCCCTGTAAAATATGATCTGTAATGCAACAGTTCAATGGCAGTACAATACCCCCACCAAAAAGGTACACACTAGCCAGGTTAAATGCAAAAACAACACAATCTGATTTATTCAGGGGAATGTGAACAGGGGTGGGGCATGAATCGAGCAGATGACTTATACATCTGCTTATTTTGGGTTGCAAATGCATGCACAAAAAGTCCCTTGTATACAGTCACACAACCCTAGGTACCCGGTTGTAGGCAGGCTAGCCTGAAGCGATGCCTAGGGTAGGCTGGTGTTGCAGCTGTTGTTGGGGCCTTTGGGAAAGAAAAAATTAGCATGCACATCAACCCAGAATTTGCAATCCAGAGCTGGATGGCTCAGTTTGTTGTAATGAACCCAAACAAATAAATCAGATGACACACAATGATTGCAGCTTTGTTACAGGGAGCTACCCTGTTTGGTACTCATGCTACCAAGACCAGGAGGCAGGTCTGATGAGATGAAGACCTCTGGATGGTGCTCTGGTTTTCCAGGGTAAGCAGGGCCCACATGATTCACCGAGGTGGTCACCACCTGTTTGATGGTTTTGAGCAGGGAACTGAATCCCTGAGCAGGTCTTTTGTCAGAAATGTCTCTGCAATTGGAGTGGCAGTCTAGGCTGAGATGACAGTTCCCAGACCAGAGCAGGCAGTTCAGATTTAGTCCATGAGAGTGCTGGAGCAGTTTCAAGCTAGCATATCACACTTGAAGGTGGGGAACCAAATTGCAACCCACACAGCACATGCAGCACACTAATAAGCAACATAACTCTTAGTCACAGTTCGGGTAAAGTCCAGTTGCAATTTAGCAGACGTTCTGCACAAACCTCTCAATCAATGACTCACTTCGGCACCTGGCAGGCCAATCGCTTCTGGAGCAAGTCTTCGGTCTCAAATTCAGGCAATGATCACTCTCTTACTCTTCAGGCTTCAGATCTCAGACAAAAGAATTAGATTTAAGGACAACTTTTACATTCATCAAATTTCTCACTGGAAGATGTGACAGGCAGGCCAGTGCAGCCTTCCCAATTCTCCAGTGCTCCTATGCAGAAGCAGCTGCTCAAATGGCTTGAGCTGTACATTCTCCAAACTCCAGCCCACACTGACTCTGCTGCAGGAAGTTTTGGGGAATTTCCTCTGAGATCTAAAAGGTTTGGTTGGCTGAGGGAACTGTCTGTCACAGTCAGGGCTTCCGCTCCAGGTCCATTCAGGCACCAAACCTTAAAAACTACAATTCCTACAGAAATGAATTTCCACAAGACCTCTGGGGACAGTATCCATTTAGGTCCCTTGAGGTTCAATTGGTCCAGCTCTGGCAGTCCAGAACCAAAAAGGTGTCTCTTATGTAAAAAGTCCATGCTGCAAAAGAAGGCAGGTTAAACAAACATATACTTCTATTAATAAGGCAGATAAACAGTAAATGAACACAGTTCCTAACAGAGCTCCCTCTGCACATATAGCAACTGCAGAATGGAGTAGAAATACCACTCACCTGGCCGGTCACAAGCCCTAAACTAATTGGACCCAACCCAGACAAATTTCTAACACAGCATAATGACTCTTTTAAAGAGTCAGGCATGGAAGCTTTCTATAGCACTTTCATGCTGACATATACAGCTACTGCAGACACAGGACACCATCCTGAGAGTGGGCATTAGGCAGCCCAGGAAGACAGCTTAGTAAACCCCAATTTGCAGGGGGGGGGGGTTACACACTTCCCTGCCTGGAAAAGCTTGGCATCCACGTGAAGTCTATTCTTTTTTTTTTTTTTATTTTCAGCTCTTTGTTAGTTTTCAGGTACTGAACTAACAATGTATTAACTAGGAGTATAAAATGAAGGAGAAATACAATAATGATAACACACTAAGTAACAATCCCAGCCCTGCCCCTTCCCATCCCCGCCTTATCTACAAAATGTGAATTATATAACTGCTGTCGAGACCTCAGTAAAAAAAGAAACATCAATTAAGTAGAGTTTTACAGAATCCAAAGGGTATATAAAAAAGAAAAAAACATACATATCTCATAAATAACTTCAATAATCAAGCTAGAATGAGCTAGAACTGAGAAAGGTTAAGAATCAAAACCATAAAAGTGCCCCATTTAGCATAGAATCCTTCCAGGTCATATCTTAGACTGGCTAACAAACATTCAGATCGTAAGTGGCAAAGAACTTCATTTCTCCATTCCAGTAATAAGATAACATGATGATCTTTCCAATAGATTAAAATTACTTTATTGGCTGATAAGGCTAACATTGTAATATGAACTTTATGATTACGGGTAAAAATATTTGTAAGGTTCCCCCATAAAGCAGATATGAGGTGTAAAACAATTAGCCAGACCCAGTATACTACCTATTTTATCTTTAAGGGAAGTTCATAAGGGGTAACCAAGGGGCAGTCCGAGAATATATGGGAAAGAGAACCGGTATTTACACCGCATCTAAAACAAGCCTTATTAGATAAAAGGACAAATTTGAATAATTTTAATGGGGAATAATAAGCATTATGAAATACATTGATTTGAATTAATTTTAACATCATTTATAGCTCCAGACTGCCACCCCTGCCCCACAACACCCAGCCTGAAATGCCGGGGCTTCGCTCCACCAGCGGGCGGTCGACTGAAACCTAGCCGACCCATGGAACCACGAGGCCGGAAGGGACAGTGAAGGAGGACTTGGGAAAGCTGCAGCCAAATGACTGCCATTCCTGCCCCACAACACCCAGCCTGAGGCGCCAGGGCTTCGCTCCGCCAGCGGGCGGTCGGCGTAAACCTAGCTGACCCAGGGAACCACAAGGCCAGGAAAGACAGCGAGGGAGGACTCGGGAAAGCCACAGCCAATTGGTAAGCGAGCGCTCCTCTAGGCACAGCAGCCGATTGGCTCTCCTGCCCCATTGACTTATATTGACTGAGCCTGCTTTACCAAAATCTGTCTGGGACTTGGGAATTTCTTCCCTGCATTCTTGCAAAAATCTCCCAAAAAGAGCTGTCTTCTTATTGCTGCAACTGTAAAGGGAATCTGTTGATTTGTTGTATTTTTTGCTGTAATTCCAAATCCTTGGTAACTGAAGTGGGCCAGGCTGAGGCGCACTTTCCTTCCTTAAATTGTGTAAAATACCTAAAAGTGCTGTTTTCTGCTAGGTAATTCAAGGGAAAACTGTTAATTTACTGTTTTTGCTGTGATTACAAATCCTTTTTACATTTGTAAGGTGGGCCGGACACTGAGGCGCCACAGCCCCCCCCACAGCCTTTTGTAGTGCAGATTTAGGCACCGTGATGAGCAGGAACACTTGTTCTGCCTCTATTTAACTTAGTGCACCTTCCTCTGTCTCTCTCCAGACTGCCACCCCTGCCCCACAACACTCAGCCTGAAGTGCCGGGGCTTCGCTTTGCCAGCGGGCGGGCAGCAGAAACCTAGCCGACCCAGGGAACCATGAGGCCGGGTGGGACAGTGAGGGAGGACTCAGGAAAGCCGCTAAATTTTTGCCCATCCGCCCTTCCCCCCTCTTGTGTGTTACTTTTATTGGCATCTTCCCTCTGAAATCTCTTCCCCGCCCTCAGCATTACCCTAAACCAATAAACTGTTCCACTGGCTTGCTGATCCAACTAATCAGCAACTTCACTACTCTCCCTGTAGCCAACTAACAATATCTCTCTCACAATAGGGAGTTTACTTCTGATACTTCTTTCACTGTCAGCCATGGGGTTCCCCAAAGAAGATGTCCCTGTCTCACAAACTAGGGTGATCCATCTGCCCAGTATCTCTGAACCATCCCCTTTGGTTGACGCTCAAACCCTCACATATGCCCTACCACTGCTGCATCGATTACAGTGGGGTGACCCCCCAAAAGAGACACAAACCACCATACATGTACTTCAATCAAGGCTCCACTATTGGATATACAGATCCCCCCTTCGCCTGACCACCAAACTGCTACTTGGTGTCTCGACACAATTCCATAACCCCACATGGAGCACTCCAAAAGAGTGGCAACAGAATAAGAGAAGGAGGACCAAAGACAGCCCCCCTTTCCCTATCTCTGGCAGCCCTCATGAAACTCCTGCTCTTTCTATTGCTCTGTATTGGTAACGTGAAATCAACCCTGGACCCCTGAATGTTTACCTCTCCAGCAGACCCTAACCTCAATTAAAGCCTCAGTTTTTGCATATTAATGTATGCAGTCTGTTGAAAAACTTACACTGATACAAGCCTGGGTTGCCCATACCTTGTCAGACTTTCTCGTGGTATCTGAGACATGGCTCAAACCCACCACCGCAGACAGGGATGTTAACCTACCCAACTATCAGCTATTCAGAGTGAATTGCCAAACAAGGGGTGGTGGAGTAGCTATATATGCAAAATCCGGTATGCCTGTATACTGTATTGCTGCAATCTCTATGCCCAAGGAATTTGAATGCCTATCTCTAAAAGTCTCTCTCCCAATACAGCAGCTTTTCAGCTAGTTGTATGCTACAGACCCCCCTCTGCTGACCTCAAGCTCTTATCCCACCTGGGGAATCTGCTCAAGCCCATCACTGAAGAAGTCATTATTATAGGTGACCTGAATTTCAACTGGCTTACCCAGGCAGCTGCACCGCTGGTATCATTCTGTGATACATATGGGTTCACACAACTAATTAATGAGCCAACAAGAATTAATGCAAGGAATAGTAATAACAGCACAATACTTGATATCATGCTAGTGAATAAACTCCATCTATTCACACATGCTGGAGTGCTTCTCTGCGATATAAGTGATCACTGCCCCATCGCAGGGGTAAGATCTTCCAGCAAAACGACAACCCCTGCAAAATTCCTTATGAGGAGATCCAAGAAAAACATCAATATTGGAGGATATTTGCATGATCTAGCTCACTCTCCAAGCTGGTAAGAGTTTTATCTTGCCCATTCTGTGGAAAAAGCACAGCAGGTGCTAAATAGCATTAATAAGTGCCCTTAACATCCATGCCCCAATCTCTAGTATCCGAATAAAAAACAAATCCTGTCGTTGGTTTTCAGCTGACCTCAAAGCTGCACTGCTGGAGAGAGACAAACTCTGGAAAATGGCAAGAAAAACCAAGAATGCAAATGACTGAATGATCTTTAGGAAAGCCAGGAATAGATGCACCAAGAAAGTTAGGGAAGCAAAGACTGCCTTCTACTTGGCTGAGCTCGACTCCTCTTATCATAATCCTGCTAGATTTTGGGGTACCATCAAGGGTATGGTTGGGCAGGATTCTAGCACCTCCCTACCAATTCAATTACACCATAATAATGGCCCTATCTCTGGCAAAATAGAAATTCTGGACACCTTCAATAACCACTTCACAACGGCTAGCCTTGCCTTTGACACCTCTCCAGCTAACCTGCTGCGGGAACAATTAAGCTCCCAGTACACTGGTGCTCAGACAGCTGACTCTTCCTTCAGCTTCAAATCTGTACTGTTGAAGCAAGTAGATGACCTACTATGGCAGCTGGATATCAAAAAAAGCACAGGGGCAGACTCTCTGGACCCCTACTTTCTAAAGATTGCATCCCATGTACTTGCAGTCCCCCTAACATATCTCTTTAACCTAGAAACATAGAAACATAGAATTTGATGGCAGATAAGGATCGCTTGGCCCACCCAGTCTTCCCATTTCCCTGCCTACTGGATAAGCTGCAGATCCTAGTTAACCAGCAGCCTACTTCTTCCTACCCCCACCCCCTAGAATTGCCTTATGACTGTCCCATGCATGCTTGAATTCCACCACTGATTTTGACTCCACGACCTCCTCCGGAAGGCCATTCCATGCATCCACAACCCTCTCTGTGAAAAAATACTTCCTTAAATTACCTCTGAGCTGCCCCTCCATCTTCAAATTGTGCCCCCTTGTTCTTGCGCACCTCTTTTTTTGAAAGATGCTACCCTCTTGGACTTTGTTGATTCCCTTGAGGTACTTTAAAGTTTCTGTCATGTCCCCCCTCTCCCTCCTTTCCTCGAGGCTATACATATTAAGCTCCTTAAGTCTCTCTTCATATGTCTTCTGATGCAGACCCTGCACCATTTTAGTTGCCCTCCTCTGGACAGCTTCCATCCTGTCTATGTCTTTGCAAAGACTGGTCACCAGAACTGCACGCAGTACTCCAGATGGGGTCTGACCAGCTGTCTGTACAGAGGAAAATAACTTCCTGTTTTCTACTGGTGATGCCTCTCCCTATGCATCCCAGTATCCGCCCAGCCCTCCTTGCTGCCCTCTCACATTGCTTGCCCACCTTTAGGTCATCTGATATTACTACCCCCAGGTCCCTTTCCATTTTTGTTGTTGTTAGTATCTCACCCCCCATTGTGTACTCTTCCCCTGGGTTTTTGTTTCCCAGATGCATTACCTTGCACTTCTTAGCATTGAATCTAAGCTGCCATACATTTTACCATTCATCTAACCTTGCCAAGTCCCTTTTCATCCTTTCCACCCCACCTTGTGCATTAACTTTGTTGCAGATCTTTGTGTCATCTGCAAAGAGACATACTTTTCCTTCCAGTCCCTCTGCAATGTCGCTTATAAAGACATTGAAGAGGACCGATCCTAATACTGAACCCTGCGGTACCCCACTAGTAACCCCCCTTTCTTCAGAGTGGACTCTATTTACTATTACTCTCTGTGTCCTATTCTCCAGCCAATTTTTACCCAGGCTGTCATCTTGGGACCCACTCCCAGGCTAGCTAACTATATTAACCTATCTCTAAACTCTGGTTCTATTCCCACACTGTGGAAGACAGCCCAAGTGGTTCCCCTTCTAAAATCAGGGGACCCTATGGACCTTAATAATTACAGACCCATTTCCATTCTACCAGTGCTATCCAAGATGCTGGAGAAATTAGTGAGTACCCAGTTAAGGGAATATCTTGATGATGCTAACCTCTTGAATCCAGCTCAATATGGATTCAGGGCCAAGCATAGCACTATCACTGCACTAGCCAAGGTCACAAATGACTGGCAAACCGAATTAGATAAAAAGAATAATGTCTGTGCAGTATTTCTGGACCTGAACAAAGCATTCAACACTGTGGACCACGAGCATCTACTATCATCCTTGCACTCCATTGGCCTATATCCACCCTCCCTTAAGTGGTTCAGGTGTTATCTTGCTGGTAGGTCACAGCAGGTAAAAGCTGAAGGTGACCTATCCCCATTAAAACCACTGTTAAGAGGAGTCCCCCAAGGTTCTATCCTGGGTCCTATCCTTTTTGCCATCTATATAAATAATATTGATTCAACCCTCACCAAATCCTCTGTACACCTCTTTGCTGATGACACTGTTTTGTATGTCAGCAACCCTTCTTCTGCAGCTGCCCGTGAAATCCTACAAACAGAATTCTTGTTACAATATCAGCTACTTGAGAAAAAGCTTCTGTTAAATGCAAAGAAAACTAAAGCAATGATGTTCACAAATCAAAGCTCCACCAGCACCTCCTCTTCAACCATTCTCCCTCAGCTATGCACTATACTTGGAGAAAATCTGTAGTATGTAGAAAATTTCAAATACCTAGGTGTGTGGATTGACAGCAGACTCGACTTCACTCATCATTTAGAAGAACTGCTAAAAAAGCTTCACCAAAGGCTTGGCCTTTTCTATAGATTAAAACCCTCCCTAAACAGAGATTCAAAGATGAGGTTAGTCCAGGCCATTTTTCTCTCAGTTGTTGACTATGCAGACTCCCTTTATAGTCACTGCCTCATCTCCTACCTACACAAGTTGGATACCTTATACCATAGAGCAATAAGATTCATAACAGATCTGCCATCTAATACCCATCATTGCTCTCTTTATGCTGCAGTTGGATGGGTTTCCCTACACCTCAGAAGGAACAGAAATGCAGCTCTATGGATTTACAAAGCGTTATCAAAAAAACTTCAAAACTATATTCTGGACTGCTTCACCCAGACCATTCCTAGCTCTTATGCCCTAAGAAGCAACAACATCGTCCTGTTCAAATTGCCCAAATTCAACACCCTGCTAGGGAGGGCAGCAATCAGCTATTCTCTAGCTATAGCATGGAACACCCTACAAAAATCCCTAAAACTGTCCAATATTTTACCAATTGCATCCTTTAAACAGCGTTGTACAGTTTTCTTCACAGAGAAATGCAGTTGCTACCGCTAGAGCTAGCTTTTGTCATCTCACAATCTCCCTCCCAAAAATTCACAATATATAGCATAATCTTTGTTCTTCAGTTCTCCCTCCCAGGCAGAGACCCCATCTTATGGCACCCCGTAATACCTTCCACCATCCTAGTATTACATTATGCTATGTGTTTGCCATGGCCCCTCCACTGGGATATGTATACACTGTATATACTGTAAATATTAGCTTAACTTTCCTATAACCCATTTTATCATGTGAATTTTATTATACATCACTGTGTTTATAAACATTTTTTCCCCTGCATGTATAGCTGTTTTATATAAGTGTATTGATGTATCTGTTGTGTATCAACTGTTGAACCTTGACCTTTATTAGGTCCATCTTGTAAATGAGCCTTGCTCAATGATGTTCAATTGAATAAATAAAGATTTGATGATGATGATTTGTGTAGGTCATTCCAAACATAATTCCAGTTTAAGTCTGAGTAAATACTTTGATCAGCCCAATATTTAGAAATAGTCAGTGATGACTCTGATTTACAGGTTAAAGTAACGGTACAATTTGGAAATACTATGGGGTTTGTTGGAAAATGAAATAATGTCATATAATAGTCATATATTATCTACCAGCCAAGTCTGTGTTCCAAAATGAGAAGTAAGAATAAGTTTAATAACAAATAATATTTGATAATGACCTTTGCCTATTTTAAACTTTGAAGGTATTTCTTCAAAAGATAGTAAGATTTAATATTTTAAAAGGTTCTTAACCGTACAATAGTGTAGGTGTGTGAACCAACTGGATAGCAAAGTTTTTTTTTACCAAGGAGAAAATTGCAGTTTTCCAGAATGGGCTGGTTTATGTCTTTTGCTAAGGAAAGGTGAAAAAGTTTACTTAAGTGTTCAAGACATTTAAAGAAAGTCCCAATGGATGTATATTTAAGATGTCTGGGGAGCTTCTGGGATGTAATATGGAAGATAGAATAGAGAGATATATTATTTTTGACTAACATTTCTCTTTCAATTTGAATCCAAATTGGGCTGGATTTGTCAGTTTGTTTAGCTGAGAGCAGCCACTTGAAAAGTTTATTTAATTGGCTAATTAAGTAATAAAGATGAAAGTCCAGAATGTTGAAACCAGCATGGTTCTTATCAAGGGTAAGATTACCATATGGACTCTGGGTGGTTTGCTTGACTATATGAATTGTATTATTGTTGATTAGAGTTTTTTGAACCAAGACCTAGATAAACGAATATTAAGCAAATTTAAAGGGTAACAATGTTTTGGAAAAACAATCATTTTAACAGTGCTAATACGGCCTATCAATGAGAGGGGTAGTTTTGACCATCTAGTTAAATCCTGTTTGATGGTCATTAATAGGTTATTAAAGTTTAGTTCTAGCATCTTTTTCTGATAATTAGACAAAAATATTCCCAAATATTTTAAAAATTCAGGAGACTATGAAATACCATAATGTGTTACCTCCACCTTAATGGTTATTTTGTTTAAAGGCATTACCATTGTTTTAGCAAGATCAAGATTAATTTTATAATCGGAAAAAGCACTGATTTGTTGGATCACAGGGAGAATAACAGGAATAGAAGTATTAGGTTTGGATACATATAGCAGTATGTCATCAGAAAAAGCTGAAAGAGTTAAGGTATGTGTAATGGGGAGTGGGATTTTCAAAGTATTAGACACAGACAGACACTTTGGTGCATAAAAAATGCAAGGATGGCATTCATCATTTTATTGTTCGCATAAAAGATGAGAAATTAAATATTTACAAAAATGAAGAGGGATAGCTTTTTTCAAATAACAAATAAACAAAATCACTGCTGGAGCAGCAGGATCTCCAGATTTTGCTCAGCCTGTTCAAAGTGGTAATGTAAGCCCACTCTCTCATCAGGTCTTATACCTCTCACAGTCAGTCTCCAATTGACTCGCTATCTAAAATTTCTGTCCCCTAGCGGATGCTTTAATATCTTTATCTAAGTGATATCAGATGTCATGTGACTGGATAATTAAACTCTTATCCCTAATAATCACCTTCACTATACATCCTGGATATCAGATAGCATTCATGTTACGGCAAGAATGACTGACTTTTTTACATAACAGATTATACATAATATGTTGCTAAACACCCTTAAACATCTTTTTATCATGAGAGAGCTCAATAAAGGGTGATGCCCCTCCTACTTTGCTGACCTCATCAGCCACCATTTTGTATAAAA
Source organism: Neoceratodus forsteri (assembly GCA_016271365.2). Taxonomy (NCBI): domain Eukaryota; kingdom Metazoa; phylum Chordata; order Ceratodontiformes; family Ceratodontidae; genus Neoceratodus; species Neoceratodus forsteri. The sequence goes on from CM057455.1 coordinate 126,611,087, forward strand.
AACATTATGATTGTGGGCTGCCATCCGTACAGTAGTCCCTCTGATGCAGCTCCACAGTAAAAGGTACAACCATTTTTATTTTGCATAATTTTAATCCTCAGGCATCTCTGAGTTGGCAAGGGGAGGGGTAGATTATGGGCGCACTCCTTATCTTCCTTCTCCTACCAGTTCATGAGACCTGAATCCCATTACTTTAACTTCTTTTAATTTCTTAAATTGTTTTCAAGAAACATCCCAAAAGAGCTTTTAGATCTTTAGCCCTGTTTTAGCTGTACACTTTGTTTACATGCAGGGGCTGCTGCAGTATTTATTTGAGCCCTTGTCATTCTCAACAAAATGCCAAGCAGCCTCTGACTGAAATTCTAGCCATCGGGTTATATTTCATTTGAGCCTATTTCTGGCCCTTTTTCACCGTTAGACACTTTTCTATTAAAGCAGCCCCCAGTTACAACATTCTGGGGCTGCATTCACTTTACTGACACACTTAGTTATTTAAGGCACTACAGGGCTTATTTTCATATCGATCCGTAGTGTCCTTTGAGTGTTTAATTTTCTTTCTGCCCTTCAAACAGCAATTCCTTGCAACAGAGAGCTTTTCCTATGCTCTCTCACTGATTTTTGACTGTACCATTCAGTGATATCAACACGGAGCATCCTGCTCCAGTCAAGACTTCACCTCATGAGTTGCACCTTGTGACTAGGGGGAACAAGACACTTTTAAAAGAAGCTATAGAGAGAAGAAGAGAGATAGAGAAGGAGAGAAAGAGAAATCCAGGAGCAAGCATGCTCCTATTTTACTTTGACTCCAGCTCTTTTCTTCTCCCCTGCTTCATGGGGCTTTCTATTTATGATGAGAGTACTTTCTCTCAGGTACCAAAGAAGGGGAGAATTCGATTTGTCTTTACCAGGGAGCAGGGGCTGAAATAACTGAACTGGCACCATGCTAGCTGCTTTCTCCTGCGTGTGACACATCCCCCTGAAATAAGCATAAACCAAGCTTTCTAGTCCCTTGTTCTATCTCTTTCTCCAATAGCTGGTTACCTAAACAGCTATTTCAGAGGTTAACCAACTAAACTTTGTACAAAGAGGAGGCAGACTCTGTCTACAGTGGAGCTGGGAAACGGTAATTATAAAACTCACTACTCTGTTTCTGTCTCACTCCTCTGGGAATATTTATAGACACATTGAAATGAGGGGTTTTTCATGGTTAAGAGTGGCAGATTTTCTATCACCACCACTGGCTCTCATACCTTCATTCCTTAATATAGGAGCATATTCTGGGACTCCCAGCTGTGGATATATTTTAAATCTGTAATTCTATTTTTTTAGACAAACATGTTACTCTGTACTTTAACACACTTTAACAAGAAGCGGTTACATTACATCAATTTTTCTGCAGCAATTTAACCCCTTTGCTGCTTAGCTTAATTAATAACATGGTTCCTTCTGGAGTGAATCACTATTTATACATCCTCTATGCTTTACATTTCACTTAGCCATTTGCAGTTTATATCTTCTGCCATGCTTATAATATGTTGGATCCATTTTATCATGATGCTCCTTTATTTATTTATTGTACTGTGTATTTTTTTTCGGCTAACATGCTACCATGACTCAGGGTCACTATACATTGACCTCCCTATACTGGACCTTTGTTGAAAAGAGAAAAATAAGAAAATGAGTTGAGTATTGAATAGAGGAGGAGATGGGGTATTCACCCAGAGGTGGCCAACCTTCCAGATTAGAGTGTGGGAGAAAGGACAGTACATAGCAAAGAAAAGAACTGTTGCAACAGTAAGGTTTTTTAAAAAAGGTATTGTCCATCTATCGTGGCAAGGACTCTTCCTGTCAATTTTCTTAGCACATCCTTTTTGTACATTCCACCAGGCACCTCCCTAATGGACATTACTCCAGTGCCTAAGTGCCACTTCATTTCCCAGTAAGGAATTACAGCCAGCATATAACTCTGGCATATTAGCCATGCTGCAGATATTACAAGCTCCTATGCTCTTGTTGTAATCATGTGACATTCATATGGCATACATCTCGACCTTCAGTATACCTTTCTTAACCATAGGGTTTGGGTTCAAACAGGAGACAATACTCACCATGTCACAGTATGTGAGCCTACCTTTATACCTTTGATAATGGGGTTATTTTTATGTAAAAACAGTAAGGGTTCTAAGTGAAAATTAAAGAAGATTAGGGAAAGGGGGCAACCCTGTCTAGTGCCAAAACAGAGATTTATTGGTGGTGAAAGGAACCCATTAATAAAGAGTTTAGCTGAGGGTCGAGAATAAAAGGTTTTTATCCTAGTTATAAATTTAGAAGTGAAGCCAAATTTTATTAAAGTTTCAAAAAGAAAGGGGATATTGACTTTGTCAAAAGCTTTCTTGGTGTCCAGAGAGATCAAGACAGTAGGATGTCCAATACCCCTGGACACTAAGAGAATGTTAAATAGCTTCCTGATATGATCTAATGCCAATCTTCCCTACATGAAACCCACCTGTTCGAGTGGTATTAAAGGAGTCCAGATTTGTTTAATTCTATTTGCTAGAATTTTAGTAAGGATTTTCAAGTCCTCATTTATTAAGGAAATGGGCCTGTAATTTGATACATTGTCTTTGGGTTTGCCGGGTTTGGGTATTACTATAATAAGTGTCTCCAAGAGAGAGTAATCAGAGATTCCTTTCTCTAAAATATAATTGAAACATTTTATATGTAAAGGGGCCAAAATGTCTTTAAACATTCATAAGAATTTGGTGGAAGGCCATCAGGACCAGGGGCCTTGTCTAACTTTTTTTTTTTGGTTAATTCGTTTTATTGAGTTGACTTATTAAGATGATACAAACATTAACTAACTTTAAAGAATGTAATACATCTAAGACCTCAAGCTTAGAAATAGGGGACGTTAAATGGAGGGCTTCTGAGTCAGATAGGATGGGACATTTAAACTAATTTAAGTAATCCTTGCAATCGAGTGTGGAATATGTAAATGAATTAGAGTCATGCAAGTTAGTGAAAAAGGAATACAATTTGTTTAAAATCTCTGAAGGCTGAGTTTTAACTGAGTTATCCTTGTCAGATAAAATTGAGGTAATATACTGTATCTATTTGAATCAAGTTTTTTAATCTATGAGCTTGGAGTTTAGATGTTTTGTTCACCTTTATCTAGATAAAAGGCTTTCATTTTTAGTAAGGTGTATTCTGCTTTTTCTCTTGACAGTTCAATGTAAGTGTTTCTTAGGTTTTGGAATTTAATTAAATCTTGATCTGATAATGAGAAAGATCCTATGGCTTCTAACTTTTCAATGGCATTTGAAGTCTTATTAAGTTTAGCCAGATACTGTTTTTTATGTTTTAAATCTAATCTTATAAAGATGTCCCTGACAAAGCATATATATGCAGGCCACAGATAATCTAACCTATCAACTGAGCCAGAGTTGATTAACCAGAATGATTCTGTTTCTTTTTTAATATAATCAGTTATAAAACTGTCTAGTAAGAGTTGATTATTTAATCTCCATAATTTGTAGAAGTATCTAAACTTGGCATTAAGTTTAAAGTGAGTTTGACTGGGGAATGATCTGAGAGTACTCTTAAGGTTATGTAAGAATCGATTACCAGGGGCATTAAAGGTTTGCTAACCAAAGAAAATCCAGTCTAGAGTATACCTTATGTGGAGGTGAATAAAAAAAGAATAAAGTCTTAGATTGGGATTAAAAGATCTCCAGGGGTCACATACATTAGATAAATCAATAAATTCTGTCAGTGCTTTAATGTCTATAGTTTTTCTTGTTAAAAGAGTGGGAAGTTGCATCTAAAGAATCACTAACTATGATATTCCAGTCTCCCCCTAAAATTAAATCATAATCTCTTCATGGTAGCAGAGCTTTAGTTAGGTCATCTAAAAAGGATACTGATGAATAATTAGGGCCATAAATGCTTCCCAACAGGATTTTAGAATTATTAATTTCACCCCCCACTGAGGTGAATCTACTCGCTGGGTCTTGAACAGTAAATATATTAGTAAAGGGCACATTCCAGTCTAATAGGATAGCTACCCCTTTTTTGTTAGTGATTTACTTGCACCAAAAACTTGTGAGAACCCCATTTTAGTAAGTAAATTTAGTTTGTTATTTAACAGGTGAGTTTCTTGGAAATAAATAACATGACCCTGGAGATGTCTAATATGTTTCAAAATTTGCCATCCCTTGGTTTTGTTAGTAGCTCTTTGATATTCCATGTAATGAGATTAAAGACATATTTAAACCACGATATTATTGTTGTAACCTAGACTACTATAATTATCAGAGACTGAGGTATCATATGAAGTCCCATAGAATTCCCCCTTCCCCATCATAATTGTCCCAAAAACATCCCAACTACCCTAATAACTAACTATCTAAAGAAAAAACCCGAAACAACAAAACCAATCTACTCCGGGTACAATATACCCTATCTCCAACGTCTAACTATCTAGTGAAACTCAATCATGCATAGCGCAGCTTCTCCACTCACCTTGAGGCAGTTGTCTGATTATTTATTCTGAATTAAATAAGTGAAGCCAATAATTTGGATGAAAAAATATATTGAATGAGATAGGAGCGTTATAGTCCCTGAAAATAATTAGTAATGATTGTAATATCAAAAACTCTATTGAAAGGGAATATGATCCATCCATTGTATCAAAAAAGGTAATTTTAAAATATCACAGTTGTTAAAGAAATGTCTGGCACATACTTAATGCTATTAGAAAATCAAATCATGTATTATGTAACTGTGCCCAAGATTTAAACCAGGATCAGAATAAATTAACTATAGGCTATGTATACAGCCAACTAGGTGGTCAGGAAACTTGAAATAGAAAATGCTATCTAGAATGTATAACACAAAACTGCTGCTTCAACCAACAGCCCGTTCTTAGTTTCCATAATTTATGTACCTAATAGGCAAACAATCAACTTTTAAAGAGATCAAAAAGTGTCCAGAATAAAAGTTAAATCTCCAAAACATGCATCAGCTAGTAAGATGGTGAAAGGTTTGCATAAATTACTCTCTGTCATTCCTAATCAGCAATATTTTATACGAAAAAGGGGAAAGGGAAGGGAGCATTGCTAAGCCCCTGCAAAGTAAAGACAGAGAGTAAAACATAGGGATAAAAAGCATTCTTGACCCCTTTCAATTGAAAAGTAAAGTCTTATATAAATATCCTTAAGTTGACAAAGTCTCTTTCCTTCAGGAGATGTGCCTTTTCAGATTTTAAAACTCTCCTTCAATCTGCACCATCCAAGAAGACTTCCACAGATCGGACAGAATTATCCCAGGACAAACAGATAAGGATCCATCCAAACCAGTTACGACTCTTTCATTTGGTCTTCATGTCAAAGAATTGAGGAACCACAAAATCAGTCCTTGCCCCAGCTTGACTCAGAAAGAAACATACTAAAAAAAAAAATCCTCCGTGGCAAACAATGCATGTTTGGAATTCGCCTCACAGGTCATCTCGTTGTACCAGGGACAGTATCTATAACATAACCGGAAAAAAAAAAAAAACATGATCATCATTCTAAGGCCAGAAGTTCTAAGCAGCAACTCCAAGGTCTGACTGTATTTCTCCAAACAGATCACAAAAGCACCCATACCCATAGAACACCTGGTAGATTCCAGTCAGCTCACTGGGTACGTCATTTTTTGAAAAGGTTGGAGAAATGCGTAAAGAGTTCCTTATGTGCCAAGTCAAGGTTTTCTAAAGATAGGTTAACTGAGTTGTGTTTTATGCAGAGCTTGGCTAGATATAGCATTTTAAATCTAATGTTGGCTGCCATCAGCTTACTCACCAGTGTAGCGAAAGCTTGTCTACAGAGGCACACTTCATGTGGGAGATCCTGGGCAATTCTTATTTTTCATCCATCCCAAGTCATATTATTGCTGTTTTCAGCTTTTAGGAGAACATGTTGATGATCCTGACAGTTTAATAATTTAATAATAAATGGACTTGGCTTTTCTTGTTCTGTTGGGAGAGGTCTTAAAGATCTGTGAGCCTGTTCCACTGCGTATGTTTGTGCACTTGGGTAAGGGCCTGTGATGTTCTCCAGAATCACTTAAGCAAAGTGCACAGGATCATTGCCTTCTGATTTCTCTGGGACCTTGAACATTAGAAGGTTGTTCCTACAGTTCCTTCCTTCAAGGTCTTCAAGTTTGGAATCCTTTTTTTAAATTTTCTGTCTTAATGTTGGGAGTTCTGGTTCTATTCTAAGATGCCAGTCTTCAATAGAGGAAATCTGTACCTCTGTATCATTGATTCTTTCAGTGAGTTCTTCTGATCTGCTTTTTAGGTTTTTGATATCAGTTAAAATGGTATTTATAGCTTCTTTTAATGGCAGCCTTTCAGTTAGGAACTTCTGTTCAGACAAGGCCATCGTAGCGGGGTTGGTCGGTTTGCATGCAGAAGAGTTAAAAGATTTGGATGGATTTTGTTTAGGCCGTCTTGAACCGGTAACTCTGTCTGGCGTCAGAAGAGGAGTGTGTTTAGACAGAGGTAATTTCATTTCCACTTCCATTTTGTAGAACTTTCTCTGCAGAGATGAAAGGTTTGGTCCTCTGAAGCTTGGAGAAGCCTTTATGTGAATTATTTTAAAGAAGTCCCTTAGTAAGTAAAATTAAGAAAAAGTGAGCAGAGAGCTGTGGATCTGCTTTCACTCTGTCTGTCTGAGGCATCACCAAGTCTATTCTTACTATAACATTTCACATGAACACATTATACGAAAAGATACATACATGTTTCATCTGGTATACCTCAGCAGTATAGAATTCACATGTTTTCACATCAAACAGAATCATAATTTCAGTAATGTCACCATATTCTATCATAGCATTTTCACCTTATTCCCATCTCTTTAACTTTATACCCCTTGTTACACTGAATAGGCACCTTAACTTGGGTGGAAGCTTTGGTTTGTGTAGATGCAGTGAACACAAGTTTGGGCATGACATAGACTCCATGTACATGACATTCATGGGCAAGTTAACAGGCTGTCTTGGAGTGTCATACATGAGCTTTAAGATTGGTTTTACAGATCTTTTTGAGCAATGTGGCAAAACTGGCACTGGCACTTCTGGTTGTTGAAGCTCACTGTCACTGGTCAGAGGGATTTCCACAAAGTCAGAATCATCCAAGACACACCTAGTCTTGGCCAATTTAAAACTGGTCTTAAAAGACTCCTCTTTGAATCAGTTACCTGCAACTGCAACCGTTGCAGGGATAAACTCCACAGTGGTAGGATTAAAATGCCTAACCTTATTCCATGACTGCATTCTCAGATCTCACAATCACACTGTATATAAACTCTGTCTCAGGATTCAGCTAGGACCCTCTAGTACTGTAATCTACCTTGTGTCACAGCTTAGACCAAAGGACTAATTAGGATACTTGATGCGATGTTTATACACTGTACTATGTGACCTATGTATGTAACCCCCCTGCAAATGGGGGTTCACAAAAGACTTCCAGGAGCTTTCTTGAATGCTCCAAGCCTGAATGGTGTTTGGCGTTTAAGCCATTTATCTGTGAGTGTTTTTAGAGCCTCTGGTACTGTCTCTTTAAGAGCTGTCTGCTTGCTGACATAATTAGTTTGCATGGGGGACTGTGCGTTTCTCTGCTTGTGTACCACTCGAGCTGCTGCCAATTCACTCCATTTTTGCAGTCACTAGGAGTGCAAAGGGACCTATCTGAAAGATGTAACTGTTTGCCAGAAATCATTTAGAGTAATAATGAAAATACAGTTTGTCTAACCTGCTTTCTTTGCAGTCAGAACTGTGTTTGCCTAGTTCCCCATTCTAGTTTTGAACTGCTGAACTGGACCAATCAGTGTGGGTTAAAGTAGCTCTAAAATAGTGCCTTGGACGAATCAGAACTTGGACTCGTACTCTGAGCCAGCCACAAGAGGATTGTATGGACAGTGACTCTGTGATATGTAGTTTGGACTTCGGCGCCTTTTTGGACCAACAGGGGCAGTCTATTGTGAGTGACAGCCAATCCAGCCAAGAACTGGGAGGAACTCAAAGGAAGTGCCTGGTTTTGTCTGCTGGAGTTTCAGTTGAGCTCTGGCAGTGAAGAAGGAAGGAGCCCTGTGCTTTTTCGGTGTGCAGTTTTAGTGGGGAAATGTGTGTAAGGCCCCGAGTTCCAGTCTGCAACTTGTGTAACTGCTTGTTAGGACTGAAACCATCCTGTGAAGAGAATCAAAGGATATCTGAAGAGTAGAAACCAGGCTCACCCTGTAGAAGACTGTAGAAATTGCTGAATTGCACTCGGTCTGTCAGGAACTGAATCTGCTGTGTGTTCTCCTGGGTATTGTGCAGTAATTGCGATCGAGATAGAGAAGCAGCCTGCCTGGTATAGTACTTTCTTTTTACCATATAAATGTGTGAGGAGCTTGTGTAGCTCAAGTGAATCCTTCTGCCATTAAAGGACTTTTGCCTGTTACTGTTTACCATATAAATGTGTGAGGAGGCTTGGATAGCTCAAGTGAATCCTGCAGCCATTAAAGGACTTTTGCTGTTGCAGTTTGTCATATAAATGTGTGAGGAGAGGAGTCTCGTGGAGCTCAAGAGTAGCCCTGCTGATGTTGAAGGACCCTATCTTGTTTGGAGGTTGTGAGTACTAATTCGGGGTCACTCCCTGTTGAATTGCCACATTGAATCCAAATGGAATTACTGTACTGCTGACTGTTTAACTAATTTTTCTTTTCTCTGTGTGAAAGGGCCCCTACCAGCTGCCATGGTTTGGACTAGTCACTAGGTCTTGGGTACCCAGGGTCAGTAGCTGATAGGGATAGGCCTGTGCACAGAGCCACAGGTAGATGAGTAAAGTGATAAGCTAATTAACCTGATTTCCCCCTGTCCTTGTTATATCCCCCTAAATAAATCAGAGCTGCTTGTTTCAGTAAAGTTATACTGCCTGAGGTATTTGTCTATGTTAAAGTATTGTACTGTGATTGTTGCACTATATCTTCTTATTTTACAGGGGGTCCCAGTGCCTGAACCAGTCCTGGGGGTAAGTGTATACTGTGAAGGTAATTCTGATATACTGTGTGGGCCACTAGTGGGAAGAAAGGGGGGTTGCAGTGTCCCAGAGGGCTGTGACCAATTTAGTTTAACTATTGCAAACCCTGACCTCTGAGTGGAGGCACCCACCATCGGATCCAGGCCCCTCAACCTGTTAGTAGCAAATCAGGCAGGGGTAGTAGCCCCTGGGATAGTGCCATCTAGGGGTTACATCTTGGAGGCACCACTGGGATTAGCATCCCCTAGTGGCTCAGTGAGGAGATACCCCAAAGATAGAAAAAATGGAAGGGGATGTGTTTATTTATTTATTTATTTTTTATTTATTTCATTTTTGTTTATTTCGTTTTTGTTGACCGGGTAAGTGCACTAGACAATTCCTGCCTATTTTCAGGCACGACCCGGGGGAGGGGGATACAGCTGAATGCCAACTGACTTTGAACCAGATTAAGCTGTTTGTGGTATTTTTAATGAATGAGAGAAATTTGGCCAGGACACCGGGGAAATTCCCCTACTCTTTTCGATAAGTGCCATGGGATCTTTAACATCCACCTGAACTACCACCAATCCAGGCAGATGGGACCTCGGTTTAACGTCTCATCCGAAAGACGGCACCTCAGAAGTGCGGCACCCCTCTCATGCTGCACTACAGTGTCTGTACTGGGATATTAACCCAAGTGCCGGTGTTGGAAAAAAATAAGCTGGGACCCATCAAAACCATGGTTCACAAACTAATGGGCTGGGGTGAAGCTGAAGAGCTGGATTCCCAGAAGATTGTATTATTGCTAGATGTGCCATTAGGTACCCCAGCTACTGATATTGTCTCTGTTGCAGAACGGGTAAAGTGTTTGGGTAAGGTTGAAGTGAAAGGGCGTATGGCTGATTTGCTTGACCAGACCTTGCAGGTGCTACTTCTATGCAGTGTGGCCATCGACACTGAGAAGGTGTCTCCTGTACTTTACCCAGAGGGTGCATCTCAGGAGTGGAGGCTAATCCATATATGAAGTGGGTCAGTCACTCCAGGGGGGTCTCCTCAAATGAACAGTTTTAAGGATAAACTGCTTAAATTGTTAGCTGTGGAGGGGAGGACTACCCAGGAGTTGCTACAAGCCTTAGATCTGTCCAGTGATACTACCCCTCGGGGTTCCCCGAGCACCTCCCCTTGCCCACCCAAGGGTTCAGTGTTGGCTTCTCTGCCCTTGGAAGTCCCCTCCATACAGCTAGATTCTTACCGTAAATTAAAACTTTTCTCTGGCATGGTACCAGTGCCTTCCGGGGAAGATGACCTGGAGGCCTGGATGGACTATGCCACCCCTTTGGTCCAGGAGTGGCAATGCTCTGAGGGGGAGAAATGGAAGAGGCTGATGGAGAGTCTGCGGGGTCCTGCCTTAGAAGCCATTAGATTCTTCTGGGCCACTCATCTGGAAGCCACCGCTGCAGAGTATCTCTCTGCTTTGGAAGGGGTTTTTTGGGATTACAGAGACTGGTGAAGATTTATTATGGAAATTCAGGTCTGCTAAGCAGTGGAGAAATTAAAAACTGTCCGTTTTTGTTACTAGAGTGGAGAGGGCCTTGCAGAAAGCCTATAGAAAAGGGGGAATCACTGCTACAGCCCAAGATCAGGTCCGGTTAGAACATGTTTTAAAGTCTGGCTGATTCTCTAGTGTAACGCTGCTGAAACTCAAGTTGCATGATCAGCAGGCCACCCTGTCTGAATATTGTCAATTAATGAGGGAAATTCGGGAAGTGGAGAATGAAGAGGGGTGAGAACCCTGTGTGGGGGCAGTGAACCCTAGTGGGGCTCCCGAGACTAATACCCCTGAGGAGACTGGCTCGCCTGGAGGGTCCGAGGGGTCCCCAGATTTCCCAGGTACTGTGGGGATGTGGGTTGTTTCCTCTGACCCCTACATGGAGGGTGAGTTGAGGGCTGAGATAAGGAATTTACAGGAACTGGTGAGGGACTTAAAGCAGTCTACTGTGAACCCTACCCGGCCCGGGGTCCCTGAGCCATGTGGAGCCCCAAAACCTAGCCACAGAGAGCTTTCTCCCTCCCCTCAGGGCCCCCCCTCAGAATAGTGACCCCCGGGACCCTAAGTTTTGTTATCACTGTGGGGAAGATGGGCATTTCCAGCCTGACTGCCAGAGGCCGGAGAATTTAAGGAAAGTTAACAGCAGACTGATCGCTCGATACCGCCAGACCCAGTCTCAGGGCCCCACAAAAAGTTGTGCGACTCAGGCCCATGCCCACTGGGCTAACAATGTTGCTACCCCCAACTGGTCTGATGTGGCCGGGCCGTCTATGGAGACCCGGGTGCAGGTGAATGGAATTCCCACTAGAGCTGTATTGGACAGTGGCTCTCAAGTGACCATCATGTTTCAGGACTGGTACCAAGCACACTTATCTGAAGTGCCTCTGCAGCCTCTGACTGGCCTGCTGCATTGGGGTTAAGTGAGAAGGCCTACCCCTATTCCGGGTATATCTGAATTTGGCTGTCTTTCCCCACCTCCGTGGCTGGAGTGGCAGAACAAGTAGAGACCCTAGCCTTAGTGTGTCCTCCCCAATGGACTGTATGATGGTGTCCCTTTGTTGATTGGAACAAATGCTCATATGTTCAGAAGGCTGGCACAGTTGTGTTATAAAAAACAGGGGTCAAAGGCTAGTAGATCTTTAAAAGTTCTGGCTTTAATTAAGAAGGCCTATGAGGCACAGAGAGATGCTGAAAAAATAGAACCAGAGGAACCGGTCGGAATTGTATGGAAGAAGTATCCTGAGTCTCTGATCCTGGTGCCAAATGCCCAGTGTACCTTACAGGTAGAGGTCCATATCAGAAAGGATGTTAAGAATAAAATATTAATGTTGGATGCACCAGGCAATGGAAAATTGCCAGAGGGACTGCTGGTCAAGCCTAGTATTTTGCCCGCTAGAGCCCATGTTTATGCCAGAAGGGTAATAGTCCAAGTTCATAATGTGTCTGAAAGAGACATTCGAGTAAATAGAGCTTGCATCCTGGCTAATGTGCATTGTGCAGACACTGCAGTGCTACCCAGCAGCAAGAGTTTGAGACAGAATGACAGAGTAATGCCTGACTTGTTTGATTTCAGCGACTCCCCGTTGCCAGCTGAATGGAAAGTGAGGATCAGTGAGAAGCTTGCCCAGAGAGACCAGGTGTTTTCCTTAAAGGAATGGGATGTAGGATGCATGCAAGGAGCTGAGCACAATATCCGGCTGCATTACGAAAGACCATTTCATGAGAGGTCTCGATGCCTGGCACCTGCTGACATAGATGATGTGAGACGGCATCTGCAAGAGATGTTAGCTGCTGGTGTAATACAAGAATCCAGAAGCCCTTATGCTACCCTCATTGTGGTAGTGAGGAAAAGAATGGGACAGTAAGGATGTGCGTGGATTATCGCACCTTAAACCGGTGGACTATCCCTGATCGGTACACAATACCCCGTATTCAGGATGCTTTGGACTGCCTAAATGGGAGCAAGTGGTTCTCTGTGTTGGATCTCCGCAGTGGGTACTACCAGATCCCGATGGCCCCAGAGGACCATGAGAAGACAGCTTTTATCTGTCTGCTTGGCTTCTATGAATTCATGAGGATGCCTCAAGGGATTTCAGGTGCCCCAGCCGCTTTCCAACGATTGATGGAGCGTGCAGTGGGGGACATGAACTTACTAGAGTGCCTGGTATACCTAGATGATGTTATTGTGTTTGGCAGCTCACTGTAGGAACATGACAGCAGATTATTTAAGGTATTGGACCGACTGGAGGACTTTGGCCTTAAACTGTCCATTGATAAGTGTCAATTCTTTCAAACATCAGTAAAGCATGTAGGACACACAGTTTCCACCGAGGGAATAGAGACCGACCTAAGTAAAGTTGAGGCCTTGACCACCTGGCCACAGCCCAAAAATCTAAAAGAACTGCAAAGATTCCTGGGATTCTGTGGTTATTATCGGCGTTTCATCACGGACTATTCAAGAGTGATCCGCCTTTACTTAACCTTACTCAAGGGTATCCCCCAACCCACAAAAAATACCAAAAGTCAGTGTCCCTCAAGACTGAAAGAGTATATTTTCATCTGAGTGAAGTATTTGGGGCCCGCTAGACTCCTGATTGTGAGACTGCTTTTCATGAGATCATATATCAACTTACCCATGCTCCAGTGCTGGCCTATGCCGATCCAAGAAAACCTTACGTCCTGCACACTGATGCTAGCTTGCAAGGGTTGAGGCTGTGTTGTACCAAGAGCACAAGAATGGCCTGAGACCAGTGGCCTTTGCCAGTAGAAGCCTGACCCCATCCGAAAAGAACTATCCTGTACATAAATTACAGTTCCTGGCTTTGAAGTGGGCTATTGTTGACCAGTTCCATGAGTACTTGTATGGGGCTAAAATACTAGTAAAAAGTGACAATAATCCTTTGACCTATGTGCAGACCTCAGCTAAGTTGGATGCCACTGACCATAGTTGGCTTTCTGCATTATCTACATACGACTATGCTCTCAAATACCAAGCAGGTCTGAACCACATAGATGCTGATGCTCTCTCCCAGAGGCCTGTTCCCCAGAATGATTGGGTCAGATTGGCAGAACCTGACATTCGGGCACTCTGCCGGAAGTTTGACAGGGAGGAACAAATGTCCACGGACACAGTGGACTGCATGGTGGATTGCTTGAGACCCTCTGAGAATTGCATACCTGCTGCTTATTGCCACTTTTCTGCAATAGACATTGGTGCTCTGCCTCAGCTAGACAATGACAGTATTCGGCGAGCTCAGTCCTGTGATCCCATGATCAAATCAGCTTTAGAAGCCCTCTGTGCAGGAAAAGATGTGTCCAAATTACGCTCAACTGATTTGAGAACTGCACTGTTATACAAAGAAGGTCCTAAGTTGAAACTGATCAATAAACTGTTATACAGAGAAACAGTAGACAGAGGGGGACAAGTTGACAAACAACAACTAGTGCTGCCCACTGCCTTTCGAGACTCAGTATTGAGGTCCTTGCACAACCACATGGGGCACCTTGGTATAGACAGAACACTTGACTTGGTGAGATCCAGTTTCTATTGGCCTAAGATAGGGGCTGATGTGGAGAAACACATTTGAACTTGTAGTCGCTGCTTACAGAGGAAAGCTTTGCCCCAGAGGGCTGCCCCCATTGTTAACATCACCACCAGTGCACCCATGGAGCTGGTCTGTATTGATTTTCTGAGTTTGGAGTCAGATCAAAGAAATATCAGTAATTTGCTGGTGGTCACCGACCATTTCACGAGATATGCCCAAGCTTTCCCCACCAAAGACCAGAAAGCATCCACTATGCCAAAGTACTTGTAGAAAACTTTTTTGTTCACTATGGGGCTCCACAAAGAATCCATTCTGATCAAGGGAGAGACTTTGAGAGTCATCTGATCAAAGAGATGCTTTCTCTGTGGGGAGTGCAAAAGTCCAGAACCACTCCTTACCACCCTCAGGGGAACCCACAGCTTGAACGTTTCAACCGCACTTTGATAGATATGCTAGGCACCCTGCACCCGAAGGACAAGCCTAGATGGAGCCAACAAATTAGCACCCTGGTACATGCTTATAACTGCACCAAAAGTGATGCCACTGGGTTCTCCCCCTACTGCCTGATGTTTGGAAGAGAAGCTTGACTACTGGTAGATGTGCGTTTTGGGGTCTCTCCTGATGGGGTTCAAGCTGACAACTATTTACAGTATGTGCAAAAGTTAAAGGCCCAGCTAACTCATGCATACCAACTGGCTCAAACCATGGCTGCCAAAAGAAATCTGGCCAACAAAGAAAGGTATGATAAAAAGGTGAAAGCACAGGAACTCCAGGAGGGAGATTGGGTATTGCTAAGAAATCTGGGACTGCATGGCAAACACAAGATTGCTGACAGATGGCACCATCTCCCTCACATTGTAGTGGGCAAACTAGATGATCTGCCAGTGTACAAAGTAAGGCCTGAGAATAATTCAAAAGATGTAAAAACAATGCATAGAAATCAATTACTGCCCATTGGACAAATCATGATTGAGTCTGAGCCCCAAGAAGTTGCCCCCTCTGGACCAGTGACTAGAGCTGCTGCTAAGAAAATATCAAGAAAGTCTGCACCTACAGAAGCAGAGTTAAAGTGTTCCCCTCCACAAGTCCCAGTTGAGCATGACTGTCAGTCCATATCAGAAGAAAGTGAGAGTGACTTTGAATACTATCCTTCTTATGAACTGAGTCAATTGTTTCGGGGCAATCCCCTAGTCAATACTGGAGATGAAGCTGGACCTTCTCGACTGTCTAAGCCCCCAGCTTCATCCCTGGAGCCAATGCTCCCAGAAAGTGAAGTGCAAAGCATCAGATCAGATGAACTGGAATTCATTGTGCATGGTTGAACTGTTTGAGCTTTCAGGGGAGAAAAATGATGGATTGGGGCAGACTGGTGATACACCAGAACAAGAAGAGTGTTTTGAGTGCCCTGACAGTCCACTGCCAGTGTCTGAAAGCTCTCCATGTGAGCCAAATGTTGTGGACTCTGAAACTGTAACTCCTGGAGCTGAACGTGCCCCAAGTTCTAGCCTCTCTACCCCCATGGAGACTCCCCTGACAAGTGAGGACAATGCTGAAAATGAGAATCAGAGTGCAGAGACTGTAACAGTTCCCCCTAGAAAGTCTGGTCAAGCTGTAAAGCCTGTGGTGCACCTCTGTTATGATTCTCTTGGGAGGCCTGTGGACTTGCCTCTCAATGTTGTCCATAAAGGAGTGTATGTGTCCCTGAGCTCATTGCCCAAACTGAGCATCAGTGCTAACTCCAAGTTACTTGTGTTGCCCTCTAAGTATGGTGCCCTTGCCCCGTCCAGTCCCAAGGTAACTGATAGGGAAGGGCCCCCGCTCTTCAGGTTTCATGTACAAGAGGTAATAACTTGAGTTATGGTACAATGTGTGTGTAATACTGTGTAAAGAGTGATGTTCTGCAATGTTTCAGAAATGTGTTCTTGGTAAAATGATATATTGACTGATGATTACATGTGTGTGCCTAATGCAAATGTATATGGTTGCAGTTGAAACTTATGGGGGTACTTGCTTGATGTGGACGTCAAGCTTTCCCAGGCCAGGAAGGTTGTAACCCCCCTGCAAATGGGGGTTCCCAAAAGACTTCCAGGAGCTTGCTTGAATGCTCCAAGCCTGAATGGTGTTTGGTGTTTAAGCATTTATCTGTGAGTGTTTTTAGAGCCTCTGGTACTGTCTCTTTAAGAGCTGTCTGCTTGCAGACATAATTAGTTTGTATGGGGGGACTGTGTGTTTCTCTGCTTGTGTACCACTCGAGCTGCTGCCAATACACTCCATTTTTGCAGTCACTAGGAGTGCAAAGGAAACCTATCAGAAAGATGTAACTGTTTGCCAGAAATCATTTAGAGTAATAATGAAAATACAGTTTGTCCAACCTGCTTTCTTTGTAGTCAGAACTGTGTTTGCCTAGTTCCCCATTCTAGTTTTGAACTGCTGAACTGGACCAATCAGTGTGGGTTAAGGTAGCTCTAAAATGGTGCCTTGGATGAATCAGAACTTGGACTCGTAATCTGAGCCAGCCACAAGAGGATTTTATGGGCAGTGACTCTGGGAGATGTAGTTTGGACTTCGGGGCCTTTTTGGACCAACAGGGGCAGTCTATTGTGAATGACAGCCAATACAGCCAAGAACTGGGAGGAACTCAAAGGAAGTGCCCGGTTTTGTCTGCTGGAGTTTCAGTTGAGCTCTGGCAGTGAAAAGGGAAGGAGCCCTTTGCTTTGTCGGTGTGCAGTTTTAGTCGGGAAACATGTGTAAGGCCCCGAGTTCTGGTCTGCAGCTTGTGTAACTGCTTGTTAGGACTGAATCCGTCCTGTGAAGAGAATCAAAGGATATCTGAAGAGTAGAAACCAGGCTCACCCTGTAGAAGACTGGAGAAATTGCTGAATTGCACTCGGTCTGTCAGGAACTGAATCTGCTGTGTGTTCTCGGTATTGTGCAGTAATTGTGATCGGGATAGAGAAGCAGCCTGCCTGGTATAGTACTTTCTTTTACCATATAAATGTGGAGGCTTGTGTAGCTCAAGTGAATCCTGCTGCCATTAAAGGACTTTTGCCTGTTACTGTTTACCATATAAATGTGTGAGGAGGCTTGGGTAGCTCAAGTGAATCCTGCTGCCATTAAGGACTTTTGCCTGTTACTGTTTACCATATAAATGTGTGAGGAGGCTTGGGTAGCTCAAGTGAATCCTGCTGCCATTAAAGGACTTTTGCCTTTTGCAGTTTGTCATATAAATGTGTGAGGAGTCTTGTGGAGCTCAGGAGTAGCCCTGCTGACATTGAAGGGCCCTATCTTGTTTGGAGGTCATGAGTACCAATTCAGGGTCACTCCCTGTTGAATTGCCACATTGAATCCAAATGGAATTACTGTACTGCTGACTGTTTAACTAATTTTTCTTTTCTCTGTGTGAAAGGGCCCTACCAGCTGCCACAGTTTGGACTAGCCACTAGGGCTTGGGTACCCAGGGACAGTAGCTGATAGGGATAGGCCTGTGCACAGAGCCATAGGTAGATAAGTAAAATGATAAGCTAATTAACCTGATTTCCCCCTGTCCTTGTTATATCCCCCTAAATAAATCAGAGCTGCTTGTTTCAGCAAAGTTATACTGCCTGAGGTATTTGTCTATGTTAAACTATTGTACTGTGATTGTTGCACTGTATCTTCTTATTTTACAGGGGGTCCCAGTGCCTGAACCAGTCCTGGGGTAAGTGTATACTGTGAAGGTAATTCTGATATACTGTGTGGGCCACTAGTGGGAAGAAAGGGGGGTTGCAGTGTCCCAGAGGGCTGTGACCAAGTTAGTTTAACTATTGCAAACCCTGACCTCTGGGTGGAGGCACCCACCATCGGATCCAGGCCCCTCAACTTGTTAGTAGCAAATCAGGCAGGGGTAGTAGCCCCTGGGATAGTGCCATCTAGGGGTTACATGTATAAATACTAGCAAATATTATGTTTGTAATTTCTGTACTGATATGGAGCCTTTGCAAAGGAGTCTTTGACTCAAAGGATTGTATTTCTGATTATCTTCAATAAATCAATCAATAAATAAAATCTTTCAGGCTCTTGAACGAAACTTTCATTAGCAGGAAACCGTTCACTTAGCCCACTTAGTTCATTAGCACTTGCATGGTTGCTTGTAGGTTCACTACTTGCCTCATTGTGTTCGGTTCACTGACTGCCATCAATTCCATCATGCAGCCAGACTCAGCTACTTCAAGATCCACACTGCGAGCATCACTTTCCGGAGGTTCAGGCACCACGGATGAACTGGGATCTGTTAAATCAGCTGGAGGTTCAGGCACCATGAATGAACTGGGATCTGTTAAATCAGCTGGAGGTTCAGGCACCATGGATGAACTGGGATCTGTTAAATCAGCTGGAGGTTCAGGCACCATGGATGAACTGGGATCTGTTAAATCAGATGGAGGCTTAGAGTCATCACCATAATTAATGGAAGGATTTCCCTGGAACACTCTCTCAAGTTCAAAAGATGAGTAGAAAACAGGATAGAGTTCACTTTCGTTATCACTTTCAGCATTTTCAATATTATAGAAACATAAGACTTTGACGACAGATAAGGACCGCTTGGCCCACCTAGTCTGCCCATTTCCCTACCTAGAGGATAAGCTGCAGATTCTAGTTAACCAATAGCCTACTTCCTCCTACCCCCCACAAAAATTGCCTTATGTTTGTCCCATGCATTCTGGAATTGTTCCACAGTTTTAGACCCCACAACCTACTCAGGAATGCTGTTCCATGCATCCACCACCCTCTATGTGAAAAAAATACTTCCTCACATTGCCCCTGAGCCATCCTCCCCATCTTTAAATTGTATCCCCTTGTTCTTGCACAGCTTTTTTTCTCAAATATGCTACCCTCTTGGACTTTGTCGATTCCACTGAGGTACTTAAACATTTTTATCATGTCCCCCCTCTCCCTCCTTTCCTCAAGAGTATACATATTAAGCTCCTTTAGTCTTTCTTCATATGGCTTCTCTTGCAGACCCTGCACCATTTTAGTTGCCCTCCTCTGAACTGCCTCCAAATATGTCTATATCCTTGCGGAGATGGGGTCTCCAGAACTGGACACAGTACTCCAGATGGGGTCTCACCAACTGTCTGTACAGGAGGATGACAACTTCTTGTTTTCTGCTGGTGATGCCTCTCCTATACATTCAGTATCCCCCAGCCCTCCCTCCCTACTGCCTTCTCACATTGCTTGCCAACCTTAAGGTAATCTGATATGATTACCTCCAGGTCCCTTTCCATTTTTGTTGTTGTTACTACCTCCCCCCATTGTGTAATCTTCCCCTGGGTTTTTGTTTCCCAGGTGCATTACTTTGCACTTCTTGACATTGAATCCAAGCTGCCATACTTCTGACCATTCCTCCAACCTTGCCAAGTCCCTTTTCATCCTTTCCATGCCTCCTTGTGTATCAGCCCTGTTGCAGATCTTTGTGTGATCTGCAAAGAGGCATTCTTTTCCTTCCAGTCCCTCTGCAATGTCACTTATAAAGACATTAAACAGGACTGGACCCAGTACTGAACCCTGCGGTACCCCACTAGTAACTCTCTTTCTTCAGAGTGGACTCCATTTACAATTACCTTCTGTGTCCTGTTGTTCAGCCAATGTTTCTCAGGCTACCACCCTGGGACCCACTCCCAGGCTGGTTAATTTGACTACTAATCTTTTGTGTGGGACTGTGTCAAATGCCTTGCTAAAGTCTAGGTAGGCCATGTCCACAGCCCCTCCCAGGTCTACTACTTTGGTCACCCAGTCAAAGAAATCAATTAGATTCATCTGACATGACCTTCCTGCTGTGAACCCATGCTGCCTTGGGTCCTGTGCCCCACTGACCTCTAGGTACTCAACAGTTCTTTCCTTTAGAAGTGATTCCATCACTTTCTCTAACACAGAGGTCAAACTGACAGGTCTGTAGTTTCCTGCCTCTGTCTTGGACCCCCCTTTTGTGAAGGGGAGTCACATCAGCCTTCTTCCAGTCCTCAGGTATAACACCATCCTCCCATGATTTATTAAAAAGGGTAGTTAGTGGTATCACTAGTTCTCTGCTTAATTCTTTTAGAATTCTGGGGTGAATTCCATCTGGCCCCATTGCTTTGTCCATCTTCAGTTTTAGGAGTTCTTTCAGAACCCTTTCTTTTGTGAATGGACTAGGACCAACCCCCCTCCAGGATGCTTCTGTTAATTGGATTAGGCACCTCCCCCACTTCCTCTTTTGTGAATACTGAATAGAAGTATTCATTCAATATCCCTACTTTTTCACTGTCACTCTCTGCCCACCCACTATCCATTCTATTCAGCCTCACTATCCCTCCCTTTGTCTTTCTACACTCCCTGATATACCTATAAACGGTTTTATCCCCCTTCTTAACCGAGTTGGCTATCTTTTCCTCAATTTGGGCCTTTGCTATTCTGACTACCCTCCCTGCTTCCTTCTGCCTTAACTGGTACAGTTCTCTGTCCTGCTTCTTCTGTGTTTCCTTATATTTCCTAAATGCTATCTTTTTCTCCCTAACCTTCACCGCCACTTCTTTTGAGAATCATAGTGGCTTTTTCTTTTGTTTTCATTTGTTTATTTGCTTCACACAAAGACGTGTTGCTTCTGTGATGGCAGTTTTGACATTTCCCCATTGTTGCTCCACCCCTCCTTCTAGCCTGTTTGCTAGTGATTTTCTAAGGCACTCTCCCATCTTGCCAAAGTCAGCCCTCCTAAAGTCCAGAACCTCAATTTTGTATGGCTTGACTCTGTAGCTGAGTTTATCATGAACCACACTGTTTGGTGGTCACTTGTTCCCAAATGGCTACCCACTTCTAGATCTGAGATCCTCTCACTGTCCCCACTTGAGAGTAAGAGGTCTAAGATTGCTCCATCATGAGTAGATTCCAAAACTAGCTGTCTGAGGCATGCCACCTGAAGGGTATCAAGAATGGTCCTGCTTTTGGATGTGGCTGCATCAAAGGTGCCCCAGTTAACATCTGGCATGTTAAGGTCCCCCATCAACAGTATCTCCCCTTCCTCTGCCATCCTAAGAATGCCTTCTATCATATCCTTGTCCATTCCCTCCCCCTAACATGGGGGTCTGTATACAACCCCTGTGCAGATTGTGGTGCCATTTCCAGTCTCTAAGGTGATCCACAGTGCCTCCTCTCCTCCCTGTTTACTCTTTTGTTCAGTTGCTTTTATCTCTTCCCTTACATAGAGAGCTACTCCTCCCCTTCTGCCCTCCCTGTCTCTCTTGTAGTTTGTGTACCCTGGTACGTTAACATCCCAGTCATGGTTCTCTGTGTACCATGTTTCTGTGACTGCTACAATACCCAGGCATCCCTCTTCCATCAAGGCCACCAGTTCAGGGAACTTGTTGCCCAGACTACAGGTGTTGGTACTCATTGCCCTCCATTTCTTGATGGTCATACCCCTTTTTGCCCCATCCCTGTCCTTATTGCATTTGTCACTTTCTCCATTTACCCCTGAGCTTCTCCCTATTGACATCTCTATGTTGGTGTCTACCTCACTTAGTACCCTGATTTGTTTTGGGGGGTAGGATTTCCCTGCTCCTTTCCAGTGCCTTCCCCCTTGGCAAGTTTAAATGCTTGCCAATGAAGTATTTAAACATATCGCCTAGGATCCTGGTTCCCCTCCTGGGCAGATGCAGACCATCATGCCAGTATAGGCCTGCATCCCTCTAGGTGGACCCCCAGTTCCCAATGAAGCCAAATCCCTGAGCTCTGCACAAGTTTCTCAACCACTGATTGAATCCCATGGTGTGGAGCAACCTAGCCGCACCCGTTCCATAGACAGGCAACATCTCCGAGAAGGTTACCATGTGTGCTATTTGTCTAAGGTCCCTCCCCATCTCCACAATTGTTTCTTGCACTGCTCTGATCCCTTTCTTAGCCAGGTCATTTGTCCCTAGGTGGACAATGACACCCAGCTTCCTCCCCTGTGAAGCTGCACCTGCGATCCTGAGGATTCGCTCCCTGTCCCTTCAAGCCATGGTGCCAGGCAGGCAACTTACCTCCCTCTCCTCTTCCTCCCCCAGTTCTACCTTCCTGACAATGGAGTCCCCCACCAGGAGTTGTTTCCTTCTCCTGTGGGGTCCCATGCCACACTCCTGTGGGTCTCCTTTGTGGAAGTTCCCAGCATCCTCCTTGGCCTCCACTGTGGGTGCCTCCATAGTGGAACCACATTTTTCCAGAATGGCATAGAAATTATGGAGAGGTACAACTGGAGGACTGCAGCTCTATTCCACCACCCTCACCCTCTCTGAGCTCACTGTGTTCCAACTGCTCCTCTTTCTTGGCAACCTCTGAGGCAATGGCAGTGACCCTGGTGGTCCCTGGGTGGGAGAGGAGGTCCCACATATCCTGGTGAACTCAGCCTGGAGATGAGCAACCTCCTCCCTTAGCCCAGAGAGGTTCCTGCAGATGGGACAACACTGCATCCTCCAGAATGTCTCCCGTAAGATTGCTGCTCCACAGCCACTGCACTGCACCACTCCCATCATGTCTTTTTTCTGACCCCCTAACTGTTGTTTGGAATGCCTACTCTTTCCTCTGTTTGTTTATTTTTTTCTCTCCCTACTTACTTACTGCATCTGTGCCCTTTTAGCTCCTGATCTTTCTGTTGTGAGACAAGAAGCTGCTATATTTCTCAGTAGTCTCCTTACTTGCTCAGTGTCAGACATCCAGCAGCTGGGGGGATGGAGAGGTACTCTTGCCCTTCTAGGATGGTTAGTCTTTGGTGTCTCTGTGATCACTCACTTCCTGCTCCCAAACAGGAAGTTCCTGTTCTCAGTTAAATCCTTTGCCTATAAAAGTAAAACTGGTTTTGGGTGGAAGGGTAGAGGGGAGGGAAGGAGGGCAATATAGTCCCAGTAGAGAAGTTTTAGTTATACAAGTAGCTCCTTCCTCCTGGTGTTCTGTCTGTTCTCTGGCAGAAGCTATCTAGGGCAGTTTTTAAATCTGGTTTTAACCTGGCTCCTTCTAGCTAAGCCACTCCCCCTACTTTGCAAATTTTTCTACACTTAGTTAATTTCACAGATAATAATTCCCTTCTAACACCTGTGACAAGCACCTAGATAACATAGAAACATAGATTCTGACGGCAGATAAGGACTGCTTGGCCCACCCAGTCTGTTCATTTCCCTACCTAATGGATAAGTTGCAGATTCTAGTTAACCAGCAGCCTACTTCTTCCTACCCCCACCCCCTAGAATTGCCTTATGACTGTCCCACGCATGCTTGAATTCTGCCACTGTTTTTGACTCCACAACCTCCTCAGGAAGGCCATTCCATGCATCCAAAACCCTCTCTGTGAAAAAATACTTCCTTAAATTTCCTCTGAGCTGCCCCCCTTCTATCTTCAAATTATGCCCCCTTGTTCTTGCACATCTCTTTTTTTGAAAGATGCTACCCTCTTGGACTTTGTTGATTCCCTTGAGGTACTTGAAATTTTCTATCATGTACCCCCTTTCCCTCCTTTCCTCAGGGCTATACATATTCACCTCCTTAAGTCTATCTTCATATGTCTTCCAGTGCAGACCCTGCACCATTTTAGTTGCCCTCCTCAGGACAGTCTCCATCCTGTCTATGTCTTTGCGGAGATTGGGTCTCCAGAACTGCACACAGTACTCTAGATGGGGTCTCACCAACTGTCTGTATAGAGGGATAATAACTTCTTGTTTTCTACTGGTGATGCCTCTCCCTATTCATCCCAGTATCCCCACAGCCCTCCTTTCAGCCCTTTCACATTGCTTGCCCACCTTTAGGTCATCTGATATGACTACCCCCAAGTCCCTTTCCATTTTTTTTGTTGTTAGTATCTCACCCCCCATTGTGTACTCTTCCCCTGGGTTTTTGTTTCCCAGGTGCATTACCTTGCACTTCTTAGCACTGAATCTAAGCTGCCATACATTTGACCATTCCTCTAACCTTGCCAAGTCCCTTCTCATCCTTTCCAACCCACCTTGTGCATCAACTCTGTTGCAGATCTTTGTGTCATCTGCAAAGAGACATCTTTCCTTCCAGTTCCTCTGCAATGTGCGCATAAAGACATTGAAGAGGACCTGTCCTTATACTGAACCCTGCGGTACCCCACTAGTAACCCCCCTTTCTTCAGAGTGGACTCCATTTACTATTACTCTCTGTGTCCTATTCTTCAGCCAATTCTTTACCCAGGCTGTCATCTTGGGACCCACTACCAGGCTGACTAACCTGTATATTAATCTTTTGTGTGGGACTGTGTCAAATGCCTTGCTAAAGTCTAGGTAGGCCATGTCCACTGCCCCTCCCTGTTCTACTACTTTGTTCACCCAGTCAAAGAAATCTATTAGATTTGTCTGGCATGACCTTCCCACTGTGAATCCATGCTTCCTTGGATCCTGAGCCCCTCTGGCCTCTAGATACTCAACAATTCTTTCCTTCAGAAGTGATTCCATCATTTTCCCTACTACTGAGGTTAAACTAACAGGTCTGTAGTTTTCTGCTTCTGCCTTGCTCCTGCTTTCATGAAGGGTAATCACATCTGCCCTTCTACAGTCCTCGGGTACCACCCCATCCTCCTATGATTTGTTAAAGAGGGTAGTCAGTGGTGTCACTAGTTCTACCCTTAGTTCTTTTAGAATTATTGGATGAATCCCATCAGGCCCCATTGCTTTGTCCACCTTCCGTTTTAAGAGTTCTTTCAAAACCCTTTCTTCTGTAAATAGGCTGGTATCAGCTTCTGTATTCAGAGTGTTTCTACTGTTTGTTTTAGGTATCTCCCTCACTTCCTTTGTAAATACTGAGCAAAAATATTTGTTTAGTATCTCTGCCTTTTCACAGTGACCCTCTGCCCACCCTCCCTCCTCTTTATTAGGCCTCACTAACCCTCCCTTGGTCTTCCTTCGCTCCCTGATGTACCTATAAAAGGTTTTATCCCCCTTCTTAACTGATTTGGCTATCTTTTCCTCAGTTTGGGCCTTTGCTGTTCTGACTGCCTTCCCAGCTTCCTTTTGCTTTAACTGATACAGTTCTCTGTCCTGCTCCTTCTGTGATTCCTTGTACTTCCTGAATGCTTTCTTTTTCTCTTGAACCTTCACTGCCACTTCCTTTGAGAACCATAGTGGTTTCTTACATTGTTTTGTTTTGTTTATTTGCTTCACACAAAGGCTTGTTACCTCTGTGATGGCAGTTTTTATTATTCCCCATTGTTCTTCCACCCCTTCTTCCTGCCAATTTGTAGTGCATTCCTTAAGCACTCACCTATTTTGGCAAAGTCAGCCCTCCTAAAGTCCAGTACTTTTGCCTTTGTATGTCTTAACTCTATTGCTGTGTTTATTGTGAACCATACTGTTTGATGGTTGCTAGTTCCCAGATGGCTAACCAGTTCTACATCTGTGATCTTCTCTTCATCTCCATTTGAGAGAACCAGGTCTAAGATTGCTCCCTCTCGAGTGGGCTCCAATACTAGTTGTCTAAGGCATGCCCCCTGTAGGGTATCTAGAATAACCCCACTCTTTGAAGTGGCTGCTGAAACTGCACTCCAGTTAACATCTGACATATTTAGATCACCCATCAGCAATATCTCCCCTTTTTCTGCCATTCTAAGTATTATTTCTATAATTTCCTTGTCCATTTCCTCCCCCTGAGAAGGGCTTCTGTATACAACCCCTGTGCGTATTGTGGTGCCATTGCCTGTCTCAAAATTTATCCACAGTGCTTCTTCTCCTCCCTGTTTACCCTTTTGTTCTGTTGCTTTGATTCCTTCCCTTATGTAAAGAGCTACTCCTTCTTCTCCTCCTCTTTTACCCTCCCTGTCCCTCCTGTAGATAGTGTATCCTGGTATGTTTATATCCCAGTCATGGTTTTGTGTGTACCATGTTTCTGTGACTGCCACGATGTTCCTCCTCCATCAAGGCCACTAATTCAGGAAGTTTGTTACCCAGACTATGGGCATTGGTACTCAATGCTCTCCATTTTTTGATGGCTTTACCTTCTGTTGCAGCATCCCCCACTGACCTTTGTACCTTGGTCTTTTTCTCATTTACTACCCTGTTTTGTAGGGACACAGATAACAGATAACAATTTACTTCAACTACCTCTGACAAACACACTAACTCTCTATTTTTACCCTAAATTGAAGGTTCCAGTACAAGAGTTCTAGTTCTTAGTCCCAGTAGAGAAGTTTTAGTTATAGCAGTAGCTCCTTCCTCCTGGTGTTCTGTCTGTTTTCTGCAATCTGCAATGTCTGCAGGATGGGAGATGTTAGGAGCAACAGACTGAGAAGTGGAAGTTTTCTGATTTTGTTGCTTATTCTTGGTAGCAGATCTAGTTACAGGGCACCAAGGGGCCTCAGTGTCTTGAACATTATTGATTACTATTTGGCCGATAGGTAACAGATGGTTTCTGTGAATGGTTTTTACAGCATGAGGGTCCCCTCTCTGGACATACTGTATATACTTGCAGATCATGCAGCTTACCAGTTACTATATATGGAATGTGACTCCAGCGGTTGGCTATTTTGTGTTTACCTGGAAGTCCAAAGTTTCTCATTAGTACTCTGTCACTTGGTTGGAGCTCTTGGGCCTTAACACATTTGTCATGGTGAGTTTTGTTAGTCAGTTTTTTCTTTGCTGCCATAGTGTTTGCAAGCTGATAGCCATGGTCTAGTTGGGTTTATAAATTTTTGACATACTTTAGGTAGTTATGTGATTGGACACCATCAGAAGACACTCCGAAACATACATCAACTAGAAGGTGAGCTTCTCTGCCAAACATTAGGTGGTACGGTGAAAAATCAGTAGCAGATCAAAGGCTCTCCCACTGCCCAGATGTCCCATTTTGGTTGTGTTAAGCTTTCTGGACAATATTTTTTAATTTAGCTGGCATTACTAGCTTTGTTCTCACAATTTCACCTTGGCTGCCAGTAAGCTCTTGGTACAATATCTGTTCTTGAAGCTTGAGCTTGCTCCCCTCCTGAAGAAGCAAAGCAGTTTTAAGGTCTCTGGACCGCATTTTTAAGATATCTTCCCCTTTCTGCAAAACATTAACCACTGGCCTGACCATCGGTTCATAATACTGTTCTTTGCAGATATCAGCTGGAGTTAGCTGTGGTAAATAACTCAAGACTAAAGCTGTGAAGTTAGAGTAGGCAACTGGTATGCACGTTTCTGGTGGTTC
Organism: Neoceratodus forsteri; assembly: GCA_016271365.2. Taxonomy (NCBI): domain Eukaryota; kingdom Metazoa; phylum Chordata; order Ceratodontiformes; family Ceratodontidae; genus Neoceratodus; species Neoceratodus forsteri. Next base: position 126,638,397 of record CM057455.1, read on the forward strand.
CAAACAATCTGCCAGACTGTTCACAGTTTCAGAGGACCAGGTTTCTTCCAGGTCAAACTTGTGTCATAGTGCTTTTACAGATTGCTCAGGGATATGAATCTACTGTTGGCCAGAAACAGGTCTTCGTGAGAGAACATCAGCATCTACATGATTTAAGCCTGGTCGATACCCCTCCGCATTTATTTATTTATTGAAAAGTTTTGCCAGGAAAGGCACACTGAACAACAAGTTGCTCATCTCCCTGAGTGTCCTGGGGGATGTGAGATACCGTTGATGCAAGTAAAAAACATACAATAAAAGCCATTTAAAACACTGATGATAAAAGGAACTTAACATTGTGAGAATCCAGTTAGAGAACTAATGGAAGTAAGATTATGCAAGCATACAATTAGCACAAAAATACATAGAGGTCAGATAATCTGACAAGAAAATAAATGGAACTAGTAATACAATTTGCAGAAATCATAATACATCCTATTAAGTGCTGTAGAGGTAGAACCCAAGTAACTACAGTGATTTATGCACTGATGCTGGCTACCTGCCAGGCAGGCATAAAGGAAATTAGGTACAGGAACAATTAACAGAGATGAAGTTGTGAAGTGTAGCAGTTAATGAGGAGGGTGAGGACAAGTGGTGAATCTGTTTGGGAAGTGAGTTCCACAGTTTTGGGAATCAGTATGAGAAGGCAGACTGGCCTACAATGGTGTAGCATAGGTGGACTGCAAGAGTTCTGTGGTCCTGGGATCTGAGTGAGTGGACAAGTGGTTGGGGGATGGTTAGGGAGGAAGTAAGATATGTTGGGAGTGAGCCACACAAAAATTTTGAGATAAGATTAGCACAGTGGTGTTACTGCCTGTTTGCTGGTGAGGGAAATGCCAGGGAGTGGTAGTGTTGACAGTGATGGGTGAGAGGAGGAGAGTCAAGAGCAAAGCGACTGAAGGAGTTTAAGAGGGTATCCAATCTGGCTAAGAAAGTTGATGGAGCAGCACTGTAAACTCTGTCACAGTAGTCAAAGATAGGAAGGATCATCTTCTGGACCAGTTTGCGCCTTGCTGTGAGAGGGAGGCAGTTCCAATTCCTGTATAAAGCACCGAGCATGGGGAATAGCTTTTTCAGGCTAGCATCTATGTGGTCAGAGAAGGTGAGATGTCGATAAAGCCAAACACCCAGATATCTGAAAGAGGAGGTGTCCTCAATAGCAGTCTCATCAAGGGTATGGTAGAAGGGCAGGGAAGGGAGCCTTGAGAGTCTCTCGCCTAGTTGAAAAGGTCACAGAGACTTTCTTCTTGGCATTTAGGAAGAGCTGATGAGTGCAAAACCAGCTCTGGACATTATTGAAGTCCAGCTAAAGTCTGTTTGCAACATCAGAGAGGGACTGGCCAGAGGTGAAAAGGACTGTATCATCTGCATATGTATGAATGGAAGATGCATTGCAGGCAAATGGTAGGTCATTAAGGAAGATGGAGACTAGGACTGGACCCAATACAGACCCTTGAGGGACACCCATGTTAATAGGGACAGGAGGGAAGATGGAGTCAGAGATTCTGACTAATTGTGTCTGGCTAGTTAGGTAAGCATTAAACCAGTTTGTGGTGGAATCAGACAGACCAGCTGAGGAGAGGGAGTTGAGTAAGAGGGTGTGTGAGACTGTTCCAAATGCCTTGGCAAGATCGACAAAGGTTGCAGTTGTGATTTGACCACTGTTCATCCCTGAGAGGATTGAATCAGTAAGCCTAATCAGAGAGGTAGTGGTAGGGTGGTGTTTCCAAAAGCCAGATTAGCAGGGGTGAAGAAATTAGAGTTGGAGAGATAAGATGATAGTTTGGTAAGAACCAGACATTCTTGCAGTTTAGCTAGAGCAGGAAGGAGTGAAATGGGGGTTATAGTTCCCTGGTGAGGAGGTATCACCGCTCTTGGGTAAGGGAAGAATGACAGCATGCTTCCAACTGGTGGAGATGGCAGCCAAGGAAATTGAGAGGTTGAAAGAACAGACAAGGGGGCTGAGATAGCCAAGGCAGAAAGGTATAGTAGCTTAGCATCTAGGCCATCAGGCGAGCTGCTTTTGATAGGATTCAGGACATACAAGGCCTCCAGCATATCAGTCAGAGTAATTTTGGAGAAGGAGAAATTATTAGCTAGAAATGATGAGCAAGTGGGGTTGGTTGGTGCAATCAGGGTCGAAGCTGGTATGGTGGCTAGTAAAGTAGAGGCACAGGAAGTGAAGTAGTTGTTGAAAGCAGCAGCAACACTAGGGTGATCAGAAATCAGGGAGTTGTTTATATTGAGAAGAGGAGAGGGAGGGCTAGCAGTAGGAGAGAAGAAGGAGTGTATAACTTTCCCAAATTTGGAGGGATTATTAAGGTTGGAATGAAAGGTGGAACTGAAGTACTTGGCCTTAGCCAAGCATGTAGCTATTGTGCACTTATTTTTAAGGAAGTGGTAAGCTTCATAGTCTTTGAGAAGCTTAGAGCATTTATGGATTTTTCAAACATGATCACGCATTTTTGGCATGTGCAGAGTAGGGCAAAAATTACAGTTTGTAAATTATCCATTACAGATACTTAGAAAGGAGACGAATGGAGACGGTACTGATGGTGGAAGAATTTAATGATTAAAACAATAATCATAGCGAGATATTACAGGTGGTGCTTCTTTCATTCTTAATTCTTAATTCTTCATTCTTCATTCTTCAAACTAACAGTGTATAGTGGCTTGCTTATATAGTGGAAAACAGACAGCATCATTTCCTATGGTTGTCTATGATTGGTCCAAGACAAGTGCAAACATTAACTTAAAGGGCAATTCTCTTTTTAGCTAATCTATTAGTCAGTACAAATGTATTGATAGTGTACATTATACTACTATACAAGGATAGTAATAATTGTCATTACCAGTTACTAAGGTTTAGGAGGAAGAAATAGATTTGCACTTAGAAATGTGCATACAGGCTTTTTAGCCTGTAGTCAGAAGGGTAACTTGAACTCTATCCCTGTATTTCTATTTTTGCAGACACTTAAAACACCTGTTTTCTGTTACTCACATGATCAGCACAAATATCAAAAGATACTCGAATATTACAGCTTGTGGCTCAGTTAAACTTGTAGCTTTGCAAGTTTTAATATGATCCAGCTTTATAGATCAATATTAGTTACAGAAACACCTTATGTTTTAGACCAAAATAAGGTTTAGGCTGAAATATTGGGACACATTTCTTTATCCCTTATTACAGCATGCTATAAGTTCTGAAGAGATCCAAGAGAGGTGACTCCCTTGGACCTTGATTCATGGCATTGAGGCATGCTGGTTCCAGACATTGAGGACATTGCTTCTGATATAGTCTGCCACTGCATCTAGTGAGCTTGCAGATGCAATGAAGGACCAGTTAGTATATACCAGATTGCATAGGAGGGTGGCAATGTTCAGAAACTTATATGAATGGATTTGTAAGGTCTTATGAGGGGCTTTCATTTTATGAACTTTGCATACCAGGAAGGTCATACAATGGTCACTAAGGGCGTCTGCTAGTATTCCAGATTTGATGACCCTGTGGGGGTGTGAGGGGAGGGCCCAGTCAATTAATGACTGATTACTCATCTTGTGATTTGACTGAGTTGGGTCATGCATGTGCTGGGTTACATTGAAGGCGTGTATTTCATTTTGCACTTTGTTTTGAGTGGGAGTAGTCCAGTTCAGATTAAATTTGCCCATAATGTATAATTCACCCGATGTGGTGTGGGATACTATAGAGCTTATAAGGTCTGTAGTAGTTGAGGAGTGGATGCTAAGGCAGCAGTAGGCACCTGCTACAAAAATGGGTTTAGAGAATTGGAGGGAGAGCTGTAAAATCAACACTTCATAGGGTTTAGGTACAGAGATGGAAAAGATAGAGGTGAATTGGATGGATGAGGAGTTGTAGATTGCCACACCTCCACCCCTCCCTATCCAGTCTTGGCAGGATATTGTAAAGCCAGAGATGGAGAGAGAGGAGTCAGAAATATTTTTGCTAAGCCAAGTTTCAGATAGGATGATTATATCAGGTCTGAACGAAGTAACCAAAAGTTGGTGTAAGTCCACTTTAGGAGGGAGGCTGTGTATATTTAGGTGTAGAATTTTGAGGCCATGAGGAAATTTGGTAAGACACAAGAGGGAATTGCCAGCAATAGGGGATTGAGGGCAGAGGTATTTACTTGGAATGGTCCAGGGTTAGGGTTTATATCCCCAGTAGATAGGAGCAGAAGCACAATAATAGTAAAGTGGAGTTTGGCACTCTTGAACCAAGATGAGGTGAATGAATGACAGAAGAGTGGGCTAGTGGGATAGGCAGAGGGGGGCTGGAAGCCAAGCATTAGTATTAGAGTGTGATACATGGTCATTTGTATGAGTGAGGCACAGAGTCAAAAGGGGCAAAGTGCCCATCTGTGTGTGTGAGGAGAGGGGGTGATAGCATAGATGAAGGCAGTGGGATGGAGAAAGGTGTAGCAGAGCAGTGTTTGTATGGTAGAGGGATGTGAGGTGGTACATGTAGATAGAGGGGAGAGCAAGGGCAGAGAGGAGCAGGAGAAGGATCCTGGGTGTGACAGACAAAATGGTGGGGTTACTAGAAGCCAGGGAAGCTCAGTGGGGTGAGAAACTAATACACATATAATTGGCTGAATGGTGCTGTGACTGACACAGAGACAAATATCGAGGCAGGTCCTAATACTACCAACTCAGTCCTAGCTAGTCCTCAAAGCCACTAGAACTGCATCTGTTTAGCACACTGAAGGAACAGTGGAACTGAAGTGGTAAGGACCTTTAAGAAGACTGTTACTTTCATGGGGGTTTAGCTGAACAGCTTTTGAAAGTAGTACTGGGGACGTATCTAGGTGGGGGGAGGAAGAGTATTTAATAGAGGTCGGAGCCTGGGAGTATGGGTGGGACAAATTATTACTCCAGAAAAGACTGGGGAAACAGAATGAATTGAAAACCAGGTGAGGCAGCATTAATTGCCAGACTGGCTCAACTCGCTGTTTAAAAATCAGTACGAGTAGAGCAGTCAGCGGGTGCCAATAGAGAGCCACGTCCAAGACTACTGGCCTATCGTATTAGCTTTTTCCAAGCTGTGCTTCCTTGGGAGATGGATGCTGTACCTGACTGCATGGTGGGTGGGCCGAAGAGAGTGCACAGGTGGCTTGGAAATATGCTGCTGGTCTGTGGGGGGCCTGCTCTGAGTGGGTTGGAGTCCTGACTGCTTGGCGAGTGGGCAGAATTGAGTGCACAGGTGGCTTGCAAATATGCCACCACTGCAGGTCCATGGGGGAACCCACTATGAGCAGGTTGGAGTCCTGACTGCTTGGTGAGCGGGCAGAAGAGAGTGCACAGGTAGCTTGGAAACATGCCACCACTGCTGATCCATGTGGAGCCCGCTCCGAGTGGGTTGGAGTCCTGACTGCTTTGTGTGCGGGTCAAAGAAAGCATGCAGGTGGCTAGGAAATATGCCACCATTGCTGGTCCATGGGGGCCTGCTCTGAGGGGGTTAGAGTCCTGACTGCTTGGCAAGCGGGCAGAAGAAAGCGCGCAGGCAGCTTTGATATACACTGCCAGCGCTGGTCCGTAGGTAGCCCACACTGAATGAGTTGGAGTCCTGACTGCTTGGTGGGCAGGCTGAAGAGAACATGCAGGTAGCTTTGAAACATGCCACTGCTGGTCCGTGGGGGGCCCACTCCTAGTGGGCTGGAATTCTGACTGCTTGGCATGCAGGCCGAAGAGAGCGCACAGGCAGCTTGGAAATATGCCAGCACCGCTGGTCCGTGGGGGGCCCACGCTGAGTGGGTTGGAGTCCTGGGAGGGAGCCAGGGCATAATCATAGGTTGCTAGATCAGAAAGCCATCTGTGTCCAGTAGCATCTGGTTAAACTGTGGTTTGGACATATGTTAAAAGATTGTTATCGGTCTTGACCAAGATTATAGCACCATTCAAGTATTCATGAAATTGGTCAACTATAGCCCACCTAAGAGTGAGAAATTCTAATTTACACACTGGATAGTTTTTCTATGAAGATGTCAGATTTCTGCTAGCAAAGGTGACATGACGCAGTCCTTCCATGTGTTCTTTACAGAGTACTACTCTGAGACCACTCAAACTGGCATCGGTATGTAACACATAAGTTTTGGATGGATCAGCATAAGCAAGTATGGGAGCGTGAGTCAGTCTGTAAATTATTTCTTCAAAAGCAATGTCACAATCGGGCATCTATCTCTGCTCAAACGGCTCATTTGGCCTGAAATAGGTCTTCTCAGCATCTTTGTCAGTGCCCCTCTTAAATGTTTTGTACATAGGCAGATACCCTTGAGTTAAGTTTAGTAGGGGGCAGATTACCTTGGTATAGCCTTTAACAAACTGGCAATAATAGCCGCAGAATCCAAGAAGCCTTTGGAGTTCTTTCAGGTTGTTGGGCTTTGTCCAGCTGGTTAAGGCTTCCACCTTACTGAAGTCTGTTTGTATGCCTTTTGATGACACAATGTAACCCACGTACTTGACAGAACTCTAGAAAAACTGGCATTTGTCAATGGATAACTTATGACCAAACTCTTCAAGTCTATCCAATACTTTGATTAAGCGAACCTCATGCTCCTTGAGAGTTTTTCCAAAAACTGTGATATCATCAAGGTAGATGAAACATTCCAAGAGATTGATATCTCCCACTGCACACTCCATTAGTCATTGGAGAGGCTTGGCAGAGGACACCAGAAAAAAGGAGTGATGTGTGACTGGACTTCTCTACTGGGACTAAAGAAGTAGAACTCTTCTACTGGGACTTTTAATTTAGGGTAAAAAAACAAAAAAAATAGTGTTTGTCTCAGTTAGTTAAAGTGGTTATCTGAACAGTTATCTCAATCAATCAATCAATCTAAATCTTTATTTATTCAGGAGAACATCATTGAGCAAGGCTCATTTATAAGATGGACCTGATAAGGTCAAGGTTCAATAGTTGATACAAAACAGATACATCATGCACTTTATGAGACAGTTATACATACAGAGGGAAAATAACGATTATAACACAATGGTTTACAGTGAATTCACATGTTAAAACTCAGTTACAGGAAAGTTAAGCTAATATTTACAGTATATACAGTACATACATATCCTAATGGGGGCCATGGCAGACACACAACATAATGAATACTAGGATGGTGAAGGTAATATTGGGTGCCATAAGATGGGGGTGCCTGTCTGGAAGGAATATGCCATATATGGTTTGGAAGTGAGATCTGTGAGGTGACAATTCTAGCTCTAGCGGTAGCAACTGCATTTCTCTGTGAAGAAGACTGTACATTGCTGTTTAAAGGATGCAAATGGAATGATAATGGACAGTTTTAGGGAATTTTGTAGGGTGTTCCATGCTATAGCTAGAGAATAGCTGATTGCTGCCCCCCTAGCCTGGTGTTGAATTTGGGCACTTTGAGCAGGATGATGTTGTTGCTGCTTAGGGCATAGGAGCTAGGAATGGTCTGGGTGAAGCAGTCCAGGATATAGTTTGGAAGTTTTTTTGATAAAGTTCTGTAAATCCATAGTGCTGCATTTCTGCTCCTTCTGATATGAAGGGAAACTCATCCAACTGCATCATAAAGAGAGCAATGATGGGTATTATATGGCAGATCTGTAATGAACCTTATTGCTCTATGATATAAGGTATCCAACTTGTGAAGGTAGGAGATGGGGCAGTGACTATAAAGGAAGTCTGCATAGTCAATAACTGATAATAAAAATGGCCTGGACTAACCTCATCTTTGAGTTTCTGTTAAGGAAGGGTTTTGATCTATAGAGAAGTCCAAGCCTTTGGCGAAGCTTTTTCAACAGTTCATCTAAATGATGAGTGAAGTCAAGTCTGCTGTCAATCCATACGCCTAGGTATTTGAAGTTTTCAACATAATCCAGATTTTCTCCAAGTATAGTGCATAGCTGGGGGAGAGTGATTGAAGAGGATGTGCTGGTGGAGTTTTGATTTGTGAACATCATTGCTTTAGTTTTCTTTGCATTTAACAGAAGCTTTTTCTCGAGTAGCTGGTGTTGTAACAAGGAGAATTCTGTTTGTAGGATTTCACGAGCAACTGCAGGTGAAGGGTTGCTGACATACAGCACAGTGTCATCAGTAAAGAGGTGTACTGAGGAATTGGTAAGGGTTGAATCAATGTTATTTATATAAATGGCAAAAAGGATAGGACCCAGAATAGAACCTTGGGGGACTCCTCTTGACAGTGGTTTTAATGGGGATAGGTCACCTTCAGCTTTTACCTGCTGTGACCTACTGGTCAGGTAGCATCTGAACCACTTAAGGGAGGGTGGATCTAGACCAAGGGAGTGCAGGTGTATATCTAGGTGTAAATCTCAGGTGGCTGAATGGGCTTGATTGCTGTGCAGTTTAACTTACTTGTAGAAAGATCTAGTAAGTAGGGGGAGTGGCTTAGCTAGAAGGAAACTAGATTTAAACACTGCCTTAGAAAGATTCTGTCAGAGGCTTGGCAGAGGACACCAGAAGGAAGGACTGCTGTGTGACTGGACTTCTCTACTGGGACTAAAGAAGTAGAACTCTTCTACTCTCTACAGTCTTCTCAAAAATTATATTGCCCACCTTCTTTTCCCCCCAAAGCTAGTTCTACTTTTATAGGCACAGGATTTGACTGACAACAGGAACTTCCTGTTTGGGAGCAGAAAGTGAGTGATCACAGAGCTACCAAAGATGCACCATCCTAGAAGGGCAAGAGTAGTTCCTGGCCCCCTCTAGCTTCTGCAGGTCTGCCTCTAAGCAAGTAAGGGGTCTACAGAGAAATGTAGGATCTTCTTGTCTCAGAAGAGGACAATCAAGAGCTTAAAGGGAGTCACGTGATGGCACTCAGCTAGACTGCAGCTGAAGCCTTCAGCTCTGCCCTCCGGACGCTTCCCTTTCCATATTTTGTCATCTTTTGGAGCTTTTAACACCTGAAAACTGTAAGATATGCTCACTAACCTTCCTAGTGGCTCTTCGGTGGCAAGTTTGTGACCGACGACTGTGAGTTTGTCCCGAGATGGAGGTCGATGTTAAACAGGCCGCGGTTCAACACACACCACCTGCATCACCCGAAAAAGCGGCCAAAAAACAGAAAAACCAACCAAGTGCGAAATTGGAACGCGGAGCAGACAAAATCCAGACACCCAGCCCGCTCTCAGAAGAAAGGTTCCTGCAGGAGCTGACCCCTCTGAAGGATTTGCTTCACGAACTAAGCGGAGAGCTCAAGTCCCTTAGAAGTGACCTGGTCTCAGTTTCCACTCGGGTGGCCGACGTTGAAGCCAGGGCCTACTCGCTTGAGCAGTAGAGAGACAGGACTGACAGGGAGATGCAGGGATATAAGCAACAGATCAAGAAATTGCAGGAGAAGGCCGAAGATTTAGAAGGAAGAAATCGGAGGAACAACTTGCTAATTTTAGGCCTACCTGAGGCCGAGGAGGGCCCTGATATGCTTATGTTCCTCCAGAAGTTCCTGGTAAAGGTAGTGGGGCCTTCGCCTGTCAGCTCCATGTACCATTTAGAGCGGGCCCACCGGTCCCTGAGGCCTCGTCCCCCACCGGGATCTTCTCCACGCCCTATTATTGTTAAGTTCCTGAGCTATATCGAGCATCAGCATGTTTATAGTAAAGCCTGGGAACTAAAGGAGATTTTGTGGTGATCGGCTAGGCTAAGGATATCCCACGATCTACCGAAAGAGACTAGGGTCAAAAGAGTGGCCTACCACGGGGTGGTCCAGAAGCTGATCGCGGCCGCCATACCCTTCAGAATGACCTACCCTGCGACGCTCCAGGTCACCATAAACAGATCATCTACCTCCTTTAATACTCTGGAGGAGGCCTTGAAAGACCTCGCGGCCAGGCTCCCGGATCTGTTCAAGAATCCTGGTTGAAGGTCACCTACTAGACTTTAACTGCGCTGGATGGACTGGTGCTGTGGACTTGCCAACTGCTAAGAGACTCTCATCTTGTCACTTTGCAAGTACCTTTCATTTTATTGGCCCCCCCTCCTTTGTCTTTCCCTTAATCTACTCCCCCCCCTTCCCTGCCTCTTTGTTTAATCTGTTTTATTTTTTTTTTACGATTAAACGTAAGGTCAAATTTGATGCTGGGCTGAGATCCTGCCCTGTTAGCCCCCCTCCCGTCCAGTAGGTCTCTTACCTGGTGGTTCGGGAGGGAGAAGGGCTGTCCAGGCTGTGGGGTGTCTCGCCGGGAAAGAAGCTCCGTTTTTGGGCCACTGGGCGCGTTTATCTGGATCCCATCTGTGTGGTAGTGGTTCCCTTGGGGACACTTCCGGGCGGTGGGACCGGTTTGGTCCATGACGGTTTTCGCTCCCTCCGGCAACATAAGGCCTGCTGGTTTAGTTTTTAGATGCAGGTATCGACTCGCCTTATGGAGGATATGGTCGGGGATGATTTCCAAGAGGGTGAGTGTCCCTTCATGTCTTCATGTTGGGGGAGCTGTTGCAGTTTAACCTTCGGGAAGGGGGCTATATACTCGTGGAGGGGTAATGTCCTCCTCACCATCGGAAATGGTTCTTTCGTTCCTTCCTCGAGGAAGATATGGAAATCGGAAGGGCCGGGCGGGTGGGCTATCAGAGGCTCGCTGGATGTGTATTATGAGCCTAATTTTGGGGGTTGTAACTTCACCCGGTGCAGAGGTTCTGGTCAGATACCTTGTGGGGGGGGACCTGATGTCCGTCGCAATGGAGATTTGGTCACCACAGCCCTCCCAGGGCTTGGTTCTCTATCTGGAGGGGGCTGGAAGTTCGCCATGGGGGTTGGGAAGCTGGAGCTCCTTAATCTTTCTGTAGTACTAATTGGATCGTTGCTCTGGCTACTCATTGTATATAGTTTTTGTGTGGGGTCTATGGGCTTTGAGTATGGGGGTGGATGGGTCAGTCTTTATTGCACTCAGTTGTTGGATGCTGGTAGAGTGTTTGGGCAGCAGGGGTGGGGGTCGGGGTAGGTCCTTCAGGTATTGGGAGGAGTTGATGGGATAGTTCTTGTAGTATCTGGATGTATGATGTTGGTGGGGTATTTGGGTTGTGGGGGAGGGATTGGGGCGGTTACTAGGGCTATTGTTGGGTTTCTTATTAATGATATCCTCATTGTCATCTGGTTATGTGATATATGTGAGTATATTATCAGTCATTTTCGGATTATTCTGTGTTATGCTAATGAGAATTTTTTGGATGTTGGGGATACTCCCGAGGGATGGGGGGGTTCGGGTTTGTACTTGTATGTGGATGGGAGGGGGGGCCTTTCATGGTTTGCCAGCCTTAACTACGCTGTAGTGTTTCTGGGTCTGCTTGTTGGGGTCTGTGTCATCGATATGGGAACTTCGAGGTTATGGGCTGGCAGAGATATTCGGGATCTGGCTGGTATGGGGGGGGGCTTCCTTCTGTTCTGGGTGTGTAGTTTTCCTGAGCATACCATTAAACTGTTCTGGCTAATTGGCACTATATTATTAGTTCTTAAATGGCTATTAACAGAATCAAGTTAGCCTCTTGGAATGTGCGCGGACTCAGGGATCAGGTCAAGAGGGCACAGATTTTTAATCACTGTCTGTTAATTCAGGTGGATATCCTTTTGCTTCAGGAGACGCACCTGAGCCATACAGACACCAAGTTCTTATCTCATTCGGGTTTTTCACAGGTATTTCTGGCTGGTGCTTCTAATCTGAGTAAGGGGTAGCAATCCTGATTAAAAAACATGTTGTTTTTGTGAAAGAGCTGGTGGTCTCTGATCCAGATGGGCGGTTTATTCTGGTCAAGAGTCTTCTGAATGGGTGCTTAGTGACTCTGGGTTCTGTATATGGCCCAGTTGGAGGCTGTTCAGAATTTTTTATGACCCTAGTAGGTAAGATCAGTAACCTCCTTCCCTCCCATCTCATATTGGGTGGCGACTGGAATGTTCCCCTTTCATCTACCTTAGATAAGGAACCTCAAGATAACCGTCCCCCTACTCTGGTTCAGAGGTCTCTTCAGGATCTGATCTCAGTGTTAGGGGTATGTGATCCCTGGAGAATTTTGAACCCCTCCTTTCGGGCTTTTTCCTATTTTTCCCAGCCGCATAGCTCCAAGTCGAGGATTGACTATTTCTTAGTCAGTAAGGCCCTATTACCGAATGTTTTTCTTTCTGGCATTGACCCAATTATCCTCTCAGACCATGCCGTGGTCTGGATTACCTGCTTCCTGGACCCTGAATTTGGTAGAGATACTATTTGGCGGTTAAATACTCAACTGCTTAAGGACCCTTCTATTGTTTCGTCTATTAGGTCCCAGATCTCTCTTTTTCTTGTTGATAATCTTGATTCCACCCCGAGGTTTGATATTGTCTGGAGCTCATTGAAATGCTATCTTAGGGGAGAGCTGATAAAGATGGCCTCGGCTAGGAAGAAAGCTAGGTTGGCAGATGCCTCTGCTCTGCTAAATAAAATTACTGAGTGAGAAGCTAATTATTCCCTAACTTCTTCTCTAACCTCTCTTAAGGCTCTTCTTGCTGCTAAACGGGAGTACTCAGACCTTCTAAAGGATAAGATAGAGTACTGCTTTATGAGAACTCAGGCCAAATACTATGACTATGGGGAAAAAGTGGGGAAACTCCTGGCTCTACGCCTTAAGACTCTCGAAGGTTCGAGGATAATTCCAACCCTGATATCCTCTTCTGGTTCTATTGCTACATTCCCCAGAGGTGTTGCCGAAATTTTTGAGAGATATTATATAAACCTTTATAGTAGTCCTACATTACCCATGCCAATTTCGAGCATTACCTCGTACTTAGAAAGTATGGACATTCCCTGTCTGGCTCTATCCCATTACCAAATTTTGACTGCCCCTATTTCTTTGGAGGAAATTGAAAAGACCATTGCCTCGCTGACTGTAGATAAAGCACCAGGGCCCGATGGCTTTCCGGCCAATTTCTATAAGACCTTCTCTAAAGAGTTGGCTCCATTGCTCCTCAAGCTCTACGACCTTTTTTTGTATGAGGTTGATATTGATCTCACCTTGTTCGAGGCCACAGTTATATTGATTCCCAAGCCAGATAAAATCCTTATGGACCCAGCAAATTACCGGCCTATTTCCCTTCAGAATTATGATGTTAAAATTTTTGCTAAGATTCTTGCCGAGCGAATCAAAAAAAGTTTGGCTGGGCCTACTTAGCCCTGAGCAAGTGGGCTTCGTTGTGGGTAGGTCGTCTGCTGACCACTTGAGAATCCTATCCCATCTCTCCCGTCATGCTCAAACAATTTCGTATCCTGTGGCTTTGGTCTCGTTGGACGCCAAAAAGGCTTTTGACCGGGTCGACTGGACCTTTTTGTGGGCAGTTTTGGGGAGAATGGGATTCCCAGAATCATTCCTTAATATGGTGAAAGTCTTGTATAGATCCCCTTCGGCCAAAATTTATTGTAATGGGGTCTTTTCCTCTTTGTTTCGGTTATATACGGGCACCAGACAGGGTTGTCCTCTCTCGCCCCTTTTGTTTAATTTATATCTGGAACCACTCTTAATTAAACTTAAGGCTTCTCCTTTGGTTAAAGGCTGTAGGCTTTTACAACAGGAGTCTGTTCTCTCTGCTTATGCTGACGATATTCTCCTTCATCTGGAGTACCCAAAGGAGTCTCTTACTGCGGCAATTGGACTTATTAACCAGTTTGGTTCCATTTCCCGTTATAAGTTAAATATCTCTAAATCGGAGATTCTTCCACTTAATGTTTATACCTGTAGACAAGATTTTACCTCCTTTGGTATGAGGTGGTCCCCTAAATCTATCAAGTATTTGGGAATTCATTTTGCTACCGAACCCTCCATATTGAGGAACTTGAATTTAGACAGTATAAGAAGATGTATCCAGCAGGATCTGAAGCGGTGGTCAAAGCTCCCCATCTCCCTCTGGGGCCGGATTAACATTATTAAAATGAACATTCTCCCTCAAATTTTTTACCCTCTTAATTTGTTAAATTTGTGGCTTCCTATCACATATCTTCAGCAATTTCACACTATGTTCTCGGATTTTATCTGGTCTGGGAAGGTAGTTCGACGCTCTTATGCCAAGCTTTCACTTCCTAAAAAGAAAGGTGGACTCAAACTCCCTAATCTTGTTTTCTATTATTGGGCTGCCCACCTTTCGAAGCTTGGAAAATGGCTTTCGACGGATCGTAGTTTGGATTCCCCGTCCTGGCTCCAGGTGGAACGCTCAATACTTTCTAAAGCTAGACTTGATACCCATGCAATATATTTTGTTCCTTTGGTGGAGCTAGAGCGGAGGATAACCGAAAATGTGATCCTATCATCTCTTAAGATGCTGGCTCAATGTCTGGTGTCCCTAGGCATCTCGGCTCCCTCGGATTTTGGGCAGCCAGTTGTTCTCAACCCTAGTATCAAGCTGGGCAATTCTTGGATTACTCCTGAATGGCTTCCACAGATTGCTGAGGCCAAAGTAGGAAGCTTTTATTATCAAGGTTCTCTTCTGACCTCTGGGGATATCTTGGACAAATTTAACATTCCTAGAAGGGATATCTTTAAAGTTTACCAACTGAGACATCTTTTAGTTGGTCGATTTGGTACCACCTTCACGGAGCCTAGAGCTCACCCCTTTCTCTCTGAGATCTTCCATCTTGCTTCTCAGCCTCACTCTATATCTTTAATTTACTCCTATCTTCTTAACTATAGGTTCCCTGAAATAAGTGAAGGTTCCTGTATCTGGTCCTTATTACTACCTGAGTGTACGCTAGACTGGCACCGTATTTGGAAAGACTTGCACAGGTTTCACACACAAGATAGATTTAGGTTAACTCAATATTATATTGTCAATAATTTGTATTATACTCTGATGAAACTATGTAGACTCAAGAAACTCTCCAGTTCTAACTGTTCTAGGTGTTTGCGTGAGGAGGGTAATCTCCTTCACGTCTTCTGGGCCTGCTCTAAGGTTGCCCCTTTGTGGACTCTTATTAGGGAAAATCTGGATCCCCTTTTGGGTTTATCAACTTATTTCACTCCTGTGATCTGTATTCTAGGGGACTATTCTCAGATAGACAGCGCAGAGCGACGATTTTGTATGGCCCTGGTGTCCATGGCAGTCAAGAGGCTTGTTCTGAGGCATTGGATGGATCATCTGGCCTTGTCTTATGCTGAGTGGATGACTGAGTTTAGTGCTCTTCTTCACTTGGAGAGTTTGATTGCTTGTTTACATGGTCATGTGGACTTGTTCCAGAAGAGGTGGGGTAAGTTACAGACTCTGGCTTTGCTCTAGCAAGCCGATGCCCGATCCCTGTAGTCTGCCATTCCCCTTAGTGATTTTGGTTTGCTTATGTGCCCAGGACTGTGTTGATTAATGGATGCTCTGTCCTATGGAGAAGGTGGTCTGCACCCAGAACATGTCTGATTTTGTTAAGAAACAATGGGTGTGGGGGGGGTTATGGCTGGGTTATCTGGCCTGTTATATGGCTGGGGTTCTCGTCTGTCTGCCAGCCTTGACCGAGGGGGCGGGTTTCTGTGGTGACTGGGGGAGGTGGGGGGAGACTGGGGGGTTGGGTGGTGGGTGGGTTGATGAGAGGAGGAGGGGAAGGGGTTTATTTGTTATACTGTAAGCTCTTGTTGTGGTTATTGCCTTTTTTGTATTGGAAAAATTTAATAAACTTGAATTTCAAAAAAAAAAGAGCTTAAAGGGCACAGAGGCAGTAAGAAAGTAGAGAAAGAAGGAAAAAAAACAGAGGAAACAGTAAGGATTCCAAACAATAGTGAAGGGGACAGAAATAAGACATGATGGGAGTGGTGCAGTGCAGTGGCTGTGGAAAAGCAGTCTTCCAGGAGATGTTCTGGAGGATACAATGTTGTCCCATCTGCAGACACCTCTCTGGGCTGAGGGGGAATTTGCTCATCTCCAGGCTGAGTTGGCCAGGATTTGTTGGACCTCCTCTTCCATCCAGGGACACCAGGGTCACTGCCATTGTCTCAGAGGATGCCAAGAAAGAGGAGCAGTTGGACCACAGTGGGCTCAGGGAGGATGAGGGTGGTGGAACAGAGGCACATCCCTCCAGTTGTACCTCTCCACAATTCTTATGCCATTCTGGAAAAGTGTGGTTTCTCTAACAAGGCATCCACAGTGGAGACCATGGAGAATGTGGGGAACCTCCACAAAGGAGACCCACAGGAGGGTGGCATGGGAACCCACAGGGGAAGGAAACAACTCCTGGTGGGGACTCCATTGCTAGGAAGGTAGAACTGGGGGAGGAAGGGGAGAGGGAGGTAAGGTTCCTGCCTGGTGCCATGGCTTAGAGGGACAGGGAGCGAATCCTCAGGATTGCCGGATCAGCTGCACAAGGGAGGGAGCTAGATGTCATTGTCCACCTAGGGACAAATGACCTGGCTAAGAAATGGATCAGAGCAGTGCAGAAAGAGTTTGTGGAATTGGGGAGAGGCCTTAGACAAGTAGCATGCATGGTAACCTTCTTGGAGGTGCTGCCTGTCTATGGCGTACAAGGGGCTAGGGTGCTCCACACCAAGGGATTCAATCAGTGGTTGAAAAACTGGTGCAGAGCTCAGGGATTTGGCTTCATTGGGGACTGGGGGTCCACCTGGAGTGAGGAAAGCCTATACGTGCATGATGGGCTGCATCTGTCCAGGAGAACCAGGATCCTAGGTGATAGGTTTAAATGCTTCATTGGCAAGTATTTAAACTAGCCAAGGGGGGAGGCACTGGAAAGGAGCAGGGAAATTCTAGACCCTCCAAAAAAGTCATGGTAGTAAGTGCAGTAAACACCAACATAGAGATGTCAATAGGGGGAAGGGCAGGGGTAAGTGGAGAAAGTGGCCGAGGTAAGAAGGACAGGGATGGGGCAAAAAGGAGTAAGGTCATCGGGAAATGGAGGATAATGAGTACCAATGCCCGTAGCCTGAGCAACAAGCCTCCTGAACTGGTGGCCTTGATGGAAGAAGGATGCCTGGATATCGTAGCAGTCACAGAAACATGGTACACAGAGAACCATGACTGGGATGTTAACATACCAGGGTACATAACCTACAGGAGAGACAGAGAGAGGAGAAGAGGGGAAGGAGTAGCTCTCTATGTAAAGGAAAAGATAAAAGCAACTGAACAAAAGAGTAAACAGGGAGGAGCAGAGGCACTGTGGGTCATCCTGGAGACTGGAAGTGGCACCACAATCTGCACTGGGGTTGTATACAGACCCCCAGGTCGGGGGGGGGGAAGGACAAGGATATGATAGAAGGCATTCTTAGGATGGCAGAGAAAGGGGAGATACTGTTGATGGGAGACCTTAATATGCCAGATATTAATTGGAGCACACTTGCTGCAGCCACATCCAAGAGCAGAGCCATTCTTGATGCCCTGCAGGTGGCGTGCCTCAGACAGCTAGTTTTGGAACCCACTTGTGAGGGAGCAATCTTAGACCTCATAGTCTCAAATGGGGACAGTGAAAGGATCTCAGATCTAGAAGTGGGTTGCCATCTGGGAACAAGTGACCATCAAACAGTATGGTTCATGTTAAACTCAGCTACAGAGCCAAGCAAAACAAAAGTGAGGGTACTGACACCATATGTGGTAGGGTGAAGGTATATGTGGGCAGTCAAAAGAAAAAATGTCTCACTACTTCTTGCGATTTTCTTCAGTTTTAATTAGTTCCTCTTTCAGACATCACTCACATCAAGATAACACCAGAATGGCATAATATTGTTCTCATCTTACACTTCCATTTCGACAGCAGACATTAGAACAGATGGCATCATCTCATGTTTATAAATCTTCTAGATGAGGCAATAAACAGGCGTAAACATCAAACAGGATATTCTGGCAGTTCTAAATCTTCCATTCAGAACATGAAATAGCACAGTTTTTCAAAGAACTCCAAAGAGTACTTTTCAGCAGTATCTAGAGCACACCTCCAGGCCCACAGCACAACAGGATCTGAATCTCCACCTGGATATTAATCTCCCTAACTGAATCAAATGTTCACCCTTTTATACCTAGACAGGGTCAGGTGTCCTTAAAACTCCACTCCTACTTACAATTTTTAATTACGTTGCTTTATATTTTAATTCTTTATTTTATTTTAAAGACATTATGTCTTTTTAAATTCATATAATAACATATTCCCTCACTCAGAAATAATTTATTTCTTTTCTAAACGTTTTAAACTCCATTTCTAAAGACAAGGAAGCACCACCCCTTCCTCACAATACTTAAGAAAGGAGAGAATGGCCGGCCGGCTCCTAGAACAAACAAAGACGCCAGCAGCTGAAATACTCCAATTACTTATGTCCACAATTCCAGGAAAGAATCCATCCCCAAAACCCAAAGAAAAAGCTACTACTAATAGATCCAAAAACCGGAATATTATTTTAGACTGCACGAACATGCGCACAATCACACTTATGTGCCGTTTTACCGATTGTTCGAACTGCAACCATAAGTATCCAAATCACAGGGTCCAAACAACAAAGACCCTTTACAAGCACTTACCCCAAGGTCCACGCCAAGGAATCATATCCTAAAAATCTCAAAAGTACTATCACCAGCTCCAAATTTATCTAACTTCCTCACTTAAAGGGGAAACTCCCAAATATACCAGAAAAAGAAAAACAAATCTCTATCCCCATATATTATTATCTTTTCATAAATTAAATCTCACAGAGCCACTCTGTGACACCAAGGTCTTAATATCCCCAACTCAGCCTCCAGTCGGCAATGAGGACGATAATTCTGCTTGGTCACCTAAAGCTGCGCTAGACAAGGCAGGCTAGCTACAACTTGAGTCAGGACAGTGGATTGCAGATCCCACAGTTCTGATCCTGGGGGTATCTGGGGAGGGTGGGATGAGGCCTGGAATGCCTCCCTACCAACAACGGGAGGTACATGCACAGCTGCAGGATGTGTTCGACACCTGCCATGAGACACCCTTGGCTCTGGCTGATACTCTGGTCCCTGTGATCACTACACATTGTGGAAATGTGGAGGTTGAGGCAGGGACAGAGCAGCCTCAAGACATTTCCCATGACCAAGTCTTCTTTTCCTCTATACAAGATGTTCTCTTGTCTGATTTTGTTGAAGGTGGATCTGCTCCAGTTTTCGCTGCTAGTTCACCACTGGGGCCTACAGAGATTTTGAACTATGTGGTTGACCAGCCACGCCTCTAAAACCTTCTTCTGCTAGTTTTGTTTCATAAACCAGTCTCTTTAGCTAAATGGTGAAATGCTGTGAGACTTCATTTCTTGAAGTATGCTTTGTTGAAAACTAATCCTGCATGGTCTCATTTTCAGGCAATCCCCATTACAAAGCAGTGTTTTAAAGTCATCATGGTACTGTTTTGGAATGAGGGGGTTAATGTTGAAGACATTACATTTTGGCTTACATAGAAACATAGAATTTGATGGCAGATAAGGACCGCTTGGCCCACCCAGTCTGCCCATTTCCCTACCTAATGGATAAGCTGCAGATCCTAGTTAACCAGCAGCCTACTTCTTCCTAACCCCATCCCCTAGAATTGCCTTATGACTGTCCCATGCATGCTTGAATTCCACCACTGTTTTTGACTCCACAACCTCCTCCGGAAGGCCGTTCCATGCATCCACAACCCTCTCTGTGAAAAAATACTTCCTTAAGTTACCTCTGAGCCGCCCCCCCTCTATCTTCAAATTGTGCCCCCTTGTTCTTGCACACCTCTTTTTTTGAAAGATGCTACCCTCTTGGACTTTGTTGATTCCCTTGAGGTATTTGAAAGTTTCTATCATGTCCCCCCTCTCCCTCCTTTCCTCGAGGCTATACATATTAAGCTCCTTAAGTCTCTCTTCATATGACCCTGCACCATTTTAGTTGCCCTTCTCTGGACAGCCTCCATCCTGTAGAAACATAGAAACATAGAAACAGACTGATGGCAGATAAGGACCACTAGGCCCATCTAGTCTGCCCATTTCCCTACCTAGGGGATAGGCCGCAGATCCTAGTTAACCAACAGCCTATATCTTCCTGCCCCCCACAAGAATTGCCTTATGTCTGTCCCATGCATTCTTGAATTCTCCCACAGTTTTAGACCCCACAACTTCCTCAGCAAGGCTGTTCCAAGCATCCACTACCCTCTCTGTGAAATAAGACTTCCTCACATTGCCCTTGAACCGCCCTCCTTCTATCTTTAAATTGTGTCCTCTTGTTCTTGCAAGTCTCTTTTTCTGAAAGATGCTACCCTCTTGGACTTTGTTGATTCCCTCGAGGTACTTAAAAGTTTCTATCATGTCCCCCCTCTCCCTTCTTTCCCAAGGGTATACATATTAAGCTCCTTTAGTCTCTCCTCATACGGCTTCTCTTGCAGACCCTGCACCATTTTAGTTGCCCTCCTCTGGACTGCCTCTATCCTGTCTATGTCCTTGCGGAGATGGGGTCTCCAGAACTGGACACAGTATTCCAGATGGGGTCTCACCAACTGTCTGTACAGAGGGATAACAACTTCCTGTTTTCTGCTGCTGATGCCTCTCCCTATGCATCCCAGTATACCCCCGGCCCTCCCTACTGCCTTCTCACATTGCTTGCTAACCTTAAGGTCATCTAATATGATTACCCCAGATCTCTTTCCTGTTTTGTTGTTGTTACTACCTCCCGCTCATTGTGTATTCTTCCCTGGGTTCTTGTTTCCCAGGTGCATTATTTGCACTTTTTGCATTGAATCCTAGCTGCCATACTTCTGACCATTCCTCCAACCTTGCCAAGTCCCTTTTCATCCTTTCCACGCCTCCTTGTGTATCAACCCTGTTGCAGATCTTTGTGTCATCTGCAAAAAGGCATACTTTTCCTTCCAGTCCCTCTGCAATGTCACTGATGAAGACATTAAAAAGGACTGGACCCAGTACTGAACCCTGCGGTACCCCACTAGTAACCGCCCTTTCTTCAGAGTGGACTCCATTTACAATTACCTTCTGTGTCCTGTTGTCCAGCCAATGTTTTACCCAGACTACCACCCTGGGACCGACTCCCAGGCTGGTTAATTTGAATATCAATCTTTTGTGTGAGACTGTGTCAAATGTCTTGCTAAAGTCTAGGTAGACCATGTCCACAGCCCCTCCCTGGTCTACTACTTTGGTCACCCAGTCAAAGAAATCTATTAGATTTGTCTGACATGACCTTCCCGCTGTGAACCCATACTGCCTTGGATCCTGTGCTCCACTGACCTCTAGGTACTCAACTATTCTTTCCTTCAGAAGTGACTCCATCACTTTCCCTACCACAGAGGTCAGACTGACAGGTCTGTAGTTTCCTGCCTCTGTCTTGGTCCCACTTTTGTGAAGGGGAATCACATCAGCCTTCCTCCAGTCCTCGGGTACCACACCATCCTCCCATGATTTATTAAAAGAGTAGCCAGTGGTTTCACTAGTTCCTTCCTTAATTCTTTTTAGAATTCTGGGGTGAATTCCATCAGGACCCATTGCTTTGTCCACCTTCATTTTAGAAGTTCTTGCAGAACCCTTTCTTCTGTGAAAGGACTGGGATTGACCCCCTATCAAGAGTGCTTCTGTTAATTGGATTAGGCACTTCCCTCCTCTTTTGTGAATACTGAGCAGAAATATTCATTCAGTATTCCTGCTTTTCACTGTCCCCTCTGCCCACCCACCGTTCATTCTATTCAGCCTCACTATCCCTCTCTTTGTCTTTCTACGCTGATGCACCTATAAAGGTTTTATCCCCTTCTTAACAGAGTTGGCTATCTTTTCCTCAGTTTGGGCCTTTGCTATTCTGACTTCCTCCTTGCTTCTTTCTGCCTTAACTGGTACAGCTCTGTCCTGCTCCTTCTGTGTTTCCTTATACTTCCGGAATGCTATCTTTTCTTCCTGACTTCCACAGCCACCTCTCTTGAGAACCATAGTGGCTTTTTCTTTCATTTTGATTTGTTTATTTGCTTCACACAAAGGCTTATTGCCTCTGTGATGGCAGTTTTGATAATTCCCCATTGTTGCTCCACACCTCCTTCTAGCCTGTTTGCTAGTGCTTTTCTGAGGCAGTCTCCCATCTTGCCAAAGTCAGCCCTCCTAAAGTCCAGTACCCTCACTTTTGTATGGCTTGACTCTGTAGCTGAGTTTAACGTGAACCACACTGTTTGATGGTCACTTGTCCCCAGATGGCAACCTACTTCTAGGTCTGAGATCCTCTCACTGCCCCCATTTGAGAGTATGAGGTCTAAGATTGCTCCCTCATGAGTGGGTTCCGAAACTAGCTGTCTAATGCCTGCCACCTGTAGGGCGTCAAGAATGGCTCTGCTCTTGGATGTGGCTGCAGCAAATGTGCTCCAGTTAACATCTGGCATATTCAGGTCTCCCATCAATAGTATCTCCCCTTTCTCTGCCATTCTTAGAATGCCTTCCATAATATCCTTGTCCATTCCTTCCCCCTGACATGGGGGTCTGTACATAACCCCTGTGTGGATTGTGGTGCCCTTTCCAGTCTCCAAGGTGACCCACAGTGCCTCCTCTCCTCCCTGTTTACTCTTTTGTTCAGTTGCCTTTATCCCTTCCTTTACATAGAGAGCTACTCCTCCCCCTCTTCTCCCCTGCCTGTCTCTCCTATAAGTTATGTACCCTGGTATGTTAACATCCCAGTCATGGTTCTCTGTGTACCATGTTTCTGTGACTGCTATGATATCCAGGCATCCCTCTGTATATGTCTTTGCAGAGATTGGGTCTCCAGAACTGCACGCAGTACTCCAGATGAGGTCTGACCAGCTGTCTGTACAGAGGGATAATAACTTCCTGTTTTCTACTGGTGATGCCTCTCCCTATGCATCCCAGTATCCCCCAGCCCTCCTTGCTACCCTCTCACATTGCTTGCCCACCTTTAGGTCATCTGATATGACTATCCCCAGGTCCCTTTCCATTTTTGATGTTGTTAGTATCTCACCCCCCCATTGTGTACTCTTCCCCTGGGTTTTTGTTTCACAGGTGCATTACCTTGCACTTCTTAGCATTGAATCTAAGCTGCCATACATTTGACCATTTCTCTAACTTTGCCAAGTCCCTTCTCATCCTTTCCATCCCACCTTGTGCATCAACTCTGTTTGCAGATCTTTGGGTCATCTGCAAAGAGACATACTTTTCATTCCAGTCCCTCTGCAATGTCGCTTATAAAGACATTGAAGAGGACCGGCCCTAATACTGAACCCTGCGGTACCCCACTAGTAACCCCCCTTTCTTCAGAGTGGACTTGAACGGAAATGTACCCTTTAGGGCAACCCAGAGCCAATTCTGGATTCTGAGGGTTTCTGGAATGGGGGCTGGCAGTATAAAATTAATTTGTTACAAAGTGAGGATGGCTTACAGCACCTGCCAAGCTGCTTTTATTTGGGTGGGACAAGTGCTTTATTTTCTACCCAGGGCAACTACGTCACTGTTACAAGTGTGGTTTTGGACTGCACCTGAGCAAGACTTGTGAGATAGTGAAATGTGTTCAGTATGGGGAATTGGGACATGTGATGTCTGACTGTCACCACCCTGCTAAGTGTTCCTTATACGAAGAGGCCCAATCTTATGTTAATTGTCCCTGGGCTGCTCAGAACAAGATCAATGGTGACTTCTGCATCCAAAATTTTTATATAAATACTGTGGTTAGGGCAGCTCAAAGACAAACAGCCTCACCCCTGCCCACTGGAGACCTCCAGTGGTTGCCAGTGAGGGTCACCCAGAGTCACTACCTCTGGCTTCAGATGTGCCTCTTCTGGTATCTAGTACCACTGTACCATATACAGTGGTCTCCATGGCTGACACTGTACTTCCAGACTTACCTCCACTGCATATCTCGATTCCTCCTCCACTTCCACCTGAAGAGACCTATACCCTTGTCTTTAATAGACATAGTAGTCTTAGATCCAGGACTGCTGGGAAAGTCCTGCCTAAACAGGATTAACTCTCCTTGAACAATCCCTTCTCGATATTGCAAGATGATATTGGTACAGGGTCAAATTCTACTTTTCTGCACTCCTCCCAGCCGGAAGGGACTTCGGATGTCAAAACTTCCTTTAGACCATTTAGAGGCAGTTAAGAAAAAGAAAAAACATTTAGGTACCCAGAAATGGTAGAAAAAGAAATGACACTGATATTCTCCTTCTGAAGGCTGACTCACTATGTCTGGTGCCTGTTACTGCTTTGCATGGCTCTGCGATACAAATTATGTGTTGCCTCACTAAATGTTAACAGTATCCAGTCGGAGAGGAAGAGACTTTTAATTTACTCTCTTTTTCCCCAAGGTGACCAGGATGTTGTTTTTTTCAGGATACTAGATTGTGTACTAGCACTGATATCGAACAGGCATCAGCAGCATGGTCTTGGGGGGGTGACCTACTGGTCGGTTGGAGAGGATCTATGCTCTGGAGTGGGTATAGCTATTAATTGCCCAACTGCTCAACTAGTTTAACTAATAGATATTATACCTGGGTGTGTGTTGCTGTTGGATCTAGTTGTTAATAGCCTGCATTGTAGATTCATCAGTGTATATGCTCCCAACTTAAATCTGCATGGATTGCAGCATTTAGAGCAATCCAACCATACCTCTTTACTGCTAAATATGTATTTCTGTGGGGAGATTTTAACTGTAGTAGGTATCATATAGATAGGGGGTTTAAAAAGAAAAAGGTGTATTGTGAAGCTAATTGTTTAAATGACCTGCTCATCCAGATGGGTTTGGTTGACACCTTTGAAGTAATGGGAAACCTACAAAAGACATTTTTTCAAGGCATTAAGGCCACTAGAATTGATTTTTCATTCTTGTCTGAATCATTAAGGATCCTGAGGGCATAGTCATTGCTTGTTGCTCCTTTAGACCACGCTAAACTTGAGGTGTTGGTAGGTAGTCATGAGATTATGCATCAAGGACCCGGTTACCGGAGACTGAATTTAGAGCTCCTTGCTCTTCTGTGGGTGGAAGATGGCTTCTTAGCCTTATTGCATGCTAGGAAATTGGTGTTGTGTCTCTATGATGTATACAGAGATCAGTGGGAAGATACTAAACTTGATATCAAATATTATTTTCAACTTATTGGAAAAATAAATGGTAGATCTAAAGTAGATACATACTTGGAATACAGAAACCTATTTTTGGAATTGCATTTTCAGGTTGCACAGGGTACTAGACTCACCCTCCTGGAATAAGATAAAGTGTGAAAATTAATGAATAATTCACAATAGAGACGATTAAAATCCCTTGACACTGAACGGCGGTTTGGTTCTCAAGGAGGTAAAGCCTTTATGGACCCGTATCACTTTTGTGCTTACCAAAGACAACAAAAATATATTGCAAAAGTAAGGGATTCATTAGGGAAGTACTGCATGACTAAGAAAGATATCTTGCAAGCCATAGATCATCATGTTCATTCATTGTTTGTTTTTTCTGAAGTCCTGAACAAAGCATGTGGCTCTTGGTTAGCCCGGTGTACAGTTCCACAACTTGACCTCCATGATAAGGCCTTATTAGTGTCTAAACTCACCCCTATGGAGGTGTCTGCTCTTCTACCACAGACTAAGACTGGTTCTGCCCCTGGCATCGATGGTATGCCCTATAAACTTTACAAAATAGTTTTTTTTCTATTTTATTACAAGAATTCACTGCAGTTCTACAGGAAATTTTAGATACTGGGATATTGCCTAACAGTATGACTGCTGGTCTTGTAATTTTTTTTGTATAAGAAACGAGATTGGGTGGATCTAGTAAACTGGAGACCTATTACTTTATTTAATTCAGAGTTCAAATTATTGACAAAATTGTTGAATAATAGACTTAAGTTACATGCGAATACTTATGACATATTGCCCAGGTATGTCCGATTCCAGAAAGAAAGATTACAGATGGACTTGCTGGAAATACTACATAGGGGACACACGGGTGAACTTACATGCCTAATATTTAGTCTGGATCAAGCAAAAGCATTTAGATAATGTAAATCATGATTATGTATGGAATTGTTTCGCATTATATAGGATACCAACTTCCTTTATAAGCTGGATTAAGTCATGATATGTGAATGCAACAGAGCAAGCTTATTGTAATGCTTGGTTGGGGAAACAGTGTAAATTGCAGAAGGGGGTTCGGCAAGGGTGTCAGTTGAGTGCCCTGTTATATTTGTTTACGATTGATCCTCTAATATGTCAGGTACATTGTAGAATGGATATCCAGGGTCTTTCCTTTTCCAGTACTGATCCATAAATCAAATATATAGCGTATACTGATGATATTTGTTTTATAGTTTGTGACTTACAGTCGGTGGAATGTTTAGAGACTGTGTTGACTAACTTTATGGCTCATACAGGCACAAAAATTAATTACGATAAATCTCACTGTATTCCTCTTTGGGTAGACGATGTCCAGGCCTCACATTTAACAGGTGTTCCAGTGATTACTGGGACGTGTACCATATTGGGGTTGTTATTGGGTGAGGGAGATCTGGCGTACCCAAACTGGATACTAAAGTTACATGAGGCGCAACATAAAGTTGACATATGGAATACTTGGAGATTGTCCAAATTGAAAAGGATTTGTATGATTAAAACTTACTTGCTTCCTAGATTTCTTTATTTGAGTACAGTATTTAGTCTCTGTACTGCTTTAGAAATCAAAATTTATAGTTGTTTTTTCTCCTGTATCTGGGGCAGTAGGTTGAATCCTATTAAGAGGTGTCTATTGTTGTATGAGCGGAAACATGGTGGATTAAAAATGATACAACCAGCTGTGTTCTTTTTTACAATGTTTCTTTATTTGAACCTATAGCCATTAGTTACTAAGAGTGTTGAACAATGGGTACCTTGGGTTTTAGATTCTTTAGGAAATATTTTCTCACTATGGTCTGCAAATACCAAATTACCTAGGCAGCAGTCTCTTCTGCATTTGTCTGAGCCTTTTAAAATATGCTTTGGAAAGATTAATACATGGGCCCTAGTAAAAAACTATTTATATCAATGCACTAGGAAATAATTATATGAATACTAAATTAAAGCATTCTTTCAGGAGACGGCTGTCTTTGATAACTGTTCCTGATGGGATAAGCTTTTAATGGGTAAGATGCTAGTATCCCCCTGTATTCCTTTATTTATGTGGGATGTTATATGGTTAGCCCGACATGGGAAACTGAATGTCAGAGGAAATTTAAAGCATAAGCAGCTCTCTGACAGATACTGTCCGAGAGATATGTGTCCTGGTATAGTGGAACATTGGAACATTTATTTTTAGATTGCCCCTTTATACATGTTTTTTGGCAAATTGTTAATCGGAAATGGCCTACATCCCCATTTTCACCCATCACTTTGGAAATACTGTATTATGTTTGGGGATTTTGCCTTTCTTGTGGACTAAACATGATAGGACAACTTTGTGGTTGTTTCTGGTTTGTTTTAAATTCTATATCTGGTATGTTCACTGTAGACTGACTATTCAACAGTTACAATACACAGCTGATGAGTTATTTTTTATGATTGAGAACTCAATTAGAAATTTAAAATTGCAGGAGTTGGATACGGTGCCTGTTACCCTTTTCCAAACTAGATGGGGTTCTATTGATTGGATACCATGAATGATTTTTTCTCTGACACATCTTCATCAATGGTTGGGATTCTTTTCTTTCCTACCTTTTTGTTATCTGTCTTTTATATCCACCCTCCTGTGACATACACAGGCCCTTGTCTAGTTTCTACACGAAGGATAGATATTTACCCCTATCACTCTCAGACAGATTATTTAGTTTTTGTGGTATTGTAACCTCTAGAATGGATTTCTGTTTTCCTAAAGAGAAGGATGACTTGTTTGACATTTTCTATCAGTTTGTAGTTCTACTTGACATTGCAATTTCGTATTGCATATATGATGTACTACTTCTTTCTGTTTTCCTTATTTTTTTTTGTATTTTGCTTTGGTGTAATGTGACACTATTATGTGTCTGTTTACTTTCTAGTTTTAAAGACAAGATCCCTCCTCTTTGGTGGGTGGCGGGTGGGTGGGTTAGCATCTTCACGCCTGATGTTTTGTATTTAAATGTATGATGAAATACTTATTTATGTTTACTTTTCTTTTGTAGTATGATTTTGTGTGATGTAACACTATTTTGTATGTATTTTACTTTCACGTTTTCAATGAAACCTTCCCCTACTCTTTTTTTTGGGGGGGGGTCAGCATTTCTTTTTTGTTTTGGGACTTGATAATGCAATTTCATATTGAATGTATGATGCAATACTTATTTTTGTTTCCCTTTCATCTTTTTGTCTTATGATTTGGTGTGCTGTAACACTATTCTGTATATATTTACTGTCCAGTTTAAATAAAAATTCCCCTACTCTTTTTCGATAAGTCCCATGGGATTTTTAGCATCCACCTGAACTACCACCAATCCAGGCAGATGGGACCTCAGTTTAATGTCTTATCTGAGAGATGGCACCTCAGAAGTGCAGCACCCCCCTCATGCTGCACTGCAGTGTCAATATTGGGATATTAACCCAAGTGCCAGATGTGGGAACTGAACCCACAGCCTCTGATCTCCCGGCCTCAGAAGTGAGTGTGCTACCTACTGAGCCACATAAGAACCTCCCCCATCACCCTCAAACAGACAATTTTGTTGATCATTTTAACCAAACTTTAAAATGCATGTTAAAAAGGTTTGTAAATGGGGAAGGGAAAGATTGGGACCAATACTTGCCTCACCTAATTTTTGCTTACAGAGAAGTACCACAGGCATCAAAAGAGTTTTTGACATTTGAAATGCTGTATGGTAGGCCATCAAGAGGGCCACTGGATGTGATAAAAGAAACATGGGAAGATAAGCCCACTCAGAAACAATCTATATCTTCTTATTTGTGTGCCCTAAGAAAGAAACTGGCAAAATGTGTTGAAATTGCCCATAGTAATCAGGAAGAGGCTCAAAACCAGCAGAATGTATATTATGACCATGGGGAGAAGGAAAAGTTTTCAAGCCAGGTGAAAAGGTTTTGCTACTGTTAACCACAACAGAAAATAAACTGTTGATGAAGTGGCAAGGGCCTTATAAAATTCTTAGACATACTGGCACTGTTAACTATGAGATTGAGACCCCTGACAAGAAAAAAACTTCTAAGATATAACATGCTAACCTCCTCAAGAAATGGGTTGAAAAAATACCAAAAGCTGCTTTGCTAATTTTACCAGAAACTGATAAGGAAGATATTGATGTAGCTTATGATAGGCTGGAACAAACAGTAAATGCTGACGCTGTAAAGGTGAATGTTTCCTTAACCTCAGAGCAAACTGCAGACATTCATAATATGCTAAAGACATTTAACAGTATTTTTACCATGGTACCAGGCCGAGCAAAAGGGGTTGAGTACGTAATAGTGACAAAGAATGCTTGTCCTTTTAGACAAAAGTCAAACAGTTTGCCAGAGTGGTTAAGAGCAGATGTGGTTAAGAAAATGCAAAAAATGATGGAATTGGGTATCACTGAGGATTCGAGGAGTGCTTGGTCATCTCCCATGGTAATTGTAAACAAAAAAGAAGGGGTGATAGAATCTGCCTCAATTTCAGGAAACTTAATCAAGCGTCAGAATTTGACAGTTATCCTATGCCCAGAATAGATTATTTGGTGGACAGGCTGGGAGTGCAAAGTATATCAGTACCCTTGATCTCACCAAGGGTTACTGGCAAACACCTTTAGCAAAAGAATCCAGAGATAAAACTGCATTTGCCACCCCATAGGATTCTATCAGTTCACCACCATGCCCTTTGGTTTACATGGTGTGCCAGCTACATCCCAGTGGTACATGGAAGTAATTTTATCCCCTCATACTGGTTAGTGTGCTGCGTACCTGGTTGATGTCATGCTGTACAGGGCAGACTGGAAAAGTTACATAGAACACCTACAAGCAGTTATTCAAGCTATCAGAAATGCAGGTCTGACAATTAATCCTACTAAATGTGCAGGAAACAAGATATGTGTGCTATGTTTTGGGAAATGGATAAGTCAAACCAGAGATTTCTAAAATAGAAGCTGTAGCTAACAGCCCTTTACCTAAAACTAAGAAACATGTCAGATCATTTTTAGGGCTGGCTGGTTATTATCAGAGATTTGTTCCTAATTTTGCTGAGTTAGCTACTCTCCTCACTGAACTCACAAAGAAAAGGTACCCAAATAATGTGAAATGGACTCCAGAGAATGATGAAGCTTTTCAAGCCATAAAGGCTGCATTATGATCCGCACCTGTTTTAAGAAGCCCAGACTCAGAGAAACCATTTCTGTTATAGACAGATGCATCTGAGGTAGGCCTAGGTGCTGTCCTAAGTCAAACTATAAATGGAAAAGAATATCTTATTCTGTATATAAGTAGGAAATTGCATGACAGAGAGAAAAGGTACTCCACTATCAAAAAGGAGTATTTAGCAGCAAAGTGGTCCATGGAATCCCTCACATTTTATTTACTAGGAACTGAATTTGTTCTTGTAACTGATCACAATCCTCTCTGTTGGCTTAACCAGATGAAAGATAAACATTCAGAATCATACGGTGGTACCTGGCATTGCAGCCATTTAAATTATCTGTGATTCACAAATCTGGTAAAGAGAATAGTAATGCTGATTTTCTGTCAAGATATGGATCAGGAATTGAGGGTTCTGATGGTTGAAAAATACAATGTATGGTTTGAACTGTAATTTTTTGCTGTACTGTTAAAAAAATGGATGCAAATTTGCTTAATTTCTGAAAGTGTAAAATGTTAGTAGATAATGGAGAGTTTTGGAAACCTGTTTAATAAAACAGGTTCCCTCTTAAAGAGGATGGTATATTTGATAGGGTAGAATAGGACCCTGTCCCATTTTTTGGAGAAAGTGTGTACATGCAAGGATCTGGATTCTTTCCTTTTCTGTCTTCTCTGGCTGGTTGTGCAACTAAATTTTCCTGTGAGACTTTGGACTTGATCAACCTGAACAATCTCACAATCCTTTGCCTCACTGTCTCTGTTTTCTCTTGCTGTCTGTATTCTCCCTTGCATATCTACATCTGGTAATATAAAAATATATGTGAATCAATGTATGGAGTGAAGCTGATATTGGGATCACTTTTGTTTGAAAGATGTTTAGTGTTGCTTTTGAAATGTATATATATTTAAAACTTGAGATGACTGTAAAAAGTAAGAGGTCATTTGAGTACAAATGCCAGAACCTTTTGCAAAGGCTGTGGGGACCTCAGGGAGTTCTCAATGTTCTAGTAACTCCTGAAATTGACAAAAACAGGATGCTTGCAAAGGATGTGGGTTAAATAAGTCTTATTAAAAAAAACAGCTAAACTGAGCTGCAAGAGAGATTTTTTTCCAAGAAAGATTTTTCTTTACAAGAGATTTTATTTTGCTTCTCTATATAGTTACTCTGAATAGGTTCATTTTATGTTCCTGTAACTACAAATAAACAGTTTTGTGGAATGTTATAACTGGTCCTGGGTTTTCTCTATGCTTCCTGACCTGTGCCTCGACGACAGGCAGAACACTAAACCAACTTCTCCTGATTGGACTGAAGTGTGGGCACTTCAATGAAAACTACTGTGACTGTGAATGGTGTTTCTGCTCAGGCTGTACTAGACAGTGAATCACAAGTAACCACTGTGTTTCAAGACTGGTTCAACAAACACTTATCTGATGTGCCCCTACAACCGTTAGAAGCCTTGCACATGTGGGGACTGAGTGAGAAGTCTTACCCCTACCTGGGGTATGTCCAAATCTGGCTCTTTTCCCACAACTGTAGCCAGAGTAGATGAGCAAGTAGAGACCCTGGCCTTGGTGTGTCCACTTACGGAACTGTATGATGTTGTTCCCCTACTCATTGGTACCAATGCTCTCATGTTTGGGTGATTGTCACAGCTGTGTCAAGAGAAACAGGGAAGGCAAAATGGACAGGCAATGCAAATTCCAGCCTTGGTGAAATGAGCTAATGAACTGCAAAGACAGAACAGAGAGATGGAGAAAGATGAGCCTGTGGGGATAGTGTAGAAGAAAGATCCTGACTCCTTGGTGCTGCTGCCCACTGCTGAATATACCATTTGTGGTGAAGTGTGCCTCAAGAGAGATGTAAAAAACAAAATCCTCATGCTGGATGCCACAGAAGAGGAGAAGTTGCTGGAAGGATTATTGGTCATGCCCAGAAATCAACCTGCTCAAGCCCATGCCTATGCCTGATGGGTGGTGGTGCAAATCCAGAATGTGTCTGATTGAGAGGTTCAATTAAACTGGGGATGCACCTTAGCCATGGTGCACTGTGCAGACACTGCAGTTCTTCCCAGCAAAAAGTACTCTGGTGAGCAGGAGGAGATCACCTCCAAACCTGTTTGATTTTGGGGAGTCCCCATTGCCTGCTGAATGGAAGACCATGATCAGCTGGAAGCTATCCCAGAAGAACCAAGTGTTTTCTCTAAAAGAATGGGATGTGGGGTGTGACACTGGGGCTAAGCATCATATTTGACTTCATCAAGATAGACCTTTCGACAGAAATCATGTCACCTTGCCCAAGCTGATACAGATGATGTTCAGAGGCATTTACAGGAGATGCTAACTGCTGGGATTATCCAGGATTTAAGGAGCTCCTACGCCTCTCTGATTGTAGTGGTATGCAAGAAAAATGGATCAGTGAGAATGTGCATAGATTATCAGACTTTGAACAGGGAGAACTGTACTGGATCAGTATACCATGCCCTACATCCAAGATGCCCTTGATTACCTGAATGGGTGCCAGTGGTTTTCAGTGCTTGATTTGAGGAGTGGGTATTACCAGATCCTGATGGCCCCAGAAGACCATGACAAGACAGCATTCATTTGTCCCCTGGGGTCCTACAAGTTTCTGCGGATGCCTCAGAGTATTTCGTGTGCACCTACCAGCTTCCAACTGCTGATTGAGTGTGCCGTGGGAGATATGAAATTATTGGAGTGTCTGGTGTACTTGGACATTATCATCATTTTTGGGCATACTTTGGAAGAGCATGAGGCCCAGTTGTTCAAAGTTCTTGACCGTTTGGAGGATTTCAGTCTGAAACTGTTTATAGACAAGTGCCAGTTCTTTCAAACATCTCTGAAGTACGTTGGGCATATTGACTCAGCAGAAGGAATTCAGACAGACCCAAGCAAAGTAGATTCCCTGACCACCTGGACTCAGCCAACCAATTTGAAAGAATTACAGTGATTTATGGGGTTCTGTGGCTATTACCACTGATTCATTAAAGTCTACTCAGAAGTCTTCCACCCTTTACTCAACCTTACCCAAGGCTATCCCCCTACTAACCGAAAGTACATGAAAACTTTCATCAAGGAGGAAGAGAAAGTGTATTTTAGAATAAGTGTGCTGTTCAGGGCCAGGTGGACCTCTGAGTGTGAGTCTTCATTTTTCAAGATCATTCATCAACTCACCTACGCACAGGTGCTTGCTTGCTTATGCTGACCCCACCAAACCCTATGTCCTACATACAGATACCAGCTTGAAAGGGCAAGGGGTTGTGTTATATCAAGAATATGAGGAGGGCCTGCAACCTGTGGCTTTCACCAGCAGAAGTTTAACACCATCTGAATTCAACTACCCTGTCCATAAACTTGAATTTCTTGCCCTCAAGTGGGCTGTGGTGGACCAGTTCCATGAATATCTCTATGGGGCTAAGATTCTAGTGAAAACTGATAACAACCCATTGACTTACATGCAGACATTGGAAAAACTAGATGCCTCCAGGCACAGGTGGCTTTCTGTCCTGTCCACATATGACAATGTGATGGAGTACCGATCTGGCTTGAACCATATAGATGCAGATGCCCTCTCAAGATGACTGAACCCCATTGACAACTGGGTGAGATTGTTTGAACATTCCATCAAAGCATTTTGCCAGAAATTTGATAATGATGACCACCCATCTGCAGACACTGTTAATTGCTTAGTGGATTGCTTGGGGGTCCCCTGACACCTGTGTCCCTGCAGTCCACTGCCATTTTACAGCGGTAGACCTCATTGCATTACCTCAGTTTAACAATGACAGTATCCAGTGGGCTCAATCCCAAGACCCAATGAGCCAGCCTGTGCTCAATGCTCTGCATGCTGGAAAAGATATATCCAAACTTTGTTCTTTTGATTTACGAACTGCTTTATTGCTCATGGAAGGCCCCGGGCTTAAGTTACATGACCAACTATAATATTGAAAGATAGTTAATCACCAAGGTCAACTGAACATGCAGCAATTGGTGTTACCCACAGATTCCAAACAGTTAGTACTCAAATCTCTCCACAATCACATGGGACATCTTGGTTATGACCAGACACTTGACCTAGTTCACTCTCGGTTCTACTGGCCGAAAATGGGGGCTGATGTTGAGACCTATATTTGAACAAGCAGTCATTGTCTCCAAAGAAAAGCCTTGTCTCAAAAAGCTGCTCCACTAGTCAATATCTCCATTAGTGCCCCCATGGAGTTGGTTTGCATCTATCTTCTGTGCCTGGAGCCTGACCAGAAAAATATTGGGAATGTGCTAGTTGTCACAGACCATTTTACACATTATGCTCATGCCTATCCCACAAAAGATCAAAAAGCCTCCACCATGGCCAAGGTGCTGGTAGAAAAATCCTTTGTCCATTATGGTGTGCCCCAAAGAATCCACTCTGATCAAGGAAGGGACTTTGAAAGCCATTGATAAAAAAGTTGCTGTCCCTGTGGGGGGTTCAGAAGTTTAGAACCGCTCCTTACTACCCTCAGGGGGAACCCCAGCCTGAACATTTTAACAGGATCCTCCTGGACATGCTGGGCACACCTCACCCTAAAGATAAGCCTAAGTGGAGCCAACAGATTAGCACCTTGGTACATGCTTAATGACTGCACCAAAAGTGATGCTACCAGGTTTTCCTCTCACCATCTCATGTTTGGCCAGGAATCTCGGTTGTCTGTAGATGTCTGTTTCACAGTATCCCCAGATGGGGTTCATGCTGTAAACTATCTGCAATATGTACAAAAACTAAATGCTCAGTTAAACCATGCGTATCAACTGGCCCAAACTATGGCTGCAAAGAGAAACCCATACCAACAAGGGAAGATATGACAGGCAGTTAAAAGCTCAAGAGTTGTTGCCTGGAGACCATGTGTTGTTGCACAATTTGGGACTGCATGGAAAGCACAAAATTGCTGATAGGTGGCACCATCTCCAACATGTAGTAGTAAGCAAACTGGATGACCTAACAGTGTATACAGTGTGTCCTGAAAATGACTCTCAAGCTGTTAAAACGATGCACAGGAACCACCTGCTACCTATTGATCAAGTGATTATTCATGCTGAACCATCAGATGCTACTCCTCCTGGGCCAGTGACTAGTGCTGCTGCTAAAAAGAGACAGAGTCAAACTTTTCCAGTTGTTCAAGAATCAAGGCTTCCCCCTGGCAGGCCCTAAATGACAGTGACTGTCAGTCTGAATCTGACAACAGTGAGTGTGAGATTTCTTATTACCCTTCCTATGAACTGAGTCAATTGCTTCAAGGTAACCCTATGTGTAATTATGGGGATGGAGCTGGGCCTTCAGGACTGCCTAACCCTCCAGCTTCTTCCTTAGAACTGATGCCCCCTGAAAGCGAGGTGCAAAGTATAATGTCTCAGCTAATTCACTGTGCTTAGTGAAACTGTTTGAACTGCCCAAGGAGGAGTCTGATGCCATGAACCTTCCTGGTGACATACCAGAAACTATTGAACTAAATGACCATAATGATGGTAATGAAATTGACCTTGCTGTTCTGAATTACCAGAGCGTACCATTTGTTGTTGAAAAGAGTTAGTCAAGTGCTTCAAGATTAAGATGTTTCAGAGTTCTCCCTGGATGACAAATCTGGGCCTTCTACAAAGTACAATAATATGGCTAATGTGGTGGAAACTGAGTCAGCAGAGCAAGGAACTGACAATGTTCCAATACTGGAGTCTTTACCCAGTGCAGAGGTACCCCTCTCTCCTGGAGAAGAGACTAATGCCAATGCTGATACCCCAGAGCCTTTGTCTGTTCCCCCAAGAAAGAGTGGAAGAGCTACTAAACCAGTAATATGTCTAAGCTATGACTCCCCTGGGAGACCCGTGGACCTCCCTTATATGTTGTCCACAAAGGTGTCTGTATCTCTGAAAGCTCACTGCCCAAACTGAGCTTTTCTGCCACTTCCAAGTTAATTGTTCATCCTTCAGAACATGGTGCTCCTGTCCCATCTAGCCCAAAGTTAGCTGATAGGGATGGGCCCCATCTACTGTATGTTATTTGCAGTGCAGGAAACAACTTAAATAAGTACAGTAATATTATTGTGGGAATCATAGTGAAATTATAAGGTGCATGATAAATGCACAACTGTTGTCATTACAGAATATATTAGAGTATATCATGAATAAATATAGCAATGTTGTTATAAGTTTACATTTACTGATGCATCAGTCTTTACTTTTTTTATTTAGTTGTTTAACCAGGAGTAGCACACTGAGCTGAAAACATTTTTACAGGTGTGACCTGGGAGCACAGGGAAGTTAAATGACTTGCTCAGGGTCACACAGTATGCAAGTGGAAGCTTGTGGGATTCAAATCCAG
Source organism: Neoceratodus forsteri (assembly GCA_016271365.2). Classification (NCBI taxonomy): domain Eukaryota; kingdom Metazoa; phylum Chordata; order Ceratodontiformes; family Ceratodontidae; genus Neoceratodus; species Neoceratodus forsteri. The sequence goes on from CM057455.1 coordinate 126,674,981, forward strand.
GTCTGGTCTGCTGGATGTCACCAGATTTGCAGCTCAGAGCCTTTAACCACTGCACTATACTGATTCCCTTTTGTCTTGTAAATTGATGGAACATATGTCTGGAACAGTATGTCTTCCTATAACATTAGTGAGAGTACAGACTTGATGTGGACTGCAATTTCTTTCCAGGCAGGGAAGGGTGTAACCCCCCCCACTACAAATGGGGGTTCCTAAAATGTCTTCCTGGGCTTGCCTATTGCTCACTGCCAGGCTGGTGTTCTGTGTTTAAACAGTACAAAAAGTGCTTGCATGTGAGTGCTCTGTTAGCCTCTGTACCTGTCTCTTTAAGAGATGTCATTTTTGTAGTGTATACGTAATCTGGGTGGGGGCTGAGAAGTTTCAGGCTTGAGTCCCACCCAGGCTGCAATACAGCCACTTCATTCTGCCATCGCTAATTGCACAGAGGGAGCTTTAGTAGAACTCTATGAATGTTTGTTGATTATCTGCTTTAATAATAATGATATTGTAGTTTGTCTAACCTGCCTTCCTTTGCAGCATGGACTTTCTGTTAAGCACCACCATTTTGGTTCAGGTCTGTCAGTTTGACCAATCAGTATCTTTGGGGACCCTAAAATGGAGACTGTCCACAGGGGTCTTGTGGCAGTGAATTTCTGTAGGAACTATTTTTTACTGTTTGGTACCTGAATGGACCTGGTGGAGGAGCCCTTGCTGTGACAGACAGATGGATAAACCAACCAAGCCTTTTGGATGACTTGGAAGTCCTAGAGCTGCCTGCAGCAGTGAATTAGTCTGGAGTTGGAGTTAAGAGAGTGAACAACTCAAGACATTCGGGCAGCTGCTCCTGTGTAGTAGCGTGCGGGAATCGTCAGGAAGGCTGTGTCTGTCCTGCCTGCTACCATCTTCTCGAGTGAAGAAGTCTGCAATATTATATTGGATTTTATCAGAAATTGCTGTGATTGTGACCAGAATCCCAAATAGTGACAGAATAAATTTAGCTTGGTGAGGACCGAAGAGTTGCTTCCGAGCGAACGGCCTGTCAGGACCTGAAATAACCACAGAGTGTACAGTTTGCACAGAGACACTGTTTAATTGCAACCAGTTTGTCATCTGAACTGTGGTATTTACCTGTCCTTACTATAATTGTGCTGAATGTGTAGTGTGGGTCGTGATTTGGTTCCCCACATTGTTGAATGTGTCATGCTAGATGGAAGCTGCATCCAGCAACTTACTGGACTGTATCTGAATTATTCACCTGCTCTGGGCCTCACCATCTCAGCCCAGTTTGCTGCTCTTGCAGAAGAGATTCGTCTGACGAAAGACCCACTCAGGGATTCTGCTCCCTGCTCAACACCATTGAACAGGATCAACCACCACGGTGAGATGCATGGGCCTTGCATCCCCTTGCAAACCAGCATACCATCCTGAGGTCTTCATCTCCTCAATCCTGCATTCTGGTCTGGGTAGCATGAGTAAACATCAGGTAGCGCTCTACAACACAGCTCAAATCAAAATGTGTCACCTGATTTAATTGTTTTGGTTGATCATTACGAACTGAGCCATCCGGCTTCAGAATATGAATTGTGGGTTAAGGTGCATATTGTGTTTTTTTCCTTCCTAAGGGCTCCAACAACAGCTGCAATGCCAGCCTACCCCGAGCAACTCTTCAGGCTAGCCTGCATTACTACTGGGAAAACAGACTATGTGTGACTGTGCTAAAGGAACTCTTAGGCATGCGTGTTTACCCTGACTTAATCAGATCTAAAATCAAACACCTTGTTCATGTCCCCTGAATAAACCAGATCTAAATCTTTTTGCATTCAAACTGGCTATTGTGTACCTTTGTGGTGGTGATACTGTGTTGCTATTGCCTTTCTCCATTGCAGGTCTTATTTTACAGGGGGTGTCCAGGGCCAGTGCGGCTGATCCAACCCTGATGGTAAGTGTGCCAGGTGTGGGTATAACATTGCATTCTGGTGTTAACTGTGACTGTCTAATTGCTGACCAGTATAGACCACTACAGGGGTTAGAGTGGGGTATTAGTGTCCCAGAGGGCTATACCCAGAGTAGCTATGCTACCCTTAAACCAACCCTCTGGGTGGAGACACCCATTCATAGAACTCTGGCCCCTCTACCTGTGCCTAGTCACACAGGCAGGGGTAGTATCCCTTGGGATAGCACCACCTAGAGGCTTCATTTGTGTGTAAAGTGCTACAGTTTATCAATACGAAACATTGGACTGTTAATGCACACCACCAAAAACTTGCAGCAGAATGCAGCCAGATCTTTAGAATCCCACATCTGCCATCAAATCTGTCAGGAGCTCTCTCCCGAGTCAGGTCCACTGGATTCACAGTGCCCACCCCTTTAAGAGTGATTCGTGATAGGGGGCAAACTGGCCTACCCTCCTGTTTGCTCTGGGTCAGGGCACACTACCAGTCTCGAGTCTTAGGGTCAAATATGAACCCTTTCTTGTCTTGTACATCCAGGTAAAGGATCCAGGGCATCACACCCTCTTTGGGTGACAATCTGACTTGGCCTTCTTCCTACAGGGCATACACCAGCCTGGTTCACAACCCCCTGCTGACTCAACTGAGAAAAGTTCAAGCATATTTACCATGCTACCACAAGGGATGGGTGCAGCTAAATAGGCAGCAAGCCCGAACACAATCCCAGTTCCTTAGATAAGCTACACACCACAGAAGATATGCCAAAAATGATCAAATGTTGAATAGCAAACATTTTTATTATTCTTGTAAAGCCATGCTACACCAGACCCAGCACTTCTGTGGTTAGGCCCCCTAATGAAGGCCTACTTGCTGACTGCTGGTCCTGTGGCAGGTTTGGCTACTAGTCAGTGCACCACCATTGGTGTGTGCTGTTCAGTGTGGGCTGTGTGTGACTGCCAGGTGTCACACTTCAGGACTAGTCCCTACTCTGCAGTGCTCTTCTCTGCCTGTGGTGCACCTCTGCTTCCACCCTATTGGGGTGTGGGTGGTTTCCTTTCTGAGACTTCATGATCTTCGTGTTGCAACTCAGTCTCTCCCACACAATGATGCCCTCTGAGCTACTGCACTGTTTTGGGTGGGGGAGCTGTGTTGCTCAGGGCCATGGCAGCTAATCTTTCTCTCTCAGTTAGAATGCTGTTCCCCTTTCTGTGTCCATGGATGGCTTCAGACTACTGTTCAATACAGGACTGGTCTGTGGTGTGGGTTTTCTGCACTCATTTTACCATTTTCCCAGCCCCTCTGCTATTCTCTCTGCTTTATAGCAGTTGGCTGAATACCTGGCATGACATCATAGTGCCTGCGATTTGCATCATGGGATTGCTTTCAGAATGTAAACAATGCTGCTGTCTGTAGGGTGATCCTCACATGAAATTTGCCATAACTCTGCACTGGTAAGTCATTTTGACATGATGGGCCTGATTCCAATAGGCATGGCACAACTAGCAAGCATATATGAGCTTTGCCATGTGGCTCTATTCTGGGAACCCTGCACCATATTCCAAGATAGGCAGGGTCCCCAGCACCTACATCCTGTGACTTGTGACTGCTGCAGGCTAACACCACAGGAGTGGTATAATCGACCTGGGCACTGCAAGTCACAGCCCTCAGAGAATTTCCCCCAGAGCCCCCCACCCCAGAACACCACCACATGCACCAGGGGGCATTGATGGGGCTGGCCAGATGGCACTGGCATTTGGGGAGCACTTGATGAAATAGACCCTGAGGTCCCTGACATTTGGGATGCGGGGGGCATGTCTGTGATGGGGGGATACAGGGAGGTGGACAATGTTCATGCCGTGGTGCTGCAGAGTGGGCATCCATCTATTGGCATGGATGGATGCCCCTTAGACCATCCCCCTGTTGGTCTAACTCCGTTGTGCCATTGCGGCTTTTGGAATAGTGGAAGTGGGCTATGGCAGCTGCCTCTTGGAATAGGGCATACTTGCTGCTGTGACCCACCCTGGTGCCATGCTGCTGTGGGTTGCAGGTGTAGTGGGTAGTGTAGCCCAACTTTGGTGCAACCTGCATATGGCATGGTGCAGGTCGTGACTTGGAATCACAACTTGAGTAATGCATGGTGCAGGTTGCGATTTACGCTATGGAGTTTGGTGTAAATTGCCTTGCACCATGCGTAACACATCTTTGAATTGGGCACAATGTTTTTTTTCCTGCACACCTAATGACTCACTGCATTATTGCATGACTGACATTTAAAATGCAATTTAGCTTCCACACTTACTTTAATTTGTAACATGCAACTGCATAGGCAAAACATGTCAGATTACTGCCTGATTGGAGTCTAAAAATACAGCAGTATTTTTAATTAAAAAAAGATAGGCTGTCTTCATCAGAATATGGTTTTAAGGCAGGTTATAATATTGCTTTGATGTTTCAGAGAAACATCCTGAAAACACTTCTCATATTGGGATTTATTTTCACAGAGGTCTATCAGAAGTGGCTTCCTTCACTGTATGCCATATAAAGTAATATTATGAGCTGGCCTGGTGGTGCTGAGGTTTGAGGTGCTGGAAGCCACACCTCGATCCACGCTGGTAACCCAGGTTTGGGAATGGACTCAGGTCACCGGGGGTTGGTAGGGGCAGAGAGGGATTGAGTGTCCATGGGACTGCTCTCTCTCTCTCTCTCTCTGGGGAAGGGAACACCAGTTTTTGGCTCACTTGTGACCACTGGCAGAGGCTGGGGGTGGTGAACTGGCACTGCACTGCAAGGGATGACATTGGGGCATGATGCCAGAGGGAATGGATGCAGATGCGTGCTCACTCTACTCCTTGGTGTCCTTGCACACTCCCATCAAGCTGGTGTGGGGAAAAGAGGAAGAAACATGGTGCTTTGGTAGCAGCAGCTTGATGGCCATCTTGGGGATGCCTGGACTCGGGGGGGCAGCAGACTCGGGGGGCAGCACTGCCGATACTGGATCCTGGTTTGGTGGGGAGTGATGGGGGCTCCCTGCCACCCCACCATGGGGGGCAAGCCATGGGGTAATTGGGCAGTGGGGGCTTCATCATGGGCCAGGGCAGAACCAGATGGCAGCTGAAGTAAAAGATGGATGCCAGGACATGACTGCAGACTGGAGGCACCAGACAAGGTAAAAAGGATTAACCAAAAAATAGATAAATAAATAAAAGGTAATATTATATGACCTGTTGCCTAGGTTCAAAGCAGTGGCTTGTTATAACCTGTTTTTATTGCCATGGGTGGAGCCTACAGCCCTTTTGTCATAGATCAGACTTTAGCTCTAAAACAGCTTTTCATGGAACTTCCTTTTTAAATATTTGGATGTATTTCACCATGGGTGCAAAGTAGTGCACTCCCCCTCTGATTTGTGCTGTTTGCTGCTCTATGTTAAAGGCATCTGAAAGGGTGGTGGGATGCTACTGTATTGTACCTCAGAACTTCTCAGGATATTAACAAAACAAAAAATTTTAAAACTGCTGTTTCTATCATCTGTCCAGCTCAGTCTAACATATTTGGTCTATTTCTTTCAGCAATCGAAAGGTTAACTCATTTCCTCTGGCTTTTGTCAAAGCAAAAGTCAGACTCAGTGTCAGATTACAGACAGTGCAATTGTAGTCTGTTAGCTGTCATTCCTTGGGCAGGACAAGTTATGTTCCCATATGGAGTTATAAAAAAGTCAAAACAACTAAGAAAGAAGTTTGTAGGAGACAACAGTTGAGTTTTTCTTGTAGTTTGAGCTACTAAGTCCAGCCAGTGGAACATAAATGCATTGTCTGTGGTTAGAATGAGCAATCTATACAGTAAGTAGGTCTAAACAGTAATATTTTTATTTACTAGTGATGTAATCTTGCATACTTTCTATAAAAGATCCTGATCAAACAACTGGAAACAGAAGACAGTTTTTTTCTCATTTTATAATATGTTGTACTGAGTGTATATTTAGTTGCAGGGTCAGGTCTTGAAGAATATTAGTAACATTTATGTAACTCATTCAAGATTCCCTCAGGTGGTCAGAAAAAAGTCTGAGAGAATTTGTGTAAAAACTAACAAATGAAAGATGCAAGAAATCACATCTGTGTATGTGTGTATATGTGTGTGTGTGTGTGTGTGTTTGAGTGTATGTGTGTGTGTATCTATATAGCTGTATATATGTATATATTCATGGCAAAAACTCTGTTTAATGCATCAGTTAGGGTCGTTCCACAGTGACAAAAGCTAAGAAATTCGGTATTAGGGTTGAAAGCCTCCTTGCACCCCCCAGCCGCCAACAGGGTGTGCATTGGGGTCATTGGCTCTAACTCTCACCCCATCACATGTGTAAACAAGCTGAAGTATAGGAGAATGGGATGACAGTTAGGAATGATGACCACATTGCACACCCCATTGGCTGTTGGGGTGGTAGGCTGGGGGGTGCAAGTGGGGCTTTCAACCCTAGCACCAAATTTCATCACTTTTGTTGCTTTGTAACAACACTAACTGATGCATTAAACTGAGTTTTTTGCCATGAATCTCCCTTCTTTTTGAGAATGAGGACTATAAATAGTGACTAGAATGCAGTGGTTGGAGCACGGGCCCTTCGGGCCCCAAGCTCCCACCACATGATGTCTTGTGACATAGTAACGGTAACTGCAACACAAACGCAAGCACTAACAGTTACACACATGGTAATGCAAACATAAATGGTAATGCAAACGTTAATAGAAATGCAAGTGCAAAATGATGCCAAAGTGAACAGTGATGCAAACTGAGACGCAAGCGCATACGGAAACACAACTGGTAATGCGCACGGTCATGGTACCGCTATTGTAAATGCAAATTGAACAGAAACAGAAAGGCAAACGCAAGCACGTATGGAAATGCAAAGCATAATGTGCATGGATGTGGCACCGCAACTGCAAATGCAAATGGCAATGGTAAGTACAAAAATTACGCCAAAGGAAACAGAAACACAAAGGGAAATGCAAGCATATATGTAAACACAAACCGTAACATACACTGTCATGGTACCACAATTGGAAACACAAATAGTAATGGTAACAGCTAAAATAATGCCAGAGGAAACAGAAACGGAAACGTGAACGCAAGCGCATACAGAAAGAGAAACCGTTATGTGCACAGTCATGGTGCCACAACTGTAATCACAAATGGTAATGGTAACAGCAACAATAACACCAAAGGAAACAGAAATGCAAATGCAAGCGTGTATGGAAACGCAAACCGTAACATGCAAGGTCACGGTACCACAATTGGAAATGCAAATGGTGACTGTAACAGCAACAATAACGCCAAAGGAAACAGAAATGCAAATGCAAGCGTGTATGGAAATGCAATGCGCAACATGCAAGGGCATGGTAATGCAATTGGAAATGCAAATGGTAATGGTAAGAACAACGATGATGCAAAACGAAAGACAAATGCAAAGGGAAGGGCGGCCGAAAATGGTAATGTGCATGGTGACACAAAGTGAAACACAAACAGAAACAGTACTGTAGACACAAATGGTAAGAGTAAGGCAAACACAAGCGCAAACAGAAACACAAAGGATAATGCACACAGTGGTGTACACTTGAACGCTAATGCAAACAGGTAGGGAAATATAAGTGGAAATGTTAACGGTATCAGTAACAGAAGCGCACATCCTGTTTTTGCTCAACAGCTGCATAGAGAAACACAATGGGCTGGATATTCAAACTGCACCATTCATAGGCGCAAGCCCTTGCATTGCGCAAAATAGTTACGTAGGGGTGTGTCTGGGGTGATATTCAAAGGAGTTGCGCTATTGAGCCCACTCGCTGAATATATCACCCCAGCCACAGCCACTGTGCATGGCGCAGGGAACTCGGCGCCACCGCAAGTTGACAGAGTAGAGTATTCAACTCTGCGGTGGTGCAAGTAGTACTGCGCCGATGTGCAAAATCCCGATATTCAAAAGGTGACGCGTGCAAATGGGGCTATAATTCATGCAAGGCGCAGGGGGGGCCATTTGCATCTGATTATGGCCCCATTTGCATGCCATTAGCATGCAGGTGCTCCGATCCCTGAGGACTTGCACCTGGCACTCTGCCAGGCAGCAGCCATCGGGGACCGATGCCTCCTGCAGCCTGATCGCGGGCAAAACAGTGTAGAATCCCCCCAACCCCTTCACTGGCCCGATCGCAGGCATGGTTTAATTCCCCAACAGCCCAATCGCGGGCAGCAATGTGGCTCCTCCCCACCCCAGAACGTATCCCTGGTGGTCCAGTGGACCGAAAAGCCCGATCGCGGGCAGTGGTTGTGTAAACCCCCCCTTCCGAAATCATCCCTGGTGATCCAATGGACCGAAAAGCCCGATCGTGGGCAGTAGTGTAGAATCCCCCCTCCCGAATTCAGCCCTGGTGGACTAGTGACACATCCAAATCACGGAATGTAAATGCTGCACAAATCCCCAACATTGCTCTGGTGGCTAGTGTCCCCACCCACCCACAGAGCCCACTACCCGCTCCTCCCACAGCACGGCCGTGCAGCATCCTTCCGCCTGCCACCCCGCCGCCAGCCGACTGACAGCCCGGTAGGACTGCATGCCCATTAGTGCAGAGAAAGAGCCAATGGGCATGCAGCCCATACCGTACATGACAGTCCAGTTTTGTGAATGAATCATTATTCAACTTATTCACAAAGAATCAAGTGATCTTCTCACAACCAATCTGAATAAAAACTCAATGGATCTGCTGATAGGCTGGGTTGCACAGTCTGTCAACAGTTCTGAAGAGCTGAGCCGGTCGATTCCATGTTACAGAAATTTCCCTGGACAGGAATTCTGCCTTCTTATGAGAAATTGCTGTTTGGTAAAGTTTGTAATGCTCTAGCAAAATAAGGTGGTCAGCATCAGTGGTGGTCTTCCTCCAATGATGCTCCAACCTATGCCTCATCCTCCGCAACACTCTCAGAGCCCCATCAAACCATGGGGCGGTGGGACAATGCGAAGGGTGCGAACACGGACTGGCACAATCTGATTGAGTGCTACCGAAATGGCCCTATTATAGGCCACTACCAGCTGCTCAGGATCAGTGCAAGACTCGTCCAACGGCGAGAGGTCAATAACCACCATCAGGTCTTCAGGGACCACATCCCACAATGGGCAGTACCTGACCAACTCCACAGGGGCCGACCTACCCAGGGGCGCCTCAAAATTTAACCCAACTGAGTAGTGATCGGACCAACCGACTGGTTCCACCACCAAATCGGAAGCTTCAATCACCAGAAGGAAGACCAGGTCAAGAGAGCGACCTCCCTTGTGGGTGGCTGAGGAAGCAACCTATATAAAGCCCAGGGATGTCATCTCCTGGAGGAAATGTTGACCAAAAATTGAAGATTAGTCACACACCCAAGCACTGAAGTCACCCAGAACCATCAGTCTGGATGACTCCAAGGACATGTCGGCAGCAAAATCTGCTATTTCCTACAGAAAAAGCTTCTCATCACCTGGTGGATGATAAATGAGGGCAATCCTGCACCCTACACCAGCTACCACAGTACACTCAAATGACCTGGCCTCCTCAACTGGTACACCAGTTAGGCCCAATTCAGTCTTAAAACAGACCGCCACCCTTCCCCGCAATCCAATCTCGGGTGATGTATAACTGAGTACCCGGTGAGAACAGCGGCCTCTAAAAAAGGGGCTGCATTCCCATCTAACCAGGTCTTGGTAATGCAAGCCAGATCAGCCCTTGCAACAAAATCTGCAGTAAGACCAGTCTTGTTGCAGACAGATCTGGCATTGCATAACAACGCCCTGAGTTGGACGAGGTTGGTGAGTTGTTCCAGCCACTTGCCCTCCCAAACTGGAGGTGCCCTTGGGTATGGGAACCAGAAAAGAGTCACCACGTTCTAGATGCCATTTCACCCCAGGGCGTCTTCTGGGCCTGACCACCCCATGGAAAGGCCCTGCTCACTCCGCTGTCCTCAACCCCCCACCCACCCCCAACCCCTTCAAGCAATCCCCAGCACCCGACAACGATGATAAATATAAGCAGGCGGGGGGGATGAAGAGAAGGGGCAAAGGGCATGGAGAATGGAGGCCAAATAGCAGAAGACAGGAGAAGCAAGCAGGCACACATAGCTGCTCAATTTATAAAAAAAATATATATATAATAACATTACAAAAAACAGCACCAATCCTAAACTACCCTCCTAGCCTTGCTTGTAGAGCAGAAAGCAGCTAACTAAAAGAAGCTACATTTTCTTATTAATTTAAAACTTATATCTCAGTAGGAGTCAGTGTCAGCTAAGATTAAGTAGACAGATAACTTTATTAGAAGTAGAAGGGGTCTTATTTAGGGTTAAAAAAAAGAAAAGAAAGAAAGAAAGGCAGTGTGTGTTCTGTGCAGAGTAAGGTACTGTATCAGGTGACTTTGCTAAACCAGTAGGAGGAAAGAGAGCTTACCTGGGAGTGTGGTTTAGACACTAGAAAAGCAGGTGGGTCAAATTACAACTTCCTGTTGCTAGCCTTGCTTGTAGAGCAGAAAGCAGCTAACTAAAAGAAGCTACATTTTCTTGTTAATTTAAAACTTATATCTCAGCAGGAGTCAGTGTCAGTTAAGATTAAGTAGACAGATAACTTTATTAGAAGTAGAAGGGGTCTTATTTAGGGTTAAAAAAAGAAAGAAAAGAAAGAAAGGCAGTGTGTGTTCTGTGCAGGGAAAGGTACTGTATCAGGTGACTTTGCTTAACCAGTAGGAGGAAAGAGAGCTTACCTGGGAGTGTGGTTTAGACACTAGAAAAGCAGGTGAGTCAAATTACAACTTCCTGTTGCTAGCCTTTTTTCTTAGAAATTGCCCTCCACCCACCCATCCAAAGCCAGTTCTACTTTTATAGCCACTGGATTTAACTGTCAACAGGAACTTCCTGTTTGGCAGTAGGAAGGAAAGGATCATAGAGAAACATTGGTTTTGTCAACCCTGAAGTAGAAAAAGTAGCTCACTCTCCCCCCCCCCCAGCTGCTGGTAGTGTGATATTGAGCAAGAAAGAAGGAGACTACTGAAGAAGATAGGAAGTTGCTATCCCAGAACAGAAAGGGTGAGAGTTGTAAGGAGAGGAGAGAGTAAGCATCCAGAGAAACAGTACAGGGGACACAAAATAAGACATGATAGGAGTGGTGCAGTGCAATGGCTGGGGCGGCAGTGTTCTGGGAGACATTCTGGAGGCTGCGATGCTGCCCTATTTGCTTGCACCCTCTCTGGTCTGAGAGGAGGTTGCCCGTCTCCAGGCTGACCTGGCTAGGATTCGTGAAACCTCCTCCCCCACCCAGGGACCACCAGGGCCAATGCCACTACCTCAGAGGTTGCCAAGAAAAAGGAGTGGCTGGACCAGGGTGGGCTCAAGGAGGGAGAGGGTGGTGGAACAGAGTTGCATCCCTCCAGCTGTACCTCTTCACAATTCATTCGCTCTTCTGGTGGATAGTGGTTCCTCTATGGAGGCACCTGTAGTGGAGACCATGGAGGATGCTGGGGACCTTCACAAAGGAGACCCAAAGGAGGGTGGCATGGGACCCCACAGGGGAAGGAAACAACTCCTGGTGGGGGACTCAATCATTAGGGGGTAGAAATGGGGGATGATGGGGAGAGGGAGGTAAGGTGCCTTCCTGGCGCCATGGCTTGGAGGGACAGGAATCGAATCCTCAGGATCGTGGGAGAAGCTGCACGAGGGAGGGAGCTGGATATCATTGTCCACCTGGGGACAAATGACCTGGCTAGGAATGGGATCAGAGCAGTGCAAGAGGAGTTTGTAGAGTTGGGAAGGGGCCTTAGACAAGTAGCACATACGGTAACCTTCTCGGAGGTGCTGCCTGTCTATGGCAAGGGAGATGCTAGGGCACTTCTCACCAGGGAATTCAATGAGTGGTTGAAAAACTGGTGTGGAGCTCAGGGTTTTGGCTTCATTGGGGACTGGGGAGCCACTCGGAGGAAAGCAGACTTATACTGGTGCGATGGTCTGCATCTGTCCAGGGGGGGAACCAGGATCCTAGGTGAGAGGTTTAAATGCTTCATTGGCAAGCATTTAAACTAGCCAAGGGGGGAGGCACTGAAAAGGAGCTGGGAAATCCGAGCATCCCCCCACAAAACATGGTGATTAGTGAAGTAAATGCCAGGGTACAGAAGTTATTAGGGAGCAGAACAGATTTAAATGTAAAACATTGCAAAAGCAGTAAGGACAGAAATGGGGCTAAAAGGGGTAAGGCTATCAAAAAGTGGAGGGTGATGAGTACCAATGCCCGTAGTCTGTGTAACAAGCTCCCTGAACTAGTGGCCTTGATGGAAGAGGGTTGCCTGGATATTGTGGCAGTCACAGAAACATGGTACACAGAGAACCATGAATGGGATGTCAACATACCAGGATACACAATCTACAGAAGGAACAGGGAGGGTAAAGAGGAGGAGGAGTAGCTCTCATGTAAAGGAAGGGATCAAAGCAACAGAACTAAAGAGTAAACAGGGAGCAGATGAGGCACTTTGGGTCACCCTGGAGACAGGAAATGGCACCACAATCCGCATGGGGTTGTATACAGACCCCATCTCAGGGGAGGAATGGACAAGGAAATGATAGAAGGCTTCTTAGAATGGTGAAAAAGGAGATATTGTTGATGGGGACCTGAATATGCCAGATGTTAACTGGAGCACCTTTGCTGCAGGCACATCCAAGAGCAGGGTCATTCTTGATGCCCTACGGGGTCATGTCTCAGACAGCTAGTATTGGAACCGACTCGGGAGGGAGCAATCTTAGACCTGGTACTTTCAAATGGGGATGGAGAAAGAATCTCAGATTTAGAAGTGGGTAGCCCTCTGGGAACAAGTGACCACCAAACAGTGTGGTTCACTATAAACACAGCCATACAATCAAGCCATACAAAAGCAAGAGTACTAGACTTTAGGAGGGCTGACTTTGGGAAAATGAGAGAGTGCCTCAGAAAAACACTAGCAAACAGGTAAGAAGGAGGGGTGGGTGGAGGAACAATGGGAAGTGATCAAAACAGCCATCACAGAGGCAACAAGCCTTTATGAAAAATCAATAAAACACAACGAAGGAAAACCGCTATGGTTCACAAAAGAGGTGGCAGGAAAGTTAAGGAGAAAAGGCATTCAGGAAATATAAGGAAACACAGAAGGAGCAGGACAGAGAACTTTATCAGTTAAAGCAGAAAGAGGCTGGGAAGGTAGTCAGAATAGCAAAGGCCCAAACCAAGAAAGGATAGCCAACCTGTTAAGAAGGGGATAAGACCTTTATAGGTACATTAGGGAGCTAAGAAAGACCAAAGGAGGGATACTGAAGCTTAATAAAGGGGAGGGAATGTGGGTAGAGGGTGATAGTGAAAAAGCAGGGATACTGAATGAATATTTCTGCTCAGTATTCACAAAGGAAGAGGAGGGGGAGTTACCTAAACCAAACAAGAGAAACACTCTGAAGACGGGGGTCGATACCAGTCCATTTACAGAAGAAAGGGTTCTGAATGAACTAATAAAATTGAAGGTGGACAAAGCAATGGGGCCTGATGGGATTCACCCAAGGATTCTAAAAGAACTAAGGGTAGAACTAGTGACATCACTGACTACTCTCTTTAACAAATCATGGGAGGATGGGGTGGTACCCAAGGACTGGAGGAGGGCAGATGTAATTTCTCTTCACAAAAGTGGGAGCAGGACAGAGGCAGGAAACTACAGACCAGTTAGTTTGACCTCAGTGGTAGGGAAAATGATGGAATCACTTCTGAAGGAAAGAATTGTTGAGTACCTTGAGGCCTGTGGGGCACAGGACCCGAGGCAGCATGGATTTACAATGGGAAGGTCGTGTCAGACGAATCTAATAGATTTCTTTGACTGGGTGACCAAAGTAGTAGACTAGGGAGGGGCTGTGGACATAGCCTACCTAGATTTTAGCAAGGCATTTGATACAGTCCCCCACAAAAGATTAATACACAAGATAGCCAGCCTTGGAATGGGTTCCAAGGTGGTAGCCTGGATAAAAATTGGCTAGACAACAGGACGCAAAGGGTAGTAGTAATGGAGTACACAGTGAAGAAAGGAGGGTTACTAGTGGGTACCACAGGGTTCAGTACTGGGACCAGTCCTTTTAATGTCTTTATAAGTGACATTGCAGAGGAACTGGAAGGAAAGTATGTCTCTTTGCAAATGACACAAAGATCTGCAACAGGGTTGATACACAGGATGGAGTGGAAAGGATGAGAAGGACTTGGCAAGGTTGGAGGAATGGTCAAATGTATGGCAGCTCAGATTCAATGCAAAGAAGTGCAAGATAATGCACCTGGGAAACAAAACCCAGGGAAGCATACACAATGGGGGTGGATACTGACAACAGTAAAATGGAAAGGGACCTGGGATAATTATATCAGATGACCTAAAGGTGGGCAAGCAATGTGAGAAGGCAGTAAGGAAGGCTGGAGGGATACTGGGATGCATAGGAAGAGGCATCAATAGTAGAAAACAGGAAGTTGTTATCCCTCTGTACAGACAGTTGGTGAGACTCCATCTGGAGTACTGTGTACAGTTCTGGAGACCCCATCTCCGCAAAGACATAGACAGAGTGGAGGCTGTCCAGAGGAGAGCAACCAAAATGGTGCAGGGTCTGCACCAGAAGACATACGAAGAAAGACTAAAGGAGCTTAATATGTATACTCTTGAGGAAAGAAGGGAGAGAGGGGACATGATAGAAACTTTCAAGTACCTCAAGGGAATTAACAAAGTCCAAGAGGGTAGCATCTTCCAGAAAAAGAGATGTGCAAGAACAAGGGGGCCCAATTTGAAGATAGAGGAGGGACGGCTCAGGGGTAATGTGAGGAAGTATTTTTTCACTGAGAGGGTTGTGGATACATGGAACAGCCTCCCTGAGGAGGTCGTGGAGTCAAGAACAGTGGTGGACTTCAAGAATGCATGGGACAGGCATAAGGCAGTCCTAGGGGCGGGTAAGAGGAAGTAAGCTGTTGGTTAACTAGGATCTGCAGCTTATCTGTTAGGTAGGAAAATGGGCAGACTAGGTGGGCCAAGCGGTCCTTATCTGCCGTCAAATTCCTTGTTTCTATGTTTCTATGTAACTAAAATTATACAGCTACAAATTATGAGAACAACTATAATTAAAATGAAACTAAACCAACTCCCTAACACAAAACCTAATTTATTGATTTAACCCACAGGTCCACTCAATATCTAATATTAGATTTTAAAAGCAGTCAACCATTACCTTTTATATTTGAGGTACTTTTTCATTTCCCTTTGTTTAATTAGAAGATTGTTTACCTGATGTTAATATGTGTGATGTATGGAACAGCACTCTGTGTGGCAGCTGACTTAGCTAGATACACTACATCACCAGCATCATGACCTCACTGACTGTGACATCACTGCTACTTTGGAACAGCAATTTAGTGACTGCCAGGTCATTCACCTGTGATTTCACTGTAAGCGAAATCACAATGCTGATGATGTAGTGGGGGGAAGTAGAGATAGATATGTCAGCTGCTATGCTAAGAGCTGTTCCACACATCCAACACAACACTGTGACATAGAAGACTCTCTGATGGGCAAAAGGAAAAAGAAAGGTACTTGAGAAATAACATTTTATTACTGACTACTTCTTAAAATTTATATTATTTTCCTGTCTGCCTGGTTTGGCTCAACTTGCTCTTTCAATCCCAATACTGACACTGTAGTGCAGCAAGTGGTGGTGGTGGGGGGTGCAGCACCTGAGGTGCCACATTTTCTTTCTTCCTGTTCAGGTGGATGTTAAAGATCCTATGACACTTCTCAAAAACAGTATGGGAATTTCCATGGTGTCCTGGCCAAATTTCCCCCATTCACTAAAAATAGCACCAACAGCTTAATATGGTCCAAGTAAGGATTTATGCCTTGTTACAATTTTAGTTGCTTACCATCTGTATCCCCCCGTCTCCCTGAAAAAGGGACTTCTAGTATTAGTGGGCCTACTGGTCAACAAAATTCAACAAATAAATAAATTATGCCTTATAGATTCCATATAAATCCAAATCATTCCAAGGCCATCTTGACATATAATTTTAATTCCCAGCAGCAAATCAGAGCCCTTTTCCTGATAAAAGGCTGTCAACATATTAAATTTAAATAAGCAACAAATGGGACTTCAGAGGAGCAGACTTTGATAAGTTGACCAACAGAGTTAAGCTAGCCCTGGCAAAAAGACATTCAGGTGAGGGGGTACAGGCAAAGTGGGCTAGCATTATGGATGCAATACTTGAAGCAACATCTCATAGTGTTAGAGAGAAAAGGAAGTGCAAAAGAAGAAGGAAACCACTTTGGTTCTCAAATACAGTAGCAGAAAAGGTCAGAGCCAAAAGGCTGGCCTTCAGGAAATATAAGGGAACACAGCAGGTTGAAGATAGGAGGCATACCAAACTGCCCTAAGGGAAGCAGGAAAGGCAGTAAGGCAGGCAAAGTCCCAAACTGAGGAAACACTAGCACAAACAGTAAAGAAGGTGACAAGACTTTCTATAAATACATTAGTGAAAGGAGAAAGTCCAGAGGGGTATTGCTGCTTTAATGGAGAAAAGGGAGCATGTGAGGAGGAGGACCCTGTAAAGGCATCTATCCTAAATAGATACTTTTGCTCATTATTTACTGAAGAGAAGGTAGGGCAGGGCCCACAGCTCAGCATCATGGAGACAGGGGGGAGGGAGGTGAGCACTACTCCCTTCACAAAATATAGGGTCCTACAAGAGCTCGATAAGCTCAGGGTGGACAAGGCAATGGGACCTGATGGCATACGTGCCAGGGTACCAAAGGAGCTAAGGGTGGAACTAGCAGAGCCATTATCAGAACTGTCTAGTGAGTCTCTGAGCACAGGATCAGTCCCAGAAGACTGGAGAAGGACTCATGTGATCCTGCTCCACAAGAGTAACATAGAAACAAAGACTTTGACGGCAGATAAGGAACTTGGCCCACTCAGTCTACCCATTTCTCTACCTATTGGATAAGCTACAGATTCTAGTTAACCAACAGCCTACTTCCTTCAACACCCCCCACTATAATTGCCTTATGTCTAACCCATGCATGTTTGAATTCCTCCACTGTTTTCGAACCCACAACCTCTCCAGGAAGGCAGTTTCATGCGTCCACCACTCTCTCCGTGAAAAAACTTTTCCTCACATTACCCCTGAGCCGTCTCCCCTGTATCTTTAAATTGCTCCCCCTTGTTCTTACACATCTCTTTTTCTGAAAGATGCTACCCTCCTGAGTGGTAGCAGGGAGAAGACAGGGAACTACAGACCAGTCAGTCTTACCTCACTAGTGGGCAAGATTGTTGAGGCACTCCTTAAGGAAAGGATAGTGCAAGACCTGGAATCCATAGGAGCACAGGATCCAAGACAGCATGAATTTACAAAAGCAATGTCCTGTCAAACTAATTTCATAGATTTCTTTGACTGAGTAACCAGAGTCATGAACCAAGGGGGAGAAGTTGATGTCGCCTACCCTGAAGCTTTCGATACTGTTCCACATAGAAGACTGATTAATAAGCTGGTTAGGCTTGTAGTGGATCAGAATTTGGTCAACTGGGTGGCAAACTGGTTGACAGGCAGAAAACAGAGAGTGGTGGTAAATGGTATATGGTCAGAAGAGATGCAAGTGACAAGTGGGGTACCTCAGGGATCAGTCCTTGGGCCAGTCCTCTTCAATACCTTCATCAGTGACACTGCAGATAGACTGGAGGGTAAGGTTTGTCTGTTTGCAGATGACACCAAGATCTGCAACAGAGTAGATGATCCAGATGGGGTGGTCAGAATGAGAAGAGATCTGGATAAACTAGCAAAATGGTCAGAAGAGTGACAACTGGAGTTTAATGCAAAGAAGTGCAAGATCATGCACATAGGGAAGAGAAACCCTGAAGCCACCTACAGGCTGGGAAGGGAGTTGCTGGCAGTCACAAGGGAAGAAAGAGACTTGGGTGTCATCCTCACCGATGACCAGAAATCATCCAAGCAGACCACTAAAGCAGTAGGTAAGGCTAGAGGGATGTTGGGGTGTATTAGTATGGGTATCACAAGTCAGAAGAGGGAGGTAATAATCCCTCTTTACAAGACACTGGTTAGGCCCCATCTGGAGTAATGCATGCAGTACTGGAGGCCACACCTTCACAAGGACATTAACCAAACTGAGGCAGTCCAGAGAAGGGCAACCAAAATGGTGCAGGAATTGCATCACAAAACATATGAGGATAGATTAATGGAGCTCAATATGTATACCCTAGAGCAAAGGAGGGAGAGAGGTGATATGATCGAAGCATTTAAACACCTTAAGGGCATGAACAAGGTGAAAGAGTCTTAGGGCTAATGTGAGGAAGTTCTTTTTTGCAGAAAGGGTGGTGGATGCATGGAATGGCCTACCTCAGGAAGTGGTGATATGAATACAGTGCAGGGCTTCAAACAGGCACTGGATTTGCATAAGGGAGTAATACAGATGAGTATGAATAGATAGACCATTGTCAGAGTAAAGGCCAATGGCACATTCATAAGGCAAAAAAAGAAATGGGCAGACTGGATGGGCCTTGTGGTCCTTATCTGCCATCAACTTCTATGTTTCTATATATTTATAGCAAAAATATAACACAAATAATAACAGGTGGATGGCTATTGCCACATCCCAAAACAGAAACTCTCAGGGAAATGCAGCACATGCCTGTCATCTCCATCCTACCCCAGGGTTTTAAAAAATTGATTAGCAGTTTTTTTCTTGGGACTATACTAACTGTACAGAAAGTATTTATATAGATGTTCTAGAAGTGCTCTGTTTGTTAAACACAGTGAGGCAAGAGCTATGCATTTTCACAAAGATTTAGCACTTTTATGAGCATTAATCAATTTTTAGAGTTAAATAAATCCCTGCTACCCATAAAGTGAGAGACCTTAAAATAATCCCATAACAGGAACACTTGAAAAAGTGCAGCACACTCTAGCGTTCTCTAACACACCCAATGAATGAGACCCAAGGTTATTCCAAAATTAAGGTCTCTCACAAGGAAGTGCAGTGCCCTCCTGTCATCCCTGACACATAATGTGAGTAGAAGACCCTAGAATACTGCCAGTTCAGGGTCCACCATAAGGAAGTGTAGGTCACTCCTGCCCTCCCTGACACATCCAGTGAGTATGGGACCGAGCATTATTCCCAAATAAGGTTCACTCTCAAAGAAGTGTAGCTCATTCATGCCCTTCCCAACACAGTCAATAAGTAAGAGACCTGATATTATTCCCAAATTAGGGTCCCTCACAGGGAATTGCAGCTCACTCCTGCCATTCCCAACCGATCAATGAGTAACAGGCCCAATGTTATTCCCAAATTAGAGTCCCTCACATGCAAGTGTAGCTCATTCCTGCCCTTCCCAACCACTCGGTGAGTGACAGGCCCTTACTTATTGACTGTGTTGAGAAGGGCAGGAGTGAGCTACACTCCCCTGTGAGGGCCCCTAATTTGGGAATAATCTCAGGTCTTTTACTTATTAACTGTGTTGGGATGGGCATGAGTGCCATGTTTCTGACCAGTGCTCAAGTCTAGCCAGATCGTTCTGTAGCCCCTGCCATGCCTCTTCGTCATCCACCACTGCACCTATCTTAGTGTCATCCACAAAAAGGCTGATCTTTTTCTCAATCCCAAGAGAAATGTTGGCAAAGAAAATGCCAAAAAACACTGGACCCACTACTGAACCCTGTGGTACACCACTTGGAGTTGAGAGTTACCCCCTTATGACTACCCTTTGCTTCCTGTCATTCATCCAGTTCCGGATCCACTCCACCATTTTCTCCCCTGCTCCCTGGTATCTCAGCTTGCTAATCAGTCTCCCATTTGGCCTTGAATCAAATTCCTTGCTGAAGTCTAGATACAAGACATCCACTGTTTGGCTCCTGTCAAGCGCTCTTGTCACCCAGTCGTAAAACTCCACCAGGTTGGTCTGATAATGTTGATAACTATGATATAATGCTTTTCTACTGCTCTACAGCTCCACTTCCCCACTGATTTTAGTGTAATCAGCAAAGTCATTTTAGTTATTCAAGAGAAGTACCTATGCCTGATGCCTAGATACTGAAAAGTGTTGGAGCCAGTTTTGAACCATGTGACACCCCACTTGTAACCATGCCTGTAATGTATGTCCACTAATTAATACTCCTGGAGTTCTGTTTTCTAGCTATTAAGCAATCTAATTTACAATGATATAATAACTAGGGTTCCTTTTTTCCCCTAAGGGATACCATGTTATAATTTCCCGTTATAACCGATGGGTTATAGAGGTGAACATCTGCCCAGTTTCCCTTGTGTGCATGCTCCAGCAGCAGCTCTTTGTTTGCTCTGCGCTAGTTCTCTGTACCAGATGCTGCCCTCGTTGAGTCACCGGCAAGTTAATTTTCACAAAAAAAAGTAACTGAGCACTTCAGACTAGAAAATAAAGAAAGGTTAAAAAATCATGTTGGATGCTTAAATAAACCCCTCAAGCTTCGCTCTTGGGGTTTACGTAGCATCCAACACCAAAGGGTGTGTGTAAAGTCTCATTAAACATCACACTCCATGCATTATTCTGTATATCAAACAAAAGCGTTAGGCCCAGATATTGAAAACATAGTGCAGCGCGCAAACCAGTAGTGCGGCAGTAGTGCAGGAATAGCGCGGAGCTGCGATATTCGAAGGACTGGTTAGCGTGCGTTAACCGCAATAGGGAGGGGCAAAATGAGGAGGCAGGAACCAGCATACATGCACTGTGGGATATTCAGAGCCATAGCGCCACGCTAGGACACATAGCGTGACATGTAGCATAGCGCAATTTACCGCCTATAAAAGAGTGGTCTTATCCAAGGGCAAATCACAGAGGGGAAAGGACTGCTCCAGGAAGTGGACATGGCAGCAGTGCCAGCAGCAGTGATGCTGCCACTGATGGCAGCAGTAATGGAGGAGGAGGAGAGGGAGAGGGAGCAGGGCCAACATGGACCACAAGGCAGGCCAAGGAGATGTTATGCTGCACACAGGTGGTACCGGCCCAGGGTCTCTTTTGAAGTTGAACACATTACTGGCTGGCACAGGATGAACAGGGGTATGTTGAGGCAGCTATGTGAACTCCTGCATGAGCAGCTGAATCCCAACACCAGATGCAGTCATGCCATGACAGTCGAGCAGAAGGTGACAGCAGCGATGTGCTTCCTAGCCACAGGGTTGTTCCAATGACCAATGAGGGACACCATAGGGATATCACAGTTTGCCACCTCACGACTCCTGACCCAGTTCCTTTAAGCTTTCCTGACACATGCTGGTGAGTTCATAGTATACCCCAGCATGGCAGCAGAGTGCAGAGAAACCATGCAGCAATTCCATTGAGTTGTGCACCTGCCCGTGGTACTTGGTGCCATTGACTGCACCCATGTCCCCATCCGTGCACCACCTGGCAATGGCAGTGAGGTATACGTGAACAGGAAGGGGTACCACTCCATCAATTGCCAGGTGGTGTGCGACGCGACTGGGCACATCAGCAACGTCTATGCACAGTACCCTGGCAGTGCCCATGACACCTTAATCTGGCACCAGTCCCAGCTGTGCCAGGCTTTTGAGGAGGGCAGGATACTCTGTGGGCACCTAGTCAGAGAGTAGCAGCATACATGGCACACACACACACACACACACACACACACACACACACACACACACACACACACACCACAGCAGGGGTGGGGATAGGCAGGGGAAGGCAAGGAAGGGGCCTGGGATAGCAACACAGGTGGAGCAATACAGCAAATGGCAGACAGCACAACAACACCAACAGATGCACCTGTATCACAGGGGACAGCGTGTACCCCCTGCGACCCTGGCTGCTGACACCAGTACCCTGGCCAGCCACAGTGGCCAATGAGTTGTATAATGAGGCACACACTGCCACCAGAAACATCATAGAGAGGGTATTTGGCATACTTAAGATTCGCTTCTGATGCCTAGACACGTCAGGTGGTGCCCTGAAGTATAGGCCTCAGAAGGTATGCCGTATCATCCTAGCCTGTTGTATGCTGCACAACATGACAATGAACCATGGGATACAGGCACCAGAACCTGAGGAACAGGCCAACAGTGACCCAGAGTCAGTGGTCAGGGGGAAAGTGGAGCAACTCAAGAGGAGGGATCCTCGAATGGCCCGCAGGGCCCTGGAGCACAGGGCCGCCATCATCAGGACACTGTCACAGGCCAGAAGGTGTTGACATCCAACAAAACAAGTGCACAACAGAGTGGTAGTGAATACACACATGACATCAGTGTGATGTGTGGGTTGTGCAGGACACATATGTGATGAGGACACACAGCCATGGCACAGTGATGAGGGTGATGCCTGATGTGTTGCAGCAGTGTGGGAAGGGACACCATGGCTGTGCATGTGTAAACGTGATAGTGACAGAGTGTGTGTGTCAACATGAGTGCATGTGTGTGCCTGTGTGTGTGTGTGCATGCATGAGTGTACAACTGAGTGTCAAAAGTGCTCATGTGCATAGCAGCCATGCCTATCTCTGGCGACTACTACCACGCACATGATGCACGCCACGTGTGCGGGACATAGAGCCAGGGGTGCTCTGAGCTGAGGATAAGGTTGGGGAGGACCACAGTGAGGCTGGGAAGGTGGACTGCCTGCATCCCCACTGACCAGCAGAGCCAGACAGGGTGGTGGCCACCCATGGTGACACTGGGCGCTGGCTGATGCGCATGATGCAGTGGTGCTCATGCCAGTGCCTATCCTGCATCTGTGTGTGGCCCGCCTGTGGGTCTCTGTATCATGGGCATGCTGACCCCTTGCACAGCCTGCTGCCTTCCATGTACCACAAGCAGCACTGTGGTGAGGTCAACCACCACAGCCATGAGCCTTGCAAAGCTACAGTCAAGTGTGGCTACCATGCAGCCTATCTTGTCCTCAGCCCACTGTTCTGCCCATGCAAATCCCAGGGACACTGCCTCCCACATCTGTGACAGCTCATGCCTAAGCTCCCACCGTGGGCCATGCAGGTCCATCCGGGCCTCCTGCTGGGATGTGAAGATGGCCTGGAGCAGAGGGCAGGCCCCTAGGGCATCTGGCTCCATGGCGGCGGCAACCTCAATGGCAGCTGGTGGTTGTGCCTGCAGCTCAACATGGTGGGAACACTGTGGCAGCAGCCAAATGTCCTGCTGCTGCAGGGTATTAGTGGTGTGCTGTGTCCCCTGCAGGCCCTGCACCCCTCCATGTGGAGGGCACCGCATGCCCAGTGGGGCACACATGGCCCCAGCATGGGCCACCACCAGCTGAACAGGTCCACCCATGCTGGCATGGCTATCCCCCCCATGGCACCCATGATGAGGGCCACACCCTGCCCCACCCCTGTGCCTCCCACCACAGGGCCCTCCACGGGCAGGATGTAACCCACCTCTGACACATCCTACTCCATGTCACTGGTGACTGTCAGCAGGATCACCTGGCCACCACTGAGATCCTCCACCTGGACATCCTCCAGGGTTGCACTGTAGTCCAGGTCCTTGACACCATTGGAGCACCTCCCCCCCGGCAGGTGTACCTCACGTCCAACAGAGTGCCATACATGGTGCGTGTCTGAGGGTCCACAGCCGCCACCCAGTCCAGAGGTCGATGGCAGGTTCTCCTCCTCCTCCTCGGCTTCCGGTTCCTGGCAGCCATCCCAGCCTGGTCCTGGCATGCTGCAGATGCTGCACACACCGAAGTGGAAGAAGATGGGACAGAGTCACTGACCGGTACATGCACAGTGTGCCACAACCACCACCAGTACATGCACACCCTAGGATATGTGCCACACACCACAGACATGCACACCACACAGAGCAGTTCCACAGACATAGACCATGGCCACATGCACACACACCCACTACAGTGCACATGCCCTGGGCTGTCGTCTGTGGTGGCAGCCTTGCCGGGCAGTGATTGCATGCAGTCCCGCCCCATGTGTACAGTGTGCACAGCAGAGCACCCCTGTACTGTACCCCAGGCAGAATGGCAATATCAATACCCTGCAACTGTGCAGTGACTCCATGCGGTGTGTATACACGTGGATACTGACCTGTCCTAGGTGGTGTGAGTGACGTCTCACACCCTCCACCAAGCACACTAACAACGGACACCTGCTGAAGGGTGGATGCCACCACAGACAGTGGGTCCTCCTGCCACTGTTGTGTGGATTGTGGACCACCTCCAGTGTGCATTATGTCTCTGAGCCATTGTGCCTCCTCCTCCTTGGCTTGGTGCAGCAGGTCACTCCAGCACTTGCACACTGCATCTATTGTCCGGTCACGGCCACCAACGGTGTTCACCCCTGCCACCACCTCATCCCACACCTGGTGCACTACCACATCTTTTTTTTTTTTTCAATTCAACTTTTATTAAAATTTTAACAACATTAAGGAATACATCCAGAAGGGGAACAAAATAACAGCGAAAATAACTGCCATAAAAGAACAGATTATCGGGATGTAGACCTTACCCCCCCAGGCCCTCCGTCTCCCCAACCACCCACCTTTTGCACAGCACTTAGGTACAAACTGGCTGGAAAACTAACTACCTATTACAGTGGAGCGGAAAAGAAGGTGTATAAAGAACCCCAGGTGCGATTAAAGTTAGGAAGTTTATACTGCAAACTTGCAATGGTTCTATCCGTTCTGAGATTAGCTAAAAATTCCTGCAACCATTCGCCATAAGAAATCTCTATGTTATCTTTCCAATGCTTCAGAACTAATTTTTTGACTGAAGCCGAAATCAACCCCATATGATATTTCCTGCACCGGACACCAACCTGAGTCATGTCCCCTAAAATACAAACTTCAGGGGTAAATAAGTCTTCAAGTCCCAAAAGGGGGTCGAGATTTTTCTTAATGGTCTCCCATAACCCTGTTATTTTTGGGCAATGCCAAAAGATATGGAGTAAATCTCCAACCCCTTGCTGACATCTAAAACAAGAAAATGAGGAGGCCATGCCCCTTTCGACTAATTTTACAGGGGAAAAATAAGAGTTGTGCAATAATTTAAATTGCATTAACCTAAGCCTATCTTGCACTAGAAATTTGTGACACGCTACCGAAATTGCTCCCCAGTCGAAAATATGTTCTGGGAACAATTGCAACCAGTATTGTTTGGGGGCATGAACATTAGGATGCAGCCAGCCAATCAAAGTATTATATACTACCGAGATAGCGTGAGCTCTTCCGACCATAGGGGTCAAAGTTGCCTCGAAATCACAGGAGCCGCAATCCCCGGATAGGGAACTCAGCTTCCCCACTAGGAGATGGTAGAGCTGAAATATTTTAAATATCAGATGCTGGGGAATTTGAAACTTGCTCAAGATATCCGTCGAAGTAAGCAATTTACCCCCCTCTTCGAGTAAATCTTTAACCGCCACTTTTTCCAATAAAGGTAACCAGGTATCTTGGATAGGTTTACCATCTATTAAAAAATTAGGATTACCCGTTATAGGTTGAGCCGGATCCCCAGTATGACAGTAGTTTAGAAAGGAACATAGTTGTATATGTATTCTAACTGAAGTTTCAATGGGTGTCCTCCGCAAAGCAGGGGAGACAGCTTTCAGAGGACAGTATAGCAAGGCCTCAGGCCTGAGGCCGGAGTCCAAGATCCGGGATACCTCTAAATTTAACCATAGTGGCACATAGGTGTCAACCTGCAGATCATCTGTTTTTTTAAGCCAGCGGAGGTATTTCGATGCGTGGCTAGCCCAGTAATATAACGCAATATGGGGGAGTCTCAAGCCCCCAAACAACTTAGGGGCGGACAGTTTAAAATAGGACAATCTGGGTCTCTTATAATTCCAAATAAAACCGGAAATGACTCTGTGCACTCCCTTGAACCATTTAAGTGGCAGCCAAACGTTCAACATACTGATAGGGTAAAATAGCCGAGGAAAAACGTTCATTTTAACCAAATTAATTCTGCCCCAAATGGACAAGGGGATAATCGCCCATCTTCGTAGGTCCGCTTCAATATCACGCAACACCGGATCCAAATTACTCAGAATTAAGCGGGATGTGTCCCTAGTTAACGTAAGACCTAAGTATCTGATAAGCTTAGCATTCCAAGCCAGCCCAAAAGGAGCAATCTCATGTGCTCTATTCCTAAAATTTAGAGGAAAGACCACTGACTTGCTAATATTAAGCTTATAATTGGCAATAGAACCGAACTCATCTATAATATCTAACAAAATTGGAATGGAGGAAGCTGGGTGTGAAATTTGCAGAAGAAGGTCATCTGCGTATGCCAAAACTTTCAGTGTGTGCCCCCAAATCTGGATAGCCTGAATTCTCTGCTCCTGTTTAATCCGCATAATAAGGGGTTCAATGTACAGGTTAAAAAGGAGCGGAGAAAGAGGGCAGCCTTGTCTGGTGCCAAGGAAAAGTCTAAATAAGGATGAGGTAACCCCATTGCATGTAATTCTTGCTGATGGGAATTTGTAAATAGCTTGCACTACCACGTCTGTCACCTTGTGGCACCATATCACCTGCTCCCATTCCTTGACCCCATGCACCAGGGCCTTCAGCTCATCCTGGGAGAAGCGGTGCACCCTGATGCACTCCTGACATGCTGCAGTACCTATAGGAGACATGCAGAGGGATACGAGTCATGTGCTGTGGCATGCCTGCATTGTGTGGAACTTGCTAAACACTATGTGCATGCCACCCCCAACACCTGCACTGCCCAATCTGATGTGGCATGGTGAAGGCCCAAGCCAGCATGTGCGCATACAGCACACACAGCCACCATGTGATGCGGCCACCCCTGTGTGCACATTGCACATGCATGCCTGATGGCTTACACCGTGGGCACACTGCACACACCGGCCCCCGCATGGGCACTGTATGGCCCGTGTCGCCAATGACAAAACCACTCAGGTGTTCCCTGGTATGAGGGGCATTCCTACCATTGCCACCAGGCATTGCACACTACCCTATCTGGCCCCCAGAGGATGGTGCACACAGGGCATGGGCTACACAACCAGACAGTATGGATGGTATGTATGCCATCACAGGATACCAGGCCCAGACCCCACGGTGCTGTTGTTGCCACTATGGGATCTGCACCATTCACAGCCTATCTCCCCTGGGCTGCGACTGCATACCACTGTCAGTGGGTCTGCAACCCCCATCCAGAGTGGCGAACGAGGTTCCATGACCCCCATGTTGACGTAACATGGGTGCGAGGCATGCCTGCAGGCCATGCTGTGCTCCCCCACCTGGTGACTGGCTGCCACAGTGTGCAGGCATTCCATACACATCGGTGGCTGCTGCTGGTGCATGGGTGGGTCACACGGCCCAGTTGACTGGCCCGCTGGACCGGTGGCCATGTGCACTGCTATACTGCACCATATCAGCCAGTGGGCCTGCAGTTATCCACCCTGTTCCCTGCCTCTGCCATTGTGGACTGCAGGTGCACATTGTGTATGCCCCAGCTTGGTGACACCCCACTGCCATACCAGCCTCAGGCAGCTATACAGACCTGCCTCCTACTACTCTGCCTCCTGCGACACATCTCCTTCCAGAGTGCCTGTCTGTCTGTCGCATAGGATGTGTGCTGCAATCCCAAGACACAACACTGGTGGAGCACTGTTTGCCCTTATATAGCCCAGCCAGGCTATCCAGCCTGTTAGGCATGCAAATGAGCAGCAAATGATATGGTAATCGCACTGTTTGCACCTTACACACACAAGTGCCCTCATTTGCATAGGCAGGTTTAATGTGGACCTGAATTGCGCCAGGCAAACAGCTTAGCGCTAGGCAAATGCTAGTGATAGGGCAATGTGTAGCCCAGTGCTGCACTGTCCTGTGAGCACAGCGCTATGTGGTTTAGTGCGACCTCCATGCATGTGCCCGAGGCCCCTGGGCTGCACTAGCGCCCAAGGGTAGTGCACCCCCAGCACCGCGCTATGCCACCTAACGTAGTGCTATATGCATACATGTCATTGTCTCTCCAGGGTCATGGTGGGGTCACGCATGCGCAGTCCGCTCACTTCCGGGTAGTGCCATGCTATGTCATGTGGGAGTGCTGCAGCTACAGTTTGTGGCAGGGTACCAGACACCATTGACCATGGCAGGGAGGCATAGGCAGCATGCAGTAGTCCATAGGGACAGACGCTGGGGGGAGGTTGAGACAGCCAACCATGTACAACTGGTGCAGCAAAGGCACTGACACCTCTTTGGGGAGGTCAGGGAGGGTGACCTCCCATACCAGCAGGTGTGGGCCTCCGTTGCCCGGAAGCTTAGTGACCGCATGGGCATCGCCCGTGATGCCGAGAAGTGTCGGCATCATTACACTGATATGAGCCATTGGCAGCAGCTGGAGCACTTCAAGCACGTGGTGCGTGAGGGCACTGTGCCAGTGCCAGGTAAGTGGCGTTGCATATTGGTCACCACTGTCATGTGCCTCTTGGACTGCAAGTGTGTGTGTGTGTGTGTGTGTGTGTGTGTGTGTGTGTGTGTGTGTGCTCAGGTGTGATACCATGCATGATGTTGGGGAGCATGTGGCACAGGTCGGGGTCACACATGTTGGTCACCTAGGAGGGCATTCTGGTACAGGGTGTGGGGGTGCATGGTTGCCACTGTTCCCATGTGGCACACACAGTGGTAGCAGATCCAGCGTGGTTCATGCTGTGTCTGTGGGGGTGACACTGGTATGGGTGGCAGATCAGGACATTGCTGATGATGAGACCTACTACAGGACCATCCTGCAGCCTACACCACTGTGATCTAGGGATGCAGTCACCTGGGCCCCTGACAGCCTACAAAGCTGTGTGTGTATCCAGTCACAGTGCACCTGTGTCTAGCACTGTAGCACTGCTGTGCCTGCATTCCTACATGCCCTGTGTGCCTGGCACACACTCTGCGGGCCATGGTGTCCTCTGTGTGGGTGTATCCTGTGTTCAGCCATTGTCTCTGGGCTACCCTTTGTGTACAGTGTTGTGGGGGTGGGGGTGCATCGTGCTGTGGCACTCGCTGTACATGCTGTGTGTTAGACTAACACTGCTGTTACCTCTGTCCACTGTAGAGCGGATCGTGCAGCCCAGCACCAGGAAAGGGTGCCAGGAGGTGTCACAGGATGCATCAAGAAGCAGTCCGAGGGTGCTGGCAATGCAGCAGTTGGCACAGGAGAGTAGCCCCGAGTCCAGGGGCCTGTTGCGTGAGTACATTTCATTCTTCATATGTGCTGTGCCTCTGTATTGTGTGTTTCCTTGTCTGGGCTGCCATTGACTGTGCTGGTGGGTCAGCCGCCATGGGCATCATGCCATTGCTGGTGCTGCATTGTGCTGTGTTGTGCACCAGTGTTGCACGGTGCTGCTGGTGTCTGGCTGCCGTGCCCTGTGGTGGGGGAGGAGTGGTATGGGATGGTGTCAGCATGCATGGCTGGCATTGCCATACGGTCCACAATTGCCACTGGACATGTTCGGCTGTTCATCTGCCGTGTGTGTGTTCCTGCTGCAGGGCACCGCACACATTGCAGTACATAGGCCATGTGTGGCAGCATCTGTCGGCCCACCCCCTGCTGGTGTATGCACCCTGTAGGCTTGCATCTCCTGTGGGTCAGTTTGGCCCTGGCATGGGTTGTCCATTGGCCGCCCACAGTGCCTGCATTGTGCTGCTCCAGCGCCCGTTTTGGGAGTTGCTGTGCACTGCTCTCTGTTACATTGCTATCTGTCTATGGGCAGCCTGTCCCAACGTTTGGTCTCCCATGTGTGTGTTGGTGCATGGCCCACACCCACTGCCATTTTGGGGACCACCTGTGTGTCTGCACTGTCTCACTGTGTCCAGTGCTGGGGTGGGTGGTATTGTCCATGCCATGGTGTTGTCGAGACCTGTGTCCCCATGTGTATTGGGTGCTGGGTTGTTGCCTGTGTCTTCCAGGCCTCCCCCTTGGTCATCAGTTGGTTGTGCTTACCATTGTGTTCCTCACCACCACATGGGCATGGCTGTCGGGACATGCTGTCCATCCCTGTCTGGCCACCTGTGGCTGCTGTATGCCTCCTGGCTGGTGTCCCATCCTCACCAGCTTTCCTTTCCTCTTGTAGGTCCACTCCGATCCTCACTGTGGGCTACACGGCCAGAGGAAATCAAAGGCACTGAGAACCTCCTGCAGTGGATCGTATGCCAGCAACACACGCTGACAGAGCAGCAGGAGGTGCTCATCTCTGAGACCTGGAGGGTGGCCACTGTACTGGAAGCACATCTGCCGGATCCCGCGCACTCCCAGCCACGATCACCTGCAGCGCACCTTTGTTTACCTTGCCCCCCCCTTACTGGGTTGCTGTTTCTGATGCCACCCTTTTCCCTCATTGTTTGTTTTCACATCCCTGTCCCCACCTGTGACATTGCTTTTGTGTATTTCCTCCACCTCTGTACATATGTTATTCTTTATATATACCTTGGTTGCTGTTGTTCACTTTGTCATTGTTTGTTGTAGTTTAGTAACCGTTGTAGTGTAGTGTGTAGTGGTAGCAGTTAGTTGTAGATATGGTAGTGGTAGTTGCAGCGTTAGTCATAGTAGTAGTTGTAGTTGTAGTAGTAGTTCTTGTTCAGGTGTGTGTAGTGGTTGTCTGTCTAGTAGTGTTTTGTGTAAGTTTCCTTTAGTATTTATGTATATTACATTACTTTGCTATTTAGTTTTATTTCTGTTGTTCATCTGTTGTTTGCCTGTATCTGTTCCTTTGCATTTCTCTCAATATATATATATATATATACTTCTTTCATATATTCACTGTGTCCTGTGTCATTATTGGGTGCCTGCCTTTTGCTATAGGGTTGTTCTGTGCTTTGGTTCTGCTCATGGGTACTGGTTCCCTCTGGCCTTTCTCTTAGCTGGGTGTGTATTGGTGTCTGGGTTCTGTACCGCTGTCTGTTCTTGGGGTCCCTTAACAGCATGTGCTCCTTGTTCTGTGTTCCAGGACCTGGCGGCTCCATCTGCATTGTGTTCCTGTGGGTGTTTGCACTGCCTGCCTTGGGTGCTATATTCAGTGCTGTCTTATTTGCCATATTCAGTGCTGTGTTATTCCTGGGCTAATTTTGCCCTGCATTCCTTGCCCTTTTTGCCCAGCTTCTTTTGCAAGCTATATTCAGCTGGTTTACACTGGGCTATTCCTTTTGAATATGGCTTGCTTTTTACTCCAGGCTAAGTTTGCCTGCCAGGCAGTGCTAATTCAGACCAGGGGCAACGTTTTGAATATCTAGCCCCAAGTTTGTAAAAGCCTATCATGTAGTACCACATCAAAAGCCTTGCTGAAGCCAATGTATATCCCATCTGATGGTATATAGTGTGAGACCACCTCACTCCCTGCTGCCAGCTGTACAGTAAGCTTGGGTGGCCCTCCCATATGGCTCTATTTGACCTCTCACTTGGCAGAACAGTCAATAACATACTATCTACTCTGAAACCACACTCCTTAGCCACCCTGCTGGTACCTTGACACGATAGACTGAGAGGTCTACTGCTGGCTATTTTCTTAGTTTCTAAATCAATATTCTCTCAGGTCCTCTGAAACAGAACAATTATCTATTCCAAGGTCTCATCCCAAATATGGCACTATGGCCTTCTCCACTGTGGCTCCTAAACAATGGAATGATATCCTGCACATAATACATACGTGCCATCAACCTAATACAATTAAAAAACTATTCTGCTCCTTCCTGCTGCAACACTCCACTTGTTCTTGTCCCTAAAAATGACACCTTACTTCACTTTATCCTCTAAATCCTCATCCATTCATTTATCCCAGTCACAGACTGTACTTACCCAACTCTTTCTCCCCATACTCCACAGCATTAATACAGTACCTCAAGTTACCTTGTGCTGCTCCTACTCAAACCCAGAAGCTTGGCCCCTCTGGTATTGCTATCTTGTCACACCTTATATATTATCACAGAATAAATGTATACCTGTTGAAGTGATTTACTGTAAAATTTTAATGTTCCTGCTTAACTCCAAAAATTGTATTTCCTTTACTGCCTGTTACTGTCTGTTTCAACACCTAACGTGTATTGTAGAATGCTCTCTGTGTTCTTATTGTGACTCTATTTGAATCCTGATTTGTACTGTAATCTCCCCGGTCATGCCTGAAGATAGGAAAATAGTTGCCTAGTGCACTATACCTGGTAAACGAACAAAACTAACTAAATATATAAATAAATAAAGTATTCCCAAATTAGGGTCCCTCACAAGGAAGTGTAGCTCACTCTTGCCCTTCCCAACCACTCAGAGAGTAACAGATCCAATATTATTCCCAAATGAGGGTCCCTCACAGGAAAGTGTAGCTCACTCCTACCCTTCCCAATCTCTCAATTTGTTACAGGTCTGACATTATTCCCAAATTAGGGTCCCTCACATGAAAGTGTATCTCATTCCTTCCCTTCCCAACCACTCAATGAGTAACATGCCCAATATTATTCCAAAATTAGGGTCCCTCTCAGGGAATTGCATCTCACTTCTGCCCTTCCCAACCACTCAATGAGAAATAGGCAAAATATTATTCCAAAATGCGGGTCCCTCACAGGGAAGTGCAGCTCACTCTTGCCCTTCAAACCACTCTGTGAGTAACAAGTCCAATATTATTCCAAAATTAGAGTCCCTCACATGGAAGTGAAGCTCGCTCCTACCCTTACCAACCACTCCATTAGTTACAGGCTCAATGTTATTCCCCAATTAGGGTCCCTCGCTGGGAAGTGTAGCTCACTCTTGCCCTTTCCAACCACTCAGAGAGTAACACAGCCCAATATTATTCAAAAATGAGGGTGCCTCACAAGGAAGTGTAGATCACTCCTACCCTTCCCAGTCACTTAATTTGTTGCAGGCCCAATATTATTCCCACATTAGGGACTCTCACATGGAAGTGTAGCTCACTCCTGCCCTTCCTAACCATTCAGTGAATAACAGGCCCAATATTATTCCCAAATTAGGGTCCCTCAAAGGGAAGTGTAGCAAATCTTACCCTTCCTGAACACAATGAGTAACAGTCTCAATATTATTCCCAAACTAGGGCCCCTCACTTGGAAGTGTAGCTCATTATTACCCTTTCCAACCACTCAGTGAGTAACAGGCCAGATATTATTCTCAAATTATGGTCTGTCACAGGGACGTGTAGCTCACTCCTTCCCTTCCCAACCACTCAGTGAGTAACAGGCCCAATATTATTCCCAAATTAGGGTCCCTCACAGGGAAATGTAGCAAATCTTACCCTTCCTGAACACAATGAGTAACAGACTCAATATTATTCCCAAATTAGGGTCTCTCACAGGGACATGAAGCTCAATCCAGCCCTTCGCAACCACTCAGTTAGTTAAAGTCCCAACATTATTCCCAAATTAGGGTCTCTCACAGGAAAGTACAGCTCATTTCTGCACTTCCCAATCACTCAATAAATTACAGCCCCAATATTATTTACAAATTAGGGATCTTCACAAGTAATTGTAGCTCATCCTTGCCCTTCCCAACCACACAAAGGGTCACAGGCCCAATGTGATTCCCAAATGAGGGTTCCTTAGAGGGAAGTGTAGCTCACTCCTACCCTTCCAAACCAATCAATGTTTAACAGGCCCAATATTATTCCCAAACTAGGGCCCCTCACTTGGAAGTGTAGCTCATTATTACCCTTTCCAACCACTCAGTGAGTAACAGGCCAGATATTATTCTCAAATTATGGTCTGTCACAGGGACGTGTAGCTCACTCCCTCCCTTCCCAACCACTCAGTGAGTAACAGGCCCAATATTATTCCCAAATTAGGGTCCCTCACAGGGAAGTGCAGCTAACTGTTGCCCTTCCCAACCACTCTGTGAGTAACAAGTCCAATATTATTCCAAAATTAGGGTCCCTCACAGGGAAGTGTAGCTCACTCCTGCCCTTCCCAACCACTCAGTGAATAACAGACCCAATATTATTCCCAAATTAGGGTCTCTCACAGGAAAGTATAGCTCATTTCTGCACTTCTCAATCACTCAATAAGTTACAGCCCCAACATTATTTACAAATTAGCATTCTTCACAAGTAATTATAACTCATCCTTGCCCTTCCCAGCCACACAAAGAGTCACAGGCCCAATGTGATTCCCAAATGAGAGTCCCTTAGAGGGAAATGTAGATCACTCCTACCTTCCCAAACCAGTCAATGTTTAACAGGCCCAATATTATTCCCAAATTAGGGTCTCTCACAGGAAATTGCAGCTCATTATTACCCTTTCCAACCACTCAGTGAGTAACAGGTCAGATATTATTCTCAAATTATGGTCCGTCACAGGGAAGTATAGCTCACTCCTACCCTTGCCAACCACTCAGTGAGTAACAGACTTAATATTATTCCAAGATTAAGGTCCCACACGTGTAAGTATAACTCATTCCTGCCCTTCCCAACCACTTAGTGAGTTACTGTCCCCATATTATTCCAAATTAGGATCCCTCACAGGGAAAAGTAGCTCTTTCTTGCCATTCCCAACCACACAAAGAGTAACAGGCCCAATGTTATTACAAAATGAGGGTCCCTGAGAGGGAAGTATAGCTCACTCCTACCCTTCCCAAACACTCAGCGTGTAACAGGCCCAATATTATTCCCACATTGGGGTCTCTCACAGGGAATTGCAGCTCACTTCTGCCCTTCCAATCCACTCAATGAGTAACAGGCCCAATATTATTCCCACATTGGGGTCTCTCACAGGGAATTGCAGCTCACTTCTGCCCTC
This sequence comes from Neoceratodus forsteri, assembly GCA_016271365.2. Taxonomy (NCBI): domain Eukaryota; kingdom Metazoa; phylum Chordata; order Ceratodontiformes; family Ceratodontidae; genus Neoceratodus; species Neoceratodus forsteri. The sequence goes on from CM057455.1 coordinate 126,709,704, forward strand.
CCAATCCACTCAGTGAGTAACAGGCCCAATATTATTTCCACATTTGGGTCCCTCACAGGGAAGTGTAGCTCATTCTTGCCCTTCCCAACCACCCAGTGAGTTCCAGGCCCAATGTTATTCCCAAATTAGGGTCCCTCTCAGGGAAGTGTAGCTCACTCCTTCCCTTTCCAACCATACAAAGAGTAACATGCCCAATAATATTTCCAAATCAGTGTCCCTCTCAGGGAAGTGTAGCTATCTGCTGCCCTTCCCAACCACTCAGTGAGTAACAGGCTCAATATTTTTCTCAAAATCGGGTCCCTCACAGGGAAGTGTAGCTCACTCCTGCCCTTCTCAACCCACACAAAGAGTAAGAGGCACAATATTATTCCAAAATTAGAGTCTCTCACAGGGAAGTGTAGCTCTATCCTACCCTTCAAAACCTCTCAGTAAGTAGCAGGCCCAATGTTATTCCCAAATCAGGTTCTGTCACAGGGGAAATGCATCTCAGTCTTGCCCTCTCCAACTCTTCCAATGAGAAACAGACCCAAGATTACTCCAAAATGGGTTCCTCAGAGGAAAGTTCAGCTTGGTCCTGCTCTCCCAACACACTCAATAATTGAGAGAACCAATATTACTTCCAAATTAGGGTATCTCACAGGGAAGTTCAGCTTGGTCCTGCCCTTCCCAACACAGTCAGTAAGTGAGAGAACCGACATTACTTCCAAATTAAGGTATCTCACAGGGAAGTTCAGCTTGGTCCTGCCCTTCCCAACACGCTCAATAAGTGAGAGAACAGATATTACTTTCAAATTAGGGTATCTCACAGGGAAGTTCAGCTTGGTCCTGCCCTTCCCAACACAGTCAATAAGTGAGAGACCCACACTTACTCACAAATGAGTGCCCTTTACAGGGAAGTGTAGCTCATTCTTGCCCTCCCAGCACACCCAGTGAGTACGAGACCGAAGATTATTCCAAAATGAGGGTCTGCCACAGAGAACTGCATCTCACACTTGCACTCTCCAAGTCATCCAATGAGTAAGAGACCTTAGATTACTTCCAAATTGAGGTTCCTCACAGGGGAGTGCAGTTCAGTCCTGCATTCTCCAACACACCCAGTAAGTGAGATAACCAAGATTACTTCCAAAGTAATGTCTGTCACAGGGAAGTGCAGCCCATTCCTGCCCTCCTGAATGCAGTCAGTAAGTGAAGGAATGAGGGTACTCTTAAAACAGAGTCACTCCTGGTGCAGTGCAGGCAGCTCCCCTCATGTCATGTGACAAGGATTGCTGAGGTACTTCATTAAATTGTTAAAAACTACACTGGCTATTGACAAACACATGACAAATGGGCTGGGGTCCCACAGGCTTCATCCTGGGTTCACTTCTCCATTTTCCTGAATGACCTCCCCTCTGCCTGTGTCAACTCACTTATTTGCATGTATGCAGATGACACAGTCAGTTTCACCTCCTGTCCCTCCTCTGCAGTTATGGGAGACCTGCTCCAGCCGGACTTCAACAACATTCTGTACTGGTTCCACTCCAACCAACTTAGAGTCAGCACTAAACAAAACTCTGTCCATGACCTTTGGTACCAATCAGAAACTATCCAGACTAATTTCTCTCTTCAGTCCTTCAAGTGCCTCAGTTTGTGGCATGACAGTAAGCTTGACTTCTCTGTCCACATAGATGCCATTCATGCAAATCTTCATCCCAAGATCGGTGCCCTGTATCACAGGAAAGACTACGTTTCCATGCAGGTTTGTAGAGGGCTTGTTACCAAAATGGTGCTTCTTGTCTTTGACTGACACAGATGTGGTCTATGGCCTCGTCCACTGTCCCCATCAGACTGGACAACCTCTGTAACTCCTTCTGCCACTTTGCTACAAACTCAACCCTTCTTACCCAGCATTTGTCCATCTGTTCCTCCCTATCCATCCTCTCTCTGCCCACACATCACAAGGTTCACTGTACTTCCCTCATATCTAAATACTGGTTTGGTTCCTTCCTCTCTACCTCTCATCTCACCTTCCTGACTTTCTTCTGTTTCCTGATACCGCCATTCCAGGAGCATCACAGTCTCATAACTCCTCACCCCACTCCTTCACTGGGCAATCTGCTTTCGCCTATTAACGTCCCTCACTCTGGAACCACCTCCACTCCTCCCTCAATGTCTCCTACTCCTCCTCCTCCTCCTCTGGCACCAGTCAAAACTCCACCCCACACCTGTTCTTGTTACCCATTCTCCTGACACCTCCCCAGCCTGAACTTCAGCTGTCCTTGATAAGATAGCTGGCTCAGTCCCTGCTACAGGCTTCTGATTTCACTTACACACTGCCTCTTTTCTTCCTTCCACTATGAGGCCAGGCAAAGACTCATCCTTCAGGTCTCTTGCCTCTTATCAGCATTGTCTTTGCTCACCATGTTTTGCTGCCACTTTACCGTTGTACTTGTCTACGTGTTTTTTATTGTGCCGTGACCACACTCTATTCTTTGTGGCAACTATTTTTGTATTTATCTAGTTTTGTTCCAACTTATTTTAGCAAATATTTTTCAACGGACTTGTTATTGTGTATTGTACCACTTACTGTAGTTTCCATTGTCCCCCCTCTCCCAGGTCACTCCTGGAATGAGCCTTGGCTCAGTGTGCCTCTCCCAGTTACCAATTTTCAAATAAATAAATCTGTACAAATGTATGTGTCATTAATAAAGGAGACAGAAAATTGCCTCATTTAAATTTACCCAGAGAACACAAATGTTCCTCTTACCTGTGGATACCTATAAAGTCCCAGCACTTGAGACATGGGAAGACAGGATTGTCCTGGCTCATCTCCAACAAATCCAACTAATAATGAATTTGATTGACAGCTGTAATTGGGAATGGACTGCTGACGTCCTGATAGTAAGCGAAGAGTGCTCTCAAGTGCTCTAATTTGTGAAAAGCAGCCATCGTACAGGCTGAATCCCAGAGTGATATTTGGTAATAAGTTCTTGTTGTGGTTGATTTCATTGATTGCAAAAATTATGACTTGAACATAGCGGTATGCCCTGATACGAAACCTACAAATGTATTAATTGATATTGTTAGAACACAGTAACTTTACTATTATCATTTAAAGAAGAATTGTTAGTTCACCAAATGTTTATTAAAAAAGTCAGTGTTTTTAATTTTTCACTGAATACTGCATGGGCCCTGCATTACTGTAAGCCTCAAAAAGTAGGAAGAACTCTTTCACTGTTGAGAACATTTCAAAGGAGATCATTACAATCCAGGGGGTTGGAAATATTGGAGATAGGTGTGAATAACTGCTAACTTGTGTTATGCAGTGGGGTCCTTTCCAAGAATCCTGGATAACTGGAAACAAGTAAAAGAGTTCTGCTCTCTGATTGTCCATGCAATTATAACCCACCACCCTGCAATTAGTACGTTAGGTGACTGTTCAAATCTAAGGATTATACCCAGACAACAGCAACTGTGTCTGCAGCACTAGGCTTAAAACAATTATTTCTAGCTAAATTAAAAACTGCCCCAATTCCTATATTCAAAGATTAGCTAAAATACACAGAGAGGATGCCCCAAAACAACAGGTTATTTATTTATTTATTTATTGAACTCTCGGATTATAGCATTTGAGCTGGAAGCTCATTTACAAAGGTTCCAAGTCATGACAAAACAGGGATACAGTAGTTAAAATACACAAGTCAAAACAGTGTTAACAAAAAAAACAGGCAATTCTGATACAGCCATTAAACATGTAGGATTATAAAAGTACAGATAAAGATAAAGGTTAAGTCATGTTAGGTTAGACAAACTAAACTGATTTATCATGATCTGGTGCCTGATATTCAAAATAGTACTAAGCAGCGTGCAAAACTTTATGCTGCATCTTGCAATTACCCAGGAGCCCAAGGATGTTATAATCAGCTGAATAGCTCACTGGCCTTCTGAATGTAGGGCCCATTGGACTTCCACTCAAGGGCAGCAGAACTATGGAGGGTGATAGAGATCCTCCCCAGGAGAGGAGAGCACTCATTATGGCTGCTCAATCTTGCCCCCCCGCTGATCCCCAATGACATGTTCTCGAACCTGGGTCACTGGCATAGTGCGGTGTGTGGCATTCAGCGCCTCATACCTCAGTGCCACTGGGCAAGCTGCACCAGGGAAGTTTTAAGTTTATTACAGGCTGGTGATGGGAGGGAAGGGGAACCACTGGGCACCAGAGAAGTTTTAAGTTTATTATGGGCTGGTGATCAGAAGGAGGGGGAGTAACTGGGCACAAGGTATGTTTTAAGTTTGTTATGGCTGATGCTTGGAAGGAAGGGGAACAACTATGCACCAAGGACATTTTAGGTTTATTATGGGCTTTTGATCAGAGGACGGGTGCCATGGACCACAGGGGACATATGTACTCCCTCAGAGGCAACTGGCTAGTTCGAATCATTACATCTGGCAGCCATTAGGTTGCTTGGAGTAAGTTGGGGTTATGTTTGGTGGTAAGCCACTGAATAGGGGGTAGCATGGGCATATGGACATATCTTCGCCATCCAAAAGGCTAAATTGCCATGGTCAAAATGTTCTCCAGTCTAAAAGCTGCAAGACAAAATCCTGTAGATGAATCATTGTATCCACTCCTATAGCTCGACTCACCCAACTCACTCCTATATGCCCGACTTGGTCCTATTTGAACGCTAGTGCTGCTAACATGGACATCTGGGTTCAATGCAATTCTAGTCTTTTTTTCTTGCCATCACCTTCCCAAACATTTCAGCAGGCTAGTATCTGGAGCATTTGTGCTGTGTCATTAAAAACTTTGAGACATTGAAAATATTTTTTGCTTTTAAACCACAACTTGAGACTTTTATGCACTCACCTGATGATCTCCTATGTGTTCCGATTTAGGGAGATATCTTTTTATCTCTTCTGCCCAGCTGAGGAATCCACCTCCATCAGATCACATTGCGTAATAGCTTTTAATTTTTCATATAACTCCATTCTATTTCTCCTGCCATCAGTTTCCCTAACATTTCAGCAAGCTAGTTTTTGAAATATTTGTGCTGTGCTGTGCCACTAAAATGTTTGCACTGTGTTGAAACTAGAGCAGGAGTGGCCAACCAGTAGCTCATGAACCACATGTGGCTCATAAGGCAGTTTTATGTGGCTCACGAGAACTCCAGTGAACACACAGGCTAACACTCAGACTAGTTTTAAATGACATAAATACAATAAAATATACAACTAGGTTTTCTAATTTATGACCTTCTTCAAAATTATACTGTAAATTCGTAAATAGTTTAGTTAAATACTGATTGACTGTTATTTTACCTCCTAAATAAGGCTATATATTCAATTCAATTTTATTTTATTTTTACCTGGAAAAGACACCATTGAGCAGGCTCATTTACAAGGTGGTCCTGGGAGGATGCAACATAAGGGATGATGCAAGGACAATGCATTTTCAGCAATATATTAATACTACTGGAATAATTATACTTCTGAAAAAAGCTTACATCCTGATTCTAGTATTCACAATGAGGAAACAATACAGGGTGATAATACATTTGGTAAGACTAACATCAAAGTTCTTCAGTCACAGTAAGGGAACAATACAGTTAGGCTATGATAATCTCCTTGGATTTGGGAGGGAAGTTTGTGAAAAACAACATGGAGGGTGGGGAAAAGGTGTTCAAAAGGTATCTGGAACCTGGGTGAGGAAGTGGTGTTCAGGAGGATTACAAGTATAGAGAAAATTTAGAAGGAGCAAGACAAGAATGATAAGAATAGATTACTAGAGCTGTGAATGCACAGGGCATGTATGATTAGGAAAGTCTACAAGGGGTTGAGCAAGCCAATGAGTAAATATCAAGGCAGATAAGTTAGTAGTACAGGGGAAGGGAAGCTCATGGGGACTGTGGAACTGAGGACACTTGGTGGAGACAACTACAGTAGTGTCTACAAACAGCTAAAGGAGTACAACAAGTGCTAATGGGCAGTGCAAAAGGAATTGTAAGAATTAAAGTGGAGGCTTGGCATAGCAGTAACAACTTTCCTTCAATGATTGTCTATATGGTAAGGTACTGGGCTCATGATTAAATCTATTGCTGTAGCTCACGTCTTAGTCTGAAATTTAAAAGTGGCTAATGTCCAAGAACAAGAGTGGAAACCCCTGATCTGGAGCATACCAGCACAGCAACCCTACTCAAACACTTGAACATAAAATCTGAAAAGCTCATGTGTGTTCTGTATCTATATTTGCACTGTGCCCTGCTCTCCTAACGGCAATTTATCGGGCAATGATTTAGCCTGCTGACTATATGGCCACTGTAGTTTGTCTTGTCATCATTTTGCCTGGCCACTATTTGTCCCCATGATCCCTTGCCTGCATCAATTTCTCTTCAGTGTTTTGTCCAGGGGCATAAAGTCTGTACACAGGTGACATGGCTATTCATGGCCAGGCCCTTCTCCTTGCCTAACTGAATACATTATGTTTTGCAAGTTCTCTAATCCTCTTTTCCCATGCAGAGGCCCTTCTGAATATGGGGATCCAGGACTAACCCTGATATGTGCTGGGAAAGACCCATTAACGCCCATGCTGAATTTGAAATATTAGGACCCCTGTCTCAGTTTCTGAATTGTCTAGATACCAGTTTGCAAGTTATTTTTTTTTTAATTTAATACTTTAGTTGGACAGAAAGCTCTTTAAAGATGTAGCTCTCTAAGACAACTATTTATATCTATAATAGCATATAAATGCAATGATTTCACTAATTATAAATCAATAATATTTAGTAGCAGTAGTAGTAGAGTTTATTTATATGTGGTGTCCTTCCCTTGAGGCCCAGGGTACCATTACAATAAAATACAACACACAACAATACAATACAAATACCAATATAAGTACTGATCATAAAATAGAAGTACAACAATACATTACAAACAGAATATCATAAAATTCCCAAAACATACATTCCCATAAAATAGTATAAATGTTAAATACTTCATAAAACTATAGATAGATGTGCTGTAAACATTATTCAGCTTCTCCAGGAGGGAAGGGAGGGAGGGAATACATGGGGATAGGAGGGGAGCTACCAGAAGGGAGGTGTCAAAACATGGAAGGCTATGTGCACGAATGCCCGCAGCCTGGAAACTAAATCCCAGACCTAGTGGCCTTGATGGCAGAGGAAGACCTGGACATTGTCACTGTTACTGAAACATGCTGCACAGAGAATTATGAATGGGATATAGCCATACCAGGTTACACTCTATAAAAGACAGCATGTGAAAAAAAGGGGTGGAGGGGATGCCATCTGGGTCAGGGAGGGAATTAAAGCAAGTCAAGTTTAAGGAATGCAGGAGGGAGCAGAAGCACTGTAAGTCACCCTGGAGATAGGAAATGGCACTGCCATTCACACTGGCATGATCTACAGGTCTCCAGCACGAGGGGAGGAGATGATGGGGTACTAGTGAAATCCATCCACATAATGACAGCCAAAGGTGACATGCTGCTTGTTTGAGACTTCTGTTTGCCTGATGTGGATTGGAACACTCAGGCTGCAGCCATTGCCAGGAGCAGGGGTATCCTGGATGCCCTGCTGAGGGCATGCCTCAAGCAGCTTGTGGCAGAACCTACCAGAGAAGGAGCAACAATGGACCTGGTAGTCACCAATGGGGACAAAGTTATCAATGTAATGGTGGGTAACCACTTGGTGTCCAGTGATCATTGCACAGTGTGGTTCAATTTGAGAACTATGGTGGAGTCAAACCACATGGATGCAGGAGTCCTGGACTTCAGATGGGTTGACTTTTGCAAAAATGATTGAATGTCTCAAGAAGCCCTGGCAAGAGAAGAAGGGGGATGTAGAGAACAATGCGCTAACATACAGGGAGCAATAGCTGAGGCAACAGGCCTTTGTTTTAGGCAACTAAGCAAAACAAAGAGAAAGAAAAAAAAACACTATTGTTCTCCAAAGACATAGCTGAAAGGTAAGAGGAAAAAGGCTAATTTTCAGGAGGTACAAGAAAGCGGAGATGGGGAAGACAGGGAACTGTATCTGAAAAAGCAGAAAGAGGAAGGGAAAGCAGTCAGGAGTGCAAAGGCATGAACAGAGGAAAATATCCAAGGCAATTAAGAAAGGAGATGACTTTGTTCAGCTACATTAGTGACAGAAAGAAGACCAAGGTAAGACTGAGAGGTTATAAAGGGAGGGAGGGTGTAAGCAGAGGGGGACCTAGAAAAAGCAACAATCCTGAACAAATATTTTGTTCAATATTCACAGAAGAAAGGGAAGGAGAAGGGCAACTATTGGGCAACAGGGGCACCAATGGGAGGGAGGCAGATACCAGCCTATTTGTGGAGAAAAGTGTCCTACGAGAGAAATCAAGAATCTAAAAGCAGACAAGGCTATGGGGCAGATGGAATACATTCCAGAATATTAAAATAACTTGGAGAGGTGTTGGCAGCACCACTAACAGCCCTGTTCAACAAACCAATGAAGACAGGGGTGGTTCAAAGGAAATGGAGGAGGGCAAACATAGTCCTTCTCCACAAAAGTGGGAACAGCGAACAGGCTGGCAATGATAGGCCAGTCAGCCTAACCATGGTGGTGGGGAAATTAATGGAGTCACTGTTAAAGGAAAGGATTATGATATTTCTTGATCAGGCAGTGCATGTGACTTACGTAGATTTCAGCAAGGCCTTTGACAACTTCCCACATAGGAGGTTGACAATATAAGTTGGTAGCCTGGGAGCGGGCCCTTTGGTTTTAAACTGGATCAGAAATTTACTGAGTGACAGGACACAGAGGGTGGTGGTTAATAGTGTTCAATCTGAAGAGAGGGAGATGACCAGTGGGGTGTTATAGGGATCCATGCAGGGGCCAGTCCTCCTTAATGTCTTCATAAGTGATATTGCAAAGGGGCTGGAAGAGAAGGTATGCCTCTTTGCAGATGACACTAAGATCTGCAACAGGGTCAACACTCTGAGGGGTGAAAAAAATGAGAAAGGACTTAACCATTCTTGAGGAGTGGTCAACAGTGTAGCAACTAAGATTTACCGCAAAGAAGTCAAAGTCATGCACAGAAGTCCAAGGGAGGACAACAACATGGGGAGAGAGGTACTGATGACCACCAATCAAGAAAAGCAGCTGGGGGTATCATATATGATGACCTAAAGGTAACAACACAATATGAGAAGTAGGGATGTGCGGGTAATGAATATTAAATTCTGAATACCATATTTCACTGTTTTGAAGCTGTGACTTCAATTAAAAACTACTATTTTGACACAAGGCTTTAATTCAAGGGCGGATACTACTTGAGGGTGGCTCATATTGCTAAGCTTACACTAATGTACCACATCTGGCTTCTAATGCTGTCATTTTGGTAGTGCAGCTTTCAGAACATTAATTGCTATGTCATGAGAATGAGCTTTGCCATTGGTGCCATAGCAGTTGTCAGGAGCAGTTGTTTGTGCTGTAAATAAATTGGCAAAATGTAAGTGCTATGACTTGGATCTCAAGTTGTCGGTTGTGAATAGGGCTGAGTGGGAGGGTAATCGCTCTGTAGCAGAGGCTCTAAAACTTGATGAAAAACAGATCCACGAGTGGTGGAAAAAGAAGGAAAGGCTGCAGGCTATGGTCACCAAAGTTGGCAGTTCAGAATCAAACCTCAAACGGAGATGGCTTCTCAGTGCTGGCCACAAGCCTTCTTTTCCTACTGAGGAAGCCAATCTTGTAACATGGATCCTGCTGCAGAGAAAACAGCACCTACGAGTGACCTGGAAAACTATTGCCCAAAAAGCCTCTTCACTAATCCACAACCCTGAGTTTAAGGCAAGCAGGGGATGGGTTGATCGTTTCCTAGCACAGTGGTGTTTCACCATAAGGCGACATACCACAGTGGGCCTTAGTCTGCCAAAGGTGATTGAATTTGTTTATTTTTGCACAAAGCAAATAACGAACAGCAACATAAAAAGTGCAGTCCATCGGCAACATGAATGATACCGCAGTGTGAACTGACATGCCCAGTGAGAAAACTGTAGATGCCATTGGTGCTAAATCATTTCTGTTAATGACAACTGGTCATGAAAAACAGCACATTACCGTGTGCTTAGCAACAATGGTAGATGTCAGAAAACTCCCTCCTTTTGCTTTATTAAAAGGCAAGCATGTGGCAAAAGAGCTGACTGGTATTCCGGGAGTTATTGTTGCACTGTCTGACAACAGCTGGATGAACGAGACCCTAACTTTGCAATGTGTTGATACAGTTTGGGGTGGCATTGCATTCAGCAAGTGCATGCTAATCTAGGACACATTCAGGTGCCACATTTCACCAGCCATAAAAAATTGCTTTAAAACATAAACTCCATAATGGTTGCAATCCCTGGTGGGTGTACAAAATGTCTGCAACCCACAGACATGTCTTGGAACTCTACATTTAAAGCTTGGCACTGTGCATGCTACAATCTGTGACTTGAGACCAAAGAGAGGGAAAAGATGGCAAGAGGAAACCCCAGAGCCCCTTCCAGGGCAAAATGCTTGAGTGGGTCCAAGAAGCACGGGGTGCTGTGACAAAGGGTAATATTGTGAAGTCCTTTGAGGTCTGTGGAATCACATCTACTGATCTAGATATGACCCACTGTACCAGGCAAGATGTTATGGCATTCGAGGCTCAAGGAGCTATTGCTCAAAAGATGTCAATACTGCACGGTAAGTGTAAATCACTTTGCTTTAATGTAAATTTATCAAAAATGGAAATTACATATTTTCCGTAATTCTTGATCTTCTCGGACAGAGTCTCCACCACTTATTCACACTAATAGGACTGTGCCAGAGGCACTAGGACCCTGCGGGAGCCATAAATCTTCAGGATGGTTGGCTCTGGGATAGGACCGCACATGTGCGGTACCTTGAGACTAGCTTGCATTGTATAGGATATCTCAGTGTCGATCCTCCAACCTCCTCAGTACCTTTTCAACTAATGAGATGCCATGTAAATTAATGAAATAGAATCAAACCCTAAGTTTTGGGCATGCGAAGGCCCAGATTACCCATGTAAAAAGGATCAATTCAACAATGTCTTTACAGTCCGAAAAAACAGGTAGTGAAGACCAAAAACAGAACAAGTGAACTCGGCTGATGGTGGGTGGGCATGTGAATGAGTGGTGGATACTACGTCCAAGAAGATCTAGAATTAAGTTAAGCATGTAATTTCCTTATCTTCCTGGGCTAAAGGTCTCCACCACTCAATCACATTAATGGGAGAGTACCAAGCTAAAACCCCGAATAGGGCAGTAGGAGACAGAGCACTATCAGGACAGAAGTCCAACCAGACTGTCCTGCCAAAGAAAGAGAGGTGTCTGGCATGGACATCTAAAATATAGTGTTTTACAAAGGTATGCAATGAGCTCCAACTCACCTCATTGCAGATGTCTGCAATGGTTACATTACGAATTTCTGCCAGGAAACTGCAACCACACCGATAGAGTGGTGTGACCCAGTCCTTCCAACATGGCCTCTGTCATGGATTAGTAGTGCTGAAGACATGCTACTAACCAAGCAGAAAAACATCTCATGGCAATGAGGCATGCTGAATGATACAATGGTTGCTCAGATGCGCATCTACCCATTCTGTCGATGTAGAATCACAGAACAGTTTTAACATCCAAAGAAAGAAGGAATGCTCTCCTTCCCTCTTAGAGTTAACAAATCAAAACTTGATTAATGGTAACTGAGCCAGTGACATGTTATCCAGTGGTCCAAGGCAGACCAAAAATGCACAAAGGTGTACCTTCACTGCTGAGTATAGCAGACCTGCATTAGACAGGTCCAAGAGGCTCTCCAACACTTTACTTGGTGGGCAACTGAAGGGTCCAGATGGGACTTGCACACCAAATGGAGTGGGTTTCCACTTAGCTCTGTATACCCTCCTAGTGGAAGGCCTATACATGGCTTAGAAGATGTCCATGATGGTCTGGGAAACCTAGAGCTTACCTACTTCCATCTCTTCTGGGCCCGGCATGGAGAAGACAGGAGCGTAGGCTAGGATGGACTAAAATCCCTGCATCAGAGGGCTCTCTCTTAAACATAGTCACCTCAGGAAAACTTCTGACAGACTGTAGATCACGTAAATCATACCTGCCGAGGCCAATCTGGGATGATGAGAATTACCCTGCCATCCTGAGCATACAGCTTGATCAGCACCCTCTGAATTAAGGGAAGAGGAGGAAAACATACAGAGATCATCTGATCTATTGCAGTGAACACATCCTGACTTAAAACACCAGGGTCTGGATTTCTGAAGCAGGATAGAGGCAGTTTTGCTTTTAGAAGGGACGCAAAGAGGACCAGGTCTGAACTGCCCCACCCATCAAGGGTGACTGCACAAAATATGAACTGAAGGGTTGTATTCAAGGTACCACTCTCACAACCTCACAGCCCTGCTGCAGAGAGGGTAGGGGAATGCCCCACTCTGCTTACCAATGAAATACATCACAGATTTGTCATCCATTTGAAGAAGGAACACTTTGTGGCAGGTGGAATCCTCCAAGACTTTGATTATAAGATAACTCTCATCACCAAGAATTATGACAAGATGAGGTTCCTCCTGGCTCCACACCTGAGTGTGGAGGTCTTGACATTGAGCTTCCAATGGATTTTGTCCAAGGCTCTGTCATTTTGATGAAGGACAGTGAATGCATGGTTGATGACCACTGCTTGCTGCGGAGGATGACCTGAATCCCAGCATCTACTCAACCGAAAAAGGGGGTCTGAAAAGTCATTTTCCATGATTTGATGAGCCATCTGATGATGTCATTTCTCCCTTCCACTGGAACAAAACTGATGCCCTGAAGGCATCCAGGAGGGCTCCTAAGAAGCAGAGCTGTTGGGAAGATGAACTGGCACCTTCCCTGAATCTAGAGAAAACAACTGAGAAGCTGTGGTGGCTGCTTCCTGTGTCTCTTATCTGAACTATCTGGCTAGGAGCCAAATGTCCAGGAAGTAAAGATTTGAATGGCGAGATTTTAGAGAACTCTTCCTTGAACAGGTACTTGTTTAACCTTCCAAAGCTAACAAATGGGTGCATGCTGACAGTTAATGTGAAACTAGACACAATGTAAATAGGAGCCTTTGCTCTGTTCTGCTGTGGACTAACTTTTACTGACCAGTTCCTGAAGAGGCACCATATCTCTAAAGCAGAAAGTGTGACTGAGAGGCGGATAGACTGGGCTGCCAACTGGGTAGCAGGTCTGGGGAACTCTGCAAAATTGGAAGAGTATCCTTCTTGGTCATCCTGATGACCTATAGATCTGATGTAATAGACTTCCACTGGTTGTAAAACCAAATTAGATGGCCCTCCTAATGACAAGAGGTGCCCCCACCCCAGACAGCTGGGGTGGGACCTGGGCTAGATCCGCAGAGGTTGGTATAGGGGTTGGTTGAACAAGGCACCTAGGCCTCTACCTTGAAAGTACTGTCTGTTATAAGGATGTTATAGTTTAAATGGCAGCCGTATTTGTTCTGGATGGCCTCTAGAGATCAACCCGAGGACTGAACAGATAAGCACTATCAAGGAGACATTAGCCACCTGCTGCCAGTGGCAGCTGCCCTGGAGGGAGAGACGTAGGTGTCCATAAAAGCTTTCAGCTGATTATTGGGCTATATGACCCTAGCAATGGAATGTTATATCTCAGGAGGCTCTTGACCACTGCACTGTTTGTTCCACAGGGTGTACTCATACTGAGGAATGTAGGAACTCAAGATGTAGAAGTCTGCTTTGCCCCACAGATGAAAACTGAATGTTATGGTGGACCCCATATCCCTGAGGAAAAAGAACTGGAAAGAAGATCTTCCATCACACAGGTAGAGATGATTTGCATTCCAGCCCATAAAATGAGTCATCCACTGCATCTTCGACAAGGCAGAAGATGGAGAGACTCATCCAGATCCACTTCTACTCCTGAATAACCTCCAAAATACAGGACAAGACCAGGAACATGGGATCCGGATTGTCAAAGTGTTCAGCACCATCTGCAGCACCAACACCACAGACAGCTCCAGCACCACACACAGTGCCAGACCCAGCACTGTACATGGCACAGGCACTGCATGGCACATGTGCCACACAGCACAACCCATGCTGACGACAGCGTCACATGACATGGCACTGCCATCTCTGCATGGAGACAAAGATGGCCCCAGTGCCACATGGCACAGGTGCCATAAAGTGGCATGCAGCACCAGAACCTCAGCTGGATCTAGTCCTAAAGAAAAGGGGGAGAAGAAAAGCAGTACTTGTGCCTGCCCATGCAGGAAAAAAGGAGAGAGATGTAGGTACGAGGAGTAGAAGTTGATTAAGTTAGCACCAGAAAGGGCACTGTACACATCCTAGCCTGAATGACCAGGCCACGGCCCAGCAGCCTCAAGGCCCAAAGTCCCCCGGAACTGGGTCCACTGGCAGGACAATAGGGCAGACACTATACCCCTCCTTTAAAGAGCGGCCCAGAGGTGAAACTGCTCACCGGAGCATGATCAAGGACAGAGACAATATCCGGAGTCAAAGATTGCAGCTGTTAAGCATGGAGACACAGAGAAACCAATGAGGATGTGTTCAGGGCTACAGTTCCCCACTAGCAACAATCCCTGCGCAGATGTACCAGAGGTCAACCTCGAGTGGTTCCAATTCTTCTTCCACACACAAATGGAGCCAGGTCCCAGAAATGAAAATTTGTGCTTCGGGTGGACTGTCTTCCCCCCCAAGCATTGGAATGCCCATGGTCAGACCCCCCCTCCACAAAGGGCGGCAGACCGGACACAGCCCCACTGTCATCACAGCTTTCAAATGAAGTCTCCCTACTGTCACAGCTACCATCAAAGGTTGACTCCATTGATGGCAGGCTGAGAATTTTTTTTTCTTCATTTTCTTCTTCCTCAACATCTTCTTTTATTTATTTATTTATTTTTTTTTAAAAGAAAACACTAAAAAATGGTTTGTTAGATGAATACTGAAAGGCTATAGCTGCAGTCATATAGACAAAAACATGACTCCCAGCAGATGAGCGATGTCATCATCGAAACACACTCAACGATGGGAGAAAAGGAACTGAGGTGGTTGGAGGGTAGATGCTGAAATAGCTTATATGGCATGAGCTAGTCTCACAGCAACACGCATGTGCAGTCCTATCCCGGGGCTGGCCCACCTTAAGATTTATGGTTTCCGCAGGGTATTAGCACCTCTGGCATAGTCCCATTAGTGTGAATGAGTGGTGGAGATGTTTAGTCCAGAAAGATCACATTATTGTATATTTTGTGGGGGTTTTTTAGGTTCTAGTTACAGTACAGCATCCCAAGAATCCAACTTCTGTGATGAAGATACAGAGAGCTGCTCCGAGCTAGACACTGGCACTGACAGCGAGGACGAATTAGATTAAATTCCACAGTATTTGCAGTCTTTACTGACTTTTACTTGCATAAAAAACTAAATAAAAAAAGATTAAGTTTTCCGAGAGACCTGTCTCCTTCTGTTGCTGTAATTGCTAGTTTGCTAGTTCGACATAAGACAATGTAGTACACACAAGCAGCTATAATGTGGTCTCAGCAAATCCAGTTACACTGCTACCATGTGATAGCAACCCAATTACAATTTTGCTACTATGGAGTACTCTGGGGTAGCATGTTCAGGCACTGAAAATAAAACACTTCAGCAAGATTGTTGTTCATTTCAGGGCATGGATCGTCAGGTCTCACATCACCGTAGCACTGTATCACTTACAAGGCTACTAAACTATGGTGGCTTGTATTAGTACTGTATCACCTAAAATTACCTACAGCTACTATTCGAGGACGGATGCTATTTGAGGGTGGCATTAAAATGGTGAAATACAGTACTTTGAATAATACTCTATTTGGTATTCAGAACCCAAACACCAAATAGAGGCACTATTTGGCCAATATTCGGTCAGCTTTCTCATGGAATGTAAAGATCTCACATGACTTGTTGGCCAATTGCTGAGCATTTGTCAAAGCCAGAACATGTGACTGCCACAGTGCAGCAGAGAAAGACATAGTGGAGAGAGCTCTGAGAGAGTGGTAGAGATTATGCAGTACAAAATTATATTTTTACATCATAAAACCTTTGGTTTTTGTTTTGGACTGTATTTCTTAGTGCCTGGTACTAGTAGAAGTCCCCCCTCCTCAAGAGAATTAGTCTGAGCTATGATTTATTTACCAGGAGCTGTGTAGAGAGAGAGAGAGAGAGAGAGAGAGAGAGAGACAGAGAGACAGAGAGAGAGTGAGAAAAAAAAAGAGAGACACTTAGATTCACTACTTTAATTTCAGGGGCCACTGAGCTGTGCTCTGTGAAAGTGAAGGAGTACTGTGTTTCTTAGTGCCTACTAGTGGAATGCTTTTTCCTCCCAGAGAAATTGTCTGATCTTTATTTATTCATTACAAATTGAGCACACAACCTTTGAGTCAGAGACTCATTTACAAAGGCACCTCATTGCTGGGGGGGGGGGGCAGACATCAAGACAGTTATTACAGTGCAGATTAAAACAGAGGATAAAATTACAGGTGCAGTAAAAGGAACATTTAACATACTGTAGATACATTTAGGTTACATAATGTAGTAGTTTATATGTTACTTAGGTTGCATATTGTAAAAAATTGTGAGTTACACTCATGGATATAGTAGGTCCTCAGAGAAGACAGCGGGGTTACATCCCAGTTTGGACCTAGTAGGGAAAGAGTGGGTCTGGGGAAGGGAGTGGCTCTCCAGTGGACGTTGTTGAACCAGAGGGCAAGGCAGGTGGGTACCACAGGTTACAACAGGGGGTTAGTTGCACCTACAACAGCGGGTATTAAAGGTATGGTTCCGAAGGGCTATTTTGAAGAAGGCAATTTTTGGCAAGTTGGAGATGCAGCGAGGGATGAAGTTGAACCAGGTGGGGCTTGGTAGAGGAAGGATCTCTTGGCAAGAGAGGTCTTGGTTCAGGGCACCTTGAAAGTGGCCTTAACAGAGCTACGGGTGGTGACGGACAATGGTGACTGCTGTAGGGAGGTGGAGACCCTGGGTGGAGAGTCCTAGCAATGATTTCTTAGCAAGAAGGCAGGTCTGGAAGAGCTGTCGCTCCTCAAAGTTGAGCAGATTAGTGATAGTATAGATTTATTTGTCAGGAACTGCAGATAGAGACTTAGTTTTACTACTTTCATATCAGGGGTCACTGTGCTATGCTCTGTGAAAGTGAAGGAGTACTGTGTTTCTTACTGCCTACTAACGAAATGCTTTTTTCCCACAGAGAAATTGCCTGATCTAGTGATTTATTTGCCAGGAGCTGCAGAGAGCTTTGCAGTTGTTCTGCCACCTTGAATTCATAGGCCTTCATGCTCAGATGTGAAGGAGAAGAAGACAGTGTTATGGAAAATATTTGATATTTATTAATTACAGTAGTAATAAACTTCTAGTTTGGCTGCTGTACTTATTTTTTTTTAAGTCTGTCTTGAATTTAGTGGTGTAAATAATAAGTATTCTGGGGGAGCTTAGGTTGGTAGAGTAATCTGAGGATGGGCTCAGTTTTCTCGGAAGTCAGTAGCAGCCAGAAGGCTGAGAGAGTAGTCGTCTGACTGCAATCCCACCACCCAAGGTTTAGGGCCAGGTAGTGACACCATGCAGTTGCACTGCAGGCACACTTTCATCTGCATCGTGTGCTGCTTCAAATAATTTTTTTGTGCTAAAATAAATCAAAAGCTCTGTAGATTTAAAAATAAAGTGTATTACAATAGTGCTGCTGTAGAAATCTGTCTCTAAAAATATTGGTGGTGTAATCTGAGGTTGGGCTCAGGTTTTTCAAAAGTCAGTAGTCACCAGCAGTCTCAAAGGGCAGTCAGCTAACTGCACTCCCACCACCCACAGTTTAGGGCCAGGTAGTGACACCACACAATTGCCCTGCAGGCGCACCCTTGCCTGCACTGCGGGCATGCTTCTTGAAATAGTTGTTTTGTGCTAAAATAAATCAGTACTTCTGTACATTTAAAAATTAAAAGTATCGCAGTAGTTCTGCTGTACAAATCTATTTTTAAAAATATTGGTGGTGCAATCTGAGGTTGGGCTCTGGTTTCACGAATGTCAGTAGCCGCCAGCAGTCTCAGAGGGCAACTGGCTGACTGCACTCCAATTGACCACAGTTTAGGGCCAGGTAGCGATGCCACACAGTTGCACTGTTTGCACTCTTGCCTGCCCTGCATGCATGCTGCTTGCAAAATACTTTTGTGCTAAAATAAATCAGTACTTCTATACATTTAAAAATAAAGATTAATACAGTAGTTCTGCTTTAGAGATCTGTCTAAAAATATGGGTGGTGTAATCTGAGCTTGGGCTCAGGTTTCTTGAAAGCCAGTAACTGCCAGTAGTATCAAAGGGCAGGTGGCTGATTGCACTCCCACCGCCCACACTGTAGGGACAGGTAGCGATGCCATTGAGTTGCAATGCGTGAACGTTTCCTGCCCTGCATGTGTGCTGCTTGCAAGATTTTTTTTTTGTGTTAAAATAAATCAGTACTGCAGTGCATTTAGAAAGTATTAAAGTACTTGACAGTGTTTAGAAATTGTTGGCATAGATAATTGCAAGTAGAGGTTGTAAAAAATGTACTTGGTCCAGCACATGCAGATCTACAATGGAGAAAAAGGTTGGTGATGCTGAACCTGAATGTGAGGGACAGTCTGGCCGTATTCAGTGCCCAATATTATTCTTTATCCCTTCCAAGCCTGTTTCATTAAGCAACAGTAGTACTGTGGCTGGCACAGCAGAAAGATATATAAGAAGCACTAGAAGAAATACACTGTTCTCGACTCCCACCACAACCACCATTGTGTCCCCATCTCTCACCAGTACCATCACATCTGTCATCTTCACCACCACCTCCATATAGACCCTGTCTTCCACAACAACAGGCAGCATGACTGCTATAGCCAGTCCTGCAAATGTGGCTGTCATTCAAGCCACTACTGACATTATGAACCCTGCCACTACTGTAACATTGTTACCACAGTCTGAATCCCTGCCACAGTGAATATTACCAGTATGACCACTACAGCTGACTTACTTATGCCTCCTGCTTCTCAGCTTCTCAGTAGTTTTGAAAAAGTTGTAGAGGAGGAGCAGTCAACTGGTTCTGAGTATTTCCCTCCAGATGAATGGCCCAGTCACATGTCATCTTCTCCATCAGAGGCAAATGTGAGTGACTTTGAGGATAAGGCAAAGTTGTACATTGAGGGCAAAAAAAAAAATGCTGCAAAACAGCCTCTCAGAGTATAATCCAATATAATGGGAGTAGCTCTGGTAACCAGGGCAGTAAAAGTAGCAGTAAGCGTAAGGTCCCCTTCCCTCTCAGATCAAACAAGCAACACTTATGTTTCTTCAACAGACTCCGTCACAGCCTGAAGGACAGCCAAGGGATGGCAGCCCTGCTATGGCACCATCAGGGGCAGTGGTCACAGGGCAAGAACATGAGGACAAGACAGGTACATCTGTTTGAAAAAGAATTGGGGGATGTGGTGCAACCAGAATCGCTGATAACCACAGTATTAAGAGTGCTGTATTTCTGCATTTCACTGTGTTAGAGCAATACACAAAGAAGGCAGTCTGTTCTTTTATCTTTTTTTCTTTATGCCCCCTTCTCTCTACAGTAATCCCCTTCTTCAGGAGACTCCTGTGGCTTTGTACATCTCCACTCCTCTAGCTGGCCACCAGAGCAGTCCATCCCCCCACAGAACATTGGTTGTACCTCCCCAGGTGGGTACTGGGTGGGGCCCTTATACCCCGATGTGTCTGTATTTCATCAGGGATGCTGTCACTGGAGCAAGTAGCGGAACTGTAGATCAGGGCCAGGAGCTCCATCTACTGGGAGTGCTGTGGGGTGTTTCCTGGTTTTCTGGTCCATCCAGAGTGTCAGCTCGCTAGGAGAGCCTAGGGGCTGAGCACACCAGGATGTGCATATCATCTGGCTCCTGGCCAGTGTCCTCTATCCTTTCTTCCATTTGTCCCACTGCACCTCCATCTGTGGTCACCCAGGTGGCAGTATAGTGGCAGGACAAGTGACCCACCCACCCCAGAGAAGGAGATCAGTCTTCGGGTGCTCAATCCTCCTCACCCCCAAACTGACCCTTCAGCCGCCCAAGTCATTTCCTGAACCCAGATCACTGGCACCATGAGTTGTAACCCTACTGCTGCACCAGCGGGGAGCCTGTTCTTTTTGCAACAGCACTATAAGCTGAAGGAAATCACTCTCTAACTTAACAACATCTTTGCAGAACCACTACAAGCTTAAGCACCCACAACTGTATTGATGCTCATCTGGGTTTAGATCAGGACCCTTGGTTTTACCAAGACCAAACACCTCCAGTGTACAGGCATGCACTGTTGGCAGTGGTGGTGGTACCAGCAGATTGGTTCTATGTCATAACTGTGAAAGCTTAAAGGTGATCATTGTTATGCAGAAGTCATGAGTGGCAAAAATTTATTTTGGCACTGACACCCCGGTGCACAGCAAAAGGGCTTGTGCCCCCTGCACCCACCTACTAAAGGATTCTCCACTCTGGAGGCTGCATGTTGGGGGGGTGAAAACATTAAAAAAAAGGTTTGGGCTGGGCAAAACAAAAATGCACCAGTACCTGGACCCGAACCCAGTTCCCTGCCAACCACGCCAGCAACCCACCCACCATCCCACAGGGTCAGCTCAGCAACCCACTATGGCACCACCCTTCTCAGCCCTCATTGTGGGTGCCTGCTCCCCCCCATGCAAGTACATATAGTGACATCCTGTTGCTATAGTCGCCCACATCCCCATCTGGCCACCCTACCCTCCCGTAGCTGTCCCTGAAATGCACTGGGGAGTGGGTCGCCATTATTGTATGCACCTATTTCCCAGTGCTCTTATCACAGGATACCAGCAGATCTGATTTTGGGCAACCCAGTGGTCATGGCACTCCTTCCCACTCACCAACCGAGAGTCCATCTACTCTGGTCACTTCTTACTCCAGTGATGCTACAAGGCAGAGACAGTCATCAGCGCTTCGCACACCACCGTTGCTGAAGCAGTCCACGTTGATGTCTCCCGTGGCAGTTCCAATAATGGATGCTCTGCATGCACGAACAAAGTATCATGCTGCACATCCAACAGCACAGCAAAGCACACAGCTGATTGCTGAGATGATGGTGTTGGATAGCCAGTCTACATCAGTTGTGGAAGATACTGGCTTCCGACAGCTTCTCAACTATTTGCACCCACATTATCAGCGACCATCTGGTACTGTGTTTTCTCTGAGAGTATTGCCAAGACTGTACGATTGCATGTGAGCTGCTGTTGCTGCTCTGCTTGCAGAGGCTGTTGCTGGTGTTTTTCACAGCACGTTAGCTATCTGGACTTGCGATAACTCCCAGCATACCTATCTCTCCGAAACTGCACACTGGTGTGTGCAATCACCTGCTGCTGCTGTTTCCAGTGCATCACCTTGTGGCTCACCCTTGGCCCCCTGCCACAATCTGGAAGTCTCATTATGTCTGCTTTGCCTAATGTTGAACTGATGGAGAAAAAACACAGAGCACATAATATTCTCATGTTCCTGCAAGACATGCTGCAGTCATGGACTGACGTTAACACTGATTTAGAAGTTGTCTGTTTTGTTTCCAACAATGGCACAAACATGGTGAAAGCCAGTCATCACAGATTGACCAAATGCTATAGATGAAGTGACGTCTTGTGTCTTGTGTAGTGCAGCTAAAATGGCACTGGCATAAGTGCACTCTTAGGTGCACCCTGGAAGAAAGGAGAGTGAAATGTGCCATTATAGAGACCTATACAAGTACCTCATGGGGTAAAGAGGGAACATAAGGGGAGTCTTTTTTTAAATGAGAAAGAGCACAACTACTGGGGGAAATGGGGATATGTGATTGATCTGAAGGGAGAGTTCAAAACAGATGTGAAGAAGTATTTATTCACGGAAAGCATGTTAAATACCTGACACAGACAGCCAGCACAAGTGATGATGGCCACATGCCGGAGCTGGTGATCTCACTGGGGCTTGAGGTAGCTAACCTCAAGACTGATCAGGTCATCCGGTCTGATCATTGCATGGTGAGGTTCTCATTGAGCACTCCTCTCTGAGAGACTTCCCCCTGTTGAGATGATCAGCTACCGCCCTTTGAGGGACTGTCACCACAGGATTTTCTGGCAGTGGCTGATCTATCTTGTTTAGGTGCTGCATGTGAGAGAGACGTGAGTGAATGAGCCCTGGCATACACCACAGGACAGAACAAGCAGACTCAAGGAATAATTTCCTAGAACTACTCTCTATGTTCTATGCTGTAGAAAGGAGTCAAACCAGCAGGTCAGAGTGTGAGTGAGACCAGCATACTTCCTAAGCCTGTCCAAAAATACACCATGGTCCAATGTGTCAAATGCTGCAGAGGTAGAGGAGAATGAGAACTGATCGCTATCCCCTATCCCTCATCCTGAGCAGGTCACTGAGCACCCTAACCAGGGCCATCTCTGTACTGTGTCTGGCTCTGGAACCTCACAGGAATGATTCGTAGATATCAGAGGCCTCCAAGTGTTCCTCGAGCAGAAGCACAACCACTTTCTCAATAATCTTCCCCAAAAAGGGAAGGTTAGAGACTGGATGATAGTTAACCAGATTACAGCAAATCAGCCACAGATCCAAGATAACTTGGCAGACCTCTTCCACTGTTACTGCCTGAAATTCACCCTAAGGAAACCTAATGATCTCCTGGCCCAGAAGCAGACCATTGCTGGGAATGTAAGGGATATATTTAGTTATTTAAAAGCTTTCCCAGAAAGGCATACTGAGCAGACAACTGCTTGATTCCAGATGTGTCTGGGGTGGGGGGCATGGAGGCAGTACAAATAATATATAGCGACATAAAAGGAAATGGTACATTTTAATCACAGATACAACAGATACTGTGATATAAAGAAATAGAAAATGTCTTATGCTATAATATTATTTTATGTATTTATTTATTCATAATTGGGATTTACAACCTTTGAGTCAAAGACTCATTTACAAAGGCACCTTGTCACAGGGAGGGTAGACAACATATTGGTTGAGCAAGACAGTGGAGAACAATACAAATGAGATACAAAAGAGTATACAAAGCAAGGCAAGATTATCTCAGATCTCAGATGATTACAGCGAGTCCAAATATAACACTGGCAGAAGTTTATAATGAAAGACTGATACTCGGTATCCCGATATTTGAAATACCGAGTTCACTGTCCCAAAATTTGAAATACCACAACAACAAGATGCCCGATGGTACAATATCGGGAAACTCACAAGGAAAGCCAAAGTCACATCTTCAAATGTAATGTGAGGGGGCATACCCCAGTAACTAATATACAAATCTCTGAAGGGGTGCGGAAACCGGAATATAAAAAAAACTAGTTATGGGAAGCAATTTACATGTGGCCAAAATATGTAGCTGGGAACAGAACCCAGGTCCACCAGAGCACACTGGATGAGCTGCTGGTGGCTTAGCCCTCCATGCCGTGGGAGCAGCTTGGCCAGATTCCCCATCTGACAGTTCTTTCTGGTGCATCAGCAGAGGTACCGTAGTGGTCCACCACATCCGCTACCTTGCCTCTGTCAGCTTCTGCTTCCTCCCTGTTGGGCATACATGCATTGGGAATCAGTAGAATCAGTATAGGCAAGGTGTCAGGCAGTAGTGCCTGGGCAGGTGAGTATGGGGGAGCCACGGGACTCTAAACGTATACCAACATAAGGCCACATTGAAGTAATACCGGCCCTAATGGAGGACAACCCTATCTGAGAAGAACCAAGTGAACTTCTCACATTTCATGAGTGTAATTTTTCTCACACACTCCAGACAGGCTGTGCAAAGCAACCTGTCTACAGTAGAAAAGAACTGAACCAGTCGGTTCTTCCCAGCGGTTATTTCTCTTGACAGAAATCCCCTTCTTCTAAGAGAATTCCATCTGTTATTCGTAGTATTGGGAAATCAGAACTAGTTTGTCCTTCATAGCCTTAGACTTCTTCCAAAGTCTCTTCAACCTCTGTCCCCTGATTTTAGGTGCCTTCAGCTCACCAGCAAACTAAGGTGATCTGAGACATGATACCAGAATGGTGTGCATGGAACTGCACTATAAAGTTGAAGACCCCAGTTATAACCCTAATATAGGTCAGCATTGTGACCTCTGCACCTTCAGCACATGCTGACAACATTCCCAGGGTGTCCAGTACTGACATCAGTCCTTCAGATCCTAACACTTTTAAAGGTCAGTATTGGGCCACCTCCACAGGGGAAGGACTACAAGGTGAGGCCCTGAAGCAGAACCTGATGACTCAATGATCCACCTAACTGACTGGATCAGTCTCTAGGCCATCCACTTGATGCCCCAGGGAGAATATCTGGTCCAGTGCATGACCATGTAGATGTGTCATGGTGGTAACAACTTGTACTAGGCTCAAAGTCTGGAGGAGACGTCTACCAAAGCGAGGACCCTCATCTTCAACCCAGGTGTTGGTGCCACCCAGTATAAGACACCTACTGTTGATGACTCAAAAACCAGGTCTATGACAAGGGCTGAAATTAACTAAAGAAACTCCTCTTCATGACCTGGAGGCTGGTACACAAGGCTAGTACATAAGGAGTGTAACAAGGGATAAAGAAATGTGTCCCTATATTTCAGCCTAACCTCATTTTGGTTTAAAACATAATGTGTCTGTGTAACAAATGTTGACCTATATAATTGGATCATATAAAACTTGTGAAGCCACAAGACAAACTAAGCCACAAGTTGCAATATTAAAGTGCATTTTGATATTTGTGCTGACCATGTAAGTAATAGCAAACAGTTGTCTTATGTGTCTGCAAGACAGGAACACAGGATACTGTCCAAATTACCCTTTTAACTAGTCTGTAGTGTTTGTTCTTATCAGAACAGGCCAAAATGCTTGTATGCACATTCCTAAGTCCAAACCTATTTCTTCCTCCTGGACTTTGGTTACTGGTAGTGACAGTTATTACTAGCCATATATAATAATAGAATGTACACTATCTATACTTGTGCTGAACAAGGATGAGCTCATACATATACCAAAGGAGTATTGCCTTGTAGGTTGATGTTTGTGCTTGTTTTGGACCAATCATAGAAAACCATAGGAAATGATGATGCTGTCTTCCACTATATAAGCAAGTCAGCACACACTGTTATTTTGAAGAATGAAGAATGTACCACTTGTAATCTCTCACTGTGATTATTGTAATAATCATTAAATTCTTCCACCTTCAGTCTCATCTCCATTTGTCTCCTTTCTAAGTATCTGTAATTGATAATTTACTAACTGTAATTTTTCCACAACACTACAATTGGTGCCATGACTCGGATCGCTGGTGCTGCATGTGAGGAGTTCGCCTAACTGTGGGTCGGTTAGTCTGCGAGCCCCAATAAGAAGGTGATGACCCTTGGAGATGTGGTGCTGCTGGCTCTAAGCAAGAGAAGAAGGAACACATAGACAGTAACAGCCACTTGACAATCAGGTGATGTATGCTTTGTATGCTTCTCAAATTGTTTAAAATAAAAAGTAATGTTTAACTCTGTAGGAACTCATGAGGCAGAGTAGGTAAGTGAAGGTGCTGGGACTTGCAAGCCGGACCTCACAAGGGAGCCGTAAGACGTAGCCAAATGGACCAGGGCACCAGTGCACGGGTGAGCCCAGCTGTGGAGGCTAAGCAGGCAAAAAGAAGATAAGAAAAATGAGTATGGAAACAATAATAGGTCGTTTTCTAGGAAAACACCTAAAGGGGGAAGCATATGAACCAGTGCCTGATGATCAACAGGCACAATTATATTTTACTCAGCAAGTGTCCCTTCATAATGAGGGAGTAAAAAAATGAAAAGAACATCTTTGCAAATGCATTGCAAGGACTGTGGCAGTATAATCAAACTAATGTGTGTCACCCAAATAAAAAAGCAGATCAGTTGGGGGATGAAAGGGATCAAAATGCTAAGTTGCAACAACAACTAGAAGAATTAACATCAAAGTATAAAGATAATGTCCCAATAGATCAACGCCAAGAGTTAGAACAACAGTGTATTAATTTTAGGGAACAGCTAATAAAAGCACAAGGGGATTTGTGTCTGTTAAATAGGGATCATGCCCTTCTACAAATTAAGCTAGCCCAACAGTCACAAGCGCAGGCTAGTAAAACCAGGCAACTGTATACAGAACTACAGGGAGCAATGGAGAAGATTCAAGAGTTAAGTAATATAGGAGGAAGGGTGGTAAAGGTTAAAGTGGCACCCGTGCAAACACGGGGAATGACGGCCACCGGCAGACCTATGTCTGCCGCCACAAGGTATCAGCAAGAACAATATGCTTTAGAGCTGCAAAACAAGTGTGCCAAACATAGATTAAAAATGGAATATGCTGAAAAAATGGGAAATAAGGAAGAAGCAGAAAGACATAAAAAGCAAGAAGATAGCTATGATAAAAAGTATGCAAAAGTAAGAGATACTTTGAGAGAGGATGATGAGGCATGTCAGGCTATGGGCAGAGAAACTGATGAAAAAGGTCCCACTACCTCCCCACCAAGAGCTAAAAAAGAGGAATGGGTAGAAAGGGAGGAAATGCAGGAAATGGAGAAGGATGCAGAAGAGTGGAAGGCAGTGGGAGATAAAGTGGTAAAGACAAGAAAGGTGGTACAAGAGCCCCTGCAATCACCAATAACCATTAAAAAGGAAGATAAAAGCCCTATAGTCAAGGATCTGACTATAGAGAAAATGACCAATCTGGGCCAAATGATAGTTCCAATTGATCACAAAACCAATCTACCCGAATTGCAGCAAAAATTAAAGCAGTTAACGACCACCCTCCGCCTAACCAACCAAGACGTGTGTAGATTAATAATGTTTAAGCTGTCCCCAGCATTAGCAGAAGCAATGCCTGGGGAGGTGCAAGGAATACATGAAGGGACCATGCAAAACACAAATTTGTGGGCAGATTATAATGAAGTAGTTGAGGCTATCAGAAAAGCTAGAGGGGAATCTGCAAAGCAAGAAGTTGACTGGGACAGAATACTGCAAACAAAGCTGCAGTCGGGAGAGGGACCACGGGCCTTTATCCCTTGGCTTTTTGAGGTCTATCAGAGGTAAAGAGGGCAGTATTGCCCCTCGGAAGATAATACTACCTTCTGAGACTTATGGATTAGGGCATATGATTTAGACCCCACCCTACGGACAGTTGTAAAACTGACTCCAACCCAGGAGGAGCGAATCACCCTCCTAGAGACTTATCTTAATGAAAAACAGCAAAAGGTGGAAGTTGCCACCATAACATAGACAAATGAAGGACCACAAAAAGAAACCAGAACATGCCTTAATTGTAAAAAGCCTGGGCATGTAATGAGTGATTGCTGGGCAAAGGGGGGGAGGTAAGGAAGGACAGGGACCTCGGCAAATGGGAAGGGGCTGGGGGCCAAAAAGACAAGATGCAAGAGATAAACCAGGACAAGGGGGTGATAGTGCACAGGATTTGTTGGATCGGTTAAAAACAATATTAGACGCAGTAGAATGAAAAAAAAACCAACCGCCCCACCCCAAGAATTTGATGATGAAGACATCATCAGGTGACTACCAGCGATCAGACAGTTAGCTGAAGAATAGGGATGCGGAGGCTATGGGGCCCCTGACTCAAGATGGGTATGTGTGCCAACATTTGATAACCAGAGGCGACTGACCATGCCACTTAAAGTGGGGAAAAAATGGGTGATGGCTTTAGTTGATACCGGGGCAGCCGTTTCACTTACTACTATGCACATACCACTGGATCCAGAAAAACCTCTCTTACAAATAGAGGGCTGCACAGGACACACAGCACAAGGGTACGTGACTCACCCATAAATACTTACTCTAGGAACCAAGGTAGTTGGGGAAGGAAGATTCATAGTAATGGAGGGGAGCCTTACAAAGCAAAATATAATAGGAAGTGACTTTTTTTGGGGAAATTAAAGTTTATTGAAGAGCTTTTTTTCTTTTCTCTTACAATTAAATCCATACATTCACAAACAGACATAGATCCATTCCTACTCATATGCACCAATATATATTTAAAGTAAGAGAAATGAGACCAGAGAAAGAAGAGAGAAATCAAGAAAGAATAGACAGGAAAAGGAAAGAAAAAGAGAAGAAGAATAGGAGAGGTCCTAAGGGGGAGAATGCCTCATATTCTTCAAAGAAATAAATAGGAGAGATAGGAAAAGTGAAAAGGACAGCAAAAAAAAATCTTAATCATTAACAAATCATACCTATATGCATACTACCGTAACTTTAAGTAATTGATAGTAGGGTCATCATCTAAGAGGGAAACCAACCCTAACACCTCGTTCCCAGTTATACACTAATGTGGCAAACTCCCCATTGAGGGAGCAAGCTGTTGCTATGTATATGATGCAACTTTAATGTGATGGAGTCTCCGATCTCCATCCACCAATCCACTTTACTGAACCAAAGCAAGGAGACTGCATCATATATATCTTGCTAGGACTTCTAATACAGATTTATTTTCCCGGGAAGCCATGAATTGCATAAAGGGGTACCATTTTTCTTTGAATTTCTCTGTAGTGAATCTTAATTTAGATGTTAGATATTCCATATCTAAAATCCTAGTGCAAATTCTAAACCAGGAGGAGAAAGTAGGCTTGTCAGGAGTCAACCACTTCAAGTTAATAGGCTTATATGCTGCCGTTACCAGGATCCCAAATAATAAACGGGAGGATCTTGATGATGAGGGGAGACACAATCCCAGCAACCAGTATTGTGGGAGATCTGGCAAGCCAGTCTCAAAAATCAACTCAAAAGCATCTTTTACATCCCTTCAATATTCCTGCACAATATTACATTCCCAGTAAATATGGAAATATGTACCGACCAGCTGGCAGTTCCTCCAACAAAGGTCGGAGTAATGTAATCCATAATGCTTAGTTACCACTGGGACCCTAAAAAATCTCATAATAATTTTCCAACGGAATTCCTGCCAGTAAAGAGATGAAGTAGTGGTCTGTACTGCCTTCCAAATTTGTGACCAGTCTGTCTCAGATAAACAATAATCACAATCTCTGTGCCACACCTCTTTAATATTTTGTACTGGGTCTGTCTCTGCATTATAAATTGCTTTAACTAATTTAGAGATGATATATTTTTGATGTGGGGATCTGATTAGGGAGGATAAGATTGAACGCATCGGGTTAGTTAGGGACTCCGAGATAATTCTATTGTTTTTACATTTACTTGAATGTAATGTATTAATTGAAGGTATTGGAAAAAATCCTTTTGTTGTAATCTGAATTCTGTTTTTAATTGCTGGAAGGATTTAATAGTTTTGCTTGAAAAGTTGACCTAAACTAGAAAGACCCAGTTTTGCCCACTGGTGAAAACCCAGGTCCCACATAAGTGGTCCAAAATCTGAGCAGCTTAATATAGTTGTGTTTGGGTTAAGCTTTAAACTGATGCCCAGCTTAAAGTGTTTATCCCTCCAAACTTGGGGAAGAACCCTCGTAAGTGGATTCCTGAACTCCAGCCATCTCAATCTAAGGGAATCTAAATGTATTAAGTCCCTGGCCTTTCCCAAGGGAAGGTCAGCCTCCTCAATTTGGACCCATTTTGGCGGGGGATCCCGGTCCAGAGCCACAAGAGTCTGCAACTGAGAGGCCCAAAAATATTTCTGAATATCGGGTATCCCAAAGCCACCCTTCTCCCTAGAAGCCACCATGGTCTTCCACCTTATCCGTGACTTTTTTCCTAGCCAAAGGAATTTAGAAAGGGTGGATCTCAAATCCTGCCATAAGTTTCTCGGGGGCTTATATGGGATGGCGCTCAATATGAACAGTAAACGTGGAAGATTATTCATGTGTATTGTTTCCCCCCTACCCGAAACTGAAAGAGGGAGCTCCCTCCATTTGTTACAATTCTCTCTAATCTCTTGAAGTAATTTCAAATGATTTGTGGAATATAAGGTTTGAAAATCCCTAGGAATCCACACCCTCAATTATCTGAACCCAAACTTACACCATTTAACTTGCTGTATCTCTGGAAATGGATGGCTCTTGACACCTCCTAATGGAAATAGTTCTGATTTATCTAGGTTAATTTTATAACCCGTGAAGGATTCGAACTCCTTAAGGAAGGTAAGAATTCTGGGGACCGCGTAAAATGGGTCTGAAACATATAACAGAGTATCAATCATCTGCGTATAACGAAATCTTAACCTCCACACCCCTAACCTGGAGACCGGTTAAAAGATCTGATTGCCTAATATACAAGGCCAGAGGTTGTAAACTAAGGGCAAATAGAAGATGGGAGAGAGAGCAACCTTGTCTAGTGCCCCTCTCTATCTCAAACTGGGTGGAAATCATGCCATTAACCCACACCCTGGCTCTGGGCCTGGAATATAAATTGGAAATCCATTTACGAAATTTGGCCCCAAACCCAAAACGTCCCAATACTAAGTCTAGATATTGCCAATTTAAGCGATCAAAAGCTTTTTCAGCATCCAACACTAATTCGGCAGAGAGTGGCGAATTTAATGGGTGTTGAACTGAGGCGATCATATTTAGTAATAACCTTATATTGTCTTGTATGTGCCTACCAGGTATAAACCCCGTCTGGTCCAAATGAACTAAGAAGGGGACCACTTTTTGTAGTCGTACATCAATTATTTTAGTAAATATTTTAGCATCCTGGTTAAGCAATGAGATGGGTCTATATCCAGCACAGGATGAGTGGTCTTTTCCAGGTTTAGACAAAATTGAAACAATGGCTTCCCCCCATGTGTCCGGCAGGGAATCCAGCTCCTGCACCACATAACAAACTCTGGTGAAAAAAGGAGATAAAAGATCTGAAAATCCTTTATATTATTCCGAAGTAAATCCATCCAGGCCGGGAGCCCTGCTGGATCGCAGGGTTTTAATGGCCGCCCCAATCTCTTCCACAGTAAAGGGAGCTTCTAATACCTCTCTCTGAGCTTCCGACAAGACCAGCATTTCCAACCCTAGTAAAAAGTTCTGGATTTTCTCTCTATGTTCTTGTGTTTCTTCTTTTGAGTAGAGTTGTCTGTATAATTCTGCAAATTCTTGAGCAATCTCCCCTGGGAGGCTTTTGTAAGGAGATTTCGGGGGGGTCTTTACTAACCTTAGCTACATATCTGTCAGCTACCTGCTTACGAAGCCTCAAAGCAAGTAATTTGGCTGCCCTGTCCCCCACTCATAATAATGTTGCCCCATATAGATAAGGGAATTTTCCACCCTTCTTTGCAGCAATGCATTATACATATTCCTGGACTCAATCAACTTTTTAAGAGTAGATTTAGATCCTGTGCATTTATGTAGTGTTTCAAGGGTAGCAATTTTGGTGAGAACTTCATTAACACGGGCTTGATGTTGTTTATACTTATAGGAGGAATAGGAAATTGTATGACCCCTCACCACCACCTTCAAAGTGTCCCATATATATTTAGGTTTGGAGAGCGCCTCCGTATTTTCCTCTAAATAACGCTGAATAATTTTTTTAGTAGACTCTGTGCATTGTTTGTCATTGAGAAGTCCAGGATCAAACCTCCAGATGCCCCTCCCCTTCCTTATACCCCAAAGAAGTTTGGCCTTAACCATGGCATGATTGGAAATCGTAATCGGGAGGATAGATACGTCTTTGAATGTATGTAAGTCGCTTCTGTGCGTATAAAATCTATCTAGCCTAGAATACATTTTTGAGGCCGGAGAATAGAAGGTAACGTTTTTGACCGAGGGATTAAATTGTCTCCAGGGGTCAGTTAACCCAGCCTCAACCAACAAACTTCAAAGAAGTTTAGAACAGGATTTAGAGTTAGGGGATTTAGAACTCCTATCTAAACTGACATCTTCCAAGCAGTTCAAGTCCCCCAATAAGATAATTTGTCCCGGTGGTAACTTTGTAATTGAATTAAATAGGGATCATAGGAACTCTCCGGAAGGTGGGGTAGGAGCGTAAACCCCAACTAAATGTAAAGTTTGGCCCTTATAATTCCCAGTGACTATCAGCTGATGATCCGTACCAGAATTGTTTATTGACTGGATCTAGAAAGGGAGACCTCTGCTGAATAATATGGCCACTCCTCCTTTTTTAGAATGGGGGTGCTCATCAGAACACGCCGTGCCCACCCAGTCCCTTCGCAATTTCATATGATCTCCCTTGGATAACTTAGTCTCCTGCAAACAAGCAATATCGCACTTTTCTCTTTTAAATTCAGTTAATACCTTAGCCCTCTTAATGACATTATTAATGCCCTTAACATTTAGTGAACACATTATCATATCAGACATATTATTAATCCATGATTATTACCACCACTTGTTCTACATCCTATTTTCATTTGTGTAGTTGTGACATTGGTAAATGTCACGAGGCATCCTCCCCAATACAAGAAGTAAGAAAAAGAGAGAAAAGAAAGGAAGAACAATAACACAGTGATAAACACAATTTTTAACACCAATACTAGGTCTAAGAATCTAAAGTATCCCACAATGGAGAGTGAAGACAAGCCTGCAGTGCGGGATGGCATCGACAACAGGTCTATGCCAGAACTGGAACTATCAGCTGAGGCACCCATCCTAGTTGTCCTACAACAGCCTGGCAGGTGCACAAGTATGGATTAGGGGTAAAGATGTGCCAAACTCCCTTGAGGGAACAACACTCCATCGGGAGTGAAAGGGCTAGAAATAACCCCAGAGCCCTGGGGTGTTACCCACCGGTGCTCTCAGTAAGTCTCTTCAATGTGGATCTTTCTGGGAGGGGCAGAGATGCCTAGCTTATCCCTCAAGGCACCAACATATTTGCAAAAAAAATAACACATTCCATATAAAGAGAATCCGATATAATGAAAGTTGAGGGATGGGAGAGAGAAAAGAAAAGAAAAGAAAAGAAAAGAAAAGAAAAGAAAGGGGGGTCCAACCTCTATGTTGGGTGAACACCCTGTGGTTTGGTGGCCAAAACATTAGTTGTCCAAATAGAATAAGACTCACCCTAATCCCCCTCTATCTTTCCATCCGAAGTGAGAAAGAGGGAGGGCACTACTACAGCCACTGGCCATTAATACACCCGGTCCTGATTCGTGACTCAGAAATTCTGAGTCAGTATAATTTAGTGATAACAAAAACAGACCCATTCCTTACCTTCTCCAGCTCCGCAAGAAACACCACAAACCTGCTTGTAGGCCTCTCACTGGAATTGGAGGAAAGCACACTCTAGCGGTCCCACCGAGGGGAATGGGAACCCAACTGAGAAATCAGGAAGGCTCACTTCCAACGGGGGGGGCCTCAATCTTTATCAGACTCAGAGGGTTCGACCAAAAAAAAATACCCGCCATCCCCAGGGAAACAAAAGGAAAGGGTCCCTCCAATCGCTCTCTGAAGCACCCATCTATATTACAGGGCTCCCCCAGGCCTAATCTAGAGGGGAGCTGGGGAGGCCTGCAGGATGCCAGAGTGGGGAAAACAGTTCCATGGATCCAGCCCAAAAAAGAAAAAAGGGAAAAAATTAAATAAAAATGGAAGGGACCCCCCCCCCAATTCAACCCAATAAACTCTGCAAGCATTCTTCTCTTCAGCCATTAAAAGATTTGTAAAGTCATAGCTGGTGAAGTCTATATGTGTTCCATCCTGATAGGCAAGTAAGTGTTCAGTTAAAACCCTAGGTTTGCAAGGTCTAATTTGGGAGCTCACTTTTGGAAAATAGTGAGAGCATTAAACCTTGTATCCCCCAGCGACACCAGGTGGATGTATAAGCCAGTCCAACTGTCACTAGATTGTTCCCTTTATGTTGAAGGCTTCTCTCTAGACATCCATCTAGCAAGGTCTGCATGCAAGGGCAGAACAGAATCCGCTCTCTGGTAAGCCCGAGTACTGTTCTTTGATCCTGCTACTATTGCCCAAAACAATCTCTCAATTTCCTTTTCCGCTATTTCTTCTTTTATATCTGAAATCTGGATCTCGTTAGAGCACAGAAAGTCTTTAGCCAGGAGGAGCATGTCATATGTTTTCTGCCCCTCCGGTAGATCTACCCACAGTCTGGCCAGATACGGTAGTTGGGCCCTAAAGCCTTTCTCTCTAAGTTGTTTCACTACCCTGAGCACTTTTCTATGGCACTGAGCCAGGGGGGGGGGAATCCTGATCCACATAAACCTTCATTCCGTCACAATTAAGATCTTTCTTTCTTTCTCCATGCCAGCCGCAGAACCTCTTCCTTTGTATTATACTGAAGGAATTTAATTAAAATTGCTCTCTGGGGGAGCCCCCTTGTTTAGGCTTAGGGGCAAGGGTTCTATGTGCCCTCTCGATCTCCAATTGGGTTTCTTCTTCGATCTGTAACTCTGTTCTCAGCCAGCAATCCATAAAGGCAATTATATCTGCCTGCTTGACTCCTTCAGTGATGCCCACAACCCGAATATTGTTGCATCTGGAGCGAGCCTCCACATCTTCAGCTTTGGCTGACAGCGCTTTCTCTCTTCCATACAAAAATGCCAACAATCTGCCAAATGCCATATGTTCGGCCTGCAGCCCTTCCACCTGCTGCTCAACTGCTGCAGTTCTGGACTCTAGGTTTTTAAAATCCTTTTGAATATCTGATACTTTGGCATCAATTTAGTGCAGCAGCTTGATAATCTTCCTAGACTCTGCCCTCGTATTTGTGGAGCCAGAATCCGAGCATGAGTCATCGGCCCCTGATGCAGAAAGCTCCGATGAACACGAGGGTGCTGGACTGAGGCTTGCTAGTTGTCTACTTGCAGTACTCATCAACACCATTTTTTGCATTTGGGGGTCCCTTTTTTTCATGCTGACCATCCCTAGTCCTTTCTTGCACCTTGATCAAGATCTATGGATGCAAAATGCAATCGATAGACACTGGATTCTCACAAGAGGCTAATGTTGGTTACCAGTGTGGGAAACTAAGCAGCCATTCCCGGCTGTTATGTCACCAGAAGTGGAAGTGACTTTTTAAAGAAACACCGCCGAATTATTGATTTAGTCAACAAGTGCTTGCGGCAAGTAACAGTTAAGGGGTATAGTACTACAACAGTACCTGAGAGTTATATCTGGGCCTCAGTTAAATCCAATAAAGCATATAATTGGCCCAAGGTAAGCCAAACAGAGTTACAACAAATAATAGACAAATACCCCAGTGTCTGGGCGGTGTCTGGCACTGATTGTGGGACAGTCAGTGACACAGAAATAGCAGTAGAAGGCCCAACCCTGGACATACTAAACAGTACCCCATCCCACAGGAGGCAGTAACAGGAATAGAACCAGTAATTAATGATTTATTGTCCCAAGGGGTATTGCAACCCATTTGCTCAGCAGCAAATAGCCCTATATGGCCCATTAAAAAACCCAATGGAAAATATCGACTAACTATAGATTACAAAAAATTAAATAAAGTAACTCCACAAGTTAGCCCCATTATAAGTACGGCAATTAAAATGGTTAACAAACTTAAACCCACAAGTAAAGTTTTTTCGGTCCTCGACCAGGCAAATGGATTTTGGTCCCTGCCCCTCAGCCGATAAAATCAGTATAAGTTTGCTTTTACTTTTAAAAATCAACAGTATACCTTTACTCATTTGCCCCAGGGGTTCCACTCCTCCCCAACGTTATTTCATCACTATGTGCAACAAGTAGTCCAAGAGGAGGGGTTGGAACATGAGGTAATTCAATACGTGGATGATTTGTTGTTGCAAAGCAGAAATATGGTGGAGCACGCCCAATTATTAGGCCGAGTGCTTAAAGCCCTAGCTAAGAGAGGTCTTAAAATGAATCCAGAGAAGGTACAAATTGCTGGGCCAGAAGTGACATTTTTAGGAACCATAGTGTCAGAGAAGGGTAGGAGTGTTGACCCTGCCAGGGCTACCCTTATACAAATGTTACCTTTACAAACGACCATAACAGGGCTTAGGAAACTGTTAGGAATGACCAATTTTTGCAGAGATTATATTGAAAGTATTCTGAGATCACTAAGCCGTTGTATGCGTTACTCTGAGACAACCCATAAAAATAGGACAAGCTAATTTAGGAAGGGGAAGAGTTGCAGTGTTTTAAAAAATTAAAGCAAGCATTAATGCAAGCTCCAGCTTTAGCCATCCCAGATCATGCAAAGCCATTTATTATACAAGCTGTAGCAACAGACGACACAATAATGGCAGTTCTATTACAAAATCGTAGGGATAATTTGGTCCCGATAACATACTTAAATCGACAGTTATCTAAAGTGGAACAAGGTTTTAGCCAGTGTGAAAAAACATTATTGGCAATAGTGTGGGCAGTACAAGCCTGCGAAGAAATAGTTGGGTTTAGCCCTATAATTATTCAAACAACTCACACGCCCATTAAATTGTTAGTGGAAGGAAAGGCAAAGGGAGTCAGCCATAGCAGACAGGCTAAGTGGCCGCTAGCACTACAGGATAAATGAGTTACAGTACAAAAACTTAATATGCCCCACATGATGCAGTACTTGGATTACCAAGGGGAACCCCATGATTGTGGGGAACTCATGCAACAGGAGGCATATTTGTCCCCCTTTGTAGAGAGAGACATGGAGATGATAGAGGTCACACGATGTTGTGTGTTGATGGATCGCGATACTGGGAAAAAGGAAATGCCTATACTGTTGCGGCTGTATATTTTAATACTGGGATGATGATGAAATGAGGCCCCTAGATCAGCAGTGGTTGCTCATTAAATTGTCACCAGGAGATTCGTCTCAATACGCAGAATTGGTAGCCATATATGAGGCAATAAAGGCAGTCCCATATGGGCGCATCACAATTTGTACTGACTCACAGTTTGCTATAGGCTCGCTAACCACATGGTTGCCCATATGGGCTAGAAGGGATATGAGAACTGCTACAGGAGAGCATGTGTGACATAGACAGCTTTTAAAGGCAATTTTAAAGGAAGTGGAGAAGCTCCCAAGGAATAGCTTTAGTTAAAGTAAAAGCTCACACTACCAGTAAGTACGGAACCTTCGAGGAATGGAGAAAAGAGAAAGCAGATAAATGGGCTAAAATCACTGCAAGGAATGGAAGGGCATCAGACCACAGGATAGGCAAGGCTCAAGTAGTGTTAGTGAGGTTAAAAGGGTGGATACTCCACCTAACTTACAGGAGCTCCAAAAACAGGACCAGTGGATACAAGAGAAAATAAAACATGTGCAAAAGGATCCAACGGTCCATGGGGCCTTTATAATAATAGATAATGTTTTATATCAAAGGGGGAAGACAAAATCCCAAAGTGGGTAGTGCCCGACTCTTTACAAAAAGACATTGTACTAGAAAACCATCAATGGGCGGGACACCCAGGACAAGATAAAACCTGCCAAATTATCAAAGGTAAATATTACTGGCCAGACATATCTAAAACTGTCTGATCAGTATTACAGACATGCTTAATATGCCTACAGCAGGACCCCAAGCGAGAAAAATACCCCCTACAGTGATTACCCTTAGTAGAAGGACCTTGGGATGCATTACAAATTTATTACATTGGGCCGTTGCCCACCGCAAAGGGGGGATATAAGTATATGCTGGTAGTGATAGATATGTTCTCAAAATGGGTAGAGGCATTTCCAGTTAAGAGTGCCAATGCTATAACAACAGCTCTAATTTAATATATGCAAGTTTGTGCTAGGTGGGGATTTCCTAATATCATAGAATCTGACAGAATAACTCATTTTGTAAATCAAGTGATGCAGGAAATGTGTAAGATAATGGGAGTTCAGCAGCGATTACATTTGCCATATAGGCCTCAGGCCTCAGGGATGGTGGAAAGACTAAATCGGACCTTAAAAAATGCCCTTAAAAAGGCAGTGTTGGATGAAGGAAAGGAGTGGGTTACACACCTCCCGGGGAGTTTGATGGCCATTAGAGGGACAGTCCAAGCTAGTACAGGATTAACCCTCACGATTGATGACAGGAAGAAAATGAGGTTGGTTCACCCACAGGATGTACCCCCACCAGGCTCAGCTGCCCAGATAAGGTTAAACATGAGCAGTTTTAAAGGCAATACAGTATCAACTAGACAAATATTTAACCTTTGCACGTAGGAACATGGCTGTGCATATGAGCCAAATAAGCAAGGTAGACAGCCGGTAGCAGGATGTGGACTACCTATAGAGGAGGGAGATGTAGTGATGGTGCAAAATTGGGAACAGAAAAATCCTTGGAAGGATGCTAATTGGTTAGGACCATACCAAGTGTGCAAATGGTTAGGTGAGAGTACGGTATATGTTGTTAAAGTAAGTGGCAAGAAAGGGGCTGGAGGAAGGAAACAAGAATTCTGGGTACATGTTGATCAGTGTAAAAAAGTGTCAAACAAAGCTGGTTGAAAATTAAAAAATTACACTTGATGTTTATAGCAATGAAGACACAAGGCATCATTATCATCGGCTTGGTGACAGCCATAAGATTTTCTATAATTCTCAGCCTGTATATTAATATGGAACAGACGAATGTCACGTGTGAGTATGAACAGTCCATTACACTGTTAATCAGTTGGAACTGGGACCCTGTTGATACAAGCGCCTACACGACATGAGCATGGAAAGCCACCTGGACTAAAAATAACTATATGTTTATATCTACAAATTGGTATGTGAACATACCTAACAGCTGGTCCAGCTGTGCCTCAGAGCTCAAGACTGGATCACAGCAAAGCTACATGGGCTGGAAACAGAAAAATGGGTCTCTTGTCATAAACAGAGCCACACCAAAGGACAATGGTGTTTATGTGTTAACTCTGTCCTACTGTCTTTGGGGTGATAATAGTGTTTGTAATGATGCTGGTGTAAACAACTCATTATGTTTTGCAGTCTCAGATGCCATATACTTAACTGTAACACTAACCGAATGCCCAAATGTGACAACAGGGCTAGAGAGTGGGCTTACATCAACACCTATTGATCAAATGCTTGTAAATAATGGAAAGTACAGTAGAGTGGATATAAATCTAGATTTCTCTGGTTGGAATATAAATGTTAACAGTAGTTGTGCTGACACTGGTGTGCCAAAGTCTTATGCCACCGTGTTGATTGACATGTTAAGCGCCTTCCATGCTAAAACTGGGAGTATTATGACCCCTCTTATTAGTAAAGAAAGGGTTAGTAATACTAGAAAGAAACGAGATTTGTGGGGAGAAATGGCTGGACTTTTTGGATCAGGAATGAGCATATGGAACAGGGCAGACCTAGACTCCATTAAAGGGTAGCAAGACCAGTTTAATACTAACACAGGAGAGAGGGTCTTGCTACCACTTACATTAGACCAGCAAGGTTTGGCAATGGAAGAGCATTTATCTGTGTACAATATACATGAGGTAGGCTGCCTGTTTAAAGAGGTAGAGCACAAAATTAATGAAGCTGTGGTTGAACATAATGAATAAGTTTTTAATAACACCATAAATAAAGCTATAGTGTGTAGTGCTTATGGATCTTATGTTTTAACTCAAGTTAATCAATTGTTAAAGGAGATTGCTAATAATCAATTGTCTAATCAAATTTCAGATGTACAGCTAAAATTGTGGTATTGTCCAGATTGCCTTAATGTTAATGATAGTAAGTGTATGACTTTTTGTATTAAAGCTCGAGCCCCACCTATGTGGTGGATCCGCAAGGTAACTAAAGTATGTTAAACCACAAGTGTCTAGACCTAACAGTACGCTTAGTTGCACCATGAGGGTGTCCCTCGTGGTAAGACTACCTCAAGTTGAGTATAACAAGGAGGTGTACTCCCAAATAGTAAAAGTACACTCTGTAGGGTATTTACAAGGCCAGTATTATGCATATCGAGTCTCACCTCCAGAGATCCTAGTATGTAGCAATGATGGGTCCTGGGTAGCGCCAAACTTACATTGCTGTGAGGAAAAAAATAATCAATGGATATGCCAACGTGAAGTCATGTCACAAATGCAACCCATCTGTGGGGAAATTCCCATGGGTCAAGATGGAAATAATACTGCCTGGTGCCCTATCCAGTTAAAGTGATGGTATACCCCACAAGTAGTTGTAACCTATAATGGTACTAACCAATACTGTGTTGTTACAAATACACCCATCTTATTTTATGAAGGACAAATGTGTACCATTCACAACCCAAACTTTTGTATTATTCCCAAACATAACGTATATATTGGTGACAAGGTGTTGCACCCTATTACCAACCTGGAGGATAAGAGTTATAATGTGACATTTGATACCCCACACCAGGCATATGATATTAACAAGTATACGCCATCATTTGGAGCTGTGATACCTCCTCTGTCTCTTAACGTGCAGTCACTTTTAAATCAAAAAGATACTCATTTGATACAAATCCAAAATACTGCCCATAAGGCACAAGCAGTTGTAAATGAATTGCTCAGTGAGAGTGATAATGAGCACTTGATTTATAGCTATGCAGGGGGGGGCCCTTAGGAGTCCTGTCTTTTAAAGCATTGCTTGTGTTGCAAGTGGTCTTAGTGTTCTTGGTAATTATAGGCTGGTGTCACTTAAGACTTACCATTCGTAAAGTATGTAGTGAGATATACATGCTCCGAGGAGCTGCATTGTTGCACAAATAATAATTAGGCAATTTAGGGCCAAGGGGGGCTTGTAACAAGGGATAAAGAAGTTTGTCCCTATATTTCAGCCTAACCTCATTTTGGTCTAAAACATAATGTGTCTGTGTAACAAATGTTGACCTATATAATTGGATCATATAAAACTTGTGAAGCCACAAGACAAACTAAGCCACAAGTTGCAATATTAAAGTGCCTTTTGATATTTGTGCTGACCATGTAAGTAATAGCAAGCAGTTGTCTTATGTGTCTGCAAGACAGAAACACAGCATAGTGTCCAAATTACCCCTTTTAACTAGTCTGTAGTGTTTGTTCTTATCAGGACAGGCCAAAATGCTTGTATGCACATTCCTAAGTCCAAACCTATTTCTTCCTCCTGGACTTTGGTAACTGGTAGTGACAGTTATTACTAGCCATAACAATAGAATGTACACTATCTATACTTGTGCTGAACAAGGATGAGCTCATACATATACCAAAGGCGGTATTGCCTTGTAGGTTGATGTTTGTGCTTGTTTTGGACCAATCATAGAAAACCATAGGAAATGATGATGCTGTCTTCCACTATATAAGCAAGCCAGCACACACTGTTATTTTGAAGAATGAAGAATGTACCACTTGTAATCTCTCACTGTGATTATTGTCATAATCATTAAATTCTTCCACCTTCAGTTTCATCTCCGTTCGTCTCCTTTCTAAGTATCTGTAATTGATAATTTACTAACTGTAATTTTTCCACAACGCTACAAGAAGGCTCCTGCAACTCGCTCCTGGACAACCACACATGGCCACACATTCAAAAGACTCAGCATCACCCACTGAGTGTGCAATCAGGTTCATTTCAGTTCTAAGTTAGATGGCCACCCCTTCTGACCTGCAATCCCTTCATGAGCAGTTCTTCACCAGGAAGCCAGCTGGGACCAAGGCCCCCAAGACTAGACCAGCATCATCCTCCTGCCAAGTCTTGGTAATGCATTCCAAACTGATGGACAAAATTAGATACACCATAATTGCAGTCCTGTTCTCCATCGATCTGGCATTGCACAGCACTGCCCGAAGTGAATGGAACCTGCCAGCAACCCAAGCTCTAAGGGGGGAAATGAATGACAAATAGCAACCAGG
This sequence comes from Neoceratodus forsteri, assembly GCA_016271365.2. Lineage (NCBI taxonomy): Eukaryota > Metazoa > Chordata > Ceratodontiformes > Ceratodontidae > Neoceratodus > Neoceratodus forsteri. Next base: position 126,751,467 of record CM057455.1, read on the forward strand.
GGAGTCCACAAAATTGAACCAACTTCTAAAGTCCAGTGTGCTAGTGACCTAGCAAGCCAGAGATGATTCCTAAAAACAGATGAGCTAAGTGTCCAGGAGCAGTTGCAACAATTAGTAATAACAAATAAAAGTTCCAAGTAAATAACAGTTACAAACTAATCCAGAAAGACTGGTCAGACAATTATGAGACCAGGAAAACATTTGCTTTTACACCAGAGTCCTACGTTCACTGAGGCTTGGTTATCAAGAATTCTCTACAGCCAGAGAGTTATTGTCACATAAATTTTAAAATTTTACAATTTTCTTGGGGGTCCTTGACAAGTATTTTTTTATTTGGCACGTACATTTACAAGTGATACTATCATGCATCATGTATATATGTGTATGTTAATTTGAGGCTTGTTTTCAACTTGCAGTTTTACCTAATTTCAGAATTTTGTCTCTCATTACTTGTTCTTTAATATACCAGGACAACTGGAATGTAAGTTGTAAGCTCATCTTTCATGTATTAGAGAGAATGCCACCCTAAGCTTTTTTTATCACTAGAATGCTTTCTTGGCATACTGAGACATTTTAAAATGTATGTGACAAGAACTCTCTGGCTGTAGAGAATTCTTGATAACCTTTGCCCTTCCAAGGCTTCTCAGTTCAAGGTATACTGGTGTTAATTAGCTTCTCTGATGTAGTCTTCTGTTATGTTTTAAATGTATATTTTAAACCAATGAGAATTATTTCTGTTTTTTCAATATAACCTGATGTTAATAATATGGGATATTTGAAATAACTGCCACAAAGCTTCCGAAGAAGGACCTGGTTGGTTTGAAAGCTAGAGCACTTTGTTCTTTTCTGTAACATCCCTGTTGGTCCAATAAAAGGTATCAAATCAGCTCAGTTCCTCTAGGTGTTTCACTGCAGCAAAGTTGAAAACTCTGTAGCCCATTCTGGATGAGAGACTGATGCCAGAGGCTCAGGTGTCCATAGTTGTCCAGAGTGACTTCTACCATTTCAGGAACATCAACCTGATTAGAAGTTTTATCCCTCAGTGACCTGGTGATACTGGCACATGTTTGTGATGTTGAGGCTTAACTATTGCAATGCTCTATGCCTGGGAGTCAGAGGTTGTACACTGTGCCACCAGCAACTGGTGCAGAACACAGCTGCCAGGCTACCGACTGGCCTTTTGAGGTTGTGTTATGCATCTGGTGCTGCATGAACTGCACTGACTACCAGTAACATGGCGTATCTCTTGCAATGTTGGTTGTGTCATGCATCCCCAGTGCTTAGTGAACTGCACTGGCTACCAGTAAAATGGTGTATCTCTTGCAAAGTTGGTTGTGTCATGCATCCCCAGTGCTGCATGCACTGCACTGGGTACAAGTAAAGTGGTGTATCTCTTACAAAGTTGGTTGTGTCATGCATCCCCAGTGCTGCGTGAACTGCACCGACTATCAGTTAAGTGGTGTACCTCTTGCAAAATAGGTTATGTTATACATCCCCAGTGCAGTGTGAATTGCACTGACTACCAGTAAAGATGCATATCTCTTTATGTTGGCTCACGCTTATGAGGCCCATATATTGCACTAGTAGCAGATTTGGAGCCACAGTCACTGTTGGGCGAATGCAGGACATGGATCAGTAGGTGCATCCCTCATTATCCAATCAACCAGCATTCAGGTGCCACACCAGGAATGTATAATGTGGTGAGCACATCTAAGGAAAGGTCCATTGCAATGACAGTCAAGCTCATCATGCATTGGCACCTTCCGATGTGCCTTTCCTGGTGAAGAATTGTAGCAAACATGGTGGCAGTGACTGCCGCCACCACCTGCCACAATGCTGACTTTGGGGGTGCCTAATGCCCCCTGTCAGCATGCCCTGACCCAGTGCATGTGCCAATGGGGGAGCCCATTCCCCGTTGGCATAATGCCCCCCATCTGTTGTGTGCCAAGGGGGGTGCCCAATCACCCTTGGCTCTAGCCCCCCTTCAGTATGTGCTGATGGGGGTGCCCAATCTCCCATCTGCTAGCCCCCCAAACACTCAGGTGGCATGCTTGGAGCCCACCCTTGTAGTACTTTTTGTGGTTTTACTTTATTTCCACCCTTGAGTAATAGGTGTGTAGGCAGTAATTTGTAGAGAATAGAAGGTCCATGAACAAGTGTGAGAAGAGCACCAGAGGAGGAGGGGATGGTGGTGGACAAAAAACATTCCCTATGCAATGCAGGTGCTTTTAGTGGAGGGCTTAATTAGAGGTTGTGGGAGGATCTATTCCCCACATTGAACCTCGGGCCAAGCCCTCCCATTTAATATTTGTGGAATAGCAATGGGGAGAGATGGGGTATATAGTGCTTGTATAACTTGTTGTACTTTTTAGGGCTTTACTCTATTCCCACCATTGAGTAGTAGGGATGTAGGTAGTAATTTGTAGGTAATATAAGGCACAAAAAGATACCTCCTCCAACTCTTGGAGAGTAGGACCCCTAGCACTCAGGAGAGGAACCCCCTCAGCTGGAGGAAACATCTGAGGACCCAAGGCCATGTCTTCTGGGCATGCTAAAAGGAGGCAGACCTAGGTTCTAGTAACTATATTTCATTTGAGATTGGTGAGCTGCTTGGAGAGACAATGATCCATCCTCTATCCATGTATGATGCAGATTGAACAATGATTCTGAGGTTGAAGAGTAGGTCTTTTCTGAAGGAGCAATAGAATTCCAAAGGGTGATATAAATCCAAGAGGAGGAGAGCAAAAGAAGTCCAAGTTTCCAAGATGATGATGAATGATGCTTGTCCTACAGAATTGCAAGGGTGTAATGAGCAGAGGGAACAGGATTTGATTGATAAGTTGCTAGACGGGGAATGGTGGAAATGCTATGGCACAAGACGTCATTGGTGAATGATCCAACTTGTGAAATGTTTAAATGTCAAGGTATGGTCTGGAGGCAATAAATTCAGTAATGAATGTAGGAATCACTAAGGAAGCTTCCAAGAAGTAGAAATGAGTAGAAGAGAGTCTTTGAGTGTCCTGGCGATGATGTTTCATTCTTGATCGAAGGATGATGCAGACTGAATGATGATCCTGGGGATGAAGGATACTTTTTTTTCCATAAAAAGGGTAGAATAGTATGTGTGGAGTGGAACCAGTTGAAGAAGGGCTAATGTAGTCCATATTTCCAAGGTGACAAAAGACGTATGACCAAAGGGATCGTAGGGGCATAATGAGAAGGGAGATCATAATTTGATCGATATATAACCAGACGATACACTATGGGATTTGCGATGATTCATAAAGTTAAGGGTGACTGATCCAATTCGTGTAAGGTTTGATGTTCAAGGTAGTCTGAATGTAAAGAATCAATTAGTGAGTGGTAAGTCACTAAGTAAGGATCACAGAGTAAAATGAGTAGAGGAGAGTTTGAGTGACTGATGAATGTAATGCCATAAGTGATTAGTTAACATATAGAAGAAGATCTGTGGAGAGGTCCAGATGGTAGCCTAATGTATATGGGGAATGACTGGAAAATCTATATAAGGGATGGATGGCTTCTTTGGTCATGATGTTCATGACTTTATATGTAAATACTCTGCTAATACGTACGGGTATTTCTGTGGTGTGATCGTCTAGGAGATGCACTGAGGTAGCATAGCTTAGTTGCATTTACGGTAATCCTGATGCCAAAATACTTGAGAGAAGCTTGGAGGTGGATATAAGGAACAGTCTGTAGGCTGAATTGGTAGTGTGATCAATTTGTGCAGGATGCAATAGGATCTTAGTGCTACGGCTGATTAAGACTGATCGGGAGGCAAGACTGAGTTGGTGAATTTGTTTTGAAAAGTTATGGATTGCTGAATAGAATTCAGGAGAGCCAATTCTCAGTGATGATCTTTACTGCAGAGATTAATGAAGGTAATTCAAGAAGAAGAGTCTGAGGGGTCCACTGGAAGAGTGGTTAACCCAGCTGAAGGTACTAGGTGAAAAGGTACAGATGATTGTATAAGGAATGGCAATGTTCAGGAGTGAAAATGATGGTTTGGATGGCATGGAGTTAGTAATCAGCTAGGCGATGTAAATCCCACAACAAAAATTTTGGAAGACATCTGTGAAATTCTTAAAAAAAGCAATGCCTGTTGAGGAGTAGGAGTCGACTACCATGGTGAAAAGAGTTGGTGGTAGTAGGAGAGACTGAAGAAATTAAGACAGATGATGTTCATAGTTGAATGGATTATCTTGCAATTCCCAGTACCCTTAGAAGGGATATTAATTAAAAAGTCAGAGCATAGCAGAAGGATTTATGTCCTTTACATGTAGGAGGATAGCCAGTGAGACAAAGTAGACAGGGAAATACGATACTGGAACAGACAGGAGTCAGAGAGTATATCCATTAGAGACCGAGAAGATTGTCCTATTGTCCTGGTGAATGGGATTCCATGAATGACCATGAGGGGCTGATTGGGCAGTATAGAAAACTCTATCTTGATGTAAGAGTCTATGAGGCATGTTAGCCAAGAGATATTTGCTGGCAGTAGCATTTCTCCAGGGTGATAAATGCATGATCCAATGAGAAGTGGAAGGGTACTGTTAAAATGGCCAGAGTAGAAGTATGAAATGAATAATATGGAAGAGCAGTTGACCTTGTAGGAGTATGGTCAGAGATAATGTAATAGGCCCAAAAGAGCCACAGCAAACAGCACAAAGCCCCAAGCCAGCAAGGCAGAGTCAAGAGGCAGCCAGGCAAATGGGAAGGAAGTCCACACTGAATCCTGAGGAACTGGGGAACTATCCTGGGAAGGCAATGAGCTGGGTGAAGCCAGATGACAAACTGTGCAGGAAGGAACAGAACCGGGTCAGCCCCCAGTGAACAGCAGCATGATGCAGGAAGGCTGTAGCAGTCACTGGAAGGCAATCCATGGGGTCAAAAAGCAAAGTGCAGCACTCAGATCATCTGGTTTGAGGTACAGGAGTCCCACATCCGATGAAGGTGTCAACTAACTAGAGAAGGGATGACAGGAATTGGAGTAAAGAAGGATAAAGGTCCTACATCTGAAAGAGAAAATGAACTCAGCCATCAACTGGAAGGGTGACCTACAGCAAGAAAGTCCCAGAGGCGTCAAAGCAGAGGGGTCCTGTGATTGGAGGGAAGTGGCAAACTGACAAGATGGAGGTGAATATGGCGATGAGGTCCAGGTTCAAAATTGAAGCGGCAGCTGTGCATGAATCAGGCGATCCAGTTTCTGAAGATTCCTGGCATCAGATAACAGGTGGAGAATGAATATATGTGAAGCAGTGGAATGGAAGGACATGCATCCAGAAGGGATGCTTAAAGCACGATAATCCTGACTCAATGTGGCTTTTGAAGGAAGGATGATGAGAGTATGTGGCAAAGAAGTTCTGTTCCTGAATGGAAGTGGATATCCACATCAGGTTTTGGATGCAAAGGGTGGAAACAGTCAAATTTGGAGCCAGAGGTTCCCAGTCATGGAAGTCAGTGGATAGGATGAAGAATCGAGGCTGCAGACAAGGTAGGATGGAGAAGGCAAGTCGGGCAAAGTCCTGTTAGGGATGGCTGAGGTGGATGAGGGTGACTTGAGGCAGCCGGGTAGAGGTAGAATGATAAGGTCACGTGGTGCATAGGAGTTTCGTTCCTGAAGGAAAATGGCAGCTGGTATGATGAAGAGAAGGCATGGTATGCCTCAGTAGAGTATAGACATGGTTCTACTGAGGGTAGTTGGGTAAGCTAACCTTCACTCAGTGCTGACCAGCAGAGTAAAGGAGGGAGACTGTCAGGCTGGCAAGTAGCAGGAGGCAGTAATTGTAATGGAATCCCAACCCCGGTAGACAGGGGAAGCTGACCTTCATTCAGCACCTCAGAAGGCACGAGTTAGAGACAGAGTCTGGAGTACTGCTAGTATGGGCTGGCAGAAAGCATAGAAAACTACAGCAGAAGCAAACAAGCAAGAAAGTCTTTATTTATATAGCGTCTTTCAAAATCAAGGTGCTTTACAAAGTATAAACCATAAATATACACACAGACAGAAATATAAATTACATTAAAATCAGTCTGGGAAAGCCAGTGAAAATCATTTTTTATCATACATTTAAAACTACTGATGGTCAGGCATTCTCTTAACCAATGAGGCAGAGAATTCCACAGGGTTGGTGCTGCAAATGAAAATGCACGAGCTCCAGATGTTTTTAGATGAACCCCGGAGGAGAGATTCTGGGAATAGGGAGTCAGAAAATCTTTCAGGTAGTCGGGTCCCTGTTTGTGTAGGGCTTTGAAGGTAAGCAAGTCTACCTTATAGGTGATCCGCCACTGAACTGGCAGCCAAATAAAGTCCTCGCAGCACAGACATAATGTGACTGCACCTAGAAGTACCAGTCAACAGCCTGGCTGCAGTGTTCTACACCAGCTGCAAGTGGCTGATATCAACCCCAGACAGCCCTAGGTAGAGGGCATTGCAGTAGTCAATATGGGTAGTAATGAAGGCACGGACTAATACTGGAAAGTCACCCTGCAGAACCAGGTGTTTCACCCAGGTGATATTCCCCAGATGGTAGAATGAGGATTTAACTACAGCTGACACCTGAGATTTCAGAGTCAAGCCTTCATCAAAAAGAACACCCAGTTTCCACACCCATTCTGAGCTAGTGAGCTGGACACCATCAAGCCACAGGTCCGACATGTGCCCCCAAACCCACCCCGGGGTGACCTGGGTCCACAATCAACACCTCAGTTTTATCTGGATTCAGTCTCAGCCAGCTGGAGCTCATCCAGTGTTTGATCTTGGAGATGCAGTTGTTTAGCAAAGAGACCACATCAACTTGTCCAGGCACAAAGGATATATGCAGCTGAATATCATCTGCATAGCAGTAAAAACTCAAGTCATATTGCCGAATATCTCCCAATATCAGCATATACACTGCAAACAACATGGGTGCCAATATGGAGCTCTGTGGGCACCCCGCATGACAGGGGGAGGGCATCAGAGGAATAAATTCCAATGACCAGCCTCTGAAACCTGCCTATGAGGAATGATCAAAACCATTCGAGGACTGTACCCGACAGTCCACAGAGAGAAGGTGAGTGAGTGAATGAGTAATTGCAGGAGATAGTAGGATGAATGATATGCAGACATGGTAGGACAGACTGAGGATTCTGTGATGGAGGCCATACAACTGAAGGGAATAGTAAAAATACGGGGTTGTAGGAGTCTGAAGGTGACATAGGTTTTTCATCATAGAAAAGTTTATTATTTTCCGAGTTACATAGCTGCGCAGGATTAAAACAATACACCAGACAGGAATACAGCATCATATACATATAAAGTACCACCCATCCCAAAGGAGGGTTATAAGTTCACCCAGATAAGAAGATACCAAAATGCTTGCTAAAAGCATACTACATAAATGATATAACAATCGAAAGAGGTAGATATCCTGTCAAACATAGAACAAACTTCTGTGTGCACTTCCAAAGACAATGAGGGAGTATATAAAGCACAATCCAGCCAGAGCAACAAAAGATAGGAAGAAGAGGAAGATGCACAGCAATGCCACTGGATACGATCAGAGTCCAACCTCTTATTAGAAAGGAGACAGGACTGGAGCCTAATGGTAACCAAAGACCCGAGAGAGGGCCTCAGATGGGGGGATTGCCAGGAGGAGGGGGGGTACCCTGCACAGGTGTGAATGAAGGCAGGCATTCCATTCCCTATGACACCTAGAGAGCTGTCCCTGGCTAGAAAAGGAGATCCTTTCAAAAGGGGTGAGGTTAGCTAGCGAAGAGTGCCAGGCCTTGATTGAAGTCAGCTAGGTTTGTCTCTATTTCATCAGAATGACATGCTTGGCCTCAAGTACTGCTGCCAGGATCCATCCTTTGTGGTCGAAGCTGACATAGGTAACTTGGAAATGAGAAATAAGGCAGTCGCATAGAGAAGGACAGGTAAATGTAGGAACCACTGACTAATGAGCAAGATTAGGTTTCTCAATGATGGACTCTGTGATCCCCCCCCCCTCCACAGCTGACCTGTGATAGTGGCTCAATGAAATTGAAGCCAAGGCTGGAACTGTCTTGCAAAGGAGGAAGACACAAGAGTGAAGCGATGAGTGGGGACAGGTAGGGGGCAGACAGTGCTGGAGCCCAAAAGGGGCACATAGGAATGAGGAAGGAGAGAGCAAGGGGGCAGATTATACGTATGAAATACAGCAAACAGTTGGAAAACTTCTCCGGTTTCATTGTCCCTAATAAACACACTTAAAAACAGGAACAAATGAAACAAAAAGACCAAAACAGACCTATAATGATATAGGACATCTGCAAAAATATACAGAAACATAAAACAAATAAATGGTTCTAAACACTCAAAGGATAATTATTAATATGTTAAAAAAGGCCCTGTGCCATTTTGTATAAAGGTGTATATAAAGTATAAGAAAAAGTAGTTAGTAGGAGGTTTGTTAATCATTGTACGGCACTCATCCAGCAATCAGGTAGCATTTAGGGGGAAACCGATAGGCCCTAATAGATCCATAAAGGTCCCATTGTAAAACCCCTTACATAATACCTCCTTCAACTCAAGAGGAAAAAATGTACCACTGTGAGGAACCCTATGTCAGTCACCTAGCTCTGTGAGCTATGTAGTTAGAACAGAAGGAAAACGAAATCCAGGGATGAGTTAGGTATTAGGCAGCATTGGTAGTCTCTGCATGAGCCATAAAACTGAAAATGAGTGCAAGCAGTATTGTAATGTGCAGCTGAATGAGTGGAAGCAAATCGCAAATGGTGCAATATGTAGGAAGGAATGTGGGGTGGAAAACTGCAGTCCCGTGCAAGACTGTATCTAAAAGTGCTTAAATCAAGGAGCTGATACCATGGCAAGAATATCCAGGATGGGGAATAACTATGCTCAGAACATCTAGAACTCTCAGTGATGCTGAGAACCAGGGAAGGCAGAATAGCAGTGATCCAGAAGTGCGTATACTGCGAGGGAACAAGCAAAGCATGAGTCGCATGGATATACAAAGGGATGACAAAGTACCTGAGGAAAGTCAATGTTTTCATGCTGGCAGTCGTAGTATAAGAAAGCATGCACTCATGTCTGGATGATTAAGTGGGCCACACCAGCCACGCCAGATACAGAATCTCCTGCGGCCTGCATGTGGAAGATGCCCAGAATGTGGTGAGGGGGACAGATATGAAGCGCTGCTGAGGGAGATGGGAACAAGACCTGAGGAGAGAACCAATAAGGTGCAGGGGGAAAGTTCTAGAGGCGCTGGGAAGGGAAATACAGAGTCATCGCATGAGTGGAGAGTCCTCCAGTCTAAAAGTCCATAGTGGGCTAGAGATCAGGAATTGTGAAAAGGAGAAGGAGCATGGTCGGAGAAGTCCAAAACAGACAATTAGTGGGGAGCACCCCAACACAAGTGGGAAATGGTGGATAGTAGGGAAAGGGAGTTGGAAAGTGGCCGGGGAGCAAATAGGAAGTGGGAGCAAAGGAAGGAAAGGACAAAAAAATGAGATAAACGAGAAAAAGAGAGAAGGAAAGAGGAGACACAAGGGAAGAGGGAGGAAACAGACGAGACAAGCAGGGAAGGCGAGAAAGAAAGAACTGTACTCACACAAGCCATGCAGGGCATATAGAGACAAAAAACACACCCTAAGCAAGGGAGGTGCGTTTAGTGGATGGCTTAAATAGACGTTGTGGGAGGAGCTATTCTCCACATTGAACCTCGGACCAAGCCCTCCCAAAACTCCAGGGTGCCATACCATGAGGAAAGTGACTGCCAGGGGGTCTGCCATAATGCCTAGATTCTGTCTGTTGGGATTTCAGAGGTGGGATTGTCAGTCTTGGGCTTTTGTGCCTTGGGATCTCATAGCGATACCACCTGAGACAGCTCACCAGCAGCCTTGTCAAGCCTAGATCCAGTTCAAAGAATGTTGGCCATAGTTCAGAAGTCCTCCCCAATCACATCATCTATAGTCACTGGTCTGAACTCTTCCCACGACAGCTGAATGGGCCTGTGACATGCAGGCTCAGAAAGAAATGCACAGGAAAAAATGAACAGCTTTAACCAGCTGGAAGAAAAGTGATCCATGACAGTCGACAAATTTGTTGTCGACTGGCATTACAGCATCTTTATATTGACCACAATTGAAGTCGGCACAAAGCCAGTCACTTTAAACTGCATCTTCTTTTGGGGGGGGGGCTTTGCCCCTGAACCCATATGCAGGGGGCTCTGACCTTCACACCCTCAGTAACTAAAATAATCAACTCCAAGCTGGAGTTGATTCAGGTAGGGGGTGTACAACTACCAGAAAGCAGTTCCGGGGTCCCACGCCAACACTAAAGCAACTTGTTGCTGTTGTCGTTTTACTGCCGGTCACAGTAAAACTGTCACCATAGTGAGGGCATACCAAAGAAAAGACCAACTGTGTGGTCTGGTTAAAAAGTCAGTTTAATTACTACTTATTGTAAATATACTGCAGCACTCACCCTGCTTACAAAAATGCCTACAGGGAGACCTATGGATTAAAGTTTAGACAGTAGCACTCCTTGCCTTAGTAACCATTTGACCAACAATCAAGTTAAGAGATTTATTGAATCTATGTTTTTTTAAAGATGAAGACAATGACCCACTGCTACATGATAATACTAAGACATGGTCTACAAGAGAGAGTGACCAAATCATAGAATCATAGAAATCTGATGGCAGAAAAGGACCCACTGGCCCATCGAGTCGTCCCTATTCCCCCTTCCTGTTTACTCATTGCCTATACCACAGGCCCTCCGCTTCCATCCACATACCAACCCCATGTGTCTGTCCCATGCACTCTTGAATCGCTTCACCATTTCAGCCCCCACCACTTCTTCTGGCTCTTTATTCCAGGCCTCCACCACCCTATTCATGAAGAAATGCCCCTTCACATTTCCTTGATAGCTTCCTCCTTCTAGTCTTAGACAATGCCCTGTAGTTCTGCCCCCTCCCTCTTTTTAAATAAGCTCCCCCTCCACCTTGTTGATCCCCTTCTTGAACTTAAACATTTCTGTCATGTTCCCCCTCTCCCTTCTAGTCTCCAATGGGTACAGATCCAAATCCCTCCATCTCTGCTCATATGGATTACTCTGCATACTGTGCACCATCTTTGTTGCCCTTCTCTGTACCCTCTCTATCCCATCTAATTCCTTGCACAGGTGTGGTCTCAAAAACAGGACCCCATACTCCCATTGAGGCCTCACCATGACTTTATAAAGAGGCATCATTACCTCCCTCCTTCTGCTAGTTATACCTCTCCTGATGCATGCCAACATTTCATTTCTTCCCCACCACTTTGCTGCATTGGTTACCTACCTTTAGGTAACTCAACATTATAATCCCCAGATCCGTCTCCTGTTCAGTAGGCTTAATTACCTCCCCCCTACAGTGCAAGCGGCTTACAGATTTTTACACTCCATGTGGATCATAGCACACTTTTTGGCACTGAATTTCAGTTGCCAAGTTTCCAAACACCATTCCAATCTCTTGAGGTCCTGCCTCATGGCTTCCATCCCCACTGGGGTGTCCACCCTATTGCAGATCATATTAATTGGCAAATAGGCATACCCTCCTCTCTAGTCCTTCTGTTATATCACTGATATAGATATTAGAAAGGATGGGTCCCAATACTGACCCCTGTGGCACCCCACTCGTCGTCCCCCCTTACCTTGGAGTGAACTCCATTAACCACCACCCTCTGGCTTCTTACCATCAACCAATTTTCCACTCAATCATTTTCCATGACACTGCTAAGCTTTCCAGCTTATTTATCAGCCTTCTGTGAGAGACGATGTTGAAGGCCTTACTGAAGTCCAGATAGGCTATGTCCACCACCCCTCCCTAATCAACTACCTGAGTCACTCAACTGTTAGGTTCATCTGACATGACCACCCATTTGTGAAGCTATGCTGTCTATCATGTTGCAGGCACTGTCCTCCAGGTAGTCTACCATTTTTATCAGTACCTCCATCACCTTACTCACAACCGAGGTGAGGCTGACTGTGGGATAATTCTCCAACTCTTCTTTGCTGCCCACTAGTGCAGTGGCACCACATCCACCCTCCTCCAGTTGCATGGCACACACCCTGTATCCAGGGATAAGTTAAATAGCCTTGTCAGTGGGGCTCCCAGCTTCTCCTTTAGTTCCCAGAGTACCCTCAGGTGTAAGCCCTCAGGTCCCATTGCCTCGTCCAACTTTAACCTGCCTAGTTCCTCCCCTAACCTGTCTTCACTGAACAGACTAGGATCCACTGCTTCGTCTTCCCTACCCCTTCCTGTCAACTCAAGTCCCCTACCCCCACTACTCTGTGAAGACAGAGTAGAAGTAGCTATTTAGCACCTCTGCCTTCTCAAAGTCCCACTCCAGTTATATTCCCCCCTCCCCCTCAACCGAACTATCCCCTGCCTAGTCTTCCTCCTTTTCCCCACATACCTAAATAAAAAGTTTTATCTCCCCTTTTGGCCTGCCTAGCTATTTCATCATCACTGTCAGCCTTGGCCCTCCTTATCTTCTGCCCTGCTACTTTCAGCTTCTTCCTATAAGCCTCCCTGTCCTCCCTACTCTGTGTGTTCTTATAGTTCCCGAATGCCTTTTCCATTCCCTGATCACCCCTGCCACCTCCCTTGTAAACCACAGTGGTATCCTTCTTTTTTGGTTTTTTCTTACGTTCTTTATGCAGATTTCAGTGGCTTTCAGTACCTCCTTTTTGAAGTTTTCCCACAACTCCTCCATGTCTCCTATATCCCCCTTCCTGCCATTTCTTCACTAAATACCCTCCTCATTCTGCTAAAGTCAGTCTTACTGAAGTCCATAACCATTGTGCTGATCTGATTTGACTCTGTCCCCATTTTCACCCTGAATCATACAGTTCTGTGATCACTTCTATATAGGCTGTTTCCCACCACCACCTCTTCCACACTCTCCCCATTCGTGAGGACCACATCCAGTAACTTTATTCCCCAGTGAGCTTCTTCACTAGCTGTTGCATGAATGCACCTTGTAGTGCCTCTAGGATCCCTATACTCCTGGCATATATTGCTGATGGGAGCTCCCAGTTCACATCTGGGAGGTTTAGGTCCCACACTAGCGGAAGCTCCCCCTTGAGAGTCTTCCATTTAACTACCTGAATCAGCTGTCTATCCCCTTTCTCCCCCTGAGTCCAAGGTCTGTATACCACCCCCAGCCTCAATGATTCCCCAGTCCATTTATCCAGTGTGACCCACAGGACCTATGTCTCCCATTTCTCCTCCTGCTCTTCCATTGCCCTTAGGTCATCCTTAATGTATAATGCACCCCCCCCATTCTTTTTGCCAGTCCTGGCCTTCCTAAATAGTTTCTAGCCTGGGATAACAGTATCCCATGTATGATGCTCAGTCCACCAGGTCTCATTAAGTGCCACTATGTCCAGACCCTTATCCACCATGATGGCTCCAAGTCTACCATTGTGTTCCCCAAACTCCTGGTGTTTGCTGCTAATCCCTTCCAACATGTCCCCCCCCCACACCGCTATCCTGTTCTACCCTTCCCTTGGTCATGCTTTTTTCCTGCACTCTAGCTTAATTATTCTGGGGAAGAGGCTGGGCACCTTCCATCTCTCCTGCTTCGATGAGTCGACTTTGTCTTAACCCCCCCCAAATTCAGTTTAAATTATACATTCTTACCCTAAACTCCCCTTTCTTACTCTTTAGCACTGCTAACCCCTCCTTGCTCAAGTGGAGTCTGTCTGGGGCAAATAGGCTCTCATATTTCCACATTGCTCCCCAGTCCTCCACCAACCAAAACCCCATCTGCGTGTGACAACCCTCCAGCCATTTGTTGAATTCTTCAATCCTCAGCTTCCTTGGGGTGCTTGCTCTTGGCACAAGCAGTGCCTCTGAGAAAGCAATAGACTGGAACTCTGTACTACTACAGAACCTGGCAAGCTCCCTAAATCTTGCCTGCACCTCCATTAGACTATTCCCAGCCAGATCATTGGTGCCCAGGTGCATCACCAGGTGAGTCATCACATCCTGCTGTTTGGCCCATGAGGATATATTGTGCTGCAGTTCAAGTGCCGTCATTCCCGGCATGCATTCATCCCAAATTGCACTTCTCCTGACCCCCTTTCTTCCACATCTGATTCCTTTTATTATTGGGACACCTATGAGCAAGACCCTGCTACCCTTTTACTTCTGCTTGTACTTTTGTTTTTTCAACTTGCACCCCTTTTCCCACACCTCATTTACCTCCCTTTTCCCCCTTATCCAACTCTTTCCTCAGAGTTCTGCTTTCCTCTGGACTACATCCCACTTCCCCCCCCCTTCTAGTGTCACCACTGCTCACCCTCATCCTTGCATCACATTCTGCAAGCACTGTCCCCTCCCTTATTGCTTGTTCTCCATCATTACTGTCAGATTCCTCTGTGAATGGTTATCCTCTTCCTTTCCCCTTAGTTGATCCTCCTCCCTGCTGATCTTATTGTAGGCCATTTCACTATTTCTTCTGTGGGGTGTCCCCCTTTAGAGGGAGTTCACTTCCAACCCTCATGGTTCACCCTCAAAGATGCATCCCTCTTCCCTCTTCCTCCAGAACTTTCTATTACCATAGACTTACCTTTTCCTCCTGAGGCCTCCTCACCTGTCCCAGCCCTCACTTCTCTTCTCCTACCCATCTCCCCTGAAGGCCCAAGCTTCTTTCTTTCCCCCCCAACCCCCCTCCTCACCCCACTCCCTATTTCCTATCCTCCTTATCTCCCTCCTCCCTGTGAAAGTCTGTATCCTTCATATTCATTAGGATGTATACCTATTTCTCATTTCAATGCCCCCCCATTGAAGTATGCACCACCCCTATTCCTGCTGTAAATCACTTTATTAGTAACCTCCAGTCTTCCCACCTTTCTTCTTTACTCCTCTTTACTCCTTGACCCCCCCATGTCCTGCTTCTACTTCTGCTGTCCCTATTTCCCATACAACCCGGACCATTTACTACCCTAGAATGGTTTCTCATACATCTCCCATTTAACAACTCCTCCTCCCTCCTCTTGATATTATCCCTCCTGCTTTGATGCCTGCCTGTGCTCCCTCAGTCTGTGCTCTCCCATTCCCTCCTCAGTCTAATGACTTCTTTCTCTAGCTGTGCCAGTCTATTACATATTGGGCAAAACGCCATTCTCCACAGCATATCCATATAGACAGCAGCTCCGCATCCGTTACACCCCACCATTCTCCGAGATGCAACTCTGCCCTTTTTGACCCCCACCCATGCCCTATATATCCCCCTCCTATCCGGCTTCCCTGCCCCTGCTCAGACTCCCAACCCCCCTTCCCATCTACACCTATATCCCCTTTAGAATTTCATTTTACACCGTTTCTCTTTATGCTTTTATGATGAATGGAACTATCAACCCCAATTTGTAACCTAAAATGGTAACAAAGATACAGCTCTAGTTAAGGTTCATTCTTGTCCCACCAAACATGCTGGGTAACTCAAAAATATAGATTCCTATACTGCTACTCGAGAATTCTTTCAGAGACTCACATGTGTACCCTAATACAATAATCACAATAGATTCCTATACCCCTACTGGAGAAATTCAGGAAAGATTCTTCAAATGTGTGTCCTAATATATCATTAATTGAGGTTAAATTCTAATTTAGTAACTTCTAGTTAAGGCTGAGGGTAAATTTCAGTGAAGACATAAGACACCATTGGCTTGTAACCTCAATTAAATATATATTTCCCAGGTGGTCTAGTGGACCCCCACTGCCCACACCAGCTAGCGGTGCCCCAACATCCTGCTCCCCTGAGTCCCATCTCCAAGCCAGTGAACAGCACAGCTCTCTCCTCTCCTCTCCACTACGGCATATACAGTACATGCTCTTTGACAGCTCAGCCAGCAGGCAGCTGAGAAGGAGAGCAGAGGGCTGTGTCAGCCACTGGAATGGGGATGGAACTGGGGGAAGCAGGGTGGTGGGGCATTGCCTGCCACAGTGAGGAGGTGGGTCAACTAGCGCACCAGGGAAATATATATTTAATATACATGGGCAGATCGAGGATTGGGAGGGGGCCTCTAGACCACCAGGAAAGATATATTTAATTTACATGGGCAGATTGAGGATTGGGAGGGGCCTCTAGACCACTAGAAATATATATTTAATTTACATGGGCAGATCAAGGATTGGGAGGGGGGGGG
Source organism: Neoceratodus forsteri (assembly GCA_016271365.2). Lineage (NCBI taxonomy): Eukaryota > Metazoa > Chordata > Ceratodontiformes > Ceratodontidae > Neoceratodus > Neoceratodus forsteri. The sequence continues at coordinate 126,767,668 of CM057455.1, forward strand.
CTACTAGTGCACCAGGGAAAGATATATTTAATTTACATGGGCAGATTGAGGATTGAGAGGGGGGGTTCACTAGACCACCAGGGAAAGATACATTTAATTTACATTGGCAGATCAAGGATTGGGAGGGGGGCCTCTAGACCAGCAGGGAAAGATATATTTAATTTACATGGGCAGATCGAGGATAGAGAGGGGGCCTCTAGACCAGCAGGAAAATATAAATTTAATTTACATGGGCAGATCGAGGATAGGGAGAGAGATCCACTAGACCACCAGGGAAAGATATATTTATTTTACATGGGAAGATCGAGGATTGGGAGGGGGCCTCTAGACCACCAGGGAAAGATATAGCTAATTTACATGGGCAGATCAAGGATTGGAAGGTGGGGGCCACTAGACCACCAGGGAAAGATATATTTAGTATACATGGGCAGATTATGGATTGGGAGGGGGGTCCACTAGACCACCATGGATGTGCTTACAGTATTACATAGGAGATTAGAGCTGGGGGGGGGCACCAGACCACCTGGGACATGATTTTGTCTAATAAAAAGGGGTTTAGGGCTGTGGGGTCTGCTACATCACCAGGGATGTGATTTAGAGTATTACATAGGGGATTAGAGCTGGGGGGGCACCAGACCACCTGGGACATGATTTTGTCTAATAAAAAGGGGATCATGGCTGTGGGTCTGCTATACCACCAGGGATGTGATTTTCTTTTTAATAAGCAGGGGATTAGTGCTGGGAGGCCACTAGCCACCAGGGACGTGATTTTCTTAATAAAAAGGGGATCATGACTCAGGGGTCTGCTAGACCACCAGGGAGATGATGTCATTTAATAACAAACTGTGGCTGGAGAAGATAGGGCTGCAGCCAGGGTCATGACAGGGGCTACCAGAGGGACCACAATTTTGTTTGGTATTGCTCCAAAGCCATTGGAGATGGAGCCCCATGCTTGCCACCTTTTGGATGACTTGGAGGAAGGACTAGCAGTGAACGAGGAGGTGGAGGAAGTGTCTGCAGAGTGTACCTTGAGCAGTTAGCCATTGACATCAGGGCTGGAGACAAAGGAGTGGGTCAGAATAGAGCATTCCAGGGGTGGGTCCCATGACCAACCAACTAAGAGCGTATGCCCTAGGAACATAACAGAAATCAGACAGGGTGCCCCAGGCATGGGCCCATCTCAAGAGAGTGGGGTGAAGAAGGTTTAGGCTTATCTGTGAGAGTTACATGAAAGGTGCCACAGACTGTAGAAACTGTTAATTAGGGAGTCTGACCAAGAGGAGGGGGGGGATTATTTGCCTGTACAGAAATTATGGAATCTGGCATGTCATCCATTGTTTGCCGTAAACAAGTAGCAGTCATTAAATGTAAACTTTGGGTGAATAAATAAAAATGTCTTTTTGTGAAGCCTTCTTGCACACCAGCTTGAAAATACATGTATAATTATGGTAATATAATATTTTTATTAACTTGTACTCGAATGGAAAGAGATCAGTGTGTTACATTTATTGAATGTAGCATCTCACAGTTTCATTGAGGTCATGTGACTTACTATAAAAAGTTGGAGTAGCTTACCTGAAATACGGAGCACACCGATAAGTAGGAGGTGTTGGTGATTAGCTATGCTGAGTAGTCTGTTTGTTTGTCTGGAACTGCACATCATTTCTTAAACCCAACTTGAATCAGCATATGGTGCTTTAAATAAACTAAGTGATACGTTGGACCAGAAGTGGGCACTGTTTTTCTCAAAATGTTTAGTCAGATATGAGACTGCGCCATTGCAGTAACATTAGGTTACACCATTTGAAATTCTGAGATCGACATTATAAGCCATTTCTTACATGATCCATTAATAACACTATCCATGGATTATCTTGGAGGGAATACCTAGTATGCCATCTGTACTAATATAATTAGAGTACAGGGCTTGTATTTATTTCTTAAAATGTTTTACCAGGAAAGCACAGAGAACAACAAGTTGCTCATCTCCCGGTGGTACTTGGGGAAGGGGCTAGAGGAAGATTACATCAACAGAAATTTGAATTGTTGGCAACAATACATCAACAGATATTTGTAAGGACAGCTAAAGTAGGAGCAGCAGTTCAAGTGCAAGTTCACATTTTCTATAACAGCTGCAAGGGAGTATGAGCTGGACGTAATTGTCCACCTAGGGACAAATGACTTGGCTCATCATGAGATTAGAGCAGTGCAGGAGGACATTGCAGAGTTGGGGAGGGGCCTAAGACAAGTAGCACACACAGTATCCTTCTCTGAGGTGCTGTCTGTCAAAGGCATGGGGGAGGTGAGGGTAATTAGCACCATTCAGTTTAATGAATGGTTGAAAAAATGGTGTGGAGCACAGGGGTTTGGCTTCATTGGGGACTGGGGTTCCACCTGGAGGGACACCAGCCTATACTGGCAGGATGGTCTGCATCTTTCCAGGAAGGGAACAAGTCTTTTGAGCAATCGGTTTAAATGCTTCATTGGCAAGCTTTTAAACTAGTCAAAGGGGGAGGCACTGACAAGCAACAGGAAAATCCCAGCCTTTCCCTACAAAACTGGGTACTAAATGAGAAAAAGACAGAGGTAGAACGGTCAGTGGGTGATGCTGCAACAGAAGGTAAAGCCATCAAAAAATGGAGAGCAATGAGTACCAATGCCCATAGTCTGGGTAACACGCTTCCTGAATTGGTGGCCTTAATGGAGGAGGAACATCTGGATATCGTGGCAGTCACAGAAACATGGTAAACACAAAACCATGACTGGGACAAAAACATACCAGGATACACTATCTATAGGAGGGACAGGGAAGGAAAAAGAGGAGGAGGTGTAGCTCTTTACATAAGGGAAGGAATCAAAGCAACAGAACAAAAGGGTAAACAGGAGGAGAAGAAGCACTGTGGGTAAATTTGGAGACAAGCAATGGCACCACAATCCGCACAGGGGTTGTATACAGACCCCGTTCTCAGGGAGAGGAAATGGACAGGAAAATGATAGAAAGTATACTTAGAATGGCAGAAAAAGGGGAGATATTGCTGAAGGGTGATCTGAATATGCCAGATGTTAACTGGAGTGCAGTTGCAGCTGCCACTTCCAAGAGTGGGGTTATTCTAGATGCCCTACACGGGCATGCCTTAGACAACTAGTACTGGAGTCCACTCAAGAGGGAGCATTATTAGACTTGATTCTCTCAAATGGAGATGGAGAGAGGATCACAGATGAGAAGTGGGTAGCCATCTGGGAACTAGCAACCATCGAACAGTATGGTTCACAATAAACACAGCAATAGAGTCAAGCTATACAAAGACAAAAGTACTGGACTTTAGGAGGGCTGTCTTTGCCAAAATGGGTGAATGCCTAAGGAAGGCACTAGCAAATGGGCAGGAAGGAGGGTTGGAAGAACAATGGGGAATAATAAAAACTGCCATCACAGAAGTAATGAGCCTTTGTGTGAAGCAAATAAATAAAACAAAACAATGTTAGAAACCACTATGGTTCTCAAAGGAAGTGGCAGTGAAGGTTCAAGGGAAAAAGAAAGCATTCAGGAAGTACAAGGAATCGCTGAAGGAGCAGGACAGAGAACTGTATCAATAGAAAGAAAGAGGAGGCTAGGAAGGCAGTCAGAACAGCAAAGGCCCAAACCGAGGAAAAGATAGCCAACTCAGTTAAGAAGGGGATAAAACCTTTTATAGGTACATCAGGGAGTGAAGGAAGACCAAGGGAGGGATAGTGAGGCTTAATAAAGGGGAAGGAGGCTGGGCAGAGAGAGAATGTGAAAAGGCAGAGAAACTAAAATATTTTTGTTCAGCATTTACAAATGAAGAGGGAGAGGTACATAAAACAAACAGTAGAAACACTCTGGATACAGAAGTTGATACCAGCCAATTTACAGAAGAAAGGGTTCTGAAAGAACTCTTAAAACTGAAGGTGGACAAAGCAATAGGGCCTGATGGGATTCATCCCAGAATTCTAAAAGACCTAAGGGTAGAACTAGTGACACCACTGACTACCCTTTTTAATAAATCATGGGAGGATGGGGTGGTACCTGAGGACTGGAGGAGGGCAGATGTGATTCCTCTTCACAAAAGTGGGAGCAAGGCAGAAGCAGAAAACTACAGACCTGTTAGTTTAACCTCAGTGATAGGGAAAATGATGGAATCACTTCTGGAGGAGAGAATTGTTGAGTATCTAGAGGCCAGAGGAGCACAGGTCCCTAGGCAGCATGGATTCACAGTGGTAAGGTCATGCCAGATGAATCTGATAGATTTCTTTGACTGGGTGACCAAAGTAGTAGATCAGGGAGGGGCTGTGGACATGGCCTACCTAGACTTTAGCAAGGCATTTGACACAGTCCCACACAAAAGATTAATATACAAGTTAGCCAGCATGGGAGTGGGTCCCAAGATGACAGCCTGGGTAAAGAATTGGCTGGAGAATAGGACACAGAGAGTAACAGTAAATGGAGTCCACTCAGAAGAAAGGAGGGTTACTAGTGGGGTACCACAGGGTTCAGTATTAGGACCGGTCCTCTTCAATGTCTTTATAAGTGACATTGCAGAAAGGCTGGAAGGAAAAGTATGTCTCTTTGCAGATGACACAATGATCTGCAACAGAGTTGATGCACAGGGTGGGGTGGAAAGGATGAGAAGGGACTTGGCAAGGTTAGAGGAATGATCAAATGTATGGCAGTTTAGATTCAATGCTAAGAAGTGCAAGGTAATGCACCTGGGAAACAAAAGCCCAGTGGAAGAGTACACAATTGGGGGTGAGATACTAACAACACAAAAATGGAAAGGGACCAGGGGGTAGTCATATCAGATGACCTTAAGGTGGGCAAGCAATGTGAGAGGGCAGCAAGGACTGGGTGGATACTGGGATGCATAGGGAGAGGCATCACCAGTAGAAAACAGGAAGTTATTATCCCTCTGTACAGACAGCTGGTGAGACCCCATCTGGATTACTGTATGCAGTTCTGGAGACCCAATCTCCGCAAAGATATAAACAGGATGGAAGCTGTCCAGAGGAGGGCAACTAAAATGGTGCAGGGCCTGCACCAGAAGACATATGAAGAGACACTTAAGGAGCTTAACATGTATAGCCTCGAGGAAAGGATGGAGAGGGGGGACATGATAGAAACATTCAAGTACCTCAAGGGAATCAACAAAGTCCAAGAGGGTAGTATCTTTCAAAAAAGAGGTGTGCAAGAACATGAGAGGCGCAATCTGAAGATGGGGGGCAGCTCAGAGGTAATTTAGAAGTATTTTTTCAGAGAGGGTTGTGGATGCATGGAACGGCCTTCGAGGAGGTTGTGGAATCAAAATCAGTGGTGGAAATCAAGCATGCATGGGACAGTCATAAGGCAATTCTAGGGGGTGGGGGTAGGAAGAAGTAGGCTGCTGGTTAACTAGGATCTGCAGCTTATCCAGTAGATAGGGAAAAAGGCAGACTGGGTGGGCCAAGCGGACCTTATCCACCATCAAATTCTATGTTTCTGTGTTTCTATGTGCAGTCAGGAATACAAGAAACAATACAATCACAAGTGGATAGGTCAGTTGAACAAATTATATGAACATTTTAAGTGCAAGTTTTAACTACTTAAGTGCTACTGCTAAACTGTATTACAGTCCCTGCTAGCAGAGAGGTACCCAAGGGAGAGAAGAAGGAATGCCCTAGGGTCTGGTTAAAACTTATACTGATTCCCCTGAAGAACTGGGGAGAGAAATTGGGAAGTAATTAATATTGAGGAGAACAACAGATGCAGTTAGATGAGATGAAGTTACTTAGTGCAGTGGAGAAGGAATATGAAGATGTGGAGTGATGGATTTGTGGGAAAAAACATTCAAGAATTTCAAGAAGCAATGAATGAAAGCAGATTAGCCAGCAAGGGTAGAACAGCAGGGGACTGGGAAGCCAGCCCTCACAGTGTAATCTCCTATTTGGAGTGTGGATGTCCCTGGCTATGAGGGTACTGAAATGTTACATCACTCTCAGATTCTCTATACGAAGTCCCTATACACAGCTGATACTTTATTTGGATGAAGAAATACAGGTTGGCAGGATGTAGACACATAAGGATATGGACAAAGCAACCACTCATCTAATCAGGACACAGGATTTTCCCAAGCCATTTCATAAATATTAATAATTATCAGCATGACTTGTGTAGAGCCCTAGAGTTGAGGGGAACCAGAAAAAGGAAAAAACAGAAACCCTTCCCAGAGCTGGAATGTTTAATTTTTTTCCTTCTCTCAGTTCTGTTGCCACCACCCCCCCCCCCCTTGCTTGCAGTTCCACCTACTCCTCCCAGTCCCTTTGTCTGGTTTTACACTGTTTGGTGCTAAAAGGGAGGGTCATGGGCTTGAGACCCTCCCTACAGGGCTGCCTTGCCCAATCCCTGGCAAGGAGCCAGGACTACCCTTGCCCTACAAAAGGGTCAGGGAGGGGCAAAAGAGAGGAGTCGGTGGCACATTGCGAACAGTGGAGGACATGGGGAGCACAGATGAAAAGATTACCTGAAGTGTGTCCATGGCTTCTCTAAATTGAATGAAATTACAACAAAATTCCACATAATTTCTCAGACTTTTGCAAAATTTCATAAAAATGCCACAGATTTGGAATTTTCTCATTCAGCACAGCTTTACTCCTCTCTTTTAAAGAGGCACAGACTAGATTTCAACTGCCTTTCTCAACCTGCTTTAAATACTTCCAACTTACTTATATGCTTCTGCATCACTTTGGACCTGGCCATTGGGACAATCCATACGAGAGATAGGTTCTTTTTATGATTCCTCGTCCCCTTCCTCCCATGTTATCTTCTATTACTATTGCAATTTACATCACTTCATGGCCAATTTGGAAAGACAGCTGTTCTATTATTGAGAACAGACTTTGCTGTCCTCTGTCTCTCCCAGTAATTGGCCACAACTTCAATTTCAGGTGTTGCACAACCTTTACTACAACCCCAACAAGTTATATAGACTGGGAAGTCTTACCTCGAGTACATGCTCAAGATTTAAAAAGGAGCCTGGTACATGGTGTCATGTTCTCTGGTTCTGTGAAAAAGTTATCCCCTTCTGGGAGGCCAATCAATCATAGGCAGCAGTTCACTAACTTCAACCGTACTTACTCCTTCCCCTCTCCCGTCCACTGCGGGCTCCCCCAAGGCTCCGTTCTTGGTTCCACCCTCTTCTCCCTCTTCATCAACGATCTCCCGTCCTCCGCCATCCATGGGCATGCCACTCTCTACGCGGATGACCTGGTCCTTCTGACCAGTGCTCGTGACATTGCCACTATTAATGCCCAGCTTAATGCCAACTTTCATTGCATCCAGTCCTGGCTAGTAGATCACAGGCTCACCATCAACATCAAAAAAACCCAAGCCATGCTGTTCTGCTCACGGCACAAGCTAAAGTCCTGCCCCTCCCCCCTTCAGATACTGGACAGCGATAGCTCCCCATACAGACCGCAACCTCATTCAAATACCTGGGTGTCACTCTGGACCCACAGCTTGATCTTGCCCAGCATATTCAGAATGTCTGCAGTACCACAAATGTTAAACTCTGCCTTGCCTACAAGGCAAAAAACTGTCTTACCCCTGCAGCTCGCTTGGCGCTAGCCAGAGGGGTGCTCCTCCCTACTCTCTGCTATGGGCTGGTTACCTTCGCTCCCATGCCCCCTTCTAGCCTCCAGAAATGGGACACAGCTTATAACAACATCTGTCGCTTTGCCCTTTCTGCTCCACCCCTGACTCACCAGTACGACCTCTACTCCCGACTTGAGTGGCTCCCTCCTGAACGACATCGCACCTTCGTGCTTGGTAATTTCCTTGACAACATTATAAGGTCAGCCAAACCCCCACCCCTCCTGCTAACCCTGGCCCTCCCTCCTATCAGCTCAGATCAAGAGAGGCCCTCGATCAGCTCGTTCCTAGAACTCACTCCCACATGGGGGAACGGGCCTTCTCCTCATTTGCCCCCAAACTCTGGAACTCGTTCCCAATCCTTACCCGGTCCACCCCCTCTTATTCCTGCTTCAAAATCTCACTCTGGCACTACCTGAAACCCTCCTCTGCCTGTTCCTTTACCTCCTAGCTCTACCCCTCCTACTCGAGTCTCTTGAGCACCCTGGGCCTCCCTGCTCTGTACCCTTTCATACCTGACAACTCTTACTGTCCTCACTCCCCACCTCCACCCCTCTCTCCTCCCTCCCAACTTGACCTCTCCCTCCCACCTCCCTCACCCCCGTCCTTCTTCTCCCCATCCAATGCACTTACTCCTGCTAGCACCCATTAACCTCACAAAGTGCACTGAATACATCTTGTTTTCACCTTTAAATTCTCTTAGCCTTACTCCCCAACTGTGCATACCTGCGTCTCCCTACCTTAAACTCTAATGATGTATTGCTTCCTTTTTCTTTTCAGGTAATGTTCGTTGTTTTTTCTTGATTACCTTACATGTACTTTACTGCTTGCTTATTCTGTCAATCCCGTTGTTTGCCTCTATTGTATGAAACTGACTCAGGTTTACCACCAACTGTATGTAATTGTTTCCTGTATGCCTCCACCACTGTAACCCTCCCGGGTCGCACCTGAAAATAGGTGCTTGGTGTCTAGTGTGCCCTACCTGGTTAACAAAAGCAAATAAATAAATAAATTATACCATATTTTGGGGCTATCTGATGCCTTCCTTCCTGAAGTGTGTTTATTGGGGGATTATGGTGACATCTTGATTGGTGATCAGTGAGGACTCATGGCCTTTATCAAGGTATGTGCAAAAAACGTGATAATGAAACAGTGGCTTGATCAAAATGTTCCATCCCTGACTAAATGATTTCAGAAGATTCTCTTCACTTCATTAGCAGAACAGACCATAGCCAGTTTGTCATATTCATATTCGCTTTTCCTGTCTGTTAGAACCCTCTTGTATGCTTCCATAGGCCCCCTAGTTACGCTTGGAACTACATCATCTAACACTTCTTACTGCTGAGATAAAAGGGGTAGAACTCATCTATTTTGCCAATTGTTAAGTGCCTTTTAAAAGCTTCTCCTGCTGTTACTTATCTGTGCAGGTAATGCTGAACTAAACCAGGGCCCATCTCTCCCCATCTTTGTGCCATTCGAGCTATGCCAACTAAAGGGGCTATCTCTAATTCACATAAATGCTTGCAGTTTATTAAGGAAGATGGATGCTATGCACACCTGGGCCAATTATGCTATGCCAGACATACTAGTAGTTACAGAAATGTGGCTGAGACACTCCACCCCAGACTAGGAGATTAATATCCCTTCATATAAAGTTTTTAGAACAGACAGGTTAACGAGAAGTGAGGGGGGGGCCATCTATATATGAGATAAGTTTTCTCTACCGCAGCTGATTCAGCATCATCCCCCAAGGAATTTGAGTGCTTAACATTAAAGGTTCAACTGTCTCAGATGGTCCCAATTTGTAGCATTGGGTGCTACAGGTCCCCTTCTACAGAGCTTTCTGTCTTGAACCATTTACAAGATATCTTGGACTCGGTATCCTCTGAGGTAATCATTTTAGGGGACCTCAACTTAGACTGACTAGCTGCAGTGTCCAAACCCCTAAATGACTTGTGCAACAGTTATGGTCTTACTCAAGTTATTAATGAAATCACTCATCCTAACACAAGGAACCCTGAATATACCACTCTGTTGGGTATTCTCTTAGTGAGTAAACCACACCTATTCACTCACTCCTGTGTATTCTTCAGTGGTCTTAGTGACCATTGTGTGAATGCTTGCGTAAGATCAGTTCAAGTAGTAGCCTCATCCTCTAGGTATATATTCAAGAGATGCAGGTGGAATTTTGACCCCAATGTATTCCTCCATGACCTGCAATATGCAAACTGGCAGGAGTTCTATCTAGCGCCCTCTGTGGCCGAAGAATACAAAGGTCTTCAAGCTATACTAGTCAAGTCTATTAATAAACATGCTCCTCTTGTTAAAATGCAAACTGTCAAGAGATCATGCTCATGGTTCATGACAAGTCTAAAAAGTGCATTGTTACGAAGGGACACACTCTGGAAGAAGGCATAAAAAAACAAGCTGCATGCGGACTGGGCAGCTTTTAAAACCACTAGAAATCAATGCACCAAACTAGTCAGATCTAAAAAAGCAAACTACTTCCGCTCAGAATTTGAATCATCCAGCATCTCTGCAAATAAGTTCTGGAAAAGTTAAAGGACATAACAGGCTGCAGCTCGGCTAGCTCAATGCCAAAAAAATCTCAGTTGGCAGCACTACTACCATCACTGACAAACATACAGTACTCAATCACCTTAATAATCACTTTGCCACTGCAGGGCTGGCTTTTGACACCTCTCTGGCAAATACTCTTAGGGCTCAGCTATGCAGTTCTTGTTCCGATAACCCATACTTGCCAACATCGACCCCTGGCACTGCTTTCTCATTCTGTCCTTTCACCATTATACAAGTTGAGTACTTACTCTTGTATTTAGACCCTAGGAAAAGTGCTGGTGCTGATCTGGTAGAACCCTCTTTCCTTAAACTGGGTTACTTTATCTTTGCCCCACCAATTAACCATATCTTCAACGTGTCTCTTTCACAGGGCACTCTTTCCAACATGTGAAAGACTGTGCATGTTATCCCACTTTCTAAATCAGGAGATACTTGTGATCTAAACAACTACTGCCAAATATCCTTGCGCCCCCATTTTATCCAAATTATTGAAGAAGGTAGTTAATGTCCAGTTAAGAATTTCCCTGGAGCATCATAACATACTAAATCCATTCCAATTTAGATGTCAGCTCCACCATAGCACTGTCAATGCACTTGCTAAAGTCACGAATGACTGGATGAATGCCATGAACATCAAAAAGCATGTATGCGCACTGTTTCCTCAATCTTTGCAAGGCGTTCAGTACAGTGGACCATAACCTAATGCTGAACACACTAAGGAACATAGGGGTTGACAACCTGGAACTAATATGGTTCTCAAAGTATCTAACTGATAGGCAACAACAGGTTACAGCAGATGGTGCCCTCGCTCCTATGAAAACCCTGCTAAGAGGTATGCCCCATGGTTCCATTTGTGGGTCTCTATTATTTGCTTTATATATAAATAATATAAATGCTGGGATCAAAACAGCAAATATACACCTTTTCATTGATGATTCAGTGCTTTATATAGCTAGGCCTAACCTTGAGTCTGCCAATAAGGACCTTCAACGTGATTTTGTTCTCCTACAAGAAAACTTACTGCACTTAAAAGTGCTTCTAAATGTGAAAAAAACAAAAGTTATGATTTTCGCCCTGTCAATCACCATGCCCAAACATGACACTCCTGGGAATGTCCTGCAGGTAATCACACTTTTGGGAGAATCCCTGAATTATGTGGCTAAATTTAAATACCTGGGTGTTTGGATGGACTCCAAGCTGTCCTTCCAAAAAACTGAAACAAAGACTCAGCCTTTTCTTCCATATCAGTCACCTTCTTACTTTAGAGGCTAGGAAACAGTCGGTCCAATCCACTTTCATGCGGCTTGTGGATTACACTGATTTCCTGTATGGGCACAGCACTGGTGTGGCCCTTTCCAAGCTTGATTCCTTTATCATTGGGCACTCAGATTCATATCCAGTGCCCCTACTCTACACACCATTGCACTCTATATTCTGCTATAGGTTGGAACTTACTCAGCATCTGCAGGCAGAAAAACACAGTACAATGGACCTATAGTGCCAACATCTGTAAGCTCCCACAGTACATTTCTGACTGTCTGCCAGTCTGCACCCCTGGCAGTTACCCACTAAGAAGTTTTACCTACTTAGCCATTGCAATGCCTAAGTTCATGCTTTGGAAGGGTGACAATAAGTCATGCTCTTCCAGTTATTTGGAGCAATATTTAGAAATCCTTAATTCTTGTTGCCCTGGTGAAACTCTCCTTCTTGAAAACCATGCTCCGGTGGTCCTTTTCAGAGTCCTGGTTTGCTTTACCTAAGGGTTCTTACTCCTTATTACCGTCATAATTGTTATCATTGCTACTGTTGCTTTCCTCCTTTGCTACACCTGTAAACCCTTGTTTTCCTGCCCTACCCAACCTTCATCACTAGTCCCCTGGTTGCCCACTTCTTTTAGGACCAGGACTTATCTCCAGATGTCACCATCCTAATCTTAGCACTAACAAGCTTCTCTGTCCCTTCTTCTTCCTCTCTGAAACTGCCCTCTAGCTACTGTACCCCTACTTCCTGCAGCATTCCCTCTCCCTTTTTCACCTTGCTTACCTGCCACTAGTGTACCCTCTCTCCTTCCCCCTCCATATTGTGTGATTCACAACTGTTCAGGCAGTCTGATTACCCTGTTCCATCACTATTCACTTGATTTGTTTTCAGCTAAATATCATTTATACTTTGCCCACAGTTTATAGATCATCAGTTTATGTACTACTGCATTATTCTTGTATACCTTGTCTGTAAACCCGATAATATTTGCATATAGCTGTTGTATATCCTCCTGGTTAAGTTACAGTGTATTCATACACATGTATTATGGCACTATGCTGTTAACTTTGGCTGTGTTTACATGATTCTATGACCATAAGTGGTTGTGATGTTGCGATGACACTGTGTTTACTCGGACATCTGGTAGAATGTGTTGCTATGTATTATGTACTATCAGTTAATTATGTTGCTGTATATTATGAACAATGTGTTGTGTGTCTGATCCCAGGTCCACTTTGTAAATGAGTTCTCCTCAACGGTGTTCAGCCTGGCAAAATGAACTGATTGATTGACTTATTGTCATTTCACCTTTGCACATATCAGAAGGTTTGGGAACCTTTTGTATACCCTCTTATCACTATACCATGATGCATCCCTGATACCTTGAGTCTCCTTTTGGTAACATTTTGATTTTTTTTGGGGGTTGGGGGGGGGGCAGTCCCGTACAATCTCCTTCTTTTATCTCATCATGCAGTCCCTTCAAGGGTGGATATCATGTATTTCTCCACTCTCATATGTCCCTGTCCTACTAGAGTAGGCACTTATATTTGCTACAATCCTCTGGTGGTGGGTGAGGGGGAGTTGGTTTGGGGTGTGGAGGGTTGTAAATTTTTTTGAGTTTGACTGTTTATGGTTGTACAATTGTGTTTTTTGATTGTATGTACATTATACGTTTCATGTTCCCCACAAGTATTTTTTTGGTTGGTGTTAGTGCTTCTTGCTTTTTACTACTGTATTGTTCTCTTGTTCTTTTTTGTTTTTCAGAAAAAGGAAGAAAACTTTATAAAGTACATTAAATCTGAAAAAAAAAATTAGTATGTGGGTTGACTCTACAGGACTAGCACAGCACAAAGGAGACATAAAGGTACAGTGCCCTCTGGAAAGAAAAGGGGGGGTGGTCCAATAGCCCTACATTGCTCAAGGGGTTCTGTAAAGGTTTCCTGAGCACTGCCCCAAACCAACCTGTGCTGTTGCCTGCCTAGCACCCCCTAGAGACTGTATTTTTTGCAAGAACTGAATTGTCTGCTTACAAATCTAAACTGTCTGCTTGCTTCTCAACTGTTATCAAATTGAATTCTTGCATACCTGATGCCTAGCATTGCCTTGGTTGCCCGGACCAGATTCTTCAGAGCCTGACGCTGACCCAGAGTGGTCCCCAGCCCATCAGCCATCTGCAGCGGAACTGTTTCCAATTACATCAACCCACTTCGAAGTTCCACCACAGTGTTCAAGCAATCAGTCCTGTGACTGTAACAGGAGAGTCACTAGTCAGGAATCCAGTAGTGAGTCAACTTAGGAGCCACTCTGGCTTGAGCATGGGGGATCACAGTTAATGTCGTGCATGCCCTTTTTCTTATTTTGCCAGCTGTCTGTAAGTGGGCTTATACCCATGTTACTCCATAAAGGCCACCTGAAGATTGTACCACCAGCAGTCTTCTTGTTGGGTGGTCATTGGGGTGCCAGGGACCTGCCAGTGGTCATTGAAGTGGATCATCCAGAGAACCATCTGCCAACCAGAAGTCTTCACCTTCTTGTCCGGAGCCACAGAGGATTGTCAAGTTCTTCATTGTCCAGCTAGCAGTGTTCCTCTTTGTGTTCTGTTCATCCGGGGGGTGCCGCATTATGACCTGTTTGTAAAAAGAAAGCACTCTGTGGGGTCAATGTCCACCTGCTGATCAACCAACTCATCACAAAGCCTCAGCTTGGTTCATCTGCCATTTGTTATTTCGGCTAAGTGCACACAGGACTTGGACTAAAAGGGGTTAACCCCCTGTTCTGGGTTCAACCAGTTGTTGGTCCCAATCATATTGTTTTGTTGTTTGTCATCCTGTAGCATTGTAGAAAGCAGTTATTTGTTATTTTTCTTATTCCTTGTAAATAAACCTTTTGCATTTCGGTCCCAGAGTAAGCTTTCTGCCTCTCCTTCCAGATTCACCTAGCCTGTCCTGAAACTGTTAGGGAACCAACAGGAACCTTCTGGCCCCCTACACTTGCCCCTTTAATTTAAGAAGCACTAGTTGGAAAAAGGAAGAACTGGTAGGACAGTAGCACACAGTCAGTTCTGAAGAAGAAGAAGTCACAATTGCTCCCTGAACATTGCCAAGGCCACATGAGACAAACTCTGGTCAGAGCCAATACGACTGTGGAGAGTTTTGGGGAGTGGAAAGTGTGGTGAAAAGAATATGTGGTGTTCTCGCTGCACCACAGTCAGCAGTAATACTGCAGCGATTACAGTAATGTGCATGAATGAATCTCACATGTCCATTTTGCCCCAGGGTCTGCCTTGCACAACATGGTGTTGCTGGCATAACTATGTACAACAACCCGGTCCCCTCAGGTTGCTAGAATCCCAATAATACTAGTCTCAGGCAGGTAGGAAAAGACAGCTGGGGGAGGTCATTAGGAGCTTTCTACACTATGACATTATTGTTTGCTCCGCTAGCCTGAGAGAAGGATGATTACGTCATTTAGAACTCTCACAACAGCATCACCATTTTAGAGTCAACTGCTCTTGGGGAGCTTAGAATGTTCATCAGTTAGTTCAAGTGTGGCAGTTAGACTGGCAGGAGGTCTGTCATTGGAGCTTTGCCCAAGGGAGCCCTGGAATTTCTCACCCTAGTTTTGAAAAATCTTTAATTTGCCTGCATGACTCTTTAATTTCACTCTAGATGGAGTGAGAAGGAATACAGTTCTTGTGGATCCAAGAAGCAATCCCCTGAAGTTCCTGAAGTTCACAACTGCCTTAAGGAAGAACAATGAGTAGACTCTGACAGTTCCCAGAGAAAGAAAGGTTCCTTTTGTTCTTTCCATGACTGAGAAGAAGGAACAACTAATCTGGCCACAGCACTACCGCAGCATTGATTGAATTCTCTAGTTTAATTCACAAGTCCCTGGATCAAGGCAGCTTAGTGGGAGTGACATTCATCAGCCTCACTAAGACTTTTGATATAGTTAACCATAAGCTCCGCCTCAAGCAGCTATCCTACTTAGGCCTCTTTACCAATAGTGTGTCCTGGTTCAGAAGCTACTTAACTGAACATACCCAACAGGTGAGAATAGTCATTGTTACCTCTGACCTACAACCTGTCAGATTGGGAGTCTGGCAAGGCTCTATTCTCAGGCCATGTCTTTTCAGCCTCTTCATAAATGACCTCCAAAGTGTGTGTCGACATCACACCTTCCTCTATGCAGATGACGTTGTGATCTTCACTAGTGGCACAGAAACCGCGCCCATGGAATATCAACTTCAACTTAGTTCCAAGGAGGTGTAGAACTGGTTCAGGCACCACAAACTGGTGCTGAATTACAAAAAAATGAAGGTTATGTTGTTCAGTGGTGCTCGTAGCAAACACAGAGCTACTGCACTAACCACCAGAAACTCTTCTGGCGTACCACTCGACCAAATACAACATATTAAGTACCTAGGTATAACCTTGGATAGCTTACTGTCATTTGCCCAACACATTGATACTGTCATCTCCACAATAAATATAAAAATTGGGTTATTACACAGGCATAAACATAGTTTAATGCCAGAAGCCCTGAGACCTGAAATCCACAACTCTATTATTTCAATTTTAGATTATGGACTGGTCATTTATGGCTCACCTATGAATACCTTCCTCCGCAGAATTGCTATTGCCCTAAATAAAGCAGGAAGTATTCTCACTGGAGCAACTCACGTTACCCACAAGTGTGAACTATTAAGCAAACAGGGTGGCTTCAACGGGCTCCTTCCTGCTGGAAGTAACAATATACTTAACCTGTTTTTCAGCAATCAGTGTACCCACAGCTCTGTCAAGCAATTTCTCTCCATCTCTAGATGTCAGACCACCCAGGATCAATGATTTTTTGCATACAGAGCACCCCTCTGGTTTAATGCCCTGCCAAGTGATATATCTGTACCTCCTTAATTGGATCTGTTTAAGAGCTCCCTCTGTCAACACCTCTTCTTGGTCAGCATTTGTGACAGCATCCACTGACATTGACCTATTTTTTGTCAGCTCCTTGGGTAGCTGCCCCATCTTTTTGCTTCACCTCTGTTCCTCTGCCACCTCTTCCCCCCCACCATCTTGACCTACCTAACTTAATGTCACCTTAACTAACGTGCTTACTTGACAAGGCCTCTTGGCTGCCATCTTAGTTTTCTTATTATAGTCACTGTCATTTTTAGTTGCATTGTCTAGTTTTTTGCCTATCGACTACTGTATTTCATCGTTATACCTACTATTGTTTATTTTATTGTCCAGCTGCCTTAATCACTGTCATTTCGTTTTGATAGTCACTATGTTATGTTTCAACAAATTGTGTTTGTCTGTCACCCTTCCTTTGATGTGGAACCTTTGTAAATGAGCTATTTTAGTTCAAAGATATTGTGATCTGAGAAGTAATAAATAAATAAAACAAATACAATCTGTGAGAGTACAGAAAATGAGACCATTCTCTGAGGGAGTTGTCTGAGGTGTATGTGCCCTAGATAAGGCTAGAACACACTGGTCAAAACCCCTTTCAACACAACTGTGCTGATTTTAAGATTAAAGTTGGGAGTCTTTAGCAATTCATAGGAGACTGATGACTGATTTGGTGTAACTCAGAAGGAATTGCAGAGGCTGTTTGTGGAAAAGGGTGAGGAATGCCACCTAGAGTTTCAGGCAGGGCTAAGTGGTTCATGGATGGGCACCAGTGCTCCCTGGGCAATGACCATGCACCAGAAGGATTTTAAAGTGTGTGGCACATCCCACAGGTATAGCTTTGGAAATGGGAATGTGTGTAAAATGTTTAAAGTGTGTAGCACATCCCACAGATATAACTTTAGAAGAGAGATAGAGATATATTTTGAGGAAAACAGTACTGCCTAGCAAAGTGGCCTGCAGAAGAGAATGTGCCCATATTGCAATGATAAACATTTGGGGGACTACTCTTGCTTTATGTAACATCTGTAAATAAAGTCATACTGCAAAATCCCAGTTACTGCTTTGGACATTCTGCTTATTGCTTCTAGTATGAAGATTATTGGGGCTCCTCAGAAATTAGGTCTAGCAGATGCTTAGTATTCTCTCCCCTGGACCTGGTTGTTCATTTTAGTATGTTCCCCCACCACCATCCTCTAGATAATGAGCCAGGTATACACTCAAACATTAGGGGTGGTACCATGAGTGTTGTTCTGCCAAAAGGAAATTGTATGGGTCTGAAGGGAGTACAAGGGGTGAGAATGGTGCAGAAATGGACACAAGTCCCTTTACACGAGAAAGGGTCCTGAAGGAAATGGAAGTAATAAGAGCTGATAAAGCAATGGGGCCAGATGGGGTGCACCCCAGGGTCCTTAAAGAACTAAGAGAGGTGGTGGCTGAACCTCTGGCTATCCTGTTCAGCCAATCACTGGAAACAGGGGAGGTACCCAAAGACTGGAGGACAGCAGATGTAGTCCCTTATACAAAAGTGGGAACAAAGAGGAAGCAGGGAACTACAGACCAGTCAGCCTCACCTCGGTAGTGGGAAAGATCATGGAAGCACTACTGAAGGAGATTGGTGGAACATCTGGTTGTCAATGGACTACAGGACCCAAGGCAGCATTCACCAGGGGAGGTCATGTCAGACCAACCTCATTGAATTTTTGACTGGGTGACTAGGGAGGTGGATTAGGGAGGGCAGTGGACATGGCCTATCTGGACTTCAGCAAGGCCTTTGACACTGTGCCACATAGAAGACTATTACACAAACTGGGGAATATGGGTGTGGGCAGGACAGTAGTGTGGTGGGTAGGTAACTGGCTGGGTGGCAGGACACAGAGGGTGGTGGTAAATAGCTGTCACTTCACAGAGGGAAGAGTGACCAGTGGGGTACCACAGGGATCAGTGCTGGAACCAGTCCTATTTGACGTCTTCATCAGTGACATTGCACAGGATCTAGAAGGCAGAATTTCACTGTTCGCTGATGACACAAAGCTCTGTAACAGAGTAGACACACCAGAGGGTGTAGACAGAATGAGAAGGGACCTGCAGAAACTTGAAGAATAGTCAAGGGTTTGGCAGTTGAAATTCAATGCAAAGAAGTGCAAGATAATGCATATGGGGCACAAAAACCCTGGCACAATATATCAGTTGGGGGGTGAGGATATAGCATGCACCAAGCAGGAAAGGGATCTTGGGGTTGTCATCTCTGATGACCTCAAGGTAGAGAAACAGTGTGACAAGGCATCAGGTAAAGCAAATAGGATGCTGGGATGTATAGGCAGGGCATCACCAGCAGGAAAAGGGAGGTCATAATTCCGCTATACAAGACACTAGTGAGGCCCCACCTGGAGTACAGTGTACAGTTCTGGAGACCATACCTATGTAAGGACATAGACAGGGTAGAGAAGGTTCAGAGGAGGGCAACAAAGATGGTGCATGGGTTGCATCATAAGTCCTATGAAGACAGGTTGAAGGAACTGAACATGTACTCCCTGGAGGAGAGGAGGGAGAGAGGGGATATGATAGAGACATGCAAGTATCTTACAGGGAGGAACAGGGTGCAGGAAAACACTATTTTAAAGTGAAAAAGATGTTTCAGAACTAAAGGGCATGGGATGAAGTTGTAGGGAGGACGATTCAGAGGAAACATGAGAAAGAATTTCTTCACAGAACGGGTGGTGGACAAGTGGAACACCCTGCCAGAGGAAGTGGTGGGGGCTGAAACAATCACGGATTTAAGAATGCATGGGATAGACATAAAGGAATTCTAGAGGTCAGAGGTAAGGGGAAATAGACTTCTAGGAAAACAAACTGAACTTACAAGCTCAAATGGGCAGACTAGGTGGGCCATAGGCCCTTATCTGCTGACACTGTCTATGTATCTATGTATGCGACGTAGTTGTCAGTAGTTCTTTTAAGGGGGGTGCCAGCTAGCCAAAGGTGGTGTGGGGGTTACATACATATGCATGATACTCGTGCATTCACACTTTAAGTCTGTGCCACCATGTTGCATGCAGCGGCCATCACATCTGCATTTGCGGATAGGCAAAGTAGTGCACCAGGAAGTGTGTATGTTTATGCTGCCCGCACTAGGGAAGGGTTGCATAAACAGAATGATTGGAAACTACTCTATGCTGGAGCACTGGGGCTGAACTTCAGGCAGGGGTCTGGTTGCATGTGTCCACAGTGCTCTTTTACAAATCTAACGATGGCAAACAATCTGTGGAGCTTGACCCACACAACAATAAAAATCAGACTCAGGAGAAGACTATTAACAAACTAGAGATCTGGTCTTGGGTTTGCTCATCATCAGTCAGTTTCTCATACTTTTCTAAGCAGTAATTTCTGGTAAATGTGCCTTAACCATATTGATCTCAGCGCTGGTAGACTACTTGTGGTTTTCCCTTGATTGTATTAGGATAAGGTAATAGCAGTCTCGAAGTGGATGCTGCCAGTGGTGGAACGCTCTGAAAAAAGTGGTCCCCATCCTCGTCTGCACATTTTATAAATGACCCTTGAGTTAAAGGGGACAGGAATTGATTATTTATAAGCAGCTGTTTGATATGTCTCTATTTTTATAAATTATATTCATACCTCTAACATATCTCTATTTTAACTGTGCCTGAATAAAACCTGAAGCTGTCAGTTGTTTTTTGTTTTCATTTTAGATTTATAGACCTGTTATTTAATACCACAGCAGATTAGGTACATATGGATACATGTTGATATATAGACATATTAGGATAACAGTATTCCAATTACAAGGGAGTCTGTGCTAGATTTGGGTTTTGAATGTACATGTACACTAGTCACTAGTTATAGAATTGCAGATATATCATGTTTAAGATGGTACAAGTAGTAGACCAGGGAAGGGCTGTGGACATGGCCTACCTAGAATTTAGTAAGGCATTTGACACAGTCCCACACAAAAGATTAATAGTCAAATTAACCAGCCTGGGAGTGGGTCCAGCAGTGGTAGACTGGGAAAACATTGGCTGGACAACAGGACACTGAAAGTAATTGTAAATGGAGTCCACTCTGAAGAAAGACGGGTTACTAGTAGGGTACTGCAGGGTTCAGTACTGATCCCGTCTTTTTTAATGTCTTTATAAGTGACATTGCAGAGGGACTGGAAGGAAAGATATGCCTCTTTGCAGATGACACAGAGATCTGCAACAGGGTTCATACACAAGGAGGTGTGGAAAGGATGAGAAGGGACTTGGCAAGGTTGGAGGAATGGTCAGAAGTATGGCAGCTTAGATTCAATGCAAAGAAGTGCAAAATAATGCACCTGGGAAACAAAAACCCAGGGTAAGATTACACAGTGGGGGGGATGTAGTAACAACAACAAAAATGGAAAGGGACCTGGGGGTAATCATATCAGATGACCTTAAGGTTGGCAAGCAATGTGAGAAGGCGGTAGGAGGGCTGGGGGTTACTGAGATGTATAGGGAGAGGCATCACCAGCACAAAACAGGAAGTTGTTATCCTCCTGTACAGACAGTTGGTGAGACCCCATCTGGAGTCCTGCATCCAGTTCTGGAGACCCCTTCTCCACAAGAACATAGACAGGATGGAGGTAGTTCAGAGGAGGGCAACTAAAATAGTGCAGGGTCTACAAGAGAAGCCATATGAGGAGAGACTAAAGGAGCTTAATATGTATACCCTTGAGGAAAGAAGAGAGAGGGGGAACATGATAGAAACATTTAAGTACCTCAGTGGAATCAACAAAGTCCAAGAGGGTAGCATCTTTCAGAAAAAAAGATGTGCAAGAACAAGGGGATACAATTTGAAGATAGAGGGGGATGACTCAGGGGAAACGTGAGGAAGATTTTTTCACAGAGATGGTGGTGGATGCATGGAACTGCCTTCCTGAGGAGGTTGTAGGGTCTAAAACTGTGGGAGAATTCAAGGATACATGGGACAGACATAAGACAATTTTTGTTGGGGTCTAAAAAGAAATGGGCTGTTGGTTAAATATGATCTGCAGCTAATCCTCTAGGTAGGGAAATGGGCAGACTAGGTGGGCCATGTGGTCCTTATCTGCCATTAAAGTCTATGTTTCTATATTTCTCTAAGTTTAACTACTGAAAGGAATATGGACTTTTACACAGAGTTTAAGAAAAATGTATCTGAACAATACACTGTGTAAAATTTGATTGACACTACTGTGTGAAACAGCTGGTGAATGCTTAAAGAGGTCAGGACATGATTTCTGATGCACAGCTGTTTATTTATTTATTTATTTAAAGAGCCCCTGACACCACCGTGACAACTTTGAGAAAATGTAATGTTTAGCACAAGTGAGCTTATATTTTAATATTATTTCTGAATTTCTCATTCTTTTTTATTACTGAGGACATTTGCATGCAAACAGGATCACTGCCCTATCTGTTCTGGCTGCTTGCCTACATGTGACATCACAGTTCTGTTTATGACGTCGCAGTCTGTTGCTGTGGGAATAATTATGATGCCATTAACGGGGAATTACTTATTTTACTTATTTATTTATTTAAAAGTTGGTAACCTGGAAAAGCACCATGACCAGAAGCTCATTTCCAGCTCCAACCCGGATTGTATTGTCATATGTAGGATAGCAGAAAGAGCAGATAAGGTCTTAGGGACAGTAAGCCTGTTTTATACAGCTGTCCTTGGTAATAAAGAAAAAAGGCAAATCATTATAGAAAATACATGAAAGGTAAACTGAACTGTGTAAATCTCACAGTTTTTCCAAATTTTTCTAACTGTGTCAGGGGCTCTTTAAGAGATTTACCAGGAAGGCATGCTGAGCAGAGTACCACTCGATTCCAGATGTGCCCTGGGGTTTATAATGTTCCCATTTGTAGACATTATATCCATAAGCCTAAATGATCCATCTGTAAATATATCTGGATAAAAAGTGATGTGCAAAACTGTATTTTGCATTGCTTTAATTTTATGGGCAGCATTCTGTTACAATCTTCTTCATAGAACCAGTAATCTGGAGTCTTATCTATGTCATGGTTTGAGCAGAGAACCCTAAACATGGTTCTGATAGGACAATAGCTCATTATAGCATCCAGCACTCAAACCATGACATAGTTAAAACTCCAAATGACTGGCTCCATTAAGGGAACTGTGTAGAATGTTGTCCGTAGAAAGGAAATAACTGAAAACAAATATTTTCACATAAGTGTTTATTTAGGTACAGTTAAATGTGATTCATTTGGAGGCAAGTCTTTCAGTTCTGTTAGCAGTATCACTACTAACAGCTGCTAATTAGCATATATTTCATTTTCCCTTTAACTTACAGAAGGGCAGGTTGTCTTCTAACCTATTTTTTTTTTACTTAACACATTTATATTTTCATATTTATAAGACTTTTAACATTATTTACTATGTATTGCCTAAAAAGCTACTGAGACCCCAAAGAAAACTTTGAAAAACATAATAATTAGGTAACATTCTGCTTGTATTCCATATATATTCTAAATTTCTCCTCCCCATTATTTATTACTGAGAAAATGTGCATGAATACATGATTTTTATCCTTTGCAGTTACTTTAAAATTAATCTTGATGGAAGAGGGGTACATGGATATCATGACAGTCACAGAAACATGGTACACTGAGAACCATGAGTGGGATGTCAACACACCAGGGTACACAAGCTATAGGAGGGACAGTGAGGGTAAAAGAGGAGGAGGAGGAGGCGCTCTCTATCTAAGGGAATGAATCAAAGCAATGGAGCTAAATGATAAACAGGGAGTAGATGAGACACTGTGGGTCTCCCTGGAGACAGGCAACGGCACCACAATCTGCACAGGGGTTGCATAAAGATCCCCATTTCAGAAAGAGGCAGAGGACAAGAAAATTATAGAAGGCATCCTTAGAATGGCAGAAAAGGGAAAAATATTGTTAATGGGGGACCTGAATATGCCAGACTTTAACTGGAGCACTTTTGCTGAAGCCACATCCAAGAGAAGAGTTATTCTTGTTGCCTACAGGGCATTCCTCAGACAGCTAGTGGTGGAACCCACTTGGGCAGGAGCAATTTTAGATCTGGCACTGTCAAATGGGGATGGAGAAAGGATCTCAGATTTAGAAATGGGTAGTAATCTGGGGACAAGCGACCACCAAACAGTGTGGTTCACAATAAACACAGCCTAAGATTCCAGCCATACAAAAATAAGAGTACTGGACTTTAAGAGGGCTAACTTTGGGAAAATGGGAGAGTGTCTAAGAAAAGCACTAGCAAACTGGCAAGAAGGGGAGGTGGAGGAACAATGGAAAAAAAACAGCCATCACAGAGGCAACAAGACTTTGTGTGAAGCAAATCAACAAAACAAAATAAAGGAAAAAAAAATATGGTTCTCAAAAGAAGTGGCAGGAGAGGTTAAGGAGAAAAATGTAACATTCAGGAAGTATTAGGAAACACAGAAGGAGCAGGACAGAGAACTGTACCAATTCAAGCAGAAGGAAGTAGGGAAGGCAGTCAGAACAGCAAAGACCCAAACTGAGGAAAAGATATCCAACTTAGTTAAGAAGGAGGATAAAACCTTTTATAGGTACATTAGGGAGCAAAGAAAGACCAAGGGAAGGATAATGAGGTGTAACAAAGGGAAGGGAGGGTGGGCAGAGGGTGACAGTGAAAAAGCAGGGATACTGAACAAATACTTCTGCTCAGTATTCACAAAAGAAGAGGGGAGGAGGTACCTAAATCAAAGAATAGAAGCACTCTGGATAGGGAGGTCAATAACAGTCCATTCACAGATGAAACAATTCTGAAAGAGCTTTACCACTGAAGGTAGAGAAAGCAATAGGGCCTGATAGGATTCATCCCAGAATTCTAAAAGAACTAAGGGGAGAACTAGTAACACCACTGACTACCCTCTTTAACAAGTCTTGGGAGGATGGTGTGGTACCTGAGGAAAGGAGGAGGGCAGATGTGATTCCCCTTCACCAAAGTGGGAGCAAGACAGAGGCAGGAAACCTCATTCCTGTTAGTGTGACCTCTGTGGTAGGGAAAATGATGGAATCACCTCTGAAGAAAAGAACTGTTGGTTCCTATAGACCAGTGAGGCACAGGACCCATGGCAAGATGGATTCACAGCAGGAAGGTCATGTGGAATGAATCTAATAGATTTCTTTGACTGGGTGACCAATGTAGTAGACCAAGGAGGGGCTATGGACATGGCCTACCTAGACCTTAGCAAGGCATTTGACACAGTCCTACACAAAATATTAATATACAAGTTAGCCAGCCTGGGGGTAGGCTCCAAGGTGGCAGCCTGGGTAAAACATTGGCTGGAAAACAGAATACAGAGAGTAATAATAAACAGAGTCCACTCTGTAGAACAAGGGGTTACTAGAGGGGTACAGCAGTGTTCAGTACTGGTCCCAGTCCTTTTTAATTTCTTTTTAAATGGCATTGCAGATGGACTGGAAGGAAAAGAATGTGTCTTTGCAGATGACACAAAGATCTGCAACAGAATCAATACTGAAGGTAAGGTGCAAAGGATGCAAAGGGATTTGGCAAGTTTGGAGGAATGGTCAAAGGTATTGCAGCTTAGATTCAACACTAAGAAGTGAAAAGTAATTCACTTGGGAAACAAAAACCCAGGGGAAGAGAACACAATGGGGGTGAGATACTAACAACAACAAAAATGGAAAGGGACCTGGGGGTAATCTTATTAGATTACCTTAAGGTGGGCAAACAAAGTGAGAAGGCAGTAAGAAGGGCTTGCGGGATACTAGGTTGTATAGGGAGAGGAATCACCAGTAGAAAACAGGAAGTAATTATCCCTCTGCACAGACAGTTGGTGAGACCCCATCTGGAGTACTGCATGCAGTTCTGGAAGCCCCATCTCTGCACGGACATAGACAGGATGGAGGCTGTCCAGTGGAGGACAACTAAAATGGTGCAGGGTCTACACCAGAAGAAATATGAAGCAATATTAAAGGACCTTAACATGTATAGTCTCGAAGAGAGGGGTGGGGCATGATAACTTTCAAGTACCTTAAGGAAATCAGCAAAGTCCAAGAGAGTAGCATGTTTCAGAAAAAGAAAACTGCAAGAACATGGGGGCACAAGTTGAAGATAGAGGGGGATGGCTCAGAGGTAATGTGAAGAAGTATTTTTTCATGGAAAGGGTTGTAGATTCATGGAACAGCCTTCCTGAGGAGTTAGTAGAGTCAAAAAACAGTGGGGGGATTCAATAATGCATGGGACAGACATAAGACAATACTAGTGGGGGTGTAGGAAGAACTAGGCTGTTGGTTAACAAGGATCTGTAGCTTATCTATTAGTTGGGAAATGGGCAGACTAGGTGGGCCAAGCAGTCCTCATCTGCCATTAGATTCAATGTTTCTATGTTTCTATGTTAATCTACCTCTATAGCTTACTCCCTACTTCAAGTCATAATGTTTTATTGTGACATCACAATCTGTTGCAATGAGAGTAACTGTGAAGTCACATGCAGTGCGTTATGACCACTGGTAGGGAGACAGCAACATAAATAAATTAACTCTTCAGAAGTAAAAATCCTGTTTTCATGCAGATGACCTCAGCAATGAATTATGGGGAGGAGGAATAAAGAACTAATGTGAAGTACAAGCTTACATTTAATATTATGTTTTGTTAAAGTTTGATTGAAGGTGTCAGCTGCTCTTTAAGCTTGTTTTTCCTTGTGTTTTTAATCATTGTCATTTACTAATGCTAGCACAGACACACACGGAGAGTTTTAGAATGAAGCGTCAGTTGAGCTTGTGTCAGGGAGTGAACTTTCAAGACAGTGAAATTTGACCTTGGGAGAGCTTTCTTTTGATGGAACTAATCCTGTTTTGGTGTAGTAATCTGCAAAGCTGACACTCTTTAGAAGTACAATAGGAGTTATACTAAACAAATGTAAATATTTCTAAAAGTATACAACTTACATATAATAAATCTTTATAAATGTTGTTTAGGACAATCAGTCCTTTCAAATGAGCCTATTTCATAAGCTGCACAAATTATATGTTTTAAACTCTGGTCATCTAATTATCTCAATTTTCATTTTTTCCTCACAAGTGTCACCTTTTGGATGGCTATATTTTAAAACAAAATCTAATAAATTCAGATTAGTGACTACCCTCTTTGGAAAGGTTATTTTGCCCTGAACAACTTTCATGTTGGTTGTATTTTGGTAACATGTATACATTCTGAGATATTTAGATTTGTTTGGCATGACTCCTACTGTGTTCACTCAGAGAGAAAAAAAACAAGGTTATTTTGAAGACCATAACTTACAAAATATAAAGAGTTCAGATTAGTGACTACCCTCTTGAGAAATGTCTTATTTTCCCCGAACAACCTCCACTCTAGTTGTTTTTGTGTACCTTGAATAGTTTTAAAGATCTTTAGATTTGTTTGGAAGGTGCACAGATTTGCTCTCAGAGAAAAGTAGCTTTGAGTTCTGTGTCCATCATTCTAATTAAACAGAAAGAAGGGGGTATTTCTTTAACTACCATGGAGATGTGCAGAATGGAAGGATACACTGAAAACTCCTAAAATATGTGTCCCATAGAAACATCTTTTTTCAAGTGAAAGCAGGATGGCTGCAGGCTCCAACCATAGCCATAAAAATAAATGAGAGATTTCACTAAGTAAAATATGGCAGAATGAATCAATCACACCAAACCAATCTTAGAAACAGTATTCCTGAAGAAGTCTCAGTGTCTGTTGTCTTAAAGGACAACATAATAATACAGGAGGCATTAATAGAAGACTTACTGAAAAATGCATTGCTGTGGGCTTCATACTATCTTCAGTTATTTTTTTCCTAAACAATCTCACATGAAAAGCATTTTATGCAAAGACAAATATAAAACACAATCATGGCATTACTATCACTAGCAAGAGATATACCCTTGGTTACTAGAGTCTATAAAATAATAAAGCTTAGACTACAAGTCAGAGAATGAGTTGGGAGGCACTTGTGCAACACACAAAATAAAATAAAAATAATTAGTATCACTTACGTCCTGCACTGTGTTGGTGGTGGCGATTCTTTGAAGTTCACATCTGGGTAGTCAGTACTGAGGTGGACAGAAATAAGACTGGGAATATTAACATTGCCTTGCCTTGAAAATGCTTTCTCCTTCCTACTCCACAGACTGCACGGTGGCTGCCAAGCTTGGCAGATAGCAGCCGGAATAAGCAATACACATCCTGTTCTGAATACAGACGCAAGAGCCAGGAAAAAGGGAAACATTTGTGCAGCATTTTACATTACCATGATATACTATATATTATATTTTATGAGACTGCAAAACAAAAATAGTTACTACTTACTTCCAGTCCCACAAGTGAATATTAATTTCACTCTTGAAGTGTTAATCATTAATTGCACAGGGGGACAAATGCTGTAGCTTTGGATCTAAACAGTATGCAGAACAAACCACAAACAGTACAATAAATGATAATGCAATTAAATTTAAGGATTTAGAGCAAGCTACAGAATTGCAAGCAGCAACCCTCTTTCTTGAAGATGGTCTACTCAAACTACTGTATGAACTTCAGTTCTACCTAACTGAAATGTTAACCTCACAGCTCTGTAGCTACCATGTACTTAAGCTATACTAGAGAATGCCTTTAGTAAATGGACAAGATACGGTGGTTTCTTGCAGGTTAGTTTTAAGATCTTTTATTGACAGCATTAATGCTGCTGAGAGCTGGGTTATTGCTACCTGCGCTGCACTAATTACGTGGCCTGAGTTTAAATTGTGTTTATCAGTGAATCACAAACAGAATTACAACTGTTAGGATAATGACACGTACAGTAATAATAGTGAGACTGGTCAAAGTCTTTTCTCAGCCTTTGGTAAACGTGAATTACAGAATGTACTGTAAGTGGGTGTATAATGAAGTACTGAACCCTTGCATGCCACCAGATCTGTTTGTTTGACACAACATTCTCTTTCCAAAACAAGTAGTAAAGTAGGCGAGGCCTCTGATTAGTTTTCAACAGAATCAACATGATATTTTCAGAACAATGTAATCTGTTTCAGTATTGTTTGAGACACAGTGATGTACCATGTAATGTTTATTCAGTAACAAGGATTACCCATCAAGATGTCCAGACATGCTCTGATAGAAGCAAGCATCTCAGGTGTGATGTGAGGCTTGGGGCATATGCTAAGTTCCTTCATGCAACCCTGATATCCACACATTATGATACCCAGACACCACAAACGGTGCTATTCCTATTATAAAATAGGTCCTAAATAGATTTGAGGTGTAAATAGTAGTGTACTTCTGAAATGATTGTACCTGTTCTGAGAGCTAGACAGCTAGGTGATGCTTTCGTCCAGTCAGATTGCAATGATTTCTTCATTTATTATGTTGATTATGCACATGCGCAAGAAATGTATTGCGTCAGCTTTCTCCAAAAGCAGGTTGTGGAGGCATGGCACAGTTGTGCCCCAATGCCCCCACAGAATGCAGAGGCTTGTCCTCTGTACCCCAATGCCATGGCACACTGCTGCTAACACTAGTTCAGCCAGTGTGCTACAACTTTCTAAAAAAGTAGCTGCTGTAATCAGGCCACCTCATCATTGCAGCGTCAGCCATCTGCTGCAATGAGGGAGTGACCCGTCATTGCAGGGCGGGATGTGAAACCCTGATATTGTTTGTGCCAGAACAGGGAAGCTTGCCGCGTGTTCACAAACAATATAACCCCCCACTGTGTTTATTTGTTGCTGATGGAGAGCCCACCTCCGTGGCATTCTGTAACCCTCCCATTTTAGCTCCTGCCGACGGGTGTCCAACTCGTCGACATAATAACCCCTCCATTTTGTTCCTGCTGATGGGGGTGCCCAATCCTCCATCAGCTACTGCTCACCCCAAGCTGAAGCCTCTGCTGGTATGCTGAGAGCCCACCCAAGCGTTCCTGATACCCTTGAGAAGGGAAAAAAGGTCCCCTGACATCTTTTTTTTTTTGCCCTAAAAAAAGAAAACTGTCCCTCGGCGCTCGCCTTGCCCCCCACCTGCAACCTGCACCCATCCACTGCGTACCTTGCCTCCCCACCCCCACACCCCTCACCCCAAACTGACCTCTGGAGTTCGGCGCAACGATCTTTGGTGGACCAGGAACACGTCTGCACTCTTCAAAACCAACAGCAAACTGAGGAAATGCTGGCACGCTATATAATGTAATAAATAGTTTTTTTTTTTAACTTTAGTGCATATATTGGGCACTTTTAGGAATTTTTTCACCAAATTTTCAACATGCGGTTTTTGGGTCCCCTCCTCAAGAATTCTTGAACTGTCTTGGTGTTAATCGGCCCCGAAAGGTGGTTTTGTGGTCACTGTGCAGAATCACCCTTTGGGGATGATTAATGAAACAACAGTGCCGGTGTTCATGAGGTGAGCTCTCAAAAAGCCTATGTTGCAATTTTGGTGGAAAAAAATCCAAAAAATGACAGTTTCTGACGTCGTAACTGGTTGCAATAATCACAGCTCATAACCTCTTAAATTTTTAATATTTTCACCCAGATTTTCTGCATTGCCATTTTCCCAGACCTACTTATGAACAGTACAGCTGTCATTTTCCCATCCTGGCTGAAATGTGTTTCACACTCATGCAGACTAGAGCGGTCGCTGCGGGAAATCACTGTTTGGGACAGATTAAAAAATGATAATGATACTGTTCATGAGCAGAGGTCCTAAAATGCTTATGTTGAAATTTTGGTGAAGATAGCCCATCGAATGACTGTGTTACAAGTGTGCGTTGCGCACTTTCCATGCACCCTTGTAACTTCGCAGATTTGTAATATTGTTACACCAGATTTTCAGCAGTGCCATTTTTTCACATCTCCTTATAAGCAGTACAGCTACCATTTTTCACATCCTGACCAAAATGTGTTTTCACAGTTCCGGCGCAGAATAACGTGATCACTGTGGGAAATTGGTATTTGGAACAGATTAAGAAAATGACAGTGGCACTGTTCGTGAGCAGATGTCCAAAAATCCCTATGTTGAAAATTTGGTGAAGAAAGTCCATAACATGACTGTGTCACAAGCATGCGTTGAACTGTTTCCACCACCCTTGTAACTTTACAAATTTGTAATACTGTCACGCCACATTTTCAACAGTGGCATTTTTTCACAACTCCTTATGAACACTACAGCTTTCATTTTTCACATCCTGGCTAAAATATGTTTTTGAACTTCTGCTGGACAATAGCACGGTCACTCTGGGACATCAGTGTTTGGTACAGATTAAGATTGACCAAGTGAGAGAGGAGGAGTGACCGAGCTCAACTGAGTTCTGTCGGGACTGCTGCAGGTTTGTTTGTGTTAAGACAAAGGCCCCAACACAAGAGCCCAGTACAAAAGGGCAGCCTGCAGGACTGGGAGAAACAGAACAAGAGAGTGAGTGGGAGTGAGTGAACTCACCGAAGCGCTGTCAGGACTGCTGCGGATTTGTTTGTGGGCAGAAAAAGGCATCATTACAGGCAGGGGCCCAGTACAAAAGGCTAGACTGCAGCGGTGGGAGAAACAGTACCAGTAAGTGAGACAACAGGACTTAGTGAGCTCAATGGAGCTCTATCAGGACTGCTGGCATTTCTTAGTGGGCAGAAAAAGGCACCAATGCAGTCAGAAGCCCGGTACTAAAGGGCAGCTTGCAGCGCCAGGACAAACAGAATGATTGATGAGAGAGGGAGACTGAGCGACCTCAACGGAGCTCTGTCGGGACAGCTGCGGATTTCTTTGTGGACAGACAAAGGTGCCAATGCAGCCAGGAGCCCCATAGAAAAGGGCAGTCTGTGGCACTGATAGAAAGAGAATGAGCGAGTGACAGAGCGTTACTGAGCAAGCTCAACAGAGATCTAGTGAGACTGCTGCAGATTTTTTTGTGGGCAGAAAATACGGCAACGCAGGCAGGAGCCCAGTACCAAAGGCCAGCTTGCAGCACCGCCAGAAACAGAATGCAAGAGTGACAGAGGGGGAGTCAGCAAGCCCAGTGGAGCTGTGTTGGGACTGCTTCAGATTTCTTTCTGGCCAGAAAAAGCCACCAATGCAGGAAGGAGCCCAGTACAAAAGGGCAGCCTGCAGCACCAGGAGTCACTGAATGAGCGAGTGAGGAAGGGGGAGTCAATGAGCTCAAAGGGGCTCTGTTGGGACTGCTGCAGATTTCATTGTGGGCAGAAAAAGGCAGCAATTCATGTGAGGGCCCAGTACAAAAGGGCAGCCGCAGTGGCAGGAAAACCAGAATGAGTGAGTGACTCAACAGAGCTGTATTGTAACTGCTGCACATTTTTTTGTGGGCATAAGAAGGCAGCAATGCAGGCAGGAACCCAGTAGAAAAGGGCAACTTGCAGCACCGGCAAAACAGAATGAGTGAGTGAGAGAAAGGGGACTGAGCAAGCTCAACAGAGCTTTGTTGGGACTGCTGCAGATTTTTTTGTGGGTAGAAAAAGCCACCAACACAGGCAGGAGCCCAGTACTAAAGGGCGGCCTGCAGCACTAGGAGAAACAGAATGAGTGAGTGACAAAGGGGGGGTGAGCCACCTCAATGGAGCTCTGTCAGGACAGCTGCGGATTTCTTCCTCAGCAGAACAAGATGCCAATGCAAAGCAGCAGCCCTGTACAAAAGAGCAGCCTGCAGCACCAGGACAAACACACTGAGCCAGTGACACAGGGCCACTGAGCGAGCTCAACAGACCAACGCAATCAACATTCGGCATTGACAAATGTTTGTTTTATAATCTGTTTTGCTAAACATTCATTGTTTATGGTTGAATTATTGTGCACTGTCTGGAGTTGTGTATTGTAGGTGCAATGTAAATTAACCACGCTGCTCTTTTTCCTTACTTTACAATAAGATAAGAAAAAAAAAAAAAGTAATGGCATCTTTAATGAATCCCGTTAATAGCTACATCTTTTCTTTGGAAGTGTTAGAACTGCTGCCCCCCTGCTCCCGCACATTATCTTTATTATTATATAGTTTTTGTATATAAACACTGTTTAGGAGTCTAAAGGCATTGCTACATGTATCACATGCATTGCTTTGCAACTCAAAAGGGACTAAAGAAGCAGCAATAAGATTTGGAGGAGGGGCATTGTGATTGCCCATGGTGTTCCCAACCCAATCTGCCAGGACCATTTGTTCTCCAGTCTTTCCAAATGACAACTATTGTATTTTTAATACAGCTTTTAAGGGTTGTTTCAGGCTACACATCCATATGTGAGTCACTGTGGTCACACCATCCATTCAATCCACTTCTGTCCATCTGCTTTGTAGTGGTGGGGCCACACATTGCTGAGTAATTACTTGAAATTGTGAAATGGGTAGGGAAAATCTGGAAAGCTGTTTGGTCAAGAAGCTAGGAACCTAGTGGAGATTCCCCAGCATAACAGCACTGGAAAAGATCTGTGACCTCTGTGCCATGCCTAGCCATCATGGTATAGGCACACTTCACTCGGGAGCTTAACATGCCCACACATAATATAGCTACCCTGGCATTATTTACATAGGCTCAACACAGACCAATTCACCAATTGAAATGTCTTTTAAAATGTGTGCTTTGCATAAACCCACAAAGATCATGCCCAAACATTGAGCCCACCCCCTGCCGACTAGCTGTAACACTGCCAGCCTTCAACTGCCACTGACAGTCATGCTTGATCTCCATTGACATTCACTTTTGATCTCCACACAGCTTCTGATGGCTACCTATCATTTCTCTGGCTGTCTACATCAAAGTTTAACTGCCATGTTCTGGTAAACGTAATCAGCGCTGCTCACACTGCACACAGACCAATGAACGTATCTCCAGCACAATCAGGATCATGAGTTCTGCATTCCATGTTCTCTATACAAGAATGATGCCAAGCTGACAGGCCACTGCATTGACCTTGGCTCCAGCAGGATCACAACTATAACTTCAGCTCTAACCACCATGCTCAGCAGGTGACCTGGTGTCATTATGCTACCAGACTTAACTCCCATCTCTGCTAACATTACCACTTTCTTCCTCCCAAACCTACAGTCTAATCTGAAACCACTGCTGATTGCTACAGCTGATATCACACCCTGCTCTCTGAAGCTGCTTCTGCCCTCACTCTGCTGTGCATTGCCCATAACTGCAGCTATGACTGATGCCACTGACAGGACATGCACTTATGTAATCTGTAGACAGCACTACTTTTTTTTAGTGGTAAAAACAGCTTCCCTAAAAAAACTATGATTTTATTAATGGAATGGACCCATTTTATAATTGCAATAAGGCACTCAATGGTTGCTTTCAGCTGGGGTAATGGTGCCTCTTGGGTGGTTGAAGCATTTGGTCTTTCACCTCCTGCTTCAAATGACCCAAGGTGTGCCATTACCCAGCATAAATCACACCCTGCCATGCCTTATTACTTCCTTATTATGCCTCATCAAAAGGATCTGTATAACCCTCTTCTGACCATTACTGCTGTTGTAGCATGTCAAGTATGAACAAAATAACTATGAACAATGTGTTGTCCTTTTATGTGGCAAATACT
The DNA here is from genome assembly GCA_016271365.2 of Neoceratodus forsteri. NCBI lineage: Eukaryota > Metazoa > Chordata > Ceratodontiformes > Ceratodontidae > Neoceratodus > Neoceratodus forsteri. Next base: position 126,801,610 of record CM057455.1, read on the forward strand.
GTAGGTTTATCTTCACATCCATCTATCCATCCATCCATCTATCCATCCATCCATCCTTCTATCTATCTATCTATCTATCTATCTATCTATCTATCTATCTATCTATCTATCTATCTTTCTATCTAGCTATCTATCTTTCTACAGTATCTATAATCTCTCTTTCAGACAGGGTGGAGGCTGTCCAGAGGAGAGCAACCAAAATGGTGATGGATCTGCACCAGAAGACATACAAAGACAGACTAAAGGAACTTACTATATATACACCCTCAAGGAAAGGAGGGAGAGGGAGAACATGATATAAACTTTCAAGTACCTTAAGGGAATCAACAAAGTCCAAGACAGTAGCATCTTTTAGAAAAAGAGATGTGCAAGACTAAGGGGACACAATTTGAAGGTAGAGGGGAAATGGATCAAAGTAATGTGAGGATGTGTTTTTTCACAGAGAGGGTTGTGGATGCATGGAACAGCCTTCCTGGGGAGGTCATGGAGTCAAAAACAGTGGGAGAATTCAAGAATGCATGGGACAAACATAAGGCAATTGTAGTGGAAGTAGGCTGTTAGTTAAATAGGATCTGCAGCTTATCCATTAGGTAGGAAAATGGGCAGACTAGGTGGGAAAAGCGATCCTTATTTGCCATCAAATTCTATGTTTCTCTCTCTCAGTATCTATCTATCTATCTATCTATCTATCTATCTATCTATCTATCTATCTATCTATCTATCACTCTCTTTCTCTCTCTATCTGTCTACAATATCCATAATCTCTCTCTCGCTCTCAATCTTATCTGTCTGTCTGTGTCTGCCTGTCTGTATCTGTGTGTGTATGTGTCTGTCTGTCTATCTATCTACCTATCTATCTATCTATCTATCTGTCTACAGTATCTATAACCTCTTTCTCACTCTCTATCTTATCTATCTTTCTATCTATCTGTCTCTCTGTCTGTGTCTGTGTCTGTCTGCATGTCTGTTTGTATCTCTGTCTGTGTGTCTATCTGTCTATCTCTCTGTCTGTCTGTGTCTATCTGCCTGTCTGTCTGTCTGTATCTTTGTCTGTCAGTGTATCAGTCTGTCTGTCTGTCTGTCTGCCTGCCTGCATGTCTGTCTGTCTGTCTGTCTATCTATCTATCTATCTATCTATCTATCTATCTATCTATCTATCTATCTATCTAAATGACAAAACAATGTTGTTAATTCTCTATTTAGGGTTAAAGCAACAAAAGTAGGGAAATGTGGCATTAGGGTGTCCAATCCTAACACCCCTTCCCCAGACTGCACAGCAGGTGTGGAATGTGACTCTCTGTTCTCAAGGCTAACTCTCACTGCATTGTCATAGACTGTACATGTCTCACCATATTTACAAATGGAATGGGGTGAGCATTAGCTTTGAGAGTCCCAAGGCACACCACACTTCTGCTGTGCTGTTTTTTTTTGGGGAGGTTTGGAAACCCTAATGCCATATTTCCCAACTTTTGTCACTTTAATCCTAACTACAGCATTAGCAAATTTTTTGCAATTTATTTCTTTACTTTTTGAGATAGTATAATTGTATCCTTACTGAGCTGGGGGGCCCTAAATTTTTCAGATAATGTCATTGTATCCTTATTTTTCTGTGGGAGCGATGTGCCCTATGGGCTCTGTGCTTCCATCCATGCATAGATATGTGTATATATGTATTGGCAAGCAAACTGTCAGCATAGCCTTCTTATTACCCTACCCCATTAAGCCAGAAGTGAAATGTGTCAAATGTCCACCAAAATGCGATTCCGCACCACTGCAACTTTGTACTGTGTCAGAGTCACAAAAACACATTCCAGTAAAGATTTGAGAAATGGCAACTATCCCGTTCATGAGTTGCTGTAATGACATGGCTATGTTGAAAGTTTAGAAAGAAAATACAGTAAGGAGTAAAAGTTAAGAGCAAGCGTAGCGTAATGTAAAACGGCTGTGCATAACTTTGCCATTGTAACATTTTCTGACCTTAAATCATTAATATACCCCTTCTCATAACCCCACCTCATGAACAAAAGAACTGCAAATTTCCAAATCCTGTCCGAAAAGTGATTTCAGCAATTGGCAGCAAATTCACATTCTGGACTGGATTTGGGCAATTCCAATGACACTGTTGATAAGATGGGGTTTCAGAAGACACATGTTGTAAATATTATGTCAAAATACAGAGCAATAGCAAAGTTATACACTACAGTTGTCACCCCTGTTCTATATACTGTCATTTTTATTCCTTGTAAATATAAAGGAAAGCTTGAGTTCTTACCAATTCCACACTATCCTCCTCCTTTCATTTAACAAAAGGCACCAGACAAGGATGACCCTTATCACCTTCCTTGTTTATACTGGCCATGGAACCTCTCTCTCTCTCTGCATCTCTACGTCAATAATGTACAATCAAAGGCATCCCTATTGGCAACTCTCATTACACCTCACTTTTGTATGCAGATGATCTTCTCATTTTATTAGAAAATCTCAAAAACTCTGGGCAGCCATTCTAATTAAACTACTAAAAGAATTCACCTCTCTCTCTCTCTCTGGACTACCTCTCAATCTTAACAAACCTGAAATGCTACCATTGAATATTCTCTGTAAACCCTTCATGAACAACCCACTCGGCTTTCACTGGGCTCCCCAAGGTATTTCTTATCTAGGTATCTAAATTACCTTAACATTAGATAAACTATGGGATGCTAACCTTTCCTCTCTGTTAACCAGTATCAAATCAACACTTGACATATGGCAAATGTTTAACCTCTCCTTTAACGGGAACATTTCTGCTATTAAAATGTCAATAGCTCCTAAAATATTATACCTTTTTTCCAATTTCCCTTTGCTACTTCCCTCCTGTCTCCTCATTAAAATAGATGAAATAATTGGCAATTTTATTTGGGAAAGCAAAATCCCTAGATTTAGCTGCAACAAACTCCGATCCCATTGGTCAAAAGGCAGTTTTGGTCTTCCTTGGTTTCAAGCCTACTTATAAGCCTTTCACACAGCTCAAACTATCAAATGGTTTAATAAACCCAATACCCAGTCACCTTTATGGGTCATAATGGAAGCATCCTCATGTCCTGGTAATGTTGCTACTTCCTTCATTTATAATCCGCTTCTCTCTAATTTAAAATCTCACCCCACCATAGCTGCATCTGTGTTCTGCTGGAAAATAACTCACAAGCAACTTAAGTCAAACTCAAATCCTTTAGCTTATACTCCCCTCTGGGGAAGCCACCATATATCTCTCGATAATCATCCAATTTTCTGTCATACCTGGAAAAACAGGGGTATTTTCTTTTTGCAAGATATACTCGTACCTTAGGAGTTAAAATTAAAATCCTATTCTGATCTGTGCTTTTTATGGAATCTTTCCCATCAGGATTTTTGGAAATCTCCTATTCACAGAACAGGCAGTTAAACATACTTTTCCTTCATGATAAACACATTATAATTATGCATTGGAGATCTAATATAATCCCTACCTTTTCAGATATTCTTAAACAATTATCTCAATATGCCTCCCTTGACCATATGACACATATTTCTTCTGACCGACTTATGATATATAACAAATGTTGGCAGGGCTATTTAAACTTTCTGGAATCATCTAAATCATCTGACATCTAATGTATGGATTCGATATGCAGTACACTACATTTCTTCCCTCCACTGAGACTCCCCACAGATCTCCTATTTTTTCTTGTTTCTTTATTCTATAGCTTCCCCTTTCTCCCCCCAATTCTTCTATACAGCTCCCTTTTCTGGTTTACGCTTTCAGATTTCCCTTCACTATCCTCAATCCTTCTCTGCATGTCTTTGCAGCATTATAGGAGGTCATGTAATATTATAATGTAGAACCATGTCTATAAGCTCTGAATGCTATTATCAAGTAGTGTTCCAGATAATATGCTGCTTTAAATCTATTTTTTTCTATACAATCTCATAGTATTTTGCATTGTAAGAGGTTTCTCTGCACATTTATGATAACCTTAATAAAAAAGATTAACTACAAAAAATAAATATAAAGGAAACACACTCCATCTGTGGTATATAGTGGCAACACCACCCTCTGAAGGTTGTTGCACTTTATGGTTATATTCATGCGCTGGTGTCTAGTGGACCCCACACCCACCAATATCTCTGCATTCTGTAAATAATGGTGTAATTTGCACATCCCAGCCATGTCAATAACAGAGCAAGTCTATTCTATCTTAAAACTGCTGTATTAATCATCAAATAAAAACAATTTTTTAAATGTAATATTGTAATACACCAAGGGCAGAAGAGAGGTGGCTAACTGTACAGTGGGTGAGTTTCAAAGCTTTGATTGCTTACCTACAGCTCGCTACTAATCCCACACTGAGTGCAGCTGTGAAAACAATGCTTATCAAATGTCTTGTTGAGCACTTGAGTTTTCTTATGCTTAATATGTGACTTGGGTGTTAAAGATAACATCAGTGCGATTAGCTGCTGTCACACTGCTGCTATCACACATTATGTCTAGTGGGATCCTCCACTCTCCTGGTGTAATAAACACAATATTATATTGCAAAATACTTTCCCTGGTGTTTAGTGGCACCCCCACAGCAGTGACTGCTCTAAGAAAAGAAAGGTAGCTGCTGTCAAAAAGCCCATAGAAACACACTGAACCATGCATTACCTTACCTCTCATACAGCAGTCACCAGTTCCATCAGCAAGCTGTTGCAGATTTTCAGCACATGCAACATTTCTGCAGCTGCTGAATTTCATCAGTTGCTGTTTTTTTTTTACAGATTTCCACATGTGCACAATTTTTCTTTGAGAATATCCCACACCAGCATTCACACAGTGCTGCAAGCCTTTTTCCCTACAGTTGCAGGATTTTTGGCTGTTTTTGAGAATCCAGCTCTTTATTTTTAGATCATGCCTCATGCTGCTCTGTTTATTATACTATTAAAGATCTCACAGCAAACGATGTCTGCACTAAAATATTTTCAAGGTTCATATTTAAAAGTATACATGCAGGTAGTCTACATCTAGACCTACCTGCACATATATTTTTAAATATGAACCTTTACTCCGACGCTAAATAAACTTAAAACAAACACCCATTCCCTGCTGTGTGCAGTACAGCAACAGCGGGATCAACGTCACTAAAATGGGATGTTTTCCCATAATGCTCAGCAGCACTCAATCAGGCTTCTCGGGGAGCTCCCTCCACTTAAGCATTCACTAAAACTCTGCAAAATTAAAATACAAGTGACAGGCTGTGAAATAAGTTACAATACTCAGCCCTATGAGGATTGCAGCTGGAAAAGTACATGAAGGGACAGGGACAGTCCTCTACTGAGAACCTTTACCGGTCACCTTTAAGTGCTTCAGTAGTTGGACTGAGATAGTAAAAATTGATAATATTTCCTCTTCAGAGATTTTGCTTGGTAGCATATTTTACCAAATGGTCTAAAATAAGTGCATAGCCTTTTCTCAGTCACCTTTCTGAATTTGCTTTTGATCATCCTATAAAGTGACTGGTTTCTGCTTTTCCAGTCGATTACAGGGAGGATAGTCCACCTGGAAAGTTACATAACTACGGGCTTCAGCCATCTTCCAACATGTGAAATAATCACAACCACTTGACACATTAACTGCAACGGGGGGGGGGGGGGTGGTTGTACATGGAATTTGTATGTATAAGTGTCCAATACAAATGTATTAATAAGGGAAAGATAAGATTTCTGTGTTTTAGGTAAATACTGATTTTTATTTTGTCACATCTTTTCTTATCTGTGGAACTGCTGGAACAGATTAGAGGGACTGTCTCATGATGCAGTTTTAACTAATACTCAGCTTCCGGAAGTGATCCAGTTGGTATGAATGCCAGCTGCTCCACTCCCTGAAAGGTAAAACTCAAACTATGCTATATAAATGCAGTCTGCAGTAGTTATAGCACTGAGCTATGGACTTGCATTCCACCTTGAATCCCACACTTGGCACTTGCAGTAGGACTTGCCAGAGCAGCTGTAACCTCATCCTGTATTTTGATAAACATGATGCTCCACTTTTACACATTACCCGAAAATACATGGGTTCATCGTAACAGGTTCAACACATATTACTGTTCAAAATGGGTTATGTCCTCTTTCTCTCCCCCTCTACCTAGCTCCCACCCTTGCCCTAACTCAACCTCTTGCTGGGTTCTTACTACCCTGTACATTATGATTCTTAAATGCCTCTCCCCTCCCTTTCATAGCATCATAGTAAAAGCCAACAGAATAGGCCCCATGGTCCATCATGTCTGCTCAGAAGCTAGCCCTTTCCCCTCCCGTCCCCTCCCCACCCCCCATGTCTTAGCCTTAGTTCTGGCTAACCCTAATATTTTGCACTTCTAGACAAATTAGAACTTCTTGCTTACCCTAGCTAACTTGTACTGCTTGTGTTACTCCCTGCTAGCTACCTCTAGACCAACTACTTGTACTCCTTTCAGCCATAATCTAGCTATACATTTGTGTGTTATCTTTTATTTTTAATTTTTGCTTTTTAATTTTATTAGTAAATCGGTTTACAACCTTTGAGCCAGAGGTTCATTTCCAAAGGTAACTCGTCACATTGAGGACAGACAGAACAATTTCAGACTATACCATTAAATGTCATTTTGTGCTGTTATATATATCAAGTTCTAAACTGTTATCATTGTTGTCTATCTAGTTCTTAACTGTTAGTACCCTGTTATTCCATTGCATCATTATAGTTTACTCCTTTTTACTGAATAAAATCATAAGTATATTTTTGTTAGTGCTCCAGAACTATATATTCTATTCCTCACGTTCCCCTTCCCCGAGGTCACACCAGAAGATGAGCAACCTGTTGCTCAGTGTGCCTTCCTGGTAAAACATTTCAATAAATACGTAAATACGGTTTTGGTATCCCATCAAAAAGGACCACATAGAAATCATTTTCCTGTCCCTAAATGATCTCACATTACAGTGCCTTTCTTTGTCATACCATAGCGCTTACCACAACAGCTGCCTGTGATGTCACAAACAGCAATTGTGAAGGCAGTTGGGGACAATTGGATGCTTTTTGAAAAATGAATTGAATGTGTACTGAATATGCAGAAATGTTTAATAAACTAAGATGTGACAGAGTGACCTCTGTCAGGAGAAGGTGCCCGGTGATGGGATAAGTGTCCCTGGTCCCCTTGTTCACCCTTTTCCCAAAAATATAAAATAAAGTGCCATTGAGCCTTAAAATGAAGAAAATGAACACCTTTGGGATTTAATAGGTGTTTTCATAAAATATGGCTGTTTCTATTGTGCAGTAGGTGTAAAGGTAGCACGAACCCCCCTGGTTTAGGTAGTGAAAGTAAAAGGAGAGCTGCACTGAAGTATAACATGATCCATGTCTGGGGTGTACTTAAAAAGGCTCCTGGCTACTGGCAATGAAAGGACTTTAAAACTCCTTGGCCAGCCAAGCTGTGGAGGAGCCAATAAAATATGCAGCCAAATCAGGCTGTTACACATGAGATCAAAATCCTGCTTCAATACAGGATTACCACGTAGAGTGTCAGTAATAGTGAGCAGTCAGCAGGCTGTCAGAAAGTAAAAGCAGCTGTCCCACTCTCTAGGAGAAGGAGAAAAAGGCTTAGGGGTATAGAGAGACAGAAGAGAGATAAATGGTGGTGGAAACCATAGGGTCCCTTAACCCCCTCCACCCCATATGTGTTTGGGCAGCTTTAAAATAAATGAAATATGAAAATGAGTTTCTGCAGCCCCAGAGATGTTGTAGCTGTGGCTGCCTATAGAAACAAGGCTTAGTTAGGGCAAAAAGGGCCAAATAAAAAGCCCCTACATGTTAAAGCAGGAAAAATATGGAAACTCCCCATTACGTAATGCCACAGCAAATGGGCATTCCCCCCTAAAAGTGTGATGTAATACCTAGGGTATAAATTGGGCTCACCACTAGGGGAATGTTACAGAGAGAGTCAGTCTAAAGCTGGCTGAGGAGGACAAAGGACCTCTTGAGAGTGTGGGCTCACACAAAACTTGCTAAATAGGCAGAAGGAAATGCCTGGTGACCCTGCTGGGAAAAGTAGTGGTTTTGTTTATTTGGATGCATTGAATAACTTTATTTTTCTGTATTTATTTTTCTTTCAATTTTAAATAAAATAAAATAACAGATACCTTTGAGCATTTTTTATGCACTAAAAATCTTGTCTGCCTGTTCCTGTGCTTGAAATCCCACGTTCTCTGTTACATAAGATCAAGACAGAGGTAAAAAAACAGAACCCCTAAAGTTGGAGGCATTTGTAAATCTATAGTTTTCTTTTAGTAGATTCACTTTTTACCCACTATGTGCTCATCCTTCACTTATTCACACATAATGGATGCTGCATTGTTTGTCAGGAACTTTTTAATACAATATGCAAGGCTGCGTATAAAATCTCTTTTCATAGAAACACAGAAGTTGACGGCAGAAGGAGGTCACTAGGTCCATCTAGTCTGCCCATTTATTTTAGACCCCTTTTGACACTCTAGTTGCCCTTTGTAGTCAGGCATCCCTTGTGTCTATCCCATGCATTCCTGAACCCCCCCCCCCACAGTGTTGACCCCCACAACCTCTTGGGCTGTTCCAAGCATCCACCAAACTTTCTGTTAAGAAAATGTTCCTGGTGTTGGTAGAGAACTTCTCTCTTTACAGCCTGAAGTCATGTCACCTAGTCCTGGAGCTCTTCTTGAAGTGAAAATGTTCCTGTGCCTGTACCTTGGTAATGCCTTTTATGTACTTGAAAGTTTCAATCAAGTCCCCTCTCTCTCTTCTCTGCTCCAGGAAGTACATTTTCAGTTCCCTAAGCCTTTCCTCGTAGGACATGTACTGCAGATGCTGAATCATTTTTGTCACCTTTCTCTGTACTGTTTCCATTCAGTCAATGTCCTTCCTGAGGTGAGGCCTCCAGAACTGGACTCTGTATTCCAAGTGAGGCCTGACCAACAATCTATGCAGTGGTAGTCCCATCTCTCTCTTCCTGCTTGTGATTCCCCCTCCCAGTACAGCCCAGCATTCTGTTGGCCTTCATTGTTGCCTTCTCACACTGCTTATTTTGTTTTATTTTATTTTATTGAAATCTAGGATTACAAATACCTTTGAGTAGGAACTGCTCATTTAAAAAGGTTCCATGTCGAAGGAATGGGGTGTATACATACATACAAAGGTTGACATAATAATACATAGTTACACAATAAAAAGAAGTAAGAGACTGAGGCTTAGGAAATCTGCCAAATGTTAGGTAGCATGACATGCCAGCCAAGGACAATCCTAGAAATAAGCGCTGCAGGTGGGGGGGGGGATGCAGGCAGGAAGGCCATTGTCGGAGTGTAGAGGGTGAGGGTAAGAGCTCTAAAGGGGAGGGTTAAAAGTCAGGGAATGCCCGTGGGGGAGGAAAGGGAGAAGGGGCAAGGGGGTGGGCAGGTGAGGCAGGTAGAAGGGGGGCAAGGCAGAGAGAGGTAACTGTCAAGACTGAAGTGGAGGACAGTGAGTGGTAGGCCACTGATTAGGTGAGGCAGTCACAACAAGTAGTTGAAATGAGATGAAGTCGGAGTTGTCTCTTAAAAAGCGCCAAGAGCAGCAGCAGTAAGAGTTTCTTTGTTGAGAGTATTGTACCACTGTGGTGCTCTGTGGGCAAAGGCCCTCTGGCCCATGGTAGTCCGGCATCTGGGGACAAGGAAGGTTAGTTGTTGTGAACTTCTAGTTCACTGGGTGCTGTGGTGGTCAATGAGGAGCTTTTCAATGCCCGGGGCTATTACCCCGAGGAGGACTTTTTTGGCTAAGAGGCAGGTTTGATACTGTATCTGGCAGATAAGAGGAAGCCATCCTGCCCAAGTGTACAGGTCACAAGTGTGTGTAAGTCAGTCAGCCCCAGTTAGCAGCCTGCATGCTTTGTTGAATGCAACTGTAATTCTGCGGAGGGCAGAGGCAGAGACAGAGCCATAGATTGCTAGCCCGTAATTGATGATGGAGGTGTCAGAGCTGTTGATAGCCAGCTGGAGAGTGTCAGGGGTCATGCAGTGTTTGTGCCTGTAGAGCAGGCCTATACGGATGTTGGTGGCTTTGGCGACAGAATCTATGTGACGATGGTAGGAGAGTGAGCTGTCCAATGTGACACCTAGGTATTTAAAATTAGGAACGTGTTCAAGCAAGGTCCCTGTTTGGTTTAGGATGGTGAGGTCAGGGGATTTGTACTAACTTCTGGTGTTGTAAAAGGTCATAACCTTTGTTTTGCTGTAGTTCATGACCAGTTTGTGTGACTTGAGCCCTTCTTCGATGCACATGAATTCAAGCTGTAATTGTTTCTTGAGGAGCTCTGCATTTTGGTGGTTGGTGAACATGACTGCATCATTGGCGTAAAGCAGTAATTTCTGGTGGCAGACACTGGGAAGGTCGTTGATGAAGAGGCTGAAGAGTAGTGGCCCCAGGATGGACCCCTGTGGGACCCCTGAAAGGACTGGCTTTTCTTCTGAGGTGACACCGGCAATCCTAAGCCGCTGGACTCTCTCACCAAGGTAGCTTGAAAACCAGAGCAGTGCTTCATTGGAGAGCCTAGTGTTTGATAATTGCTTGTGTAGTAGTGGGTGGTTCACAGTATCAAAGGCTTTCGTAAGGTCGATGAACACTGCCCCTACACAGTTTCCTTGATCGAGCGTGGTATGGATAAAGCCTTTGAATTCTAATAGTGAAGTGGTGGTACTGTTCCCTTTACAGAAATCGTGCTGCTCAGGACACTGGATGTCGTATTTTTCCAGGTACTCGACTAGTTGGTCTGAGGCGATGCGCTCCAGGGCCTTAGACAATGGAGGGAGGCTGGAGATGGATCTGTAGTTGGACTGCAGTGATTTGTCTCCACTTTTGTGTACCAGTATGATGGTGGCCTGTTTCCAGTGAGATGGGAACTGGGACATCTTTAGTGATAGGTTGAGGATCTTTGTCAGGGGTTCAAAGACTTCTTCAAGTCAAGCGCTAACAACTTCGGGTCAAGGGAGTCACTGCTGTAGCCTGCATTGTGAATGGCCTTCTGAATATAGGTTCTGGCTTCATGCACTGGGATCTCCTTGAAGTAGAATTGTGGAGCAGGGTGTAGGAGAGAAGCAGTGGCAGGAGGGTTACTACCAGAGGGGGAATCGAAGAAATTAGAAGGGAGGACACTATCCAAGTTGGAGAACGCATTGTTAAAGGTGTTGTTGATTGTGCACAGGTCAGTTGTTGGTGTTCCATTTATGTTGAGCATGGTTGGTGGTGACTTAGGGTCCTTGCCTATAAGGTTTTTCAAGTTATTCCAAATTTTTTTCCCATCACCTCAGGAGCTGCAGAGAGCTTCCTTGAAGTATTTGCTTTTAGTGCTCCTAACTGCCCACGTGCACTCATTTCTGGCAGCCTTATATTTATGAATATCCCCAGGTTTGGATGTTGCATGGGCACGGTGCCAGAGATGGTCCCTATGTTTGAGTAAAGTGATTAGATTGGGGGTTATCCAAGGGTTAGCTCTGCCCCTGACCTTCAGCTTTTTGAGAGGTGCAAAGATATTGCAGGCCACAGTGAAGTGGCTGATGAAAAGGTCTATGGCTTGGCTTACATCAATGGCAGAATCGATTGGTGTTCATTCCGGGCAGCTTAGGTGTGTCTTTAGTATCTCAAGGTACCCCTGCTTTAACACTCTGGTGTGGATTATTTTCGGAAGGGTCTTAATGAATTTGTTTGTCCAGGTACATGTGACTGGTGAGTAGTCACTGATCCCATCAGGAAGCACTGTGACTTTTGAGATTCATTCAGGGTGATTAGTAAGGATCCAGTCCAGAAGTGTGTGCGACCCTGTCCTATAGTTGCATCTGGTGAGGGTGGTAGCAAACTGGGTGAGGTTCTGTGCCATGACAGCATCCTTGTAGTTTCTAGCCTCCAGCGTTAGCCAATTTATGTTGAAGTTGCCTAGTACTTTGAGTTTAGAGTTATGGTGTAATCCTAGTAGGTTTTCCAATATGCTCATAAATCCATTGAGCTGATCTTTAGGGGTTAGGTACACAGAGGCAATGGTGAGCTCCTTGTTGTGTGCCCCAAGTAGAACTTTAATAGTGAGAACCTGCGAGGGTGGTTTAGGCTTTGAGAAAGGGAAGACTTGACCCAGATAGGAATTCCTCAGGTAGATGGCACATCCCCCACCTCATTTGGAAACCCTGTCCTGCCTGAATATAGAGTATCCAGGGATGGTGACTGCAGCGTCTGGTATCTTATGGTTAAGCCATGTTTTGGCAACAGAGAGTACATCAGGGCTATGTTGCTGGACCCAGGTTTGCAAGATGTCATGTTTGTTAAAGAGGCTGCAGACATTGATTGAGGCTAATGTGAGGGGACCCTTTCCACATTTTTGTGGTACAGGGCGCTAGGCTGGTAGGCCCCAGGTTAGGATGAACATTTCCAGATATCAGAAGTAGCATAAGTAGTATCCTGAGAAGATACAAAATCACACATGCCCCCACAATGCAAAGCATCATGGACTGCATATGCAAATCACCACAGAATGTTATGCTGGTCCAACTTTAAGCAGAATTGCATGATGCCAAAAGGCCTCTCACACAGTTTGCAAAGGGTGCTAACAGAAGACATAGACACGTGTTTCGTCCTACCAGGACTCATCAGTATGCCTCGTCTGTTTGACACCCCAGTGGAATGGACCAGCTACCCTAAAGGCAGTGTGCCTTGGATATATTGTGGTGAACCCATTAAAATAAAAAACTATTTAAAAGACAAAGAACCTCTGTGCGCAAATACTGAGGCAAGGGTTACCCCAAAGGGCATTTGGCTGGGAAGCCAAGTTTCAAGAAAATACAAAATCACACACATCATGGATTTTGTAGGGCATCTAGTCCTCTTGGCCTTGCTGGTCTGCATTTGCCCCGTGATATTGTAGAGCACAATATATAATGCCATGTTCTCAGAGGTGCCACGTGATTGCTGAAAAGTAATCAAATCCACAGGAAATGGTGAACTACTGGGGGGCAGAAAACTGTTGTTACTGTAGATCAAAGACCCAGAATGTGTTAAATTCCTGAAGGTGATGAACATTGGCCTGGGGCATATGCAGGACATAAAACTCCTTTGTTAGTTTCTTCCCCTTTGTTCTCCAAAATGGTTGTGAACAGACCTCAAAGACAAGTACACATCCTTTAAGAACAAGTCAGATGGAAATGTGGATTCAATGCAGCACTCCACAACTCAGGGCCTGTATAACAGATTTACTAACCTTACTTTTGCTTTTGATGGCTTCCAAAAAAGTTGATTTATGATGAGAATGCCAATACCTAGTGGTGATGTTTTGCAGTTTCTTAATCCAAGAAATGTTCATAGATGTTATGTCCAAGAATGGTCCAATTCCTCCAAGCAGAAACACATGAAAATCCACAAAAACTAAACTACTGACAGAGACAAACACAAACAGCCAGCCACACAGGCTCTAGTCTCCATTATATATATATATATATATAGATAGATAGATAGATAGATAGATAGATAGATATAGATATATACATATCTTTCTATCTATCTATCTATCTATCTATCTATCTATCTATCTATCTATCTATCTATCTATCTATCTATATATCTTATGGTAGCAGAGCTACTATAGTTAGGGTTGAGGATCCATTTACATGCTAAACCTAAAATTTTGCACCTTAGTAACTTTGCAGCCGTTCAACGGATTTGCCTGAAATGTGGATTACATGATCAAGACCCATACACCCTGGGATTTGCCAAGTTTCGTACCGGTCGGATATATGGCTATGGAGTTATTAGCGCCATCTGCGTGTATGCCACGCTTTTTTGGAATTCTACAGTCATGCCTACAGTTCGCACGGTTTTTGCGACCGGTCCAAAATCTTCAGGGACTGTATGGCCAGGGTCCCCGATGTGTCTTTTGAAGACTTTGTGAAAAAATATTAAAAGGTTCAAAAGTTATTCAAAAAACAAGTTCCCGTTATAAGTCAATGGGAAAAGTTAACAAAAAGTTCAACAGTGTCACAAATACAGTTTTTACGTTCACAAATGGTCCTTGTACTGTCGCAAATCTGCCATTTTGTTTTCAGTTGGTGATCAGAAAAATGCTTGGCATTTAAATCTGGGACCCTCTAGCAACCTAATTCGTTTTGTATTCACCTAGTCGCACCCTGAGAATGCTAGCCATGTCTTTATTTTGGGGTAAAATAGCCCAGAAATATGTTTTTCAAATTTCTGGAAAAAGTACTTTCGCAAAGTACTTTCACACTTGCGACAATGTTGAATGAATTTGCCAAAGCTTTCGCAAATTGCGACAGTACTTTTCTAGACTGTGGAAAATGACAGCAATTCTTTGGCACCCCGCTACAAAAGAATGGTTTGGTATTTTGGGCTGAAATTTGGAGGGAATGCAGCCAACATCTCACAGCTGTGCCTTTCAGTGTTTTGGTGAAACAATATTACATGGTGGCAAAGTTACGGTACTCCGAAGTGGACATTTTTTCCCATAGGATAACATTACGGCGTCCAATGCATTACAGCAATCCTTTGGCGCTCTGCTGAAAAATAACAGTTTGGTCTTGTGGGCTGAAATTTGGAGGGAAGACAGCCAACATCCCACAGATGTGCCTTTCAGTGGTTTGGTGAAAAAATATTACAGGGAGACAAAGTTATGCCACTCCGAACTTCTCTTATTTTCCCATAGGATAACATTACGGCTTTCGCCTTTCCTTTCAGGGCCCGTATCTCGGAAATGGTGTGAGATGCAGACTTTTCATCAGAAAAGTGCTTGGCTAAGCACAAAACTAGCCAGGAAAGTGATAATTCATATGACTTTTAATTTTTTTTTTATGTCATACGGTTCCTGAGATATAAGCAATTTACTATTCCAAGTCCTCATTTTCTGTTCCGAGAGTCATTATTTTACATATATTCTTTGTACTCATTGTCTTTCTAGATGCAGTTTTTGGGGAAAACTATTGTGTGCGTTTCCATAACTCTTACCCTTAATGCTTCTGCTTCTGGTTCTGTACCTGTTTCACTTACTTTCCCTGTCTACACCACCTTCTGCGTTACCCTTTGCGTTTTCATTTGCGCTTCTGTTACTGTAATTTTAACTATTTGTGTCTACTGTACTGTTTATCTTTGTGTTTTGTTTTGTCACACTATGCTCATTACCATTTCTGCTTGTGGGCACTGTGTTATTATGTGACAAGAAGACAATATGTGGCGGGAGCCATCTCTGGTCCCGTCGCTGTATTACATTCACTATTTCTCAGCACTGTTTATCTTTGTCTTTCGCTTTGTGTCACCATGCACATTACCATTTGCGTTTGAGGGCACTGTGCTACTATGTGTGAAGACATCATGTGGCGGCTCCCTCTACTGCATTACATTCACTATTTGTCATTATCATTCTTAAAAAGAAGGGAAATTAGAGGCAAAAAACTCCATTGAATGCATCAGTTAGGGTTGTTCCACAGCGACAAAAGTGAGGAAATTCGATGTTAGGGTTGAAAAACCCCCCTTGGACCCCCAGCCCACCCCCAACCAGCATGGGGTGCGCATTGGGGTCTTCGGTCCTAACTCTCAGCCCATTCTTCTATACCTCTGCTTCTTTAACATGTGATGGGGTGAGAGTTAGCCAACAACCCATTGCACACGCCATTGCCGGTTGTGGGGGGTGGCTACGTCCAAGGGGAGGTTTCAGCCCTAACACTCACTTTGCCACTGTGGAACAACTCTAACTGATGCATTAAATGGATTTTTTGCCTCTAATATACTGTGTGTATATATATATATATATATATATATATATATATATATATATGTAACCCCTTGTTACCCGGGGTTACTAGAATCCCAGTAAGACCTAGTGGTAGGCAGGGAAGGCAGCTTGTGAAACTCCAGTTAAATGGATTTCACACTGTCTCACTCTGTTCTCAGTCTCAGCTGAGACTGAGGGACGACATCACCACAGAACTGTCACAGCTGCATGAGCCACAATAGAATCTGCAGCAGGGAATTGGAATAGAATGTTGGGAGGTTTGAATAGTAGTCTGTAGGTCAGTTAGAGTTTGAAGCTTTCTGATAGAGCAGCACAGCAGCTCTGGTTAGGCTCCTGGAGCCTCAGCCCTGACATAGGGCTACAGTTAGGAAAAAAGTGTGTGTTTCGACTTTAAGAGAGACACAGAAGATAGTTTTTAAAGTGGTGGAGACTGCTGATTCGGGTCTCAGTGCCCCATCCCTCAGGGGATGGGACAGGAAATAGTTTCCTGCATATTGCAGGGGTAACCCCCTGTTTTTTTCTGCTAGTGGAGAAGCTGCCTATTTGGTCCAAGAGTTTTTGGGAAACAAAAAGATTTTGTGAATCGCCTGTGGGGCACCTGCAACCAGCGGGTGAGTTTCTGCTCTTTCTAAAGGGCCCATGTTTTCACCCTGGGACTTGTGTGATAGTGGGGTTTGGACTACTGAAGTAGTGGGAGGCCTAAAGTAATAGGCTTAGCCAAAAGTAAAAGTATGTTCAAGTCCAGCACTTATGGGAAGTCAAGACATGTAGAGGAGATGTGACATATGTCTATCCAGTAATCTACATTGCCAAGCTTTCAGAAAAGAGTTGTTTAGTTTCCAGAGAAATAGCTGGGTATGGACTGTGGGAACTGGAGGTGGGGGAACCCCCCATCTTTAATGACCAGGTCCACCTCAACGGATTTGCTCTGTGGATTTCTACTTTGCCTCATGCACTTGGTCAGTGATGAGGGAAGTACCCAGATGTGAGACTGGAAGGAAAATTCCCTCTAGGATTCGAAGGCTCTAAGGTGGTTTGGGGAGCCACAACAGGAAAACTGGTTCATTTCCCAAAATGGACCATGGATCAAGCGGCCGGGGGGGGAGCCAGGCCCGTAGGGAAAACCCAAGTAGTGTACACGTCAGGCTGTGTACCCAAAGCTGCGTGCAAGTCTGAGCTGTGTGCCTGGTGGATTCAGAGCCTGAGGGCTGGAAATGTAAAGAAGTATCCTGTTGTCTCTAATCTGCATTACCAGGAATGTAGCCCCATGGGGGTCTGTCTATGCTTTGTTTGTTCAGTCTGGATGTGAATAAAAGCCACACTGTAAAATCCCATTCCTGGTTTTGGACATTACAGTTATTGCTTCCTGTGTTCGGATTTACTTGGGTGCCCCATGCAGAGTAGCCAAACCTAGGCCCCCTGTGCCGAGTAACCTCATCCTCTCCTAAACCAGTCCCCACCAGGTACTGCTGTCAGCTTCAACAGCATGCCACCTGTCATTTTGCAAAAATGCAGGGGTGACGGGTTACTAAAATGGAGGCACCGCTTTGGATTTTGATTCTGGGAAGGAAGGTGCTCGGGCAAGGGGGCTAGCATTTTGGCTATCTGACAGTGGGTAGCCCAAAAAGCTGAAGCAAGTTAACTCGTGTGTTGCTGTGTGCTGTGGATCTTATGCTGCTGTTTAAAATTGCCAACTGTTTACCAAGCAGCAGTAAAGCTAAAGGGTGTGCCCGTGTACTGAATCAAATTGTTTACAGCGTTTTTGCCTGCTTTTAAAAATGAACTGTTGTAAAGAAAAGTGTGGAAGACTAGGGGTAGCAACAGAAAAATTGTGCCCTGGACATTGGAAATGCTTTCAAAAGAACTCTGGTAAAGAAAAGTGTGGAAGACTAGGGGTAGCAACAGGAAAATTGTGTCCTAGATGTTGGAAATGGTTTTAAAAAGAACTGTGGTAAAGAAAAGTGTGCAAGACTAGGGGTAGCAACAGGAAAATTGTGCCCTGGACGTTGGAAATGCTTTTTGAATGAACTGAGAAACTTGCAGGTGTAAATGGCTATGTTAAATGGCTGAAATGTGCTCCCACGTGGAGTCAGTTAAGAAAAAAAAATGCTTTCTGCAGTTTAAATTTGCCTGCTCGACGATCGCCGTGAGGAGAAAAGCACTCGCGAGGAAGAAGAGGTTCATTTGCATGGCGTCGTGTGATTGGTGAGGCTGCAATCAGTCCCGCCCTTCAGCCAGCTCTACAGTGACTGCCCCAGCATTCGAGAGGGAGTGTGAGTGGAGTGCATGTACTGGCTAGTGGAGGAGTGTCACGGAGTGTTAAAAACGTTGTAAACCTTCCAAAATTAGACTTGCTTGTTTAAAATCGGGCTCAACCCACTAATTGATTGTCTGAATTGCAAGAGTGGTGGTCAAGGAGACGATCGGCAGGACTGCCCTTCCGTTTCTGTTCTGAGGCCTCCAAGAACTGGCTGCAGGCAATTTTTCCCATCACAGCAAACTGCTACTGATAACAGTAAGTACTAACAGTGAAATTGCTGAAACAGTGATTTTCTGCCCCATGCCAGCATAATATGTGTGCAGCAGTGCAGTTACTTTGCAAGTAACGACTGTGTCAAGTCCTGCCAGCAAATGCAAGTCTGTTAAGCCATTGACTGTGTGCGTAATAATGAGTTCAGCCTCAGTTTAAAGTTTAAAGCCAGAGAGAGACTGTGAGTTGTAGCCAAATGTGCAGCACTAGTTTTACAGGCAATCCTGTGCTTAAAAACCTGAAGCTTTAAGGGACCGTGAGCCAAAGCAATGTTTCCAGCAAGTGAAAAGTCTGTGGAAAATCGTGTAAATGTGTTTAGAACTAGAACAGTGCAAGTTTGTGCAGTTTGAGCAAAAGTTATCAGTAGTGTGTGTAAATCAGGTGCGCAGTGGCTTGACCCAATTTCTGAATGTTGATGCACAGGAGTGCTGCCACCACCATTACAGGGTGGGGTAGTAAAGTAAACACAGCAGCAGAGCAGCCATTTTAAAACTAAAAAGAGTGTTCAGTAAAGTGGGACTTTCAGTTACAGTGAGCTTTTGTTTGTTTTTCTGCAGTTATGGCCTCAGGACCAGCTCACTATCCGGATCATGCATGGGTTGCAGTAACAGCAGCAGTGAATAGACTGAGGGATATTGAATAGTGGTACTATGGAGGACAACTGCCTCCTCATGTGGCGATTTCTGGTTTTCCAGTGCATGTGTGTCAAATATGCTTGAGAGCTGGAAGGGACGTCTTCATGATTCCTCACTGTGCTGGATGCCTAGAAAAATATGGCTTGTATAAAGTGCCTCAGATTCATTTGGCTCCCACATGGACAAAGGATCAGGAATCTGCAGTTGGCAGCACACAGCACCAGGCAGAGCCTGTGGAGGAAGGCCCCTCAGGGGAGTGTGGCACAAAGCTAGAGGGTGCAGAGTTAGAGACGGAACCAGAAGTTGAAGTTTCAGATGCTGGATCCCAGAGGGAAAGTTAGGATAAAGCATCAGTAGACCCCTGGAGGGGGGGCCTAGCCCAAGTCTCATAGGAGAAGATGAGATGCGGGAGGCCTTTGAGTGAGAGGTGTCGACCTCCGTGCCTAGTGATGAGTGGATAGTCTCAGGAGTGAGGACGACTGCTCACTCCTGGGCTCAGATCCTCAGTGAAGAGGAAGATGAGGGGGAACCTATGTGGCCTTGTGAAAAAGGAACGGGTACACAGCCTCAAGATCTTGCCTCAGAGGAATGCATGGAAGAGAGTGGTGATGCCACTGCCCTGGTTATGCAAGACGAAAAAGTCAGGGATCCATTTTTAATTTTGTTAAGGATGCGAAGCTGGCAGAACCAGGACTGGCCACCCCCAAGCCAGGCCACCGGTCTTAGGTTGAACAAAGCTAGTAAAGAGGAGAGACTGGTTCATAGAAAGGCAAATGAGATCTATGGTATGACCTTTCCTACCTTTCCTCGGAAAGTCTGAGAGGAGATTGAGAACAGCAGGAAATCCTGGATTTGGGCCAAAGCAATGAAAGGTGTGCATCCTGGGGCAAACAAGCATGTAAAGGACAGACTGTTTCATGAGAAATATACCCAGTGGAAGAAAGGCAGGACACTGTTTATGGACAGAGTGTGAATAGTGGACAGAGAGGGATGTGAAATTTCCCACTGTGTGAATTATGTGTGCCCAGATGGGGTAATAATTCAAGCTCCTGACCCCCAGTACTATTGGCCTCAATGCAAGGACCTCCCAGCAAATGTGCCCGTGCCTACTAAATGGAGAGCCAAGCGGTGGTAGTCAATACTGCCACAGCAGCCTGTGAAGTGCCTTTATTGATCCACTAGTATGAACATTCAGGACTCAGGTGCCCCACATTCATCAGTTCTGCAGTGTACTGGTATTTCCAGAATCCATCGACTGGCCCACCAGATGACTTCAGATCCAGAGAGGACACCAGCCCAGCTGTATCCTGATTCATCGCCTGGTAATCGGATGATGTCAGACCAGCTGTTTTCTTTTTGTTCCTGTTCTAAGGTTCCATCTCCAGAGATGACATCAACCCAGCAGTTCCCAAATGTGTCCTCCTATAGTTCCCGGAAGATGTCTTCCCAGCTGTATCAGAAGAAATGCTGCCAGGGAGAGTCTTCGTCAGAGGTGCAGGTCGGTTCAGAATTTTCCATTCTGCACAGGGCTGGTAAGTCCAAACTTTTCTATCTTTATGACATTGCAGTATACATCCTACACTAGCAGACTCCAGAATGTGTGAACTGTCCTCAAAGACTCTCCCCTTCGGGACTTTGGCCTGTTAGAACTGTGCTTCACCGGGCTCCGGCCCAGGAGAGACTCTTTCATGGACTAGCCTTTGGGCACTGTGGTCACTAGTTGGGACTTTTAGGGCACTCCATTCCCCCAAATGTGTATTGTAAATAAAGTTGTTGTTTTCTACTGCTTTCTAATGTATATACTGTTTTTCTACCTTTTCTAAAAAAAATCTTTTTGGGATTCTTTAGTGTTTTGATGGTAGGGGTTTAGGTAGACTGCGTATGCAGATTAGGAGTGCGTGTGTTGTCTTTCTTTTTCTTGCAGGTGTTCCTGGAGAAGATAGAAGAGAAGACAAGAAGAGGAGGAGGGGCTCATATGAGCTCCTCATTAGTACTTTAGTGTGTAGTAATTTAAAGTACTGTGGTGTTGTTATTGTTGTTGTTACTGTATTAACCCTTTCCTTCCACAGGTGTGGTTGTGAGGGTAGGGAGGAGGCAGTAAAGTGATATAATAATGTGTTATTATTCTTGGTGTGTGGTTCAGGTTGCCCAAGGTCGGGGAGGTCCCCGGGTTTTTTTTGGGGGGGGTTATTAATTTAGAGGCAGATAGGTTTTCCCTAGAGGGCTAGGGGGGATAGACAGGTTGTGGCCCTGACCTGCAGTAGGGGTTGCAGTGCTGATCTATCAAGGCTATGCTCTGGGCAGTTCTACCACAGCCACTAGGCGTCCATAGTAAGTGGATAGCGTAGAGGCTGAGATGTCAGCTTAAGGCCTCTAGGCCCTTAATGTTGCCTGCCTGTGCTCGCACATGGTAGGAGGGGGCCTGATCACCCCCCACTGCAGGTAGCACTTAGGGTGGTATGGCCTAAAGCCAGGTAAACAATGACTGCGGACAGTCATTTTCCTGGTCAAGAGCGAGTGTAACCCACTTGTTACCCGGGGTTACTAGAATCCCAGTAAGACCTAGTGGTAGTCAGGGAAGGCAGCTTGTGAAACTCCAGTTAAATGGATTTCACACTGTCTCACTCTGTTCTCAGAGTCAGCTGAGACTGAGGGATGACAACACCACAGAACTGTCGCAGCTGCATGAGCCACAATGGAATCTGCAGCAGGGAGTTGGAATAGAATGTTGGGAGGTTTGAACAATAGTCTGTAGGTCAGTTGGAGTTTGGAGCTTGCTGATAGAGCAGCACAGCAACTCTGGTTAGGCTCTTGGAGCCTCAGCCCTGACATAGGGCTACAGTTAGGAAAAAAGTGTGTGTTTCCACCTTAAGAGAGACACAGAAGATAGTTTTTAAAGTGATGGAGACCGCTGATTCGGGCCTCGGTGCCCCATCCCTCAGGAGATGAGGCAGAAAATGGTTTCCTGCATATTGCAGGGGCAACCCCCTGGTTTTTTCTGCTAGTGAAGAAGCTGCCTATTTGGTCCAAGAGTTTTTGGGAAACAAGAAGATTTTGTGAATCACCTGTGGGGCACTTGCAACCAGCGGGTGAGTTTCTGCTCTTTCTAAAGGGCCCATGTTTTCATCCTGGGACTTGTTTGATAGTGGGGATTGGACTACTGAAGTAGTGGGAGGCCTAGAGTAATAGGCTTAGCCAAAAGTAAAAGTATGTTCAGGTTCTGCACTTATGGAAAGTCAAGACATGTTGAGGAGATGTGGCCTACGTCTACCCAGTAATCTACATTGCCAAGCTTTCAGAAAAAAATTGTTTAGTTTCCAGAGAAATGGCTGGTTATGGACTGTGGGAGCTGGAGGTGGGAGACCCCCCCATCTTTAGTGACCAGGTCCACCTCAACGGATTTGCTCTGTGGATTTCTACTTTGCCTCATGCACTTGGCCAGTGATGAGGGAAGTACCCAGACGTGGGATTGGAAGGAAAATTCCCTCTAGGATTCGAAGGCTCTAAGGTGGTTTGGGGAGCCACAATAGGAAAACTGGTTCATTTCCCAAAATGGACCAATGATCAAGTGGCCGGCGGGGGAGCCGGGCCCGTAGGGAAAACCCAAGTAGTGTACAAGTCGGGCTGTGTACTCAAAGCTGCATGCAAGTCTGAGCTGTGTGCCTGGTGGGTTCAGAGCCTAAGGGCTGGAAATGTAAAGAAGTGTTCTGTTGTCTCTAATCTGCATTACCAGGAATGTCGCCCCATGGGGATCTGTCTATGCTTTGGTTGTTCAGTCTGGATGTGAATAAAAGCCACACTGTTGAATCCCATTCCTGGTTTTGGACATTACAGTTATTGCTTCCTGTGTTCGGATTTACTTGGGTGCCCCTGTGCAGAGTAGCCAAACCTAGGCCCCCTGTGCTGAGTAACCTCATCCTCTCCTAAACCAGTCCCCACCAGGTACTGCTGTCAGCTTCAACAGCATGCCACCTGTCATTTTGCAAAAATGCAGGGGTGAGAGGTTATTTGTATATTTTAACCTTCAAGTCATCTAATATTATAAATCACAGATCTAATTCCTGGTTTGAGGCTGCCAGTCTTTCGCCTCCTAGGTAATACTCCTTTCTTGGATTTTTCTTTCCTATGTGCATGGCCTTGCACTTTTTGGCATTAAATCTCAGCTGCCACACTCCAGACCATTCTTCTATTTTCTTGAGGTCAGCTTCCATCTTGCTCACTCCTTCTGGGGTGTCCACTCTGTTAAACATCTTGGTGTGATCCGTGGACAGACACACCTTCCCCTCCAGTCCAACAGTGATGTCTGCTATTAAAACATTGAAGAGCACAGACCCTAGCACTGAGCCCTGGGGCACTCAGTTGGTCACCCTGCTTTCCATCAATTGCATTCTATTAACCTGTACCCTGTGGGTTCTGCCTTGTAACCAGTTTTGTACCCATCTGACTACTTCTGGACCAACCCCTATGTGCTCAAGCTTCTTTACCAACCTTCTGTGTGGAAGAGTTGCAGGCCTTACTAAAGTCTAGGTATACTACATCTACTGCCCCACCATCATCCACAACTTTTGTAGCATAGTCAAAAAATTCGAGCATATTTGTCTGGCATGACCTACCTGCTGTGAAACCGTGCTGTTTAGGGTCTTGTTGGCAGCTAGTTTTGAGGAATGCTACAGTATGATCTTATGTTTGAGTAGTGTCTCCATTAGTTTCCCTACTATAGACGTGAGGCTCACTGATCTGTAATTACTAGCCCCTTCACAAGTGCCTGATTTGTGAAGTGGAACCACTATTGCCTTTTTCCAGTCTTCAGGTACCACACTGCTCTTCAAGATTTTCATGAATAGAAGTGCCAGAGGGGCTGCTAATTCTGCCTCCAGTTCCTTAAGGATTCTGGGGTGCATCTCATCTGGTCCCATGGCTTTGTCTGCTTTTAGTTTAATTAGCACATCCCGTACTTTGGCTTCTGTAAAGGGACTTGTGTCTACCCCTGGTCCTGGGGTGTTGCATTTTTTCAGGGCAGGGCCATCCCCTGGGTCCTGTTTGGTAAACACCAAGCAGAAGTATTTGTTGAGGATTTCAATTTTCTCTGAGTCATGTTTGGTGCAGTTCCCTTCTTCAGTAGCAATCTTCACTATTCACCCTCTTGTCTTCCTATGTTCCCTAATGTATCTAAAAAATGATTTGTCTCCTCTCTTTGCCCCTTCTGTTATCTTTTCCTCTGTCTGGGCTTTTGCATTTCTAATTTGTTTGTTTGACTCTCTTTTTTTTTCCTGTATTCATTTTATTTACAGCTTTTCTTTATCAAGGAAAGCCCAGGTGAGATGTTACATCTCGTGCCAGCACATTCCTTGTTTTCAAAATTTGTACACCTGGGTGAACTGGAGCACTGTACAGTACAGTGACTTGTTCAAGATCACAGAGCTAGCATGGTTCTGCTGAGGCTTGAACTGTGCAGGAAGATTGCTCCCAGAAAAGAGGATGGTCTGAGACCAGTTTGTCTTTGTCTCAGAGTGCTGTTAAGGAATAATTTTCTGGTGTGGTTAGAATTGTAGCGATTCATAAGTCTCTGCTCTTTCCTGTAGTCCACACAGCCTCCTCACTGTGTGACAAACAGGTGGTAAACATTACTTCTGCAGAACAGCCATGTCTTTCTTTAGATCCCTGGCTCTGTGTCTGATATACTTACTTGGTTCCTGATAACATTCTGCTCAGCAAATTGGGGGTTAACAAATGGCACTTTCTCCAGTTCGTATCCTTGTTCGTGTGTGAAAACTGTGGAACTGCAGTCCAGCTTTTTGCCATCAAAATGAAAAACATTTTTTTTCCTATTTTTCAGAAAGTATTTTCCATTCTTACAAAATAAATTACCTGTCTGAAAATACAAAAGTGTGGAAAAGAGTAGCACAAAAACAATGTGTTTTTTTTCTGGATGCATGGATGGAAAACCATTACATATACTGAGCATAGCAGCTATAAATGGGCAGCTTTATGTCAAAAAGGGTGGAGACTGGGCTGAGCATTAAGATTTTAACTAAACCCAGCATGCCAACCTCCGATTGGTTCTCTGGCCCAGGTACTTCTTCCTTTCAAACACAACTGTTTCTGTATAATTATGATAAAAATAACGTTAGTGATACTTTGACAAAAAAGTTCAGTTAATCTTTCTTACATAACTTCCAAAAGTTGACTCATCAACTTATGAAATTAGGCTGGCACTATAGCCTAGATTTTAGGGTAACCAGCTGTGAGTGAGCCTGGTACATCCAGCAAATCTGGGGTATGATTTCCACAACATCCACATATATACTGTGTGACCCTGAGCAAATCACTTAACTATCTCAGTGCTCCCCGGTCAATCCTAAAAACAGCATTTGTGATGTGGGCCTTACCCAATTAACAATGAATTAACAACAACAACAAAAAAAATATTTAAAAATGTATTTGAATTGCTTGAACTGGACATACGGTATGTGAATCTCTCCTAAACCTACTAATCCCATCTCCCTGTGCAGGAATAGACAGTGGCAAAGTGCCATCCCACATTTGAGCAACCCCATGGAATGGAGACAAGTAAGCAGATGCTGGGAATTTTCCACACTGTCACCTTTCAGCTGTTGCTGTCCAGCAGCTGGCCATTTATGTGCTGACATCATTACTTTCAAATGGCAACATAGTTTGCTGCATTGCAAACTATCATGCTGGATCCAGTCCATAACGCCCGTGTATACCACAGTGTAGTAAAATTTGGATCTCAGCATGAATGCAGTTTTTTTTCTGTTAACATACTGCAACCAAGATACTTCGACAGACTTTAGGTAACTATATCCCCATAAAACAAGAGTACTGCACTGAGATTCTCCATGACAGGGTATTCCATAGTGAGATGAGAAAACAGTAACTAATAAAGACATTTGAGCTATCTAAATTTTCCCCCAACGAAATCAAAGGGTGTAATAACCATGTAAAGGGCATTTAATGACCTTGAAGTTTACCCAGTCACCAACTTGTAAGTAAAAATAATAATTAAAAAAAAATATGGGTGAATCTTGTTTTCCCCGTAGGAAATAAGTGACTTCAGAATTCATATGCTACCCTTGTGACATGAAATCAATGGTATTGTAAGCTGGAATGTTATGAGAGTTTCATGTATTGCACAAAAATGACTGGAACAAATTAGTAACTAGGTCTGTCATTCCATATCAGGATTCCAGTGACATCATAAACCACAAGAACCCCTGATGTATAATAACTATGGAGTTTGTCTAATAATAACAGCCTTGCTACTAATGGTTTTCTATCTATTATTTGATTTTTACTGCTTTTCCTATAGGAATTTCTCTCTCTTTAATTCTAAAACAATATTCCAGTATCTATATGCATGGCTAAAATATTATTTGAGAAGCAATGTACTGGTAGCTTATATTTCATAAATGTATATCTCTCAGCTGTCCCACATTACAGGAGACATCCCTCATTGTAGCCTTTTAAGTACAATATATATATTCCCCGCATCATTCCCATATGGAAAAGGTGCTGCCCACATAGAGAAGGTGTTGTTAACTCAGATTTTAAAGCAGAAATTCAAATTATTTGAAACAGCTAGATACAAATTAAAGAACTATAAAATTAAGGAACTCATCCTCATTCTTTAGAGTTTGTATCTCCATGTTTGATTAAGTGGCCCACATTATGGGGCCAGTGTCCCTCATTTTACCACATTTTCAGTGTCAGCATTTCACATTTTAGTCCAAGAAGGTTGAGAGATATGCACAAATGTAAAGCAGTTTGTTCTCCATCTGAGATTTCAGTTCATCTGCATAACCCCCGTCACCACTATCATCAGTGTGTGTGAGACAGTAATATCCACAGCAGTTATTTATTTTTTTTACTTTGTGTCTCCTCCTCCTCCACTGACTGGTCCCATCCACCACCCCCACAGCCCCATTATCCCGGTGTCCACTGGAATCCACCTCATGGCTGTGAGATGCCAGCTGGCTAGGTGCAGAGCCCATGAGGAAACTGGCTTCATCCTGCCAGTTGGCTGGATTTTCTTCCTCCATTTTCCCCCTCCTCAAGTGCAGTGGGGCAGTGTGCAATGATGCCAATGGCTGAGCCATGAATGCTTCCATGTGAGGCACTCTGGGCATCCGCTCTGGCTCCACCTCTTTCATCTCTGGAGCTGGTGCACCAGCTCCCAGCTGCTACTAGGGGCCAGGCATGCATCAGTCTCCAGGCCCACCCCTCCCCAAGGAAGGAGAGCTGTCCACCATATCCTCAATCCTCTGCTTCCCCAGTCAATCCCCAGCCACCTACTCGCACCAGAAACAAGGGTCGGCAACGTGACAAGAGGTAAGGCAGTGATGCCTCAGCCCATCATGTCTCTGGGCCAACCCTTCCACAACAGTTTGTGATGTTACATACAGATGAGCATGACTTCTGCAGAGGCAAAAGCAAGAGAATGAGAAGAAGTCAGAGACACAAGTATCTGTTTTCATGCATAGGGTATGTCTAGGTAATAAAAAAGAACAGAAATAAATACTGCAATTAGCAACATGTAAAGACTGAATTGTGTTTGAATATTATATTTTTAAAGAATATCATATTTTTAAGTTTTCCAGGTTATGGACAGTAACCGACTGGCATGGACCGTTTCAGCTGATACTGTGACTGAAATTCATTTCACAAATTGTCCACATATTTCCTGGAAAACTCCTAATATTCTTTCTACCCCCACCCTTAACTTCCTATTAATATCCACTATATTCTCTCATCTTTTTATGCTATATATGTAGTAGCTCTATTTCAGAAGGAATAATTCATTCCTCAGTTCAGTTAGCACCTCTCAGACTTCTTTTTTCCATTTGCAACTCTGTCTAAAAACTACAGTATGTTAAATCGATCTTCCTATTTGGAACATGTTGCAAAAAACACACTCAAAAGAGTGGAACCTATAGTGTTTACACTATCATACAAAAGAACACAAGAGAAAAACAGTTTATTAAAATTATATAATTAATGTGTTTTAATAACTTGTTATTAGCATGGATCATTTGTCATCTGTATGCTCACCATTTCACCAATGACTGCACTGTATGTCATAACTACATAATCTAATACATGGGAGAGGAGATTTCACAGTGCCTGGTGACATCACAAAGACACTGTGTGCAGAAAAACATGATCAACAGAACGTAATAGAAACAGCTAAATGTTTAACTAAGAGTCTGTTGACATTTTATTTATTCAGGAGGACAGCCTAGCTGAGAGGCAACATCTCATTCACAGCAAAGTGATCGTGCTTCTGCCCATTTTAAAGCTGGGCAAACTAACGCACAGACAGGAGCATTGATTTGTTCACTGAATCTGTGCCTTTGACAGAATCCCAAACTTGGTTACCATGACTCGTAATTTTATTGATGCATCACATGCTATTTTTACTTATTTATTTATGTCTTTGATAACCTGGTAGGTGCACTGATCCAGAGGACCATTTTTAATTACAGCCCGGGCCACGCAGTGGCAACAAGAGTACATATACATTCAGTACATACAAGATACAGTACAATGTGGCAGAACAGACAGTGTAGGCTACATACAATAACAGTAGTTTGGTTTCCATACAGTTTGTGCTGCAAAGCGTGTTACATACAATAACAGTTTACAGTTACAGAGGTGCAGGATTCCAATGCAGTAGCAGCAACAATACACTGGGCAGTATCAGGCAGTGTAACACTTTCAACATTTACACTGCATGATTTAGATTCAGACAGATCACCACTTTCACTGCATGGTTTAAGGTCAGAGCCAGGGCATAAAGGGGGTATGATTAAGCCTAGGGTGCCATTGGGATGCTGAGGAGTGGAGACAGGGACTGGGTAGTCTTGGGACAGAGAGGGAAAGGACAGAGATGAGGAGAAGGACAGGTAAAGGAGGAAGTAAGTGCTGTTTATTCATAGGGGAGCATAAGGAGTGTGTACTCCAGCATCTTTGCATGATGCAGTGAAAATTTGCAGTCATGAGGAGCCAAGCTTTCAGGTTTTTTTTGAAAGCCTGGTGGGTGACTGATGAGTAGACAGACAGAGGGAGCTTGTTCCTTAGGGAGGGAGCTGTGATTGAGAAAGCTTGAATTCCCATTGTAGTGGTGGCATGGGTTACTTCTAACGGGGTGACTGAGAAAGTCCTGAGATTCCTTGGGATGACTCTATCTGTCAGTAAGGGTGAATACAGGGACTGGTGCTGGATTCGGAATGAGTTTTCCACCAGATAGCCCCTGGCATAGTCAAAGTGTCTATAGCATAGCAGTGTCAGTGGCTCAGTAGGTAGCACACTCGCCTCGGAGGCCGGGAGATCAGAGGGCTGTGGGTTCATTCCCACATCTGGCACTTGAGTTAATATCCCAATACCGACACTGTAGTGCAGCATGAGATGGGTGCTGCACTTCTGATGTGCCGTCTTTCAGATGAGACATTAAAAACTGAGGTTCCATCTGCCTGGATTGGTGGTGGTTATATATCCCATGGCACTTATGGAAAAAGAGTAGGGGAATTTTTTAGTAACAAAACTTCCAGAAAAATAAAACATATACATTGTTAATACACAATAGTACATGAAATGAAACTCAAAACCCAAAAAGAAAAAGGAAACAAAGCTAAAAATAAAAAAAAACAAAGAAATAAGCATAAAAAATCAGACCTAGATGATACAGAAAAGAGCTCATGTAACAGGAATGTCATTATCCTTCACCCAAGGTAGATTTCTCCAATTTGACATTAATTGGGCTTGATGACATCTGCCCCTTTCATATTTATAAATATATATCAATAATTCAGATGTTATCTTTTGTAAAAGTTCTTTATATGAAAAACCTTTTTGTTGTAAAGTAAAAAGACACCTGTTTTGCCAGATAAACCATTTAAAGACTGCAAAAATAACATGTAAGGTGCCAGTATCCCATTTTTCCCAATGAACAGTATAAGAACCATAAATGAGAACATCATAAGTAACAAATTCAAAAACTGGTTCATTCCAACTAATGGCAACATAACTCCAAAAGTTGGAAATATATGGACAGAAGAAAAATAAGTGATGCATTGATTCAAGAACTTGAAAGCAACCAGGGCGGGAACAGTAACGATCTTGCAGCTGTTTATGAAACTGATTGCCTTTGACATTCGGCTTTTCATCACCACATAACCAGGTAACATCCTAGAGTTTAGGAGGAATCCTGGTATGAGCAATTAAGTTCTGTACCGACAAAAGCAGTTCTGCAGGACATTTTAGAAATAACAAGGATTCTGAAAAACAGGACTCTAGTACAGAGTGATATAAAGATTTTTTGCTTTTGAAAAGTATCCAATCACTGGATATTTTCCACTGTCGTAATTTGAGGAAAAATTTGCGTTGATAGGGTGGAACCGTAGAGGAATTAGTAAGACGTCCCAGCTTACCAGATACCCAGTCGGTATACCAAATCCTCTTTAAGGTAAGACCAGTCCATATTTTGGGAAATAGTTTTAACAATGGCAAAAAGTTAGTAAACAAGAATTGACAATAAAAAAAAGAGCAAGGGATTTATCATGTTTAGACTGCCCCGGGACACTGGCAAGTATAAAATATTGCGTTTAATGGGATTGAGACGGCTACTCCAAACTGCTTGAAAAAAGACACTAACTAAAGTTGCTTCCCTTTGTTTAGGTGGGGGAAAAATATTACTCAAAAATAAAAATATTGGAATTAAATAAGTATGTATCAAGTGGATATGCTTGAGTTTGGAAAACTGCCATTTATTCCAATTCTGTACAATCAATTTACCTTTCTGCAATTGAATATCCCAGTTATAGACTGTCGGTGTAGAAAAACCCCAAAAAATACCTAAAATCTTGATGGGTGTCAAAGTAAAACGGATATCGCACATAAGAGATTGGTCGGGGACAGCCCCACTTAAATCAAAACCCAAGCATTTAGGCACATTTAAGGACATACCAGAGAGAGAACCAAAGGAGTGGCACAAATCCACAACCAAAGGGACAGAACAAGCAGTGGAGGTGCAAACGCAGATATCATCCACATAAGCAAGGGCTGAAAAGGGGATAGAAACTCCGGGTACATGAATAGGGGGTATTAAATTGTTCAAAGTGCACAACAAAGGGTCTATACTATATATGTATAATAATGGACCAAGTGGGCAACCCTGCCGAACACCTTGCTTTACTGGAAGCATAGGCCCAAGAAGCCCATTAAGCAAAGGGGATACTGTTGCTGTTTTATGTAGTTTCTGTAACCAAAAAACAAAAGTAGATGGAATACCATAATGAAGTAAAGTGAGCCACAGAAAGTTATGATTCATGGAATCAAAAGCCCTTTGTTGATCTAAGGGTAAAATGAAGCCAGGTAAGTCTAGTGAAGTAGAACTACCAAAAATCCCTCAGAAAAATAGCAACTGGTCTATAAGAGATCTATTAGGAAGTGCACACGACTGTGCTGGAGAAATTAGATAGGAGGATACAGTCAACAGTCTTGTAATTAAAATTTTCATCAAGAGTTTCAAATCAACATTCAATAAGGTGATAGGTCTCCAGTTGGAAAGGAGTTTCTTGTCACCTTTTTTGAATAAAAATACAGTGTTGTTCTACCTTGCCTGGATCAGCACTGTTTTGAACAATTTCTAGCCTACCACAAAGGCTTGCATTGGACTGCTGCACCAGAACCCACCCAACGACAGCTTGACTCCTGGCCCTGCATTGATGCCATCAGTCCCAGCAAGTGGGGGGCCACCAGAGGGTAGGAGGCATGGCCTGTGATATACTTAGTGGGCAGGGCTCCCTAGCTTTAAAAACACTGCTGCATCACCATCAGTATAGCGATGTTTTCTACTGTGCCTTCATCAGCCCTATTTTGAACTGTTTCCATCCTACAAAAGCAGCCTGCATTGAACTACTGCACCAGAATCTGCCAGATGCAGCTTGACTCCCAGTCCTGCACTGACCCCATCAGCCCTAGTAAGCAGGAGGCTTACCAGGGGGCATGAGGTGCAGCCAGTGATATCCTTAGGGGTGGAGCTCCCTAACTTTAAAAGCACTGATGCTCCAGCAGTTGTCAATGGAGTGGCTACCCACATACGTGGCTCCTGCTGAAGTGGTGGGAGCCTCCAGAGGGAGGTTCACAAGGCAGGCTCTGAAGGGGTGGGAGCCTCCAGAGGGAGGTTCATGAGGCAGGCTCTGGAGGAGGCCATTTAAAAAAATTGTAAGGATGCTTTCATCTTGCTGGAGACCTGGTAGGGAAACAAAAATGGTTAATTGTACAAGGGTTGAAAATGGTACATATTAATATATTTAACCTCCTTCCTAAAAAAAAAAAAAAAAAAACATGAATTGGAGGTATGGATACATACTTATTTCCTAGATGCAATGCTAATAACTGAAATCTGGTTAACACCTAAAGTGTATGAAAATTTAGTTGGAATAAGAGGCTACAGATCACTTAGAAGACACTGCATGGGGAAAAGGGTGGGGCTATTATCATTTATACAAGAGAGCAACATAGCTTAAGGGAGCTAAAGAAAAAGGTATTTCCATCTCACTGTGAAAATGTGTTTATTGAACTATTACTGGAAAATACAAGGAAATTAATCATTGGATGGGCATAAACCCCCCTTAAAGAAAAAACACAGGGAATAGAACCATTAGTAAAATTATTGGGCAAGTTTAATAACAAGGAATTGCTACTATGAGGTGAAATAACACTGAAATGGCTGGCATCAGAAGTAAGTACATTTTTCAAATGTACTTCAGAAAGTGAATTTCAGTCAAATGGTAACAGCGGGGACTTGGACAAATAATTGAACAGGTGTGGATTCACGGAACTACTTGGTACTATTAAATAATTCAAAAATCAATAAAGCTTTGGGGACATTATCAAATTTGATCAGTGACCACAAGCCCATTTATTGTATATGACATAACAAAAGATAAAATGGGCAGGGCAGAGTGGTTACAGCTAGAGCAATAAATGAGAAAATAATTAGTCACAATAAAATTGGACTTAAGAGAGATGAATTGACAATTGCTGGATAATATGTTGCCTCAAATGAGGCAGTAGAATATTTCCAGGAAAAATACAATAACATCATTAATTTTAGAGCTCGGCAGAAAAAGAAGAGGGTAAGAAGTGAACAAAATAAGTGGCTAAAGTAAAACTACACCCTTATATTGTAAATTGTATTCATTTCCATGTCAAAAGACAACTTTTTCCCTGTAGTTGTTAGGCATATATGTGATTGCTTTTGTTTGTTTTCATTGTTCATGCTAATCTAGAGATGCAGTGAAATAAAATGTTGCCGACGAAATTGAGGTGAAACAAATAACATTTACAAGATAGGAGGGTGCAGGTTTCCTTTAATTGGGATATAATTGACAGTATAAAAGCTAGAGATGGCAAACTGATACAGTAAAAATGCACAGATAGGGAGGGATTATTGGGTTCAGTATTGAGAACTATGTAACAACTGTAAAAAAATAGCAGTAGATTTTATATTTTGGGTGTCCTTCCCCATTTGCTCAGGGAGCCCTTACAGAATATCAAAAACAAATAGCAAATGCTTAAATATAACATCAGTAGCATATCAATAATAATATACACAAATACACATCAATTAAGATTAAAACTGGATTGTCAGATATAACTTCTCTGTTAGACCTTAAGGGCTTGTGCAAACAGAAAGACTTTAGGATGTCTTGTGAAAATCATCAAGAAGGGAAACTTCTGCCAGTACCCAGTCAATGCGTTAAACAAAAAGTGACAAAGAAGGTGAAGGTTGATATGTTTTTTTAAAGAGCAGCTGTCTAATTTTACTAATAAGAAAACCTTCTAGGGGTGGGGTGTTGTTGATCCCGAGCATGGTGGAAGCAAGAAATTACATCTCTGCAAATTTTCCACTTAAGAATAGTAAAAACTGCATTTTAGACACTGTTTTAATTAAATTGGACCATCAGAGCAGATTCCTGACCATTCAATTAGGTGATATAGGGAATCCTAGGTATGATAAAGCTGCAGGAGGTCTGGAACAAGGAAAAGGTGCTGGCAGGGCCCAGACCTTGTGGTCTGGCCCAGAAGATTTAGCTATGACTCCCTCTGGTACTCACGAGTCTCTCACGACATTGGGGCTAAAAATGCAAACCCTAATTAACTCTGTGGCTAACCTTTCTAAGAAGGTGGATTCCTTCAATAGCCGGGTGGTAATATTAGAATCTTTGGTGAATTGTCTAAAGTCGGATTTTGTGGAGGTAGCTCAAAGGGCTGATTCTGCCAACGGAGCTACCATATTGATGACTAAGGAACTACAACATGTCCGCATGAGGTTTGAGACATTGGGGAACCAAATCAGGAGTGCTAACATACATGTATTAGGCTTGCCCGAAGGCTTTGAAGGAGACCATCCAATCAAGGCAATCCAGGAATTTCTTACCAAAAAGCTGCTGGTTATGGGTCAAGATCCAATTACGGGCATACAAAAAATTTACAGAGTTATCCCCGTGGCCGACAACAGTCAGAAGAGCCTTGAACCTTGATGATTGTCCCCTCTGGAACTGGTGTGTGAGACAGAATAATGGCATTGGCTCACAGGGCAGGTCCGTTGATGATGGAGGACCATCCAATTTACCTCTTCCCAGATCTAAGTTTTGCAATGTGGCAATGCCACAAGAAGTTCGACATGATCAGGCAAACTCTGAGAGAGGCTGGTACTGTACACATTATCATTTTCCCAGTTCACCTTCACATAGTCTACGAGGAAAAGGTCTATTTATTTGGGGATCCTGTGAAGGCTGGAAAATGGGCTACAAGATTGGTCGTGAGGTCTGTGAGTACCCCCGAAGATCCTAATGTGGACACCTGAAGGGACTGTGAGGATCTGCTGTGAATGTTTCCTTGATCATTGATTGAACAATCTCTGAAGACAGTTATTAGGCTGTTAATTCAATGTTTTGTAATATAATGTTATTATGGGAGGTGGATTAGTTTGGTGGATGGGCTAATTATATTATCCCTCCTAAAGGTTTCTTGCTCCAAATACATGGTTACAAAATTTTATTTTTCTAGTTAACTTAGGTATAATGCATGGCGCCATATGCTCTTTTTGATCGCGGTCTTTTGGGACTAATGCTGGACATTCCTATTTTCTTAGCAAATGCAGTTCTGCTCTTGGGCTGCCTTACTCAGCAATAATACAGGATGGTAAATCTTTTAGTTTTGTATTAATTATAGCAACACCCCTTATGTGGTAACTCAATATGGCAAATGCACATTTTTACTTTTATTAAGGGACTTGTTCCCAATTGAAAATGCTGCTGTGGTCTGTTTGCTATATGCTTGCTCAATGATATGTCATTGGAAAATAAATAAAAATAAAGTAATAAAAAAAAAAGAAAAGAAAACCTTCTGGGAAGGGTTAAACAATTTAACTAAACTAAACCACAGAAAAGAGGTGATATGAAAACCTTCTTAATGGAGAGTAAGACAATAACTCTAATGGCTGGATGTTAGGGTTATAGGACATAAAGAACAAAGGCAAGTGTACAGTAAGGGTGTTGCTGAAATATAAAATCATTTACTTTTACTTAATGTACTAATAAAAAGTTCATGCAGCTTGTGTAGAATTATGTTGTTAAAAATGTTGTCTCAGTAGCCCATCCATCTTAATTCTACATTTGCCAAATCTCCTCACCAGCTCTGTACCCCCCCACAAAAAAGCACCACTAATGCTCATAAAAACTTCCTAGTGTCCATTATAAGCAGTGTTTCTGTCCACTATAACCAGAGCAAAATGTATTGCATTTGATATATTTGGTTTGGTAAATCAGTTTTGTGCACTAAAACCTATTGTCCATTACTGCAGTGCCCATTATAAGTGGATTGTACTGTACTTAGAAAAAAATTATATATTAAGAGTGGCTCAGCATGGCTTCAGGAGGGAATGTAGGATCCTGGTCAAAATGTTTTGCTACATCCTGAAAGATGATTTTGCAGTCCCTGTGTGAAATCACCTCTTGGCCAGGAGTTGAACATTTTCTCTGCCCTAGTTCATGAGGTGGGGTCATGAGAAGGCTATGTTGAACATTTGGTGTAAAACTGTTAAAAAACAACACAGTTATGAGCCTACATTGAATTTTGGAAATGCAGGCTCATAACTTTGGAAATATTCAATGTTTTTTACCCCAAATTTTCAGCATAGCCATTTCTTTACAGCAACTCATGACTGTGATGGCTTTCATTTTTCAACTCCTGCCCAAAATGTGTTTTTGCATCTCAAAAGCAGAGTTCACAGTCTCTGCATGAAATTACCATTAGGTCAGGAGTTGAACATTTTGTCAGCCCATCTGCATGAGGCAGGGTCATAACAAAGATAATTTGGTGTGACAATATTACAAAACAACTCATTAATGACCCCACATTACATTTTGAGAACACAGGCTCCTAACGTTAATGAATTTCAATATTTTTACCCTATATTCTTTACCTGCAGCCCTATTGGCTCTGGCCAGAATTTGTTTACCTAAATGAATACTCTGTTAAATAATACCTATTATGGAGCAATTTCTTTATATAACATGAATAAACACTTTATTGCTGATAATATCTCAAAA
This sequence comes from Neoceratodus forsteri, assembly GCA_016271365.2. Taxonomy (NCBI): domain Eukaryota; kingdom Metazoa; phylum Chordata; order Ceratodontiformes; family Ceratodontidae; genus Neoceratodus; species Neoceratodus forsteri. Next base: position 126,838,220 of record CM057455.1, read on the forward strand.
CCCATTGATACTGCACTGTTATCAACAAACACACATGTTCAAAGTAGCCTGAAACTTTTATTAATAATGCATAATCTTGACACATGCAAATATCAGTGACACAGATACAAACACAAACACAAATACAAACACAAACACAAATATAAACACAAACACAAAAAAAAAAATATACAAACACAAATATAAAAAAACAGTTTCTTGCACAGCTCTAATTTAAGCCACAACTAGCACTAGGCTCAGGAAATGATGGAGGATGGGTCACAGGACTGCTGGGCATTCATTTCACTTTGTCTATAACTAACTGGGATTGTGAGGTGTCAGTGCACTGGACAGCTCTCTGTGTAATGCCTGCATGAATACAATGGCATGGAGACACTCTGCAAACATGGCAATGTCCACATAATGACATACAAATGGTTTCTTAGGGCCTTGTGTACCTTGTGAGGACACTAGGACATTACAACGTAGTACCTTGAATATAATACCCCGCAGCAAATGCACCAATGCATTTAGGATGCACTGGGCCCCTTTGCTCCTGGGTGTGTTTATGGCTAGCAATGGGCTCTGGACAGTGCCATGGGCACTTTGTGTATTGGTCCCATAGCCCTATATATATGCCCACATGTACTCTGGATTTTGGTGCAGTGCGTGAACAAACATATCTTCATTAGGTCAGTGTTGTAGTTAATACAGGGCACCATACTCTGTGCTGCACAGTCAGACACACTTGAATATGTGGCCCTGTGTAAAACCTGTTGCTGATGTCTATACAGGTTTAATTTTTGTTGCCCACACTCACTTTCCCTATTAGGTTTTCTCTGGTGTTTAAATCTGATCGCAGTAAAATGATATAGCACTTTGGGAAAAATATGCAGCCTAATAATCCGGCACTTGAAGCCAAAATAGCGAATATCTCAACTGCAACCATGTACTTCCCTGTTGTACTAAGGTAAGCCGGAATGAAAGAAACCCAGACACTGGCAAACACCAGCATGCTGAAAGTAATAAACTTGGCCTCATTGAAGCTATCTGGTAGAGTCCTTGCAAGGAAAGCAACAATGAAACTCACAATGGCTAGAAAACCCAGGTATCCCAGCATGCAATAGAAAATAGTGATGGAGCCTTCATTACACTGAAGGATGATCTTGCCATCTTGAGAGTTCATATTTTGCTCTGGGAATGATGGAGAATTAGCTAACCAAATGATACATATAATAACTTGAAGCAGAGAGCAGCAAAGGATGATTGTAATTGGTGTTTTCAATCCAACCCATCTTCTTAGCTTGCTGTTGGGTACAGTGGCTTTGAATGCAATGACAACTGTAATGGTCTTTGCCAGAATGGAAGACACACAGATGGAAAATATGGTTCCAAACCCAGTCTGGCGCAGCATGCAACTCACCTTCTTGGGCTGACCAATGAACGTGAGCGAGCAGAGGAAACACAAGCAGAGAGACAGTAAGAGAAGATAGCTGAGTTCACGATTGTTGGCTTTTACTATTGGAGTGTCACTGTTCTTAACAAACAAGCCCAGGATGGAGGCACTGGTCACTGAGAGGCAAACAGCAAAAAAAGCCAAAGATATTCCTAAAGGTTCTTCATAGGAGAGAAATTCCACAAGTTTTGGGATGCATTTGGTGTGTTTCTCATTGTGCCACTGATCTTCTGGACATTTGATGCATTCTCTGGCACCTAGTAAAAATAAACAATGTTGGTTACATTGAGCATGTTAAGTATAAACAATGAACTGTACTATATCCACCAATTAAATTTGTTAAGAAACTTGCACACGTTGCTCACTTTTTTTGCCTGCAGCCTATTTCAAATAATAATTCTTGTTGAATACTATGACATGGTTGGTAAAACCCTGTCCCATTTATTGTACAGAGAGAATTAAAAGAAAGGGGGCCAGATATTCAAAACTTTGCGCTGGGCAAAAACCATTTGTGCAGGTTTAGCACGGGATTAGCGCGGGTCTGCCATATTCAAAAGGCCAAATAGTGCAGGCAAACTGCATTAGAGCCGGGCAAAATTATAATGTATGCAAGGGGCAAACTGACATGAATACAGGCGCAATGCTATATTCAGCTACTAGCGCGCGCTAAGTGGTTTCTGCGACTCAGCGCGACACTTAGTGGTGCACATTACCCGCCAGGAAAAGCTGGTCTTAATCTGGGCAATCAGCTCTGCGACATTATGGCTTTCGCGGTGTGTTTGCGCGGGTTTAGCGGGTTTTGCGCGACCCTAACAAATAAATATGACACATAGATAAAGCCAAACATAGAGGAAGCATGCTGCTAACTGATGGCATCACAATGATGCCATCATCTGCCACCAGTCCCAGCCATGCCAGGCAGTAAGTGGTGACCCTGCCACCAGTGGACAGCACGGCAGTGTGGCCATACAGCACACACCTGTGGACCACACTTCCGTGGACACCAACAGATGCCAGCACACACATGCAGCACTGTGGGCATGGAGGATGTTGAGGGGAACATATACGGGTGGCGAGGCTGTGCTACAGATCAGGTGTGGCCACAAGGCTGGGACACATCATGCAGTGTACATGGGTCAGTATTGGGAATACCCCAACACCAGTGTGCCTTTCGGATAATATATGCCCCCCGCCACATACCTCACAGCTGTACAACTGCCATAGCACACAAAGCCAGAAATGTACATGTCACTGTGAGCATCCATGCCACAGGTGCAGCATCTGTGGGTCACACAACAGCATAACAGTAATGTCCAGTGTCAGAAAACATCCGCAGGTTGGGCTGCTCACTGTGTATAGTGCAGTCATCATCACTGCCCTACACACCATAGGCATTGCTGTGTCCACGCACTACTGACCCCCTTGCTACTGTAGTTTCTGCTGTGCACTGTAGCATGCACTACAATGTGACAGTGGCATGCAGCACCATCACCACCTGTGCCTATGGTGTCCTGTCCCCTGGGGTATAATATGCTATGCTATGCTGTACTGTTTACATGTAGCCTGCAGCTATCATCATGCACTGCCAGACTGACCTACAGGTGGAGCTGCGGTTGGACCTGGTCAGCCCCTGTACTTCCAGACTGACCTACAGGTGGCTCTGTGGGACTCTGCAGTAACGCTGGGCAAACTGCATGCAAATCAGGGTATAATGAGATACTAATCTGGTTGTTTGCCCAGAGACTAAGTAAGTAGGCTCATTTGCATGGCACTTTTGAATATGGCACATTTTAGCCCCGGGCAAACGTGTTTGCTCGGGCTAACTGTTATCTGCCGCTAATGTCGCTTAATGTGTTAGCGCAACAGTACGGGAATATTATACAGTTTTGATCACTGTTCTTTCACATCTGCTGCTTCCTGCAGCTGTACTGAGTCCATGCATTTGCTGGCACACACATTGGCCACGTAGTTCGCCTGTACCTGCCCTCATGTTGCTGTGTACTGTGTTGTTGTTGTGGGTTGCACTTCCTGGTTGCTTTATTCAGTGCTGTCTTATTCCAGGGCTGTTTTGCCCTGCACTCCCAGACCAGTTTGCATGGCCTCATTACCATGCCATATTCGGAAGCTGCTTGCCCTGGGCTATTCCTTTTGAATATAGCGTGCTCTGTGCTCCGGGCTAAGTTTGCCCGCTGGGCAGTGCTAATTTTGCCCCGGGGCAAAGTTTTGAATATCTGGCCCAGGATGTTTTTTTGTCCTGTCCTATTCTGCCTCTTGTCTATCTCTTGCCTGTCTTATTGCCAATCACATTTTTATGGCTACAGTGGGTGGAGCCTGCAGCTGTTTTGCAGTAACTCTAAAAATGAGCTACTGGATTGATATCATGGAACGCTTCCATTTTGGAGTTGCAGAACGATCATTCCACAACTCAAAAATGGTCCACCATGAGTGCTCTATTTCTTTGGCTGGCTGTCATCGAGGAATAGGTCAGGAAGCATAAGGAAAACCAGGAGCAGTTGTAGAAATCACCAAAAAATATTTATTTACAGTAGTAGTAACGTAGAAATAAACTTGTTCGGTGTAACTATTTACAAAGGAGAAATAAAAAAAAAATCTTCCTTCGGTCTTTGTGAGTCCCTTTTGCTTCTAATCTCTCTTACAGTTGAAGCTTAGCTCCTTTATACGTCATTTCAAACACCACTCTTAATTCAAGCATCCTGTTTCTTGCAAAGAATTCTTTTCTCATAAGTATCAGGCAGGATGAACACACTGTGCTTGCTGAGGCCTCTTTTGTAGCTTTTTGCAAAAGACTGGAAGATTTGCATTCAGGTTACCTCTTGAGTTTACAATAGCTTTTACAATTATCTTAAAATATAATTATATGCATTTCAGTAGTAATGCTTTATCTTTTCCAAACACAAGGGATCCCAGTATCAGTTACATTTTCATACAACAATTTGCACATATTTTTATATAAGCAGATCTAGATATGTAAGGGAGAAAAACTGACAGCAAGAGAGAACTGACAGACAGACAGAGGTGGGGTGATGAAATCCAAAGTCTCACAGGAAAATTGGGTTGTGCAACTAGACAGAGGAGATACAAAAAAGGAAAGAATAGATTTTTGCATTTTAAACACTTTCTCCATAAAAAATGGGACAGGGTCCTTTTCCACCCTGTCACACTGGCAGTACAGGGCACAGTCTGCCATGTCCAAGATGGCCACTGGAACCCAGTGTGCATGTGTGAGTTGTTGCATAGGAACACTGAACTCCTGTGGCCATCTTGGACATTTATTTATTTATTAAATTTTGTTAACTGAGTAAGCCCACTGGGCCCTGAAGGTCCCTTTTTCAGGGGTGACCCGGGGTTAGTTACACATAATTTTGCACATACAGGCAGGTAATACAGTGTAGGACATATCATGCAGGCTTACATAGACAGTATACAGTTTTTGTGGAAGAGGGCAGTAGGAACATTACATTACTGGATACAACAATACAGTGCAGGACATATCATACAGGGTATAAAGACAGTAAACAGTTTATGTCGAAGAGGGCACTTGATACATTACATTACAGAATACAGCAGTGACAGCAGATAGATGTGGGGTGGTAAATGCTTTAAGTGTACACAAGAAGTTCTGCATAGGACAATGTACCAGTCTATGCAGTCATTAGTCGATACCCTTAGAGGGGAATAGTTTATGCAGTCAATAGTTGATACCCTTAGAGGGGAGCAGTTTTGTATTAACACAACTGACACAAGATGAGGCAGGCTAACCATCGGAACAGGGGCAGGGACTAAGGTTAAGGAGGTGAGTGCACAGTCCCTTTTGAAATATGGCTAGGGCTAGGGTGGGTGCCTCCTGAATGTGGCTGGGGAGATTGTTCCATGATGCAGGGGCTAGGTGAGCAAAGGATTTACTCCCAGTGACAGAGCTGGCCATGGGAATTTCCAGTAGATTTTTGCTCAAGGAATGGAGTGGTCATCTGGTCCACTTTGGGGCAAGTAGTCCTATCAGCCCTGCTGGGGGTTGAGCATCGAGAAGCTTGTAGGTCCAGCTTAATAGGGGGTACTGGAGCCTGTTGTTCAGGGAGGGACAGTTGAGGGCTGTGAGGGTTTCACAGTGATGGGTCCTCGAGTGGGATTTGGATGCAAAGCATGCAATTTTGTGTTATAAGGTTTGTAGTCTATAGTGGTCCAATTTAGAGATGCCGAGTATGATGGGGGCTGCATAGGTTAAGGTAAAGAGAAGGATGCTTTGTGGCATTGCCAGTCTAGTCTCTGGTATCATGTTGTGGCTTAGACGATAGAGAAGGCCCAACTTTTGGTGGATGCTTTTTATTACTAGGTCCACATGGGGCTTCAATGTGAGCCCCTGATCTAGTGTGAGGCCAAGATATTTGACAGATTGTACTACCTCAGTTTTGGAGACAGATATGGTAGTGAATGGAAGAAGGTGGGCCCAGGAGGGACCCAGGGATTTTGGCCTGAACAGTATCACTTTTGTCTTAGTGGGATTAAGGACCAAGTAATTCTCAACTAGCCACGTCTCTGCCTTGGTGAAGTCTGCTTGGAGCAGGGGTCTTAGGTCAGATGGATGAGCCCCAGTTCTATAGAGTACTGCATCATTAGCTTACTGTACTGTGGAGCTGCCCCCACAATGGCAATGGAGGTCATTTATGAATAGGGAGAACAACAACAGGCCTAAGATTGAGCACTGTGGAACCCCCTCAGTTAAAGGTAGGGGTTCGGAGGTGACCCCTCTCCACTTGATCTGTTGAGAGCGGTCAGTGAGATAATTATGGAACCAGTTGTGGGAGTGCTGATCAAGTCCAAATTGGCTAAGCTTTGTTGGCAGGCATGGGTGATCTACCAGGTCAAAGGCCTTGGAGAGGTCGATGAACACAGCCCCAGAGGGGGTACCTTTGTCCAAGGCAACCAGGACATTGGAAGTAAATCTAATGAGGGCAGTGTCGGTCCCATGCTTTTGTCGAAAGCCATGTTGTGAGGAGGCCAAGAGCCTATTAGCTTCCAGGTAGTCCCTTAGTTGGCAGTATAGTAGCTGCTCCTGGATCTTTGACAGGTGGCATAAGATGGAGATGGGTCTATAATGGCCTATCATTTCCCTAGCTCCACCCTTGTGAATTGGGACTACATGGGCCTGTTTCCATAGTATTGGTACTGTTTCTTCATGCAGGGATCTGTTTATTAACAGAGCTACCAGTAGGGCAATGGCTGGGGCAGCAGCCCTAAATAGCCTAGGGTCCAGTCTGTCAGGTCCAGGTGATCCATTAGGTTTTAAGGATTGTAGGAGGGGCAGCACTTCTTTGTCTCACACTGTCTGCAGGTGAAAATGGGAAATTGGAGGGTCCAGAGATTCAGTGGCCGGAGGGTCCTGAAAGCAATGTGGGGGGCTGGATCGGAATGCCCCCTGGTCATTGAAGAAGAGATTGACGGCTGAGGCAGTCTCCCCTCCATCCATAAGAGTTATGTCATTACTGATTATGTTACCTTTCTGGGGTATAATTGTACCTTTTAGCAGGGAGTTGATGCTAGACCAGAAGGACTTAGGGTCAGATAGGGTTCACCGCTGGAGGGATTTTATGTAGTCCCTTTTGGCTGATCTGGAGATGTTTTGGCACTGGTTCTGCAGTGATCTATAGGCAGCGAAGTCTGCAGGGCTAGCAGAGTTCCTTGCCTTTTTCCATGCCTTGTCTCTTGCTATCATCAGCGATTTTATCTCACGTGAAATCTATTTGCAGCAATGGCCTTTAGCTCATCTCCTCCTAACTGGAGCATGTAGGTTGGCCACTGCAGAGAAGGTGCACTGGAAGTACTGAGCAGCATTGTCAGTACTGCCTAGGATTCTAATCAGTGACCAGTCAGTATTTCTCAAGGATCTCTGGAAGGCCTCAGCAGAGAATCCAGAGAAGCCCCTGGCCACTAGGCAGACTGTGGATGCATGCGCGATGAGTCGCGCATGTGCACTGAAGTCCAGTGGCCATTGTGGACATGGTTGACAGTGCCAGGTTACACCATGACTTGAAACCTGGATGCAGCCATATGGGCTCTGGCCAGAGTTTGTTTTATGTGTTACCTACAGTAGGAACTGACCACTCTGATGGTTCCAAAATTTCCCCCTGTTATCTCCCTTCCTTAATGTGCTGTTTCAATTCTCACTTTCATTCTCTGTGGTTAAAAAATGTATGTGACTCTTTATGTGCAACTGGAATTCCCTGGTTTGCAAATGTATATAATTTTATTGTTGAAATGATTGCAGAAAGCTATGTGGGATTATTAGAAAAGATGACAATCCAGAACTCAGGGGGTCGACCCTGAGATGCATTTTGACCTCCACAAGCCTGTTTACAGACTTGTCAACAGAAAACCAGCTCTGGGACAAAATGTACTACTTTGCTGTGCCCATTAAGAAGAGATATGCTCTTCAGGCTGGTCTCAGGAAGAAAAATGGCAAATATTTGATATGTTTTGTTGAAACAGGAGATGTGCAGTAAAGCCAGACAGAATGAAGTGCAGTGTCACAGGTTTTCTGCATGACAAATGGGATTAACTATCATTGAAATTGCATTGTTTGCTGTAGTAACTCTAATGCAGAATTCTGCAGAGTTGAGCTTCATCCTGATGGGCTTCACTGTAACTTTCAGCAACAGGATGTAGAGTTTGAACTGCAAGGCAAAAACATCTTATATAAACAGGGCAATGTTTTTTCCAAGGAAAGACTCAGATGGAGGACTGTTTTTGTTTGTACTGCATTTATGAAGAACTATTATGTGCAGTTTTATTTTTTTCTATGTAATGCTACTGATAATAATAAAATGCTGCTTAGAAGTTTTATAATGTCTTCCTGTCTGCCTGTGCTTCCTGGCTTATGTCTGTACCACAAATATCCTCCCAGTTCAGACACTGCCCACAATCCCTCTATAGCCAACAGGAAGCATCCTCTGTTTCCTGATCCACGCTAAGGATGAGGAGAGTGGATCAGGTTCAGTTTGGCTTCAGTTTGGGGTCTGAAAACTGGTTCAGCTTCACCGGTTTGGTCAAACCACTTTGACTCCACAAAAATAATTACTGGTATAGGGTAAAACAGGCTGAAAGTTAGGTTAAAAGCCTTGAGGATAGCAATGAACATGACTTACTGCAATTTACTTGTAGGCATACATCTGCTGAGCAATGCTATTCATGGTGTGACACAGTCTGCAAGTGTGTCCTGCTGTCATATGTATTATATTTCATATCTGTGTCATGTTTGTTCATGTATTCCATGGTAGCTGCCTTTTGATGACCATGTTAAAAAATTATGAATTGACCATGATCAGAGATGCAATACCAGCATGTCCATAACAAGGTTAAATTGCTGAACATGGGTAAACATGGTAGGAACATGGTAGTTAAAACATGATTAAACATGGTTCCAGCAGGGTTATTTAAAACTAGTTCTAGAATGCAGCTGCACAAGGAAATCATTCCTTGAGCTAGTGAAGCCAAAACAAGCAGACAGGAAAATAATACAAATGTTTTGTAGTTATCAGTTATAACCTTTTATTTCTAAAGTGTTTTTCTTCTTCCTTTTGCTCATCAGAACGTATTCTGTGAGATAACATTGTGCTGGATGTGTGGAATAGCTTTTATCCTGAGAGCTGACATATTTAACTCTACTACATCATCAGCATTATGACATCACTGACAGTGACATCACAGGTGGATGACCTGGTAGTCACTCACTTGCTGTTCCTAAGTAGCAGTGATGTCACAATCAGTGAGATCACAGTGCTGATGATGTAGTGTGGGAGTAGTAGAGCAAGATATGTTAGCTGCCAGGTGAAGAGCTGTTCCACACATCACACCTACTAACATCAGGTAGATAATCTTCTAATTAAACAAAGCGAAAAGAAAAAGTAACTCAGATATAAAAGGGAATGGTTGACTGCTTTTAACATGTAGTATTAGTTTTAGGCAGTACACTAGCTCTTTAACTGTGAAATAGTTCAAAAGTTATTCATTGACATAATTTTGCAGACTACAGAAACTGTAGCTGTCTTCTCCTTAAACATTTTATTTCATCAGGGAGGGTCGCCTCATTGCACATTTGACCATAGCACCATGTTTAACCATGGTTGGAAATGGTCGGCCATGTGCTTACTATGCTCTGTTTGCGGTTGATCACCCTGGTTAAAAGACATTGTTAGTCTGTCATGGTCAGAGTATGGTCATTAACGATAACTTTTTTAGGATAAATAACCATGCTCGATCATTACCATTCGGCATCAACTGGTTCAATGGACGGAACATATTCCTGTTAATGTTTTACTAAACATAAAACCCAGGCACTGGTAAAGCCGAGATACAGTAACATAGTAGTACTACTGTGATCGCAGTGATAGAAGTTATCATGAGTGTACTTTACAGGTTGTCAGCGTGGCATCTCTGGCTCTTTTTCTCCACTGGCTTACAACTTTTCAAAAGCTGTTTTATTTTATTTTGTGGTGTATCATGTTAAACCCAAACATGCACTGTTTGTCCCCCCCATTACCCTTTAGCAGATTACGGATACTGCCACATCAGCATCTCACCGCATCCAGAACATGAGGTTGAGTCTTGTGTTTCATCATCAGCTATAGTACCCTAAGTATATTTATTAACCTGATCACATCCAAATAGCACTACAGTGTTTTACAAACTGGTAAATCAAGGTTGTGGTGTGTGTGGGGGGGGGAGACTCTGCCTTGTATACCACTTGGTCACTCAAGTTCGAACTGCATTGTGTGTGCACTCAAAAAAAGAGAACTGCAAGCTTAAATGTGGAGTAAAACTTGGGGTAAAAATGTAAAGGAGCTTCCTTTATTACAAAATCAGGCAAATCTACCTTACTACTTGCATTCCCTTACTAGTACCTGAACTTGTTCAATGTGATTATACATACTGGTATCACCTATACAGTAAGGCATAAAATAAGTGGGTTAGCATAGCAATTTGCTGGCCAAAAAACATAATTTACTAATCAGGAAAGCGCAGACTTGACTAGTGGAAGTTACCAATCAACTGATTTGCCGCATTGAGTAAAAATCTCCCAATTAATTTTTGTTTATTTTTATTTATTTATTGTATCAGAATTGCAACCCTTTGAGTCAAAGACTCATTTACAAAGGCTCCTCATCATACAGAAATACAGTACGGGGCAGGTAATACATACAGTGAGTGGAACGACAGCCAACAGTGCATGAGACAAAACAAAAATGGACATCATATACAGAAAGTGTAGGCAATAGTAGCGAGATAAAGCTCCTTTTTTTGCATGAGACTGGCCTATACATGGTGGTATCTAAGTAGGAAGGAGAAACCAGTGATACATATATTACATTATACACAGAAAAATGTAAACAATAGCAGCGAGAAGAAAAGCTCAATTTGCAGGTGCTGGCTTATACATGACTATAGCTAAGCAAATTAGAGAAGTCCATAGATACATATACAGTGAGGGCAGTAGAGGTCACTTGGTTGAGGCAGGACCAGCAGGGAGCTGCGTTTTTTACAATTGCAGCTATGGGAGTTGAAAAGGTTGTTATGGAGGGCTGATTTAAACAGCCCAATTCTGTGTTCAGATGTGATACTAGAAGGGAGGGTCTTAAACCAAGTGGGGGCTCTGTACCAGAAGAACCTCTGTGCGAGGGATGTCCTGACCTAGGAACTAATAGTGTGGTTTTGGTAGTTCTTTGGGTGGAGACAGTAGGTGGGGAGGCGATGACCAACTTAGACAGACCAGGGTGGTCAAGCTGGAGTGGATTTTTTTGGGTGAGCAAACAGGTCTGGTAGAGTAGCCACTCATCACAGGAGAGGAGGTTTGACAAGAATATAGGGTACAAGTGTGGGTGAGCCTGTCAGCCCCTGTGAGTAGCTGACAGGCCTTGTTGATTGAGAGCTTGATGTTGCCCAGTGTGATGTTGTCATCTGCACTGTGTATCAAAAGTCCGTAGTCCACTAGGGATAGGACTGATGAGTTGATGGCAAATCTTAGCGCTTCTGGGGGAGACAGGCTCTGTGCCGATAAAGTAAGCCTATGTGTGTATTTATGGCAGTGCAGAGGGTATGGATGTGATTATGAAAGGTGAGGACAGAGTCGAAGACAATGCCTAGGTATTTGTATGAGATAACCTGCTCAAGAGGGTTGCGGGAGAGGGTCTGAATGGACAGTTCTGAGCCCTTGAGTTTGTTCTGATTGTGGGTGAAGAGCAGGGATTTTGTTTTTTTAAGGTTAATTATGATCCTGTGGTCAAGGAACCACTATTTGGTCTGTGCAAAAGAAGTTTGTAGAGCAAGCTGGAGTTGGGCAGGGTCAGGGTGGGATGCAAAGAGGACCACATCATCTACATAAAGAAGTATGTTTTCTGAGGAGGGGTAGGGCAGTGTGTTTAGGTAGAAGCTAAAAAGTAGTAATCCAAGAATACATAGATACATACATAGACAGTGTCGGCAGATAAGGGCCTATGGCCCACCCAGTCTGCCCATTTGAGCTTGTAAGTTCAGTTTGTTTTCCTAGAAGTCTGTTTCCCCTTACCCCTGACCTCTAGAATACCTTTATGTCTATCCCATGCATTCTTAAATCCCGTGATTGTTTCAGCTCCCGCCACTTCCTCTGGCAGGGTGTTCCACTTGTCCACCACCCGTTCTGTGAAGAAATTCTTTCTCATGTTTCTTCTGAATCATCCTCCCTCCAACTTCATCCCATGCCCTCTAGTCCTGGAACATCTTTTTCACTTAAAAATAGTGCTTTCCTGCACTCTGTTTCTCCCTGTGAGATACTTGTATGTCTCTATCATATCCCCTCTCTCCCTCCTCTCCTCCAGGGAGTACATGTTCAGTTCCTTCAACCTGTCTTCATAGGACTTGTGATGCAATCCATGCACCATCTTTGTTGCCCTCCTCTGAACCTTCTCTACCCTGTCTATGTCCTTACGTAGGTATGGTCTCCAGAACTGTACACTGTACTCCAGGTGGGGCCTCACTAGTGTCTTGTATAGCTGAATTATGACCTCCCTTTTCCTGCTGGTGATGCCTGCCTATACATCCCAGCATCCTATTTGCTTTACCTGATGCCTTGTCACACTGTTTCCCTACCTTGAGGTCATCAGAGATGACAACCCCAAGATCCCTTTCCTGCTTGGTGCATGCTATATCCTCACCCCCAAACTGATATATTGTGCCAGGGTTTTTGTGCCCCATATGCATTATCTTGCACTTCTTGGCATTGAATTTCAACTGCCAAACCCTTGACCATTCTTCAAGTTTCTGCAGGTCTCTTCTCATTCTGTCTACACCCTCTGGTGTGTCTATTCTGTTACAGAGCTTTGTGTCATCAGTGAACAGTGAAATTCTGCCTTCTAGATCCTGCGCAATGTCACTGATGAAGATGTTGAATAGGACCAGTCCCAGCACTGATCCCTGTGGTATCCCACTGGCCACTCTTCCCTCTGTGGAGTGACAGCCATTTACCACCACCCTCTGTGTCCTGCCACCCAGCCAGTTACCTACCCACCACACTACTGTCCTGCCCACACCCATATTCCCCGGTTTGTGTAATAGTCTTCTATGTGGCACAGTGTCAAAGGCCTTGCTGAAATCCAGATAGGCCATGTCCACTGCCCTCCCCTGATCCACCTCCCTAGTCACCCAGTCAAAAAATTCAATGAGATTGGTCTGACATGACCTCCCCCTGGTGAAACCATGCTGCCTTGGGTCCTGTAGTCCATTGACAACCAGATGTTCCTCCAATCTGTCCTTCAGAAGTGCTTCCATGATCTTTCCCACTACCGAGGTGAGGCTGACTGGTCTGTAGTTCCCTGCTTCCTCTTTGTTCCCGCTTTTGAATAAGGGGACTACATCTGCTGTCCTCCAGTCTTTGGGTACCTCCCCTGTTTCCAGTGAGAATAGAGCCTTGGGGGGACTCTGGAGTGGACCTGACAGGGGCTAGAGAGGACATTGTTGATTTTTACACATTGGGTTTGGGCAGTGAGGTAGTTGGTGACCCAGCTTAAAGGGCCTGGTTTGAAACCAAGTTGTGTGAGGGTGTTAATGAGAAAAGGGTGGCAGACCGTGTCAAAGGTCTTCAACAAATCACTGAAGACTGCACCAGTGAGGTGCCCTTTGTCCAGGGCAGATTGAAGGAAGGTGGAGAACTCTATAAGGGCAGTTGTGGTACTGAAACCATGGCAAAAGCCATGCTGCTACTTGCAGAGGAGGTTGTGAATGGTGAGGTAGTCCACTATTTGGTCAGTAATGATCTTTTCCAAGGCTTTGGAAGGGGGAGGATGGAGATTGGCCTGTAATTTCCAGGAGAGGATCGTTCACTGCCCTTGTGTATGGGGGTGATAAGTGCCTTTTTCCAGGCTTGGGGCAACTGGCCAAGGCAGAGGGAGGAATTGAAAAGGTCGGTGAGGGGGCAAGAACAAATTCCAGAGTAGAGTGAAGAAGACTTGAGATCAAGAGAGTCACTGCTGTGTCTGGCACCATTTAGGGCTTTAAGTAGATAGGATTTTGCAGCAGACGGGGAGAGAATTCAGAAGTAGAAAGATGGGTGTTGGAGCATGGTGGGGGTCAAGAGTGGGGTCAAAAAAATTGGCAGGTAGGGTAGAAGCGAGATCTGAAAAAGCATAATTTAGACCATTGGTAATACTTTGTGGGTTAGTGGTGATTCCACCACCAGTATTCAGTTGGGAGGCAGGTGGGGACTGGGTTTTACTGTTAAGTTCCTTTAGGTTGTCCCAGAATTTACTTGCAGAGTCCCAGGTGCAGACAAGGGTATTCATATAGTATTCAGAAGTGTTAAGCCTAAGGTTGTCATTTGCTCCAAAACAGTCCACAGATCTAGTCCATCTGGAAGCAGACTTACAGATATTTTTCAGGACTTTAAGACTTAAGATACAATTTCAAGCAAAGTGAACAAATGGATTCATATGAGAAACAGGTAAAAACAGCATTACAAATTAAATCTAAATATAATCCACCAGTAGGGAAAAATCATCAAGTAGAAACATACTGTACATTAATACAGAAAAAAATACATGATTTATATAGATCACAACAAACCAAAGCAAACACAAATAGTCTTAGTACAGCACAAAGGAAAACAATCAACAACTTACCAAGAGAAGATCAAATTATTATCAAACCGGCAGATAAGGGGGGGAGGCATTGTTATAATGGACAGAAAACATTATAAAAATATGTGTTTACATTTATTAGAAAACCAACAGAATTATGAGAAATTACAACAAGATCCCACTGACAGACTTCAATGATTAATAATACAAACATTAATGGAATTTGAAAATAACTGATGGTTACATAGTTGGGAAACCAATATAATACTAAACAAATATCCAAGAATACTAATGTTCTATTCCATCCCTAAAATACATAAAGATCAAAAAAATCCACCAGGGAAACCGATAGTTTCAGCTAGTAAATCATTATTTGAAACAATATCACAATATATAAATTTTCACTTACTTGCTTTAGGTGAACAAACAACAACTTATGTTAAAGATACTACTGACATGTTACATGAACTGGAACAAATGACACTTAGTGGTATACAAGAAATGGATATATTGGTAACAGTGGATGTGGTGGACCTATACACGTCCATTCCACATGAGGATGGCATACAAGCAATGCACAAATTATTGAACACAAGAAGCCCACAAGTGCATCCAAAGACTTAAATACTACAAGAATTAGTGCATATCAAATTGATAAATAATTATTTTTAGTTCGACTCAGAGAATTATAGACAGGTAAGGGGTACTGCTATAGGAAGCACAAAGGCACGTGCCTATGCAAATGTTTTATGCATGATTTAGAAAAAGAACATATACTAAATGAGAGAGAAAATCCATTTTTTACTGACATCAACTCGTGGACTAGATATATAGATGATAGATTTTTTTATTTGGAAAAGTACCATACCGAGGTTAGAACAATTTTTACATGTTCTAAGCAACATTAATCCTAATATACAATTTGTTATGACACACCATAAAATGGAAATATCATATCTTGACCTCAAAATATTTAAGGAAAGCAACAAACTATTAACAAGCTTATACAGAAAACTGACAGACAGGAACACACTTCTACTTGGCAAAAGTTTCCATGAAACAAGACTAAAACAAAGCATTCCTTATTCAGTTAGTTAGAGTGAAAAGAAACTGTACTAAAGAACAAGATTTCAAGAAAGAAAAACAAGTAATGACAAATCGATTTCAACAAAGGGGATATAAGAAATCCATACTTAAAAAGGCTAATCAAAGAATAGAGACAGTAACTAGACAAGAGACTCTACAAACTAAACAAAGACAACATAAACCAAGGGTGGTATTTACAACCAACTTTAATGATCGATTTACAGAAATCAAAAGAATTATAAACAAACACTGGTATATAATGTCAGTAGAGGAACAAGTCCCTATGGAATTTAAAGAAAGACCCATTATTGCAGCAAAAAACGTTAAAAATATTAAAGACAAACTAGTAAGATCCCAATTTAAAATCCCAGTACAGCAAGGGATGCAATTTTTATTAGGACCCCTTAAATCTGGAATGGTACCATGAGGAAGATGCTCAGTATGTAACCATGCCAGCAAAAAAGGAGTGTTTAAAACACCCACACATGGGTAAAGAGTACCCTGTAAGACAACATTTAGACTGTACAATACAGGGGGTAATAAATGTATTACAGTGTCAATGTGACTATTTATATGTGGGGCAAATGACTAGAGCTTTAAAAACATGCACGCAAGAACATAAAGGGGATAACAGAAGACAGGAAGAAAAATCACAGGTAGCAAATCACTTTGTTGAACAAGCACATACAGGAGCCTCACTCAGATTCTGGGGCCTTAAACAAATCCAAAAACCAGCTAGGGGAGGGGACTATCAAAAACAGTTGGACAGAGCAGGAATGAAATGGATTTTCCAGTTATAAACCCTGGAAAGAAACATAGGGATGAATAAGGACACAAACTGGAATGCCTGTTGGTAGTGTTAAAATAAGTAAGAAAGATGGAGTATGGCTCCATATACAAAAAACTAAAAATAAAAAAACTAATAAATACAAAATAGTAAGGTTAGACACATTAAAAAATGAACACTTTACAAAATGGGTTATTTTTATAATATAATAAATACTAAAAACAGAACGGCAACATGATAAAATATGGCTAGTAAGCAGTAATGAAAATTGTCCTCCACTTTAATATACAAATGGTATATGGAAATCTAATAGAAGAAGATAGCAACATTCCACCAAAAAAATATATGTCAGAAACATGAAAGTAAAATCACAAATAGTGGAAAGTTCTTGAAAAAGAAGGGATATATAAGCAAATTTTAACAAAACATGGCAAAGTAAGAAACTATAGAGTTAAGAACACTTCACATTCTGAGGTCCTCCCCCCATCTCTGTTCTCCCCATATAAAGAACATATTAACTAAACACAAACTTAAACACATTGAATAATCACAGCTTATTGAGAAAACCCAACATCTCAAAGCATCATCAGTTTCTCAATAAACTAAACATTGAAATGAGTAATTAAATAAATAAAAAATGACACACTGTGGCCAGACAATGGCCTGATCACAACGAAGGTTGCTAAGCGATCATGACTTGAGCTTAATTGGAGCTCATCCATTGCAGGTGAAACTGCATGTGGTGATCAGGCCGAGAGGTATTTAGCAAGAGAGGTTGCACCACACACACACACACACTTATACACACAGTAGCTGCACCAAACAACACAAGGAATAACAAGAGAGCCAGCACGTGGTAAGAAAAGACAAATATTTAGATATCTAGGAGCTGTAGCTATGTCAAATAAATGTAAAATGTGATTAAAAGAGCTTATTTTCTTTACATACAGATACAAGGTTTATATAATATAGCTAAAGAAAAAATTGAATGTGACTTCTAACACTATGCCCAAAGTATCTACACATACAAGCCAGTTAAAAAAGTGAGATAGTAACATACAATTAAAGGCTAGTAGGACTGAAAAAATAAAATATTGAAGGGTACTGAAAGGATTGACTTTCTTTTTAGGGATTGACAATAAAATAAAGAAATAAGGAGTTGGAAACAACGTTCAGCACAAAAGTGAGTAAAAAGTGTTAAAACCAGTTACACAGGCAAAAATACATTGCAGAAGTGTTCAAACAGTTACTAAGACATTTGATTGTATTAACACTTTAAATGTATTAAAAATAGAGCCTAAAATTGAAGGAAGACAGAGAACCAAGGAACCGGAGCACGCTGAGCCGAAAGATAAAGCTGCAAAGGATAAAATTTAGCCAATTAAGATCTTTTACAATGGTATAACGTTATAACAGAAAAGGCAGCAATAAGGGAAAGCTGTTTGATTAATGTATTGAAAATAGCCTGTGAAATAAGGTTGCTGAAGGCATTTTCACATATTGTTTATATTATCCTAGTTAAGACACAAGTTTGGTGCAATTCCTTGCCATGAAGAATCAGTAGAACAGGCAAAGGCAGAAGTAAAAAGAGCTTGGCCAGTGTGGAAACAAAGCACGGATACAGGGAACATATTCCCTATTACTGTATATTATTTTTGTATATTTTTGTAAAGCTTTAATTATAAGAAGAGTGAATAGAGTACAGAGTGTGTACTATAAGTAACATGAGAAAGAAGTGCACTGGTAATGAAGTATAATAGGAAATGTTAACAGAAGAATAATGAAAAGAAATGGAATTCAAAAATGCAAGATTTATAACCAATATTTATTATTCTTATGTAACCCTTTGTTAGCCGGTGTTACTAGAATCCCAGTGAGACCTAGTGGTAGGCAGGGAAGGCAGCTTGTGAAGCTCCAGTTAAATGGGTTTCACACTGTCTCACTCTGTTCTCAGTCTCAGCTGAGACTGAGAGATGACATCACCGATAGAACTTTCGCAGCTGCATAAGCCACATTGGAATCTGCAGCACAGGGAGTGAGACAGAACCTTGGGAGTTTTCAAAGTCAGTTTCTGTTTACCTTCTGTGGGAAAAGGAAGTGTCTTTTGTTTACCTTCTGTGTGAGAAGGTCAGTGTCCAGTTTTAAGTGGTAGAGACCGCTGTCCAGGTCTCAGTGCCCCTCCCTCCGGGGTTGGGGTTAAAGTGTCCCTCTGTGGATTCCAGGCGCAATCCCCTAATTTCTACTACAAGGAGAAAGCTGCCTTTTTTACAGTTTCTGTTTTGGTCTGATAAAAGTGAAAGAAGTTGTACTTCGCTTGTGGGGCACCTGCAATGAAAGGGTGAGTGTTTTGCTCTAATTTGAGAGGGCAAACAATTTGTTTCTTCAGTTTGGAAAATGTGAAGAAAGCTGGGATGTGAACTACTATTTGGAAGGCCTATTGTACTGGGACAAACAAATGGAGTAGGTTCAAAATTTAAAGCCTTTATGGATTCAAGTAATGTTGCAGAGGGGGTGCTACAGGTCATCCACCGTTTAATCTACATTTCAAAGTTTTAGTTTCTGTTTGTCCAGAGAAATGGCCGAGTATGGGCTGGGGGAGCTGGAGGTGGGAACACCCCCCATCTTTAGTAACCAGGTCCACCTTTACGGATTTCTGCTGTGATTGCAACTTGCCTAATGCGCCTGGCCAGTGATGAGGTAGGTACCCAGACGTGGGTCGCAAATTGGAAAATCTCTCTAAGAGTCACAGACTCTAAGTGGTGTGGGGAACCACAGCTTGGGAAAATAATTTTCCTTGTTTGATGGGAGCCACAGCTTGGGAAAATAATTCTCCTTGTTTGATGGGAGCCACAACAAGTAAATTGGGTTTATTCTTTAAATGGACTGTCAGTAAAGTGGCCGGCAGGGGAGCTGGGCCAATCGGGCTGTGTATCCAAAGTGCATGCAAGTCCGGGCTGTGTGCCTGGTGGGTCCAGAGCCAGAAAACAGTAGAAATAGGTTCATTCTTTAAGTGGACCGCCTTGTAGTCTTTAATCTGCATTATCAGTAAACGTAGCCGCTTGGGGGTCCATCTATGCTGTGTTATGTTCAGCTAGTTATGAATAAAAGCCACACTGAAAAATCCCAATCCTGGTTCTGGACATTACAGTTATTGCTTCCTGTGTTCGGATTTTCTTGGGTGCTCCTGTGCAGAGTGGCCAAACCTAGGTCCCCTTGTGCCAGGTAACCTCATCCTCCCCGAACACAGGTCCCCACCAGGAATTGCTGCCAACATCAACAGCATGCCACCTGTCATTTTAGTAAAAAGGTAGGGGTGAGGGGTAACAAAAATGGAGGCACCGCTTTGGATTTGTTCAGGAAGGAAGGTGCTTGGCAAGTGGGCAAGCGTTTTGGCTATCTGGCAGTGGGTAGCCCAAAAAAGCTGAAGCAATTTCCTTAGTGTGTTGCTGTATGCAGTGAATCTTGTGCTGCTGTTTAAAAATTCCAACTGTTTACCAAGGAGCTGTAAAACCAAAGAGTGTGCCCTTGTCCTGCATCAAAATTGTTTACTGTGTTTTTGTCAGCTTTAAAAGTGAATTCTGTCATCTTGCCATTTCTGTAGGCTTATCTATCAGCATGTTTCCCAGACTCCAGGGCTCTGTGCAAGAGGTTGTCCTTGAAACGCATTTGCTTGATGAGAGCAGGGCTGATCCAGGGGAGTTGTGTTTCTTAAGTAGAGATCTGGAGAGGGGTGCATAGGTATCACATGTCCTGTTAAATGAGTGAATGAAATAGTTGAGGGCAGTGTCAGTATTGGTGGCCAACTTTATTGGGGACCAATCCCACTTGGCAAGGTGCTCATGGAGTAAGGCAAGGTTACCAGGAAGCAGCCTCCTTTTGGAGATGAACACAGGATTAGGCTTCACTAGGTTACATGACCAGGAACAAATTACTTGGCAGCGATCACTAAGGGCATTTGGCAGTACTGCCATGTTTGTGATCTTATGGGGCCTGTTTGAGAGTACCAGGTCCAGTAGGGTGGCACTACCAGTAGCTGGGTGAGGGTGGGTGAGGGAGGAGACAAGCTGGGTGAGACTGAGCGCATCAAAGGCATCTTTGGCATTAGTTTCACAGCTGGCATGCCAGTTTATGTTTAAGTCACCCATTATAATTTGCTCCATTTTACTAAGTTGATGGGAGATGTAGTCTAGGAGAGATTGCAAGGCACAACTCTGGTGGTGTGGGGGAATACAGGCAGTGGTGATGAAAAGGGGAGCTCTTGAGGAGCCTGGGGTGACCTTTATTGAGATAGCCTGGGCACCATGCTGTAGCTGGGATTTTGGGAGGGGGAAGCCTAGGAGGGATTCCCGTAGGTAAATGGCACAACCCCTCCCCCATGTTTCCCAACTCTGTCCTCTCTAAAGAGTGAGTATCCCGGTAGGGAGATGAATGAGTCAGGAATTGACTTGGATAGCTGCTTTTGACTGGTGGCATCTAGTTGGTGGAGCAGTCAGTCTTGGTAGGCCAGCAAACCTTTTTAGCAGACTGCAGACATTAATGGAGGCAAGTTTGAGTCCTGTAGTTGTGAGGAGATGGGTGTAGCTGTTTGGAAGAGGGCCTGGGTTAGGGTGAACATTACCGGATAGAAGGAGAAGTAGGGCAATGAGTCTGAAAAGAGCCATGATATGCTTAAGATGTCTGGGAACAGTACCCCTTGTGGAAGTCATGGAGTGAAAGACAGGAATGGGAAGGGACCAGAGGGTGGGGATGGCAAGAAACAAGGGTGGCCACAGGAATCCAGGAGCGGGCAGTGCTGGTCAAGTAGGAGGCAGATAAGGGGATTAGGGTAGTCTGGGTGGGGGTATGATGGCTGAAGTCCACAAGGTAGGGGCGGGGTTGGGTGTTGGGCAGGGATGGATCAGGTGTAGTGCAGGTATGGACATTCAGTGTGATGATATGTAGAAGTATTATTGTTAGAAAGTTAATGAGTGTAAAAGGGGGGTGGGAAATAATGGGTTTTAAGTGATTTAACATAATGGTGAGAAATGGAAGTCTAGTCAAGTAACACTGTCTTGCAATTGTGGTAAAAAGGACAGAATTGCAGAACTTGTCTTGCAGTTTGACTTTTTTTTTAACCAGGAGAGACACAGTACACTGAAGCTTGTTTACAGGTATGACCTAGGAGCACAAGGAAGTTAAGTGACTTGTAATTGAATTCTTCTGGACTGCATTGTTTAGATAAAAGTAACTATTGAGTGAAATTGTTTCTCAACCCTAGCTGGCTGCTAATCAAAATGATATTAATGAGCAAGGACTACTTATCAGGTTTCCAGAAGTAATTTATGCCTTGTACAGCTGTATTTCTTCAGTTACTAAAGGGTGGCTTCTATTACAAATTTGATGTTTATGTGTGGCTTGTTATGGGGGCGTGGGGCTTCTATCAGATGGCTGCATATAATCAAAGGTATACAGTATTTAGTATTATGATGTGTCTCAGTATGTTTTCTGAATGTACTGGACACATCATGATTCATCCATGTTTTACAATGGTTTGTTCATAGTCATAAGTGCATGGGATATTAACCACATTTGCATAATTTATTTGCATATCTGAATACAGAATTAGACACTGTAGTCTCATATAAATAATCACAATTGAAACTTTTTGCAAAAATGCATGGTGAGCTGATGCACAGGTACACCTACAGGTGTGCAGAATGTGAAAATTCTGAAATTGTGGAATGTTGATGACATTTTGTAAAATTCTGTGAAATGTCACAGAATTTTGTGGAAATTTAAAAATGTATTAATTTGCTCATACCTCATACATCTTTTCATCTAGATCTCAAACATTTGGCATATTTAATCTCTGGGGAGTTCTAATTTTGTGCCAGCTACGTGACAAATTGCATGAAATTAGGATGGATGTTCTCAAAATTACAGGTGCTCAAAGTCTGTCATTTGTTTTTATTGTGGGAAATGTCATGAAAAATGTTAGCTACATATAACGTAGGCACCTTGGGAGCTAGACATAAGTAAATTAGCATGATTAACCTTTTTGTAATGATTATAGAATCATCTAACTATCGAGAGAATTAAGGGTTTAAAAATGTTACTATGTAAATATTTACAGAATTTTGTGAAAACTCTCAAACATGTGAAGGTTTGTAACTTCTCTGCTCTTGCAGGCATAGACTTCACATTTAATGTGCATATGTGATGTCAGTGTATCCTGGTGTCTAACACAACTGGATAAATGGTTTAGCAGTTTTAAATTTACAGTGGGAAAAAAAACAAAATATTGGTAACTTTTTCTTAAATATTTATGGTAGCATAGAGACGAAGCATCCAGAATTATTTTTGTGGAATTTCACATTTACAATGCATGTCTCACTACTTCATTTGATAATAATAAGTAGAGTCAGCATTTATACAGTGCTTTCCATACACAGTGCATCCCAAAGTGCTTTACAAGCAATGCTAGACTGGCAGTGAAGTGACTGAATGTGTAGTGGCAGCCATATCTCACATCAGCATCCACACACAGCCTGGACAATTGCATGTGAGAGGGCAGTAAGGAGGGCTGGGGGGATATTGGTATGCATAGGGAGAGGCATCTCCAGTAGAAAACAAGAAGTTGTTATCCCTCTGTTCAGACAGCTGGTGAAACCCCATCTGGAGTACTGTGTGCAGTTCCG
This sequence comes from Neoceratodus forsteri, assembly GCA_016271365.2. Lineage (NCBI taxonomy): Eukaryota > Metazoa > Chordata > Ceratodontiformes > Ceratodontidae > Neoceratodus > Neoceratodus forsteri. The sequence goes on from CM057455.1 coordinate 126,861,323, forward strand.
GAGACCCAATCTATGCAAAGACGTAGACAGGATGGAGGCAGTCCAGAGAAGGGCAATTAAAATGGTGCAGTGTCTGCACCAGAAGGCATATGAAGAGAGACTTAAGGAGCTTAATATGTATAGCCTCGAGGAAAGGAGGGAGAGGGAGGATATGATAGAAACTTTCAAGTACCTCAAGGGAATCAACAAACTCCAAAAGGGTAGCATCTTTCAGAAAAAGGGGTGTGCAAGAGCAAGGGGGCACAATTTGAAGATAGAGGGGGGACGGCTCAGAGGTAATGTGAGGAAGTATTTTTTCACGAAGAGGGTTGAGGATGCATGGAATAGACTTCTGAGGAGGTTGTGGAGTCAAAAACAGTGGTGGAATTCAAGAATGCATGGGACAGTCAAAAGGCAATTCTAGGGGGTGGGGTAGAAGGAAGTAGGCTGTTGGTTAACTAGAATCTGCAGCTTATCCATTAGGTAGGGAAATGGGCAGACTGGGTGGGCCAAGCAGTCCTTATCTGCTGTCAAATTCTATGTTTCTATTATCTGGTTTGTGGGAAGAAGAATGTTGACCAGGACACCAGGAATGTCCTTTACTCTTTCTGAAGGGTGCCCTGGGTTTTTTATTTCCACCTGGACACCACCAGGATGGGTAGAAGGGACATCAGTTTAATGTCTCATCCAGAGAATGGCACACCACACCACAGCAGCACAGCATCCCCTCACTACTGCACTCAGATACCAGAGTTTTAGGTATGAGTCCAATCCTGGTGTGAGACGAGAACCCATGACCTTCTGATCCAGAGGCGGATGTCCTACCAATTGAGCCACACTGATAAACCTAGATGAGCTTTTTTCAGTCCTGCTGTTACTCTCTGGGTGGCTATTTTACCCTTCTCCCCTCTAGCATAGCCAGACTGACTCAGTAGAACTACTGATCCCACCGATAGCCTCTTTGTTCTTTACAGTTGATAAAATCCTCTAAAATGAGAGTCACTTAATCTTTTTCCTATCAACCTACTCTGTTGGAATAACCAGAATTCTAGACCTTCTGCCCCAGATATTATGTTCCCCCACTACATCTTTCTGAGTACCTCTGAATCCCAGACTTCCATGTACATTAGGCTCCCTGGATCATCAATTTATTGAGTGTGATCCTTGTATATCCTGCATTCAGGTTGGATCTGTTGGCATTCTGTGCTTCCTTGCTCAAACTGGGGGGATCTACCATTGATGTGCAGTCCAGCTCAGCTGTCCATTCCTTAGGGAAACTATACTAAACTCAGACTGTTTAGAATTTGCAAACTCATCCATGGATGAGTTTCTAGGTGCTCTGGCACCATTTGGACATTGTGAATGCGCGTCAGCATCAGGCAGTCCTGGATAGGACCTGGTCAATGCTGCAACTTATTGTTTCTAAAAAGTATGAAAACTGGTTACTTTATGGCTTAACATGACATTTTGGCAGCATGCATGTTTTCAATAGGATATGGACAGTTCATGCACTTGTTTCAAAAGAGGATATGAAACAGCCAAAAGCTGACAGTATTCCTTTAATCAAAGAGAACATTAAGCAAGCATACATTTGTCACATAAGTATGGAGGGTTCAATCATTTAATACAAATTAATAACATGCAATATTCCAGATGTGCTTAGTGCCATCAAGAAACATGACCACATCAGGATAGAGTTACTGTAATAGAAACATTGTACATAGCACTCAGACTAGGCTGTGTATTATATAACAGTAAGGGCATCTCAAATGGGCAGGACACTCGATTTCCACCACAAACTGGTCTGTAAAGGTATTCCACAATTGCCCAGGTGGAGGGTTTTTCATTTCATTTCATTTGTTTATCAGGTAGGTACACTGCAATAAATTCCCTTTTTCAAGTACAACCTGGCATCATAATGCATTTTATATTTATTTATTTATTTTTTTATTATGGTTTTGGATTAACACCTTTTAGAACAAGCTCATTATATAGGCTCCAGGTCAGAGATTTAACTAACAATGATTAAGCTACAGGGATATATATATATGGGGATATATACATATAGTACAATACAAAACAACATAATACAGTAATATTTATTTATTCAAAAGTTTTACCAGGAAGGCACGCTGAGCAGAGTACGGCTCAATTCCAGGTGTGTCCTGGGGGAGGGGGACAGTGGAGAATAGACATGACATATATACAAAATACAATTAGTGCTAACAATGAATGATATTTATACAGAATACAATTAGTGCTAACAATGAATATAACAGCAGTTGGCAGTAAAAAAAAAAAAATGCAGAAGCAATTGAGTAAGTACATAACAACACATATAGTACAGTAGCAAGGTAAAGCAAAGGTGGCCTAATGAGGGTGCTGGACCTATCGGGTGTACCAAGTGAATGCATGGATCCATGGGATCTAGTACTTGCCTATACTAAGGCAGTGGTGGTGGCCATGGATTCCATAGCATTTGTTCGTGTTCGCCCCCTTACCCTCCCACCCAAGGTCTCCATGGTTTGATGAGACCTTGAAGGAGCTGAGGACAGTGGGGTGAAGGCTAGAGCAGTGCTGGCAAAAATTGGGCCTGGATGACCATTGTGTGCCATTATGTGGTCCATCAATCAGCAATCACCCATAAGAAGGCAGAATTCCTGTCTAGGGAGATTGCTGCTGCACAGAACCGACCAGCTCAGCTCTTCCGGACTGTGGACAGATTGTGCAATCCAACCTGTCTCGTCTAGAGGAGCTTTGTCACAAGAACAGTGTGACAAGTTTGCTCGATTCTTTGCAGATAAGGTTGCCACAATCAGGTCAGATACTTGTCTGGCTCACGCTAGTGGAATTTGTGATGGTCAGCAGTTGATGTCAGGCCCTCAGTTTACCTGGTCTGAATTTAGCTAGCCTGCAATCACTGACTTAGTGATGATCATCCAGACGTTGTGACCAACCAGTTGTGGTTTGGATTCAGGCCCTACATGCCTCCTGGTAGGCTGCGTTGATGCAATTGGATCAGTCCTAGCCAAGATAGTCTGGAGGTCATTGGAGAGGGGGATCTTTCCAGATCCCCTGAAGGAGGCAGTTGTTCAGCCTCTCCTTATAAAGCCCTCCCTTGACCCTGACTGCTTGGCAAATTACAGACCTATCTCTAACCTACCCTTTGTGGGCAAGGTTATTGAGAAGGTGATTGTGTTGCAGCTGGATGATCATTTGACTGGCCACAATGTCTATGATTTTCTCCAGCTGGGATTTAGGAAAATACATAGTACCAAGATGGCCCTTGTCCAGGTGCTAAATGATCTTCTAATAGCGAGAGATCAGAAGACTTGTTCCATCTTAGTCCTCCTTGATCTCTGCAGTGTTTGACACTGAGGACCATGTGACATTGTTGGAGCACCTGCAGCTCATCTTTGGCCTGTCTGGTACAGTCCTCAGATGGTTTTGATCTTTCCTCAAGGGTAGGACTCAGAGTGGTGTCGGGAATTTATTCCTCGTCCCCTCTCCCCCTATCCTGCCGGGTGCCGCAGGGCTCCATCTTGTCATCTATGTTGCTTGCAGTGTACATTGTGCCATTAGGAGAGATTATTAGGTGGTATGGTCTGAGTTTTTACTGCTATGCAGATGACACTCAGCTATATATGTCCTTTGCACCTGGTCAGGATGTGTTCCCCTCGGTATTTAACAACTGTCTCGCCAAGATCCAAGACTGGATGAGTGCAAGTTGGCTGCAGTTGAACCCGGCTAAATCTGAGGTGCTGATTGTGGACCCCGATAGTCAGGAGGCAGGTTTATCAGCAGGATCACCCTCGAGATTATGTTTTGGGGGTGTGGCGCTGACTACGTCAGACCAGGTGCAGAACTTGGGCATTATTATCGATGATGGTTTGACCCTTAAATCACAGGTGTCAGCTGTCGTCAAAGCCTTTTTTTTACTATCTGATGAATATCACCTGGGTGAAACACCTGCTTCCTCCCAAAGATCTTCCAGCATTGGTCCATGCCTTCATTACCTCTCACCTTGACTATTGCAATGCCCTATACCTAGGGCTACCGGGGGTTGATGTCCACCACCTTCAGCTAGTGTAGAATGTGGCAGCCAGTCTATTGACTGGTACAGCTAGAGCCAGCCACATAATGCCTGTGCTCCATGGACTGCACTGGCTTCCAGTGCAATGGAGGATCACCTTCAAGGTCGACTTGCTGACCTATAAAGCCCAACATGACCAGGGACCTAGTTACTTGCAAGATCTCCTTCACCCTTACTGTTCCCTTCGTCCTCTCTGATCCACCAACGAGGGATTGCTAGAGACTCCCAGGATCCATTTAAAGACATCTGGGGCCCGGTCTTTCAGCTTTGTGGCCCCGACTCTATGGAATTCTCTACCTCGTCGTATACAAGATTGCCTGACCATCCAGGAGTTTAAAGCTGCACTTAAGACATATTTATTTGAATCAGCATATGGTGGTTTTAATTGATAGTATTTTAACAGTGAATTTTAAATATAAGATTTTATTGAAATTTGAAATCATGTATTGTATTGTCTATGTTATGTACAAGTGCCTTGGTTGTAGAAAGGCGCTTTTTATAAATAAACTATGATTGATTGATTGATTCATAAGCGAAGCATCAGTCAACCAAGGTCAATAATCAGGTCAAAACAGTGATCTGGTCCATAGTGCATGAATAAACTCATCTTAGCCACAGGCACAGGTGGTGGAGAAATGAGCACTGATGAGGGAGTTGATGTGCTGAGTTGGGGGCTTGTGCTGTATGTCTGTGGGGATGGAGTTCCACAATTTGGGCAAACGATATCTGAAGGCTGCCTACAGCTGAGGCAGACATGTGTGGCACATCCAGGAGACAGGTGTCGAAATTCCTGAGAGAGTACGCAGGAGGGGCATGAGCTGGGAGGATGAAGGTGAGAAACATTGGCAAGGACTAGGACCAGAACTTGTCCGTGAGCTTAACGCAGTGGGACTGTCTACAATCCTGGAGTGAGAGGAGGTTGAGAGTCTGGTAGAGAACACCAAGGGGAGTGGAGGGTGGGTAATGAAAGATGAAGCAGCAGAATGAGTGGAAAAGGGGGTCCAGCCTGGCTAGGGTGGACTTAGGAGCAGCACTGTAGACTAAGTCCCCATAGTCGAATATAGGGAGAATCATTTTCTGTACAAATGCATGGCACATTGGTAGTGAGATGCAACCACAGTTGCGATATAGGGCACACAACTTAGGGTGGAGCTTTTTGTGGATGGCATCAACATGTACAGTAAAGTTGAGGTACTGGTCGAGCAAGACCCCGAGGTATCTAAAGGAGGTGCAAGCCTCCAGAGTGGTCCTGTCTAGGGTGTGGAAGGAGGGGGTGGTGGGGAGCTGAGAGAGAGTCTCTACCTCATGATGAAGGTCATTGCGACGGTCTTCTTGGTGTAAAGAAAAAGCTGGTTAGTGTGAAACCAGAGATGAATATCATTGAAGTCCTACTGAAACCTGGTTGCCACATCAGCGGTCGAGGGACCTGATGTATACAGTACCATGTCATCCCATATATTTATATGGAAGTGTGTGGACAGGCAGTGAGCAGCTCATTAGGAAAATGGAGAATAGGAACAGGCTGAGAACCAAGGATTGGGGGATTCCTGTGGTGACTGGAAGGGAGGTGTAGGTGGAGACTCTGATTCTAACTTATTGCGACCTGCCTACCAGGTAGAAGTGGAACCAGCTGGTGGCCGTGGCAGAGAGCCCAGCAAGAGTGAGCTTGTCTAGGAGGAGAGCATATGAGACAGTGTTGAATGCCTTTGCTAGATCAACAAAAATTGCTCAGGTGATGTGACCTTTGTCCATACCATCAAGATCAGAGTCTGTGAACTATAGAAGAGAAGTGGAGTGGGCCTTCCTGAAACCAGGCTGGTAAGATGAGAAGAAGGATGAGGAACTGAGAAAGGGAGAGAGCTGGGAGACGACAAAGTGCTCCTGGAGTTTTGCTAGTATGGGGAGAAGGGAAATTGGGTGGTAGTTACTGGGGGGTGGAGGGGTCACTGCCCTTTGAAAATGGGATAACAGTTGTGTGCTTCTATTCCAAAGGGACTGAGGCTAAGGAGAAAGGTTGAAAAGAGCAGCCAGAGGGTGGCGATGTCAGGAGCAGCCAGGTAGAGCATCTTGGAGTCCTGCCACATTGGGCATTTGCCCGTGGTTGGATTTAGGAAACTCAGGATGTTGTAAACTTCCCATGGGGTGACGGGATGGAAGGAGAAAAATGGAACAGTGGAAGGGGCCTGTGCAGGAGGGCTGGGGGTGTTATTTTGCTGGTATGTGAGGACAGAGGATAGCAGTGCCAAGGCACAGCTTGTAAAAAAGGAGTTCAATTCTGAGGCTACAACAAGAGGGTCCGTTATGGCGGTACTCTTATGTTTAGCACAGGGTGGGAGATTGGGAGGGTGGGGAGATTTGACTACTTTCCAAAATTTAGCCAGGTGAATCAAACTGGATTCAGAGGAGGCTTTGAAGTAGTTAGCTTTAGCCTGATGGATTAGCCTAGTACAGACATTGCATCAGGAGCAATATTTAGAGTGGTCAGTGGGGAAGCCAGAGTCTTTGAGCGACTTCCATTCTGGTCTCTAGCTCTGATGTGGGACATAATGTTGGCAGTGATCCAAGGCACGTGAGTGACCCTCACTCATGTCTGTCTGAGTGGGGTATGGTAGTCCCAGATGACGAGGAACTTAGTCTTAGCCACAGGTGAAGCCCCTCCGGGTCATCTCCGCTTTCGTGCTTGATGGAAGGAAGCTGCTGGTTGGACCAACAGCACAAGCCACTTATCCTGGACTCTTCCCTGGCTCCGCCAGCCCAAGGCAAAGCCCCTCTGGGCCATTTGTGCCCCTGTGCTCGATGGGAGGAAGCCACTAGCTGGACTGAAAGCACAAGCCACTTTTTCTGCACTCTCCCTGGCACCACAAGCCCCAGGCAAAGCCCTCTGGGCCATCTCTGCTCCCATGCTCAACAGGGGAAAGCCGCCAGCCAGACCGACGGCACAAGCCAGTTTTCCTGGACTCTCATCGGCACCACAAGCCCCAGGTATGCGACCTTGGAACTGGCTCCTAAGCCAGCAAAATGATTGGTTCACTACAACTGTAAAAAGAAGCCTACTGTCTGCCTTGAGCTGCAGCCAAGTTCCGATTGGCTGCTGCACTTGCTGGCTTCCTCGAGTTGCTTCTGCATGGTTTTTTGGACATAGATCTCCTGGTATAGCCTGCGATTGACCTTAATTACCTCCTAAGCTGTACCCTGGTGATTTTTGCTTTGATCCTTTGGTGGGATTCCATTTATTTTTTTCCCAGGAGCCACTGGAAATGTTGCATAAGTAGGAAAAGTCTGATAATGTGTGGAAATTATATTCCGCTTTTTACTGTCTCCTATCTGATAACTCCGTAATTTGATGTGTGGGACTGTATTCTGTATTTTCTTAATTTTTTTATTTCTTCAATGTGATAACTCTGTAATTTAGTGGAAGTGTGTCTAAAAGGAATATTCTGGGACTGTCCATATTGTAACTAATTCCTCCAAGACCTGCTTCTATATACTGCTATCTAAACTACTAAACTGCCTTCCAAACTTCAAAAGGAGCACTCCAAACTAATTTATATTTGAAGCCTGGAGTAGGTCTCCCTCTTTATCTCACCCTGCCTCCACACACCCTTTCTCTAACTCTCACCCTGATACTTTAAGCTCCCTCTCTCTAGATTTCTGTATCTTTAACCCCCTACCTCTAAACTCTGAATCGAACTCTTAATTCCTTCCAATTTGTCCTAGGTATACAAGCATGCCCCTGGCACTCCTTGACTAAACTGTTTTAGGTGCCAATCCAATGGCCACCTTTTCAGCCATCCTAAGCCCCATCCCGTGCTTCTCTGCTTTCCCATATACGCCTACCGCACTAACCCCCTAGACTCCACCCTGTCATTAAGCACCCAGCCAAGCCCTTTTTCTCTGGGTTATATTATTAGCTGATCTTCTGTCTCTTCCCTTCCCAGATGAAGCCCCTCCAGAACATCTCTGCTCCTGTGCTCAAAGGGTGGAAGCCGCCAGCCAGACCTACAGTACAAGCTGCTTTTCCTGGACTCTCCCCAGCTCCTAACCAGTGAAACAGTTGGTTCACTGCAACTCTAAAAAGAAGCCTATTGACTGCCTTGAGCTGCAGCCAGGTTACGATTGTCTGCCACATTTACTGGCTCTCTCGAGTTGCTTCTGCATGGCTTTTTGGCCATGGGTCTCCTGGTACAGCCTGTGATTGACTGTAATTACCTACTAAGCTGTACCCTGGTGATTTTTTTTTTCATGTCCCCACCACTCCCTCCCAGGTCTCATTAAATACACTTAAGTCCCGTCCACTCCTCTAGACAAACTCCTGATGAATTCTTTATTGGACATTATTACTCCTGCTTCTGTTTGCAAACAAACTCATTAGAGGAGTCCAGTCCTCTTCAATATCTTCATCAGTGACATTGCAGATGGACTGGAGGGTAAGGTTTGTCTGTTTGCAGATGACAGCAAGATCTGCAACAGAGTAGATGAACCTGATGGGGTGGGCATAATGAGAAGAGATCTGGATAAACTAGTAAAATGGTCAGAAGAGTGGCAACTGGAGTTTAACGCAAAGAAGTGCAATATCATGCACATAGGGAAGAGAAACACAGAAACCACCTATTGGCTGGGAGAGGAGTTGCTGGCAGTCACAAGGGAAGAAAGAGACTTGGACATCATCACCACTGATGACCTGAAATCATCCAAGCAAACCACTAAAGCAGTAGGTAAGGCTAGAAGGATGTTGGAGTGTATTAGTAGGGGTCACACATCTACCTCTCAATCTGTATCTATTGTGACCATCTTTTTTTCCGATCTTGTTGGGATATAGGTCTGGGAATTGCAATAACTTTATCCTCGAACAGCTGTCAAGTTTAGACCAATATAAAACTATAATTGCTTAAAGCTACCTCTGTGCTAAGATTCTGTCTCCTGCTTAAGTGGGCCATATGTCAGGATACTGCACTTCTAAGGAAAAATATCCCTTTCTCGTTGCAGGACTAATTAGCAGGACTAATTTCTAGCTTCACTCATTCTTGTTGTAGGACTCATTTTTAACCTCATTCATTTCTGAAGCTCTAATTCCCTGCTGACAGATAAACTAGCCACAGACTCTGACTCTCTCTCTCTCTCTCTTTCTCTCTTTCTCTCTCTCCCTCTCCTCAATTCTTATCTAAGTTCCCTCCTATAGCTTCAGTGTTAACTCAACTCTCCTTCACAGACCAGGCTGACTTTTCCCTGCTAGCATCCCTCTCTAATCTTGGACAACCATATTCAGACAATTATGCACCTTACTCTGACAGAAAGTGTTCTTTTGCTCTACACACTCCTGGCCTGTCTCCATCATAACTTATATCCCAAGGCCAGAGCATCTACTTTACCACTCTCCTCCTCAACCTCTCTCTCACCTCACCATCATGACATACCTCAAACCACTGTCGAACCTTCTCATTACCTAGGTTTTACTGTCTTCGCCCAACGTTCCAAAACAATTATGTCTGTGCATTGCACTCAGCACTTGAATAAGTCTCTGCTTATTCGCCCACCTACTATCTGTTCCCAGCTTTACTTACTCCTGCTTTCCAACGACATTGAACTTAACCCTGGTCCATGCAAGAAGACTCAACCTAACCCCCTATCTTACTGTCCTACCTAGTCCAATATAAAAGGCCTTAAGAGAGCCCATATGAACATCCAAAGAGTCAGGCGCAAAATCGCTGAACTTGAAAGATGGACTCATCACTACCAGCCCGATGTACTTTGTTTAACGGAGTCCTAGCTAAAACCCTCTACACTATCTCACAAAATTGCTTTGCCGGGTTACTCATCCTTCCGTCAGGACAGACCTTGCAAGAGGGGAGGGGGAGTACTTATAGACACTAGGGTAGGACTGGCAGTCAACTAACAGCCCGACATAAACATAAATCCAGGCATCTATCACCTATTCATCTCAGTCACCCTAGGCAATATCAAGCAGTTGACTACTGGATGCATCTACTTGCTCCCAAAACTTGAGCCCCCCTCCTTTGCTGAACTCTTCACCAGTTATGACACCCTCCACCGTAAAAACACCATACTCTGTGGTGACTTCAACCTTGATGGGTTTGGCCCCAAAAATGCCCTTTACCTGTCGGCAATATCTGAAGCCAAATTAGAACAGCTTATCGCCCACCCAACCAGACTTAATATGAAATCAGAAAACCACACTCTACTTGGCTGGATGTTGACCAACAAAAGAACTTACATCAGGGCTTTGGGTGTCCTCCATGATGCTCTAAGTGACCACTCCCCTACCTTCTGTATCTGGAAAAACAACTTACCCCACCCCACCCCCAAAAACAATCAAATCCAGAGACCTAGCATACTTCAACTCCTCTGAATTCCTACCTAGTCTTACTTCCATTGACTGGATCCCTATCAACACTCTTCCAGACATAAACCAAGCCCTAGAATATTTAATCAACACTTTCACCTCCATCCTTGACCTCCATTCTCCCTTCAAGTTGAGAAGGGCTAAAGGAATTCATTCCCCTTGGCTCTCCCAGGAGAGACAGCTCTTAATGCACTCCAGAGACAAGACCTGGTGATCCTACAAAAATCAGGGCTCCCCACAGATTGGAATTCCTACTGGCAGCTGTATAATGCCTGTAAAGCAAAAGTAAAGAAGATTAAAGGGAGTGATCTACAATCCCTGCAAGTTAGTAACCTTGGTGACCTTAAATGCTTCTGGACGCAAATCAATGCCGTCCTTAAAGGTAATGAATGAAAAATGTCCCAGGTCATGATCACAAAGTGCTTGGAACTATCCTCACCATCTGAGATCACAGGAGGAATAAACATGTTTTTCACCAACCTTGATGTCCCCAAGGTAGTCCTCCCAAATACTTGCCTCGGAAGCGTGCATGCGTGAAACCAGTCAGGCGTTGTGGAGTTTGTAGCACCTACTTGGTACTTCACTGCCATTTTCTATTTTGCTTCTGTGTTGTTTTTGGCAATAAACGCAGTGTTTTGAAGTTAACACGGTGGATGCTGCCCTCATTTCACATGTTGGATTATCATTCTTCTGAGGAGAACGTCGGTGAGTGGCGCCTGCTTTCTTGTTATTTACATATTAACTCAAGTGCCAGATGTGGGAACTGAACCCACAGCCCTCTGATCTCCCAGCCTCAGAGGCGAGTATGCTACCTACTGAGCCACTGTCAAAGTTTTAACTGATTATATCTAGAGGGCCTGCCCTCTCAAATGAACCGGCCCATAAATCTGTCAGTTTTGTAAAACCATTTGGTAGGGATTAGAATTGGGAAGTGGGACAGCACATGGAGAAATTTTGGGGTAACTAATGAGCTTAATGGCATCAATGTTTCTACCCATAGAAAGGTGTAGAGATTACCACCTGTCCGGATCTAGTTTGGTGGAGGCAATCAATGGGTCTAGATTGAGAGGGACAAACTTGTGAAGGTTGAGTGTAGCTTGACCCCAAGATAAGCAAAGCCTTAAGGAGCACATTTGAGACCCATAGAAATAAACAGGTCCATGGGACACTGCTTGCTGAGGGGTAGGACCTCAGTTCTAGAGTGATTCTTAGGCCAGACACAGGTAAAAGTTTCTGTAGGAGAAAAAAGGGCCTGATGCACTGATTGACTGTCATAATCCACCATGACAAGCAGATTGTCAGTGTACAGAAAGGTTTTGAACATGTCTGGGCCCACTTTCAACCCTGATGTTGCTGAATTCTCCTGAATAGCAATAGCCAAGGGTTCAATAGTAAGGATGAAGAGGAGAGGGAACAACCTTAGCGAATGCCTATTTGTAGAGTGAAAGGGAAGGATTTGAGTCCGTTGATGAGCACCATAGTGAGTGGTGATGAATAAAGCAGGCACACCCAGATTCTGAAGGAAGGGCCTATACACATGTGCTCCGGGGTTCCAAGAAGATAGGTCCACTCTATAGAGTCAAATGCCTTCTCAAAATGGACAATAAGAGCAGCCACCAGAGTTGGGTGGTTATGAACATAATTAAGGAGTGAAACCAGTGCCCTCAGGTGATGTGAACTGACCCTCCTCTTGACAAAGCCAACTTGCAAGGCATGGATAAGATCTAGAAACACTGGCTCTAGTGTGGTTATAAGCACCTTTGCTGGGAGCTTGGCACTGGCATTACTAAGTGAAATGGGATGATAAGTACCTGGAGATATTGGATCTGTGCCCTTTTTGGGAAGAACTGTAATAACTGCCTCTCTCATCTGAGGCTTGACTCTATTAAAGGAGTCCTGGAAAGCACACAGGAGGTATACACCCACGTCACTTCCAAGTGATTGATAAATAGCTATTGGAAAACCACCCCAGCCTGAGGCCTTGTGGGAATTCAAGGCTTTAATAGCTGCAAGGTCTTCTTCCAAGGAAATCAGTGCATCCAAAGCAACTGTCTGCACAGGAGGGATGGTAGGAATTGGGAGGGACTGCAAAAAGGATTTAATGGCCTCAGATACAGTGGGGAGAGAGAAGCATATGACTTCTCATAGAAACCTTTCGTAACCTCATTTATATCTTCTGGTTTAGTTTTAAGGGAAACCGAGGGGTCTTTTAAAGGAGGAATTGCTCAGTTAGCTTGCCAGCATATTAATTTGCATGCAAGCAACTTGTTGGATGTCTTACCTTCTTCCCAAAAGAAGTGACAGAGCCTTCAATGTGCCAGCTGAGCTTTTCTAGAGATGAAATCATTCAGCTTAGTCCTAGTACTAATAAGGTGCACTAGTAGTGCTGCTGGGGGGACACTGATCCTATCTGCTCTTATTATGCCAGAGGGGGTCATGAAGTCTATCTGCTTATGTTGAACTTCCAGGCTGTTGAGCTCAGACTCCAACTGAGATTGCTTATTCTCCCATTGCCTGCACCTGGGGGCAGCATATGTTATTATCTGCCTCCAAATCATCACCTTGAGGGCCTCCCATAGAGTGGAATTGATGACCTCTTCAGTATCATCAACATCACGGTAGGCTGTAGCAGTTTGAATGGTGTAAACAACAAGCCCTTTTTCTTCCAACAGTAAGGGATCTAGCTTCCAAGATGAAGATTCGGCCTGCCGGGGCCCCAAGAGTAGGTTAATTTCCAAGGGTTCATGGTCCAAAATAATAATGGGGTGGATAATCACTCATCTGAGATACTGAAGCATGCTTTGAGTTGTTAACCAGAGATCAGTCCTGCTGGACATGCCATGAGGGGCAGAGAAGCAGGTATAATCTCTAACCCAGGGACAGTGGGCCCTCCAGGCATCAACCAAGAGGTGGTCATTCAGTGAGATGTAGACAGCTTGCACAGCTATGTGTGGTTCAGGACTACTGGTACTACAATCAATTTGTGCATTCAGTGTCACATTAAAGTCCCTTCCCAGTACCATGGGTAATTCATTGAAATTCAGCTCTAAGAGCTCCTGGTTAAGCATGTGTAAGAAAGTGGGATCATCCACATTAGGGACATAAAGATTCCCTAGTACAACCTGGTCATGAGGTGTAGATACCAAGGCTATAACCCATCAGCCATCCTGGTCTGATTTATATTTCTGGATGGACCATTCCAAATCTTTGTGCAGTGGGATCAACACCCCTCTTCTATTTGAAAGGGCAGTAGTGTGCACTTCCTTCCCCAACCAGTCCTGTGTCAGCTTCATGGCTTTGGGTCCTGTGAGCTTTGTTTCTTGCAGAAAAGTAGTGTGCAGTTTCAGCTTCTGAAGGTGAGCCAGCACCTGCTTCCATTTGATGGGTTAGTTAAAGCCACAGACATTCCAGCTAATCCATTTGGTCTCTATCCTTCAGCCTTAGTCACCCATCAGGCTCAGCATCATTAAAATTCAAGGCCCCTGAGAGCTGGACACGAACCCCCTACTCAATCCAACCCCTAGAAAATTTCTAATCCTTTGCACAGCAAAGACTCCAACCTGACTTAACTTTATTACAACACATAACAAACATGAATGAGCAAGGTAACTATATACAAGATGTAACATTACAAACTGCTCATCTGGTAACTATCCCCCCAACCCACAGACCATCCTGAGATGTTGCTTCCAAAACAATAGGCAACGTATGGGCCAAAATGCTGGTAGCACCCTCTGGAAGGTTGGCAATGAACAGAAGATCCACACCTAAGTTCAAACTGATCCCCAAGTCATGTAAGCCATAGGCATGCAAATCCTTTCCATATTAATAAACAAAGTACATAACAAACACAGCACCAGACAGCATTAACTGAGCAAAGTAGGGCAGCCCCTTTAAGTGGGACAGAGCTTAACTACATGATCAACCTGATAAGGTTACACTGGCTTGAAACGGGGCCCCTTACTAATTATGCATTCATGCATCACAATGGGTATGAAAAGAATTCAGTCAAAGCAGAAAGGAATTAGCACTCCTTGTCAAACACAAAATGTACATATACCACCAGATTTCTTCTTCTTTTTTTTTAATTAAATATACTTTATTAACATTTAAGCCATACATCAGAGAATATACAGGTAGGATCATTGAACGGAGTTAATACACAACAACAAAACAAAAAAAAACAAACAAAAAAATGCCCCCCTCCGTCTGCGCTCATCATATATGTGACTTATTGGTATGGAGTAGACTTCAAACATGATAAACTTGATAAGAGCAGTCATATTCCGCCAGATTAATATAGAGTATTAAAGTCTCACTAACATCAATAGGGACAAGAATGGCTCCCAAATCTTTTTGAACCTGTGATATGAGTGTCACAGATTAGATATGTGTCTCTCTCCACCTGAATTGCCAGTAAGATTTCACAGTACCACTCGATAATGGTAGGAAGGGATCCTTCCTTCCAATGCCTTAACATGACCAGTTTTGCCGTAGTTGAGATCAATGACATATGTGCTCTGCGTATCTGGGGAGTCCCAGGGGGAAAGATTGCCAGTAGACAACTTTCTGGAGTAAAAAAGGGATCCAATCCCAAAATTGGATCCAGGACCCGCCATATCACTTCCCAAAATTTCTGTATATGTGGACACAGCCGTAACATATGATATAGTGACCCAAAAAACCTGACAACCTCGAAAACATAAAGGAGAGGAGGCCAGGCCCATATTATACAGCCTATCCAGAGTGTAGTAAATATTATGTAAAATATTAAACTGGATCAACCGGAGTTTATCCTGTTTAATGTTTTTATAGATCCTACCCCATACTTTCTCCCAATATTCGGAGTCTTCAGGCAGGGGAAATTCACGCACCCAGTAATAACATACCCCCCTAGGGAGAGATGCATCTAGATCTTGAAGATGCTTATAAATCTTAGAAACTGCATGGGGTTGCCCCGCTTCCTGAAGGGCCTTAAAAAGACCTTCTGGCAATGGTGATGTCCATTCTTGCTTGCCTTTAAATGTCCGTATTGCCGCTTTAATTTGTAAGTATTTGAAAAATTCCCGGGATCTTAGTTGAAAGCGACTCTGCAATACTTGAATTGGAGCCAAATCTGTACCCTGGAGAAGATCCTCCAATTTATAATGCCTAAGTTGTAGGAGAAAGGAGGGTAAAATAGGACAACAACCAACTTGAAAGTGCCAATTACTAACAAGTGGTTGGGCCCTAAAAGTATGCCATTTTTCTGAAAACTGCATTTGCATTTGCTGGAAAGCTTTGAGAGACCAGGCTATTGGGAATGCTTTAAGTTGACTGGGGAGATGAGAGGGTTTCATAAATATCAAGGCATAGAGTGTACTTGCCACACTCCGGGCTAGGCTACGCTCGATATCATGCCATACTGGTATATATGAGAACTCCACCCAAGGGGCTCCATCATTCATCCAGTAGGCTATCTTGCTCAAGTGTTGGGCGCCATAATACAGAAACAAGGATGGGAGAGCAAGGCCTCCTTTAGATTTTGGTGCAGTTAGTTTAAGATATGCCCTTCTCACTGCCTTACCCCTCCATAGGACTCTATTACATACTCTTTGAATTTGTGAGAACCAGGACTTGGGAAGGGCGACACCCATCATACCCAAAGGATATAATAGTCTCGGTAAAACATTCATTTTCAGGATATTGACCTGACCCCAGAGTGACAGTGGGAGGGCATTCCATCTCTCCAAATCAGACTGCACCAAACGTATAAGATTTGTTAAATTAAGGTTAACCATTAAGGGGACACTCCTGGTGATTTTAATCCTCAGGTATGTTAACACCTTAGGCTCCCATGACAGACCCATAGAGGAGCATATATGCTTATCACAGAGGTGGTTTAGCGGAAACATTTTTGTTTTGGTAAGATTCAGTTTGTACGTGGATACCACTGAAAATCGGTTTAATTACTCCAGTAATGCTGGAATCGAGTCCTCAGGGTTCTCGGCGTGTAATAGAAGATCATCAGCATATGCTGAGACCAAATACCTCTCTCCTTGAATCTGGATACCTTTCAATAAGGGAGACAAAACTAATCTTCGTATCAGAGGCTCAAAGTAGCAGTTGAAAAGGAGCGGGGAAAGTGGACAGCCTTGACAGGTGCCTCTCTCAAGAGTAAATGGATCTGAGAGGTATCCATTACACAATACTCTAGCTCTAGGGGAGGAGTAAAGTATTTTAACCCATTGTACAAAACTATCAGGTACTCCAAATTCTCAGAGAGATGCAAACAAAAAGCGCCAAGATACCTGGTCAAAGGCTTTTTCTGCATCGAGGGATACCAAAGCCGCAAGGGTTTCAGCACCCCTCGATGCAGCTATTAAATACATGATCTTTGTCATATGATCTGCCGAGGAGCACCCTTGCATAAAACCGACCTGTTCCTGACTAATAATCCCTCCAAGTACTGGGGCTAAGTGATTCGCCAGGATTTTGGCTAGAATCTTAACATCCGAATTAATCAGTGATGTCGGTCGGTAACTTCCAGGACATAATAAGTCCCTATCCGGCTTTGGAATCAAAGTAATCCATGTCATTAAAAAGCATGAATCTTTTATTCTTTTTTTAAACCAAAAATTAAAGACATCCTTTAAAAGGGAAGCCAGCTGAGGAAGGCAACTCTTAAAAAAGTTATTGGGTAGTCCATCCGGCCCTGGAGCTTTATCCAGGGGCAGCTGCCTAATAGCCTGTTCTACTTCAGCTAGGGTGACAGGTGCTCCTAGATTCTCTGCCTCCTGAGCAGAAAGCCTAGGAAGGCCGGATGAATCCAAGCAATCTGTGATTTCTTGGTCTGTCACAACTATTGAGTCCGCTGAGGAGTAAAGGGACTCATAGTACCCACCAAGAACGCCAACGATATCTTTAGGATGAGAGACCAGATCACCACTTATAGGGGATCTCAACGCGGAAATAAATTTAGACATTTCGGCCTACCTCAGTCTTAATGCGAGAATCTTCCCTGCTTTCTTCCCTGCCTCTAGGTATTTTAATTTGGTACGATGGATGGCCAGTTCAGCCTTTTGCGCCATTAGATCATAATAATTTGACCGCAGTTGCTGAAGCCTTGCCCATTCCTGCGTAGGGGAAGTACGATTTAATCGGCCTTCCAGTTGCTGAATCTCTTTTATTAGCAAGTCCAGAGCACATCTATCCTTTCGTGCTCAAGTAGCCGATATACGTATAAACTCTCCCCGTACAGCACATTTAAGAGCAGCCCATACTGAATCAATTCTTTCGACTGTCCCTAAATTCCAATTAATAAAGTTTGCTACAAAGTCCTGAATATGTTTCAATGTATTAGCACATTTGAGTAACTGGGTATTGAGACACCATCTTTTCCCTTCCCTAGCTTTTGGATATAACATGTAGGTTACCCCCACAGGCGAGTGGTCAGAGAGTACCCTTGGAAAGATAGAAGCAGCTATCACTCCTGGGAGTCCAAAGGAACTCACTAACCAAAAATCAATCCGGGAAAGGGTGGCATGTGGTGGGGAGTAATAGGTGTATTGTTGCTCCAAAGGATTAAGAGTCCGCCACACATCAACCACACCCACCCCAGAAACGAGGTCGCCAAGGGCTCTCTGCGCTGGCGATAGCCCCACTCTTTTACTGTCTGAGCGATCTATCACTGAATTATGGACTAAATTCCAGTCCCCACTGAGAAACGTCGGGGGGGGGGGATTCGAGACTAGTAGAGGTATTAACCTGATTAAGAACGAAGGAGAATCCGTATTAGGACCATATATTGACGCCAGCATTACTGGAGAGGACCCTAACCTACCCTGTACTATAATGTATCACCCCTCTGGGTCCCACCATTCCCTGCACCATTTTAGCAATTAATATAATGGTACTGTTGCGTTTAGTGGAGTTACCAGCTCCAAAAACTTGACCCACCCAACTTTTTTTGAATAGAGAAATATTATCCCTCAATAGGTGTGTTTCCTGTAAACAAGCAATTCCCGCATGAAGCAGGGATAGATGTTTTAAAATCATAATCCGCTTGCTTTTATTTTGAGCCCCTTTGATATTCCAGCTAATAAAGATATAAGAGCCACTCATTCCTTAACAAAAGCACCAATAACAATGAGAAACAAAAGAAAAACACCGGGGCCCACTGCCCTCCTTTTCATAATGCTCTCTGCTGCACATGATCAAAAAAAAACTCCCGCGATGAGTGCAGACTTATCCAGCCCCCAAACCCAACAACAGAGCAAGATTTAAATTGAAACCAGATAGAGAAACCCACTCAAGAAAATCCCCTACCCCCCAGAAATTCCCCCCTTCCCTCACCTTACCCCAAAACGAACAATACAGCATTTTAAACTGCAATCCAACTATTTACAACACCTATCTTACCCGGTTCTAATAACTTGAACTCCCACAATGTTCAGAGGCATGCGAAACCTCCTTCTCACTACCATATGAGGCCCACCACACCTCCTCCCCGACAAAAAGACTATGCATGCCCTTAAAGTAAACCAAGTTGCCATAGATCAATGAAAGTTGTTAGAGAATACAATATTAGTTCCCTAGCAGAAAAAGGATTAGACCAATCCCAAACGTAATGTAGAAAAAAAAAATAATGAGATATTGCCCCCTCATTGCTACCATTATAAGTGATTCCCTCACTTAACCATATTTGGAGCATATAATTATTTATCAGGAGAGTACTTGCATTGGCCCCCCAAATTTTTAAAGCCCCAAGAGAAAATAAATCGCAGAAAAAGAAAAATATTCCCCAGTTCCCACAGTCATCAGTTTCATATCCGACGAGCTAGAAGAAAGGGATGAAGAGGCTGTGTTGAAAAGCTATATATGCGTCCCTTCAAATGCTCAACAGCTCAAATTCTTAAATAGATGAATCAAACTCGCTCTTTCTCATTAGGAAAACGAGCCATGCAT
The DNA here is from genome assembly GCA_016271365.2 of Neoceratodus forsteri. NCBI lineage: Eukaryota > Metazoa > Chordata > Ceratodontiformes > Ceratodontidae > Neoceratodus > Neoceratodus forsteri. The sequence goes on from CM057455.1 coordinate 126,880,702, forward strand.
GCACCAGACAGCGAATGTCTCTCAGAGCATTAGTCAGAGGATTCTCTCGGTTTCCCAGTGCACCCTTTCAAGGACTAGAGTCCCATCATATTGCAAGATGAAGGTTAATGCAGACACTTTGAGAATTATGCTGCACAACCATATTGCTTCCATCAAATGCTTCACTGGCTTTCATAATTGAACACCATTTCACTTAAAGAGATCAGGGAAAAGGCTTCTAAGCTCCTCAGAGGCTTTAGCAGGGGATTCGAAGCTAATCCATTTCTCATTGTGCTTCAAATATAAGGTTGCTGGATAACGCATTCAGAATGCTTTACCAGCTGCTATAAGTTTAGACACCACTGGATGGAATTCTTGCCTTTTCAGGCAAACAGACTGGGGCAAGTCCTGTGATATTCTTAATTTGCGACCCTCCCATTGTATTTCCTTGACTTCCTTGACCTTGGCCAAAATATGCTGTTTATCAAGATAATTGAGAAGTTTAAAAACCAAAGGTCTAGGGTGGAGCCTGGCTGGGGGGGGGGCGCAAGGACCGATGCGCTCTTTCCACCACATAACTAGTACTATTAGGAGACGGACCAGCTATTCGCTCACAATGCTTTTGTACAAAAGCGAAAGGGTTACTACCTTCCTCTTTCTCAGGTAGCCCAAAAACTATTAAATTATTGCGCTGACTGCGCCCCTCTAAATCTTCAAGTTTGTCCTCCATCTCCCGAATCTTCTGTCGCAAAGCTGAATTCTCTAGGTTCATTTTATCACTCCATTTATCAAGAGATTTTAGTCGGGTTTCAGCATCACTCACACGCAGATTAAGTGCATCCAGATTTCTCGTAATGGATTGAACATCCTCTGAGATCATCGCGATGAAATTTTGGAGGGGCTGCATCACTTCAAGAAAGCGCTCCTCAGTAAGCACTACCGTGGGTGTAGGAGGGTTACTCGATACCGCGGTTTGTGATTTGGGCATCTTGGGGGCCTTCTCCTTCTCTGGAGTCAGCGGGGGTGTATGATGTGAGGTGCTTGCCATTTCGCCTCCATTTGTCTTCACACTTTTGCTGTCTAAGCATTCTAAAAACTGGAATGACAGGAACCTGCTCCAAAAATTGCTGGGAAAAGCCACTACGGGTTTGAAGTAACCAGATTTGCCGGGGAGCGAGGGTAGGCAGAAGCTCTCACTTAGGCAGCCATCATGTGACCGATTTCTTCTATAAAAGATTTATTGTGGTGAAAACAAGCAATATATCCTGATGTAGCCTGAGGAGACTACTGCAGACCAATGTTTCACACTCAAACTGAGTGCTTTGTCAAATAATAAATTTTTTACAGAAGAAATCTGGTGGTATATATGCATTTTGTGTTTGACAAGGAGTGCTGAGTCCTTTCTGCTTTGATTGAATTGTTTTGGGACTTTACAAGCACCATTCTCCAAGTAGCAACCCTTTTTTTCACCTTGGGAATGAACAGGAGTCCAGCAAGTCCACATGAAATAGTTAGCCAGCTATGGAGATTGTCATTCATGCTGTAAGTTCATCTGAGTTTGGGGAGCATGGCATAGCGATCCTGGGGGAACAGCTCAATAGATCTTTAGCCCCAGAGGAATCACTTGATAGGAGAGCTGCATGAGTGGCTGCTTTTGTGCTCTACCCCTTTGCCATGATGGTTATTTACATTGAGCCTGCTTTTAGGTGGTGAGCTCTTCGAGGTGGTGAGCTTTTTTACAACTTTTGATGTGTGGTTTGTGGACTTTGAAGATTTGTTTATTAAAGATTTACTTGATGCAAATTACTTCACAGTTTGAGTGCTGACCTCACTTGTTCAGTTATTTCTAGCTGACTTTCACGATTTATGAACAGGAGGAGTCTTTGGACTCAGCGCTGTGAGATCTGAAATGGGGAGAGCAGTCACATGTCCTGCCTTCCTCTGATTTCTTCTTTTTGTTCTTCTTCCTGGACTTGGGCACTAGGAACCAAGAATCATCATCCTGGGGAGGCAGATGGAGCAGAGGGCCCTGATGATGGGAAAATGTGCAGCATGCAACAGGCAGTGATGTAATGTTCATTTGCTGCTGTCTGTCATGGTCTCCTTGCTTGCGGCCTGGCAATTTATACTTTTCGATATTACTTTGGAGAAAATACTTCATGATAAAGTCCTTGGTCACCTCTGAAACATCAAAGTCAATCAGTCAATATTTAACCAGGTGAAACACCATTGAGGTAACTCATTTACATGGTAGACCAAGACCTAGGACATGAAAACAGTAACCACGGTAGTAAGGTACAGACATGATAGGATAACAGTAGTTGATCAAAATAAAATAAAGTAGAGGATACAGTAGGTACAAGATAACGCTAATGCACACTGCAGTTATATACAATATACTGTATATAAGAGAAAAATATGGTGAAAATGTTCAATAAGTTCAAGTCAGAGAGCAAGGTGGATGAAGAGCCATCAGGAATGGAGGAAAGTGAGGGAGTAGGGGTGAGGGGAACAGTGAAAGTTCATAGTGGGCAAAAAAACAATAGTCTGAGATATCAGGTAGTCAGGGAAAACAATTCCAGTACCCTTTAAAGGAGTGTACAAATAGCGTTTTGAAAGTGAACAGTTTTATGGGTAATACTGCATTCAGTTTTTTGGAGTTTGTTCCACAGAGAAGGAAGAGCTTGGCTTTTAGATGATCGACCAAAGCATGTGTTCACTTTAGGAACGGTGAGTGAAGTATATGACAGGTTTCTTAATGAGTATCTACCTGCAGTGCACATTGGCAGACACTGCTATATACTATGGAAGTTTCTTAGTAAGAGCTCTAAAGGTCCAGAGCGCAGCATTTGTTTGCCTTCTGAATTTGAGGGATGTTCAGCCTACCAGAGAGTACAGGGAACAATGGTGGGTGGAGTACGGAGAACCTGTGATAAATCTTATTGCTCTGTGATAGAGGGTGTCAAGTTTTGATAACGACAGGCTAGTACCCTAACCATAAATTAAGTCAGCATAATCCAAATGTAGGATAAAAGTGCTTTGCACTAACCTAGTTCTTGCATCTTGAGTTAGTAGATGCCTAATCCAAAAGAAGAGACCTTGTCTCTAGGATTTTTTTGCCAGTTCTTCAATATGGTCAGCGAATGACAGTTTGTGGTCGATCCAAAACACCAGGTATTTCAATTTAGCCACGAAGTCTATGGACTCCCCTAAAAGCATAATTATTTGGGGAACTAAGCCTAATTTCCAGGGATTAAGTGCGTTAACAACCGGAGAGAAAAACATTGCCTTAGTTTTTTTGGCATTTTATAGAAGTTCTTGATTTAGAAGATTAAGCTGCAAATGATTGAATTCCTCTTGAAGGTCCTGGATCTCTAGTTCTGGAGTGAGCCTATCAATGTGGAGGACCATATCTTCAGCAAAGAGATGGATGCTTGATGATTTAATGCCTAAGTCAATATTATTTATGTAGACTGTGAAGAGTAAAGGCCCTAAAATGGAGCCTTGCGGCACACCTGTCAGGAGAGTTTTCAATGGAGAGAGGTTTCTATCCAATTTCACTTGCTGATATCATCTGGTAAGATAGTTGCTAAACCATTTTAAATCTATGGAATCTAGGCCAATGTTTTTAAGAGTGACTAGTAGAAGGTCATGATCCACCGTGTCGAATGCCTTTCTTGCTGTAGGTTAAGCAATTGGACACACGCATCTTGTTTAGTGTCTAAGGCAAGCTGCCAATCATTAGTGACTTTAGCAAGGGCAGAAATTGTGCTATGATATGGTCTTAGACCTGATTGGACTGGATTCAATAGATTGAGGGTCTCCAGGTAATCCCTAAGCTGAATATTAACTACTTTCTTGTGTAAATTGGAGAGGATGGGAAGCAAGGATATAGGCCTATAATTATTTAAGTCGCTAGGATCACCAGACATAGAGGGTTAACATGGGCGGTTTTCCAAATTGAAGGGAGTACACTCAGGGGTAAACATACAGTAAGTTAAAAAGGTGTGTTATGGGGCAAACAAGACATAGAAGTTGAGTTTTAAGAAATAAGGATCAATCTGGTCCGCACCTGCTCTTTTTCTGGTGTCCAGTCCCAGCAGAAGGTCTTCTACTTGTTTCACTGAGACTGGACTCAATGAAAAAAGCCACAACATGAACAGAGGCATCCTTCTGTGGGCATGCTGGGTACTGGGCACAAATTTGTGAATGAAGGTTATTGGCAGGAGATGATTCAAATGCTAGCCCAGCGGTTGCAAAATTATTGTTGAGGAGCTCATGAATCATTTGTTTGGTGGTAGCAGAGGAGCCAACAGAAGTAATTTTTTGCAGGGAGAGAGTTAGCTGAGGTGTAACCCTCAAGATCCCTTACTTTTTTCCAGAAGTTGGCTGAACAATTAGTGGACGACTTGAATTCTGTGCAATAGTATTTGGCTTTCTCATCCCTAATGAATTTTGTACACTGGTTCCTGGCTTTCCTAAACATTGTCCAATCAGCTAAAAGTTTTTTCTTTGGGGCTTTTTTTCCAAAGAAAGTCCCTGTTGAGTAAAGCAGATTTCAGATTGGCAGTGAACCAAGGCTTTGATTTTTTTCTTTGTGTGAACTCTCACCAAGGTCACATGCCAATTTGTATACTCTAGTACAATGCTCTGGAAAACCTTGTAGGCCTTGTTCACAGTAGGGGCCAGGGAGAACTCACGCCAGTTTGAGTACTGCAGATGGGAGCGGAAGGCATGGGGGTCAAAATTGTGTTTATTTCTTTTAAAAATATACTTAGAGGAGGACACCTGTTTAGGAGCAGATCTGACACATGCTATTGAGCAGTGGTCACTGAAGTCATTAACAAAATGCCTAAATGGGTAAGAATATGTGGTTTGTTTACTAGAATAATGTCAATTAAGCTGCTGTTGTCAGGGTTCTTGTTAGGATGGGTGGCTTCTGTAATGAGTTGCATCAGCCCAAGGGAGTCACACATCTTTTAAGGGTATGGAGGTGGCGGAAAACCAATCAAGGTTGAAATCACCCAGAATTATAACCTTAGAAGATAATTTTTTGAGCACGTTACCCAGATGGTTCAACACATTTAGCTTAGTGATGTAGAGGGTGAGAGCTGAACTCTTAGTGTTAGACTCTCAAATTCCTTTGATGTCATGGAGGATTCCAATATTGTGGCTGTAAATTTATCCTGGATGTAGATGGCTAACCCACCACCTCTGGAATGTCTGTCTGCTCTGAAAAGATTATAAGATGGTACTTTTATTTCATGGTCCAGCTTAGACGGTCTAAGCCAGGTTTCAGTGACCACCAATGCATCAGGCTTAGTATGGAACATCCAAGACTGAAGTGCATCAAATGTCATTAAGAGGTGGCAGGCATTAATATGAAGTACACTCATCCCTTTGAGGTGGACAAGATCAGAGGGTGCAGTAATAGGGGCAATGGAACCTGGATTCATCTCAACGTTGCCTGAGCAAAATAGAAGCAGCAGCAGGAGATTTTAAAAGCAGTACGAAGCAGCCTAAATAGTCAAATCTGTTTCCTTCTATAGAGATGGGAGGAGAAGAAGAGGATGAGCTGTAACTTAAGTGAAGATCAAGTGGACCCAAGGAAGCATGAAGCAGCACCCAAGCCTCATATACTTTTGGGGTCTGATGGAACAGGAGGGGCTGGGATAGTAAGGCACCCCACATGGCACATGTAAAAAGTGTACCATGACACCTGAAAGAACATTCTAGGAAGGAGGATGGGATGATAAGAATGTCAGAACAAGATTCATTTAAGTTTAGTTTAAAGTGGGGGGGGCATAAAATAGGGAATCAGTATGCTGATCTAGGATATGAGCAAACAAGCCTGCTAAACAGGAAAGCAACAGTATGAAATGCTGCATTTTGGGTGCTAAGGAAAAGAGAGTTGTAGATAGTTTAACTAGTATTTTAGAGTATAGTAGAGCATTTTCTGTAGCTGCACCAAGACCCTTCAATGCTATTCCAAAAAACAGCTGTTCTGCCCCCTCAGTGGAAAGTTTGAAGACTCAGTTAAAGACCTGACTGTTTAAACTTGCCTTTTTAGGAGATTTATAAGTTTTAATAATATTGTAGGATATATATATATACTTGATTGTTGCATAATTTGAAATCTCTTGCTGCTATGATGTTTTACCTGTGGTTTAAATTTACTTGCATTGTAAAGCACTTTGAGCCCTATCCTATCCCATCCCATCCCGTCCCGTCTCTTCCTGTTCTGTCCAGTCCAGTCCAGTCCAGTCCTATCCTGTCCTATCATATCCTATCCTATCCTATCATCTTAAAATGTGCATTTCTGTAGCTAAAAAGTAACGATTTAAAACATAAAGTACTATCTGACATTAGTATTACAGCCCAATTTTCCATCCTATTAAGTCACACATTGTAGACTTCCTGAGTTGGTATTACCATTCTTTAAGATTTGTCCCTGAATTTGGTCATCTCTCCCTAATTTTTTAAGTCCTGTCAATGATTTGTAAGTCAAGAGGTTGAGAGCTATGGTAGTATGCAAAATGTGTCACAGATTTATCAACATAATTAATTTCCAAATGTCAAGTCATCCCAGTCATAAGTACAACATACAGTGATGTGTCCTGCAGTCAGTATTCGAGACTCGGCACCATGCATTTCTGTTTAAAGTTGAACCAGCATAATATTCTGTGGTGATTTGCATATGCAGCCCATGCTGCTTTGCATTATGGGGGCATGTGTGATTCTGTATTTCATATGCGATATGAGGAAGCCATTGAGGATTCAGATAGAGTAGACAACCTGAGACTTGTCAGCGCTTTCTGCAATAACTATAACTGTCAATGTTACTTTCACAGTTTCCAAATTAATATAGTGTTCAGTAAAAAATCAGCTTCTAGTGTAGTACCATCACAGTGCAGCTCAAATGTCCCCTACCTGATTGGTTGGTAATCTCACCCGTAGGACAGGGAATGCAATCAAAACAGCAAAGCGGCTCCCCCTCCCGTACAGCAGCTCGCAATCCTGGAGTACAGCTCTCACTACACACAGAGCGGGGACACTAAAAATTGAAAGAACAATAGAAACACAAGATTAACAAATACTAGTAAAGCAAAAACAAATTATAACCTCGATACTTAAGCTGTCTCTTTCCTGCACAGCCACTCATAAACGTGGAGTACAGCTCTCACTGTACACTGAGTAGAGGTTTATTGAAATGAAAGGAAATAAAATACAAGAATTAACAGCTACTAGTACAACTAAAACTATCCAATGAAACTAACTAACAAAAGCATTTCTCTTGCTCTCTCTCTCTTTCTCTCTCACTCTCTCTCTGGAGCAGTCATTCTTAGTCTTGAAGTATAGCTTTCACTGCACAAGGAGCAGCAGTCCATAAGGTGAACCCAAAAGAGTTGTTACATAGTATCATAACTGAACAGTCAAAGAGCAAGCACCCTGTGTAATTATAAAGGTCATGACTGTGTTTTTTAAGGTTAGCAGCACAAGCAAAGCAAAAAGCCTTTTTGAAAAGTACTCAGACTCTGTCTAGGACACCGTCACTGACAGGAGAATAGACACAACCCCATAATGAATCAAGGGTAGAAAAGAATAAGATTAGACAAGTTTGCTAGTTTCATCAATGACATTCTTTCTATTTCAGTACAAAGGCCTAATTAACGGTGAGCAGATTTTTAATTTTTTTTTTAATTTCTGTTTTTTCCATGCCTACTGTCTCCACAGGAGCTGCACCATTGGGAGTCACCAATCTAAGTCTGTCCCTGCCAATGCCTTACCTGCCAGTCTCTGGTCCCTCCATCCTGCCTGGGATAACCCCCAGGCGGGGTCAGGGTAGGGGCAGACCCCTGAATCTTGCTTGTGTCAGGGTCCTGAGGCTACAGGCAGGCACCAGCATATTGAGACCCTAGCTCGGCGCTCCGTCTTTCCGGCTTCAGTGGGGGTGTTTCTGCATTTCTGTGGGACGTTGCCGGCCCATACGTCAGGGCGAAAGCGCCGACATCGGCAACGTCCCTCCCCCTCCTTCCACGAAGGAGTAGTCCCAGAGGATGATTGGTCGCTGACCTATGTCATCGACCAATCAGGCCCCCGAGACACCAGCTTGCTGTCATGCCCCCAGCCTCTGCCAGGGGTCGCCACTTGCCGGGTTGAAGAGCCATCCCTCCCCCAGAAAAGGCGAGCTGTCATCAGACGCTCCAGCCTGTCTCCCCCCGGGCCAACCCCTGGCAGCCCGAGCTTGCTCCCGAACCCGGGTCACCGGCGTGGTGTGAGGTGTGACATTCAGCGCCTCAACCCTCGGTGCCACCGGGCCGCACGGTGAGCAGATTTGATAGGAAAATCAGCACAGTTACTGTGAGACAGTGTCCTGTCCAGAGTCAACCCTATGTACTTTACTTAAACCTTAGGAGGGTTTCAGTTTTGACATTGTTGAACACATCAATGCCTAAAGAAAGGGGCATGGGCCTTAATGTCTTGGCACTAGCAAAAATCATAGCCTAACTAGTTTTTTTTGTTTTTTTACTGTTAACTCAGTTTTTACTTGGTGACCATTTTGCATCAAGGGTAAGCAGTAGGAAGCTTGGACTTCTATAAGCACTAGGTGTAATTAGAAGTTGAGAATTAAATTTGTTATCAAAAATCCAGTACAGTAAATTTCTAAAGTCTTCCTGTATGAGTTTTGCCAGTGCACTAACTGACTTGAACTGCATGAAAGATACATAGGAACATACAATTTGTCAGCAGAAAAGGACTGCATGGCTCATTTAATCTGTCCAGATGTTCCATGCCTGGTCAGTCTTTGCAGATCCTAACTGGTCTCCAGCAACCTTCCATTCTCTCTGCCTATTTACTAATATTCCCCTATGTCTATCTCATGCATGTGTGAAGCTCCTTACTGTTTTTGCCTCCATCATTTCCACTGGCAGTCTGGTACAGGCATGTACCACCCTTTCAGTGAAGTAATTTTTTCTCACACCACTCTTAAACTCCCTCCCCCCAGCTTCATCGAATGCCTCCAGGCCCTGGTGTTCTTCCTCATTTCAAAGATACCCCCTTTTGCACCCTGTCGACCCCCATGATGTACGTGTAGGTCTCTATCATGTCCCCTCTCACTGTCCTGTCTTCCAGGGTGTACATATAAAGATGGCTCAGACTCTCCTCATAGGCCTTTGGGTGTAACCCCTGCACTGTTTTAGTTGCCCTCCTCTGGACTACCTCCCTCTGGGCTGCCCCCCAACATCAGCAGAATTAATAACATATTGAAAATAAGCTCATAAATACATGGATTAGTAAAGGACCTTTTGATGAGAATCACAGGTTTGGTATTTATTTATTTAATTATTTAATTAGTTATTAAAGGTTGGTAACCAGGAAAGGTTCACTGAGCCAAGGATCATTTCCAGTGTGATCCACCAGTTCTGAAGACTGCTCCTCTATAAGGATACTGACAGAGTTGAAGCAATCCAGATAATTAACTTAAAGAAAACAAATGTACTTACATTTAACAGTAAAGTTGAAAAGTCTAAGCCTCTCTATTTAGATAAAAAATAGATTGAAACTACTTCCTACTATGACTATTTAGGTCTGAGATTCTCAAACAGTACGTCATGGACATGACATAGTAAAACAAAGGCTCAAAAGCTAAAAATGGCATTTAATGCATTTAAAAGGTTTAACTTGAGAATGGGCAAACATCAATTAAAGGATTGCTAAATGTAATAAATACCAAAATAAAGTCGCGTATACTTTATGGAGTGGAAATATGGACCCCTGCAAATATAAACATATTAGAAACATAGATTAATAAAAATGCATCATTATATACTGAAGGTGCAACAATTGGTGCCCGCAGAAATATTGAGGAAAGAACTGGAGCAATTTTCATTGACAACCACGGCAATAAAGAGAAGGATTGTTTTCACTTTGCACCTTTTTCTTCTTTCAGATAACAGATACCCCAGAATGTGTCTTGAGGAACAAATCCAATACAACCAAAGGACCTTCATCTTGAGTACAATTAGATTACTTAAAGAGAATACTTTTCTGTATGGTCTGGGAAATCTCTTATATGAAATTTATGCCCTTCTGCTTGAAGAAATAGTATTCAAAGTAAAATCAAGGGTTAGAGCTATAGCAATATCCCAAGATCAAGAAAAAATAAACAGTCTCCGCCACTACAGATGGTTTAAAATCACCAAAACATATTGTAAGTTAGAACCGTATTTAAAAATTCTATTGAAACCAGAAGAGAGAAGGATCACAACAAAGTTTAGGTTTGAACTTTATAAGGCAAATTGTACTTTATATGATTAGAGAAGAGAGGAGGTTTTAAGTCCAAAATACAAATGTATAAATGGTTATGAGGACAATTTGAAGCATATTGTATTACATTGCCCACAATAAGAAATCACAAGGAAAAAGTGGTTGGCTTCGATACTCAGCACCCTTGTTCTCCCCTCTGAAGAGTTAATTGTTTACTTATTTAATACTACTGACATTAATGTCTTATACTAAATGTATAGATTTCTCCAAGCCATAAAAGTGTGAGTCTGGAAGCGTGATAAAGCTACACAGCATCCTAGTGTCCTCGCAAACTACCGCATGCTCCGAAACTCTTGCACCAGGACTACAAGGTTAGCCAAGTCTGAATATTTCAAATCTGCCTTCATCACCAACATAAATTCCCCTTCAAAGTTCTGGAAGGTGATCCACACCCTATTTACCCTCTCATCTTGCCCACCTATCCTGGTACTTCAAAGTAAATAGCTCACTAGTGTCCGACTCACCTGGCATAGCTGCGGAATTTAACTCGTACTATACCTCTTGTGCCACTGAGCTACTGAAATCTCTCCCCCCTACCCATCCCCCTCCACATCCTCTACCAGTGTGCCCCCTCCACCACCCTCTCACCTCCCCTTCTCTTTTGCTACTGTAACCCTAAACAATGCCCTAAGTAACCTCATCACAATAAATCCCACTAAAGGTGCCTCCCCTGATGGCCTTGACCCAAAACTCCTCTCCCTCTCCACTTCAGCCATTGCCTACCCACTCTTAATAATCCTAAATCTCTCATTTTCTACAGCCTCAGTGCCCTCTTCATGGAAACATGCAGTGGTCCTCCCTCTACCCAAAGGGAGTGACCCCTCATCCCCTGGCAACTATCGTCTCACTTCTCTCCTCCCTACCCTTGCCAAGCTTCAAGAACACATTGTCCTCTCCCAACTCACATCTTTTCTGACACCTCTTTTTCCACCCCTTTCCAGACTGGTTTGAGGAAAAATCACTCAACAACCACCTGTCTCCTACGGCTCTCAGACTCCATCCTAACCAGGATGGACAATGGCCAAATTATCTCTGTCATTTTTGTTGACCTGGCCAAGGCCTTCAACACCACCTCTCACTCCCTTCTCATCAACTCACTCCCAGCAGCTGGCCTATCTCCTTCCACCAAAAACTGGTTCAAGGCCTACCTTATTGGCAGAATCTAATCAGTTAAGATCTTGGATGCCACTTCCTCTCCCCTCTTGATTAGCACTGGCATCCCACTCCAGTATACAACATACCTGCACTGTAGGGCACTGGGTATTGTGTGGCGAGGTGGGAGGAGGATGTGGGGCTATGAACAGCGGAGGATGAATGAAGGGGGTCACCGCATTGGGGTGGTGAAATCCATGATATACCCTGAGGTGAAATGGAACCCAGATCATGGTCCGCCATGTCTGGTTTCCATACCCAAGGACACTATAAATGGTGGTAGACAGATGGTTTGGGTGGCCCAAGAGGTTCCAACTCGGGCGGCGTTATGTAATGCTAGATCCATTAAAAACAAGACTGCAATTATTACAGCTTTTGTTAAATCAGTGGACCTGACTTGCTTCACCGAGACCTTGCTGGATGAGAATTCTGGCCCCATTCTGGAGGCTGCAGTTCTGGCTGGGTACTCAGTGATACAACGCCCAAGATTGGATCGCAAGGGGGAAGGGGTAGTGGTCTGTTGCAAGACTGAACTTAACCTCATGAATGTACCAGTTGGGGAGATTGAGTCATTCAAGTGTACCACAGTAGCACGTGTAGGCTGTAGAATTGCCCTCATCTACTGTCCACCAGGAGATGAGAAACATTTCCTTCAGGAAGTCACGGACTTTATCGTTGACATGCCGTTTGAGTCGCCTAGGTTGATGGTCCTGGGTGAGTTCAACGCCTGGGTCGACGACAAACTCTTGCAATTTGGTGAGCACTTCCTCCAGTTGATGACATCTCTGGGCCTTACACAGGTAGTTACCACTGCTACTCATAGTCACGGTCACTCTCTTGACTTAGTCTTCCTTCTGGGGATTGAGGCCTCCAACTTGGGGGTGGAACCAGTTGGATGGTCTGATCACTACACCGTGGGGTTTAGTTTTAGTACCCCCCTATGTAGGCCTACCCCTGTGGAGATGACTCGGTACCGCCCTTTGCGAGATACAAATTCTCAAGGCCTGATGGTGGTGCTAGATCTCTCGTCCTTCTTAGAGGCAAACAGTGACCCAGAGGCCCTTGTGATGGCTTATAATTTGGCCATTATGGTGGCACTGGATGTCATTGCTCTTTTTTCTCGGGGGGGGTGCCACTCCTAACCTCTGAATGGGTCCGGAACCTGGGGGTAATTTTTGATGAATGGCTGAGCCTGCATTCGCAGGTGTCAGCTGTAGTCAAATCCTCATTTTACCATCTGAGGAATATCTTCAGAATTGAGCACCTTGTTCTATCTGGTGACCTTCCTACTCTGACCTCACGTTCGGACTGTTGCAACTCACTGTACCTAGGGCTACCAGGGGTGGAAATCCATTGCCTACAGGTGGTGCAGAACATGGCAGCCCGGCTTTTGACAGGATCATCACGGTCCTGTCATATTTCGCCAGTGCTGCTTGAATTGCACTGGCTGCCAGTTCAGTGGCGGATTATCTTTAAAGTCGGTCTTCTGACTTTTAAAGCCCTTCACAGACTTGGCCTGGACTATCTGAAAGAGGTTTTGGTTCTTCACTGCCCTGGGTGATTGCTCCACTCAGTCGATGAAGGGATGCTAGAGATTCCAAGGGTGTGCCTGAAATCTTCTGGGTGAGGGCATTTATGTATGCTGCCCCTACCCTTTGGAATTCTCTACCCCATTGGTTATGGGAGTGCATGACCATGGAGGGGTTTAAGCAAGCACTAAAAACTTATCTGTGGAACCAAGCTTTTGGTGATTAACTAAAGATGCTATCAGTTTGATTTTACTGTTTGTTATTGAGATGTTTGCCTGTTGACATTGTAATTTAAATTATTGTTAAGGCGCCTTGGTTTTTGAAAGGCACCATGCAAAATAAAGGTTATTATTATAATTTTTTTTGTTTGCTTTTTTGTTAGAACTTTTTCTCCCTGGCAAACAGTCTGCCTACCTCTCACATGTCCAGGCATCCTCCTAGGGTCTCCGGTTGCCATCTCGACGACTCCTCAGCTCCATTTTTGGGCCCCGCAACTTAACCCCATGTCTTACCCTCCATGGCGGGGAGGTGGAGAGCTCCCCCCCATGCTCTGCCACCAGGACCGGAGCCAGAACGGCCGAGTACCCTCGGTGCCGAGAAGATCCACCCATGGTGATGGCCATCATGCCGCCGTGACTGGTGCCCTTTTCCCTGTTCTCCCCTTGGTGTATGTGGCATGCAATGACACAAATGGACAGGAGTGCGCATGCTACCACATGCACTCCTTCCCGGCGTTGGCCCCAGCACATCCCCCACAGTCTGCCTCTGCCTTGCATCACCCCCAGCCATCGCTAGAGGCCACCAGGACACCGATGGCAGCACACACACCCTCCCCGGAGAAGGAGAGCAGTCCTACGGATGCTCAATCCTTCTTCTCCCCTGCCAACCCCAATGACCCAGGCTCATTCCTGAACCAGGGTTGCCGGTGTGGTGCGAGGTGTGGTGTCCAGAGCCTCAACCCTCAGTGCCATCGGGCCAGCCATTGTAATTATTATTGTTATTATTATTATTATAATTATTATTATTATTATTATCCCCCATAGCTCTTTATTAGGGCTCCTCCTATTCTCCATCTTCTTAAAAGATCTTCTCTCTGTTTCAAATCAAATCAAATTTTATCTATAATGAGCTTTTCTAAAAATCAAAGTGCATACACAATACAATATAAAACTACATATACAGTCTAAAATAAGATAAAAAGGCAGAAATAATAAAACTAAATATTATCCCCAAAAGCTAAATCAGACAAGTAAGTCTTTAATGAGGACTTAAAGGTCTCGACGGAGAGGCACTCTCTAATCCGACGAGGTAGAGAGTTCCACAGGGTCGGGGCTACAAAACAAAAAGCCCTAGCACCCGATGTTCAAAGACAGACCCTGGGAACCTCTAGCATTCCCTCATCGGTGGAGCGAAGTGGGCGGGGGGGAGTAAGGCCAAAGGAGGACTTGCAAGTAGCCCAGTCCCTGTCCATGTTGGGTCTTATAGGTCAGCAATGCGAACTTGAAGGTGATCCTCCATCGCGGTGGCAGCAAGTGCAGTTTGCGCAGCATAGGAGTGACATGGCTAGTTCTTGACAACCCTGTCAACAACCTGGCTGCAGCATTCTGCACCAGCTGCAGGTGATGGAGATCCACCCCCGGTAACCCTAGATATAGAGCATTACAGTAATCAGTACAGTAAGTTTGCACCCCCCCTCCTCCGCTATACATGTGTATGCTGATGATGCGTCCAGTATGCATCTTGATCCTGTCTGCTGAGGTTACAACCAGCTTACAGCAAGACTTTGACAAGGTTCAGCTCTGGTTTGCTAACTATCAACCTTTACTCAATGCCATCTCAATGACTGTCTCTATGACCTTTGGCACATGACACAGACTCTCTAGGTTTCCCTTCCTACCCACTTTCTACACCCGTGATGGGACTTTATTTGAGGACGCATCCTCCCTCAGGTGCTTAGGTGTTTGTTTGGACCAACACCTAAACTTTTTTGGACATATTGACATCATCCAGAAAAAACTGCACCCCAAACCTGGTGCCCTGTTCAGGAACCATAGTTGCATCCCTCCTATGGCTCGGCGTGAACTTGTTCAGAAGATGATACTGCCCATTTTTGATTACTATGACATAGTCTATGGTGCTGCCCCTAAGTCCTCATTGGACAGACTGGACACCCTCTCCAGTTCCTTCTGCCTCTTTGCCCTGGATGCCCCCCCTTGCACCCACCACTGCGATCTTTATCGTGCCTTATCCCTCCCCTGTTTTACAAAGAGGCGACTCTCCCTCTCTGCTAAATTCATCTCCAAACACTAGTTGAGTGAGCTTCCTTCCTACCTAGACTCCTCCTTTATAATGCCCCTCATCCTCCCATTCCCTTAGATCAGACGACTCCCGCACCCTGATAGTCCCCCACAGATTCACCCAAATCGGCCAATCTGGTTACTCTCAACGCCTCCCAAAAATCTGGAATTCCCTCCCCCCCCTCAAATCTGGCACTCATCCTTTGCCTACCCCATCAGCTCTGCCCTGATAATTACCTTGCACCTAGCTGCTCCTGCCATGTGCCTCCCTAATTCCCTCCTCTAAGCTTTGGATAAACCCTACCCCTCTACCGTCACCTTCATTTTACCCTGTGCACCCCAACCCCAAAATTTCTAGCTCTCTACCCTTTAGCCCAATTTGCTCTCCTTTACTGGTCTCCTTTGATCTCTCACAGAATGTAAGGGACCACGAATGCTCTCCATGGGTGCCTCTCCTAACCCCCAATAGGGATTGTACCTCTCATCTACTCCCTTCCCCCCACCATCCCTCCTATCTCCCTTGATTTGCAGTTCTCTTGCAGGGTTCTTAGCATCCTGAAGGCGTCCTTCTGCATCTAGGCTTGTCTCCTCTCCTTCCTCCTCCCCCATCTACAGTACCCATCCCCCTAGCCTTTGCAGTTCCCTTGCAGGGTTGTCAGCATCCTGAAGGGGCCCTACTGTGCCTAGGCATGTCTCCTCTCATTTCCCTTCCCCATTCTACCTTCTCTCCCTAGCCTTTGCAGTCCCCTTGCAGGGTTCTCAGCACCCTGAAGGTGTCCAACTGGGCCTAGGCTTGTCTCCTCTGCTTCCCCTCACCATCTACCTTTCTCACTAGTCTTTGCAGTCCCCCTTGCAGGGTTCTCAGCATCCTGAGGGGATCCTACTGCACCTAGTCTTGTCTCCACTCCTTCCCCTCCCCATTTACCTTTCTCCCCGGCCACTGCAGTCCCCTTGCAGGGTTCTCAGCATCATAAAGGGGACCAACTGAGCCTTAGTATATCTCCCCTATTCTGTCTAGCTACTGTCTTGGATTTCCATGACTACTAGCAGGGTTCTCAGCATCCTGATGGACTATTGATTAGGCCCCATCCCTTCTAAAGGTGTGAATTCTCTTCCCCTCAAGAGTTCAACTCACAATCCCTCCCTCTCCTATCACTCTCTAAATCTCTGTCTACTGACCTTCCCCAACCTCTTTTCAAGGCACCCTGCATCCTGAAGGGTCTTCAGCTGGGATAGGTCCTATTTCCCCTCCCAGCATTTAAGTCATACCTCTTCCTTCTCTCTCCTCCCTCTTTATTTATTTAGTTTTTGTTAACCGAGTAGGTACACTAGACAGCATAGCTGCCTATTTTCAGGTACGACCCGGGAGATTACAACAAAGGGTACATAGACAATAGTAGATACAAGAAAACATCATGGGACAAGTAGAAGTCAGACATAGTACACTTATACAAAATGTTCAGCAAATTACAGTACATTTGCAGGAATCTATATGTAGTAACAAAACAGAAATATAAGTGCAGATAACTAACAGTCATAAGTCATACAACTAGTGAGTAAGTGCTAGAAAAGAGGAAATGACAAGATTTCCAGGCAGGTTTGAGAGTAGTAGAGGTTGTAGCCAGTAGGCAACTAGGAGGAACCAGTACAGGAGTGGGTGGATAGAGAACAGGAGCAGGGTTCAGAGCTTAGAAGAGCCGTAAGAAGCTCCTGTTTGAAGCTGTGTGGAGAAGGCAAGATTCTTAGACTCAGTGGAAGGGAGTTCCATAGTTTAGTGGCCCAGCTAAAGAAAGCATTCCCCCCCATTTTGGTTTTACATCTCGGTTGAACAAGAAGGGATTTGTCAGCTGATCTCAGTGGTTAGGTAGAGGTCACAGGTTTCAGCAGTAGAGCCAGTTTGTCAGGTATCTGGGAGGAGATTATATTCTTTATAAAACAGTAGGAAGTAAACTGTCGGAAGGCTGAGGGGGTAAACCATCCCAGACTGGAGTATATATTTATATATTTAAATCCTTAGAGCCTTATCCCCCTTTCTATCTAGCCCCACAGCCCTCTTGCAGGATTCCCCACATCCTGAAGGGGTCTCCCTGGGACACTGCCTTATGCCCATTTTTCTGGGCACCCATTCCACTTGCAGGGTTCCTCGCATCCTGTAGGAGTCTCCACTGACACAACTATTCCCCTTCCCCCACCTAACCCTGCTTACTCATTTCCCCCTTTTCTTTCACATACGCACTTGTTAACTTATTAATCCGGCACTTATTATTGTCCACACTTCTCCCTATTATGCACAACACTGTTGTAACACTGTTTGTTACACCGCCTTACAACTGTATGTTAATGTTGATCTTGTAACTTGAATGTTTAATGACTCATTTCTATTGTACCCATTCCCACCCAGGTTGCACTGGGAGATAAGTGACTTGTCGCTCAGTGTGCCTTCCTGGTGAAACATTTCAATAAATAAAAAAATAAAGTTAGTTGTTGGAGATGAGTACTTTTGGAAATGTTGTAATTATTGATTTTAGAGGTAATTGTATATGATTTTAATGATGTCTATTTATTAATGAAGTGTTTTCATTGTAAAGACTACAAGTTGATCAATAAATATCTACCTACCCGAAGTAGTAAATAGGAAGGCTAGCAACATGGTGTGACGGGTTGCACGAGAAACCATATGAGGAAAGGCTGCATGATCGCAACATGTACTTCCTGGAGGAGAGTGAGAGAGGATATGACTGAGACCTATAAGTGCTTCATGGTGGTGAACAAGCTGCAGGAGCAGAGTCTCTTTCACAGGAGGAAAAGCACCAAAATACAGTGGAATGCTATGATGCTTGAGGGGGAAATTTAAGAGGGGTTATGTGGAAATACATCTTCGCAGAAAGGGTGGTGAATGCTTGGAACAGCCTGCTAGAAGAGGTGGTGGAGGCAAAAACAATGGGGAGCTTCAAACACATGTGGGATAGACACATGGGCATAACAGGTAGAAGTGAATGAGAGACACATAGTGTCCAGGGTGTAGTAATAGGCTGGGAAAATAGGGCAGACCAGATGGGCCTACAGGTCCTTTTCTGCCAACACATTCTATGTTTCTATGCTTCTGTGACATGGTGGCAAAGGAATTGGGAGAGCAAGTACAATCAGTGGCAAGGTAGTCAGTAGAAATTAAAATGGCTGGCAGTTTAGCTTAGTGGTTAGAGTAACGAGCTGTGAATGAGCTTGGAATATCCAACAGACCTGGTTTGATTCCCAGGTCCTCCACAAGCATATTGTGTGACTCTGAGCAAGTCGCTGAACCAGCCCAAAGCTCCCGGGTTGACCCTGAAAATAGGCATTTGTGCTTAGTGAGTCTTACCCGATTAACAAAGAAATAAAATAAAATAAAATAAAATAGTATTCAGGCACATGTGAAAAGAGGGAGGATCCAAGACGTGTGTGGAATAGACGTGCAGGTTGCAGCTCAGCAGCATGTTGGCATTTGATATCTTGGAATGTTAAGCTAAGTACTTAGTTTTTTCTTTAATCTTTCCTGAGATTTACTTCTGTGGAAAAGGTGGTCGCTTTTTGCCATGCTCATATAAGATTTGTATGGAATTTAGCCACAAGTCAGTTCTTGCTATGCAACTCGATAATGTTGCTATTTAAACAGATCCGTGGCTTCTTAATTGTCACTATTTAGATAGAGCTGAAGTGGCTGCCATGTATAATTACTCAGAACTGATAAGCCTCGATTACTCTGCTGGTTATTTTGTAAATTTCTTTTCTTCTTTTGCCATACCTGCATTTAAATAAAATTGTCTGTTGTATTTAGAGTGGAGTGGTTTGGCCCCTGAGTCCCCTAAGCCCTCCCCATCTCTCTCCTCATGCACACAAACAATCCAAGTTAGAGTTAACTCACAGTGAAGTGCTTGGCGTCTCTGCCACCGTTGTTATAGATACAATACTTAAAAGAAATTGACTGTTCTCTACTTAAAAAAACTTATAAAATATTGGTAGGATTTGTGCACAGAAACATAGAAACATAGAAAGTGATGGCAGAAGGGGACCATCTGGCCCGTCTAGTCTGCCCATGAGCCTACTCCCTCCCTTTAGCTGCTATTCAGTGTTATGGTGCCCTTGTACCTGTCCCATGTGTTTTTAAAGTTTCCCACTGTTCTCGCATCCACCACCCCTTTTGGAAGGCAGTTCCATGCATCCACCACCCTCTTATTAAAGAAGAACTTGCATGTGTTGCCTCTGAATTGGCCCCACTCTAACTTCATGTTGTACCTCCTGGTTCTTGAGTGATTCTTGGTTTGGAACAGGTACTGAACCTGCGCCTTGTTTATACCTTTCAGGAACTTGAAGGTCTTGATCATATCTCCCCTCTACCTTTGCTGCTCCATGGAATACATGTTAAAGTCACTCAGGCACGCATTGTAGGATTTGTTCTGCAGTCCGTATATCATTTTCTTTGCTTCCCTCTGCACTGTTTTCAGTCTGTTGATATCTTTCTAAAGGTGTGGTCTCCAGAACTGGATGCGGTACTCAATGTGCGGCCTCACCAGTGATCTATAGAGTGGCAGAATGACCTCTCTCTTTCTGCTGGTAATCCCCCTGCCTGTGCATCCTAACATACCATTTACTCACAGTGCCACCTTCTCACATTGTTCTGACATTTTCAGATCATTTGTTATAATGATTCCCAGAACCCTTTCCTGTGTGGAGGATTCCAGTTTTTCTCCTCCTAGGAAGTAATCCTCTCCCGGGTTAGCCTTTCCAATGTGCATGACCTTGCACTTCTTAGAGTTAAAATTTAGTCGCCATGCTTTTGACCACATTTCTAGAACTGTCTGAGAGGATGTGTGGACATAGAACAAAGGATAAAAGATTCACTGGGTGTTCTACACTCAGCAAACTCATTACGGGAATTAGTAACAGCTACTTTTCTTTATGGCAGTTGCTACAGACAGAATAGTTAAATATCCAACTCATACTGCTTTCTTCTAAAAAACAGCCAAAATATCAGCTGGATTTAAAGGCTGTTATCTGAAACATAGAAACATAGAACTCAATGGCAGATAAGGATCACTTGGCCCACCCAGTCTGCATTTTGCCTTACTTCTTTAGTACCTCAGACTGAACTTGCTCTCTGGCTAAGCCCTCCCTTCCCTAATGACTAAGGTTCCCTTATGCCTATCCCATACATTATTGAATCCTGCCACAGCTTTTACCCCCACCACCTCTGCTGGAAGGCTGTTCCAGGCATCCACTACTCTCTCTGTGAAGTACTTCCTTACATTTCCCATGAGTCTACCTCCCTCCAGCTTCATAGCACGTCCCCTTGTTCTTCAGCATCTTTTTTTTTTTTAATGTTTCCTTATTCCACCTTATTTATACGGGGGAGGTATTTGAAAGTCTCTATCATATTTCCTCCTTCCCTTCTTTCCTCCAGGGTGTTCGTACTGAGATCCTTTAGTCTAGGAAGACTAGGTTTGCTGGCAAAGGCACCTAGCCTCACTTGAGCTCTTTTCTTCTAGGTTGCTTATAAGGACAGAGCAAGGAACCTTATCAGGGCAAGGAATAAGAGTAAGGCTTCTTTTGGCTAGGTGGATTTATTGTGTGTTATGTTATTTTGTATTCACAGGGATCGTTACTGTTGGTTCCTAAAATGTTACTACCTTATTTTTCTCTGATTCAAATTGTTGTTGCAGGGTATACTTTCCATTGCATTATTACAGGGAGTGCCTACAGGTTTGTGCTTACAGATTACTGCTGTAATCTTTTGATTCAGATTGTTTTTTGCAATGTATATCTTCTGTTACTGCTTTACTTTTCTCTGTAGCAAAGTGTTTTTACAGGGTATATCTTCTGTGACATTATAGGTGGGCTTTACAGGTTTTACAGTTTTATCTATCATTAGGATAAGCTTTCAGGGCTATTGCATTTGTTGGTTAATTGTTGCTGCTGCTTTCTTACCTCCTTGTTTCTTCCATTCATGGTTCTTTCTCGACGGGGAAACAACCCAGCCACGTACCCCAATCCCCAACCAACCCATGCTACACTCTTTTTATAGAGTAGCACAGTTGTGACATTTCCTGTAGCAGAGCAGGAAGGGGAAGACTGGAGGGGTATCCACACAGTGACCTCACTTACAGGAGCACAAGTACTTTAACTTGTTATAACAAGTTATACAAAACAAACAAAACACAAAATCAAACATTTGCTTTCATTTTCCTCCTTCTAATCACTCTGACCAGGTTATAAACTCAGCAAGTCATCTGAAATGCATATTATTAACTGCAGGTACTGCAGGACACTTTTCAAAAGGGCAGTGATACAGGATTTTGGATGCTGTCCTACATGTTAGACCATTGGAGATCTAAGGGCTCAGCACCAGGCAGAATGGGCAGAGATTGCGCACCTCAAATCACATATTCAGGAGTAAATATGTTATAAGAACCACCTGCCATTTCCCCAACATTTAACAGAAGCACCTTGACCGCAGAGGGTAGTTGGTCTTGGAGGTTGGCAGGTGGTTAGGAGGGGGAAATCAGGTGCCCCGTCACTCAGTGGTCTCCAACGTATCACCTCCACAAACCATATAAAAACTACAAACACATATCTGCCTCTATCTCCAAAATCAAACAAAGGGGAAAAGGACACTGCAGAGCAAGACACTGCAGCACAGGTGCTAGCACAACAAAACTTGCTCAAAACAGGGACCAAAACCAAAAAAAGCAAAAAGGAAATCCAAAACACTTCTGATCATAGGAGACTCCATGATTCAGGGAGTTGATACCTACCTCTAGCCGAGGGCAATGGTCAGATGTATCCCAGGTACATCAGCATAGAGAGACACTGACCACATTGCTAAAATCATGCAGGGAGCAGGAAGCAGGAGAAAACATTGATGTCCTGGTACACAAAGGGACTAATGATCTCACCAGCTGGTCAATTATGGAGACCAAGGAACACCTGACAAGGCTGGGTGACAAACTGTCATCCATTTCATCAGACATCTCCTTCTCTGAGGTCCTGCCAGTCTGGAAGAGGGGGCCAGATGGACAGAAGGTCAGAGAAGGGGAAGATAGGGGAGCTAAATATGTGGCTCAAGGGCCGGTGCCAGGAAAAAGGACACAAATTTGTAGGTAACTGGCAACAGCTTTGGGAGCAAAAGTTCTTTACATTTGATGGACTGCATCTGACTAATTAGACAGTCAGTGCATTGGGGCAGAAGTTTGATGTCTTTGTAGAATATTTAAACTAGCAAAAGGGGAGATGGGTGCAGCACCCAATACGTCAAATGGGAAGAACACCCATCCCCCCTCAGCTAGTGATCAAACAGGAATTCAGCATGGTTGTAATTCATTTGCATCACCAGGTAAGGAAAAAGGTCTGGCTCCCCATACGATGCACAGGGGAAATGTCGGACCTCACCCAACAATTAACACACCAAAATCTGTCCAATAGAAAATCATGTACACAAATGCTCACAGTCTAGGAAACAAGATCCCAGACAAGCAGGCAACAGTGACAGAGGCTAAACTGGACATAGTAGCCATTATTGAGAGATGGTTCACCAGTAACCACCCTTGGGAGACTTCAGTACCCCGCCATTTACTGTTCAGAAGAGACTGAGGTGCAAAAAAGGGGGATGGAGTCGCCCTTTATGTCAATGAAAATATCAAAGCTACAGAAATTCAGAATACACATAAGGAGCCAGAAGAACTGTGGGTCACCCTGGAAACAGGAAATGGGACAGCCATACAAATTGGGGTTGTCTTCAGGCTTCCAGACCAGGGGGAGGACATAGACACATTACTGTTCGAAGATATACAAAACATGACAGCTAAAGGGGAGGTTCTGATAATGAGAGCCTGCAACATGCCAGATATAGATTGATCAATACCAGCAGGAATATCTGCCAGAACTAGACACAGTGGATTCCCTGTTGGGGAAGAGCCTCAAACAACTGGTAGAACAACCCACAAGAGACAGGGCTATCCTAGATTTAGTACTGACTAATTGGGAAAGGATCACAGATCTCCAGGTAGAAGGTCACCTGAGGGCCAGTGACCATCACATGGTATGGTTTAATTTGGCCACTAGAACTAAATCATCCCATCCCAAGGTAAAAATATGGGACTTCAGAGGAGCTGACTGTGATAAGATTAGAATGGGAGTGGTGTACAGGCCACCATCTCAGATGGAGGAGTTAGACGGGGAACTAGCAGGACAGATCAGGAGGACCTGTGAGAAGAGTAGTGTGGTGAATGTGGGGGACTTCAACATGCCAGGATTGGACTGGAGTACCCCAACAACCAGGAACAGAAGGGAGCAGGTACTGTTGGATGCCTTCCAGGACAGCTTCTTGCTGCAAATGATCAGTGAACCAACCAGGTTAGGGAATACCCTTGACCTTGTGCTGGCAAATGGGGACTTTGTGAGAGAACTTACAGTGGAGGAACCACTGTCAGGGGAGTGACCACCACTCAGTATGGCTCACATTGGATATGGGCAAGGAAGGAGTGGAATCTGGCACAAGAGTGCTGGACTTCAGGAGGGCAGACTTTGGGAGGATTGGGGAAGTGGTAAAAGGGTACCTGGCCAGAATTCAATCTAGTATGGACACTAACCAGAGGTGGGAGCTCATAAAGCTGGGGATAGTGAAGGCAACCAAAACCTGCTGCAAAGCCCAGAGCAAGAAGGCTAGGGCTAAGAAACTGAGCCGGTTGAACAAGGAGGTCATGGAAAAGGTAAGGAAGAAAAGAGCTGCCTTTAGGAAGTACAAGAAAACGGGGGAGGACAGGGAGGAGAACTTGACAGAATCGAAGGAGGTGACAAGGGCAGTAAGGGGAGCCAAAGCATCTACGGAACTCAGGCTGGCACAAGGCATTAAGAAGGGGGAGAAGGACTTCTTTAAGTACATCAGGGAGAAAAGGAGCTGTAAGGACCACATAGTAGGGATTAGGAAGGAGGGGGTTGGGTGGAAGCAGGGTGCGATAAGGCAGAAGCATTAAATGAGTACTTCTGCTCAGTATTTACTAAAGAGAAGAGGGGGGTGACACCCAAGGTGGGAGAAATGGCAGAAACGGGGGAAGGGTGACAGATGGGGAAATTTAGGAGGGCAGAGTTCGAGAGGGTTTGAAGGCACTGAGGGTGGACAAGGCACCAGGCCCAGATGGCATCCACCCCAGGGTACTGAAGGAGCTGGCAGAGGTCCTTGCAGGACCTTTGGCGAACCTATTTAATGCCTTACTACATTCGGGGTGTGTACCTCAAGACTAGAGGATGGCTCATGTGGTGCCCCTCCACAAGAGTGGCCCCAAGGATGAACCGGGAAACTACAGATCAGTGAGCCTCACATCCATCGTGGGTAAGCTAATGGAGACTATCCAGAAGGAGAGGCAGGTGGCCCTCCTAGAGGCCAAAGGACTACAGGACAGCAAACAGCATGGCTTCATACGTGGCAGATCCTGCCTAACCAACCTGGTGGAGTTCTATGACTGGGTAACTAGGCAACTGGACAGGGGCCATGCAGTGGATGCCCTGTATCTGGACTTCAGTAAGGCATTCGACTCTGTGCCACTTGGAAGGCTGGGAAGGAAGTTAGTAGGCACAGGAGCGGGTGCAAAGCTGGTGAGATGGGTAGGAAACTGGCTTCAGGGAAGGCAACAGAGGGTGGTGGTGGGTGGGGAGCTCTCACACCCAAGGCAGTGACGAGCAGTGTTCCACAGGGCTCAGTGTTGGGACCAGTGTGGTTTGGGATATTCTTTACAGACATATCATGGGACATCAAGAGCAAGATCAGTCTGTTTGCTGATGATACCAAGGTAGGCGTGGTGGTGGATGACCTAGGGGGATGGCAGGGGTTGCAGGATGATCTGGCAAAGCTTGAAACCTGGTCAGACACCTGGCAACTGGGGTTTAATGCCAAAAAGTGCAAGGTGCTACATTTTGGGATTAAGAACCCAAGGAGCAGTTACCAGCTGAGGGGAGTGCAGCTAGCCCAGACAGAGGAGGAGAAGGATCTGGGTGTGCTCATTACAGGGTCAATGAACAACTCGACACAATGTAGGAAGGCAGCTGCAAAGGCCTACAAAATGCTGGGTTGTATTGCAAGGGGTATATCCTCGAGGAGGGAGGAGGTGATTCTGCCACTGTATAGGTCATTAGTTAGACCACACCTGGAGTACTGCGTGCAGTACTGGTGCCCGTATCTGAAGAGGGAAATTAAGTTACTGGAGGGGGTGCAGCGCAGGGTGACAAAGATGATCAAGGGGCTGGGGGACTTATCATACGAGAGGAGGTTGAAGGAGTTGAACATGTACTCACTGGAGGAGAGGAGGGACAGGGTTGACATGATTGAAACCTTTAAATACATGAAAGGAATAAACAAGACTGGTACAGAGGGGCTATTCAAAGTAAGAGAGGGGAGGGCCACCAGGTGCCATGATATGAGACTGGAGGGATGGAGGAAGGTTCAGGAGGGAGATGAGGAGACACTGATCTGGGTGACTGGGTGGACTGCGTTACCTGCAGAAGTGGTATCCAGTAGAACAGTGGACTGCTTCAAAAGGGGATGGGATAGGACAAGGGGGAGGGTTAATGAAGGGGAAGGGTGGAAGGGAGGGGCAGCTGCAGAATAAGGGGTGCTAGCTGCACTTTCGAGCAGACTTGATAGACCTCTAGGCCTTTATCTGCTGGCAAATTTCATATGTTCGTATGGCCAACAGAGTTAATCTAGCCCTGGCAAGAAGAAATACAGGTGAAGGGGTACAGGCAAAGTGGGGAGTCATTAAGGATGCAGTACTTGA
Source organism: Neoceratodus forsteri (assembly GCA_016271365.2). Classification (NCBI taxonomy): domain Eukaryota; kingdom Metazoa; phylum Chordata; order Ceratodontiformes; family Ceratodontidae; genus Neoceratodus; species Neoceratodus forsteri. Next base: position 126,906,790 of record CM057455.1, read on the forward strand.
AGCAACATCCCACTGTGTTAGAGAGAAAATCAAGAGCAAAAGAACAAGGAAACCACTTTGGTTTTCAAGAACAGTAGCAGAAAAGGTCAGAGCCAAAAGGCCGGCCTTTAGGAAGTATAAGGGAATGCAGCGGGACGAAGATAGGGAGGTATACCATACTTCCCTAAGGAAAGCAGGGAAGGCAGTAAGGCAGGCAAAGGCCCAAACCGAGGAAACACTAGCACAAGCAGTAAAAGAAGGTGGCAAGACTTTCTATAGATACATTAATGAAAGGAAAAAGTCCAGGCGGGTATTGCCAAGATCAAAGGGGATATGGGGGTGTGAAGTGGAGGACCAAGGAAAAGTATCTATTCTAAATAGATACTTTTGCTCAGTATTTATTGAGGAGAAGGTAGGGCAGGGTCCACAGCTCAGCACCAAGGACACAGGGGGGAAGGAGGTGTGCACTAGTCCCTTCACAAAAGAAAGGGTCCTACAAGAGCTCACTAAGCCCAGGGTGAACAAGGCAATGGGACCTGATGGCATACATCCCATGCTACTAAAGGAGCTAAGGGTGCAACTAGCACAGCCATTAGCAGAACTATGTAGTGAGTCTGAGCACAGGAGAGGTCCCAGAAGACTGTAGAAGGGCTCATGTAATTCTGCTCCACAAGAGTGATAGCAGGGAGGAGGCAGGGAACTAGAGATGAGTCAGTCTTGCCTCAGTAGTGGCAAGATTATGGAGGCACTCCTTAAAGAAAGGATAGTGCAACACCTGGAATCCATAGGAGCACAGGATCCAAGACAGCATGGGTTTACAACAGGATGGTTCTGTCAAACTAATCTCATAGATTTCTTTGACTTGATAACTAGAGTAGTGGATGTCGTCTACCTTGACTTCAGAAAAGCTTTCGATACTGTTCCAAATAGAAGATTTCTTAGTAAGATGGGTAGACTCGGGCTGGGTCAGAAGCTGGTCAACTGGGTGGCAAACTGGTTGTTGGCCATAAAAAGAGTGGCAATATGTGGTACGCAGTCAGAAGAGATGCAAGTCCCAAGTGGGGTACATCAGGGATCAGTTCTGGGGCCAGTCCTCTTCAATATCTTCATCAGTGACATTGCAGATGGACTGGAGGATAAGGTTTGTCTGTTTGCAGATGATGCCAAGATCTGCAACAGAGTAAGTGAAATGGATGGGGTGGTCAGAATGAGAAGAGATCTGGATAAACTGGCAAAAAAGTCGGAGGAGTGGCAAATGGGGTTTAATGCCAAGAAGTGCATGATCATGCACATAGGGAAGAGAAACCCTGAAGCCACGTATAGATTGGGAGGGGTGTTGCTGGCAATCACAAGGGAAGAAAGAGACTTGGGCATCATCATCATTACAGATGACCTGAAATCATCCAAGCAGACCACTAAAGCAGTAGGTAAGGTTAAAGGGATGTTAGGGTGTATTAGTAGGGGTATCGCAAGTCGTAAGAGGGAAGTAATAATCCCTCTTTACAAGATCCTGGTTAGGCCCCATCTGAAGTACTGCGTGTAATACTTGAGGTCGCACTTGCACAAGGACATTAACCAAATGGAGACAGTCCAGAAAAGGGCAACCAAAATTGTGCAGGGACTGCATCAGAAAACATATGAGGACATATTAATGGAGCTCAATATGTGTACCTTAGAGTAAAGGAGTGACAGAGGCTATATGATCGATGCATACAAACATCTTAAAGGCATTAACAAGATGAAAGAGTTTAAAATGTTTCAAAATAAGAAAAATAGCAGGACAAGTGGACACAGCATGAGATTAGAGGGAGGCCGGTTAAGGGAGAATGTGAGAAAGTTATTTTTCACAGAAAGGGTGGTGAATGCATGGAACAGCCTATCTCAATAAGCGGTGGATATGAATACGGTGCAGGGCTTCAAATAGGCGTGGGATAGGCATAAAGGAGCAATAAAGATGAGTATGAATAGATAGGCCATTGACAGAGTACAGGCCTAAGTCACATTCATAAGGTAGAAAAAATGGGCAGACTGGATGGGCCTTACGGTCTTATCTGCCGTGAACTTCTATGTTTCTATATTTCTCCTCATATATGGTCTCTGGTGCAGACCCGGCACCATTTTTGTTATCCTCCTCTGGACTGCCTCTACTTCTGTCTATGTCCTTCTGGAGATGTGGTCTCCAGATCTGGGCACAGTACTCCAGGTGAGGTCTCGACAGTGATTTATGCAGTACAGTAGGATCACCACCTTCCTCTTTCTGTTGGTAATACCCCTCCCTATGCACCCTAGTATCCCACTGGATCTCCTCACAGCCTTGTCAAAATTTTTGGCCACCTGTATGTGATCAGATATGATTATTCCCAGGTCTCTTTTCTGATTGGTGCTCATCAGTACCACTCCCCCCCCATTTTATACTCCACCCCTGAGTTTCTATGCCCTAAGTGCATGGTTTTACACTTCTTTGCATTGAAACTTAGTTACCACATTCTTGACCACTACTCAAGTTTTCCCTGATCCCTATTCATTTTTTTTCACACACACCCCAGAGTCTACCCCATTTCAGATTTTAGTGTCATCTTCATAAGGCACACCTTCCCTTCTAGTCCCTGTGCAAGGTCTTGGTATAATGAGACAAAAGAAGGCCAAGACCCATCAGGATTGTCTCCCAACATTAAGTGGGTTATTGTCTGGATCTAGAAAGGATAATACATTTATATTTTTTTCACACGTAAAGCTATCCATCCATTGTGAATTAACTAGGGATCTGGGTAATGAACTCCATAAGCATCTTGTGGTGAAAAAGTAGAACCTTTTATTTCTCTTTACCCTTTGTATCTGAAGTTGCTTATTATGGAACCTTAAATGGGTGTTTCATCTGTTGTGATACCTAGTTCTATCATTAGGTTCTCATTCTCAAGTATATTATAAAGAAATAGGAGGTCCCCTCTTTCCCTCCGGTCTTGTACGCTAAATAGACCCAGTTTAACTAGTCCAGTTTCATAATCCATTTTGCCATAACTCTGTAGCCTTTTTGCCAGTTTGTCACTAATAAATACATTAAAGAGGACCAGTTCATGTAGTGATCCTTGTGGCACCCTGCTGGTCACCCTCCCTTCCTCCGAGTGAACGCCATATACTATACCACCACCCTATGACCCCAATTCCCAACATATTTCTTACCAACTTTATCACTCTTGGCCCCACTACCAGGCTGCCCAGCTTGTTTACTAGTCTCCTATGTGTCTCCTATGTGGAATGGTGTCAAAGGCCTTACTGAAATCTAGGTGGGCCACATCTACCGCTCCACCCTGATCTACTTCCCTGGTCACCCAGTCAAACACATCTATCAGATTTGTTTGGCATGACCTCCCTTGGTGAATCCAAGCTTCCTCAGATCCTGCAAGTTGCTGCTACCAAGATATTCCACAATCCTTTCCCTCAACAGTGATTCCCTTAATTGTTACCACCATTGAGGTCAGGCTGACTGGTCTGTAATTTCCAGCTTCCTCACTGCTACCACTTTTGTGAAGAGGGACTACATCTCCTGTCCTCCAGTCCTCTGGAACAACTCCCATCTCCAGGTGAGTGGTTGAACAGGACTGTCAGAGGGGCAGCCAGCACCTCCCTGAGCTCCTTCAATATCTTTGGATGTATCCCATCCGGCCCATTGCCTTGTCCACTTTCAGATTTGTGAGTTTCTTCAGGACTCTCTCTTCTGTAAATGGACCAGCATCCACATCCCTTCTTTTGATGCTCCTGTCACTTAACTGTTGCCCCTCGCCCTCTTCCTCCATGAACACATAACAAAATATCTGTTCAGGATGCCTGCTTCTTCTTGGTTCCTCCACACTCTCTCCTTTCCTCCTTAGCCTTACAATCCCTCCCTGTTTTTTTCTCCTTTGCTTACATATCTGAAAATGTCCTACCCCTTTCTTTACTGTCTGTGCTGTTTTCTCCTCTGTTTGTGCCTTTGTGCTCCTGTCTCCCTCGCCACCTCATGATACACCTCCCTGCCCTCCTTCCTCTGTGTCTCCTTATACTCCTGGATGCTAATTTTTTGTCCTTACCTTCCAGACCACCTTATTTGAAAATCATAACAGTCTCTTTTTCATTTTGCTTTTGTTTACTTGCACGACACAGAGCTTTGTTGCCCCCCCCATGGCCCCTTTCAGTGTTGCTCACTGTTCCTCTACTCCACCCATGTCCCCCACTCTGTTAAGACATGCCTGAATAGAGCTTTGCAGAATGAGACTATTCCAGATTCATGGAATTTCATCAACATTTTGTGAAATGTTTAAAACGTATTGATGTGGTCATAATGCAGCTGTCTATAATGCAAGAATTTTGACATTTGGCATGCATAATAAATGAAAGTGGTTCTAAATATGTGCCAGATATCTTAAAATTAGGATGGACATACTAAAGTTAGTTGCTCAAAGTCTATAACTTTATTTTTTTGTAGTGAATTCATGAAAATATTTTTCTAGGTATGACTAAACTGCCTATTTGGCCAGAGATTTTAAATTTTACATGGTTACTTTATGATAGGTGTTCCAACCATATTCCAAATGTCATGGCATTAAGATTCACTGACTCAAAATTATAGGCACTCAAAATCTATCATTTTATTTTTTGTAGAAAATTTCATATAAATTGTATCTGCATATTCTTCAGACATCTATTGTGCCAGAGAGCTTAAATTTGGCATGATTTCTTGATGACAGGTGTGCTAGCAATGTGACAGATTCCACGGCATTAAGATGCATTGTCTCAAAATATATGTGCTTAAAATCTGTAATTTTATTTTTAGTGGAACATTTCATGAAAAAAATGTTTATCTGCATATAATTCAGGCACCTTTGGAGATATACATGGGTAAACTAGCATGGGTAACCTTTTTGCTATGGTTATAGAATCTTCTAAATATGGAGAGAATTGGATTAGAGATTGTTACATTACAGGGGTTGAAATAATTACTATGTTATTACTTGCAAAATTTTGTGAAAACTCAAAAATGTGGATGTGCAGTTTCTGTGCTCTTACAGGCATAGACTTATCATTTGACATGCATATCTGATGTCTGTTTATCCTCGGTCTCACACAACTGGATAAACTGGTTTAGCAGTATTAAATTTGCTGTGGAAAAAACAAATAAAAATATTGATAAAATATTTCTAAAATATTTATGGCAGCATGTAGAAGAAGCATCCAGTGTTCTTTTTGAGGAATTCAGCGTTCACAATGCACGTATCACTACAGTACTTAATTTGATAAGCTGGGCTGAGCTTTTTGCAGTCCTGCTGGTTCTCTCCAGGTGACTATTTTGCAACCCCCTTCTTTCTTAGCACAGCCAGATTGACTAAGTAGAACTACTTATTCCACTGATATCAATGATAAAATCCCATAAAAAGAAATTCACCTAATCCTTTTCCTATCAACCTATTCTGTTGGAATAGACATAACTCTTCCTTCATTGTGCTGTAAACATTGTCTTCCCCACTACATCTTTCTGAGTACAGAAAGAACTGGAAGGGAACAGGATCAGTTGTGTTCCAGGACAGTAGCTGCTGCTGTTGTTTTCACAGGGTTCTTGTGGATTTTACTTGGTAGGTTAGTTCTTTTCTTTCTTACTTCTAAGGGGCTAGCAGGGTATTGTTTTGGGAGCTGCTGGGTGTTTGTAAACTGATATTGTGGCTGTAAGTGGGGCTCATTTTGTGGATGTTTCACTGTGTAACAGGCTGCGCTGGTAGAGGCCTATTTCTTCTGATTTAAAACCTATTTGGTGGGATTTGCTTGGGCCTGGTTCTTTGGCTGCTGGGCTTGGAGGGGAGACACAGGGCTGATACACTCTCTCTCTCGAGTCAGGTGTCTGCCCAGGACCCCCTCCCCACCCTCCTCCACAGAAGTCTGCGAATTTATAGGGGAACACCTGCCCTGCAATTGAGGAAAAGGCTGCAGGTGCAGCTCATGTAGTTCTATCCACTGGGGTTGGACTTAGGCTGGAGAGAGGAGCTTAGGGAGTTGTTCATTTCCTTATAAGTTTAATGTGTTGTACTGCACCTAGTAACAGGGTTACTGGTGTACAGTGGGACTGTCTCTAAGATTAGTGGGTGACCTGATTAGGCAGTAGGGGTATCTTGGACTAGGGGGAACCTGGTGGCTCACCCAAGGAAACCTAATTGGAAGGGATGGAACCACACATCATTAGGGCGGCATCTTTGGGAGGGTGGTGGGGTGCACAGGGTGTGGAGCAGCCATGATACTGGACTGGGCTTGGAGTTCGGTGGTTGCCCAGTGTGCTACCACAGCACAGCTTAGGGAGGAGGTTGGGGGGATTAGAGAGAGCTGGGGGAAGGGGGTGGTATGGTTGGGGAAGGGTCTGGGAATCTCCACAGGGTTGCCCAAGCACTGGGGTGGGGCCATAGGGAAAGGAGGTGCAGGAGAATACTCAGGGGTCACATAGGGACCCTGGCAGAGGGGTCCAAAGGACACTACCAAGGAAGCAGGCAGGTAACTGGGGACCCTCACAAGGGGGACAGAGGGACAACATTCTCAGGGAAGTAGGCAGATGGCAGGGCTGGACAGAAGGAAGCAATGGGAGGTGGATCAGACCTTACACTCAGTAACCGCTCAATTCTCTTCTTCTGCTCAAGGATGAGGGGGTGATGTAGCTACGACAGAGGTGGTTAGAGACGGAAAGGGAGTGGGAGCGGAGGAGGCAGGGCCAGATAGCAGGAAGAACAGGGGGACCTGGAATGCAGGAGAATGGGGAGCAGTGAATCAGAGCAGGAGAGGCAGGGGGAAAAGGGAGGAAAGCGCAAGGAGAAGGACCAGTTGGGAGGAAAGGTAAAGGAGAAGGACCAGAGGTACAAGGAGGATTCAGGAAAGGGAGCTGAGGGTTTAGGCCAGGGCAGCACGACGAGCAAGGAGGAACTAAATGGAGACAGGAAGGAAGGGAGGATGAGCCAGGCTAGTTTAGCAGATGGGGGAGAAGGACCAGTTGCAAGCAGTGAGGGGGGTATAGCAAGGTACAGAAGGATACTCAGGAGGAGGAGAGGCATAGGACTGAGGGGAGGGGTGGCCATGGTAATATGGAGGGGTGGCATGTGGCACACAGATAGGGGAGGAACAAGGAGCCAGCTGGGTGGAGGGGCCTGTAGAAAGGATGAGGGACATGGAAGGGGGAATGGAGAAAAGGAGTGGTCAGAGTGTTCCTGCTGGGGATTCTATGATCAGGGGTATCAAATGGGATAGGGAGGAGAAGCCTGGCAGTTAGAACAAGATGCTTCCCTGGACTAACAGTGGACAGGGCTAGCACGAGGTATATCAGCTGGCAAAGGATTGTGGGGTTCCCAGACATACTGGTCCACCTGGGTACAAGTGACATTGAGGAAATAGCGAGCTAGAAATACAGGCAAGATTCAGGAGCTCGCCAGGGTCTGTCATGACATAGGATGCACAGTTTCCTTCTCAGAAATCCTACCAGTGCCAAGGGCTAGTGGGGAACACAAAAGGAAAATTAGGGAGATAAACCAGTGGCTCAGGGAGTGGTGTGAGGCCAGAGGGTATGGGTTGATGGGGGATTGGGGGGAGACCTGGGAGGATAATGAGTTGTATGCTAGAGATAGACTGCATCTCAATTTGGAGGGGAGGGAAATCCTTAAGTTGAAAATAGAGGGGTTCATTGGTAAAAAGTGGGGTTTAAACTTGTGAAGGGGGGTGGGATGGGAGAAAAGGCTGTCAAGGGGGTGCCGATAAAGGAGGGACTCTGTCTCCCACCCTGGGGACCAGGAGGATTGCAGGAAAAGGCCAACTGGCAAAGTGCAGACCAGGGGAAACAGAATCCCCATGGGAACACGAGCAGGGAAATGGAACTATAGGGAAAGGGTGGAAGGTAGTCCTCATAAATGCCAGGAGCTTGGGCAACAAATGCCTGAGCTCCAGGCGATGCTAACTGAGGGAGCAGTGATGTGGCAGCGGTCACTGAGACTTGGGCCACTGCAAGACATGACTGGGACCTGAACCTGGAGGGTTACACTATGTTCAGGAAGGACAGGGGAGGAAGGGGAGGAGGGTAGCAATGGTAGTCAAAACCGCATTGGCATAGACGGAGTAGAGAAGGCGGAGGGAACCGGAGGCGATTTAATACCTTGATAACAAGGGGGGCAAGAGAGAAAAATAGGGTGGTGTATAGACCTCTGTGCTCTGGAGGAGCTGGAGGACAGTCTGGTGGCAGATGTTAGGAGACACTGCAGACTGGGCAGAGGAACGGTGGTGGTGTTGGGGACTTAAACATGCCAGGAACAGACTGGGAGACTTATGACATCCTCTGTGACCAGGAACAGAGGTTGTTGGATGTCTTTCAAGACGCATCTCTAACTCAGCAGGTGAGGGAACCCACCAGGGAGGCACGGGTACTGGATGTGGTCCTGGCAGACAGTGACCAGATTGGGGGCCTGGAGGTAAGGGACCCATTGACGCGAGTGACCATGCCACGGTCTGGTTCTGCCTGGAACTAGAGTGGTAGAAGGCTGCACAAAGATGGAAGTAACCGACTTCAGGGGTGGATTTTAAGGAAATGGGAAGGATCCTTGAGAGCATTTGGATGGGATTGGGTCAGACATGGACGCTGATAGTAGGTGGAAATCATCAGGAGAGGGTGCAGGATGCTACCAGCACCTGTGCAAGAGTAAGACGAAATGCGTAGGGCCCAAAACTCCTGTTGGTGGACCAGGGAGGTCCAGGAGGTGGTGCGGGAAAGAAAGCAGCCTATAAGCAATTCAAGTGCTCAAGGAGTGAAAGGATCGAGGGAGTACGAGCTGATGGCTAGAAGGGCCACTAGAGTGGTGAGGGCGGCTAAGGCAAGGAAGGAGCAGAACCTGGCCAGGGAAATTAGGAGAGGAACAAGGGTTCTTTAGATACATTGGGGAAAGACGAAGGGTGAAGGGCAGATTAGCAAAGATTAAATCAGGGAGAGATGGGCACAAGACCCGGGGGAGCAGGCTGAGGTACTAAATGAGTACTTCACCTCAGTTTTCACCAGGGAAAATGGGGGTGCTGCATCATACATGGGAGGAGACAGAGATACTGAGGAGGGGGGACCCTTACCGATCGGCAGGTCTGGGGAGAGGGGGAGGCATCACTGGCAGGTGGGGGGAGGGCTAAGCAGGGAGAAGAGGTACCGGAAGTGGAAATCACAGCAGAGAGAGTGAGGGAAGCCCTCAGCTCCCTTAAGACGGAGAAAGCACCGGGCCGGATAAATGACATCCCAGAGTGCTGAAGGAACTTGCGGATGTCCTGATGAAACCCCTGGCAGAGCTTTTCACCATCTCTCTGAGGACAGGGTGGGTGCCCCAAGACTGGAAGGTGGCGCATATAGTGCCTATCCACAAGGGGGGATCAAGGGAGGTGGCAGGGAACTACAGGCCTGTCAGCCTGACATCGGTGGTGGGCAAGGTGATGGAGGGCATTGTCAAGGAGAGGCTAGGGGGACCTGGATAAGTCAGGGTGCCTGGACGATAGACAGCATGGATTCATCCCGGAGAAATCGTGTCAGACAAACCTGGTGGAGTTCTATGACTGGGTGACAAGTGCCTTGGACCTGGGTAGACCAGTTGATGTCCTCTTTCTAGACTTCAGCAAGGCATTTGACTCTGTTCCTCACGTGGGCCTGTTGGATAAGCTAGGAGAAATGGGGGTGGGAAACCAGATGATCAGATGGATAGGCAATTAGCTCCAGGACCGGACCCAGAGGGTCGTAGTTGGTGGGATAGTCTCATCCCCAAGGAGGGTCATTAGTGGGTCCCACAGGATCAGTCCTGGGCCCTCTGTTCAACGCCACGATCTGACATAAGGACAGGAATCAGGAGGAGATGAGTCTCTTTGCAGATGACTCAAACTGGGGCGGTGGTGGATGGGGAGGAGGTAGGGTGGCCCTACAGGGGACCTGGAGGCTCTGGAAAGATGGTCTAGAAAGTGGAAGCTGAGGTTCAATGCAGGGAAATACAAGGTACCCACCTGGGGCCAGAAACCCAGGCCAAGTGTACACCCTGGGGGAATGCTACAAGTCTCGATGGCTGAGAGGGACCTGGGGTGGTGGTGGATGTCAAGATGAACAACCTGAGACTTGTAGGAGGGCAGCAGCCAAGGCCAACAGGATGCTGGGATGCATCGCTAGGGGGATCACCTCCAGAAGGAGGGAAGTGATACTCCCTCTGTATAACTGCTTGGTGAGGCCGCACCTAGAGTACTGCGTGCAGTTTTGGAGGCCACACTTAAAGAGGGACATTAACCTCCTGGAGAGGGTCCAGAGGAGGCAACCAAAATGATTTGGGGCTTGGGGGACAGGACCTATGAGGAGAGGCTCGAAGAGCTAAATATGTACACATTGGAAGAGAGAAGGGACCGTGGGGACATGATAGAGGTCTTCAGGTACATGAAGAGGGTAAATAGGGGAGGAACAGTCAGGGTGCTTCGAAGGAAGGAGGAAGGGGCCACTAGAGGGCATGGGTGGAAGCTGGATGGGGAAGATTCAGGGGAGAAAGGAGGAGGTGCTACTTCACTGAGAGGGTGGTGGAGCCATGGAATGCACTGCCTAGGGGGCTGGTGGAGGCAGAGACAGTGGAGGGGTTCAAGAGGGGGTTGGACAGGTACAGGGGAAGAGTTCTGGAAGCAAAATCCAATGCAGCAAGAATATCCGGAACTGTTAAGGGAGAAGCCAGAGAAGGCGAGGGGGACAGCTAGGTCAGCACCCAGGGTGGGGGCTGACCAAACGAGCAGACACGAAAGACCGTTAGGCCTATTCTGCTGGCATTTTAGTATGTTAGTATATTAGTACCTCTAAGTCCCAGACTTGGATGTATGTCAGGCACCCTAGATTATTAATTTATTGAGTGTGATCCTTATATATCCTGCATTCAGGTTGTAACTGTTGATGCTCTTTGCTTCCTTGCTCAAACTGGTGGGGGGGTGGTCTAGCACTGGTGTGTTACCCAACTCAGCTGTCCATTTCTTGGGGGGAAACTATGCAGTCTAACTCCTGCTACTAGTGACCCCCTAAAGTCATACCCCTATCCTTTAATTTGAATCCCTGAGATAAGGCTGAGTGAAATAAGAAAATATTAATTTTATGGCATTTTCATGTAATACCACAATTTTCACAAAGACTTCTGGAATTTGACTTTAAGTACAGATGTTTTTTGTCAATTTTTGCAGCAATCAAAACTCATTTTACTTAATAACTTCATACGACGTCTGACCCATCCATTGATTCTCCTGATACAAAATGGCCACCCTGGGTATAATGAGTTAATGCAACTGACACACGGTCTACTTTCAAGGTCTAAGAACCTGACAGATTTATTGGCATTGCATTCTCTAATTTTAAAGTTTCAGGGGTTTATACATTTGCAGTCTACATTCTTGAAAAATGTAACTTTAAAATTTTGTGAAAGCTTGACTGCTTTTAATTCAGTCTCATTTAAAGCTGTAAATATGAACTATGTTAGAAATGACCATGTGGTATAGTAGTTTAAATGTTTCAGTTCTGGTTAAATCTGGATATGCTGTTTTAAAATTAGAGGGAAATACTGTAACTGAAATGTAAATTTTGGCAATATGTTTGGCAGGCTATAACTCATCCCCATTTGCAGCTAGAAATCAGAGACTATATACACATATAAACTTAATGACAACCTGTATACCTGTAAAATGTTATAACATTTCAATTAATAGTATAAAAATTATACTAAAATAACAAAATCTAAATGTTGGCAAAATGTTTGGCTACCTATATAACGCTGACCCTTTTGAAGCATGAGACTTAAAACTAGGTCCACATATTTATGATGTACTGTATGTGTCTCTAAATTCTGAAACTGTGGATTAATGAGAATAAGAAATTTTAAAATTAGATTGAAATAACTGAAAATAAAACTTCAATTGAATGTTTGGCCGCCAATATCTCCATCCCCTTTCAACCTGCGACACTGAAGTTTGATACTCATATGTATTCTACAACAAACTATCTACATACTGTAGAGTACAGGTTAAGCACGGGGCTTAAGAAAAGCTTCAGCCCCTTTAACTAGGAACAGTAATTTTGCAGCCAGAGTCATTGGTCACATGTGCTAATTTATTTCCGGCAGGGTCTTTGGAAACCCCAATTTCCTGCCTGTCAGTCTGAGTCTATGCCTCATGCTGATGAGATGTCCCTTCGTATGTTCCTGAATAAACTAATTTTGGTTCTTATTTTATATGACTGACTGAGTTTGTTTGGTACCAGCAAGGTGACTATTGCAGAAGCACCAGAAAATGCAATACAAGGAAGGTGTGGGTCCTCTATGGCAGACCAACACCAAAACACTGCACATGGTGGAGAATGCATCCCTTCTTCTGCCCAGACCCCCATCTCACTTATCTGCATCGTTGAGTACTCCAGAGTCATCACCCCAGTGTGCCTGAACTGTCTGCATGCTGAGTAAAGGACAGCCCTGGCAGCAGAGAGGAAGAATAAACCTCATCTGTAAAAGTAACATGGATCTGCATTCAGTTCAATCAAAAGAACCTCCTGCAATCTGCCTCGGGAATCTAAATGTATATCAATGTGGGACATTGTTGCTCTAGCCTTCCCAGCTGCATTGCAAAAGTTCACATGTTTTTTGTTAATTCTCCTCAATTCCACAGAACTTCAGGCCTGCAACTCTTACCTCATGGCAGGGCCTGTTCAACACCAGCTCCTATCCAACCTCTCAATGGGAATTCAGTCAATTGAAGAAGGTGACAAACAAAAATGTTAAATCATCCCCCTGTTGCTGTCTCTGGACTGCACCTCCAGTAAACTCAGACTGTTTCAAACCTGTTAAACAGCAGCTATATAACTGACTTGTCCTGTCTGAAATTCAAACTGTTCAGCCCTAGACCCCACGGAGCTGCATACTGCACCTCATGGAGCTGCAAACTGTGCCCCCCCAGCTCCAGCAATGCTCCATTTTGCCACACAAGCAAAAATCACACAATTTAAACAGCAGATATGATCAAACTGCCTCTTGCAACAGGGAATGCAGCGACAGAAAACCAAATCAAATGCCAAATTACAATCCTCTGCCTCTGGACTGTGGCCTGCAACAAGCTGCCGTGCTGTTTCCCCCCACCTTGAGTTCACTCCCCACTCTCCCACTCAACTCTCCGGCCTGGCCACGCTGCTCCAAAAGGGACTGTTCCAAGCAAATAAATAAATAAATAAAATAACAACAACATACAGGAGTATAAATAGATTAAAATAAGTGAGCTGTAGGGACAATAGGTCTCCTTGCTCTGAAATACCTATGATACCTATGGTACCAATGAAGATAACAAATGTGGGCCTGGTGGCACTGAGGGTTGAGGCACTGGACGCCACACCTCACACCATGCCGGCTACCCTGGTTCGGCAGTGGACTTGGGTCGCTGGTGGGTCAGCAGGGGGGAGATAGGCTTGAGCTTCTTACAACAGCTCACCTTCTCCAGGGAGGGTTCAGGCCAATGCCTGCAACTTGCCTGACTCCAAGCGGAGACTCAGAGTACTGCAAGCCCTACGAGGGACAGAATGGACGTCGGAGCTTGTGCCATGACATCAGGGGAGTTGCACGCTGTACAGGGAGGGTGAAAAATGGAAAAAAGAGCCTGCCACCACCGGGAAGATGGGGAAACTGTTACATGCCCACGATGTGCCATCGCCTGACCAGTGAACCCTGTACCGATGACATGTAAGTTACTGGATATTCGGTCCCTGCCTCATCCCCACCCGGGGGGTATAGCTGTGGCTCCATGGGATCTGGGGTCCATCTGGGTAGGGTACAAGGAATGGGATGTTGGGTGTCTCTGTTGATGGGTCGGAGTGGCAGGCTGGGGAAGGAGGTAGAAACGATAATTTCAAAAATAAATAAATAAATGCAGCTCACCCCTGCCACCCAGCACCGCAGCCTTCCTATTGCTACTACTGCTACTGCTCCTCAGCCTTCTGACATCTATCTGGGGGCCCCAGCACACAAAAGCAGCACTCAAGAGCTCCGCACCCTCCCGACTGTGGCTACAGTCAATGCTTCATCAGGAACAATGGACTACTGCTCCTTACAACAAAGGGCGTTTCTGCTCCCGCTCACAGCAACCTAACATGGCTCTTCCAACAGTTACTCCTGCTTCACTCAGCCCCAGGCCGCTCATTCCCGCACAGTCCTACAGCCAAACCATGACTTCTTTCTCTCTCTCCTACTGCTGTATGGAGCACTGCTTCTCCCTGATCGGCCACGTGACCACAGAGCCTCCCTTCAGTACAATACAGCCTGCAATAAGAAAAATTTTCCCCCTGCACTCAAACAAGGGACATAAATTATTAATTGGGGGCTGAGACCCAAGCAAGGCACAATCAAGTAACTGTGGTACCTCAGGTGAACCAAGACAGAGCCAGAGAACCAGTAACTTTAGAGGCAACAATGTAAAACGGAGAAAGTAAGGAATTGTGGAGGCAAAGAAAAACAAAAACAACAGAAAACATCACTAAGTACACCAAGAAATTCAAGCAAGGCACAGTATACTTCAGGACAAAGAAACATACCATAGCACAAACAAGGCACTAAATACCAAAATGAATCACTAGGACAGAACATTAAATGTTCTAGTACAAGGCTTGGGAGACTGCCAAAAGAATAAATAAATAAATAAAATGAATGTCAGCTCCATAAGCAAAATGGAGTGCAGCAAATGCAAATATAATTCTCCCAGTTTTTCCACTCACCACAGTAAAACCTGCCAAACGTTCAGTGGGGAAGAAAGCCTGCAGCCTGGCAGTCACCATATTGTCCCTGCACAGCAGCACAGCAACCTCGTGGCAAGCAGCATCCATCTTATGACGGCAAAAACAATAACAAAAGCAGTGACTTTAACCCCCCTCCCCGTTGGTGCTGTCTTGCAACAGTCAAAGACCACTTTCTCTCTCCCCATACTAATCAATGGCAAAACTACAGAATTAAAGTGAATGTACAACAAATAACTAATTTTACAACAAAGCTTTATTTAAATAACTGACAATACAGAACTGAGTGAGAATTGTTTATTAAGATGTCATTTGATGGAAATTACCTACAAATAATTGTGCTTTTGGCTACAAAATGTTTTCTTCTCGGCACTTCATCTACTCCACGACATCTTGTATCCTGTATCACAGCAGCTCCTTCTCATCTTTATGACCTTCATTCACTGCAGGGAAGCTTGTCTCTGACCATGATGTCCAAGGAAGACACCACTTCGGGCGACGGAGACTCTGGAGAGCTATCTTTACTCACCTCAGAGGCATGAAGTCTCAAAATTTAAACTATCCTGCATGACATTCAGTTATCCATCGCAGCTCAAGCGACACCAACTATGCAAGTTATCCAGGATGACCTCACCTACATTAAAACTATCTCATCTCAATCCATGGTCCATACCAGCCTACAGCCAGTACCCTTCTCAATATTGTCTCACAAAGATGCTGTCGACTGGTTGAGCAATTCCAAGTCTGGATTTCTTTACACAGTTGGACTGATCCATTGCATATTTCCAATGTCTTGCACTTGTTCCTGAGAGGGACTGCCATTACCTGGTTCAACGCACTTCCAGAACAGGTCAAAAGGGACACTACCATCTTGTATGCAACTTTTAAGGACCATTTCCCCCAAGCACATCTGCCCTGGTTATTGGAACAGCAACTGTGGGAATGCAGCAAGCAATCCTCTGAGTGTCTGGAAGCATTCATAGTGGACAGTGAATCATGGTGCAAATGCCTGCAGAAGACTGAGAAAGACCAAATCACAACCTTTGTACTGGGGCTCCTTCCTCAGCTTTGCCTGTACATAATCTAACAGAAACCAATGACCTGGAAGGACACAATCCAAGCTGCATGACTCACACAAGAGTCCATATCAATGCCCCAGGCTACTACTGTGCAAGCGCCCCAGTCATCACAGTTAGCTGCCCTCACAGCTTGTGTCCAGCAACAGCAATCAGTGCTAGAAATGCTCAACAGTACTGTCATCAGCTTACACCTCAGTACTCCTACTTCCCCTGCAACTTCTGTCAATGCCCTTTGACCACTTCAACAGCAACCTAAGCTACCTCCACTCTCATGAGAACCAGTGAACTGTCAGTGGTGTGGATTCAGAGGACATACTACTACTGTCTGCCAAAAGCTACAGAATCAAACCAGAAATCACAGGAGCCAGAGACACCTATCACAGCACAATCAACAAGATAACCTCAACCAAACAGCCAGTGACATCCCCTCTGACTCTCATGATACAAACAATCTGCACCCTTTGGCTACTAATTCAGGCACACCCTCACCTCCAGGGGCAAAGGTTCTTGTCATAAGGTCACCTCTCCTAGTGAACTATGTCCCTGTAACCACTAGAGATTTGTCCACCCATGCCTTGGTCGACTTTGGAGCAGAAATCTCAGTTATTCACTGCAGTATTCTAGACATCCCAGCTATACATCACATACCTAAAGTCTCTCCAGCCTACCTGAAGTACATTATCACAGCAAGTACCACTACAGTACCTACCACCGGCATGGTCCATCTCAAGCTCCACTTTGGCTCATAGCAAGCTACTGTTAAATTTTACCTAGTGCTTGACCTACAACCAGCAGTGATTCTTGGCCTGGACTTCCTTAAAGCTCATAAAGTCATCCTAGATCCCTGGAGGCAACTTGCAGCTATAGACTCAGTCACTGTGCAACCTAAGTCAGAGATGGTTTTAATTGCGAAGATCCAAGGTGAACCACTTCCACAAGGTGTTGTTGGCCTCATCACGGGATCCCCAACTCTGCATTCCTCAGATCTCCTTCCAGGGAACACCTTGTCTGCTGTACACGGCGGCTAAGTATTCCAAAAATGCTGCAATGTCACAGATGAGTCAGTGGTCATCTGAATAGCAGCCAACATTGGAAAGTTTGTCTGCTTGTCTTCAGGGGACCAGCTTCACCTGCTGCAAGATCCACAACTTGGCTCCACCAGCTCTCATCCTGCTAGTACCATCACGAGCACTCCAGTCTCCACAGAGCTACACCTCAGTCAGTGATTACCTTCTTCAAAGCTTCCAGCCTGTCCAACAGAGAAACAGCAACTTCTGTCATTCCTGGAAAACTATTTGGATGCCTTTGTTGATCCAGATAACAAACTTGGATGCTGTGATATCCTGCAACACACCATTGAGGTGAAGCCCAACCAGCAAAAAGTCCATCAGCGAGCCTACAAAGAGGGACACAAACAAAAACAGATCCTGGAGGAGATCATCAAGGACATGCTTGACCAGGACATTATTGAGAAATCTACAAGTCCCTGGGGTGCACCTTGCTTGCTGGTGATGAAGAAAAACAAAGGGTATCATTTTGTGGTGGATTACATAAAGTTCAATGCCTACACGGAGCAGGATGCTCATCCCTTACCTACAACCAAAGATGCCTTAGAGAGGCTCAGTGCGGCCAGCCCAGCTTACTTCACCACTCTAGACCTTCAGAGTGGATTCTACCAAGTTACTTTTGATCCAGCTTCATGCCCATACACAGCCTGGTGCTGCCACTTGAGACTTTTTCAATTTAAATGTCTGCCTATGGGCCTTCAGAACAGTCCAGACACATTTCAACGTATCATGAAAGCCTTATTTCTTGGACTGTCTTGGAAATCTTGCCTAGTTTACCTGGATGATGTTATCATCTTCAGCTGAACTTTCCCAGAGCACCTCCACCATCTCAAAGAGGTGTTCGAACATTTCAGACTAGCCAACCTCAAACTTCACTCAGAGACGTGTTTTGCACAACATCAAATTCATTATTATGGATACTTTTGCACGGGTTACATGAGAGCTACCCTTGTTCAAACTTTAAATGACTTGGGAAAATATATCATACTACACTTTCTGGACATTAATAAATTAGAGCTGTACCTGTCTTAATTCTGATTGTTTGACCAGGGTTTTAAATTTTGGGTGGGTTAGGATTGTTATTGAGGTATACCTTATTGAGTAATACCTTTGATCTGTTACTGAATCTTAGGACTTTTTTAAGGAAAGTGTAGGTGGTGAGAGAGCTCCACTAACCCAAAAGCCTAGATTCTTGACAAAATCTAACTTTTGGCAGTGAGAGTTATTTAGTTGGATTTAATTGTTTTAGGGATTGACTTTTATGCATATTATTTTGTTTTTAAATTGTTTAAATCTGAGGATTTGTAATTCATGATGTGCCTACCTGTTGCCCCCAGTCGTGTGCTACTCAGCTTCTGCTCTCCACTCCCTCCGCCATTTTATAACCCCCTCTGTTTTCCACCTACCAACACTGTGGGCTCTAGGCATTGCCCGTAGGAGGGTGGAAGGGGCAGGGAACAGTGGAGGCAAGTGGATCGGAGCATTCCCATTAGGGTGATTTAAGCCCAGAAGACACCTTGGGGTGAAGTGGCACTTGGAGCGAGGACCACCTTGCTTGGTCTCCATACCTAAGGGCACCATCATTAGTGATGGGCAGGTAGTCGGGGCAGCCAAGGAGTTTTGTCCAACCTGGTCGATGTTGTGCAATGCCAGATCTGTCCGAAACAAGACTGCTGTGATTTCAGATCTTGTTGGTTTGACAGATCTGGCTTGCATCACTGAGACCTGGCTGGATAATAATGCAGGACCAATGCTGGAGGCCGCAATTCCAGCCAGGTACACGGTGATACATCGCCCGAGGTTGGACCACGGGGGGGGTGTTGCAGTCTGTTTCAAGACCAAATTGGCTCTCACTAATGTTCCAGTTGAGCCGACCATCTCTTTTGAATGTGCTGTTGTAGCAGGTGTGGGCTATCGAATTGCTCTCATCTAGCATCCATCAGGAGATGAGAAGCAATTCCTTCAGGAAGTAGTAGACTTCGTTGTCGACTTGGCCTTTGAGTCTCCCAGGCTGATTGTCCTGGGTGACTTTAATGCATGGGTCGACGACGAGCTCTCACAATTTGGACAACACTTCCTCCAGTTAATGGATTTACTGGGCCTAACACAGGTGGTTACCACTGCTACACATAAAGATAGCCATTCTCTTTACTTGGTCTTCCTCCTGGGGATCGAGGCATATGATATGGGGGTGGAACCAGTCAGTTGGTCAGATCACTACACTGAAATTCAATTCTGGTGCCCTACCTTGTAGGCCGACCCCTGTGGAGATGGTCAAGTACTGCCCTTTGCGGAATATTTCTTCCAATGGCCTTGCGGCGGTTCTTGGCCTATCTCAATTTCCTGTGCATTGCAATGATCCAGAGGCATTGGTTGTGGCTTATAATACAGCCATTGCCTCTCCCCTGGATTCTGTTGCTCCAGTTCGCATGTGTCCTCTCTCCCTTCGACCTTGGGCCCCAAGGTTTGATGGGGCCTTGAGGGAATTGAGGCGACTTGGATGCAGGTTAGAATGTTGTTGGCGGAAATCTGGCCTGGATGCCGACCACCTTTGACTGTTAGAACATTATCAATTCTATCAGCCAGAAATCTCTCATAAGAAGGCAGAATTCCTGTCCGGGGGGAAATTTCTGCCACTCAGAACCGGCTAGCTCAGCTATTCAGAACTGTGGACAGATTGTGCAACCCAACCTGTCTACAGCTCCGTAGAGCATTTTCACAATTACAGTGTGATGAGATTGCTCGATTCTTTGCTGATAAGGTGACTGACATTAGGTCAGGGATCTGTGGGACACATTCTATGCGGGTTTCCTAGTGGTCGGGATCGGGTCACCACCCCTTCGTTTTCCTGGAGTATCTTTAACCGCCCAGAAATCGTGGATGTTATGCAGATTGTCCAAGGGCTGCATCCTGCCTCCTGTAGTCTAGATCCAGGCCCTACTTCCCTAATTTTGGGGTGTGGGGGAATCCATTCTACTGGTTCTAGCACAGATAGTCTGGTGTTCCCTTGACTCAGGTGAATATCCCTATTCTATGAAAAAGGCAGCGGTGACACCCTTGTTGAAAAGCATCTTTGGACCCAGACTGTCTTGCCAACTACAGACCTATCTCAAACCTTCTCTTTGTAGGGAAAGTGATCGAGAAGGTGGAGGCAGCCCAGTTGGAGAACCATTTGACCATCCATAGCATCTACGAACCTCTCCAATCAGGTTTTCAAAAGAGGCACAGTACCGAGACTGTGCTGGTTCGGGTGCTCAATGATCTCCTGATGGCGAGAGACCAGAGAAATTGATCCATCTTGGTACTATTAGATCTGTCATCAGCATTTGACACCATTGACTATGGGGTCCTACTGGAGCACCTGAGATGTATTTGTGGGCTCTCTGGGATTGTTCTCAGGTGGTTCAATTCATACCTCACTGGAAGAACTCAGAGGGTGGTGTCAGGGTTTTTTTCCTCTGATCCCATCTCCCTATTTTGTGGGGTCTCTCAGGGCTCTATATTGTCCCCCATGTTGTTTGCGGTGTACATACTTCCCCTCGGAGACATTGTGAGATGGTATGGGCTGAGGTTTCACTGTTATGCAGATGACACCCAGCTGTACCTGTCCTTTGCACCCAACCAGGAAGGAGCTATCTCGGTATTTAACAGCTGCCTAAATGAAATCCAAGACTGGATGAGGTCCAGTTGGCTGAAGTTGAACTCTGGAAAGACAGAGGTGTTGGTATTGGATCCGGATCGCCGGATAGGGGGACCTATGGCCAGCACCCCATCTGGATTGTTTTTTCGGGATGTTGAGCAACAGGTCTCTGAACGAGTGCTAGATCTGGAGATGATACTAGATGTGGGGCTGACTCTTTGATCTCAGGCGTCAGCGGTGGTAAAGTCATCTTTTTGCCATCTAAGAAACATAGCCAGAATCAAGCATCTTGTTCCATCCAGTGATCTGCCAACTTTGATCCATGCTTTTGTGACATCACTCCTGGACTACTGCAACTCTCTTTACCTTGGGCTTCTGGGGGTTGATATCCGCTGCTTGCAGGTAGTGCAGAATTCTGCAGCCTGAATATTGATGGGTAGCCCTAGATCTTCCCATATTACTCTGGTGCTGCGGGAACTGCACTGGCTGCCAGTTCAGTGGTAGATCACCTTCAAAGTTGGATTACTGACTTTTAAAGCCCTGCATGATCTGGGCCCTGATTACCTGAAAGAACTCCTGATCCCTTACCGCCCTGTGAGATTGCTCTACTCAGCCGATGAGGGGTTGCTAGAGATTCCAAGGGTGATGTTAAAATCTGCTGGGGCCCGGGCTTTTATGTTTGTGGCCCCCTCCCTTTGGAATTCTCTACCCTTTCAGACTAGGGAGTGTACGACCGTGGGGAGTCTTAAACAGGTTCTTAAATCCTTTTTGAGGGAAATGACATATGGTTTTACTGTTCATTAATTCATTTTGCTTGTTTTTATGATATTACGTTTGTATTTCTGTTTCTTTATTTTGTATTTTACCTTATTTTATTGGAATGCACCTTGGTATTTGAATGGCGCAATATAAATAAAAATATTATTATTATTATTATTACCTGGGACATGTGGTTAGTTCTCAAGGCATCTCTCCAGACCCAGATAAGCTCTCAGCAGTAAAAGACTATCCAGAACATAACAACCTCAAAAACCTTAGAGCTTTACTGGGCTTGTCTGGGTACTACAGAAAATTCATTTACAACTATGCCAAGCTTGCAGCTCCACTGCATGCCCTCACCAAAAAGGGATGTGGCTACGTTTGGACTTCCGAATGTAAAGAGGCCTTTGAAACTTTGAAAGCAAACCTAATATCGTCTCCAGTATTGGCCTATCCTAGGTTTGACCAACCCTTCAAACTCTACTCAGGTGCTAGTTCCTTTAGAGTGGATGCAGAACTGTGTCAAATACAAAATGGAACAGAACAAGTTGTTTCCTACGCCGGGCGCTCACTATCCTCAGCTGAACAAACTATGGCATCACAGAAAAAAAATTTCTAGCCCTGGTCTTTGCTGTAAAGAAATTTGACTGTTACCTTCTCTACTTCTCCTTCACAGCTATCATTGATCACTCTGCCCTCAGATGGTTGTTCAAAAAGAAAGAGCCAGTAGGCAAGTTCACCCAATGGATTGCTATCTTGCAATGTTACAACTCTGAAATTCAATATCGACCAGGTCGAGTTCATTCTAATGCCAGTGCTGTAAGCCAGAGATTATATCCCTCTGCATCATCCTCAACAGATGAAGAATCTTGACAAAAAGCTCTTCTCTTCCACTCCACAGATGAGCTCCCTGTGGTCACTCCTAAAGCACCTCACGTTGCTTTGCTGCTACCAACCACTTCTACAGAGAAAAGCACCAATCCTCACTTATTGCGAGCAGCGAAAGAGCTTCTTACAACCTCTAATACTGATATCTCCCTTGTGACGACCAAATGCAACAAAGAACATAATCACGTATCTAGAGACTGGAACTTTACCACAACAAAAGCAACACCACCAGGATGTACGATTCTTTGCGTCACAATACTTTCTCAATGACGGAGTGCTTTTTCACATTTGGACCAAGGAGGGTAAGGACTATCGCACGGATAGAACTCGTGTTCAGGTAGTAGTGCGGCCTCCTAGTCACCAAAGTCCTTCAATCCACTCATGCCTCTCCACCTTCTGGAGGTCATATGGGAATCCACAGAACTCTCAAAAAGACAAGGCTTCACTTCTTCTGGCCTCACATGAACAAGGACATTGTCTGATTTGTCAAATCCTGCCAGCCCTGCTCCCAAAGAAAGCCTCCTGCCAGTCCAACAAAGGCACAGATCATCCCAGTGCATGTAGCCACTGAACCATTCTAAAGAGTCAGCACGGACATTCTTGGCCCCTTGCCTACATGCCCTGACTCTGGCAACAAGTACATTCTTGTTTTTGTGGAGTACCTAAGTATTTGGAACTAATCCCCAAAAAGACATTAAAGCTGTCACAGCAGCAAGTGCCTTCCTCAACACAATCATTTGTCATCACAGTACTCCAGTGTAGCTGCATTCGGACAGAGGCACTAACTATCTTTCAACTATTGTGTTAGAAACATGCAGACTTCTCGACATCAAAAAGACTCACACAACCAGTTATCATCCACAGTGCAATGGACAAAGTGAGAGAATGATGCTGATCATTCTTAACACACAATCCAAGTACCTGGATGAGACTCATGACACTTGGGATCATTTTGTTCCCTTCATTCAATTTGCAGAGGCAGTACAGCTCAGTGGGTTAGGCTCTGAGCTGCAGATCTCGAGACCTGGGTTTGAATTTCACAGCCACCTAGCTGCATACTGTGTGATCCTGAGCAAGTCACAACTTCCTTTTGCTCCCAGGACTAATCTGGAAACAAGCTTCAGCTTAGTGTGCTACTCCTGGTTAAACAATGTTCCCTTTCCCTCACAACACTAGCCCTTGTGTCGACAGAAGCATACACACTATTTTGTCTAGTCCATGGACATCACCCAAGAACACTTCTGAACAAGGATCTCTCATTGCTAGAGGTTCCTAAGTCAGCTTCATCCTTCATCATTCCAATGTTGGAACAGCTTGAACTTGCCAGACATGTTTCAATTGACACACCGGGCCAGAGAAAATCTGCAATGCAGAAAATGCCATCAGCCAAGTGGCATGAACCTTCATTTTCTGTTGGGGACATTGTATACTTGCACTGAACTGTCCTTGTTCCGGGTGCCACCAAAAAACTGCTTTGCCCTAGGAATGGTCCCTTTTATATTGTAGAAAAGCTTTCTCCTGTTCATGTTTGCTTGCACTGCAAGTCCGATGGAAAGCTGGTACACAATAAAATCCACATCAACAGACTCAGACATGGGTACCTGAATGATACCCTTCCTGATGATCCCAGTCCCCCAAGTAATGTAGCTGTACTTGAACATGCTATACTTTTGGAAGCTGAAATTCCTGCAGACAATTTGCAACCATTTCATCCACAACCCCATGGCCCTGATAATCTTCAGCCATATCCTTTTTTGCCAGCTCAGCCTGATGGACTACCAGGAACATCTCAGTCATTTACTGATGCATCTTCTTCTCAGGACTCTCATACACCAGATTGAGAAGATATTGGCCAAAAAGTATGTCAATGGATCTTGGACTTATTGGGTGAAATGGTGTGGTTATGACAGCTTGCAGAACTCTTGTGTCCCCTTTTCTAACATGAACCTGTCCTGTTAAGAACTGGTCCAATTAACACATGTCCATTTCCACTGACAGCAAAAGCTGCAAATAACTGTGAACTTTAGTTCTGAATTCCATGGTCATGTCTTGAACTCTGTGTGGTCATTCATTTATTGTCTGCCTTATGGAACGGTGTGCTCATTTATTCTTGCAGTAAGTGTTTACTGTTTGCAATAACCATCCCCCCCAGGTGTTTGAAAGGTTGAAGGTTTGCAATATTAACTTACATTTAAAGTGCATCCTGCTGTTCCCATTTTCTCTCTCCCCTTTTCCCTTCCCCCATACTATACAGTAGCGCTTGTGGCATGGCCAAGCTACATGTGCAATGGTGTCTCCCCCCTCCTGGAACTACGCTCAATGGCCACCAGTGTAGTCCAGATTCTTTCCTCCCCTCCCCTGCAGTGAAGTTTTGTGTTGAAAGTGAAAATCAGAACAAATTACAGTAATCAATCTAAAGTACTGCTGAATATTGCTCAATATCTCTTCAATGCCTTTTGTTAATGTTTTCTGAAATGTTTAAATCAATGATTACAGCTATTCTGTTTTTATTGTTAGCATGCCATAGCAATGCTTTTACTTGCTCGAGTGGTACTTACATTTACAGTCTCTGGGGTGATGTAGAGTACAGGTTAAGCATGGGACTTAAGAATTGCTGCCACCCCTTTAACTAGGAACAGTAATGTTGCAGCCAGCGTCTTTGGTCACATGTTATGCTAATTTATTTCCAGCAGAGGCTTTGGAAACCCCAGTTTCCTTCCTGTCAGTTTGAGTCTGTACCTCATGCTGATGAAATGTCCTCAGCGTAGGTTCCTGAAAAACTAATTTTATTATTTTATGCATCCAGCTCAATTTGTTCGTAATGGCAAGATGATTATAGTAGAAGCACCAAATGGGCAAGGCAGACTACAAGGAAGGTAAGGTTTTCTGTGGCAGACCAACACCAAAACACCACAATACAGAAATTGGTTC
Organism: Neoceratodus forsteri; assembly: GCA_016271365.2. Taxonomy (NCBI): domain Eukaryota; kingdom Metazoa; phylum Chordata; order Ceratodontiformes; family Ceratodontidae; genus Neoceratodus; species Neoceratodus forsteri. The sequence continues at coordinate 126,931,924 of CM057455.1, forward strand.
CATTTGGATGTACTCTATACCTTTAAAATTAGAGCAAAATAACTGAAATTAAAAATTTAGTGAAATTCTGTAGAATTGTTATGCAAATTCTGTGAAATTCCATATTATTGAATGGCAATTCTACAGGCATTCCACTGGGGAATTTATTATTCTGCACAGCTTTATCCCTGAGTCATTCCCCAATCTTTGTAAAGTGAGCCCTACTGAAGTCCAAGACCCTTGCCTTATTGTGGTTCGAAGCTGGCTCAGTAGTTATATTTAACCATACTGTATGGTTATCTCTGGACCCCAGGTTGTCACCCACCTTGATGTCTTCAATTCTGTCCCCATTGGTGAGTACCAAGTCCAAAACTGCTCCCTCATGAGTGGGCTCCCCTATGTCATGAAAGTATGTCAGGACAGAGAGCACAGACTGATGGAGTTACTAGCAATGCATCTTTGCAAAATTCATAATTGAACTTTATTAATAACTGACCTTTGGAGAATCTGTCTTTTCTCTCCTGTGTGTGCTGTTGCATTGTTTGAAATGTAACTAGATAAAATGATCAAGAATTACCATAGGGCTATTGCTTTTAAGGAATCTAGGTAGTGTCCCATTCTCCCAGACATTCAAGCTCAATTCAAGGAACAAGCCATAAAGCAGAGGGATAAAATAGATTTGTCCTTTTAGTGCTGGAAAAGTGGTATCAACTCTATAACAGGCAGAGATACTCAGCTGGATATACTAACTCCTATTTATATCTTGGAAGTTATTAAAAGTTTGTTTGAGTCCACAATGTCATCCTTTGCAGATAACTAAAGCAGAATATAATTCAAAAAATATCAAGAGTTTGGGATAGTTGAGAATACAGTAGCACCAATCAGTCTAGAAATAGATGAAGGAGCTACAAAAATTAAAGGAATCTTGCATGGGAAGCAAAACATGACTTGGGTAGACGCTGATCAAAAGATAGAGCAAAAAAAACAGATAAGAGAAGTGGGAAATGCCAACAGATTGTGACTTCAGAGAACGATATCAGCCTACAGAATAAAATAGATAATTATAATACATAAAAATTTACAGAGTGCACTCCAGGTTGATCCACAGTCTTTGATGCCTAAGGAACAAGCTAGCTGTACCTAGATTCTTGTAGAGAAGAGAGCAGGTTTCTCAAGGTTAAACTAAACTTTGGATATGCTCTCAGCTTCTATGACATCACTTTTGGGCAAAATGGAATCATTAACCCAGTGAACTGGTGAAGCAAAAGAGAGGCTTAGAACTCAAGAAGATAAAATGAGCCCTTAATATCCAGCACTTACTCACATTCTAAAGAATTAGCTGATCAGATAGCAAGGCAGGAAGAACTGAAGTCTGGAGCAGAAGAAGCAAGTTAAAAAATGTATGGTATACGAAAAGGAATGGAGGGAATTAAATCCACTTCAATTTGTTCAGGATCTGATCTCTGAAGTAGTCCATAGTAATAAACCAATAGAACTGGACAGAGCTTGTAGAGCTGCACCAAATCCAGACTACCAAAGAAGACAACCGAGGTTTGTGTATACCAAACCACGTCACTTTCAAGATAGAGAAAAGTTTTAAATAAAGCCAGAACTGAAAGAGGCTTACATGCAAGAGGTCTAACATCACAGATTTGCCCAGACTTTGAACTGGATGTCCTGGATAAGCAGAAAGCTTTTAATGCTATTTTGAATCTTCTTGGTGAACATCAGATACAATTACTTTGATTCCACCAGCAAAGTTATCTAGGAGATACGTATTTTTTCTTCTCACCTAAAGAAGTGGAAACTACCATGAGGATGATATTTGCCAGCAAGCAGGATGATAGCTTACACCAAAAACAACTGATACAGGTGATTCATCTTCGCACCAGCAGGAAAGGACACAGTTCAATCCACCATCTTCAATTTTCATTGATCTAAATCCTCAGGAGGATTAGGGATTGAACAGATATGAGGGGACTGTTGTGCCAAAAGAACAAAGGAAATCTCACAAGAAAATTAATGAAGAGGCTGTGGAATAAAAAAGGAAAAATTAAAGTGGAGATGGGGGAATTACACTGTCCCCGTTTCTTACTTTTTTTCTTTAGAACAGGTAAAGGTACTGGGGGTCTCTCTCTATATATATATATCTAAACTGGGGGAAGGAAAGGGGAAAATTAAATAAAATGTAAAGCCATGGCAATGATTAGCAGAAGTGGAACAACTGGAGTTAAATGCCGCCAGAGCTCAGGGACACCATTAGGCATGCCTAGAAGCATTAATTCTGAGCTCTCTTTGCTGGTTTACGAAAGGGAGGGGGGATAGGATTATTTTTGAATCTCATACCTTGAGAGAGAATGCCCTTAAAGAGGTGAGGGGGTTTGAGAAGGTTTCAGACGAGTCGGGGTAAGAGAAGGTAAAGAGTTAGTTAGTATGGGATTGGGAGACTTTGTAATACAGGCCAGGTGACGCTAATGTAAATATTTGCATACTTAATTCATTGTGTGGGAAAGTACAGGCTCAGGCCAGAATTTAACTTTAAGAATAAAAGTTATGAAAATGAAATACAAAGATTTACATGGTGGCCAGGGTGAGAGCACTAAGATGCATTTTCTGCTACTTTGTTTTACTTGTAACTGTCCTGTTTTCATATTATTTTGTTATGATCTGGTATACATATAGGGCAGAGTATTCAGAAATGCACCACAGGCCAGTGCAAGTCCAGCACAGTGCAACTCTGATGCACACTGGTGCAACAGGAGCAATATTCAGGAGTGCACTTGCCATAATGTGCCAGCACAACCTGGCTAAATATGGCACAGTTGTGCCGTGGCACAACAGTGAATGCTCCATGGTGCAACCAGAGGTGTATCATAGCACACACACACAGTTGTGACACAGCAGCAGAGCAATTTGGAGGCACGGCACAGAGAAGTGACCCAGGGACAGAACCAGGGAGGCACATTGACAGGCCACAGGAGTCCACCACCAGCTGGGCACAGCAGGGTATGAACAGGCACCCACATCCCCACCTCAGAATACAACAGTGGCACCAAAAGTAGGCAACAGGAGGTGCCAATGGCCAACAGAGGGTCACCAAGGTGACCCCCCGCAGGCTGCAGGCCATGCCCCCCCCAACACAGCCAGACCAGAGCAGGTCACACCCAGGACTACACAGCCAAGCACACACACACCCATAACACTGTTTTGCACAACATCAAATTCATTATTATGGATACTTTTGCATGGGTTACATGAGAGCTACCCTTGTTCAAACTTTAAATGACTTGGGAAAATATATCATACTACACTTTCTGGACATTAATAAATTAGAGCTGTACCTGTCTTAATTCTGATTGTTTGACCAGGGTTTTAAATTTTGGGTGGGTTAGGATTGTTATTGAGGTATACCTTATTGAGTAATACCTTTGATCTGTTACTGAATCTTGGGACTTTTTTAAGGAAAGTGTAGGTGGTGAGAGAGCTTCACTAACCAAAAGCCCTAGATTCTTGACAAAAATCTAACTTTTTGGCAGTGAGAGTTATTTAGTTGGATTTAATTGTTTTAGGGATTGACTTTTAAGTGCATATTATTTTGTTTTTAAATTGTTTAAATCTGAGGATTTGTAATTTACGAGATGTGCCTACCTGTTGCCCCCCCAGTCGTCTGCTACTCAGCTTCTGCTCTCCACTCCCTCCGCCTTTTTATAACCCCCCTCTGTTTTTTTCCACCTACCAACACTGTCGGGCTCTAGGCATTGCCCGTAGGAGGGTGGAAGGGGGCGGGGGGAACAGTGGAGGCAAGTGGATCGGAGCATTCCCATTAGGGTGATTTAAGCCCAGAAGACACCTTGGGGTGAAGTGGCACTTGGAGCGAGGACCACCTTGCTTGGTCTCCATACCTAAGGGCACCATCATTAGTGATGGGCAGGTAGTCGGGGCAGCCCAGGAGTTTTGTCTAACCTGGTCGATGTTGTGCAATGCCAGATCTGTCCGAAACAAGACTGCTGTGATTTCAGATCTTGTTGGTTTGACAGATCTGGCTTGCATCACTGAGACCTGGCTGATAATAATGCAGGACCAATGCTGGAGGCCACAATTCCAGCCAGGTACACGGTGATACATCGCCCGAGGTTGGACCACGGGGGGGGGGGGTGTTGCAGTCTGTTTCAAGACCAAATTGGCTCTCACTAATGTTCCAGTTGAGCCGACCATCTCTTTTGAATGTGCTGTTGTAGCAGGTGTGGGCTATCGAATTGCTCTCATCTAGCTCCATCAGGAGATGAGAAGCAATTCCTTCTGGAAGTAGCAGACTTTGTTTTCGACTTGGCCTTTGAGTCTCCCAGGCTGATTGTCCTGGGTGACTTTAATGCATGGGTCGACGACGAACTCTCACAATTTGGACAACACTTCCTCCAGTTAATGGATTTACTGGGCCTAACACAGGTGGTTACCACTGCTACACATAAAGATGGCCATTCTCTTTACTTGGTCTTCCTCCTGGGGATCGAGGCATCTGATATGGGGGTGGAACCAGTCAGCTGGTCAGATCACTACACTGTGAGATTCAATTCTGGTGCCCTACCTTGTAGGCCGACCCCTGTGGAGATGGTCAAGTACCGCCCTTTGCGGAATATTTCTTCCAATGGCCTTGCGGCGGTTCTTGGCCTATCTCAATTTCCTGTGCATTGCAATGATCCAGAGGAATTGGTTGTGGCTTATAATACAGCCATTGCCTCTCCCCTGGATTCTATTGCTCCAGTTCTCATGTGTCCTATCTCCCTTCTACCTTGGGCCCCAAGGTTTGATGGGGCCTTGAGGGAATTGCGGCGACTTGGATGCAGGTTAGAATGTTGTTGGCGGAATCTGGCCTGGATGCGACCACTTTGACTGTTAGAACATTATCAATTCTATCAGTCAGAAATCTCTCATAAGAAGGCAGAATTCCTGTCCGGGGAAATTTCTGCCACTCAGAACCGACTAGCTCAGCTATTCAGAACTGTGGACAGATTGTGCAACCCAACCTGTCTACAGCTCCGTAGAGCATTTTCACAATTACAGTGTGATGAGATTGCTCGATTCTTTGCTGATAAGGTGACTGACATTAGGTCAGGGATCTGTGGAACACATTCTATGCGGGTTTCCTAGTGGTCAGGATCGGGTCACCACCCCTTCGTTTTCCTGGAGTATCTTTAACCGCCCAAAAATCGTGGATGTTATGCAGATGGTCCAAGGGCTGCGTCCTGCCTCCTGTAGTCTAGATCCAGACCCTACTTCCCTAATTTTGGGGTGTGGGGAATCCATTCTACTGGTTCTAGCACAGATAGTCTTGTGTTCCCTTGACTCGGGTGAATATCCCTATTCTATGAAAGAGGCAGCGGTGACACCCTTGTTGAAGAAAGCATCTTTGGACCCAGACTGTCTTGCCAACTACAGACCTATCTCAAACCTTCTCTTTGTAGGGAAAGTGATCGAGAAGGTGGAGGCAGCCCAGTTGGAGAACCATTTGACCATCCATAGCATCTACGAACCTCTCCAATCAGGTTTTCAAAAGAGGCACAGTACCGAGACTGTGCTGGTTCGGGTGCTCAATGATCTCCTGATGGCAAGAGACCAGAGAAATTGATCCATCTTGGTACTATTAGATCTGTCATCAGCATTTGACACCATTGACTATGGGGTCCTACTGGAGCACCTGAGATGTATTTGTGGGCTCTCTGGGATTGTTCTCAGGTGGTTCAATTCATACCTCACTGGAAGAACTCAGAGGGTGGTGTCAGGGTTTTTTTCCTCTGATCCCATCTCCCTATTTTGTGGGGTTCCTCAGGGCTCTATATTGTCCCCCATGTTGTTTGCGGTGTACATACTTCCCCTCGGAGACATTGTGAGATGGTATGGGCTGAGGTTTCACTGTTATGCAGATGACACCCAGCTGTACCTGTCCTTTGCACCCAACCAGGAAGGAGCTATCTCGGTATTTAACAGCTGCCTAAATGAAATCCAGGACTGAATGAGGTCCAGTTGGCTGAAGTTGAACTCTGGAAAGACAGAGGTGTTGGTATTGGATCCGGATAACCGGATAGGGGGACCTATGGCCGGCACCCCATCTGGATTGTTTTTTGGGGATGTTGAGCAACGGGTCTCTGAACGAGTGCGAGATCTGGAGATGATACTAGATGCTGGGCTGACTCTTTGATCTCAGGTGTCAGCGGTCGTAAAGTCATCTTTTTGCCATCTAAGAAACATAGCCAGAATCAAGCATCTTGTTCCATCCAGTGATCTGCCAACTTTGATCCATGCTTTTGTGACATCATGCCTGGACTACTGCAACTCGTTTTACCTTGGGCTTCTGGGGGTTGATATCCACTGCTTGCAGCTAGTGCAGAATTCTGCAGCCTGAATATTGATGGGTAGCCCTAGATCTTCCCATATTACTCCGGTGCTGCGGGAACTGCACTGGCTGCCAGTTCAGTGGTAGATCACCTTCAAAGTCGGATTACTGACTTTTAAAGCCCTGCATGATCTGGGCCCTGATTACCTGAAAGAACTCCTGATCCCTTACCGCCCTGTGAGATTGCTCTGCTCAGCCGATGAGGGGTTGCTAGAGATTCCAAGGGTGATGTTAAAATCTGCTGGGGCCCGGGCTTTTATGTTTGTGGCCCCCCTCCCTTTGGAATTCTCTACCCCTTCAGACTAGGGAGTGTATGACCGTGGGGAGTCTTAAACAGGTTCTTAAATCCTTTTTGAGGGAAAAGACATATGGTTTTACTGTTCATTAATTCGTTTTGCTTGTTTTTATGATATTACGTTTGTATTTCTGTTTCTTTATTTTGTATTTTACCTTATTTTATTGGAATGCACCTTGGTATTTGAATGGCGCAATATAAATAAAAATATTATTATTATTAATATTATTATTACCTGGGACATGTGGTTAGTTCTCAAGGCATCTCTCCAGACCCAGATAAGCTCTCAGCAGTAAAAGACTATCCAGAACATAACAACCTCAAAAACCTTAGAGCTTTACTGGGCTTGTCTGGGTACTACAGAAAATTCATTTACAACTATGCCAAGCTTGCAGCTCCACTGCATGCCCTCACCAAAAGGGATGTGGCTACGCTTGGACTTCCGAATGTAAAGAGGCCTTTGAAACTTTGAAAGCAAACCTAATATCGTCTCCAGTATTGGCCTATCCTAGGTTTGACCAACCCTTCAAACTCTACTCAGGTGCTAGTTCCTTTAGGGTGGATGCAGAACTGTGTCAAATACAAAATGGAACAGAACAAGTTGTTTCCTACGCCGGGTGCTCACTATCCTCAGCTGAACAAACTATGGCATCACAGAAAAAAAATGTCTAGCCCTGGTCTTTGCTGTAAAGAAATTTGACTGTTACCTTCTCTACTTCTCCTTCACAGCTATCATTGATCACTCTGCCCTCAGATGGTTGTTCAAAAAGAAAGAGCCAGTAGGCAAGTTCACCCAATGGATTGCTATCTTGCAATGTTACAACTCTGAAATTCAATATCGACCAGGTCGAGTTCATTCTAATGCCAGTGCTGTAAGCCAGAGATTATATCCCTCTGCATCATCCTCAACAGATGAAGAATCTTGACAAAAAGCTCTTCTCTTCCACTCCACAGATGAGCTCCCTGTGGTCACTCCTAAAGCACCTCACGTTGCTTTGCTGCTACCAACCACTTCTACAGAGAAAAGCACCAATCCTCACTTATTGCGAGCAGCAAAAGAGCTTCTTACAACCTCTAATACTGATATCTCCCTGGTGGCGATCAAATGCAACAAAGAACATAATCACATATCTAGAGACTGAAACTGTACCACAACAAAAGCAAACCCACCAGGATGTCGATTCTTTGCGTCACAATACTTTCTCAATGACGGAGTAATTTTCACACTTGGACCAAGGAGGGTAAGGACTATCTACGGATAGAACTCATGTTCAGGTAGTAGTGCCGGCCTCCTAGTCACCAAAGTCCTTCAATCCACTCATGCCTCTCCACCTTCTGGAGGTCATATGGGAATCCACAGAACTCTCAAAAGACAAGGCTTACTTCTTCTGGCCTCACATGAACAAGGAAATTGTCTGATTTGTCAAATCCTGCCAGCCCTGCTCCCAAAGAAAGCCTCCTGCCAGTCCAACAAAGGCACAGATCATCCCAGTGCATGTAGCCACTGAACCATTCTAAAGAGTCAGCACGGACATTCTTGGCCCCTTGCCTACATGCCCTGACTCTGGCAACAAGTACATTCTTGTTTTTGTGGAGTACCTAAGTATTTGGAACTAATCCCCAAAAAGACATTAAAGCTGTCACAGCAGCAAGTGCCTTCCTCAACACAATCATTTGTCATCACAGTACTCCAGTGTAGCTGCATTCGGACAGAGGCACTAACTATCTTTCAACTATTGTGTGAGAAACATGCAGACTTCTCGACATCAAAAAGACTCACACAACCAGTTATCATCCACAGTGCAATGGACAAAGTGAGAGAATGATGCTGATCATTCTTAACACACAATCAAGTACCTGGATGAGACTCATGACACTTGGGATCATTTTGTTCCCTTCATTCAATTTGCAGAGGCAGTACAGCTCAGTGGGTTAGGCTCTGAGCTGCAGATCTCGAGACCTGGGTTTGAATTTCACAGCCACCTAGCTGCATACTGTGTGATCCTGAGCAAGTCACAACTTCCTTTTGCTCCCAGGACTAATCTGGAAACAAGCTTCAGCTTAGTGTGCTACTCCTGGTTAAACAATGTTCCCTTTCCCTCACAACACTAGCCCTGTGTCGACAGTAGCGAGTACACACTATTTGTCTAGTCCATGGACATCACCCAAGAACACTTCTGAACAAGGATCTCTCATTGCTAGAGGTTCCTAAGTCAGCTTCATCCTTCATCATTCCAATGTTGGAACAGCTTGAACTTGCCAGACATGTTGCAATTGACACACTGGGCCAGAGAAAATCTGCAATGCAGAAAATGCCATCAGCCAAGTGGCATGAACCTTCATTTTCTGTTGGGGACATTGTATACTTGCACTGAACTGTCCTTGTTCCAGGTGCCACCAAAAAACTGCTTTGCCCTAGGAATGGTCCCTTTTATATTGTAGAAAAGCTTTCTCCTGTTCATGTTTGCTTGCACTGCAAGTCCGATGGAAAGCTGGTACACAATAAAATCCACATCAACAGACTCAGACATGGGTACCTGAATGATACCCTCCCTGATGATCCCAGTCCCCCAAGTAATGTAGCTGTACTTGAACATGCTATACTTTTGGAAGCTGAAATTCCTGCAGACAATTTGCAACCATTTCATCCACAACCCCATGGCCCTGATAATCTTCAGCCATATCCTCTTTTGCCAGCTCAGCCTGATGGACTACCAGGAACATCTCAGTCATTTACTGATGCATCTTCTTCTCAGGACTCTCATACACCAGATTGAGAAGATATTGGCCAAAAAGTATGTCAATGGATCTTGGACTTATTGAGTGAAATGGTGTGGTTATGACAGCTTGCAGAACTCTTGTGTCCCCTTTTCTAACATGAACCTGTCCTGTCAAGAACTGGTCCAATTAACACATGTCCATTTCCACTGACAGCAAAAGCTGCAAATAACTGTGAACTTTAGTTCTGAATTCCATGGTCATGTCTTGAACTCTGTGTGGTCATTCATTTATTGTCTGCCTTATGGAACGGTGTGCTCATTTATTCTTGTAGTAAGTGTTTACTGTTTGCAATAACCATCCCCCCCAGGTGTTTGAAAGGTTGATGGTTTGCAATATTAACTTACATTTAAAGTGCATCCTGCTGTTCCCATTTTCTCTCCTTTTCCTTCCCCATACTATACAGTAGCGCTTGTGGCATGGCCAAGCTACATGTGCAATGGTGTCTCCTCCTGGAACTACGCCCAGTGGCCACCAGTGTAGTCCAGATTCTTTCTCCCTCCCCTGCAGTGAAGTTTTGTGTTGAAAGTGAAAATCAGAACAAATTACAGTAATCAATCTAAAGTACTGCTGAATATTGCTCAATATCTCTTCAATGCCTTTTGTTAATGTTTTCTGAAATGTTTAAATCAATGATTACAGCTATTCTGTTTTATTGTTAGCATGCCATAGCAATGCTTTTACTTGCTCGAGTGGTACTTACATTTACAGTCTCTGGGGTGATGTAGAGTACAGGTTAAGCATGGGACTTAAGAATTGCTGCCACCCCTTTAACTAGGAACAGTAATGTTGCAGCCAGCGTCTTTGGTCACATGTTATGCTAATTTATTTCCAGCAGGGGCTTTGGAAACCCCAGTTTCCTTCCTGTCAGTTTGAGTCTGTACCTCATGCTGATGAAATGTCCCTGCGTAGGTTCCTGAAAAAACTAATTTTATTATTTTATGCATCCAGCTCAATTTGTTCGGTAATGGCAAGATGATTATAGTAGAAGCACCAAATGGGCAAGGCAGACTACAAGGAAGGTAAGGGTTCTCTGTGGCAGACCAACACCAAAACACCACAATACAGAAATTGGTTCCATTTGGATGTACTCTATACCTTTAAAATTAGAGCAAAATAACTGAAATTAAAAATTTAGTGAAATTCTGTAGAATTGTTATGCAAATTCTGTGAAATTCCATAGTATTGGAATGGCAATTCTACAGGCATTCCACTGGGGGAATTTATTATTCTGCACAGCTTTATCCCTGAGTCATTCCCCAATCTTTGTAAAGTGAGCCCTACTGAAGTCCAAGACCCTTGCCTTATTGTGGTTCGAAGCTGGCTCAGTAGTTATATTTAACCATACTGTATGGTTATCTCTGGACCCCAGGTTGTCACCCACCTTGATGTCTTCAATTCTGTCCCCATTGGTGAGTACCAAGTCCAAAACTGCTCCCTCATGAGTGGGCTCCCCTATGTCATGAAAGTATGTCAGGACAGAGAGCACAGACTGATGGAGTTACTAGGCAATGCATCTTTGCAAAATTCATAATTGAACTTTATTAATAACTGACCTTTGGAGAATCTGTCTTTTCTCTCCTGTGTGTGCTGTTGCATTGTTTGAAATGTAACTAGATAAAATGATCAAGAATTACCATAGGGCTATTGCTTTTAAGGAATCTAAGGTAGTGTCCCATTCTCCCAGACATTCAAGCTCAATTCAAGGAACAAGCCATAAAGCAGAGGGATAAAATAGATTTGTCCTTTTTAGTGCTGGAAAAAGTGGTATCAACTCTATAACAGGCAGAGATACTCAGCTGGATATACTAACTCCTATTTATATCTTGGAAGTTATTAAAAAAGTTTGTTTGAGTCCACAATGTCATCCTTTGCAGATAACTAAAGCAGAATATAATTCAAAAAAAATATCAAGAGTTTGGGATAGTTGTGGAAATACAGTAGCACCAATCAGTCTAGAAATAGATGAAGGAGCTACAAAAATTAAAGGAATCTTGCATGGGGGAAGCAAAACATGACTTGGAGTAGAACGCTGATCAAAAGATAGAGCAAAAAAAACAGATAAGAGAAGTGGGAAATGCCAACAGATTGTGACTTCAGAGAACGATATCAGCCTACAGAATAAAATAGATAATTATAATACATAAAAATTTACAGAGTGCACTCCAGGTTGATCCACAGTCTTTGATGCCTAAGGAACAAGCTAGCTGTACCTAGATTCTTGTAGAGAAGAGAGCAGGTTTCTCAAGGTTAAACTAAACTTTGGATATGCTCTCAGCTTCTATGACATCACTTTTGGGCAAAATGGAATCATTAACCCAGTGAACTGGTGAAGCAAAAGAGAGGCTTAGAACTCAAGAAGATAAAATGAGCCCCTTAATATCCAGCACTTACTCACATTCTAAAGAATTAGCTGATCAGATAGCAAAGCAGGAAGAACTGGAAGTCTGGAGCAGAAGAAGCAAGTTAAAAATGTATGGTATACGAAAAGGAATGGAGGGAATTAAATCCACTTCAATTTGTTCAGGATCTGATCTCTGAAGTAGTCCATAGTAATAAACCAATAGAACTGGACAGAGCTTGTAGAGCTGCACCAAATCCAGACTACCAAAGAAGACAACCGAGGTTTGTGTATACCAAACCACGTCACTTTCAAGATAGAGAAAAGTTTTAAATAAAGCCAGAACTGAAAGAGGCTTACATGCAAGAGGTCTAACATCACAGATTTGCCCAGACTTTGAACTGGATGTCCTGGATAAGCAGAAAGCTTTTAATGCTATTTTGAATCTTCTTGGTGAACATCAGATACAATTACTTTGATTCCACCAGCAAAGTTATCTAGGTGATACGTATTTTTTCTTCTCACCTAAAGAAGTGGAAACTACCATGAGGATGATATTTGCCAGCATGCAGGATGATAGCATACACCAAAAACAACTGATACAGGTGATTCATCTTCACAGAAGCAGGAAAGGACACAGTTCAATCCACCATCTTCAATTTTCATTGATCTAAATCCTCAGGAGGATTAGGGATTGAACAGATATGAGGGGACTGTTGTGCCAAAAGAACAAAGGAAATCTCACAAGAAAATTAATGAAGAGGCTGTGGAATAAAAAAGGAAAAATTAAAGTGGAGATGGGGGAATTACACTGTCCCCGTTTCTTACTTTTTTTCTTTAGAACAGGTAAAGGTACTGGGGGTCTCTCTCTATATATATATATCTAAACTGGGGGTAAGGAAAGGGGAAAATTAAATAAAATGTAAAGCCATGGCAATGATTAGCAGAAGTGGAACAACTGGAGTTAAATGCCGCCAGAGCTCAGGGACACCATTAGGCATGCCTAGAAGCATTAATTCTGAGCTCTCTTTGCTGGTTTACGAAAGGGAGGGGGGATAGGATTATTTTTGAATCTCATACCTTGAGAGAGAATGCCCTTAAAGAGGTGAGGGTTTGAGGTTTCAGACGAGTCGGGTAGAGAAGGTAAAGGGTTAGTTAGTATGGGATTGGGAGACTTTGGTAATACAGGCCAGCTGACGCTAATGTAAATATTTGCATACTTAATTCATTGTGTGGGAAAGTACAGGCTCAGGCCAGAATTTAACTTTAAGAATAAAAGTTATGAAAATGAAATACAAAGATTTACATGGTGGCCAGGGTGAGAGCACTAAGATGCATTTTCTGCTACTTTGTTTTACTTGTAACTGTCCTGTTTTCATATTATTTTGTTATGATCTGGTATACATATAGGGCAGAGTATTCAGAAATGCACCACAGGCCAGTGCAAGTCCAGCACAGTGCAACTCTGATGCACACTGCTGCAACAGGAGCAATATTCAGGAGTGCACTTGCCATAATGTGCCAGCACAACCTGGCTAATATGGCACAGTTGTGCCGTGGCACAACAGTGAATGCTCCATGGTGCAACCAGAGGTGTATCATAGCACACACACAGTTGTGACACAGCAGCAGAGCAATTTGGAGGCACGCAGAGAAGTGACCCAGGACAGAACCAGGGAGGCACATTGACAGGCCACAGGAGTCCACCACCAGCTGGGCACAGCAGGGTATGAACAGGCACCCACATCCCCACCTCAGAATACAACAGTGGCACCAAAGTAGGCAACAGGAGGTGCCAATGGCCAACAGAGGGTCACCAAGGTGACCCCTCTGAGCTGCAGGCCATGCCCCCCAACACAGCCAGACCAGAGCAGGTCACACCCAGGACTACACAGCCAAGCACACACACACCCACAACACTGTTTTGCACAACATCAAATTCATTATTATGGATACTTTTGCATGGGTTACATGAGAGCTACCCTTGTTCAAACTTTAAATGACTTGGGAAAATATATCATACTACACTTTCTGGACATTAATAAATTAGAGCTGTACCTGTCTTAATTCTGATTGTTTGACCAGGGTTTTAAATTTTGGGTGGGTTAGGATTGTTATTGAGGTATACCTTATTGAGTAATACCTTTGATCTGTTACTGAATCTTGGGACTTTTTTAAGGAAAGTGTAGGTGGTGAGAGAGCCCCACTAACCCAAAAGCACTAGATTCTTGACAAAAATCTAACTTTTTGGCAGTGAGAGTTATTTAGTTGGATTTAATTGTTTTAGGGATTGACTTTTAAGTGCATATTATTTTGTTTTTAAATTGTTTAAATCTGAGGATTTGCAATTTACGAGATGTGCCTACCTGTTGCCCCCCCAGTCGTCTGCTACTCAGCTTCTGCTCTCCACTCCCTCCGCCCTTTTTATAACCCCCCTCTGTTTTTTTCCACCTACCAACACTGTCGGGCTCTAGGCATTGCCCGTAGGAGGGTGGAAGGGGGCGGGGGGAACAGTGGAGGCAAGTGGATCGGAGCATTCCCATTAGGGTGATTTAAGCCCAGAAGACACCTTGGGGCGAAGTGGCACTTGGAGCGAGGACCACCTTGCTTGGTCTCCATACCTAAGGGCACCATCATTAGTGATGGGCAGGTAGTCGGGGCAGCCCAGGAGTTTTGTCTAACCTGGTCGATGTTGTGCAATGCCAGATCTGTCCGAAACAAGTCTGCTGTGATTTCAGATCTTGTTGGTTTGACAGATCTGGCTTGCATCACTGAGACCTGGCTGGATAATAATGCAGGACCAATGCTGGAGGCCACAATTCCAGCCAGGTACACGGTGATACATCGCCCGAGGTTGGACCACGGGGTGTTGCAGTCTGTTTCAAGACCAAATTGGCTCTCACTAATGTTCCAGTTGAGCCGACCATCTCTTTTGAATGTGCTGTTGTAGCAGGTGTGGGCTATCGAATTGCTCTCATCTAGCATCCATCAGGAGATGAGAAGCAATTCCTTCTGTAAGTAGCAGACTTCGTTTTCGACTTGGCCTTTGAGTCTCCCAGGCTGATTGTCCTGGGTGACTTTAATGCATGGGCCTATACTTAACTCTCACAATTTGGACAACACTTCCTCCAGTTAATGGATTTACTGGGCCTAACACAGGTGGTTACCACTGCTACACATAAAGATGGCCATTCTCTTTACTTGGTCTTCCTCCTGGGGATCGAGGCATCTGATATGGGGGTGGAACCAGTCAGCTGGTCAGATCACTACACTGTGAGATTCAATTTGGTGCCCTACCTTGTAGGCCGACCCCTGTGGAGATGGTCAAGTACCGCCCTTTGCGGATATTTCTTCCAATGGCCTTAGGCGGTTCTTGGCCTATCTCAATTTCCTGTGCATTGCAATGATCCAGAGGAATTGGTTGTGGCTTATAATACAGCCATTGCCTCTCCCTGGATTCTATTGCTCCAGTTCGCATGTGTCCTATCTCCCTTCTACCTTGGGCCCCAAGGTTTGAGTAGAACCTTGAGGGTGCGTGACTTAGATGCAGGTTAGAATGTTGTTGGCGAAATCTGGCCTGGATGCCGACCACCTTTGACTGTTAGAACATTATCAATTCTATCAGTCAGAAATCTCTCATAAGAAGGCAGAATTCCTGTCCGGGAAATTTCTGCCACTCAGAACCGACTAGCTCAGCTATTCAGAACTGTGGACAGATTGTGCAACCCAACCTGTCTACAGCTCCAGAGACATTTTCACAATTACAGTGTGATGAGATTGCTCGATTCTGTGCTGATAAGGTGACTGACATTAGGTCAGGGATCTGTGGAACACATTCTATGCGGGTTTCCTAGTGGTCAGGATCGGGTCACCACCCCTTCGTTTTCCTGGAGTATCTTTAACCGCCCAGAAATCGTGGATGTTATGCAGATTGTCCAAGGGCTGCGTCCTGCCTCCTGTAGTCTAGATCCAGGCCCTACTTCCCTAATTTTGGGGTGTGGGGAATCCATTCTACTGGTTCTAGCACAGATAGTCTTGTGTTCCCTTGACTCGGGTGAATATCCCTATTCTATGAAAGAGGCAGCGGTGACACCCTTGTTGAAGAAAGCATCTTTGGACCCAGACTGTCTTGCCAACTACAGACCTATCTCAAACCTTCTCTTTGTAGGAAAGTGATCGAGAAGGTGGAGGCAGCCCAGTTGGAGAACCATTTGACCATCCATAGCATCTAGAACCTCTCCAATCAGGTTTTCAAAGAGGCACAGTACCGAGACTGTGCTGGTTGGGTGCTCAATGATCTCCTGATGGCGAGAGACCAGAGAAATTGATCCATCTTGGTACTATTAGATCTGTCATCAGCATTTGACACCATTGACTATGGGTCCTACTGGAGCACCTGAGATGTATTTGTGGGCTCTCTGGGATTGTTCTCAGATGGTTCAATTCATACCTCACTGGAAGAACTCAGAGGGTGGTGTCAGGGTTTTTTCCTCTGATCCCATCTCCTATTTTGTGGGGTCTCTCAGGGCTCTATATTGTCCCCCATGTTGTTTGCGGTGTACATACTTCCCCTCGGAGACATTGTGAGACGGTATGGGCTGAGGTTTCACTGTTATGCAGATGACACCCAGCTGTACCTGACCTTTGCACCCAAGCAGGAAGGAGCTATCTCGGTATTTAACAGCTGCCTAAATGAAATCCAGGACTGAATGAGGTCCAGTTGGCTGAAGTTGAACTCTGGAAAGACAGAGGTGTTGGTATTGGATCCGGATCGCCGGATAGGGGGACCTATGGCCGGCACCCCATCTGGATTGTTTTTGGGGATGTTGAGCAACGGGTCTCTGAACGAGTGGTAGATCTGAGATGATATTAGATGCGGGCTGACCTTTGATCTCAGGTGTCAGCGGTCGTAAGTCATCTTTTGCCATCTAAGAAACATAGCCAGAATCAAGCATCTTGTTCCATCCAGTGATCTGCCAACTTTGATCCATGCTTTTGTGACATCACGCCTGGACTACTGCAACTTTTTACCTTGGGCTTCTGGGGTTGATATCCACTGCTTGCAGCTAGTGCAGAATTCTGCAGCCTGAATATTGATGGGTAGCCCTAGATCTTCCCATATTACTCGGTGCTGGGGAACTGCACTGGCTGCCAGTTCACTGGTAGATCACCTTCAAAGTCGGATTACTGACTTTTAAAGCCCTGCATGATCTGGGCCCTGATTACCTGAAAGAACTCCTGATCCCTTACCGCCCTGTGAGATTGCTCTGCTCAGCCGATGAGGGGTTGCTAGAGATTCCAAGGGTGATGTTAAAATCTGCTGGGGCCCGGGCTTTTATGTTTGTGGCCCCCCTCCCTTTGGAATTCTCTACCCCTTCAGACTAGGGAGTGTGTGACCATGGGGAGTCTTAAATAGGTTCTTAAATCCTTTTTGAGGGAAAAGACATATGGTTTTACTGTTCATTAATTCGTTTTGCTTGTTTTTATGATATTACGTTTGTATTTCTGTTTCTTTATTTTGTATTTTACCTTATTTTATTGGAATGCACCTTGGTATTTGAATGGCGCAATATAAATAAAAATATTATTATTATATATTATTACCTGGGACATGTGGTTAGTTCTCAAGGCATCTCTCCAGACCCAGATAAGCTCTCAGCAGTAAAGACTATCCAGAACATAACAACCTCAAAAACCTTAGAGCTTTACTGGGCTTGTCTGGGTACTACAGAAAATTCATTTACAACTATGCCAAGCTTGCAGCTCCACTGCATGCCCTCACCAAAAAGGGATGTGGCTACGTTTGGACTTCCGAATGTAAAGAGGGCTTTGAAACTTTGAAAGCAAACCTAATATCGTCTCCAGTATTGGCCTATCCTAGGTTTGACCAACCCTTCAAACTCTACTCAGGTGCTAGTTCCTTTAGGGTGGATGCAGAACTGTGTCAAATACAAAATGGAACAGAACAAGTTGTTTCCTACGCCGGGCGCTCACTATCCTCAGCTGAACAAACTATGGCATCACAGAAAAAAAATGTCTAGACCTGGTCTTTGCTGTAAAGAAATTTGACTGTTACCTTCTCTACTTCTCCTTCACAGCTATCATTGATCACTCTGCCCTCAGATGGTTGTTCAAAAAGAAAGAGCCAGTAGGCAAGTTCACCCAATGGATTGCTATCTTGCAATGTTACAACTCTGAAATTCAATATCGACCAGGTCGAGTTCATTCTAATGCCAGTGCTGTAAGCCAGAGATTATATCCCTCTGCATCATCCTCAACAGATGAAGAATTCTACCTACAAGTTCTTCCCTTCCATTCCACAGATGAGCTCCCTGTGGACACTCCTAAAGCACCTCACGTTGCTTTGCTGCTACCAATCACTTCTACAGAGAAAAGCACCAATCCTCACTTATTGCGAGCAGCGAAAGAGCTTCTTACAACCTCTAATACTGATATCTCCCTTGTGACGATCAAATGCAACAAAGAACATAATCACATATCTAGAGACTGAAACTGTACCACAACAAAAGCAAACCCACCAGGATGTACGATTCTTTGCGTCACAATACTTTCTCAATGACGGAGTGCTTTTTCACATTTGGACCAAGGAGGGTAAGGACTATCGCACGGATAGAACTCGTGTTCAGGTAGTAGTGCCGGCCTCCCTAGTCACCAAAGTCCTTCAATCCACTCATGCCTCTCCACCTTCTGGAGGTCATATGGGAATCCACAGAACTCTCAAAAAGACAAGGCTTCACTTCTTCTGGCCTCACATGAACAAGGACATTGTCTGATTTGTCAAATCCTGCCAGCCCTGCTCCCAAAGAAAGCCTCCTGCCAGTCCAACAAAGGCACAGATCATCCCAGTGCATGTAGCCACTGAACCATTCTAAAGAGTCAGCACGGACATTCTTGGCCCTGCCTACATGCCCTGACTCTGGCAACAAGTACATTCTTGTTTTTGTGGAGTACCTAAGTATTTGGAACTAATCCCCAAAAAGACATTAAAGCTGTCACAGCAGCAAGTGCCTTCCTCAACACAATCATTTGTCATCACAGTACTCCAGTGTAGCTGCATTCGGACAGAGGCACTAACTATCTTTCAACTATTGTGTGAGAAACATGCAGACTTCTCGACATCAAAAAGACTCACACAACCAGTTATCATCCACAGTGCAATGGACAAAGTGAGAGAATGATGCTGATCATTCTTAACACACAATCCAAGTACCTGGATGAGACTCATGACACTTGGGATCATTTTGTTCCCTTCATTCAATTTGCAGAGGCAGTACAGCTCAGTGGGTTAGGCTCTGAGCTGCAGATCTCGAGACCTGGGTTTGAATTTCACAGCCACCTAGCTGCATACTGTGTGATCCTGAGCAAGTCACAACTTCCTTTTGCTCCCAGGACTAATCTGGAAACAAGCTTCAGCTTAGTGTGCTACTCCTGGTTAAACAATGTTCCCTTTCCCTCACAACACTAGCCCTTGTGTCGACAGTAGCGAGTACACACTATTTTGTCTAGTCCATGGACATCACCCAAGAACACTTCTGAACAAGGATCTCTCATTGCTAGAGGTTCCTAAGTCAGCTTCATCCTTCATCATTCCAATGTTGGAACAGCTTGAACTTGCCAGACATGTTGCAATTGACACACCGGGCCAGAGAAAATCTGCAATGCAGAAAATGCCATCAGCCAAGTGGCATGAACCTTCATTTTCTGTTGGGGACATTGTATACTTGCACTGAACTGTCCTTGTTCCGGTGCCACCAAAAACTGCTTTGCCCTAGGAATGGTCCCTTTATATTGTAGAAAGTCTCCTGTTCATGTTTGCTTGCACTGCAAGTCCGATGGAAAGCTGGTACACAATAAAATCCACATCAACAGACTCAGACATGGGTACCTGAATGATACCCTCCCTGATGATCCCAGTCCCCCAAGTAATGTAGCTGTACTTGAACATGCTATACTTTTGGAAGCTGAAATTCCTGCAGACAATTTGCAACCATTTCATCCACAACCCCATGGCCCTGATAATCTTCAGCCATATCCTCTTTTGCCAGCTCAGCCTGATGGACTACCAGGAACATCTCAGTCATTTACTGATGCATCTTCTTCTCAGGACTCTCATACACCAGATTGAGAAGATATTGGCCAAAAAGTATGTCAATGGACTTGGACTTATTGGTGAAATGGTGGTTATGACAGCTTGCAGAACTCTTGTGTCCCTTTTCTAACATGAACCTGTCCTGTCAAGAACTGGTCCAATTAACACATGTCCATTTCCACTGACAGCAAAAGCTGCAAATAACTGTGAACTTTAGTTCTGAATTCCATGGTCATGTCTTGAACTCTGTGTGGTCATTCATTTATTGTCTGCCTTATGGAACGGTGTGCTCATTTATTCTTGCAGTAAGTGTTTACTGTTTGCAATAACCATCCCCCCCAGGTGTTTGAAAGGTTGATGGTTTGCAATATTAACTTACATTTAAAGTGCATCCTGCTGTTCCCATTTTCTCTCTCTCCTTTTCCTTCCCCCATACTATACAGTAGCGCTTGTGGCATGGCCAAGCTACATGTGCAATGGTGTCTCCCCCCTCCTGGAACTACGCTCAGTGGCCACCAGTGTAGTCCAGATTCTTTCCTTCCCTCCCCTGCAGTGAAGTTTTGTGTTGAAAGTGAAAATCAGAACAAATTACAGTAATCAATCTAAAGTACTGCTGAATATTGCTCAATATCTCTTCAATGCCTTTTGTTAATGTTTTCTGAAATGTTTAAATCAATGATTACAGCTATTCTGTTTTTATTGTTAGCATGCCATAGCAATGCTTTTACTTGCTCGAGTGGTACTTACATTTACAGTCTCTGGGGTGATGTAGAGTACAGGTTAAGCATGGGACTTAAGAATTGCTGCACACCTTTAACTATGAACAGTAATGTTGCAGCCAGCGTCTTTGGTCACATGTTATGCTAATTTATTTCCAGCAGGGGCTTTGGAAACCCCAGTTTCCTTCCTGTCAGTTTGAGACTGTACCTCATGCTGATGAAATGTCCCTGCGTATGTTCCTGAAAAAACTAATTTTATTATTTTATGCATCCAGCTCAATTTGTTCGGTAATGGCAAGATGATTATAGTAGAAGCACCAAATGGGCAAGGCAGACTACAAGGAAGGTAAGGGTTCTCTGTGGCAGTCCAACACCAAAACACCACAATACAGAAATTGGTTCCATTTGGATGTACTCTATACCTTTAAAATTAGAGCAAAATAACTGAAATTAAAAATTTAGTGAAATTCTGTAGAATTGTTATGCAAATTCTGTGAAATTCCATAGTATTGGAATGGCAATTCTACAGGCATTCCACTGGGGGAATTTATTATTCTGCACAGCTTTATCCCTGAGTCATTCCCCAATCTTTGTAAAGTGAGCCCTACTGAAGTCCAAGACCCTTGCCTTATTGTGGTTCGAAGCTGGCTCAGTAGTTATATTTAACCATACTGTATGGTTATCTCTGGACCCCAGGTTGTCACCCACCTTGATGTCTTCAATTCTGTCCCCATTGGTGAGTACCAAGTCCAAAACTGCTCCTCATGAGGGCTCCCTATGTCATGAAAGTATGTCAGGACAGAGGCACAGACTGATGGAGTTACTAGGCAATGCATCTTTGCAAAATTCATAATTGAACTTTATTAATAACTGACCTTTGGAGAATCTGTCTTTTCTCTCCTGTGTGTGCTGTTGCGTTGTTTGAAATGTAACTAGATAAAATGATCAAGAATTACCATAGGGCTATTGCTTTTAAGGAATCTGCGGTAGTGTCCCATTCTCCCAGACATTCAAGCTCAATTCAAGGAACAAGCCATAAAGCAGAGGGATAAAATAGATTTGTCCTTTTTAGTGCTGGAAGAAGTGGTACGAACTCTATAACTGGCAGAGATACTCAGCTGGATATACTAACTCCTATTTATATCTTGGAAGTTATTAAAAAAGTTTGTTTGAGTCCACAATGTCATCCTTTGCAGATAACTAAAGCAGAATATAATTCAAAAAAAATATCAAGAGTTTGGGATAGTTGTGGAAATACAGTAGCACCAATCAGTCTAGAAATAGATGAAGGAGCTACAAAAATTAAAGGAATCTTGCATGGGGGAAGCAAAACATGACTTGGAGTAGAATGCTGATCAAAAGATAGAGCAAAAAAAACAGATAAGAGAAGTGGGAAATGCCAACAGATTGTGACTTCAGAGAACGATATCAGCCTACAGAATAAAATAGATAATTATAATACATAAAAATTTACAGAGTGCACTCCAGGTTGATCCACAGTCTTTGATGCCTAAGGAACAAGCTAGCTGTACCTAGATTCTTGTAGAGAAGAGCAGGTTTCTCAAGGTTAAACTAAACTTTGGATATGCTCTCAGCTTCTATGACATCACTTTTGGGCAAAATGGAATCATTAACCCAGTGAACTGGTGAAGCAAAAGAGGCTTAGAACTCAAGAAGATAAAATGAGCCCTTAATATCCAGCACTTACTCACATTCTAAAGAATTAGCTGATCAGATAGCAAAGCAGGAAGAACTGGAAGTCTGGAGCAGAAGAAGCAAGTTAAAAATGTATGGTATACGAAAGGAATGGAGGAATTAAATCCACTTCAATTTGTTCAGGATCTGATCTCTGAAGTAGTCCATAGTAATAAACCAATAGAACTGGACAGAGCTTGTAGAGCTGCACCAAATCCAGACTACCAAAGAAGACAACCGAGGTTGTGTATACCAAACCACGTCACTTTCAAGATAGAGAAAGTTTTAAATAAAGCCAGAACTGAAAGAGGCTTACATGCAAGAGGTCTAACATCACAGATTTGCCCAGACTTTGAACTGGATGTCCTGGATAAGCAGAAAGCTTTAATGCTATTTTGAATCTTCTTGGTGAACATCAGATACAATTACTTTGATTCCACCAGCAAAGTTATCTAGGAGATACGTATTTTTCTTCTCACCTAAAGAAGTGGAAACTACCATGAGGATGATATTTGCCAAAGCAGGATGATAGTACACCAAAAACAACTGAAACAGGTGATTCATCTTCGCACCAGCAGGAAAGGACACAGTTTAATCCACCATCTTCAATTTTCATTGATCTAAATCTCAGGAGGATTAGGATTGAACAGATATGAGGGACTGTTGTGCCAAAAGAACAAAGGAAATCTCACAAGAAAATTAATGAAGAGGCTGTGGAATAAAAAATTAAAGTGGAGATGGGGAATTACACTGTCCCCGTTTCTTACTTTTTTTCTTTAGAACAGGTAAAGGTACTGGGGGTCTCTCTCTATATATATATATATAAACTGGGGGCAAGGAAAGGGGAAAATTAAAAAAAATGTAAAGCCATGGCAATGATTAGCAGAAGTGGAACAACTGGAGTTAAACGCCGCCAGAGCTCAGGGACACCATTAGGCATGCCTAGAAGCATTAATTCTGAGCTCTCTTTGCTGGTTTACGAAAGAGAGGGGATAGGATTATTTTTGAATCTCATACCTTGAGAGAGAATGCCCTTAAAGAGGTGAGGGGTTTGAGAAGGTTTCAGACGAGTCGGGGTAAGAGAAGGTAAAGGGTTAGTTAGTATGGGATTGGGAGACTTTGGTAATACAGGCCAGGTGACGCTAATGTAAATATTTGCATACTTCATTCATTGTGTGGGAAAGTACAGGCTCAGGCCAGAATTTAACTTTAAGAATAAAAGTTATGAAAATGAAATACAAAGATTTACATGGTGGCCAGGGTGAGAGCACTAAGATGCATTTTCTGGTACTTTATTTTACTTGTAACTGTCCTGTTTTCATATTATTTTGTTATGATCTGGTATACATATAGGGCAGAATATTCAGAAATGCACCACAGGCCAGTGTAAGTCCAGCACAGTGTAACTCTGATGCACACTGGTGCAACAGGAGCAATATTCAGGAGTGCACTTGCCATAATGTGCCAGCACAACCTGGCTAAATATGGCACAGATGCGCCGTGGCACAATAGTGAATGCTCCATGGTGCAACCAGAGGTGTACCATAGCACACACACTCACAGTTGTGACACAGCAGCAGAGCAATGGGGGGGCACGGCACAGAGAAGTGACCCAGGGACAGAACCAGGGAGGCACATTGACAGGCCACAGGAGTCCACCACCAGCTGTGCACAGCAGGGTACGAACAGGCACCCACACCCCCACCTCAGAATACAACAGTGGCACCAAAAGTAGGCAACAGGAGGTGCCAATGGCCAACAGAGGGTCACCAAGGTGACCCCCGCAGGCTGCAGGCCATGCCCCCCCAACACAGCCAGACCAGAGCAGGTCACACCCAGGACTACACAGCCAAGCACACACACACCCACAACACTCCCCTGACAGCCCTCCCATGCGCACCACCATGAGATGCTCACCGACCAAGGGGAAGGACACCACCACTGTGGGACACACCGTAGCACACAGCTGTGAACCACAGAAGTACAACATGCACCCTGACACATGCACACCACACGGACAGGCACTGGGCCACTCCAGCATGGCTCTGCACACCACCTGCAAAGCAGACACTGACACAGGCAGGGAAGTAAAAATATTGTAATATATAATAAGAACAGCAAATTATGTACAGAACAAGGGGGTGGGAAAGGGTAGGAATGTGAGGGATGTGGACAGGGGACAGGGAACAGGGACTGTACAGCAGGGGAAACAGGGGAAGGTAGGGTTTTCACTAGCGGCTGCCATGCTGTTCTGCCCCTCAAGGACCACGGTGTCCACCTCCCATCACCCGCCTGTGGATCTGGAGCACTGCCTCCATAGTGGTGGATGTTATCAGGAGCAGCTGCCACAAGAGCCTGCAGTAGAGGGGCATCCTCCGCCGCCCCCGGACACCTAGGACATGGGACAGGACAGGCAATCAGTGCAGTGTCCCAAGGAACCATTCTCATTCACAGCGCACATTGGGCAGTGGGATCACCCACGCCCAGAGGGCCTGAACAGGCCACCCGCAGGGGAATGGGACAATGACTGCCAGTAATTTGGCACACCACAACAGTGCACAACGGTGGTCCCTGCCGCACAGTAGCCACTGAACTGCACTATACCAGTCACATGGCACAGTGCCATGGCAGCACCACAGCAACAACAGTGGCAACTTGGCGCACACCCACCCTACCAACAGCTGGTACATGAGCACAATGGCTGCCACACAGTGGTGGGTACCATGCACAGTGCAACACACACAGCTGCCACGGCACATGGCACAGCTGGCCATGCCCGCACCCATGCCTCCACAAACCCCCAATGCATGTGTGAGGGACCATGACAGTGCCTACCTACTCTCTGTGGCCCTGTTGGTGCTGGACCCACTCCTGCACCACCTCCAGGTCCCGCTGCAGCTGCCGCCACCATCCGTCGATTCTCAGGCCCTGGGAATGGAACATAGACAGGAACACATCAGTACACAACCACAGCAGCTGCCCCCCCTGCACAGTGTGGGCCCCTGCCTGGCACAGTCCACACAGCGGCATGTCAACCTCAAGTGGTGGTGGGTGATGCCACCCCACAATATGCACAGTGACAGTACACCACCCTGCTTGACATGTCAGGCAGCCCAGCCAACACCACAGTGCAGCACCAGGGCATACATGCATGCTGAGACTACTCACCTGGCTGTGGCATTTGCCCATGCCTGATGCACACCTCCAGCCATTGGAGGCACTCTGGGTCCCTCCACATCAAGTCCCCATACCGGTACCGACACTGTTCACCAGTTCTGGCCACCCCAGTTCACTGCACTAGTGTGGCAGCAATAACCTGCCACACAGCCACATGGGGCTGTTGTAGTGGCATCTGGCCAAACAGCTGTGGTGTGTGGGGCTGGACACAGGCCATGAGGTTTGCCAGCTACACTTACATCCAGTTAGGTGCCCATGGAGACCTGTGCTGCACCATGTTTCTGCTAAGATCCATGGAGCAAAATGGCGGCCAAAGCCACTCAAGGCCACAGCATGCACCAGATGCGTGGGCCAAGGGGATATGTGCTGTGTCTGTCTATTGCGCAACATCGGAGATGTGCAGCATGGGAGTGGCTATGCGGGGTCATGGGTGTGGAGGCCACCCAGAGGGAGAGGTCATAGCAAGGGTCAATGTCCAGCCATCACACAATGCGCAAAAGTGCAATAGCAGGCGATGGTGCACTATGCACCATTGCCCCCATTGTGCAGTCGGTGCACAGTGCACGATAGGTGACGATGAACCATCTGGCACATGCACACTGCAGTCCTGCACCTGTGACTTGCTCCGGAGCAAACTCATTGCACATGAAGCAAATTCGCAATATTCAGCTGCCTCATGCAAATGAACTCATCAGGCAATGTGTGGTGCAATGGGGGCATTAGCATGTCATTATCATTGAGCCAAAGATCATTTACATGCGATGCGCCATAAAAGTGCCACGAATCGACACAGTCCATGGACCGGTATTGCATCCTTTTGAGGTTAGTTGAGCATGCTGCTGGAGCACACTGAGCACAGAGGCACAGCAGGGGGGATGGCAATGGGTGTTGCTGCCACTGACACACTGTGCTGTCCATTTCTACAGGAAGTGACATGTCGGAACCTGAGGAGGTTGGGGAGCATGGACCTGCTTGCAAGTGCAGGTCCAACTTCACAAAGGTGGAGTCAGAGGCCCTGTTTGAGGCCCACCTTGACAGGGAGCCACTGTTGAGCAGTGCAACAGGCACACCACAGGCCAGGGCTGCAGACTGGGTGGAGGTTGCAGAATGCATGAACCAGCAGGGCAGCCACCAGCAGTCGGTGCAGGAGTGCCACAAGAAGGTGGACACTGGCAAGGGATGGATCAAAGAGAAGGTGGTGGCCATCCGTGCAGCCCGGACTGTCACAGGAGGGGGGCCTGCAGATGCGCTACAGCTCACGGCACAGGAGGAGTTGGTGGCAGCCACCTTACATTGCAGCAACATGAAGGGTGTGCCTGGCAGAGGATTCCAGACAGGTGGCAGCCCATCCCTGCATGGTACGTATGGCAGCAATGCACAGCATGCTGTGGCATTGTGGGGGGCACCTGTGGCCATTGCTTCACTGACACACCAGTTTTGTCTTCCAGCACCGTCATGCCTGCATGCAGAGGATGGGGCTCTGGTAGCAGCCATGGAGGTAGGACCAGCCCCAGAAGACCAGCCATCTACCTCCATGGGCATCTGGGGGCCTGGGAGGCCGCAGCACACCACCACTGTCCAGCTGGATGTCCTGGGCATGGGGTCGGACAAGGCTCTGGATGTGTTCTAGAGGATGCCGGTCTTGGTCTCCTGTGCATGGAGACACAGATCAGTGTGGGGTCCGACACTGATGACAACCTCACCCTAGTCCTGGACAGCATAGATGGTGTTGCGGGGAAGACACCCATACCAGACACAGGCAGCTCGTTCAGCGACCTGACAGCGGGGGAACAGCTGCCTGCCACCACTGCGGGTGCAGTTGTGTGCACTGCCACAGGTGTGCCATGTGGTGGTGGTGGTGGTGGTGCAGCCGCGCAGGTGCTGGGCAGTGTTCTGCGGCCAGAGGGGCAGTGGCAGCAAGCTGCTGGTGCCACAGGGCAGCCAGATGCAGGGTCCACTGCCGAGGCGCAAGTTAGGGACATACCCCATTAGGACTCCACTGTGCAGCACCCACCTGAGAGGGGGACTGTGCAGCCTGGCCGGTCACCACAGGAGGGTCGGCATCCCACGCAGAATCCCCAGAATGCCGACCCAACGGCAGAGCACACCCATTTGCTCTGGGCCTCTGTAGAGCAACAGGTGCACGTTACTGCTGGGTTGTGTGCCCTGTGCACTGAGGTGCACCAGCTGGCTGAGCAGCATGAAAGAGGCATTGTGCAGCTCCTGGCAGGGATGCAACACATGCAGGAGGCCACAACTGCATCCATGGATCACATTGCACAATGCATGCAGGAGGCCACGACTGCATCCATGGATCGCATTGCACAGGCAGTCATGGATGGCTTCATGCTGCTGGCTGCCACAGGGCATGGCCAGCCACTGTGGACCCCCGTGCAGTGCATTGTCCACCCCATGATCCCGGCATCAGGCGACACCCACTCTGTTGACTCTGGGCTCTGATGTTGGCATCTCAGGCATGTCTGGAGCAGGCCTGTTTGGGCGCCTACACACACCCCCCACATGAACCCAGTTGCAGTCCCATGGGTCGACCCCTGGGGGGCTGTTGCAGACACCCCATGTGGCTGATGAGCAATCTGTGGCAGCCGATCGGCCCCGGTGCATCTGCCCCCATGGCCATGTTGGCCAAGGATCTGTGCAGTGGCCCTGATGTGCGGCCCACCCTGGCCGCAGTCTGCAGCTGCTGCCCTGTGCATGCATGGGTGGCGTGTGCATGTGCGTACCACTGGTGTGATGCCTGTGTGTCGTGCCACACACCGCCTGAGTGTATGCCTGCCTAGCCACTGGACCATGTGGCGTGGGTGTGATGAGGCCAGTTCTGCACTGGTTACACCTGTGCACTGGTGTGATGCATCAGATCCTCGCCACATGCCACCACCTGGGCATGTGTGTGGGTGTGTGTGTGTGTGTGTGTGTGTGTGTGCATGCATTGCTGTGTGCTGCCCTGTGCAGTTGTGTGTGGTTGTGTGCCACTGACTCCCCTGACCCTGCACCATGCCTCTGTGAGTACATGCCCATTGCCATGCCCACCCCTGCATGTGTGCTGTACCTCTGTGTGTGACACCTACCTGCGTGCACCATAGTGCTCCTGTGTGATGGTGTCATGGTGCTGTCAGGCCAGCCTCATCAGCCATGGATCCCTCCACCCGGGGGGGTGGCTGTCCACCTCCTTCCAGCACATTACCTCCATAGTCCCCACTACTGTCACCCTCATCAGCCTCGACAGCTATCCCATGGTTAATGGCCATGTTGTGCAGTATGTAGCAGGCCAGGAATAAGCTACGGGCTTTTGAGGTGCTGTACTGTAGGGCACTGCTAGACCTGTCTAGGCAAGGGAATTGTGCCTTCAGCATTCCAAATACATGTTCAATAATGTTGCGTGTGCTGGCATGTACCTCATTGTAGCGTTCTTCTGCTGGGGATGATGGGCGCCGGGTAGGGGGTGAGCAGCCAGGGCCTCAGTGGAAAGGTGCTGTCACCTGTGTGGATGATGACATGGTTAGCTCTCTGCCTTCCCTTGCTGTGCCCCTTGCCTGTCCTGGTGCCCTCACCTGCTTGCCCGCCCTGCCCTCCCCCATTCCATTGCCTGCTCTACCCGTCACCCCTTGCCCATCCTATACTCACCCACTAGGTGGCCTGTGGGGATATCCCCACATTTAAATCTATGGCACAACAAGGAGCTGTGCCAGATGAATGCATCATGTGCACTCCCAGGGTGTGTGGCACAAACATTGGTGATGCACCCCATGGCACTGCACACCACCTGGCAGTTGATGCTCAGGCTCCCCTTCCTATTGATGTATGCTAGCCCCTTGGGGCCAGGTGGCATGCAGCCATGAAATCAATGACCTCAAGCACACCAGACATATGTGCTACCTTGTGGAAGTCCTGCATGGCTGCTATATGCTCCGCCTGTGTGCTGGG
This sequence comes from Neoceratodus forsteri, assembly GCA_016271365.2. Classification (NCBI taxonomy): domain Eukaryota; kingdom Metazoa; phylum Chordata; order Ceratodontiformes; family Ceratodontidae; genus Neoceratodus; species Neoceratodus forsteri. Next base: position 126,961,351 of record CM057455.1, read on the forward strand.
GAAATGGATGTATTCTGAAACATGTGGCAGCAGGGCATTGAGCAACTGTGTGAGGAGGTGTAACGTGACTGACTGGGTTATGCCTATGGTGTCCCCTGTTGATCTCTGGAAGGTGCCTGTGGTGAGCAGGCACATGACTGCCAAAGGGCCCTTCCTCGGCCACATCGCTATTCCACCTGCCCCTTCACACTCTCATTGCAGCCTCCATCATGAATGGTGCACTATCTATGGCCCCTGATGTCTCATCTGCCCCTGGGTGGTTGGCTGCTGCAGGATGTGTGCCACCCTGGTGCACTGCCTGGCACTGTTCCTGCCTGTCCCTCTCACTCTCTTTGCCCCGTCTCCCTTTCCACTTCCACCTCTGTCCCTCTCCCTCTGTGGCTGTCTCTCTCCTTCCTTCCTTCTCTCCTTCCTTCCTTCCTTCCTTCCTTCCTTCCTTCCTTCCTTCCTTCCTTCCTTCCTTCCTTCCTCCTCCTCCCTCCCTCTCTCTCTCTCTCTCTCTCTCCCTCCCCACCTGGTGCAAGTGCTTTCTATGTGCTTGTGCCATGTATTTATGGGCTCAAGTCTGCTCGGCGCATCTCGGATTTGCTCCACACTTGCGCCATGGTTCCATGGTTGAATATCGCACTGTGCCAGATATTCATGGGCACACCCACTGCACTTGTGCCTACATTCATTATAGTTGCACATTGGCGCACAGGGACTTGCACTGCGCAATGACTCCCTCTGTATATTGCTCCTTGGCGCAAGTCCACGTTGCACCAGCGTAACTCAGTTGCACCTTGCACAACTGCTTTGAATATCCCTGCCCTACTGTATTTAAACAACAGAATAAATAAAATGGATATATAACATTGCATGATATGGAATGTTAAAGAGACATGAGACAGAGACAAAGTAAGGAAAATAATGTAGGTGGCAAGGGAAAATCACATAAATCACTATTACAAGAAACATTTTTTGTAGGTGGATTTTAGATATTTCACAAATCTATTTCAGAAAAGAGGGGTACATGCCTTATATTCTTCCATGGCACATGGGGTAGCCATTATATTTAGGAAGTCTCTGGGTACTGATATTACAGATTATTTAATTGACTCAAAAGGAAGGTATAGTGTATTAAAACTTAAAAAATCAAACCTGACTTTTTCACTGGTTAACATGTATGCTCCAAATGAAAAAAATCCTGACTTCTTTGTGGGTGTCTTCTTAAAGACAATACAGTTTCCTGAACCATATACTGTATAATAGCTGGAGATTTTAACGTTACTGTAAAAGAGCTACATTGCTGCTTTAGGAAGGAATGGAAAACTAGAACTGCGAACACAGTTACAGACTTCATGCATGATTTAGTTTTGATAGATCCCTTTTGCAGTAAGCTTCAAGGGCTTAGAAATACTTGTATTATGCACCAATACACAATACTTATTCTAGAACTGACTTTGTGTTAATTAGTGAAAATCTGCTATATAACATTGAGGGGATAGAATTTGACTCCATTGTAATCTCAGACCATGCTCCACTTCATCTATAGAATTACAGCAGAAGAAAATTAACTTCCTTTGTAAAATGGACTCATATTTATTTAGAGACACATTATTCATAGAAAAAAATCAATAAAGAAATCCAGGTGTTCTGGGAACAAAATTTAAACTCCAATGCACCAATTCATAAGGTTTGGGATACACTAAAAACATGTATCAGAGACGGCTTTCTCTCTCAGACATCTTTTAAAAAGAAACAAAAATTAAACAAACTGGAGGCTCTAAAGAAAAAAAATTAACAGAAGCTGAAGGAAAACATGTACATTTTAGAATGTGGGATTATTTCAATGATTTGTTATACATATGGGAACTTTTAAACAAAATGACAGATGAGGAATCTGAGCAGGTCATAATCAGTGCTAGATCTAAATATTACCTTTTCAGTGACAACCCTGATAAATTATTAGCATATCAATTCAAGTGTGAACAAACAGTGACTAGAATTTCAAAAATTAAAGATAATTATGGACAGATACAATATGAGCTGGAGCAAATACATGAGCTATTCATTGACTTTTATAAAGATCTTTGTACGGCAGATAATAAAACTAAAGAAAATGAACTACAGTTATTCTTTAAATATGATCTTCCACAGATTATAGAAGTGGACTGGAAATTACTGAACCAGTAATTCTCCAAAGCATAGGTAGCAAAGGCAATAGAGGACCTTTCTAATGGTAAAGCTCCCAGATCAGATGAGTTTATTGCCAAATTTTATAAAACCTTGTTAATTAAGGTTATCCCAATATAACAAATTATTTTTAATCAATTTCTTCTGCAACAACCTCTACTCTTTTCTTTTAATGAAGCCTTCATTACATCCAATTTCAAAAAAGATAAAGACAGCTCTGTCTGTGGCTCCTATCATCCTATCTAACTCTCAAACACTGACTATAAAACGTTTACAAAACATTTAACAAAAAGGCTCAGTAACATTATTCAAAAAACATTATTCAGTTGTATCAAACAGGGTTTATATGAGGGTGAAGGTTGACTTATAATATGATAAGAACTTTAAATATTATTCAACAAACATCACCTAGGGAAACCATTCTTCTGGCATTAGATGCTGAAAGATTACATACATTTAATGCATCAGTTCCAGAATTCTGTCCAAGATGCCTTGAGACTAGAAGTACCATTCTTCATGTGTTTGCCACACGTACATCTCTATTTCAGTATTGGAAAAATACATTTAAATTATTATCCAGCATTTTTAAGAGGAATTTTCCTTTTGATCCCGGAATTATTTTGTTGGGATTCATAAGCAATATTGATCTGCCTCAACATTCATGTTAACGTCTGTCACTTCTGATGATAATAGCAAAGAAAGCAATTTTACTACAGTGGAAAGACTCAAATCCACCTACTTTTGAGAAATTATTGAATATGACAATGGGTGTTTCAAAAATAGAACAAATGCATTACTTAATATTTGGAGAAAAGGAGAAGTTTGATTTAAAGGGACACTGTCAACCTGTTTTGCATCATATTATTTCTAGTTAAAAACCCATATTTTATGATAGCTTACCTTCTCTAAAATTCATCGATATTGCTGTTTGTTTTATCTGTCTCCTTGTTTAGTAGAACTGAAATGCATGCTAATGTATATTTGTAAACAACTTTGTTTTGTTGACAGTCCTGGATCTGTTCTTACTGTATACTTCCTGAGCATAAGAAACACACCCAAAAAGTGCAGTCAGCCATTCATGAGGCAATAGTCTCCTAAATTCCCACTTCAGCATGAGGGACTAGACTGTGCTGTGGGTGTTTCCAAATCCAGGAAAGATGCAGTTGAAGCTGATCAAGGAATGCAGACAAACGTGTTGGTGTGGTAACACCAGCATGGTGGGCAGTCTGCTTTTCACTTTTTAAAAGAAAAAAAAATACGAATCAATCTACCAGCTACATCAGCAGTCATTATAGAATGTTGGCAGTCATAAAATGCATTGTTTAAGCTAGGGTCACTTTGAGGTTTAACAGGGTTGACAGCGTCCCTTTAATGGGGTAACAGTTCTTACAGGTATTACAAAAAAACAAATTCTCATTAGCATAAATTTTCTATTCTATCTCAAGCCCTCTTCGTTTTGCTTTCTTTCATTTTATTTTATGCATCTTGGGCAGCTTTTTCCAGAAAGACTACCTGTCTGGATAAATGATGAGTGTGTCGGAGTAAACTGAAAGAGCCTTCTTAATTCAGGAGGAGATTCCCTTCCTTACAGAATAGCCTAACATACTAATGACACTTTTGACCCCGGGGAAAAACAAATTCAGGAACATGTAAACTAGTAAGGCAATAGTACAGTGGTATACAGGCCATAACAAGAGGAATGTAGGAAGCAAACCAGACTTTACATTAATGAGTAATATTTACAATGCACAGTGTGCAGGGATGGAGAGTAGGAGAAATTGCTAAACTTACAATTCAAATATTAATGGCTTGAGACAAAAGCAGGAAGGGGAGGGGAATATGAATAATACAATTAGGACATGGAAGAAGTTAGCAGGATTAAATTAGGAAGAATGGGAGGTCAGATGATAGTCTGACTAAGAACAAACAGTGCAAAAGGACGAGAGGGGAGGAGAACTTTGAGTTGATATTTGAGAGAAAGATAGGCAGGAGAGAGGTGAAGGGAGGGGGAAGAGAATTCCAAAAGAAGGGAAGATGAAAGGAAAAAAGCAGATTGCCAGGCAGCAGATATGGAGTAAAGGATGAAAAAAGTATGGGAATCACTGGAGTGAAGTGTATGAGAACAGAAGGGGTTGAGAGAGAGGAGAGAAAGGAGGTATGGAGAAAGAGATGAGAACCAGTACTTAGAACTGAAACTAGCATAATGAATGAGGCACCTATTTATTCATAAAGCATATGAATTCTTGGTATTAGTCTGAACCATGAGAGGGTCTTAGGGGGCATATCCCTTCTTCACCTAGCACTACTCCAGAATACTCAATCTACTTCCTCATTCCATCCAGTCTTAAGGAAAAGAGAGAATGAGTAGGATCTTTGGGATGTTCAAGGAATGGTCAAAAACATTGCAGTTTGGAGTTCGATGTGAAAAAGTGCAAAATCATGTACTTAGGGCACAGGAACCCTGGAGCTCAGTATAGGATGGGGGAGGTACTGACAGTCACTAAGCAGGAAAGGGATTTGAGGGTTATCACATCTGTTGACCTCAAAGTGGTAGGGCAGTGTGATAAATCAGTGGGTAGGCCCAGTGGGATGCCAGGGTGCATAGGGAGGTATATCTCCAGGAGGAGGAGGAGGGAGAGGGAGATAGTGTTGCCACTAGATCGCTCGCTTGTGAAACCCTACCTGGAGAACTGTCTCCAGTTCTGGAGGCTGCACCTCAGAAATGAAATAGTCAGTGTGGGGGTAGCCCAGAGGAGGGCAACTAAAATGGTGCAGGGGTTACATTAAAACCCCAACAAAGCGAGATTGAGGGATCTCAACATGTACAACCTGGAAGAGAGAAGAGTGAGAGGGGACATGGTAGAGACCTGCATGTACCTCATGAGATGAGCATGGTGCAAGTGGGGTGTCTCTTTCAAATGAGAAGGAGCACCTGGACCAGAGGGCATTCAATGAAGCTGTGGCAGAGCTAAAGTGGGATGAGAGGAAGTATCACTTCACAGAAAGTGTGGTGGAACCTGAAACAGACTGTCAGTGGCAGTAATGGAGGTGAAAACAATAGGGGCTTTAAGCATGCATGGGGAAACATAGCAAAATAATAGGAAGGGGGGGTACTGGAGAGACTTTGTGGTGTGCAGAGACATAGTAGGAACAGATCATCTAGGCAGAATTAGTGAGACACGCAGTCATTTTCTGCTGACAAATTCTATGTATCTAAGTTTCTATGCAACATGAGGCAAGAGAAGGAATCAACAGGCTAGAGTACATGGAGCAGTGATGGGTAAGAATGGGAGAATCAGCAGGACAGTAGCAAAAGGCATTACAAAGAGTATCCTGGGACATCCCCCTGAGCGGAGTTAGGGGAAGAGATACCTTATACCTGTGGTCTATCCTGCTAGGTGCAGTATATAAGTCCATAATGAAAAAATGGTTGCAAGAAGAACCACCTGCATTGTCAGACATAAAAACAATTGTACTTAACATTCAGCATAACGAGCAATTATCTTTTGCTCTGCACAATAGAATGGATACATTTATTTCACGTTGGACAAGGTGTGAAATGTACCAGGGTCAGATTTAACAAATAACCTAGAAAGGGTCAGGAAGGTAGGCACCACTCTTACACAAGTATGTGACAGTCCTTTTGTTTATGCAATTAAATAGTGACTTAGCTTCTATTTTGGAGTAAATAAGTGAGAAACATCTCCGTTTCCCATGAAAAGATTTGCTAACAATCTGATTGTGTCAAATACACTTATCTATATTGAGTTAGATAGTCTAATTATTTTAGCCTTCAAGAGATGCTCAGATTGGTTCATTGCAGATTTTTTTTTCTCTTAACTTTATAGTTTCTTTTTCTTGTTTGCTTTTCTTTGCTCTTTTTAAAATAGCCCAAAGTTAGTAGTAAATAGAAAATACAAGTTTTATCATTATAATAAGCCAGTTATATGTGATGAAAAAGTGAATTTGTGACAATACTGTTAAAAGAAACAAAACTGGTTGTAAACTTTGAAGTGTGCTTGTTTAAGTACCGTGATGTGTAACAATCTGAATGCACGTGGAACAACGAATAAAAGAAATACAAAAACAACAAGAGTATCCAGGCTGGCAAGTAAAAAGCAAAGTTCAAAAGAGGAGCCGTGCCACAATGTATTTTCAGCTGGTGCAGCCTGGAAGGGGCTGGTTAGCCCCAAACTAAATCAGAATAAGTTCAAAAATCTACCTGCAGCTCAAACAACAGCACCAATCACTCTAGGACTCCAACCACAGCTCCTAGACATAAGGCTCGTCTGAGTCTTAGTTTAGTGGCACAAGCTGTTTGATTTGCTTTATTTTGCTGTTTGTGCTACATGCAATACCATTTTCTCACAACCTGAACTTCATGCAACCAGTATATATTTTTTCATCCTCCCAAGTGTAGCCAGACTTTTAAATTATTTGGTGAGGAAGGGGCAGCACAATAGATCACAACTGCATAGTCAAACACAGAAAGTACCATCTTGCTGACTATTTCCCAGCAGATTGGTGCTGTTAGACCATCCTTTCTGTGGCAGAGGGTGTTGAATTTGGGACAGAGCTTTCATTGAATTGCATCAGTGTGGGAGAAGTCTAGCCATGTCGTCACATGTAGATGCTTGTAGTCACATACAGATACTTAGGGCATGCCATCCAGAGTGGAAAAGACTAAGGGGAGCCAAGTAAGTGTAAAGCTTGTGCTAAGTGTCATGGACACTGTCTTCTTGGTAGTAACCAAAGTTCACAGCTTGGAACCAGCATAGCACATTATCAAAGTCATGCTGAAGTAAAGTTTCCTGGGCAGAGACTAAGACACTAAAGGCAAATAGCACAGTGACATTTGCATACTTGTGAATATGCAAGCTGACCCTCCCAGACAAAGGGGAGGTTGCTAAGGAAGACTGAGAAGTGGACTGGACTCAGCATAGAAGCTTGAGGAACCTTAGACTGCATAGGGAGAGGGTAGACAAGGTATTGCCAACCTGTCCTTACTTGGAGCTACCAAAAAAGTAAGATCTGAACTGCTTGATGACTGGAGCAGAAAACCCTGGCATTCAACTTAACCAGCAAGAGGAGGTGGGCTACCATATCTAAAGCCTTAGCTAAGTTAAGAAAAATGACAGCAGTGATGTGTCTTTGGTCCATACCATTATGAATGGAGTCAGTAACACATAAGAGAAAGGAAATGGTTGGCTTTGTTTGCAGAAGCCAGGTAAAAAAGAGTAGTGACAAAATTAACTGAGTAAAGGAAATCTGCTAATTTGGAGTAGACAAGATTTTCTTGCTGTTTGGCAACAGTAGGAAGAACAGAGAGATTTGGGCCTAAAGTTGCAAGGTGAGGTGAGCTCCCTGCCTTTTTTGAGCAGAAGAACCTTGGCAATCTTCCAGCAATGAAGCACAACAATGAGATAGAGAGAGAGAGAAGGAAAGGTTAGGCAGGGGAGCGAGTGGGATGGCAGTAGTAAGAGCTGAGAGGTAAGAAGTTTAGGATCTACTCCACCTGGACTACGATTTTTGGAAAGGCTGATGAAGGACAGAACACATAAAACATACAGAGGAGAGATGGGAGAGAAATCAAAGCAGAATTCAGGTGAAGAAACAAAGTGGGTAGACTGAGGTAATAAGGGAGGAGTTAAAGGCAGTGAGAGAGGAGCGGAGGCACAAGTAGTGAAAATGTGTTACAGTGAGCAGCAACCTGAGAGGGGGCAGACAGAGTAATCATTCTCCTTAAGAATGGGAGCAAAATAGTCTAGAAGGGAAATTACGGTCCTCACAGGACAGTTGAAATGTTACATTGATGAGCATTTTAATTTGCCGAGGGGGGTGGTGCAAGAAATCAGGAAGGATTAAACTGCCCCCCTCCCCCCCAGATTGAAACATAAAGAAAGAAGAGCTTAAATGGAGGTAAATCCCCTAGGGGTCAAACATAAAGAAAAAATATAGTGGTTGAAATGAAAAGGGATGGGAATATGAGTTGTAAAAAGGAAGGGGGTAAGCAGGAAGGGCAATGAGGAAATGGGGGGGGGGCAAAGTAGTAACAAAATGTGGATGGCCCCATATAGAAATGCAAGCAGTCTAGGGAATCAAGTTCTGAACCTAGAGGACAAAGGCAGACTTGGATATCATGGCCATTACTGAGTCATACCACCCAGGAAACCACAACTGGAACATGGCCATACCAGTCAGACTGTACTCAGTTTAGTAAAGACAGAATGGGAAGGAGATCAGGAGGGGTGGTGTTGTATGAATGAACATACGAACATATGAAACTTGCCAGCAGAAACAGGCCTCGTGGTCAATCAAGTCTGCTCGAATGTGCAGCTAGCACCCCTATACTACAGCTGCCCCTCTCCATCCCCCTCTCACCCTCGTAAACTGCTCAGTACTGCTTACCCAGCCCCCTTCCCTTGCCCTGTCCCATGCTACTTTGAAACTTCCCACCATACTGCATGCCACCACCTCCTGTGGTAAAGCATTCAGTTTCAACACCACCCTCTTAGTGAAATAATGCCACTTCATCTCCCTCCTGAATCTGCCACCCTCCAATCTTAGCCCTTGCGTCCTTGAGTTCCTTTGCTTCCTTAGCTTGAACAACCCCTCTGTGCCAGATGTGTTGATCCCCCTCAAGTATTTGAAAGTTTCAGTCATATCCCCTTAATCCCTTCTGTCCTCCATGGTGTACAAATCTAAGTGTCTCAGCCTTTCTTCATAGGTTCTGCCTTCGATCCCCTGTATTATTTTTGCCACCCTATGCTGCACTGCCTTGAACAGTGTGATATCCTCCATCAGATATGGATGCCAGTACTGCATGCAAAACTCCAAATGCAGCCTGACCAAGGACCTATATAGGGACAGGATCAGATCCTTGTGTCTGGACAAGAACCCCGGTGCAATGCACCCCAGCATTCAACTGGACTTAGCCATAGCCTTCCTGCACTGAGTAGGGTTGTTCATGCTCCCCATTACTATGACCCCTAGATCCTTCTCCTGAGTGACATGCAACTGCACCCCACCCAACCAATATTCCCTCTTAGGGGTTCTTCACACCAAAGTGTATAACTTTGCGCTTCTTTGCATTCAAACCCAATTGCCACCTTGCCGACCACTCCTCAAGTATGATTAGGTCACCCTGTAGCTTTTGCCACCCCTCTATGTCATCCACAACAGTTCCAAAGTAAAGCAAACTTTATTTATATTGCGTCTTTCAAAACCAAGGCTCTGTAAATAGTGTAAATTACAATATAAAGCAGATAATATAATAAATTATTTAAAATCAAATCTTTAATTAATTAATCAATTACTCAGGGGAGGCCAAAGAAAATAAATATGTTTTCAGCACAGATTTAAAACTGTTGACAGTCAGGCATTCTCTTAACTAATAGGTAAAGAATTCCACAGGGTTGGTGCTATAAATGAAAAAACAAGTTCCAGATGATTTAAGACGAACCCTGGGAATCAATAGCAATCTCTCACTGGCAGATCAGAGAGGACGACTGGGGGAGTAGGGTATCAGAAGATCTTTCAGGTAGTCAGGTCCCTGTTCATGTAGGGCTTTAAAGGTAAGCAAGCCTACCTTATAGGTGATCCGCCACTGAACTGGCAGCCAGTGCAGTTCTAGCAGCACAGGCATAATATGACTGGTCCTGGAGGTGCCAGTCAGCAGCCTGGCCACAGCATTCTGCACTAGCTGCAGGCGGCAGATATCAACCCCAGATATCCCTAGCTAAGGGGCATTGCAGTAGTCAAGATGGGTAGTAGTGAATGCATAGACCAATGTTGGAAGGTCACCTGGTGGAATCAGGTGTTTCACCCGGGCGATATTCCTCAGATGGTAAAATGAGGATTTAACCACAGCTGAAACTTGAGATTTCAGGGTCAAGCTATCATCAAAAGTAATGCCTAGGTTATGCACCTGATCTGAGGTAATGATCTGCACACCATCAAGCCATGGGCCCAAATGTGTCCAGCCCCAAAACCCGCCCCCGGGTGACTCGGGTCCACAACCAATACCTCAGTCTTATCCTGATTCAGTCTCAACCAACTCAAGCTCATCCAGTCTTTGATCTCAGAGAGGCAACTATTTAGCATGGAGATCACATCAACCTGTTCAGGTACAAAGAACATATACAGCTGAGTATCATCTGCATAGCAGTGAAAACTCAAGCCGTATCGCCTGATGATATCTCCCAAAGGCAGCACATACACTGTGAACAGCGTGGGTGCCAATATGAAGCCCTACAGCACCCAGCAGGACAGGGGGAGGGCATCAGAGGAGTAAATTCCAGTGACCACCCTCTGAGACCTGCCTACGAGGAAGGATCAAAACTACTCGAGGACTGTACCTGATAGTCCACAAAGGAACCGCAGGGTCTCCAAAAGCACCTCATGGTCCACAGTGTCAAAAGTTGTTGCAAGATCGAGAAGGACCAAGGTAATGAAAGCCTTTTGGTCTCTCACCATTAGAGGTCATTTAATACCCAAACAAGAGCAGTCTCCATGTTATGCCTCTTCCTGAAACCAGACAGGAGACTCATAGACATTGTGAGTTACAAGGTGATCATCTAGTTGCAGCGCAACCACCTTCTCAATAACCTACCGCACAAAGGGCAGGTTAGAGACAGGTTGGTAGTTAGCTGGATCGTCGGGCTTGAATGAGGATTTTTTAAGAAGTGGTAAAATGACCGACGCCTTTAAGGGGTCTGGAAAGACTCCCCTCTCCAAGGATCTCCATGGAATTTCAGCTAGGATTGGGCAGATAACATCTACATATCCCACCAAAAGGAAAGTAGGGCCCAGATCCAAACTACAACAGGTTGTGCGCAAAGTCTGGAAGATCTTCACTATGTCCAAGAATTCCAGTTGGCTGAAATCTATCCAGACAGAGCAGGTGGTCACCACCTTCCATCGACCTCTGCAACCCCTTTTAGAGCAAGCTGGGCCAATTCTGGACCTGATGCTGGCAACCTTATCTACAATAAACCGAGTTAACTCATTACACTTAATTTGTAAAAAAGCTCTTCTGGACTGCAGACAGACAGGACTGCACAATCTGTCAACAGTTCAAAAGAGCTGAGCTGGTCAGTTCTGCGCAGCAGAAATATCCCTGGACTGGAACTCTGTCATCTTATGGGTGATTTCTGATTCATAGCCCTTATAATGTTCCATCATTCTAAGTCTGTCAGCATCCAGGTCAGACTTCTGCCATGCTCTCTCCAACCTTTGATCAACCTGCCTCAACTCCTTCAAGGACCCATCGTACCGAGGTGACCTTGGGTGAAGAGTGAGTCCATCTTCTTCCAAGCTGTGTAACTGGGTGTGCTTTGAAACAACTGAGAAGCTGCATGGGATATATTATATTGGACTAGATATCTGCAATGAATCTCTCTCTCTCTCTTGCTTACATCTGAGGGAAGTTTTCCTTACTTTTACATTGGTATTGCTTTGTGTTTAATTATTTTAGTTTTTAATTCAGGAAGGGGGTTTTCAAAACTGCTTATCTTGTCAGCACCTTCAGAAGGGCTAAAATAACTGCATATTTGATTTTTCTTTGTGGCTAAGAAACCACCAGGCTGTTTGGGGCTGGGGAGGTTTACCTGTGTCTGACTTGGATGTCTAGATTTTTCTCTGTTTGATTAGCAGGGTATTTTCTCTGTCAAATTGTTGTGTAGGGCATCTTGCTGACAGGAGGGCACTCATCGCAGCGGTGGGTAAGAGCTTTTAGCTGATTGTGTTGTGAGGGCACAGTTTAGGCCCAACCCTTCCCACCCCTCACCCCACCCACCCTGGAAATAGTTCCTTTATACCTGAGGTTCTGACATCATTTCTCAAGAGTGCAACGTGCATATCACTGTCATATCCTTTCTAGCACACTGCACTGACAACATAACCGTACACATTGTATAATATATATATTTCTATATCACAACACACACACACACACACACACACACACAAAAACAAACAAACAAACAAAAAAAAGTAGATAAACATGTGGGGAGTAGTGCAAAGTAATGGCTGTGGGGCAGCAGTCTTCCGGGAGTCTTTCTGGAGGCTGAGATGCTGCCCTATTTGCAGACAACTCTCTGCCCTGAGGAAGGAAGTTGCCCATCTTCAGGCTGCACTGGACAGTAGTAAGGGAACCTTCCCCCAGGCCACACTGGACAGTAGGAAGGGAACCTCCCCCATCCAGGAAGCACCAAAGCCACCACCACTACCTCAAAGGTGGCGAAGAAAGCCCAGCAGTTGGACCACAGTGGGCTCAGGGAGGGTGAAGATGGTGGAACAGAGGCACACCCAGTCAATTGCTCCACTCTATAATCCATACACCATTCTGGAGGAGCATAGCTCCCCTATGGATGCACCCGCAGCGAAGAATGATGACAACTATCACAAGGGAGGCCCACAGGAAGGAGGCAGAGGACACCACAGGGAAAGTAAGCAGCTCCAGGTGGGGGACTCAATTATTAGGGGATAGAACTGGGGGGAGCAGGGAAAACTGAAGTATGGGTGCCTGCCTGGTGCCAGCGGCTTGAGGAACAGGAAGCGCATCCTCAGAATCACAAGAACAGCAGCAAGGAGTCTGAGCTGGACGTCATTGTCCACCAAGGGACAAATGACTTGGCTCATCATGAGATCAGAGCAGTGCAGGAGGACATTGTAGAGTTGGGAGGGGCCTAAGACAAGTAGCACACACAGTATCCTTCTCAGAGGTGCTGCCTGTCAATGGCATGGGGAGGCGAGGTAATATAGCACCATGCAGTTTAATGAATGGTAGAAAAATGGTGTGGAGCACAGGATTTGGCTTCATTGGGGACTGGGGTTCCACCTGAGGGACACCAGCCTATACTGGCAGGATGGTCTGCATCTGTCCAGGAAGGAACAAGTCTTTGAGCAATCAGTTTAAATGCTTCATTGGCTAGCTTTTAAACTAGTCAAAGGGAAGGCACTGATAAGTAGCAGGAAAATCCCAGCCTCTCCCTACAAAACAGGGTACTAAATGAGAAAAAGACCGAGGTAGAAAGGTCAGTGGGGATGCTGCAACAGAAGATAAAGCCATCAAAAAATGGAGAGCAATGAGTACCAATGTCCGTAGTCTGGGTAACAAGCTTCCTGAATTAGTGGCCTTGATGGAGGAGGAACATCTGGATATCGTGGTAGTCACAGAAACATGGTAAACACAAAACCATGACTGGGACGTAAACATACCAGGATACACTATCTACAGGAGGGACAAGGAGGGTAAAAGAGGAGGAGGAGTAGCTCTTTACATAAGGGAAGGAATCAAAGCAACAGAACAAAAGGGTAAACAAGGAGGAGAAGAAGCACTGTGGGTAAATTTGGAGACCGGCAATGGCACCACAATCCACACAGGGGTTGTATACAGACCCCCTTCTCAGGGGGAGGAAATGGAAAAGGAAATGATAAAAAGTATACTTACAATGGCAGAAAAAGGGGAGATATTGCTGATAGATGATCTGAATATGCCAGATGTTAACTGGAGTGCAGTTGCCGCAGCCACTTCAAAGAGTGGGGTTATTCTAGATGCCAAACAGGGAGCATGCCTTAGACAACTAGTATTGGAGCCCACTCAAGAGGGAGCAATCTTAGACCTGATTCTCTCAAATGGAGATGGAGAGAGGATCACAGATGTAGAAGTGGGTAGCCATCTGGGAAGTAGCGACCATCAAACAGTATGGTTAACAATAAACACAGCAATAGAGTCAAGCCATACAAAGGCAAAAGTACTGGACTTTTGGAGGGCTGACTTTGCCAAAATGGGTGAGTGCCTAAGGAATGCACTAGCAAATGGGCAGGAAGGAGGGGTAGAAGAACAATGGGGAATAATAAAAACTGCCATCGCAGAGGTAATGAGCCTTTGTGTGAAGCAAATAAACAAAACAAAATGATGTAAGAAACCACTATGGTTCTCAAAGGAAGTGGCAGTGAAGGTTCAAGAGAAAAAGAAAGCATTCGGGAAGTACAAGGAATTGCAGAAGGAGCAGGACAGAGAACTGTATCAGTTAAAGCAAAACGAGGCTGGGAAGGCAGTCAGAACAGCAAAGGCCCAAACCGAGGAAAAGATAGCCAACTCAGTTAAGAAGGGAGATAAAACCTTTTATAGGTACATCAGGGAGCGAAGGAAGACCAAGGGAAGGATAGTGAGGCGTAATAAAAAGGAGGGAGGGTGGGTAGAGGGAGACTGTGAAAAGCAGAGATACTAAACAAATATTTTTGCTCAGTATTTACAAATGAAGAGGGGGAGGTACCTAAAACAAACAGTAGAAACACTCTGGATACATAAGTTGATATCAGCCCATTTACAGAAGAAATGGTTCTGAAAGAGCTCTTAAAACTGAAGGTGGACAAAGCAATGGGTCCTGATGGGATTCATCCCAGAATTCTAAAAGAACTAACGGTAGAACTAGTGAGAACACTGACTAACCTTTTTAAACAAATCATGGGAGAATGGGGTGTTACCCGAGGACTGGAGGAGGGCAGATGTGATTCCCCTTCACAAAAGTGGTGGCAAGGCAGAAGAAGGAAACTACAGACCTGTTTGTTTAACCTCAGTGATAGGGAAAATGATGGAATCACTTCTGAAGGAAAGAATTGTCGAGTATCTAGAGGCTAGAGGGGCACAGGACCCTAGGCAGCATGGATTCACAGCGGGAAGGTCATGCCAGACGAATCTAATAGATTTCTTTGACTGGGTGACCAAAGTAGTAGATCAGGGAGGGGCTGTGGACATGGCCTACCTAGACTTTAGCAAGGCATTTGACACAGCCCCACACAAAGGATTAATATACAAGTTAGCCAGCCTGGGAGTGGGTCCCAAGATGACAGCCTGGATAAAGAATTGGCTGGAGAATAGGACACAGAGACTAATAGTAAATGGAGTCCACTCAGAAGAAAGGGGGGTTACTAGTGGGGTACCGCAGGGCTCAGTATTAGGACCGGTCCTCTTCCATGTCTTTATAAGCGACATTGCAGAGGGACTGGAAGGAAAAGTATGCCTCTTTGCAGATGACACAAAGATCTCAACACAGTTGATGCACAAGGTGGAGTGGAAAGGATGAGAAGGACTTTGCAAGGTTAGAGGAATAGTCAAATGTATGGCAGCTTAGATTCAATGCTAAGAAGTGCAAGGTAATGCACCTGGGAAACAAAACCCAGGGAAGAGTACACAATGGGGTGAGATACTAACAACAACAAAATGGAAAGGACCTGGGGTAGTTATATCAGATGACCTAAAGGTGGGCAAGCGATGTGAGAGGGCAGCAAGGAGGGCTGGGGGGATACTGGGATGCATAGGGAGAGGCATCACCAGTAGAAAACAAGAAGTTATTATCCCTCTGTACAGACAGCTGGTGAGACCCCATCTGGAGTACTGCATGCAGTTCTGGAGACCCAATCTCCGCAAAGATATAGACAGGATAGAAGCTGTCCAGAGGAGGGCAACTAAAGTGGTGCAGGGTCTGCACCGAAAGACATATGAAGAGAGACGAAAGGAGCTTAATATGTATAGCCTTGAGGAAAGGAGGGAGGGGGACATGATAGAAACTTTCAAGTACCTCAAGGGAATCAACAAAGTCCAAGAGGGTAGCATCTTTCAAAAAAAGAGGTGTGAGGGGGAACAAGTTGAAGACGGGGGGGTGGCTCATAGGTAATTTAAGGAAGCATTTTTTCACAGAGAGGATTGTGGATGCATGGAACAGCCTTCCAGAGGAGGTTGTGGAGTCAAAAACAGTGGTGGAATTCAAGCATGCATGGGACAGTCATAGGGCCATTCTAGGGGGTGGGGGTAAGAAGAAGTAGGCTGCTGGTTAACTAGGATCTGCAGCTTATCCAATAAGTAGGGAAATGGGCAGACTGGGTGGGCCAAGTGGTCCTTATCTGCGTCAATTCTATGTTTCTATGAGTGGTTGAATACGAACAGTAGCAATCAAGTCCAAGGCATCTCCAACTGCCTCATTATAGGCTAGTACAAGGTCCCCTGGACTTGTGCTTTCACCCAGCAATCTTGATAGGTTCAGCACCACCGATAGACCATCTGGGTTAACTCCCCTTAAAGGGTGGTACCAGACCACCTCCAAAGGGGTAGACCCATTTGGGGGGGCCCAAAACTGAACCCTGTGGTGTGATGGTCAGACCAACTGACTGGTTCTAGCCCCAAGTCAGTGATCTCCATCCCCAGGAGGAACAGCAGATCCAGTAAGTGATCTCCTATATGGGTAGAGGAGGTATCTACCTGTGTGAGGCCCAGCATTGTCATTAGCTGGAGGAGATTTTGACCAAACTGCAAGAGTTCATCATCGATCCAGGCACTGAAGTTCCCCAGATTTATCCATTGGGGGGACTCCAACACCATGTTGATTATGAGGTCAGCAATCTCCTGCAGGAATATGCCCCCATCACCTGGTGGACCATAAATGAGGAGTATCAGACAAACTACACCCTTACCCATGACACAATCAAAGGATCTGGTGGTCCCCACTGGAACATCCACAAGACACAGTTCAGTCTTAAATAAAATGGCTACACCCCTACTCCTACGATCTAATCTTGGGTGGTGAATCACTGAGAACCCAGCTGGAACTGCCCGCATATTGGTGTCATCAGTGAACAAATGGAACTTTCTTCCAACCCCAAGTGCAATATTCGATATGAACAGACCAAACAACACTGGCCCTAGCACACAGCTGTACGGCACACCGCTGGTCACTGGCATAGGAGATGAGAGTCCCCCCCCCATCAACTAACTGTTGCAGTCTATCTTCCAGCCAATTCTTGATCCATATAGGCATCTTAGCCCCCAACCCTACATATTTCAGTTTTGCCCCAGTTGCCTGTGAGGGACAGAATTAAAAGCCTTTCTGAAATCCAGATATAGGACATCCACTGCATGGCCCTTGTCAAACTCCCTTGTGACACAGTCATAGTATTATTTTAGGTTGATTTGGAATGATCTCCCAGAGACAAACCCATGTTGCTGCCCACTCTGGAGCTCATTGACCTCAAGGAAGATTACCAGTCTCTCCTCCAAGATTGCTTTTATAGGTTTACCAACTATGGAAGTGAGACTAACAGGTCTATAATTACCCGGCTCATCCTTTGGGCCTCTCTGGTGGATAGGCACCACATGATCCAACCTCTAGTCCTGCGGCATGTGCCCTGTGTCCAGAAAGGTGTTGAACAGGTTAGCCAGTGGCCCGTCCAACACCTCCACCTTCTACCTGCCTTATCCACCCTAAGTGCCTTCAGACCTTCCAATACCTTGCTTTCCTGAATCACCACATCAATCACCTCCTCCCCCCTCATCCCTACCCTCCCAGTCCATGGAGGTAGAGGACCTCATCCCTCCCTCCCTCATGACCACAGAACAGAAGTATTCATTCAGTACTTCTGCCTGTTCCTCCTCCTTCTCCATCCACCCCCATCTTTCTTGATATGGACTATCCAGTCCCTGCAATTACTTTTCCCCCTCATGTATCTATAGAATTCCTTCTTCCCCTTCTTGATGGTCTGAGCCAGCCTCAGGTCCTTGGAGGCCTTGGCCTCTTTTACTAACTTGGTTACCACTTTAAATGCATATCCCTGTTCTCCTTCCTCCCAGTTCTTTTTAGTCTCCTAAAAGCCACTCTCTTGGCCCTCACCCCTCCAACATATTACTGGTCATCCAGCAAAGCACTTTAGCCTGGCCTTCTTTCTCAGAGTCCTAGTGCATGCTTCAGTAGCCTCCCTCAGCTAAGACTTTATGTTGATATCACACTTCTGTTGTGCATCCATCTCCAACCTAATCCCCTCAAGGCGCCCCCTCAATATTTCCCTCATCCTCCCAAAGTTCACCTGTCTCAAGTCCACTACCCTTGTTGCTGACCCTACAGCCTCCCAGCTCATGCTGAGTGTGAACCATACTGAAAGGTGATCACTCCCAGCTCGTGGATCCTCCACACGTAGCTCCCTCACCATCTCCCCATTTGATAATACCAGGTCCAATGTATTACCTAGCCAGGTTGGTTCGTCAACCATCTGCAGCATATGGCTATCCTGGAATGCATCCAAAAGTACCTGCTCCTTGGCACTAGAGGTGACTTAGATTCCCCAATCCACTCCAGGTAGATTGAGGCCCCCCATGATCACCATGCACCCCTTATTACATACCCACTGAATCTGATCTGCCAACTTCCTATCCAACTCCTTGGACTGTGCCGGTGGCCAAAACACCACCCCCAGCCACAGTTTCCTACCCCTTGAATCCAGGAACTGCATCCATAGTGTCTCTGTCCTCCCCTCCTCCCCCACATCCCTTGTGCATGTAATGCTAATATTCACATAAACTGCCATCCCTCCCCCTTTTCCCACCCATCTGTCCTTCCTATAAACACTGTACCTGGGGATTGCCAGATCCCAGTCCTGGAGTTGACTTGCCCACATCTCCACAATAGCTGCACTGTCCACCATCCCTATGTTTAAGAGGGTTTGTAGTTCAGCTACTTTGTTACCCAGGCTCCTCGCATTCAGGGAGACCACCCTTCACCCATTACCCACCTTCTCCCTACCCCGCACCCCTTCTATCTCACTTTTCCCTTGTGGCCCAATCCTGTTGCAAACATTGCTGTCATGGGAGATCATCTCATTCATATCCCCTACCTGGTGACCTTGCACGCTAGCTACACACTCACCTCTCCCCCTTCCTAGTTTAAAAACCCCTTGGAAGCTAAGTATTCCTCCAGGTTCCTCTTCAAGACCCCCAGCCCAGCACTACTGAAGTGCAATCTGTAAGGGAGTGTATCAAAGTGACAGAGCCACAGAGAATCTGGGGGGGAGGTGGAGGGATTGGAAGTACTGTGGGTCATCTTGGAAACAGAGCCACTATTCACACCGATGTGATCTACAGACCTCCAACACAGGGGGAGAATTTAAATGGCGCTGATGGAATCTTTTTGACACAATGGCAGAAAACAGAAGGTATGGTGCCACTTCACTCTGTGAGATGTAGATTGGAGCCTCACATCCACAGCTTCTGCTAGAAGAAGAGACATCCTGGACTCCCTGCAGGGGAAATTTCTTAGACAACTAACCATGGAGCCCACTTCTGATTTGGCAATACTGGATCTGATGCTCACTAACAGGGACACTATTGTGGACATCAAGGTGGGAGGCCACCTCAGGAACAGTGGTCACTGTACAGTGTGGTTCAACACAAGGATGGCAGTGGAAACATAGATACATAAATACATAGACACTGTTGGCAGATAAAGGCCTATGGCCCACCCAATCTGCCCATTTGAACTTGTAAGTTCACTTTATGCTTTTCTAGAAGCCTGTTGCCCCTTACTCCTGACTTCCAGAATTCCCTTATGTCTATACCATGCATTCTTAAATCCCATGATTGTTTCAGACCCACCACTTCCTCTGGCAGGGTGTTCCATTTGTCCACCACACTTTTTGTGAAGAAATTCTTCTTCATGTTTCCTCTGAATCACCTTCCCTCATACTTCATCCCATGGCCTCTAGTCCTGGAACATCTTTTTCACTAGAAAATTGTGTATTCCTGCATCCTGTTCCTCCCTGTAAGGTAACTGTATGTCTCTGTCATACCACACAAGGACAAGTGTCCTCGACTTTAGGAGGGTAGATTTAAAATAACAATGAGGAATCCCTCACAGACAACCTAGAGGGGGTGAAAGGCCTGGGTGTTGGGGAGGAACATGGGGTAAG
Source organism: Neoceratodus forsteri (assembly GCA_016271365.2). Taxonomy (NCBI): domain Eukaryota; kingdom Metazoa; phylum Chordata; order Ceratodontiformes; family Ceratodontidae; genus Neoceratodus; species Neoceratodus forsteri. The sequence continues at coordinate 126,981,262 of CM057455.1, forward strand.
CTAAGAGAAAACATAGCAAAGGCAATAGACCTCTGCACAAAGAAGTGAGCAAAACAAGAGGAAAAGGAGATTGCTATGGTAAAGGCTAACAAGGTAGCTTTTAGGAGGTATAAAGAGATGCTGAGGGAAGAAGACAGGGAGTTAGATCTGGAGAAGCAGAGAGAGGCAGGGCAAATGTGAGGAGTGCAAAAAGGGAGGGATTATAAGGTAAAGAAGACCAGGTGGGGACTGTGCTGAGAAGGACCAGAAAAAAGAAGATATCCTAAACAAATTCTTTTGTTCAATCTTTAAAGAGGAAAGGGAAGGGGGTGGGCCATATAAAAGCAGCAGGGGCACTGGAAGGGGGAGTAGACAGAAGTCCCTAGACAGAGCACAAAGTCCTATAAGACTCACAAATCTGAAAGTGGACAAAGCTATTGAGCCAGAATGGGGTACACTCAAGATTACTGAGGGAGCTCAGGGAGATACTGGCTGCACCACTGACAATCCTTTTTAACAACTCACTGGAAAAAGGAGTGGTTCAAGACAACTGCAGGAAGGCAGATATCCTACTTCACAAAAGCAGTAGTAGGGAGGAGGCTGGCAAGTAAAGGCCAGTCAGCCTACCTTAAGTGGTTGGGAAGCTAATAGAGTCACTGCTAAACGAAATGACTGGAAATGATCTTCAATCTGGCAGGAGGGAGGTCATGTCAGACAAATCTGATTCATTCCTTTGACAGGTTGACCAGGGAACTAGATCAAGGTAGTTTGGCATAGATGGCTACTTAGATTTCAGTAAGTTGTTCAATACTGTTCAACATAGGAGGCCGAGAAGGAAACTGGGAAGCTAAGAGGTGGATCCTAAGGGTACCAGGTCGATATACCACTTCTGAAATAGTGTGGTGTAATCTACACTGCAGTAATAGTGGTTACATTGACAATGACTGGGGTAGAGTAGCATTAGTGATTTACCACTTCCCCTGTTGCTGTCCAGAGAGAGGAAGAAGGCCTGAAGTAGCTTGGAGTGAAGTGCTAGGTTGAGCTGCTCCCATTGGAGCAGTGGAAACCTGGGAACCAAGGTTCTGTTCCTCATCTCCCGATACTGAAATAAGTCTTGCCACTTCCCGAGGTTCTCCCTGTTCCCCTTATCCACCCTTCCCCTGTGGAGCTGATCATTTTAAAGTTGATGTGTGTGTGATGAAGTTCCCCATGGCAGGGGGTAAAAAAAAGGAAAACATCTAAGTTTCTCTACTGTAGTGATGTGGTTTCCACAGCATATTGGTAGCTGTCAGTGTTTTCTGCAGCGTTAAATTTGTGTTTGTTATTTTGTCTGCGTGGATGTTGACCAAATTGTTTATGGCTGAGGCACATTGCCAGTCCAAAGGTGCTATACCTGCTAAAAAATTGGTTATGGGATAGATGACAGGGGGTAGTGTTGAACTGAGTTCACTCTAGGGAAGGGAGAGTGACTAAAGGGGTGTCACAGGGCTCACTAGTGGGCTAGTTATTGTTATTGTCTTTATAAGTGACATTGCAGAGGAGCTGGAAGGGAAAGTCTGACTAAAAGAGTGGTGGACACCTGAAATAGTCTTCCTGTGGAGGTGGTGGTGGACTTAAATCATCCATGGGATAGGTGCAAGGGACCTTGGTGGGGAGCAAGGGCAGGGAGGAAGCAGGAGATCAAGTATAGCGTATATAGAGATATAGTATAGCGCAGTAGTTTAAGGCTCTGAGCTGCAAATCTGGTGACATCCAGCAGACCAGACCTGGGTTTGAATCCCACAGCTTCCATTTGCATAATGTGTGACCCTGAGCAAGTCACTTAACTTCCCTGTGCTCCCAGGTTGCACCTGTAAAAAAGCTTTCAGCTTGGTGTACTACTCCTGGTTAGACAACTAAAAAAAAAAAAGTAGGGTAGGGAAGAAAAAAGTGAAAACAGTAAAGAAAGGGCATGCGGCATTTTTCAGGTACATAACCAAAAGGAGGACTACCAGGGGAAGGATTGTACGGCTAAGGAGAGAAGGAGGGGAGTGTGTGGAAAGAGAACATTTCAAAGTAGACATCCTCAAGAAATATTTTTGCTCAGTATTCACAGAAGATGGGGAAGGTGAGGATCTACAGATAAACAAGAGGAACATCAGTGGAAAGAAGGTGGACACCAGACCATTTACAAAGGAGAGAATCCTGAAGGAGCTCTCAAAACTGAGCGTGGACAAAGCAATGGTGCCAGACAGGATACATTCAATGATATTGAAGGAGCTTAGAGAGGTGCTGGCAGCACCACTGACAGTCATGTTCAACCACTTACTGGAGATGGGCATGGTACTGGAGGACTGGAGGAGGACAGATGTAGTCCCACTTCACAAAAGTGGGAGCAGAGAGGAGGCTGGCAACTACAGGCCAGTCAGCCTGACTTCAGTGATGGGGAAATTAATGGAACCACTGCTGAAGGAAAGGATTGTGGAATATCTTAAATCCAGCGCCACACAGGATCCAAGCAGCATGGACTGAGTAGGGTGAGGTCATGTCAAACATATCTGATAGATTTCTTTGACTGGGTGCCCAGGGAATTAAATCAAAGTGGAGCGGTAGATGTGGCCAGTGACCTTCGGACAGCTGGTTCTGATCACTGTATCATTTTTGTAATATAAAAATGGGTCAGGGACTGTCTCTAATAAGAAATGCTGAGACAGCATGTAAGATCACACACACACACACAGGTTTTAGATACTAGGTGTTACCTGGAAGGCCAGAAGCTAATTATAGAGTAGAACAGGCCTTGATCAAGGATCTCCTATTTATCTAAGTTAATTATTGCTGCAGTTGCTAAAAGGGAAATTATAAACTTTTATAACGATTAGAGGAAGAAGAGTGGGTTATGACATTGTAGTGTGAAGTCATAAAAGATGCTTTGATGTCCTGGGAAGGGGAAGCTGATCATAAGATCAAAGAAATGTAATTTGAAAAAGAAACTGAGTTATTCTGAGGTCACAGAATCTTAATGCCTTATTAGGACATCCTGTTTTTGTACAGATATATTTTTTTATATATTTTGACAGGGAGGAGTTAGGTAACCTCATGCAAAGAGGTGGGCAAAGCCAGCTTTTAAACAATAGTCTGTTTTCCTTCAGAGAAGACACTTTTATCTACACTCTGACAAAAAAACATCTTTGAGCACTTTAAGCAGGTATTTAGAGAGAGAGAGAGAAAGAGAGAGACACATCTAAGTACTGTAGTAGGAATTTCACTGTTAAAACCGTGTTCTTTTAAAAGATTTGTATGTTCTCGTGATATTGGTTCTGTATTTTATGTTTTACATATTTTTTATCCATTTTAGTAAAACTCTGTTTTTAGAGCCTACTTGGTCTGTCTTTGATTTCTTTTCTTTTACAAGTGGAGTATATATGGTTAAAGCAGACACTGTACAAAACCTGAACTGTAAAAAGGTAAACGTTTTAATCTGAGGTCTTTTATTTGAGTTTTTAAGGGTTCATTTCTGTAAACCTGGTTAGGTGCCTGTAGGCAAAGATATCTGGCCCCCCGAAGACAGAATTAACAGAGCCTGTGCATTGGGTACACTAGCAAGAGGTTCACAGTTTCAATCTTTCCAAAACTTGAGACCAAAAGTTGATTTGAATCCACAAAACAGACAAGAGGATTACCTTGTTCTGTTAACTGTTCACAAGACTGCGCTCGGAGGCTGGCACTTTGGGAGTAGAGGGCTGATCTGCTGAGTCGGTTTGTGACATGGCCTACCTAGATATCAGTAAGCCCTAAGACACTGTTCCACATAGGAAACTCATACACAGGCTGGGCAGCCCGGAAGTGGATCCTATGGTGGTAAAATGGGTATAAAATTGGTTGAGGGACAGGGAACAGATGGTGGTGGTAAATGGAGTTCATTCCAAGGAAGGGAGCATGACCAGTGGGGTGCCACAGGGATCTCTATTGGGGCTGGTCCTCTTTACTGTCTTTACTAACAATATTGCAGAGTGGTTAGAAGGTAAGAGATGCCTCTCTGCAGATGAAGCAAAGAGCTGCAACAGGGTTGACCCACCAGAGGGGTGAAAACAATCAGGAGGGATCTAAGTAAGCTTAAGGAGTGGTCAACAGTGTGGCATCTAGGCGTTCAGCCTGAGAGGGGTCATAGACTACTATAGAAACCTTAACCACAGCTCTGTGGTAATTATGGTGGGTGACTTTAATGTTCACTGGTTGTCCCCTGATGTGGATCCACATAAAAATGCATTATCCTTCTTCAATGTTGCCCAGCTAATATACTCCTCTACTAGAATAAATTATCGAAAGCTAACCACCTTTGATCACACCTCCTTTATCAGCTCATTACTTGATGTCAGCCGGAGCCCAATTTTTACCTTGCCCAATACAGACCAGGCCCTGGATTACCTAATCAACTCTGTTACTACCATTTTAAACTGTCGTGCCCCTCTCACCCAACGTAGGTCCAAAGACATATCTGTCCCTTGGCTAACTAAAGACATTAGAAACATATGACATAACACGACACTGCCTGGAAAACATTTAAGAACTCCATCCTTCCTACAGATTGGCACTCCTATAGGTGGCTTAAAAACACCTGTAAGTCCATAATAACTAATGCCAAGAGGAGGTATTATCGTACATTACAAACAGACAAACTCAGCGATCCCAAAGAATTTTGGAATGAGATTAATTCCTTCCTAAAGGGAAAAACCTCCTCCTCTTCTGACATGTTTAATGCCAAGGATAAAATGTTCTCCAACCCTTCCTCTATGGCAGAATGCCATATCAACTTTTTCACTGACCTAAGCATACATATCTCAATTCTCTACACCTCAACACTGCCTCACATCACCTGTCGCTAACCCCCCCTAGAATCCCTACCGGGCTTTTCCATATCAAATTAACTTCCTACACAGAGGTTCTCAAATTATAGAGTAACCTCAAGGAACATGGCTCACCTGGTCTTTAGTCACTTGAGCCCCAATTTTTTTTAAATGTGGAGCCTCCACCCTGGCCATTCTGTTCAGGGATCTGATCAACAGATCCTTCCCAGAGGGGACAGTCTCTATCAAATGGAAGTCAGCCCTTGTCATCCCAATACACTAGGGGGGATCAACTTCACCTGCTGAAAAGTTTAGACCCATCTCTATACTTTGCCACCTAGCTAAAGTCCAAGAACGAATTCTTTACAACCAGTTACATGACTACCTAGAACAATACCAACTTCTGTCCTCTTGTCAACATGGATTCTGGACAAATCACAGCACTCTCTCTGCCCTCATAAAGGTCACATCGGACGTTCAACTTGCCTTCGACTGGGGCCAAGCTTCTGGGGCCATCTTTGTGCTCCTCACCAAAGCCTTTGATTTGATGAACCATGTACAACTAATTCAGAAATTAACTTTTCTGGGGATTTATCAGCATGCCACAACCTGGATTCAGGACTACCCCATGGGCCGATCCCAAAGTGTGAAGTGGTCAAGCTGCTACTCTGCCTTCAGAACCATTTCCCTTAGAGTTCCCCAGGGTTCTCTTTTGGAGCCACTACTCTTCTCACTATTCATCCATGAGCTGCCTAGTTCCTGTGGTGGAGCATCTGTCCAGCTTCATGTTATAGAAGTCTCTGCCGACTGCTCATGGCTTAGCCAGCATTTGAACTCTGATTTCCGTCAAATGAAGGCATGGTTCCTGGCAAATAAATTGCTCCTGAACACAGAAAAAATGAAATCTATCGTTTTCCCTACACGCACCTACAGGGCCGATCACTCACCCCAATTCTCCATCACCACTCACAATGGACAAACTTAGAACTGGTACACACTTTTAAATATCTCAGTGTCCTGCTTGCACCAGGCCTCTTCTTCAAGGCCCATGTCAACAAAATCATCATAACTCTTCACCAAAAGCTGGGCCTGCTGTACTGGCTCCACCCCATACAATTGAGTGCATCTTGCCTAACAATTGCCTCAGCCTCTCTTTTTCCTCTACTTTTCTATGGCTCTCCAATATTCCTATCACTGAAGTCCTCCCTTATGAACCACCTAAAGCAATTATATCATAGATAGAACACTTTGCCTCCAGAGCTGCCCCCGACAACATCATTTCACTGTACTAACATTTCTGGGTTGGCTATAACAGGAACATACTGTAAATTCCAGTATACCTCCCTCTGCCGTATCTATAAGCTTACCCATCTATACACTCCTCTGAGTCTATTGGGAGGGCTTTAAGCCCGAGGTTCGATGGACGTAACAACGTCACTCCCCCATTGAGCTCAAAAGGTCACAAAATCCTGGGACTCGCCAGGATTATTTTTTGTTGCAGCTTGAGGTGCCGCTCCTTCTCGATCCCGACTGCTATTTTATTTTGCAGTGCCTCTGACCACTGGACCTTTCTCTCAAGCTCTCCTGGCCTGTCTCTTTGCACACCAGCCATGTCTGTGTCTGGTCATTTTATTTATTTTGCTCGCTCGACATTTCCGCCTCGTATCTCTGCCTCTCCTTGTCGTTTGCTCCCTAAATCTCCTGGCACCATCCCTGCTCCTCTTACCCTGCCTTGTACCTCCTTATCACAGCACTGCTGATGTTCACCTGGGGTTGGCGCTTCCTTTCTGCTTGCCCCAAAGCTACACTCATGTTCTCCCTGTAACTTTTCCCTCCCGGCCATTTGCGTTTGTTTGATCATCTGCACTGGCATCTTCCATGACCTGCTCAGTTGAGCTTGGTGGGGTTTCTGTGCTTCTCCATGGATCCGTTTCCCAGTCACTTTTTGGGCTGTCGCCTCTGCAGTCCCCAATCAGTTTTCTGCCTGCCACGGATTGCCTGCAACCCTCCAGCTGCATCAAGCTTTCCCCGACTTCTGTTGCAACCTTCGGGGCTTTTATTGATCTGGGAGGCTGCGTGTGCTCTGTTCATTTGGTCCCAACCAACTGACGCAAGTAGGAGGATTTCATACCCGATCCATTGTATTTCTTTCTCTGCAGCCAGTAACCTGCTTGTCTGGCCCTTTGTGTGATTCTGCTGCCTCGGTCTGGTCTCTCTGGTTGCCCTGCTTATTCTCTTCCCTAATTTTCTGTTGTAGCTTTGTTTAGCGCTGCGGGGTGCTGAGCGCTGTTTTGCTTCCCAATGAGGGACATCCCTGTCATATCCCTGTTCTCTGCTTACAGCATGCTGTTGCCATCTGTATACTGCTATGTTGCACTGTTTTCTTCTTCTGTCTGAGTTTTCAGCTGTTGTTCATGGCTTCTCTTCATGGGACTTGGTTCCAGCATCTGCTGTGTTTGTTTTCTTTGCAACGAAGTTCCCGTCAGTATATTGCGCCTCCTCGACTCTCTTTCTGCTTTACTTGCTCTTGCCCTCATGGTCCTCTGTTCAGGCCTCCTCCGCTCATGGCTTCCTGCCTCCCTCTGATTTTATTACTTCCTGGTTCTTCTATTCCATCACATCTGACCTCAGAGTCTCCTCATTCCCATCGCATACTCAGGCTCCTTCTTGATCCGCGTATCATGCCGTCCGCCTCTGCTGACTTCATCTGGCCTGCACTTGATGTTTCCTTTTGGGCATAACTATCATTACTCATGCCCGACCCTTCGTACCTCATCTGTTTCCTACTTTTACCTTCCTCTTCTTAGCGCCTTTTCTGGTACTTGCCATCATGGCCTCACTTTGCTCTGAGTTTCTCTCCTCAGATTTCTTCATCCACTTTTGCTCCCTTCTTATCCTACCTCATTCAGTTTTATTCCTCGATTGCTCAGCCTGATTTTGCCTATGGTTCCTGTTATCCCTTCTTGGCCTCGGAGTCTACATCCTTTCAAGGAGCCTATTTCATTTCATTTCCTTGTACAGGTTCATTTTCAAGTTCATTCTGTTTCCTCTTCCAATTCCGTAGCGGACATCCAGGATTCACTCCACTCTTCGCCTGCTCTAGTTATTCTTTTTGAGCATACCTACCGTAATTCCTATGCTACCTATCAACCACGGTCATCCTGCCTAATGTATCGAGTCCATACCTCCAGTCATATCGAGTTCATGAATCCAGTTTTTATTCAGTCAGCATTACCTCAAGGTTTCTATCTTTACATCATTTACTCGAACATTCCTATCATTGAATTTTGAACTGCCTCATTCACTACAACCTCAAGGTCTAATTGTTCAGAGTCTAATCGCTTAATCAAACATGCCTCTTCAATCTCAGTGTACGCTCTCTTGCATCGCTCAATCAAGCCTGTCTGCATTATCAATTGTCTCCTCTTCAGCACATCTGGAATCTCCTCGTGAGCACACCTCGATACCCCTTGCTCTTCTGTCTCATACATTGATTTACTCCATCCCAGCCTTTCTCCTCTGATCTATAATCTCTGATCGACTACTCAAGCATACCCTCCTTGGGTCCGTGCTGCCACATGCTCCTTATTTAATCCATGTTTCTTGGAGTTTTTTCCTATACCATCTTCATCCTCCCTACTTACATCCCTCAACTATGAACCATTCTCTTCATGACATAAGTCCTCAAATCAAACTTCGTCAGCCTGGAGGCAAGGCGACCTAGGCCTTGGATCCCTAGAAGTTTCCTCCTAATAGGGTGTTTTTCCTCTCCTCTGTGCCAATGGCAATAATATTAGTTAGAGTTAGTGCTTCTTCATGTTAGTTAGTTAGTTAGGTTCTGCTGTTGGAAGGAGGTGGATGGTGGCTTGCCTTTCCCCTCCCTCCTTAGGAAGTTAGCCATTCTCTCCATAGAATTCGTCCATCATCCTCACCTCTTCAATGCTTGTCATCTTTGGTATTCTTTTTGGGCTTCTTCCTAATCTACCTTTAGCCGACATATGCATTTCCGGCACCTGTATGTGGTATATCCCACGGATAGAGAGGCGGAACGCCACAAACAAATCAGGTTACACAAGCATCATCTCATATTATCTTATTCAATTGCGTAAGCACATCAAATGGGAGGGCTTTAAGCCTGAGGTTCGATGTGCAGAGCAACAATGTCTCTCCCCCATCGAGCTCAAAAGGTCACAACATCCTGGGTCTCGCCAGGATTCTTTTTCATTACCCACCATCCTCCTCTCCTCCTCCTCCAGCAGCACGTCTCTATCTTACCCGTGGGCTTCTTCCTAATCTACTTTTATCTGATGCATTCATTCCTGGCACCTGTAGGGGGGAACCCTTTCCTAGGGTTCCTTGCATCGTACCCCTACAGGGTGGTATATCCCACAGATAGAGAAGTGGAAAGCCACAAACAAATCAAGTTACACAAGCATCATCTCATATTATCTTATTCAGTTGTGTAAGCACATCAAACTAATATTGTTGTAAGAAAACCAGCTGGCTGTACCCTCTGATCCTCCTCTTTCCCACTTCTAACAGTGCTGTTGACTCACCTAGCTGCAAGCAGGAGATCTTTTGCTTTTTCTGCACTCTGGGCCTGGAGCTCCCTCCCTCCATCTATCCTCTCTTGCTTGCACATCCCTCTCCAGTTTCAGACATGATCTATACAACTGCCTACTATATATGACTTAGGAACTTGCTCCAGCTTTTCCTAAGTAACCCCTGTATATTTCTGTACTCATATCTGTTCTTTCTATCGAGTCTTCCCTGACTTCACATTTTACAGCCTGTCTCTTCAGTTTGAATTGTACAGTTGTCCTGCACTGTTTTGCTTAACTGCTGTACATTTGTACTGCACTGCTTTGCAAAACTGCTGTACATAACATGGTACTCATTTGCCACACTATGTACTGAACTGCACCATCCATTACCCGCACCCCTGAGATCACTGTTTTACTTTGTGTACATTGTGTAGCATTGATGCAAATTGCTCTAGACTTTATGATCCCAATTTTTATATTCCTCTTATATCGGTGCCCTTACTGTGTTGTTCATCCTCTTTATTTTGTATTCCTTTTATATCAGTGCCTTATTTATTGTATGTACATGACTGCTTATATTTTGTATCCCTTATCCTCTGTACTCTCCCCCAGGTTGCCCTGAAAAAGGGACCGCATGGTCTCAGTGGGCTTACCCAGTTACCAAAATTCAAATAAATAAATAAATAATATAGCTCAGCCCTTGACTGGCTGCTTACAAACCGGCCAGAGAGAATCAACAATACGTCTGTTTGCCCCAATTTAATTAATGACTATTCCCCTATTTTATGTAACTGGTCAAATAAATCTGTCAATCCACCTGCTGAAGCTATAACTAGCTGAGTATTGAAAAAAGTGCATCTTGACTCATTTAAGTCTCACCTGATGCAGCAAGACTAGTCCCATTCAGCGCCTCAAAGGATGTAGACCAAGCCCTTGATTATGTCATGCTTGCTTTCAACGCAGTCTGTGACATCTTCACCCCTCTGCACAGATGCAATATCAAGGGTGCCAATAATCCATGGGTTACACCAACTCTACTTGAGCAGATAACTTGTGGCACAGGGTTACTGCCACAGGCAAGCAGGCCGATCTACCAGTTTATAGAAAGGCCAGGAATGCCTGTCCATGGGCGATACCTGCTGCCAAAAGCTGTCACTTTAAAGGTGAGCTTGCTAACTCCTGAGGGCATAGTAGAAAATTCTTGGGAAACATTGAGGAACTGATGGGGAAAGCCAGCAAAACTACTCCAACTATGCTGGAGATAATCTGAGTCATTTCTCTAGACCAGAAAGCCATTGTCGATGTGTTCAGCACTGCTTTCACTGACCTCAGTAGTGTCCTCTACCCTGACTATTTCAAGTTGGCTGAACACAAAAAAAATGTCACTAGCCAAAACCAAGCACAGGCCCCCCTCCCTTCTACTTTAAAGCAATAACCAGAAAGGTAGCAAAAAAAAAAACTTACAATGAGTCCTTGGGAAATATAGGTCTACTGGTGACAGACTCAACCTCAAACCTATTGCCCTCACCCTCGATGAAATCCTCTCCCCATTAACACACATCCTCCTGAACTTATCTTTATGCTTTGCCAAATTCCCTCAGAGATGGAAAGCCACCACTGTAACCCCGATACACAAAAGTAGAGACAGGACTCTGCATTCTAATTAATGTCCCATTTTAATCCTCCTCTCCCTCTCTAAAGCATTGGAATGTATATTGGCAGACCAGCTAGTTGACTACCTTGAAAAATGTCAAACTCAATGCACCCAGCACCACAGTTTCAGAAAAAGTGCACAGCACTACCACTGCACTAATTAAATTTACCAGCTATATACAGAATACCCTAGACCATGGACTCATGGTGTGGGTCACCTTCACAGACCTCACATAGGCCTTCAACATGGCTAATCATGAACTACTGTTAAACCAGGTGTCCTGCACTGGGCTCTCTGACAGAGCTGTAGGCTGGTTTAACAGCTACCTTACTGACAGACAACAGCAGGTAAAAATAAACGAAATCTTATCTGAAAGTTGGGTAGTGTACACTAGGGTTCACAAATGATCAGTCCTCGGCCCACTACTTTTTAGCCTATTTCTCAACCATCTCCCTATTGAAGGTCCCAAGAAAATGCTCCTATATGTAAATGATGTTGTGATCTTTACAAGCAGCAAGGACCCATCACTCCTTAAGAAACAGCTTCAGGGGCAATTTGTCTGTGTTGAGACTTGGTTCTTAGAGCACTAGCTGCTCATGAATTACAAAAAAACCCAAAAACTATGACTTTGGCAAACTCTCATAACTAAAACAGAGCTTACAAGCTCACTATAGTAAATAAGCTTAACATCCCCTCGACCAGGTCCAATCATTTAAATACCTGGGGGTTACCCTCGATAGCACCCTATTCTTCTCTAACTACATCAACAATGTCACCAAAGCCATCAACACCAGACACGGCCTATTACACAGACACAAACATTACTTGTCAAAAGAGGCATTTCTGATTGCAGTAGACAATTCTGTCATCTCCATAGCTGATCATGGCCTAGTTGTCTATGGTGCTGCCTCTGACTCTATCCTTAAAAGGGTCTTAGTTGCCTTAAACAAAGCATGCAGGCTTCTTTCTGAAGCCCACAGACTCATACACACATGTGACCTATAAGCTCAAATGGGGTGGCTACATCCAACATGTAGACTAAAGTACCAGACTTGCCTGATAGCCAAGAAAGTGAAATTGGGCCATACCCCCTTGTGCGTCCAGGACCTCCCATTTCATTCCCCAACCCTCATCGCTCATGAGAGTCTAGCTGCCATAAGTTCAAGGTCCCGTTCTGCCACACCTCTCAAGGTCAAAGATCTTTTGCATACTGTGCCCCTAGTTGACTCAACTCCCTTCAAGGCAATATCATGTTAGAATTCAAACTGGACCCTTTCAAGTGAAAACTATGGCAACACCTTGTTGCTATAGATGGCTGTGATTACCCTTCATAGCTTACACTAATGAATGTGCAAAAATGGCCCTCTCAGTGACTAACCCTAGTACCCCACAGCACTTGCTCGTATGACACCCTGCCACCTTTAACACTATCTCAATCCCTGCTCAGTACTTTCCTGTATGATACACTGCCCCATTTACTACTAGCTCAGTTTCCTGCACTGTTTCCTCCTTACCCCTTTACTGCAAGATCAATTCCCTGCTCTGTTTCCTTCTTGCCCCTTTACTGCTGGCTCGGTTCCCTGCTCTGTTTCCTCCTTACCCATTTACTGCAAGCTCAATTCCATGCTGTTTCCTCCTTGCCCATTTACAGCAAGCTCAGTTCCCTGCTCTGTTTCCTCCTTGCCCCTTTACTGCTGGCTTAGTTCCCTGCTCTGTTTCCTCCTTGCACCTTTACTGCTGGCTTAGTTCCCTGCTCTGTTTCCTCCTTACCCTTTTACTGCTGGCTCAATTCCCTGCTGTTTCCTCCTTGTCCCTTTACTGCTGGCTCAATTCCCAGCTCTGTTTCCTCCTTACCCCTTTACTGCAAGCTCAATTCCCTGATCTATTTCCTCCTTGCCTCTTTACTGCTTGCTCAGTTCCCTGCTGTTTCCTCCTTGCCCCTTTACAGTAAGCTCAACTCCCTGCTCTGTTTCCTCCTTACCCTTTACTGCTAGTTCAATTCCCTGCTCTGTTTTCTCCTTACCCCATTTACTGCAAGTTCAGTTTCCTGCTCTATTTCCTCCTTGCCCCTTTACTGCTACTGTAGCTCAATTCTCTGCTCTGTTTCCTTCTTGCCCCTTTACTGCTGGCTCAATTCCCTGTTCTGTTTCCTCCTTACCCCTTTACTGCTGGCTCAACTCCCTGCTCTGTTTCCTCCTTGCCCCTTTACTGCAAGCTCAGTTAATTGATCTGTTTCCTCCTTGCCCCTTTATTGCAACGTCAGTTTCCTGCTCTATTTCCTCCTTGTCCCTTTACTGCTGGCTCAATTCCCTGCTCTGTTTCCTCCTTACCCCTTTACTGCTGGCTCAATTCCCTGCTCTGTTTCCTCCTTGCCCCTTTACAGCTGGCTCAATTCCCTGCTCTGTTTCCTCCTTGCCCCTTTATGGCTGGCTCAACTCCCTGCTCTGTTTCCTCCTTACCCCTTTAGTGCTGGCTCAACTCCCTGCTCTGTTTCCTCCTTACCCCTTTACTGCTGGCTCAATTCCCTGCTCTGTTTCCTCCTTGCCCCTTTACAGCTGGCTCAATTCCCTGCTCTGTTTCCTCCTTGCCCCTTTATGGCTGGCTCAATTCCCTGCTCTGTTTCTTACATGCCCCTTTACTGCTGGCTCAATTCCCTGCTCTGTTTCCTCCTTACCCCTTTATGGCTGGCTCAACTCCCTGCTCTGTTTCCTCCTTGCCCCTTTACTGCTGGCTCAATTCCCTGCTCTGTTTCCTCCTTGCCCCTTTACTGCAAGCTCAGTTAATTGATCTGTTTCCTCCTTGCCCCTTTATTGCAACGTCAGTTTCCTGCTCTATTTCCTCCTTGCCCCTTTATGGCTGGCTCAATTCCCTGCTCTGTTTCCTCCTTGCCCCTTTATGGCTGGCTCAACTTCCTGCTCTGTTTCCTCCTTACCCCTTTAGTGCTGGCTCAACTCCCTGCTCTGTTTCCTCCTTACCCCTTTACTGCTGGCTCAATTCCCTGCTCTGTTTCCTCCTTGCCCCTTTACAGCTGGCTCAATTCCCTGCTCTGTTTCCTCCTTGCCCCTTTATGGCTGGCTCAACTCCCTGCTCTGTTTCCTCCTTGCCCCTTTACGGCTGGCTCAATTCCCTGCTCTGTTTCCTCCTTGCCCCTTTACTGCAAGCTCAGTTAATTGATCTGTTTCCTCCTTGCCCCTTTATTGCAACGTCAGTTTCCTGCTCTATTTCCTCCTTGCCCCTTTATGGCTGGCTCAATTCCCTGTTCTGTTTCCTCCTTACCCCTTTACTGCTGGTTCAATTCCCTGTTCTGTTTCCTCCTTACCCCTTTACTGCTGGCTCAATTCCCTGTTCTGTTTCCTCCTTGCCCCTTTACTGCTGGCTCAATTCCCTGCTCTGTTTCCTCCTTACCCCTTTAGTGCTGGCTCAACTCCCTGCTCTGTTTCCTCCTTGTCCCTTTACTGCTGGCTCAATTCCCTGCTTTGTTTTCTCCTTACCCCTTTACTGCTGGCTCAATTCCCTGCTCTGTTTCCTCCTTACCCTTTAGTGCTGGCTCAACTCCTGCTCTGTTTCCTCCTTGTCCCTTTACTGCTGGCTCAATTCCCTGCTTTGTTTTCTCCTTACCCCTTTACTGCTGGCTCAATTCCCTGCTCTGTTTCCTCCTTACCCCTTTAGTGCTGGCTCAACTCCCTGCTCTGTTTCCTCCTTGTCCCTTTACTGCTGGCTCAATTCCCTGCTTTGTTTTCTCCTTACCCCTTTACTGCTGGCTCAATTCCCTGCTCTGTTTCCTCCTTGCCCCTTTACTGCAAGCTCAGTTAATTGATCTGTTTCCTCCTTGCCCCTTTATTGCAACATCAGTTTCCTGCTCTATTTCCTCCTTGCCCCTTTATGGCTGGCTCAATTCCCTGTTCTGTTTCCTCCTTACCCCTTTACTGCTGGCTCAATTCCCTGTTCTGTTTCCTCCTTGCCCCTTTACTGCTGGCTCAATTCCCTGCTCTGTTTCCTCCTTGCCCCTTTACAGCTGGCTCAATTCCCTGCTTTGTTTCCTCCTTACCCCTTTACTGCTGGTTCAATTCCCTGCTCTGTTTCCTACTTACCCCTTTACTGCTGGTTCAATTCCCTGTTCTGTTTCCTCCTTACCCCTTTACTGCTGGCTCAATTCCCTGTTCTGTTTCCTCCTTGCCCCTTTACTGCTGGCTCAATTCCCTGCTCTGTTTCCTCCTTACCCCTTTAGTGCTGGCTCAACTCCCTGCTCTGTTTCCTCCTTGTCCCTTTACTGCTGGCTCAATTCCCTGCTTTGTTTTCTCCTTACCCCTTTACTGCTGGCTCAATTCCCTGCTCTGTTTCCTCCTTACCCCTTTAGTGCTGGCTCAACTCCCTGCTCTGTTTCCTCCTTGTCCCTTTACTGCTGGCTCAATTCCCTGCTTTGTTTTCTCCTTACCCCTTTACTGCTGGCTCAATTCCCTGCTCTGTTTCCTCCTTACCCCTTTAGTGCTGGCTCAACTCCCTGCTCTGTTTCCTCCTTGTCCCTTTACTGCTGGCTCAATTCCCTGCTTTGTTTTCTCCTTACCCCTTTACTGCTGGCTCAATTCCCTGCTCTGTTTCCTCCTTGCCCCTTTACTGCAAGCTCAGTTAATTGATCTGTTTCCTCCTTGCCCCTTTATTGCAACATCAGTTTCCTGCTCTATTTCCTCCTTGCCCCTTTATGGCTGGCTCAATTCCCTGTTCTGTTTCCTCCTTACCCCTTTACTGCTGGCTCAATTCCCTGTTCTGTTTCCTCCTTGCCCCTTTACTGCTGGCTCAATTCCCTGCTCTGTTTCCTCCTTGCCCCTTTACAGCTGGCTCAATTCCCTGCTTTGTTTCCTCCTTACCCCTTTACTGCTGGTTCAATTCCCTGCTCTGTTTCCTCCTTGCCCCTTTACTGAAACATAGAAACATAGAATTTGATGGCAGATAAGGACCGCTTGGCCCACTTAGTCTGCCCATTTTCCTACCTAACAGATAAGCTGCAGATCCTAGTTAATCAACTGCTTACTTCCTCTTACCCGCCCCTAGGACTGCCTTATGCCTGTCCCATGCATTCTTGAAGTCCCCCACTGTTCTTGACTCCACGACCTCCTCAGGGAGGCTGTTCCATGCATCCACAACCCTCTCAGTGAAATAATACTTCCTCACATTACCCCTGAGCCGTCCCCCCTCTATCTTCAAATTGTGCCCCCTTGTTCTTGCACATCTCTTTTTCTGGAAGATGCTACCCTCTTGGACTTTGTTAATTCCCTTGAGGTACTTGAAAGTGTCTATCATGTCCCCTCTCTCCCTTCTTTCCTCAAGAGTATACATATTAAGCTCCTTTAGTCTTTCTTCATATGTCTTCTGGTGCAGACCCTGCACCATTTTGGTTGCCCTCCTCTGGACAGCCTCCACTCTGTCTATGTCTTTGCAGAGATGGGGTCTCCAGAACTGCACACAGTACTCCAGATGGGGTCTCACCAACTGTCTGTACAGAGGGATAACAACTTCCTATTTTCTACTATTGAAGCCTCTTCCTATGCATCCCAGTATCCCCACAGCCCTTCTTACTGCCTTCTCACATTACTTGCCCACCTTTAGGTCATCTGATATAATTACCCCCAGGTCCCTTTCTATTTTTACTGTTGTCAGTATCTCACCCCCCATTGTGTACGCTTCCCCTGGGTTTTTGTTTCCATGTGCATTACCTTGCACTTCTTTGCATTGAATCTGAGCTGCCATACATCTGACCATTCCTCGAACCTTGCCAAGTCCCTTCTCACCCTTTCCACTCCATCTTGTGTATCAACCCTGTTGCAGATCTTTGTGTCATCTGCAAAGAGACATACTTTTCCTTCCAGTTCCTCAGCAATGTCACTTATAAAGACATTAAAAAGGACTGGTCCCAGTACTGAACCCTGCAGTACCCCACTAGTAACTCTCCTTTCTTCACTGTGTACTCCATTTACTACTACCCTTTGAGTCCTGTTGTCTAGCCAATTTTTATCCAGGCTACCACCTTGGGACCCATCCCAAGCTGGCTATCTTGTGTATTAATCTTTTGTGTGGGACTGTATCAAATGCCTTGCTAAAATCTAGGTAGGCCATGTCCACAGCCCCTCCCTGGTCTACTACTTTGGTCACCCAGTCAAAGAAATCTATTAAATTCATCTGACACGACCTTCCCATCGTGAATCCATGCTGCCTTGGGTCCTGTGCCCCACTGGCCTCTAGGTACTCAACAGTTCTTTCCTTCAGAAGTGATTCCATCATTTTCCCTAACATTTTCCCTACCAGCCTACTGCTGGCTCAATTCCCTGCTCTGTTTCCTCCTTGCCCCTTTACAGTAAGCTCAATTCCCTGCTCTGTTTCCTTCTTGTCCCTTTACTGCTGGCTCAATTCCCTGCTCTGTTTCCTCCTTACCCCTTTACTGCTGGCTCAGTTCCCTGCTCTGTTTCCTCCTTGCCCCATCCCCCACCATTTGTATTCTTGGACAGTGACTAGTTGGCTGATTTTTGTTCTGGCACCCTATTGTCTTTAATTACAGTGTCATCTCTGATTTTATTGGCACTGGATCCCAGGCTCGAGTATATCCCATCATGTTACTCTCCACCATGACCATTGCATCTCACTGGACTCACTTTGTATTTTCTTCATATGTATGCTGCCCAGATATGTTTTGCTCTGGTAAGCACTTCTCCATGATATATTTCTTAGGTAAACTAATTGTTAGTACTCTATTGTTTGTCTTTATAGTCTGATGTGGAACTTTTGTAAAAAAGCTTTCAGCTCAAAGGTGTAATGCAATCCAAAAACTAAATAAATAAATAGATAAACTCTAAGATGAAAAGAAATGCAAATGCATACACTTGGGGTACAGGAACCTGGGACAGAGTACATAATTGGGGGTATGGTACTGATGGCCTCCAAAGAGGAACAATACCTGGGAGTAATCATGTCTGATGACCTAAAAGTGCCCAAGCAGTGTAACAAGGTAGTAGGGAAAGCCAGTGAGATGCTGGGGTGCAGAAGGAGAGGTATCACCAGCAGAAAGAAGGAGGTGGGGATACTGTTGTAAAATCACGGGTGAGACCTTATCTACAGTACCGTGTCTAGTTCAGGAGGCCACATCTCTGGAAGAACATAGACAGAGCAGAGGCAGTCCAGAGGAGGGCAACTAAAATAGTGCAGGGTCTTCACCAAAAGCCCTATGAGGAGAGACTAAAGGAACTCTATATGTATGCCCTGGAGAAAAGGAGGGAGAGGGGAGATATGATAGAGATTTTCAGATACCTCAAGGGTATAAATAAGGTACAGGAGAGAAACATTTTTTAGAGGAAAAGATGTTCAGCTATGAAGCTGGAGAGGGTAGAATCAGGGGAAATGTGAGAAAGCACTTCTTCACTGAAAAGGTGGTGGATGCATGGAATAGCCTCCCAGCAGAGGTGGTGGGGGAAACAAAGTAACAGAATTAAAAAATGCATGGCATAGGTATAAAGGAAACCTTCGTGGTTAGTGAAGGGGGCATAAAGCCAGAGATCAAGTAGAGTCTGTGGTAGTATAGTAAGCAGGCAAAACGGGCAGACTGGGTGGGCCAAGCGGTCCTTATCTGCTGTCAGTTTCTATGCCAGCAGTAAGAGTAGATGTAGGGAAGAAATGGGCTGACTGGGTGGGCCAAGCAGTCCTTATTTGTTGTCAGTTTCTATGCCTGCAGTAAGAGTACATGCAGGGAAGAAATGGGCTGATTGGGTGGGCCAAGCAGTCCTTATCTGCTGTCACATTCAATGTTTCTGTGAGAGAAGGGCAGGGATGGAGGTTTGAAGTTAATCACCATCCATAATATGGCAGGAGATATAAGGTTATTCTGGAGACTAGTAGCAAAATAGTTAAATATTGGCTGATCTGCTAGCAATATTACAGAAACTTCAAAGTCTCTTGTAGTTCATGAAGGTCTGTAAGGGAAAGCAACAATTTGATGCAAACCCAAGCAGCATCCCTAGTCCTGAAAAGACCAATCAGGACATTGGTCTTTTGGGCAGACTGGGTGGGCCAAGTGGTCCTTATCTGCCATCAAATTCTATGTTTCTATATAATACATGGATGGTGGGACCCCCTCACACATGACTTTTTAATGGGGGCGTGCCTGTTTCACACATGCATGTTTTTTTGTTGAACTTGGAGAGGGCCACATCAATATCAGACGTGGCAAGAATAGGGGCCATATCAGTGAAAGAGCGCTCAAACAGGAGATAGTCAAGATTGAAAAAATGTAGCAGCCTTGAGCAGATAAATGTGGGCAGGCTGAAGGGAGACATTTCCCTGATGCAAAAAGTCATCCTGTAGTCACTGTAGGCATCAGGTGGCTTACCAGCACCAACAAACTGAAGAGGGTCGGAGAAGAGGTTCTAAACTTCTAAACTATAAGGGAAGGCTTGGTACACAATTAGTGTTGAAACCCACTCTGGAGGGAGCAGTCTTAGACCTGGTACTCTGAAATGGGCATAGAGAGAGGATCTCAGATTTAGAAGTGGGTAGACATCTGGAAACAAGTGACTGCCAAACAGTGTGGTTCACTATAAACACAGCCATAGCGTCAAGCCAAACAAAAGTGATGCTGAGAACCCTGCCAGATTACAGCAATAAGGCAAGAGCAAGAGAAAATGATAGCGGGGATGGAGGAAGGGAAGGGAAAGGCTTGCCATGTGCTGTATCCCACCAGGATGCTGAGAACCCTGCCAGGGGACAGAACTAAGCACAGGCAAGATATCAATATGGGTAGATGAAAGGGAGACATAGAGGCAAGAGGTTAAGAAGGTAATAGAAGAGAGAAAGAGAGTGTTGGGTAACTGGAACAGGGAGGAGGGAGGATCTGAATGGAATGGAGCATACAGAGGCAAAGGTTAATTGGGTAACTAATTTAGGGAGGTTTAAAACAGGTGCAGCTAGAGGACAGAAAGTTGTTTAAGGCAAAGTCAAGGGAGGAGGAGGTGGAAGAGTGCCGTATTTGGGGCAGTAGGAAGTTCCACATTTTAGGGAAATGATAAGTGTAGCCTGACTAACCAGTGGTAGTGGTTCAGCAGGGGACCAGCAATGTGTGAGAGTCAGTATATCAGAGGGGGTGTGAGGGAGGAGGAGGGGTCTGAGAGGGAGCAAGAGTGGTAGGTGGGAAGTTCCCTGAGCCAGAATTTGGAGATGAGTTTGGCGCTATGAGTGAAGTGCCTGTTTTCAAGTGAGGGAAAGGAGAAGGCATGGTAGAGGTCACAATGATGAGTGTGAGATGGAGCGTCGAGGGAAAATTGGCAGATGGAATTAAAGAGTGTCCAATCTGGTTATGGTGGAAGTCATGCTGTAGGGTGGTAACTACATCAACAGGGCATTTGCTGAAGGTGAACAAAATGGCATCTTTGGCATACACATGGATAGAGGAGGGGGGAGCAGACAGTGGGTAGGACATTTAGGAGAATGGAGAAGAGGATGGGGCCAAGCACAAAGCCCTTACGGACTCCTGTGGAGACTGGGGGGTGGGGGGATTGTGTCCAGGATCTTGACTGATTGAGTTCTGTCTGTGAGGTAAGCTCTAAACCAGTGCTGAGCAGAAGTAGACAAACCAGCAACCATAATGGAGTCAAGAAGCAGGGCAGGGGAAACAGTGTCAAAAGCCTTGGCAAGGTTGACAAAGATGGCAGAGGTGATGAAGCCATTGTCCATCCCGGTGAGGATGAAGTCAGTGAGCCTGAGGAGGCAGCTGGTAGTGAAGGGGTTCTTCTGAAAGCCTAACTGGAATGGGGTGAAAAATGAAGAGTCAGCAAGAAAGGGTGTTAGCTGGGAGAGAACTAGGTGTTGTTGGAGCTTGTCAAAGGCAGGGAGGAGGAAGATTGGGTAATAGTTGATAGGGGAGGAGGGGTCGCCATTCTTTGGGAGAGGGAGGACCACCGCATGTTTGCTGGATGAAGGGATGGATGAGGACTCAAAGGAGAGATTAAGAATTAAGGAGAGAGGGTATGCAATAGCTGCAGCAGCAGAAAGGTAAAGGAGTTTAGGGTCAAGGTCATCCACTGAGGACCCTTTGGAGGGATTGAGAGAGAGAGAGAGAGAAGGGCCATCAACTCAGGGGAGACTGCAGTGAAGGAGAAGGAAGGGTAGTCACAGAGGGATTGGGTGAGGAGAGATTTGGTGTGAGGGTCTTTGGAAAGGTTGAGGCACAGAAGGAGTAGTAGGAGTTGAACTCTTGGGCCACTGAGCATGGTTCAGACAGTAATGTGTTGTTTATTTTAAGTACTGGGGGAGGGAGAAGGATGTGAAGGGGGGTAGGGCATGGACTACTTTCCAGAATATGGACAGTGAGCTGATGTTTGTTAGGAAAGATGATTTAGAATATTCAGCCTTGGCTAACCTGGTTGCTTCCGTACAGGTGTTTCTTAGCATGCAATACACAGTATAGTCTCATGAAAGCTGGGAGGCCTTATTTTTCTTCTGTGCTTTATCCCTCTCCCAGAGGCAGGTCAGTAGCTTGGGAGTGATCCAGGGAAGATAGCTGCCATGAACTTTGATTTGTTTGAAAGGAGCAGAAGAGCTCCAGGTGTCAAATTTATTCTTGAAATTAGTGAGGTCGTGACCAGTGGAAGGGGCAGAGGCAATTTGGGTCCAATCAGCGCTGGTGAGTTCATTGAGGAGGGGGTTAAGGTCTAGGGAACTGAAGGAATGGAGCTTTAAGATTTTGTGTGGCAGTGTTTGTCTATGGACTTTTCTTACTATGTAGACTGGGTGATTATCGCTGAGGGCATATGAATATGCGAACATATGAAGAAGTCAGCAGAAGGCCATTTGGTCTATCAAGTCTCTCATATTGCAGGGTCCACAGCTTGAGATAATGTTCCTTCCCTCCTTCCCCACTCCTCCCTACCCATGATCTTTACCTTGCCCCATGCCTGTACCAGCATCTCTAAAAGTTGCCCACTGCCTTCAACGAGATGACATCTTCAAGCAGGGCACTCCAAGTGTCCACCACCCTCTCTGTGAAGAAGTGCTTCCCGACCTCCCTCTAAACGTCCCACCCTCCAGCTTAAGACTGTGCCCCCTGTTTTTATGGTTGCCACTCAGCTTAAAGAGACTCTCCTTATCAACCTAATTTATCCCTTTCAGGTACTTGAAGGTCCCAATCATGCCCTCTCTCTCTCTCTCTCTCTCTCTCTCTATCTATCTGTCCTGTCTTCCAGGGAGCACATGTTCAGTGCTCTCAACCTCTCCTCATATGACTTACCCTGCTGACTGGCTATCATCTTTGTAGCCCTCCTCTGGACCTTCTCCAGCAGGTTAATGTTCTTTTGAAGAGTGGGTACCAGTACTAAACTCCATACTTTAGATGTGGCCTTACCAGTGACGTGCACAAGGGCAGTATAATGACCTCGCTCCTACAACTGATCCCCCTAGATATGTATCCCAACATCTAGGTTGCCTTTGCTGCTGCTTTCTTGCACTGTGTGGAGTGCTTCAGATCACTAGTGATCATCACTCCCAGGTCCTTCTCCTCTTCCAATACCCCTGGGAGAAGGCCTGTTTTAATGACTCAGTGGGGGTGGGTGATGGGAGCCCAGCCAATCAGGGAGTGGTTAAGGGTTTTATGATTGAGACAGGTGGGTTCCTGGATAAGTTGAGAGAGGTTGAGGGCAGAGATATAATTTCTTATCTAAGAAGTGGTTGGAGACAGCCAGTTTATGTTTACATCTCCTAAAATGTGTAGTTCACCTTTATGTGAAGGTTGACTTTGGTGAAATGGGAGAATGCATAAGGAATACACTAGTAAATGAGCAGGAAGGAGGGGGTGGAGGAACAATGGGGACAAATCAAAACTGCCATCACAGAGGCAACAAGCCTTTCTGTGAAACAAAAAAACAAAACAAAATTAAGAAAAAAACACTATGGTTCTGAAAATAGATGGCGGGGAAGGTTAGGGAGAAAAAAAGCAGCTTTAAGGAGGTATAAGGAATCACAGAGGAAGCAGGACAGGGAACTATAACATTTAAAGTAGAAGGAAGCAGGGAAGGCAGTCAGAATAACAAAGGCCCAAACAGAGGAAAAAATAGCCAACTTGGTTAAGAAGGGGGATAAAACCTTTTATAGGTACATTAGGGGAGCAAACAAAGACTAAGGGAGGGATATTGAGACTTAAAGGAGTAGTACAACCAGAATTTGCAAAAACACACAGTATGTTGTGTGAAGTCCTAATGTATCCTTCTCTATGTCTGGTATTAGGAGTTTTTCCCTAAATTAGCCTGCTAGCTTTATGGTTGTTTTTCAAACCCTGGTGATCTCCATCTCAGATAAGTGTATTGCATTCATTGTTCCTACAATACATCTTGTCTCATGTGACAGTGATGTAGCCGAGACCGTAGATTCACAGCAAACACTGCTTTACAATCAGTTCACAACAGTACAGATGGCTATATTTTAAAGAAAAACTATACAGAGTTCAGCTTGGTGACTACCCTCATTGTAAAGGTCTTTTGTTGTGAAAATTTGTGACTCTGGTTATTTATGTGTGACTTGTATGGTTTTCAGGTTAATTACCTTTGTTTAGCATGTCTACTAGAGTGCTCACTCAGAGAGAAAAAAGCATCTGGTGTTTAAAAGCTCATCTGCACACATGCCAAAAAACCTGTTTATCTTGAAAACTTTACAAGCTACACAAAAATGACCTGCAGCAAAGTTTTTTGGGACAAAAAGACCATTACAATCAGGGTAGTCACTAAGCTGAACTCCTTACAGGTTTTTGAATATTTGTCATCCAAAATGGGACATTTGGTAAAAAAAAAATACCCTGGACATTTGGTTAATTAGGTGGCTATATTTTAAAATCTATGCAGAGTTCAGCTTAGTGACAACCCTCATTGTAAAGGTTGGTTTGTCCTGAACAGCTTTACTACTGGTCATTTTTGTGCAGCTTATAAAGTTTTCAAGATACTTAGGTTTGTTTCGCATGTGTACAGAAGTGCTTGCAAACACCAGATGCTTTATTTCTCTCTCTGAGTGAACACTCCCCCTCTTCTTCATTTGTGAATCTTGAGCAAAATTATTAAGCTTCCCTCTGTCTTTCTTTGCTCTCTAATATACTTACGGTATAATAGGATTTATCCCCTTCTTAACGGAGTTGGCTATCTTTTCCTCGGTTTTGGCATTTGCTATTCTGACTGCCTTCCCTGCTTCTTTCTGCTTTTATTGATATAATTCTCTGTCCTGCTCCTTCTGTGATTTTTTATGCTTCCTGAATGCTACCTTTTTCTTTCTAACCCTCCCCACCACCTCTTTTAAGACCTACTGTATAGTGTTTTTTACTTCATTTTGTTTTGTTTATTTTTTTCACACACAGGATTGTTGCCTCTGTGATGGCAGTTTTGATTTTTCCCCATTGTTCTTCCACCCCTCCTTCCTGCCCTTTTGCTAGTGCATTCCTTAGGCACTCACACATTTTGTCATGTCAGACCTCCCAAAGTCCAATACCCTCATTTTCATATGGCTTGACTCTACAGCTGTGTTTATCGTGAAGCACACTATTTGGTGGTCACTTTTTCCCAGATGTCTACCCACTTCTAAATGTGATCCTTTCTCCATCCTCATTTGAGCGTACCAGGTCTAAGATTTCTCCCTCCTGAGTGGGTTGCAACACTAGCTGTCTAAGTCATGCCCCCTGAAGGGCATTGAGAATGACAATGCTCTTGGATGTGCCTGCAGCAAATGTGCTCCAATTAACATCTAGCCTATTCAGGTCCCCCATCAACACTATCTCCCCTTTATCTGCCATTCTAAGGATGCCTTCTATCCTTTCCATGTTCATTTCCTTCCCCTGAGAAGGGGGTCTATATACAACCCCCATACAGACTGTGGTGCAATTTACTGTCTCAAAGGTGACCCACAGTGCCTTCATGCCTCCCCATTCACCCTTTATTTCTCTTGCTTTGAGCCCCTTCCTTTTGTAGAGAGCTACTCCACCTCCTCTTTTACCCTCCCTGTCCTTTCTGTAGATTGTTTAACCTGCTATAGCAACCAAATCCCCTCCCAACAGTGGCAGGAGGGGTGGGTATGTGTAAAAATGCATTTATACAATCCTTCCCCCACCCCTTATTATCCAATCTGTATCCTTCCTCTATTTTCCTTATCTATCCTCATTCACCGTGGCCTCCTTTCCTCACCCTCTTTTAAATTTGAATTGCTAGCCATGGCTCTTTCTTTTACTACTCTTCTTTTTCCCTTCCCCTCTCCATTGAAGATGCAAGTCCTACTTTACTCATCTTTTTTTCCTGCAACTCCTGCTGTGTACTGATGTCAAAATCAACCCTGGTCATCCTTCCTCTGACCCTGTCCCCTCTTTATTCTCTCTCCCTTAGGGCCTTAGCATTTCCACTTTAATACTAGGGGCCTTCTACTCAAGACTGACCTTCTTGGAGTGAGGTTTGACCAGTATACCCCTGATATCCTTTGTATCACACTGAATCTTGACTCTCTTCCAAAATTTCAGACATGGACATAGCTGTCCTTAACTACAATCTCTACAGACAACATTGTGGCAAACATGGCAACATTGTGTTTGATTCTCTTAAGAGGTGTAGTTCCATTCCACAGCAGATGAATTTCTTCTAAGCTCACTTTCCACTCCACTTTTTTTATTTTTATTGGTGGAGTCTATGCCTCCCATACAGTCCCTCCCTCAGTAATTCCTTATGCTATTACCTCCCTTGCCTCTCTCACTTCTACAGGGAGAACTGATTTTCCTAGGGGATTTCAAGATTGTCACTCTGGCTTCCAAACCAGCTACTGTTTCCTATAGATTGAGTCTCTATCACTCTCAAATTATGAGTGAGACTACATGGCCCAACCCATCATAGAAACATAGAAACATAGAATTTGATGGCAGATAAGGACAGCTTAGCACACCCAGTCTGCCCATTTCCCTACCTTTTAGATAAGCTGCAGATACAAATTAATCAACAGCCTACTTTATCCTACCCCCCACTTGCATAGCCTTATGTGTGTCCCATGTATTCTTGAATTCCCCCACAGCTTTTGACCCTACTACCTCCTCTGGGAGGACATTTCAGGAGTCTAAAAATACTTCCTCCCTTTGCCCCTGAGCCATCCCCTCCATCTTCAAATTGTGCCCCCTTGTTCTTGTCCATCTCGTTTTTCTTTCTCTTTTTATGGAGTTCAGTACTGATACCCACACTTCAAAAAGGACATTAACCTGCTTGAGAACTGGCCCGGTGGCACTGAGGGTTGAGGTGCTGGATGCTACACTTTGCACCACGCCAGTGATCCGGGTTCAAGAATGGACTTGGGCCACCTGGGGTCAGCCAGGAGGACAAAGACTGGAGCGTCTGATGAAAGCTTGCCTTCTCTGGTGAGAGGGAAGGCATTTAACCCACTGTGTGCCAACCTCTGTCAGAGACTGGAGGCATGGCAGCATGTTGGCACCTCAGGAGTGGGATTGGCCACAGGTGAAGGCCCAGGATTCAGCCAGCTCCATGGACTGTAGTAGTGGGCAGATGTTGTGGATGTCAGCACTTGTGCCTTGATGTCAGGGCAACATAACATCCATGCAGAAAAGTGGAAAGTACCTAAACCACACAATAGAAGCACTCTGGACATGGGGATCATACCAGTCAATTCACAGAAAAAAAAAGGGTCTAGAAAGAAATCCTAAAATTCAAGGTGGACAAAGCAATGGGGCCTGATGGGATTCACCCCAGAATTCTAAAAAACTGAGGGGATACCTAGTAACACCACTGACTACCCGTTTAAAAAATCATGAGGGGAAGGTCCATTCCTCTTCAGTGTCTTTATAAGTGACATTGCAGAGGGACTGGAAGGAAAAGAATGCCTCTTTGCAGATAACAGATAGATCTGAAACAGGGTTAATACACGGGGGGGAAGGATGAGAAGGAGCTTGATAAGGTTAGAGGAATACTCAGAATTATGGCAGCTTAGAATCAGTGCAAAGAAGTGTAAAGTAATGCACCTTGGAAACAAAAACTGAGGGAAGGAGTACACAATGGGGGGCTATTAACAATGACAAAAATGGAAAGGGGACCTAGGGATAGTCATATCAGATGACTAAAAGGTACGAAAGCAATGTGAGAAGGCAGTAAGCAGGGTTGTGGGGATATTGGGAAGTATAGGGAGAGGCATCGCCAGTAGAAAACAGGAAGTTGTCATCCCTCTGTACAGACAGTTGGTGAGATCCCATCTGGAGTACTGCATGCAGTTCTGGAGACTCCATTTTCTCAAGGGCATAGATAAGATGGAATCAGTCCAGAGGAGGGCAACTAAAATGGTACAGGACCTACAACAGAAGCCATATGAAGACAGACTAAAGGAGCTTAATATGTATACCCCTAAGAAAAGGAAGGAGAGGGGGGACATGATAGAAACTTTTAAGTACCTCAAATGAATCAACAAAGTCCAAAAGGGTAGCGACTTTCAGAAAAAGAGATGTGCAAAAACAAGAGGACACAATTTGAAGATGGGGGGGTGCTCAGGGGCAACTTGAGGAAGTCTTTTTCACAGAGTGGGTGGTGGACACATGGAATGGCCTTCTTGAGGAGGTTGTGGGTTCAAAAACAGTAGGAGAATTCAAGAATACATGGGACAGACATAAGGCAATTCTGGTGGGGGATAGGAAGAAGTAGACTGTTGGTTAACTAGGATCTGCAGCTTATCCAATAGGTAGAGAAATGGGCAGACTAAGTGGGCCAAACAGTCCTTATGTGCCATCAAAGTCTATGTTTCTATGCTTTTAGGGTGGTGTGATACCTGAGGACTGGAGGATGGTGGATATGAGTCCTCTTCACAAAAGTGAGAGCAAGGCAGAGGCTGGAAACTGAAGACCTGTTAGTTTGACCTTGGTGGTTAGGAAAATGATGGAATCTCTTATGAAAGAAAGAATTGTTGAGTACCTAGAGGCCAGCAGGGCACAGAACCCAGGGCAGCATGGATTCACAGTGAGAAGGTCATGTCAGATGAATCTAATAGATTTCCTTGACTGGGTGACCAAAGTAGTAGACCAGGGAGAGGCTGTGTATATGACCTACCTAGACTTTAGCAAGGCATTTGACACAGTCCCACACAAATGATTATTAAACAAGTTAGCCAGCCTGGGAGTGGGTCTCAGGGTGGTAGCCTGGGTAACAAATTAGCTGGATAACAGGACACAGAGGGTAATAGTAAATAGAGTACACTCTGAATAAAGGGGGTTACTTGTGGGGTACCGCAGGGTTCAGTACTGGTACTGGTCCTCTTAACTGTATTTATAGGTGACATTGTGGAGAGGCTGGAAGGAAAATGATGCCTTTTTGCAGATGACACAAAGATCTGCAACAGGTTTGATACACAAGGGGGGGTGGAAGGGATGAGAATAGATTTGGCAAAGTTAGAAGTATGACAGGTTAGATTCAATGCAAAGAAGTGCAAAGTAGTGCACCTGGGAAACAAAAACCGAGGAGAAGAATAAATTGTGGGGGTGGGGAGGTAATAATAACAATAAAAATGGAACGGAACCAGGGGGTAGTTATATCAAATGACCAAAAGGTAGGCAAACAATGTGAGAAGGCAGTAAGTAGAGCTGAGGGGTATACTGGGATTCATAGGGAGAAGCTTCAGAAGTAGAAAACAGGAAGTTGTTATCCTTCTGTTCAGACCGTTGATGAGATTCCATATGGACTACTGCATGCAGTTCTTGAAACCTCATCTCTGCAAGGTCATAGACAGGACTGAGGCAGTCCAGTGGAGGGCCACGAAAATGGTGCAGGGATCTGCATCAGAAGTCCCATGAAGAGCCATGTGAAGAAAGACTAAAAGAGATTAATATATATACCCTTTAGAAATGGAGGGGGGACATGATAGAAATTTTCAAGTAACTCAAGGGAATCAACAAAGTTAAAGAGGGTGGCACCTTTCAGAACAAGAGATGTGCAAGAACAAGGGGGCACAATTTGAAGATAGAGGGTGGATGGTTCAGGGGCAAAGTGAGGAAGTATTTATTCATGGAGAGGGTGGTGGACACATGGAACAGCCTTCCTGAGGAGGTTGTGAGGTCAAAAACATTGAGGGAAATTAAGAATGCATGGGACAGCAAAAGGCAATTATAGTGGGGGGTAGGAGGAAGTAGGCTGTTGGTTCACTAGAACCTGCAGCTTATCCAATAGATAGGGAAATGGACAGACTAGGTGGGCCTTATCTGCTGTCAAAGTCTATGTTTCTATGTTATAGTACATGACCTGGAGTATTCTGATTAATGCTTCCTCTGACTACAGAATCCAGTGGGCAGAGCTTACAGTGCTAGTGAGAAGGGGGCTGTGAAATCACTTGCCTCTGGTCATTTCCAGACTGCCGGAGGTGGCAAGTACCTCACACATTTAAGCTGTTAATGGATCCAACTTTAGAGACCAACCTATTTTAATATCCAGTCCCTTAGTAGCCTTCAGGGATAGTGCGAAGGCAGCAGCGGAGATCCTAGGAAAGAGAGCTGGGGGCATTTAGTGCGGATCTCTTTCAAATTTTGGGAGTATGTAGGAAGCACATCAGTAGGGTATGGGCAACTGAGAGGTATCCTCTCTACAGAAGTCCTTGGTAGTCATGCATCGCAGGAAGAGTCCAACTGAAGATGCGTGTTCAGCATTTGGGGAACGCTTGTGGTCCTGATACCAGGAGAGGCTGCCAGTCAAGCTGCTGATGGAAAGAGACCTGGTGTGAGAGACTGGGCTGCCGATGAAGGTAGGATGTATGAGTACAGAAGATCCTGAGCCTGCATGGGTACCAGAGCTGCTGCATCTGGTAGAGGGGTTAGGTGATTGCCAGCAGCTGACAGGGGACAGGCTGGAGAACATGCTGCCACACTGTACCAACTGCCCAGCACACCTACCAGTGAGATTGAAGATGCTGATGTGAGGTGACCAGCACAAGG
The DNA here is from genome assembly GCA_016271365.2 of Neoceratodus forsteri. NCBI lineage: Eukaryota > Metazoa > Chordata > Ceratodontiformes > Ceratodontidae > Neoceratodus > Neoceratodus forsteri. The sequence continues at coordinate 127,011,220 of CM057455.1, forward strand.
GTGATCTCAGAGTTAAAGTGGGGAGACAAATGTCTCACTGAGCAGCAGCTCACAGGACCAGAGTCCCCTGGATGCCATTAGCAAACCAAATTCTAAGAGCAAAATCCCTGCAACAGTTTTACTACCTGTGACACCAATTAAACTGGGAAAATAGTGTCATTGTGTGGAAAACTGAGTAAATCAAAGTTGCTAACCTCATAGGAGAATCTGGTATGGGTATGCAGAGTAAAATAGATTTTGACTTAAGGTAGAACCTCACCCACTGGGCTGTGAAAAGAGTAACAACTAGGTTGTGTGGCTCCAAATGTGAGTGGTGGGTACAACCTTTATCATAGGACATGAAAGTTCTGAATTAAGTACTGTGTCAGGATCGAACATGTCCATACAATGCTAATCAGGAGAGCTTTTTGGGTGTTTGTGTAACTGTAAATAGTTCAGCAAAGAGTGACTACTGCTTAAACCATCCCTGCCGTGAAAACAGTCCATTGTTGGAGAAGACGTGTACAGTGTGTATCTAGTATGGGAAAACATCTGGTGAGAATTCCACCTTACCCTTAGACACATAACATTTCTACAGCCCATGTCTATCACTACAGTCTCCAGCAGATGGTTATCATATGGCACCAGCATCTGCTGAGACACTACAGCAGCAGCTAAGGGGGAGTTCTTGAAAAGTAAAGCTTGGATGGAGTTGTATTCATAACTGTTTCTTTACATTCTGTTGGACATATATGTAAACCAAATCTTATGGGAGATTTGCCCATGAAAATGGTCAATTTTCTGTTCAATGGACTTAGAAGGTAAACAATCATATGAACATATGAATACACAAAACTGGCGAGAGAAAAATGCCCAAAGGTCTATCAAGTCTGCCTGATTGTGCAGCACTTAGTTTCAAATCACTACCGCTGCCCCACCACCACCCAAACCTCTGTCTTCTTCCTTTTTTCCTCTCCTTCCCCCCCCTTCATATTTTTGTCAGTCCTAACCCTGGCCATGATTCTATCCCATCCCCACTTAAAGCTATCCACTGTCCTTTGACTGATTAACTCCTCTAGCAGTGCGTTCCAACCTGACACCCCTCTCTCTGTGAAATAGTGCCTCCTCATCTCCCTCCTACACCTTCCCCCTTCCAACTTCAGACTATGCCCCCTAGTGACCCTTCCCCTCCTTAAGCGGAACAATCCTCCCTCTCTGACTCTATTTATGCCTTTCAAGTACTTAAAGGTCTGTCATGTCCCCTCTTACCCTTCTGTCTTCCAGTGAGTACATGTTGAGCTCTTTCAGCCTTTCTTCATATGGCAACACCCCTAGTCCCATGATCATTTTTGTAGCCCTACGCTGCACCCCCTCCAGTAATCTCACATCCTTTTTGAAGTATGGGCACTAGTACTGTACACAGTATTCCAAGTGTGGCCTCACCAGTGATCTATACAATGGCAGGATGAGCTCCCCTTTTCGAGAGGTGATCCCTCTGGTAATGCACCCCAGCATCCTATTTGCCCTTGCTGCAGCTTTCTTACACTGTGCAGATACCTTCATGTCCCCTGTGACTATTACCACAGGTCCCTTTCCTCGTCTGAAGCCATTACCTGCACTCCACCCAGCAAATAGCTGTTCTTAGGATTTTTTGGCTCCAAGGTGCATGACCTTGTATATCTAGCATTAAACCCCAACTGCCACTCCATAGACTAGTGTTCTAGTTTAGCTAGATCCTCTCTGAGTACCTGCCTCTCTACCGCATTTTCCCCTTTTGCACAAATCTTAGTGTCATCCATGAACAGGCAGATCTTACTCTTGACTCCCTCTGCAATGTCACCGTGAAGACATTGAAAAAAATTGGGCACAGCACTGAACCCTGTGGTACTCCACTCATTGCTGGCTTTGATGTCTCCCCCCTTACAACTCCCCTCTGTTGTCTGCCCTGCAGTCATCTCTCAAACCACCCCATCAGTTTTTCCCCTGCTCCCATGTCCCTCAACTTGCTCATTAACCTCCTGTGTGGCACAGAGTTGAAAGCCTTACTGAAGTCTAGATACAGGATATCCAGAGCATGGTCTTCATCAACTACCCTAGTGACCTAGTTGAAGAAGCTGATCAGGTTAATTTGGCAAGATCTTCATGTGACAAACCCATGCTGTCTCTCATCCTGCAGGCCATTGCTATCAAGAAAGGCTATGAACCTCTCCTTCAGAATGGTTTCCATCAACTTCCCCACTATGGAAGTCAGGCTCATTGGTCTGTAGTCACCTGGTTGGTCCTTGGGTCCACTCTTGTGAAGGAGCATCATGTGAGCCATCTTCCAGTCCCTGGGTACATTCCTTGTCTCCAAGGAGGTGTTGAACAGGTCTGTCAGAGGGCCTGCCAACAACTCTTCCAGTTCCTTCAGGACCCTTGGGTGTACACCATCTGGTACTATTGCCTTGTCCACCTGCAAGCCTTTAAGGCTCTTAAGAACTCAATCCCCTTGGATGACCTCATCAGTTATCCGTGCCCTCCCTCTACTTTTGCCCCCTTTCCCCTGCAGTATTGGGCCATCCTTCTCTTTTGTGAACATCAAGCAGAAATACTCTTTGAGTGCCTCTGCCTAATCTCTCCTTGTTCTGCTCATCCTCCCTCTTTCTTGATTCTAATGATGTTATTCTGATCCCCTGAACCAACTTAAAGCTCCTTTGCTGTCTTGGCTGCCCTGAGTGACCTGGTCACCTCCCTAGATACCTTTGAGACACATTATTTTTTCCTCCTCATGTCCAGATTTTTTGAACTTAGTGAAACCAATCTTTTTTCCCTCACCTTCCCCTCCACCTCCTTGCTGAGCCAGCTAGGTTTTTTTGACCTGGGCTGCTTACTCTGAGATTTGGCACACATGTTTCTGGGCTCATTTAGCCCCTTCCCAATTGCCCACTTCTGTTCAGCATTCATCCCTAGGTTAATTTCAGCTAAATACCCCTCTAGGATGCTGCCCATTCTGGCAAAATCTGCCTTTCTGAAATCCAACACTTTTGTCCTGGTCTTAGCAGACTCCCTCCCTGTGTTGGGGAGGAACCACACTGAGCAATGATCACTTCCTGCTAGAGGGTCCTGTACTACCACACCCTGGACTTGGTCTCCATTTGTCAGCACCAAGTCCAGTATGTTCCCCTCCCCTAGTAGGATCCATCACCCCTTGCACTGGGTAACTGTCTTGGACAGCCTCCAGCAGCACCTGCTCTCTGGTGTGTACTGCAGTTACTTTCTGCCAGTCAACCCCAGAAATATTGAAGTCTTCCACTATAACTGTATTCCCTTTGCCACTGACCTTCTTGATTTGCTCTGCCAGCACCTTATCCACCTCCTCAGTCTGTGAGGATGGTCTGTAAACCACCCCATCCTGAGTTTCTTCCCTTTAGAGCTTTGGAGACATACTCTTATGGCTTCTGTCCTCCCATCATCCTCTTTCTCCCTGGTACACAGCATCCCCTCACTGACATAAATTACTACCCCTTCCAGTCCCTGTGAAACACCTTGTATCTCAGTACTGTGAGATCCCAGTCATGGTATTCAGTGGCCCAGGTCTCTGAGATGGCAGCGATATCTACCTCCCCCTCTGCCATCATTGCCTGGAACTCTGCCACCTTGTTTGCTAAGCTCCTTGCATTCAAGGATACTACAGTCCACCTTATGTCCAGACCATCCTCTTCCCATCTGTTCCACTTCCACTTTTATCTTGGTAACTTCTCCTCATTCTCCTCCTTCTCTGTCACTGGGGGGGTGAGGCCCTCCAGTCTCCCCTGGAAGGTGCCTCCTCCCTGCTATCAGACTCAATCCCCTACCCCTCCTCTGTTTAAATCTATGTTGTTTTTAATGTACTTCTCCAGTCACTGTGTGACTCAGTAAACAAACAAAATAAAAAAACTGTAATAACACAGTTGTGTGTATAAAATAACAATAACCACTAACCGTTGGAAAGTCTTTATTCCAGAGAATGGCATTGGAATTAATGACAAGTTCTTGACCAGGTGGGGCACTGGAGTTATATGCACCAACTTTGACATACCTGCCAGAACCATCAGGGAGTACCTGCCAGTTCTGAATATCGTAAAGTGCAGGAGAATCTCCATATTTATCATAAAATATCTCTTCACCAGCAGAATTGACAAATTTGGTAGTTTTCATATAGTGGAGTACCTAGAGATAAATAAACCAGATAATAATAATTAATTGCCTTTTGTTTAACATGAATATTGCAGCCCACAGCTGGTCTAATTCCAAAAAAGTCAGCTTCAGTAGCTCATGTTGTAACAGTATTGCCTTTGGGCCAAAAAGATAATAGTTGAAGTTTACAGTAACATAAAATAACTTGAACTGCTAACCATTGCTACTGAAAGTGCAGGGCTACAGTGAATGTGCAGTGCAGAGGTTAATATGTACTACGGATTGTATAGTGTTGCAGTGCAAGAAGTGCCATGCTACAGTTAAAGTGCAGTACTAAAGTGAAAGTGCACTGCAGACTGTACAGTGTTGCAGTGAATGTGCATTGCTGGAAGTGCAGTGATACAGTGAAACGTGTGGTACTGAAGTGAAAATGCAGTGCAGGAAATGAAGTGCTAAAGTGAAAGTGGTGTGCAGAAAGTACAACACTGCAGTGAATTTGCAGTGCAGATTGCGGTGCTGCAGTGATGTGCAGTGCACAAAATGCAGTAACAGAGTTAAAATGTACTGCAGAAAGTGTGGTACTGCTGTGAATGTGTAGTGCAGACAGTGCAGTGCTGTAGGGAATGTGCAGTCCAAAAAGTAGTACTTTTGTGAAAAAACAGTGCAGTATGTTCAGAGCTATAGTACAGTGATAGTCACACAAAAGTATAAGGGTACCGCACACTGTGCATCTTTGCGGTATACATGTTATTCAGTAGGTACCGGGCTTGTGCATTGCTCGATATACCATGCTACTGATAAAATTTTGCACAATTACCACTGTAAATGTGAGTGCTGCTGTTCAAGTGCAGTGCAGAAAATACAGTGGTACAGTGAATGTGCAGTGCAGAAAGTGCAGTAATGCAATAAAATGCAGTACAGAAAATGCAGTGCTGCACTGAACATGCAGTATGGAAACTGCAGTACTGCGGTAATTGTCCAGTTCAGAAAGGGTAGTGCTACAAGGAATGTGTAGTGGAGTAAAAGCAGTGCTGCAGTGATTGTACAGTGCATAAATTGCAGCGATGCAGTGAAAGTACAGTGCAGAAAATGCAGTGCTTCAGTGAATCTGCTGTGCAGAAAATTGCAGTAATACAGAACCCCATCTCAGGGGGAGGAAATGGACAAGGAAATTATAGACATCCTTAGAATGGCAGGAAAAAGGGGAGATATTATTGATGGGGGACCTGAATATGCAAGCTGTTAACAAGAGCACTTTTTCTGCAGCCACATCCAAGGATGGGGTCATTCTTGATGTCCTGCAGGGGGCATATCTCAGACAGTTAGCATTGGAACCTACTCAGAAGGGAGCAATCTTAGATCTGGTACTCTCAAATAGAGATGGAGAGAGGATCACAGATTTAAAAGTGGTTAGCCATCTGGGAACTAGTAACTACCAAACAATGTGGTTCACAATTAACACTGCAGTAGAGTCAAGCCATACAAAGGTAAAGGTATTGGACTTTAGGAGGGTGACTTTACTCAAATGGGTGAGTGCCTAAGAAATGAACTAGCAAATGGGCAGGAAGGAGGGTGGAAGAACAATGGGGAAAAATCAAAACTGCCATCACAGAGGCAACAAGCCTTTGTATGAAGCAAATAAACAAAACAAAACAAAGTAGAAAACCACTATGGTTCTCAAAGAAGTTGGCAGGGAAGGTTAAGGAGAAAAAGTTAGCATTCAGAAAGTACAAGGAATCACAGAAGGAGCAGGACAGAGAACTGTATCAGTTAAAGTAGAAGGAAGCGGGGAAGACAGTCAGAATAGAGAAGGCCCAAACCGAGGATAAGATAGCCAACTCAGTTAAGAAGGGGGATAAAACCTTTTATAGGTACATCAGGGAATGAAGGAAGACCAAGGGAGGGATATTTAGGCTTAATAAAGGGGAAGGGAAGTCAGCAGAGGGTGACTGTAAAAAGACAGAGATGCTGAACCAATGCTTTTCCTCAGTATTCACAAAAGAAGAAGAGGGGGAGGTACCTAAACCAAACAATAGAAGCACTCTGGATGGAGGGGGGGGTGTTATACCAGTCCATTCACAGAAAAAAGGGTCCTAAAACAACTACTAAAACTCAAAGTGGACAGAGCAACGGGGCCTGATCAGACTCACCCCAGAATTCTAAAAGAACTAAGAAGAGTCCTAGTGACACTACTGACTTCTCTTTTTAACAAATCATTGAAGGATGGTGTGGTATCTGAGGGCTAGAGGAGGGCAGATGTGATTCCTCTTCACAAAAGTGAGAGCAAGGTAGAGGCAGGAAACTACAGACCTGTTAGCTTGACCTTAGTGGTGGGGAAAATTATGGAATCACTTCTGAAAGAAAGAACTGTTGAGTATCTAGAGGCCAGCAGGGTACAGGACCCAAGGCAGCATGGATTCACAGTAGAAAGGTTATGTCAGATGAATCTAATAGATTTCTTTGACTGGGTGACCAAAGTAGTAGACCATGGAGGCGCTGTGGATATGGCCTACCTAGACTTAGCAAGACATTTGATACAGTCCCACACAAAAGATTAATAAACAAATTAGCCAGCCTGGGAGGTGGTCCCAGGGTGGTAGCTGAGAAACAAACTGTCTGGACAACAGGAGGGTAATAGTAAATGGAGTACACTCTGAAGAATGGGGGGGTTACTAGTGGTGTACCACAGGGTTCAGTACTGGTACTGGTCCCCTTTAATGTCTTTGTAGGAGACATTGCAGGTCTGGAAGGAAAAGTATGCCTATTTGAAGATGACACAAGGACCTGTAACAGGGTTTGTAGATAAGGGAAGGGTGGAAAGGATGAAAAGGGACTTTGCAAGGTTGGAGGAATGGTCAAAAATGTGGCAGCTTAGATTCAATGTAAAAAAATGCAATGTAATGCACCTGGGAAACAAAAACCCAGGGGAAGAGTACACAATGGAGGGGGGGTACTAACAATGACAGAAATGGAAAGGGACCTGGGGGTAGTCGTATCTGATGACCTATAGGTAGGTAAGCAATGTGAGAAGGCAGTAAGCTGGGCTGGGGAGATACTAGGATGTTTAGGGACAGGCACCACCAGTAGAAAACAAGAAGTTGTTATCCCTCTGTACAGGCAGTTGGTGAGACCCCATCTGGAGTACTGCATACAGTTCTTGAGACCCCATCTCCACAAGAACATAGAAATGATGGAGGCAAGCCTGAGCAGGGCAACTAAAAAGGTGCAGGGTCTGCAACAGAAGCCATATGAAGATAGACTCAAAGTGCTTAATTTGTATACCCTTGAGGAAAGGAGGAAGAGGGGGGACATGATAGAAACTTTACCTCCAGGGAATCAAAAAAGTCCAAGATGGGAGCATCTTTAAGAAAAAGAGATGTGCAAGAACAAGAGGACACAATCTGAAGATGGGGGGGACAGCTCAGGGGCAACATGAGGAAGTAATTTTTCATGGACAGGTGATGGACACATGGAACCACCTTTTTGAGGAGGCCATGGGGTCAAAAACAGTGAGGGAATTAAAAAATGCATGGGACAATCATAAGGCAATTATAGTGAGTGGCAGGAGGAGGTAGGCTGTTGGATAACTAGAACCTGCTGCTTATCCAGTAGGTAGGGAAATGGGCAGACTAGGTGGGCCAAGCAGTCCTTATCTGCTGTCAAAATATATGTTTCTATGCAGTGAAAGTGCAGTCCAGAAAATGCAGTGCTGCAGTGAATATGCAGTGCAGAAAATGCAGTGTTACAGAGAAAGTGCAGTACAGAAAGTGTAGTACTGCAGTGAATGTAAATGCAGAAAAAACAGTGCTGCATGGAATGTGCAGTGCTGCAATAAATGTACAGTGTAGAAAGTGCAGTGCACAAAATGCAGTGCTGCAGTAAATGTACAGTGCAGAAAGTGCAATGCTACAGGGAAAGTGCAGAGCAGAAAATGCAGTGCTGCAGTGAATGTGCAGTAGAGAAAGTGTAGTACTGCCAGTAATGTACTGTACAGAAAGGATAGTGCTGCAGGGAATGCATAATGAAGAAAATGCAGTGCTATAGTGAATGTACAGAGCTGAAAGTGCAGTGCTGCAGGGAAAGTGCATTGCAGAAAAAGCATCACTACAGTGAGTGTTCAGTGTAGAAAGTGTGGTGCAGAAAATGCAGTGCTGCAGTGAATGCACAGTGCAGATAGTGCAGTGATACAGTGCAACTGCAGAGCTTCAGTGAATGTGCAGTGCAGAAAGTGCAATAATGCAGTGAAAGCACAGTGCTGCAATACAGGATGATCCTCTGTTGAAGGCATTGTCCTTTTGAGGCATTAAACTGAGGTCCTATCTATCAGTCTCTGGTGGTTGAGAAATTAATGTTAAAGATCTTAATGGTGGCACTTTTCAAAAGAGTTACTGTAATACCCTTGCTATCCTACCACTTTCCCCTCTCTCAGTATCATGCAATATTGTTGAATGTGGATATCAGTATGTTTACAAAAGTCGCAGTTGCCTGTATATTTCATACACTACCTGCAGCACCTGTGTCTAACACATTGCTATTTATGTGGATTTTCCTTCTACTATCTTAACATAGTAATAAAGTTTAAAAAATATAAGTCCTATGAAGTCTTTTTTAACAGTCAAAGTTCAAAGTGAGCCAGAATAAAGATGCTAGTCCACGATGAGTGACAGAAACAAACTGGACCACATCGTGACTGTCTCCACCCCACTTTTCAGTAGTAATATTCCCCAAAACATCCTATATCCTTGTAACAGTCCACAATGAGACAGATGCTGGCCAGGGCCACCCATGAGGACTGTCCACCACTTCTCAGCAGTAATGTTCCAAAAACATTCTGTATCCATATAACAGTCTAAGATGAGAGACAGGTGCAGGCTGGGGCCCATAGGGACTCCCAACCCACTTCTCAGTGGTAATATTCCAAAAGCATCCCTTATCTATGTAGCAGTCTAAAATGAGAGAGGAGTGCTGGCTGGGGCCATTGGGACTCTCCCCCCACTTCAGGGAGGAGGTCCAGGTCTATAGACAACAGATTCAACAGTACTTCAACGTTACCCACCCCTCCACCACTACAACTTCCATCCTTACCCTCCCCTTCATCTCTTACGCATTATCCCTGTTTACTTCAGCCAACTTCCAGGCCCCTTGCAGGGTTTTCAGCATCCTGAAGGGGTAAAGGTCTTGGCTAGGCAGTCCCTCTAGTGTGTCCCTCCACCACCTACTCTCACACCCTCCCCCTGCCCTTGTCCCCCTATCTCCATCATGAATGGCACCCAGAATAGGCACTTCCATTGATCCTACTAGCACTTCTTCTTGCCTGCTCCCACCCTTGAACTATCAGAACTGATCTCAGCAATCAGCTATCTCTTCATTCTAAACCTGGCTTAGCCACGAGTGTTCATGAAGATTGTTAATGGGTCTCTGGGGGGGGGGGTTCTTTCCATTGGCCCTAAAACAGGTCATGGTTAGACGCCTTCTGAAAAAGCCATCCATGGACACTGATGCTCTTGAAAACTACAGACCCCTCTTTAACCTTTCCTTTTTGGAGAAGGCTTTTGAAAAGTAGGTGGCAGAGCAGCTGACAGACTGCCTGGAGTCTTTTTACATCTACAAACTACTCCAGTCAGGTTTTCAGCCCTGGTATAGCACTGAGACTGCTCTCGTTAGGGTAACTCATGACCTCCTTCTTGCAAGGGACTGAAGGCAACATTCTATATTGGTGATCTTGACCCTATCGTCAGCATTTGACACAACTGGTGATGGGGTGCTTCAGGATTGCCTGATGGACTTTGGGGGCCTCACTGGTGCAGTTCTGTGCTGGTCTGAGTCTTATATAACTTGGAGAACATAGCATGAAGCCCTGGGGAATTTTACCATGGGGGCCAATGTGCAGTCCCATGGAGTTCTGCAAGGCTCAATTTTTGCTCCCAGTTTGTTTTCTGTGTACATGCTGCTGCTGGGGGAGATCATTAGATGGTACAGAGCTGGGTTTCATTGCTCTGTAGATGACAATCAGCTGTACCTGTCTTGTTCCCCTGATAATGATGATGATGCTGCAGCCTCAGTGCTGAGTATGTGTTTGGCTGAGATCAAAGACTGGATGGCCACAAACTAGTTATGTCTCAAACCGGCTAAGGCAGAGGCCATGGTGATTGAACTGGGTTGCTGTGGCATGGCTACTGACGATGGTATCTCTCTCCCATCAGTGGGCGGCCAATCTTTCATGGCAACCAATGTGGTAAAGAACTTGAGATTCATTTTGGACTGCAGATTGACGCAAGAACCGCAAGTGTCATCTATGGTCCAGTCTGACTCTTACCATCTTTGGAACGTCTCCAGGATCAAGCTGCACCTTGCTTAGGATGACCTAGCGATAATCTTTCATGCTTTCATCACCTTCAGGTTAGACTACTGTAATGCTCTTTACCTGGAGGTTTGAGGTGATGCCTGCAGCTGGTCCAGAATGCTGCAGACTGGATGATTTTGGGCTCCTCAAGGAGTGAACAGATCTCACTGGTCCTGCATGCGCTGCACTGACTGCCTGTGCAGTGGCGCATCACCTTCAAGATCTGTTTGTTAACTTATAAGGCCCTACATAGGGTGAGTCCTGACTACTTAAGAGAGCTCCTGCTTCATTACCACCCAATTCACCCTCTCCACTCCACTAATGCTGGCCTGCTCGATCTCCCTGCTTCCAGGTTGCAACTATCTGGGGACAAAGCTTTTGTCCTAGCTGCTCCACTGTTATGGAAGTCGTTCTCTATGAATATTCATATGGCCAACATGGTGGAGACCTTTAAAGCCTCATTGAAGGCTTACCTACTCCAACAGACATTCATTGATTATTGACCGTTTCTGCCTTTTCTTATTTTTAAAGCATACTATAATATTACTGTTTGATTTTATGTTTAACTTTGTCCAGCTGTCAGAGCCTTTTTGGATCAGGCACTGTATGAATCAATGTTGTCTTGCCTTGCCTTCTCAGTGGTAACATTCCAAAAAACATCCCATATCCTTGTAACAGTCTACGATCAGACACAGAAGCAGGTTGGGTCCCATCAAGGCTGCCCCCACCGCCACAGCCAAGGAGCAATATTTCCCCAAAATCCCTATCCTTGTTACAGTTCATGATGAGAGATAGAAGCAGGTTGCATACCATAGGGACTATCCCCTATATCTCGGAGGTACTATTGCAAAAACATCTTGCATCCTTGTAACAGTCTACGATGAGAGACAAATGCAGGCTGGGGCCCATTGGAACTGTTCCCCCCCCCCACATCTCAGCAGTAATGTTCCAAAAATATCCCATATCCTTGTAACAGTCTACAATAAGAGACAGAGGCAGGTTGGTCCCATCAGGACTGACACACTCCCACTTCTCAGTGGTAATATTGCAAAAACGTCCAGTATCCTTGTAACAGTCTATGATGACAGAGAGTTGCAGGCTTGGGCCCATTTGGACAGACATCAACTTCTCACAGGCTATATTCTAAAAACATCCCATATCCATCTAACAGCTTATGATGAGAGACAGAAACAGTCAATGCTGCCCCCCTCCCTTCTCAGCAGTAATACTCCAAAGACATCCCCTATCAATGTTTAACAGTCTAGGCAAGGCAAGGCAAAATGTATTTGTTAAGTACCCAATCCAAAAAGGCTCTTAGTACCGCACAAAATAAAAATAAAACAAAATACTAATATTGGTCCCTATGCATGAAGGGGCAGAGTGGCTATGCACCGCATATCAATGGTATGGAGCCACTCCACGCCCATTGTGCCCCCGCACGGGATGCATTACTGGGGGCACCCAGACCCTATGCACCTGTTCCCCTGCCTGTACAGACAGCAATGCACCAAGGGCAGGCAGGGGATTGGCAACACTATACAGCAGTCAGTATCACGTGTAGTGCTATCCACAAGGGTGTGGAGGACAATGCAGGTTACGGAAGGGGGGAACCTGACATGACGGCTGTACGAAGCCATGGCCATGCACCCATAGGGTTCTCCCTAACAAAACCGGCCCTGAGCTCCCTCTCTCAAACAGTAGGAATCCCCCCCTTCCCTGCAGCTCAGGCCCCCACTGCACACATAAGCCCCGGTGCAGGTGGAGGGGTAGGTGTGCGGTGGGCATTGCCACCAGCAGCCCATGGCCATGGCAACTCCGAGGGTTGGAGGTAGTGTGCATGGTGCAGTGGGGGGGATGTCTCCTCTGCAAGCCTGCAGGGATAGTGCCTCCCTGTGTTCTGGGCATGGGGGGGCAACTGCATGGTGAGTGGATACCCAGTCACAAACCTGATCCCACACCATCATGCACAGGGGATCAACTCTATGTCCCAGGCAGGCCTTTGAATCATCTGCCTTCCTGGGAACACAACCCTGCCACCATCCACGTCACATGAACCTGCATGCCAGGGGGTGGGGCTGCGGACAGCTGGCCAGTGGTGCAATGTTGCTGGTGCTCACCTGTCCACAGGTGTGGAGCTCCATGGATGGGATATGTGCCTCTGGTGAGTAATTCCCACTCCTGTGTGCATAGGGTACATTAAAAACATTTTAAAATAAGTATTGGCAAAAACAATTGATCAGTGAATGCTAATTAAAATAAATAAGTTTTCAAAGAATCTATGAAATCCTCCAACATGTTGGCCGTACAAATATTTAGGGGGCGTGCATTCCAAAACAGCAGAGAAGCAACTCCTAAAGCTCTGACCCCAGATAGCTTCAGTCTAGATAGAGGGGCAACGAGCAAGCCTGCATCAATGGTGCAGAGAGGGTTAATTGGGTGATAGGGAAACAGGAGCTCTTTTAAACAGTCAGGACCCAGACCACTTAGGGCCTTGTAAGTTAATGAGTAGATCTTGAAGGTGACACACAATAAAACAGGCAGCCAATGCAGTGCATGCAGGAGTGGCATGATATGCACAACTCAATCTGTGAGGAGCCCACATTCATCTGAGCTGCAGCATTCAGGACCAGCTGCAGGCATCACATCAAACTTCCAGATAACCATAGGTAAAGAGCATTACAATAGTCTGACATTGATGTGATGAAGCTAGGTCATCCTGAGCAATATACAACCTAATCCTGGTGATATTCTGAAGATGATAAAAGTCAGATCAGACCACAGATGACACCTGCTATTCTAGCATCAAGAGGAGGAGGGGTGAGAAGGGAGTGTCAGATTAAGCTGGGGATGGCGAGGGAGGGGTTAAGGGGATGTGCTGGGGGTCTGGGAAAAAGGAATGAGAATGCAGGGGCTTGGAGAAGGGAGTAAGGGGGGGGACATGTGCATACAATAGGGTGCAGGAAGAGGAAAATAGGAAATTCAGAGGTGAGAAGAGGAATCCGGAGAAAGGAGGTAAGGAGACAACTAGGGAAAAGGAGGGGTGGAAGACAGTAGGACCAGGTAAAGGAAGGCAGATGTCTGTGATTAGGGGACAGACTTCAAATAAGGCCTCAAATGGCAGCAAAAATGGTAGCATGGGAACAGAACAAGGTAATAGATGTGTGCCCCTTGATCCACTGGTAGAAGAAGTAATGGAGAAGAGTGACGGTGAGGAGCCAGCAGTGGGGGAAGCAGGGAAAGGAAGTTGGGAGGCACAGAGAACGATCTCTTAAGTGCAGGAATACTGACAGGAAAGGGAGGAACCTTTGCAGACACACCAGGGTAAAGTATTAGAGGAGCCTGGGCCCAGGGAAGGAAGCAGAGAGGAGTCTAAGGCTGGAGAGTCTAGGGCAAGGGAGTCATAAGAGCTAGGGATAGGGGAGAGAATTCCTTCTAGGGGGCCACAATTCACACAAAATTCAGAAATGGAAAGTTTAATGAGGGGGGATCACATCTCAGACAGAGAGGAGGAGGTCAAGGTAAAGAGGGGGACTGTGCAGGAGGTGAAAGGGAAGTCTGCTTTAGGTCCCACAGTGGACAAGGATGAGGGTAGAAGGTGGGTGAGGAAATAATAACAATGGCAAGGAAGTGCAGGTTATAGGAACTGGGAAAGGTGGCAGAGTTCAGAGGACCATGCAATGTGGGGTCCCTGGAGGGAGGTGTGGGGGAAGTGAGTTGTAAAATTGGGAAAGAAATGAGGATGAAGGTTCAGCCAGGAAGACTGAGGGAAGGCAGGCAAGGGGACTGCCTGCACAGCAAAAGGTTGACTAGGAGAAATACTGATAGTGGGAGAACTCAATAATAAAGGCATTGGATGAGGAGGGGAAGGTTAACGGAGAAAGTACTGATAGTGGGGACTCAATAATAAAGGGCATGGGAGGGGAGGGCAAGGTTAATGAGGAGAAAGTACTGATAGTGGGGAACTCATAATAAAAAGCACATGGGAGGGAGGGGCAAGGTTAACGAGGAGATAGTACTGATAGTGGAGGACCAATAATAAAGGGCATGGGAGGGGAGGGACAAAGTTGACAGAGAAAGTACTGATAGTGGGGACACAATAAAGGCAAGGAGGGGAGGGCAAGGTTAACGAGAGAAAGTACTGATAGTGGGGGACCCATAATAAAGGGCATGGGAGGGGAGGCAAGGTTAATGAGGAGAAAGTACTGATAGTGGGGACCCAATAATTAAGGGGCATGGGAGGGGAGGGGCAAGGTTAACGAGGAGAAAGTGTACTGATAGTGGGGGACCAATAATAAAGGGCATGGGAGGAGGGGCAAGTTAACGAGAGAAAGTACTGATAGTGGGGGACTCAATAATAAAGGGCATGGGAGGGGAGGGGCAAGGTTAACGAGGAGAAAGTACTGATAGTGGGGGACTCAATAATAAAGGGCATGGGAGGGGAGGGGCAAGGTTAACGAGGAGAAAGTACTGATAGTGGGGGACTCAATAATAAAGGGCATGGAGGGGAGGGGCAAGGTTAACGAGGAGAAAGTACTGATAGTGGGGGACTCAATAATAAAGGGCATGGGAGGAAGGGGCAAGGTTAACGGAAGATAGTACTGATAGTGGGGACTCAATAATAAAGCATGGGAGGGGGGGGCAAGGTTAACGAGGAGAAAGTACTGATTGTGGGGGACTCAATAATAAAGGGCATGGGAGGGAGAGGCAAGGTTAACGAGGAGAAAGTACTGATAGTGGGGGACTCAATAATAAAGGGCATGGGAGGGAGGGGCAAGGTTAACGAGGAGAAAGTACTGATAGTGGGGACTCAATAATAAGGGCATGGAGGGGAGGGCAAGGTTAACGAGGAGAAGTACTGATAGTGGGGACTCAACAAAGAGATGACGGAGGTGAGGGCAAGGCTGAGGAGAAAGTACTGATAGTGGGGGACTCAATGACAAAGGGCATGGAGGTGAGGGGCAAGGTTAACGAGGAGAAGTACTGATAGTCGGGACTCCAATGATAAAGGGCATGGAGGTGGAGGGCAAGGATAACGAGGAGAAAGTACTGATAGTGGGGGACTCAAATGATAAAGGCATGGAGGGGTGGGGCAAGGTTAACGAGGAGAAAGTACTGATAGTGGGGACTCAATAATAAAGGGCATGGGAGGGAGGGCAAGGTTAACGAGGAGATAGTACTGATAGTGGGGACTCAATAATAAAGGGCATGGGAGGAGAGGCAAGGTTACGAGGAGATAGTACTGATAGTGGGGGACCCAATCAAAAAGGCATGGGAGGGAGGGGCAAGGTTGCAAGGGAGAAAGTACTGATAGTGGGGACCCAATAATAAAGGGCATGGAGGGAGGGCAAGGTTAACGAGGAGAAAGTACTGATAGTGGGGGACCCAATAATAAAGGGCATGGGAGGAGGGCAAGGTTAACGAGAGGAGAAAGTACTGATAGTGGGGACCAATAATAAGGCATGGGAGGGAGAGGGCAAGGTTAACGAGGAGAAAGCACTGAGAGTGGGGACCCAATAATAAAGGCATGGGTGGGGAGGGGATAACGGAGGAGAAAGTACTGATAGTGGGGGACTCAATAATAAAGGGCATGGGAGGGGGAGGGGCAAGGTTAACGAGGAGAAAGTACTGATAGTGGGGGACTCAATAATAAAGGGCATGGGAGGGAGGGGCAAGGTTAACGAGGAGAAAGTACTGATAGTGGGGGACTCAATGATAAAGGGCATGGGAGGGGGAAGGGCAAGGTTAACGAGGAGAAAGTACTGATAGTCGGGGACTCAATGATAAAGGGCATGGGAGGTGGAGGGGCAAGGATAACGAGGAGAAAGTACTGATAGTGGGGACTCAATGATAAAGGCATGGGAGGGGGGGCAAGGTTAGCAGGAGAAAGTACTGATAGTGGGGTACTCAATAATAAAGGACATGGGAGGGAGGGGTAAGGTTAACAGGAGAAAGTAATTGACAGGGGACTCAATAATAAAGGGCAAGGGAGGGAGGGCAAGTAACGAGGAGATAAGACTGATAGTGGGGACCTAATAATAAAAGGGCATGGAGGGAAGGGGTTAAGGAGATAGTACTGATGATGGGGACTCAATAATAAAGGGCATGGGAGGGAGGGGCAAGGTTAACGAGGGAGAAAGTACTGAGCAGTGGGGACATAATAAAGGGCATGGATGGGAGGCAAGGTTAATGAGGAGAAAGTACTGATAGTGGGGACCCAATAATGAAGGGCATGGGAGGGGAGGGCAAGGTTACGAGAGATAGTACTGATAGTGGGGGACCCAATAATAAAGGGCATTGAGGGAGGGGCAAGGTTAACGAAAGAGATAGTACTGATAGTGAGGACCCAATAATAAAGGAATGGGAGGGGAGGGCAAGGTTAACGAGGAGATAGTACTGAGAGTGGGGACCCAATAATAAAGGGCATGGGAGGGAGGGCAAAGGTTAACGAGAGAGATTAGATAGTGGGGACCCAATAATAAAGGGCATGGAGGAGGGGCAAGGTTAATGAGGAGAAAGTACTGATAGTTGGTGACCCAATAATAAAGGGCATGGGAGGGGAGGCAAGGTTAACGAGGAGAAAGTACTGATAGCGGGGGACCCAATAATAAAAGGCATGGGAGGGAGGCAGGTTAACGAGGAGAAAGTACAGATAGTGGGGACCCAATAATAAAGGCATGGGAGGGAGGCAAGGTTAACGAGAAGAAAGTACTGATAGTGGGACCCAATAAGAGGCATGGGAGGGGAGGCAAGGTTAACCAGGAAAGTACTGATAGTGGGGGACCCAATAATAAGGGCATGGAGAGGAGGGCAAGGTTAACGAGAGAAAGTACTGATAGTGGGGACCCAACAATAAAGGGCATGGAGGGGGCAAGGTTAACGAGGAGAAAGTACTGATAGTGGGACACCAATAATAAAGGGCGAGAGGAGGGGCAAGGTTAGGAGAAAATTGATAGTGGGGACCTAATAAAGGGCATGGGAGGGAGGAGCAAGTTAACGGGAGAAAGTACTGATAGACGCAACAATAAAGGGCATGGGAGGGGAGGGCAAGGTTAACGGGAGAAAGTACTGATGGGGACTCAATAATAAAGGGCATGGCAGGGGAGAGGCAAGGTTAACGAGGAGAAAGTACCGATAGTGAGACCCAATAATAAAGGCATGGAGGGAGGGCAAGGTTAAGGAGAAAGTACTTATAATGAGAGACCAACAACAAAGGGCATGGGAGGAGGCAGATTAACGAGGAGAGTACTGGTGGGGACCCAATAATAAAGGGCATGGGAGGGCAGTTAACGAGGAAACCTTATAGTGGGGACCCAATAACCAAGAGCAGGGAGGGAGGCAAGGTTAAGAGAAAAGTACTGACAGTGGGACCAACAAAGGGCATGGGAGGGAGCCAAGGTTAACGAGGAAAGTACTGATAGTGGGAACTCAATAATAAGGGCATGGGAGGGGAAGGTTAACGAGAAAGCACGATAGTGGGACCCAAAACACAGTGCATGGGAGGAGGGCAAGGTTAACGAGGAGAGTACTGATAGTGGGGACCAATAATAAAGGGCATGGGAGGGAGGCAAGGTTAACGAGAGAAAGTACTGATATGGGGACCCAATAATAAAGGGCATGGAGGGAAGGGAAAAGAGCAAGAAAGATAATCATAGTGGGACCCAATAATAAAGGGCATGAGGGAGGGCAAGGTTAACCAGGAGAAAGTACTGATTGGGGACTCAATAACAAAGGGCATGGGTGGGAGGCAAGCACAGGAGAAAGCACACAGTTGAGACAATAATAAAGCGCTGGGAGGGAGAGGCTAACGAGGAGAAAGTACTGATATGAGACCCAATAATAAAGGGCATGGAGGAGAAAAGGTTAAGAAAGTACTGATAGTGGGGACCCAATAAAGGGCATGGGAGGGAGGGGCAAGGTTAACAGGAAAGTACTGATAGTGGGGACCCAATAATAAAGGCATGGGAGGGAGGCACAACCAGGAGAAAGTACTGATAGGAATAAATAATAAAGGGCATTGGAGGTGAGGGCAAGGATAAGGAGAAAGCACAGTAGTGGGGACCCAATGATAAAGGCATGGGAGGTGAGGGGCAAGGTGCGAGGGAGAAAAATGATATCGGGACCCAATGATAGGGCATGGGAGGGTGAGGGCAGTTAACGGAGAAAGACGATAGTCAGGACCCAATGATAAAGGGCATGGGAGGTGGAGGGGCATGGACGAGGAGAAAGTACTGATAGTGAGACCAATGATAAAGGGCATGGAGGGGTGGGCAAGTTATGAGGAGAAAGTACTGATGAGGACTCAACAATAAAGGCATGGAGGGGAGGTAAGGTTAACGGAGAAAGTACTGATAGTGGGGGACTCAATAATAAAGGGCATGGAGGGGAGGGGCAAGGTTAACGAGGAATAGCACTGATAGTGGGGACCCAATAAAGGCATGGGAGGAAGGCAAGGTTAACGAGATGTACTGACAGGGGACCCAATAATAAAGGCATGGAGGGAGGGCAAGGTTAACAGGAGAAAGTACAGTAGTGGGGACTCAATAATAAAGGCATGGGAGGAGGCAAGGTTAACGAGGAAAGTACGTAGTAGGACCAATAATAAAGGGCATGGAGGAGGGCAAGGTTGAGGAGAAAGTACTGATAGTGGGGGACCCAATAATAAAGGGCATGGGAGGAGGGGCAAGCTAACGAGGAAAGCACTGAGAGTGGGCAATAACAAAAGGGCATGGGTGGGGAGGGCAAGGTTAACGAGAGAAAGTACTGATAGTGGGGACCCAATAATAAAGGCATGGAGGAGGGCCAAGGTTAGGAAAGTACACTGAGTGGGGGACTCAACAATAAAGTGGGAGGGGAGGCAGGGCAGAGGAGAAAGTACTGATAGTGGGGACCAATGATAAAGGGCAGGGAGGGAGGAACAAGGTTAACGAGAAAGTACTGATAGTCGGGACTCAATGATAAAGGGCATGGAGTGGAGGGCAAGGATAACAGGAGAAAGTACTGATAGTGGGGGACCCAATGATAAGGGCATGAGAGGGTGGGGCAAGGTTAACGAGGAGAAAGTACTGATAGTGGGCACTAATAATAAAGACATGGGAGGAGGGTAAGCACACAGAGAAAGTACTGGATAGGGGACCCAATAATAAAGGGCATGGGAGGAGGGCAAGGTTAACAGAATAGTACTGATAGTGGGGACCTAATAAAAAGGCATGGAGGAAAGGCAAGGTTAACGAGGATAGTACTGATAGTAGGGGACCCAATAATAAAGGGCATGGAGGAGGCAAGGTTGAGGAAAATACTGATATGAGGACCCAATAATAAAGGCATGGGATGGAAAAGGTTAGAGGAGAAAGTACTACAGTGAGGATCAATAATGAAGGGCAGGGAGGGAGGAGCAAGGTTAACCAGGAGATAGTACTGATAGTGGGACTCAATAAAGGGCATTGAGGGGAGGTTAACGAGGAGATAAAGTACTAAAGAGACCCAATAAAGGGAATGGGAGGGAGGCAAGGTTACGAGGGATAGTACTGATAGTAGGACCAATAATAAAGGGCATGGGAGGAGGCAAAGTTAACGAGGAGATAGTACTGATAGTAGGACCCAATAATAAAGGGCAAGGGAGGAGGCAAGGTTAATGAGGAGAAAGTACTGATAGTTGGTGACCAATAAAGGCATGGGAGGAGGGCAAGGTTAATGAGGAAAGTACTGATAGAGGACCAATAATAAAGGCATGGGAGGAGGCAAGGTTAACGAGGAAAGTACTGATAGTGAGGACTCATAATAAAGGGCATGGGAGGGGAGGCACACGAGGAGAAAGTACTGATAGTGGGGACCCAATAATAAGGGCATGGGAGGGCAGGTTAAAGGGAGTACTGATAGTGGGGACCAACAATAAAGGCATGGAGGGGAGGGGCAACACGAGGAAAAAGTACTGATAGTGAGACTCAATAAAGGGAGCAGGGGGGGCAAGTTGAGGAGAAAGTACTGATAGTGGGGACCAATAATAAAGGGCATGAGAGGGAAGGAAAGGTTAACGAGGAGAAAATACTGATAGTGGGGACCCAATAATAAAGGGCATGGGAGGAGGGCAAGGTTAATCCAGGAGAAAGCACTGATGGGACTCAATAAAGGGCATGGGAGAGGGCAAGGTTAACGAGGAGAAAGTACTGATAGTGGAGACCCAATAATAAAGGGCATGGGAGGAGGGCAAGAATGAGGAAAGTACCGTAGTGGAGACTCAATACAAAGGGCATGGAGGGGAGGGGCAAGTTAACGAGGAGAAAGTAATTATAGTGGGACTCATAATAAAGGGCATGGGAGGGAGGCAAGGTTAAGCAGGAGAGTACTGATGAGGACTCAATAATAAAGGCATGGGAGGGGAGGGCATAACTAGGAGAAAGTACTTAGTGAGACCAATAACAAGGCATGGAGGAGGGCAAGTTAATGAGAGAATGCACTGATAGTGGGAATCAATAATAAAAGACATGGAGGAGGCAGGTTAACGAAGAAAGTACTGATAGTGGGGACCCAATAGAACGGCAGGGGAGGGCAACCGCAAGCTAACGAGAGAAAGTACTGATAGGGGACCATAATAAAGGGCATGGAGGAGGGCAAGGTTACGAGAGAAAGTACTAGAGTGGGGGACTCAATAAAAGGCATGGGAGGGAGGGGCAAGGTTAACGAGGAGAAAGTACTGACAGGGACCCAATAAAAGGGCACAGTGGGGAGGCAAAGGTTAAGAGGAGAAGTACTGATAGTGGGGGACTAATAATAAAGGGCATGGGAGGGAGGCAAGGGGAACGAGAGAAAGTACAGTAGTGTGGGACTCAATAACAAAGGCATGGTAGGGGAGGGCTAGGTTAATTGAGGAAAGTACACAGTGGGGACTCAATGATAAAGGGCATGGAGGGGAGGGGCAAGGTTAACGAGAAAGTACGATAGTAGGGACTCAAAGATAAAGGAAATGGGAGGTGGGGGGCAAGGATAACTAGGAGAAAGTACTGATAGTGGGGACCCAATAAAAGGGCATGGGAGGGGTGGGGCAGTTAAGGAGAAAGTACAGTAGTGGGGAACCAACAACAAAGGGCATGGAGGGAGGTAGGTTAACGAGGAGAAAATACAGATGGAGGACCCAACAACAAAGGCATGGAGGGAAGGTTAACGAGGAGAAAGTACTGATAGTGGGGACCCAATAATAAAGGCATGAGAGGGAGGCAAGCACGAGAGAAAGCACTGATAGTGGGGACTCATAATAAAGGGCATGGGAGGGAGGGGCAAGGTTAACCAGGAGAAAGTACTGATAGTGGGGACTCAATAATAAAGGGCATGGGAGGAGGGGCAAGGTTAAAGGGACAGTACGATAGTGGGACTCAATAACAAGGCATGGAGGGGGGGGCAGGTTAACAGGAAAATACTGATAGGAGGACTCAATAATAAAGGGCATGGGGAGGGAGAGCAAGGTTAGCAGGAGAAAGTACTGATGGTGGGACTCAATAATAAGGCATGGGAGGAGGGAAAGGTTACGAGGAAAGTACTGATAGTGGGGACTCAATAATAAAAGCATGGGAGGGAGGGCAAGGTTAAGGAAAGTACTGATAGTGGGGATAATAAGGGCATGGGAGGGAGGGAGGTTAACAGGAGAAATGCTGATGGGGACTCAATAATAAAGGGCATGGGAGGAGGGCAAGGTTAACGGAGAAAGTACTGATGGAGGACTCAATAATAAGGGCATGGGGGAGGAGGAACCCAAGAGTTAACGGAAAGGACTGATAGTGGGGACTCAATAAAAAGGGCATGGGAGGAGGGCAGGTTAACGAGGAGAAAGTACGTGGGGGACTCAATAATGAGGCATGGGAGGAGGGCAAGGTTAGCGAGGAGAAAGTACTGATGATGGGGAATCAATAGAAAGGGCATGGGAGGAAGGGCAAGGTTAACGAGGGAAAGTACTGATGAGGACTCATATAAGGGCATGGGAGGGGGGCAAGGTTAACAGGAGGTATGATGGGGCTCAATAAGGGCATGGGAAGGGGCCAAGGTTAAGGAGAAAGTGCAGAGCGGGGGACTCAATAAAAAGGCAGGGAGGAGGGCAAGGTTAGGAGAAAGTACTGATGGGGGACTCAATAAAGGGCATGGGAGGAGGCAAGGTTAGCAGGAGAAGTACTGATAGTGGGCAATAATAAAGGGCATGGGGGGAGGGGCAAGGTTGAGGAGAAGGTACTGATGGTGGGGACTCAATAAGGGCATGGGAGGGGCAAGGTTAGCAGGGAAAGTACTGATGGGGGACTCAATAATAAAGGGCATGGGAGGAGGGCAAGGTTCGAGAGACACATTGGGGGACTCAAGAAGAAAGGGAGAGAGGGGCAAGGTTAACGAGGAAAAGTACTGATAGTGGGACTCAATAATAAAGGCATGGGAGGAGAGGCAAGGCTACTTGAGGAGAAAATACAGTGTGGGGACTAATAATAAAGGGCATGGAGGGAGGGGCAAAGTAAACGAGGAGAAAGTACTGATAGTGGGACTCAATAATAAAAGGGCATGGGAGGAGGGGCAAGGTAAAGCAGGAGGAAGGCCAGTGGTGGGGACTCTAATAAAGGGCATGGGAGGAGGGCAGGATAGGAGAAAAAGTGAAGTAGTGGGGGACTCAATAATAAAGGGCATGGGAGGGGAGGCAAGTTACAGGAGAAAGTACTGTAGTAGGACTCAATAATAAAGGGCATGGGAGGAGGCAAGTTAGCGAGGAAAGTGCAGATAGGGGACTCAATAACAAAGGCATGGGAGGAGGGCAAGTTAAGGAGAAAGTACTGAAGAGGTGGACACAAAATAAAGGGCATGGGAGGAGGGCAAGTAAACGAGGAGAGTACTGATAGTAGGACTCAATAATAAAAGCATGGGAGGAGGCAAGGTTAGCAGGAGAAATACTGATGGGGGACTCAATAATAAAGGGGCATGGGAGGGGAGGCAAGGTTGAGGAGAGTACTGATAGGACTCAATAAAGGGCATGGGAGGGAGGGCAGGTTAACGAGGAGAGTACTGATATGGGGACTCAATGGCCAAGGCATGGGAGGGAGGGGCAAGGTTAGCAGGAGAAAGTACTGATGATGGGGACTCAATAAAGGGCATGGGAGGGAGGCAAGGTTAACGAGGAGAAAGTACAGTGGGACACAAAATAAAGGGCATGGGAGGAGGGCAAGGAGAGCAGGGATACACTGGTGGGGACTCAATAACAAAAGGCATAGGAAGGGAGGGCAAACTTAAGAAAGTACAGATAGTGGGGACTCAATAATAAAGGGCATGGGAGGAGAACAGTTAAGAGAGAAAGTATGATAGTGGGACTCAATAATAAAGAGCATGGGAGGAGGGCAAGGTTGAGGAGAAAGTACTGATGAGGGACTCAATAATAAGGGCATGGGAGGGAGGGCAAGGTTAGCGAAAGTACATATAGTGGGGACTCAATAAAAAGGGCATGGGAGGGAGGGGCAAGGTTAGGAGAAAGTACTGATAGTGGGGACTCAATAATAAAGACATGGGAGGGAAGGGACAAGGAGAAGGAGAAATACTGATGGTGAGACTCAATAATAAAGGGCATGGGAGGGAGGGCAAGGTTAACGAGAAAAGTACCGTGGTGGGGACTCAACAATAAAGGCATGGGAGGAGGACAAGGTTAACGAGGAGAAAGTAGATGGTGAGACTCAATAAAAGGGCATGGGAGGGAGGGCAAGGTTAACGAGGAAAGTACAGTAGTGGGGACTCAATAATAAAGGGCATGGGAGGGAGGGGCAAGGTTGAGGGAGAAGTACTGGTGGGGGACTCAATAATAAAGGGCTGGGAGGAAGGGCAAGGTTAGCAGGAAAGTACTGATAGTGAGACTCAATAATAAGGGCATGGGAGGGAGGGCAAGGTTAAGGGAAAAGTACTGAGGTGAGGACTAATAATAAAGGAGCATGGGAGGGAGGAAGGTTAGCAGGAGAAAGTACTGATAGTGGGGACTCAATAAAAAGGCATAGGAGGGAGGGGCAAGGTTAAGGAAAAGTATGATGATGGGGACTCAATAATAAGGGCATGGAGGAGGGGCAAGGTTGCAGGAGAAAGTACTGACAGTGGGGACTCAATATAAAGGGCTAGGGAGGGCAAGGTTAACGAGAGAAAGTAATGATAGTGGGACAATAAAGGGCATGGGAGGGGAGGCAGTTAGAGGAAAAGTACTGATAGTGGGACTCAGAATAAGGGCATGGGAGGGCAGTTAGCGGGAGAAAGTACTGATAGTGGGGACTCAATAAAGGGCATGGGAGGAGGGGCAGGTTACGAGGAAGTACTGATGGGGGACTCAATAAAGGGCATGGGAGGAGGCAAGGTTAACGGGAGAAAGTACGATGGGGGACTCAATAAAAGGGCATGGGAGGGAGGGGCAAGGTGCAGGAGAAGTACTGATGGTGGGGACTCAATAGAAAGGGCATGGGAGGGCAAGGTGCGGAGAAAGTACTGATAGTGGGGACTCAATAAAGAGGCATGGGGGAGGGGCAAGGTTAGAGGAAAGTAGTGGGGACTCAAATAAGGGCATGGGAGGAGGGCAAAGTTAGGAGAAGTACTGCAGTGAGGAGACTCAATAATAAGGCATGGGAGGAGGGGCAGGTTAACGAGGAGAGTACTGATGAGTGGGACACAAAATAAAGGGCATGGGAGGAGGGCCACAATTACGGGAAAAGTACTGATAGTGAGACCAATAAAGGGCATAGGGGAGGCAAGGTTGAGGAGACTGATAGTGAGGACTCAATAATAAAGAGCATGGGAGGGAGGGCAAGGTTGAGGAAAGTACAGTGGTGGGGACCCCAATAATAAAGACATGGGAGGGGGAGGAGGATTGCGGAGAAAGGCACTACAGTGGGGACTCAATAATAAGGCCATGGGAGGGAGCACAAGTTAACGAGAAAAGTACTGATAGTAGGGGACTCAATAAAAGGGGATGGGAGGGGGGGCAAGGTTAACGGGAGAAAGGCTGATAGTGGGGACTCAATAATAAAGGGCATGGGAGGAGGGGGCAAGGTTGAGGAGAAAGTACTGATAGTGAGACTCAATAATAAAGGGCATGGGAGGGAGGGCAGGTTAACGGAGAAAAGACTGATAATGGGGGACTCAATAATAAAGGGCATGGGAGGGAGGGGCAAAGGTTAGAGAGAAAGTACTGATGGTGAGGACTCAACAATAAAGACAGGGGGGGTTAACGAGGAGAAAGTACAGTGGTGGGGCCAAAAGGGCTGGGGAGGAGGGCAAGGATTAGAGGAAAGTACTGATAGTGGGGACTCAATAATAAGGGCATGGGAGGAGGGGCAAGGTGTGAGGAGAAAGTACTGATGGGGACTCAATAGCAAGGGCATGGGAGGAGGGCAAGGTGAACGAGGAATGATAGTGGGGACTCAATAATAAGAAGCATAGGAGGGAGAACAGGTTGAGAAAGTACTGATAATGGGGACTCAATAATAAAGGGCATGGGAGGAGGGCAAGGTTAGAGGAGAAAGTACAGTAGTGGGGACTCAATAATAAAGGGCATAGGAGGAGGCCGTAGGGAAAGGACTGATGGTGGGGACTCAATAATAAGGGCATGGGAGGAGGGCAAGGTTAACGAGGGAAAGGCACAGAGTGAGGCTCAATAATAAGGGCATGGGAGGGAGGGCAAGGTTAGCGAGAAAGTGCAGTAGTGGGGACTCTATAAGGGCATGGGAGGAGGGGGGTTAAGCAAGGGAGAAGTACTGATGGTGGGGACTCAATAATAAAGGGCATGGGAGGGAGGGCAAGGTTACAAAGAGTACTGATAGTGGGGACTCAATAATAGGCATGGGAGGAGGCAAGGTTAACGAGGAGAGTACTAATGGGGGACTCAATAATAAAGGGCATAGGAGGAGGGCAAGGTTAACCAAGGAGGTACTGATGGGGGACTCATATAAAGGCATGGGAGGGGAGGGCAAGGTTAACGAGAAGAAAGGTGATAGTGGGGACTAATAATAAAGGGCATGGGAGGGAGGGCAAGGTTAGAGGAGAAAGTACTGATAGTGGGGACTCAATAAAGAAGGGCATGGGAGGAGGGGCAAGGTTGAGGAGAAAATACTGATGAGGACTAAATAATAAAGGGCATGGGAGGAGGGCAAGGTTGAGGAGAAAGTACTGATAGGGGACTCAATAATAAAGGGCATGGGAGGGAGGAGACAAGGTTGAGAGAAAGTGGTGGGGACTCAATGAAAAAGGGCATGGGAGGGAGACAAGGTTAAGGAGATGGTACTGATAGTGAGGACTCCAATAATAAAGGGCATGGGAGGGCAAGGTTAAGGAAAGTACTGATGGGGACTCAATAGCAAAGGGCATGGGAGGAGGCAAAGGTTACGGGAGAAAGTACTGATAGTGGGGACTCAATAAACAAGCATGGGAGGGAGGGCAAGGTAAACGAGAGAAAAGGCTGGTGAGACTCAATACCAAAGGGCATGGGAGGAGGGCAAGTAACGAGGAGAAAGTACTGATAGTGGGGACTCAATAATAAGGGCATGGGAGGAGACAAGGTTGAGGAGAAGTACTGATGGTGAGGGACTCAATAATAAAGGGCATGGGAGGGAGGCAAGGTTGAGGAGGCTGATGGTGGGACTCAATGGCGGGCATGGGAGGGAGGCAAGGTTAACGAGAAAGGTACTG
Source organism: Neoceratodus forsteri (assembly GCA_016271365.2). Lineage (NCBI taxonomy): Eukaryota > Metazoa > Chordata > Ceratodontiformes > Ceratodontidae > Neoceratodus > Neoceratodus forsteri. The sequence continues at coordinate 127,038,368 of CM057455.1, forward strand.
ATGGTGGGACTAAATAACAAAGGGCATGGGAGGAGAGGCAAGGTTAACGAGGGAGAGTACTGATAGTAGGAGACTCAATAGCAAAGGGCATGGGAGGGAGGCAAGGTTAGAGAGAAAGTGCTGATAGTGGGGACTCAATAATAAAGGGCATGGGAGGAGGGCAAGGTTAGGGAGAAAGTACAGTGGGGACTCAATAATAAGGGCATGGGAGGGAGGGCAGGTTGAGGAGAAAGTACTGATGGTGGGGACTCAATAATAGAGGCATGGGAGGAGGGCAGGTTAGCAGGGAAATTACTGCAGTGGTGGACTCAATAATAAAGGGCATGGGAGGGAGGGCAGGTTAACGGGGAGAAAGTACTGATGGGGGGGACTCAATAATAAAGGGCATGGGAGGGAGGGCAAGGTTGAGGAGAAAGTACTGATAGTGGGGACTCAATAATAAAAAGACACGGGAGGAGAGCAAGGTTAACGAGAAAGTACTGATAGTGGAGACTCAAAAATAAAGGCATGGGAGGAGGACAAGGGTGACAGGAGAAAGTACTGATGTGGGGACTCAATAATAAGGCATGGGAGGGAGGGCAAGGTTAGGAGGAGTACTGATGGTGGGGACTCAATAAAAGGCATGGGAGGAGGGGCAGGTTACTTGAGAAAGTACTGATAGTGAGACCAATAATAAAGAGGCATGGGAGGGAGGAGGCAAGGTTAAGAGAAAGTACTGATAGGGGACTCAATAATAAGGGCATGGGAGGAGCAAGGTTAAGAGGAGAAGTACTGATAGTGGGGACTCAATAATAAAAGACAGGGGAGACAAGGTTAGCAGAGAAGTACACATGATGGGACCCAATAATAAAGGAATGGGAGGGAGGCAAGGTTAGCGAGGAGAAAGTACTGATAGTGGGACTCAACAATAAGGGCTGGGAGGGAGGGGCAAGGTTAACAGGAGAAAGTACTGATGTGGGGACTCTGTAAAGGGCATGGGAGGAGGCAAGGTTACGGAGAAAGTACGATGGTGGGACTCAATAATAAAGGGCATGGGAGGGAGGGCCAAGGTTAACAGGAGAAAGTACAGTATGGGGACTCAATAAAGGGCATAGGGGAGGGGCAAGGTTAGTGGGAGAGTACTGATGGTGGGGACTCAATAATAAAGGGCATGGGAGGAGGAAAGGTGAGGGAGAAAGTACTGATAGTGGGGGACTCAATAAAGGGCATGGGAGGAGGCAAGGTTAAAGGGAAAGTACTGATAGTGAGGGACTCAATAATAAAAGGGCATGGGAGGGAGGCAAGGTTGAGGAGAGACTACTGATGATGGGGACACTCAATAATAAAGAACATGGGAGGGAGGGGCAAAGTTAATTAGGAGATAGTAATGATAGTGAGACTCAATAATAAAGGGCATGGGAGGGAGGCAAGGTTAGCAGGAGATGTACTGATAGTAGGACTCAATAACAAAAGGGCATGGGAGGAGGCAAGGTTAACGAGGAAAGTACTGATGTAGGACTCAATAATAAAGGGCATGGGAGGGAAGGAACAAGGGATTGAGGAGATAGTACTGATAGTAGGACTCAATAATAAAAGGCATGGGAGGGAGGAACCAAGGACTTGAGGAGAGAGTACAGTGGGGGACACAATAATAAAGGGCATGGGAGGGAAGGCAAGGCAGGAGAGAACGAGGAGAAGTACAGTAGTAGGACTCAATAATAAAGGGCATGGGAGGGCAAGGTTAACGAGGAGTACTGATAGTGGGGACTCAATAATAAAGGGCATGGGAGGGAGGCAAGGTTACGAAGAAATGATAGTGGGGACTCAAAATAAAGGGCATGGGAGGGAGGGCAAGGTTAACGAGGAGAAAGTACTGATAGTGGGGACTCAATAATAAAGGGCATGGGAGGAGGGGCAAGGTTAACGGAGGAGAGTACTGATGTGGGGACTCAATAATAGGGCATGGGAGGAGGCAAGGTTAACGAGGAGGTACTGATAGTGGGGACTCAATAAGGGCATGAGGAGGGGGCAAAGGTTGAGGGAAAGTACTGATAGTGGGGACTCAATAAAAGGGCATGGGAGGAGGCAAGGTTAACGAGGGAAAGTACTGTGTGGGGACTCAATAAAGGGCATGGGAGGAGGGGGGCAAGGTTGAGGGAGAAAGTACAGATGGGACTCAATAATAAAGGGCATGGGAGGAGGGGCAAAGGTTAACGAGAGAAAGTACTGAGGTGGGGACTCAATAATAAAGGGCATGGGAGAGGAGGGCAAGGTTAACGAGGAGAAAGTACAACAGGGGGACCCAATAAAAAGGGCATGGGGAGGAGGGCAAGGTTAACGAGGAGAAAGTACTGACGTAGGAGGTGGGGACTCAATAATAAAGGGCATGGGAGTGGAAGGAACCAGGATTGAGGAGATAGTACTGATGATAGGGGACTCAATAATAAGGAGCATGGGAGGGAGGGCAAGGTTAACGAGGAGAAAGTACTGATAGTGGGGACTCAATAATAAAGGGCATGGGAGGGAGGGGCGAGGTACGAGGAGAGAAAGTACTGATGGTGGGGGACTCAATATAAAGGAGCATGGGGAAGGGCAAGGTTAACAGGAGATGGTTCTGATAGTGGGGACTCAATAATGAAGGAGGCATGGGAGGGGTGGGGCAAGGTTAACGAGGAGAAAGTACTGATGGGGACTCAAAAATAAGGGCATGGGAGGAGGGACAAGGTTAACGAGGAGATATTACTGATGAGTGGGGGACTCAATAATAAAGGGCATGGGAGGAGGGAGGGCAAGGTTAGCGAGGAGGAATACTGATGAGTGGGGACTCAATAATTAAGGGCATGGGAGGGGAGGGCAAGGTTAACGAGGAGAAAGTACTGATAGTGGGGGACTCAATAATAAAGGGCATGAGGAGGAGGAGCAAGGGTCTGAGGAGAAAGCACTGATAGTGGGGACTCAATAATAAAGGGCATGGGAGGGGAGAGGCAAGGTTGAGGAGAAAGTACTGATGGTGGGGTACTCCAATAATAAAGGGCATGGGAGGAGGAGGAGCAAGGTTAGCGAGGAGATAGTACTGATAGTGAGGGACTCTCAATAATAAGGGCATGGGAGGGAGGGCAAGGTAATCGAGGAGAAAGTACTGATAGTGGGGACTCAATAATAAAGGGCATGGGAGGGAGGGGCAAGGTTAACGGGAGAAAGGCATGAGTGGGGGACTCAATAATAAAGGGCATGGGTGGGGGAGGGGCAAGGTTAACGAGAGAAAGTACTGATGGTGGGGACTCAATAATAAAAGGGGCATGGGAGGGGGAGGGCAAAGGTTAACGGGAGAAAGTACTGATAATGAGGGACTCAATAATAAAAGGGCATGGGAGGGGGGGAGCCAAGGTTAAGAGGAGAAAGTACTGATGGTGGGGACTCAACAATAAAGGGCATGGGAGGAGGGGCAAAGGTTAACGAGGAGATAGTACTGATAGTGGGGACTCAATAATAAAGGGCATGGGAGGGGGCGGGGCAGGTTAACGCAGAAGGTACTGATGGTGGGGACTCAATAATAAAGGGCATGGGAGGGAGGGGCAAGGTTATCGAGGGAGGAAGTACTGATGGTGGGGGACTCAATAGTCAAAGGGCATGGGGGAGGGCAAGGACAATGATGAGGAAAGTACTGATAGTGGGGACTCAATAATAAGGGCATGGGAGGTGGAGGGCAAGGTTGAGGAGAAAGTACTGATAGTGGGGACTCAATAATAAAGGGCATGGGAGGGAGGGCTAGGTTAACGAGGAGAAAGGTACTGATAGTGGGAACTCTATAATAAAGGGCATGGGAGGGAGACAAAGGTTAACGGAGGAGAAAGTACTGATGGTGGGGGACTCAATAAAAAGGGCATGGGAGGAGGGCAAGGTTAAAGAGAGGAGAAAGTACTGATAGTGGGACGCTCAATAATAAAAAGGGGCATTGGAGGGAGGGCAAGGTTCAGGAGAAAAGGTACGATAGTGGGGACTCAATAATAAGGAGCATGGGAGGGAGGGCAAGGTTAAGCAGGAGAGAAGTACTGATGGTGGGGACTCAATAATAAAGGGCATGGGAAGGGAGGGCAAGGTTAGGAAGAGTACTGATAGTGGGGACTCAATAATGGGCATGGGAGGAGGACAAGGTTAACGAGGAGAAGTACTAAGTGGGGACTCAATAATAAAGGGCATGGGAGGGAGGAGCAAGGTTAATGAGGAGAAAGTACTGATAGTGGGGACTCAATAATAAAGGGCATGGGAGGCGGAGGGCAAGGTTAACGAGGAAAAGTACTGATGGTGGGGACTAAATAATAAAGAGCATGGGAGGGAGGAAGCAAGGTTAGAGGGAGAAAGTAGATGAGTGGGGGACTCAATAATAAAGGGCATGGGAGGAGGAACCAAGGTTAACGAGGAAAAGTACTGATAGTGGGGACTAAATAATAAAGGGGCATGGGAGGAGGGGCAAGGTTAATTAGGAGATAGTACTGATGGTGGGGACTCAATAATAAAGGGCATGGGAGGGAGGAGACAAGGTTAACGAGAAATACTGATGGTGGGGACTCAATAGCAAGGGCAGGGGAGGGCAAGGTTACCAGGGAGATAGTACAATTGTGGGGACTCAATAATAAAGGGCATGGGAGGAGACCAAGGTTGACATGGAGAAAGTACTGATAGTGGGGACTCAAGAAAGGCATGGGAGGGAGGGGCAAGGTTAGCGAGGAGATGAGTACTGATGGTGGGGACTCAATAAAGGGCATGGGAGGGAGGGCAAGGTTAACGAGAAACTACTGATGAGTGGGGACTCAATAATAAGGGCATGGGAGGGAGGGCAAGGTTAACGAGGAGAAAGTACTGATAGTGGGGACTCAATAATAAAAGGGCATTGGAGGGAGGAGACAAGGTTGAGGAGAAAGTACTGATGGTGGGAGACTCAATAATAAAGGGCATGGGAGGGAGCGCAAGGTTAAGGAGAAGAGCTGATAGTGGGGACTCAATAATAAGGGCATGGGAGGGAGGCAAGGTTAACGAGGAGAAAGTACAGATAGTGGGGACTAAATAATAAAGGGCATGGGGGAGGGGCAAGGTTAACGAGGAGATAGTGATAATAGTGGGGAACTCAATATAAAAGGACATGGGAGGAGGAGGAACAAGGATTAGGAGAAAGTACTGATGATGGGGGACTCAATAATAAAGGGCATGGGAGGGAGGGGCAAGGTTAACGAGAGAAGTACTGATGGTGGGGACTCAATAATAAGGGCATGGGAGGGAGGGCAAGGTTAGCAGGGGAGATAGTACTGATGGTGGGGACTCAATAATAGGGGCATGGGAGGGAGGGCAAGGTTACGAGGGAGATGGTACTGATGGTGGGGACTCAATAATAAAGGGCATGGGAGGGAGAGGCAAGGTTAGCGAGGAGAAAGTACTGATGGTGGGGACTCAATAATAAAGGGCATGGGAGGGAGGGCAAGGTTAAGGGAGAAAGTACTGATAGTGGGGCACTCAATAATAAAAGAGGCATTGGAGGAGGGCAAGGTTAACGGGAGAAAGTACTGATGATGGAGGACTCAAAAATAAAGGCATGGGAGGAGAACAAGAGTTAACGAGGAGAAAGTACTGATGATGGGGGACTCAATAATAAGGCATGGGAGGGAGGGCAAGGTTAAAGAGGAGAAATACTGATGGTGGGGACTCAATAATAAAGGCATGGGAGGGAGGAGCAAGGTTATGAGGAGATGGTACTGATGGTGGGGACTCAATAATAAAGAGGCATGGGAGGGAGAGGGCAAGGTTAACGAGGAGAAGTACTGATAGTGGGAGACTCAATAATAAGGGGCATGGGAGGGAGGAGCCAGGATAAAGAGGAGAAGGTACTGATGGTGGGGACTCAATAATGGGCATGGGGAGGAGGAGACAAGGTTAGCGAGGGAGAAAGTACACATGGTGGGGGACACAATAATAAAAGGGCATGGGAGGGAGGGCAAGGTTAACGAGGAGAAAGTACTGATGATGGGGACTCAATAATAAGGGCATGGGAGGGAGAGGCAAGGTTAACGAGGAAAAGTACTGATGGTGGGGGACTCAATAATAAAAGACATGGCAGGGGAGGGAGGGACAAGGTTAAGCGAGATGGTACTGATGAGGGGGACTCAATAATAAAGGGCATGGGAGGGAGGAACAAGGTTAACGGAGATGGTACTGATGGTGGGGACTCAATAAAAGGCGCAGGGGAGGGAGGCAAGGTTAATTAGGAGATAATGCACTGATGAGTGGGGACTCAATAATATAGGGACATGGGAGGAGGAGCAAGGTTAAGGAGATAGTACTGATAGTGGGGACTCAATAGAAAGGGCATGGGAGGGAGGGGCAAGGTTAACGAGGAGAAAGTACTGATAGTGGGGACTCAATAATAAAAGGGCATGGGAGGGAGGGGCAAGGTTAGAGGAGAAAGTACTGATAGTGGGGGACTCAATAATAAAGGGCATGGGAGGGAGGGGCAAGGTTAAGGAGATAGTACTGATAGTGGAGACTCAATAAAAAGGGCATGGGAGGGAGGGCAAGGTTAACGAGGAGATGTACTGATAGTGGGGACTCAATAATAAAAGGGCATGGGAGGAGGGGCAAAGGTTAATAGGAGATAGTACTGATAGTGGGGACTCAATAATAAAGGGCATGGGAGGGGAGGAACAAGGTTAGCAGGAGATAGTACTGATAGTGGGGACTCAATAATAAAGGGCATGGGAGGGGGAAGGGCAAGGTTAACGAGGAGAAAGTACTGATAGTGGGGGACTCAATAATAAAGGGCATGGGAGGGGAAGGGGCAAGGTTAACGAGGAGATAGTACTGATAGTGGGGGACTCAATAATAAAGGGCATGGGAGGGGGGCAAGGTTAACGAGGAGAAAGTACTGATAGTGGGGGACTCAATAATAAAGGGCATGGGAGGGAGGGCAAGGTTAACAGGGAAGTACTGATAGTGGGGACTCAATAATAAAGAGGCATGGGAGGGAGGGCAAGGTTAACGAGGAGAAAGTACTGATAGTGGGAGACTGAATAATAAAGGGCATGGGAGGGAAGGGGCAAGGTTAACGGAGGAGATAGTACTGATGAGTGGGGACTCAATAATAAGGGCATGGGAGGGGGAGGGGCAAGGTTAACGAGGAGAAAGTACTGATAGTGGGGGACTCAATAATAAAGGGCATGGGAGGGGGAGGGGCAAGGTTAACGAGGAGAAAGTACTGATAGTGGGGGACTCAATAATAAAGGGCATGGGAGGGAGGAGCAAGGTTAACGAGGGAGAAAGTACTGATAGTGGGGACTCAATAATAAAGGGCATGGGAGGGAGGGCAAGGTTCATGGAGGAGAAAGTACTGATAGTGGGGGACTGAATAATAAAGGGCATGTGAGGGGAAGGGGCAAGGTTAACGAGGAGATAGTTCTGATAGTGGGGGACTCAATAATAAAGGGCATGGGAGGGGGAAGGGCAAGGTTAACGAGGAGAAAGTACTGATAGTGGGGGACCCAAAATAAAGGGCATGGGAGGAGGAGGGCAAGGTTAACGAGGGAGAGTACTGATAGTGGGGACCCAATAATAAAGGGCATGGAGGGGGGGGGCAAGGTTAGAGGAGAGAAGTACTGATAGTGGGGGACTCAATAATAAAGGGCATGGGAGGGGGCAAGGTTAACGAGGAGAAAGTACTGATAGTGGGGACTCAATAATAAAGGGCATGGGAGGGGGAGGGGCAAGGTTAACGAGGAGATAGTACTGATAGTGGGGGACTCAATAATAAAGGGCATGGGGGGGAGGGGCAAGGTTAACGAGGAGAAAGTACTGATAGTGGGGGACTCAATAATAAAGGGCATGGGCGGGGGAGGGGCAAGGTTAACGAGGAGAAAGTACTGATAGTGGGGACCAATAATAAAGGGCATGGGAGGGAGGGCAAGGTTAACGAGGAGAAAGTACTGATAGTGGGGGACTCAATAATAAAGGGCATGGAGGGAGGGCAAGGTTAAAGAGAGAGAGTACTGATAGTGGGGACTCAATAATAAAGGGCATGGGAGGGGAGGGCAAGGTTAACATGGAGATAGTACTGATAGTGGGGACTCAATAATAAAGGGCATGGGAGGGGTGGGGCAAGGTTAATGTGGAGAAAGTAATGATAGTGGGGACTCAATAATAAAGGGCATGGGAGGGGGAGGGGCAAGGTTAATGAGGAGAAAGTACTGATAGTGGGGGACCAATAATAAAGGGCATGGGAGGGAGGGGCAAGGTTAACGAGGAGAAAGTACTGATAGTGGGGGACTCCAATAATAAAGGGCATGGGAGGGGAGGGCAAGGTTAATGAGGAGAAAGTACTGAAAGTGGGGACCAATAATAAAGAGGCATGGGAGGAGGGCAAGGTTAACGAGGAGAAAGTACTGATAGTGGGGGACTCAATAATAAGGGCATGGGAGGGAGGGGCAAGTTAAAGAGGAGAAAGTACTGATAGTGGGGACCAATAATAAATGGCATGGGAGGGAGGCAAGGTTAACGAGGAGAAAGTACTGATAGTGGGGGACCCAATAATAAAGGGCATGGAGGAGGAGGCAAGGTTAACTAGGAGAAAGTACTGATAGGGGGACCCAATAATAAAGGGCATGGGAGGGGCAAGGATAACTAGGAGAAAGTACTGATAGTGGGGACTCAATAATAAAGGGCATGGGAGGGGAGGCAAGGTTAACGAGGAGAAAGTACTGATAGTGGGGACTCAATAATAAAGAGGGCATGGGAGGGAGGGGCAAGGTTAGAGGAGAAAGTACTGATAGTGGGGACTCAATAATAAAGGGCATGGGAGGAGGGCAAGGTTAACGAGGAGAATGTACTGATAGTGGGGACTCAATAGTAAAGGGCATGGGAGGGGGGGCAAGGTTAGCAGGAGAAAGTACTGATAGTGGGGACTCAATAATAAAGGCGTGGGAGGGAGGGCAAGGTTAACGAGGAGAAAGTACTGATAGTGGGGGACTCAATAATAAGGGGGCGATGGGAGGAGGTCCAAGGTTAATGAGGAGAAAGTACTGATAGTGGGGACTCAATAATAAAGGCGTGGGAGAGGAAAGGTAAAAAAAAGTATAGAATTGTGGACTGATTGCTCTCCGGGGATGATGGCAACTGAAGTTATTCACTACATTCCATCCTGGGGAGAAACCAATGACAAAAACACCACCTATTATTCCATTTAGGGACATCTCATCTTCAGGAAGTAGGGTCATGGAGGTGCAAGCGAGATTTGGGGCACTGGCCAGGTTCTGCAGTGGGGTAGGGTTTAAGCCACTTGAGTTCTGGGAGGTACTGCCAGTTCCGAGAGCAAGTTCTGACAGGAAGCAAAGAAGAGAGGAATTCAATGGTTGGCTAAAAGGCTGGCGTGTGGAGAGAGGATTCAGATTTTTGGTAGACTGGGGCACTGAGGGATGAAAGTCTCTTTGCACAAGACAGGCTTCACTTGAATCGGGAAGGAGTATTAGTGCTTTGATGCAGGATGGAGTAATTGCTGGAGGGTAGGCTAAACTTAAACTAGAGCGGGGGGGCAGGACTGTACAAGTCTCTGATGGAGGTTCGGTGGGGGGGGGCAGACAGCCCTTCCTCTAAAAAGCATATGTCGTAACAAGAATAGGTACAGGAAAAATGTATATATACCGGAGGGAGATGGGACGAGTAAGATAGAGGGGATCAAGGACACATCGGACTAGGAAAGTGGAGAGAAATGTGCACAAATGCATGGAGCCTGGGCAACAAGGTGCCAAACCTGACAGCAGTCATAACAGAGACAGGCCTTGATCTGGTGGGGATAACGGAAAGTTGGGGTCATGGGGACCAGGACTGGGATATGGAAATACCTGGGTACACGTTGTTTAGGAAGGACAGGGAGAATAGAAGAGGAGCTGGAGTAGCACTATATGTGAGGGAGGACATCAAGGAAATGCAATTACAGATTAGAACAGGGGGAGTAGTGTCCAGTTAGGTAGCATTGCCTATAGGGAAGAGGGAGGCGGTACGTGTTGGGGTGATTTACAGGCTTCTCTTACAAACTGACTTGGAAGATGAGGAGATAGAAACATAGAAACATAGACTTTGACTGCAGATAAGGACCGCTTGGCCCACCTAGTCTGCCCATTTCCCAACCTAGAGGATAAGCTGCAGATCCTATTTAACCAACAGCCTATTTCTTCCTACCTCCCACAAAATTGCCTTATGTCTGTCCCATGCATTCTTGAATTCTCCCACAGTTTTAGACCCCACAACAGATGCTGGAGGAAATAATGAGAATAGCTAATAAAGGCGAGGTGCTGTTAATGGAGGATTTTGAATCTATCTGATGTGAGTTGCGACACTTCCTTGGCCAAATCAGGAAGGAGCAGGGCTAATAGTGGATTGTCTGCAGGCAGTCCTACTGAGGCAGCTGGTTAGAGAATCCACCAGGGAAGGGGCCTTGCTGCACATAGTCCTGACAAATGACGACAGGGTGGGTGAAGTTGAGATGGGAGAACACATTGGTTCAAGTGACCACAGTGTTGTCTGGTTCACTGTGCATACAGCTGCTTTGGGTACTAGAACCAAGGCAAAAGTGCTTGACTTTAGAAGGGTAGACTTTACCAACATGGGGGACTATGTGTGGGAGGCATTAAGGGGGGAGATCTGTAGGAAGGGGTGGATGTTTTATGGGAGGATATTAAAGTGGCCATAAATGGGGCAACAGATCTCTATATCAGGATGGTTCATAAGACCAGGAGGAAGAGGAAACCTTGTTGGTTTAGCAGGGAGGTGGCAGGCAGGGTTAGGGAGAAGAGCAGGGCATTCAAGACAACACGGGGGGATGGGAAATATACCAGAGATGGAAAAAAGAGGCAGGCAGAGAGGTGTGGAGAGCGAAGGCCAAAACAGAAGAGGAAATTACCAGGTCAGTCAAGACCGGAGACAAACTTCTTTTGGGTTTGTCAGTGAGAGGAGGAAAACTGGTAGGGAAATAAACAGACTTAGAAACAAGGAAGGGGTCTTGATGGAGGATGATGGGGATAAGGTGGAGTCATTAAATAAATTATTTTGCTCAGTATTTGGGGCAGAGGAGGAGGAAGGAGGTTTTGCAGGCATTAGTACAGGAGTTAAGGCAGAGAGGCTGATACAAGCCTGTTCAAGGAGGAGGCAGTCTTGAGAGAGTTGAAGCAGCTATGAGTGGACAAGGCCATGGGGCCAGATGGGGTGCATCCTAGTGATATTCTGGTGGCTCTCTTAGCAGCTCTTTTTAGCAGGTCCCCGGAGATGGGGAGGTCCTAGAAGACTGGAGGATGGCAAATGTCGTCCCTCTTCACAAGGGGGGGGGGCTGATAGAGAAGAGGTGGGTAACTATAGGCCTGTGAGCTTAACATCCACAGTAGGCAACATTATGGAAAAATTACTGAAGGGTAAGCTTCAGCAGTATTTGAAGGACAATAAATTTATTAATAGGCATCAGCATGGATTCGCTATGGAGAGGTCCTGTCAAATGAACTTAGTAGAGTTCTTCGATAGGGTTACTAGGGAAGTGGACCAAGGGGGATCAGTGGATATTGCGTATCTTGACTTTAGGAAAGTGTTTGATTCCGTTCCACATGGGGGACTGATCTATAAATTGGATGGACTGGGACTGGGGGTAAGTTGAGTTAGAAGGGTGCAAAACTGGCTAATGGATAGGAGTCAGAAGGTAATAGTAAATTGTGTTACCTCAGGGGAGGGAAGGGTTACAAGTGAGGTTCCCCAGGGGTCTGTGTTGGGTCCACTGCTGTTTAACATATTCATGGCAGATATAACTAAGGGTCTAAGGGATAGGGTGTATCTCTTCGTGAATGACATGAAGATCTGTAATGGGGTGGAAAACCAGGAGGGGAGAGAGAATAGGCACAGGGACCTAGGATTATTGGAGGCTTGGTCCAGAAAATAGAAATTGACCTTTAACATAAAAAAGTGCAACATTATGCACTTGGGGAGCAGAAACCAGAATGAGACTTACTACCTGGGGGGTCTGGCACTGGAAGAGACTAGAGAGGAGAGGTACCTGGGAATTATTGTTTCCAGGGACCTAAGGTAGATAGACAATGTGGGCAGGCAGTAGCCGAGGCTAGTAGGATGTTGGGCTGCATCGGGATTCACTAGCAGGAAGAGAAAGGTTATCATCCCCTTATATCAATAGCTGGTCAGGCTGCAGTTGGAATATGGGGTGCAGTTCTGGAGACCATTCCTGAAAAAAGATGAGGAAAGGCTGGAGAGGGTGCAGAGAAGAGCAACTAAGAGGGTGGCTGGGCTTAGTCACCTGACATACAAAGAAAGATTGAGCAAACTGGGAATGTACTCCCTGGAGCACAGAAGGGATGGTGGGGGATATAAATGAGACCTTTAAGTATATGAAGAGGATAAACAGAAAACCAGAAGAGGGCCTTTTTAAACTAAAGGGGCACAAAAGTACCAGGGGCATATGCTACAGATAGAGGGAGGAAGGTATAGGGGAAACACCAGGAATAGTTTTTTCACTGAAAGGGTGGTGGAAAATGGAATAAACTTCCTGAGGAGGTGAAAGGGGAGGTCACTGTAAGGGGCTTTAAGAGCGCTTGGGATGCCACATGGATCTGGTATTGGAAGTGGGAGGGGTGAGGGGAAGATGAAGCCACAGGGACAAGTAGGTTGTGGGAGGAAGTCCTAGCCTTCTGCTAGGTGCCTTGGGCAGACTTTGTGGGCCAGGTGGTCCTTTTCTGCCATCATGTTTCTATGTTTAATTTGCTTTCCAAAATGACTCTCACATTCAATTCTTCAATTGCCAAGAGAGATCAGTCGCCCAACAATTGGAGAGCCATACTATGCATGATAGTCATTCCCCAACAACGCAGCGTGATCACCATGACCTCTGTCTTGCTCAGACTGAGACATAACCAATTCAGTGCCATCCAGTCATTGATCTCAGCCAAACATTGACTCAGCACCGAGGCCGCAGCCTCATCATCAAGGGACCAAGACAGGTACAGTTAACAGCAGTGAAGCCCAACTCTGTGCCATCTAATGATCTCCCCCCATGTACAGGCAGAACAAAATGGGAGCAAGGAGCATGCCTTGTGGTACTCCATAGGACAGCACAGCACATAGGCCCCTGTGTTAAAATTCGCCAAGGCAACCTACTGTGTTTTCCAAGTTATGTATGACTTAAACCAGCACAGATCTGTGCCAGCGAGTCCCTCATGTCTAGGATGAGAGACAGAAACAGAGCAGGGCCCATCAGGACTGTCCCTCCATTTCTCAGTGATAATATTCCAAAAACATCCCGTATCCATATAATAGTCTACGAAGAGAGACAGGTGCAGGCTGGAGCCCATCAGGACTATCACCCACTACTCAGTGATAAAATTCCAAAGATATTCCATACCCTAGTAACAGTCTACTACGAGAGACAGATACAGGCTGTGACCCATCAGGACTGCTTCCCACATCTCAGTGGTAATATTCCAAAAATATCCCATACCCTTGTAACAGTCTACAATTATAAACAGAACTACTGTAGGATGGTCCCATTGAGAGTGCAGCCCCCACACTTCTCAGAGGTAATATTGCAAAAACATCCCATATCCTTGTAACAGTCTCTGGTGAGAAACAGATGCAGGCTGGAGCCCATCGAGACTGTCCCCCTACTTCTCAGCAATAATATTCCAAAGAACGTACTGTACTACGGTGCCATGGGGGTTAGAGGAGAGTAACAGATAGTTTCTTGCACTGACCTCTCCCCACCCTACAGACTACACTGAGATTTTATAGGCTGACATTTTTTTTATTGTATTACAAGCTCAGGGAAACAGATCTTGAACCCAGATTCAGCGCCTGACAGTAGCGGATAGTATGTTTGTTTTTTCTTGTGTTACAGTCTCAGGGAAACAGCTCCTGAGCCCAGACGGAGCACCTGACAGCTGCGGACAGCAGTGTGTTTTTTTTTTGTGTGTTTGTGTGTGTGTCACCAGCTCTGGTAAACAGCTCCTGAACTTAGATGCAGTGCCTTACAGCAGCAGACAGCAGCAGGATTTTTTTCTTGTATTGCACGCTTGGGGAAACAGCTCCTGAACCTGGATGCAGCACCTGACAGCAGCAGACAGCAATGGTACTGGGTTTTTAATTTTCAACAAGAGCAGACACAGAAGGGGTACTACAAGGGAGATTGCAGGCAGTCAATCACTGGCACATCAGAAAAAGGCACCACGTTTAGAAGGATTAGCGGGAGCACTAAACAGCTGAGCAAATCCCTATCGCTGCTAGTACTAGAAGTGCCGTGGGGGGCAACGGACAGTAATAGATAATTTCTTGCACTGCTCTCCTCCTGCATCATAGACTACACTGAGATTTTACAGGCTAACTTTTCGTTTTGAATTACAGACTTGGGGAAACAGTTCTTGAACCTGGATGCAGTGCCTGACAGCAGCAAATAGCAATATTTTTTTATTGTATTGCAGGCTCAGGGAAACAGCTCCTGTACCCAGATGCAGCACCTGACTGTAGCTGACCACAGCAGGATTGGGTTTTTGGGCCTCCCCCTAACCCCTGCCTGCCCATTCATCTAAAGGCTCAAAGTGAAGGACATCAAAGGCTGGTAAATCACTGGAGAACTAGTAGTGACATGGAGAAGGCAGGGGGGAAAACAGTTAAGTAGTGATTCTGTGAGCAGGAAGGGCTTATATACTGTGTGCAGGGAGGACTTATGGACTGTGTACTATTGGTACTTCTATACTCCTGGACTAATGTATGCGGGGGGGCTTATAGACTGGGGTATTTGTAATACTATATTCCTGGGCTAAACGGAATGGAAAGAAGGGAAAAAAAGGTTCTTTAAATGGAAGGCAACAAGGGTCGAACAATAGCTGGATAGAGATGTTGGGAGTGGTGCAGTGCAGTGGCTGTGGGGCGGTAGTCTTCAGGAAGACCTTCTGGAGACTGCGATGCTGCCCCATGTGCAGGCACCTCTCCAGGCTGAGGGAAGAAGTTGCCAGACTCAATGCCAAGAAGGTTTGTATTTGGAGGCAAGGCAAGTTTTATTTTTAAGGAGCCCAATCTTTTCGTTTTCATTTTACTTTTTATTCTTGTAGATCTGATAAGCAAAATGTCCATTTACATAGACAACAAGTATAAATAAACAAAATACATAAATACACGAAATACAAACACGAATACATACATTATAAAAACACTGAGTTATGTAACCCCCAACCCCATCATTTTGTAAACGACAGGTGGTATGCTGTTTACATCCGACAGCAGTACCAGGTGGGGACTGGGTTCGGGGAGGAATAGGTTACTCAGCACAAGGGCTAGGTTGGTTACTCTGCACAGAGGCACCCAAGTAATTCTGAACACTGGAAGCAAGAACTGTAATGTCCAATACCAGGAATGGGATTCTATAGTTTGGCTTTTATTCACATCCAAGCAGAACAAACAAAGCATAGACGGACCCCCACTGGGCTACACTTCAGGTAATGCAGATTAAAAAGAATCAGAAACACTTCTTCAACACTCCATCCTTCAGGCTCTGAAACTACCAGGCACACAGCCCAGACTTGCATGCTGCTTTGAGTACACAGCCCGAACTTATACACTGTTTTGAATTCCCAGGCTCGGATCCCTTGTCTGCCACTCGGACACCTTCCATTTGTTATGGAAACATTTTCTGGTGGCTCCCTAAACCACCTAAGAGCACCTCAGCTCTATAAGGGAAACTTCCTTTTAATCCCACGTCTGGGTACTTTCCTCAGGCACTGGCCAAGTACCTGAGAGAAAATAAAGGTGCCACAGAGAAAATCCGTAGAGGTGAATTTGGTTACTACTGATGGGGGGGTCTCCCACCTCTCGCTCCCACAATTCATACCCGGCCATTTCTCTGGACATTAAACATCTCTTTCTGTAAAGCTTGGCAATGTATATTAAGGGTAAATGTATGTCACATTTCCACTACTTGTCTTGCCTCCCCATTGTGCTAGACTTGAACATACTTTTACTTGGCTTAGCACATTGCTCTAGGCCTCCCACTGATCAAGTAGTCCATTCCCCACTTTACTTTACTCTTTGTGCTGGACATGAACATACTTGAATTAATTGGCAATGTCTATTACACTAGACCTCCTACAAATTAAGTAGTCCAATCCTCACGTTCCAACAGTTCAGGTGAAAACACAGGCACTCTGTCAGAGCAAACTCACCCTTTGGTTGCAGGTGCCCCACAGGCGATTCCTCACAGGAATTTCTATCCCACAGCTTCTGGTGCCGCAGCACAACTTGAGATAAGGCAGCTTCTTCCTTAACCGGAACCAGGAGGGTTGCCCCTGGAAGACAGGCAAACCCTTCCACACCCAGCCCCTCAGGGATGGGGCACATGGGCCAGTAACAGCGGTCTCCACCACTTCACAAACAGCTTACTGTGGTCCTCTTTTGGTGGAAACACACACCTTCCCTTACAGTAGCTCTATGACAGAGCTTTAGGCTCTGAGAGCCTGTCCACAGACTGCTGTGCTGCTCCTCTCTTCAAGACTACACACAGACTGTTCAAAAATCCCCAACATTCTATCCTAACTTCCAACTGCAGATTCCAGTGTGGCTCATGCAGCTGCGAAAGTTCTATGGTGATGTCATCCCTCAGTCTCAGCTGAGACTGAGAACAGAGTGAGACAGTGTGAAATCCATTTAATTGGAGTTTCACAAGCTGCCTTCCCTGCCTACCACTAGGTCTTACTGGGATTCTAGTAACCCCGGGTAACAGGGGAGGTTACAGTTACATAAGCACTAATAACATACGATGATATGAGTATGAACAGAGTGTACTTGTTTTAATAGGAACAGTGCTGTTGCTCTTTCAAATACCAGACAAGTTGCTTCTTAAAACTATTAATTGAGGGGCATCTCAAAAATGTCAGAGGCAGACAGTTAAAGAATTTTGGGACCTTAAACAATATTGATCTTTGACCTACTGCTTTCCAAAATAAAGGAAGCTTTAAAGAAAATCTATCTTGGGATCTTGTACCAAAGGTATTGACGACCCTGGAAAAAAAAGCTAGATGCTACAGAAGGTATTAAGCCAAGGAAAATTTTAAACATAAAAAGGGAGTATTTTAACTGAATCCTATGACCAAGGGATAAACAATTTGAATATTGTAAAAGTTGACAATGGTGGGTACTAAATGGAGCTAATGTAACAAATCTTAATATTGTATTATATGTAACCTGGAGACGATCCAGCAGATAATTACTGGCTGAAATATATACAAGCATTTGTCAATGCCGAACGTTCGCTTGCAGGTATTTGCAGTGGTGTTTGGCATGTATGGTGCTTTACCCTAATGCCCTGTGCGATTGCTGGTATTTGCACAATAAATTGTCAGCATGACCTGTGTGTTACCCCCATTGTGCGCTACATAGGCGGAAAAAGGTTTGGGGCAGGATGTGAAAAATGACAGCTGTACTGCTCATAAGGAAGTGTGGTAAAATAACAATGTTGAAAATCTGGGTGGAAATATTGAAAATTAGCAACCTACGTGCGTGGGAGCTGTGGAACGCTAAGTAAAACAGTCATTTTTGGAATTGTTTCACCAAATTTTCAACATTGCCATTTTAAAACCTGTGCTATGAACAGTGTCACTGTGATTTTCTTACTGTGTCCCATACATTGATTTCGCACATGGACTGCGCCATTGTGCTACTACATGGGAAAAGACATTTTGGGCAGGATGAAAAATGACAGCTGTACTGCTCATAAGGAGTGTGGTAAAATGGCAATGTTGAAATCTGGAGTGAAAATATTGAAATTTGCAAACTTACGAGGCGTGCGTGGGAACTCGCAGCGCTGCAGCCTGTAAACAGTTATTTGTAGGAATTTTTTCACCAAATTTTCAACATAGCCATTTTAAGATCTCTGCTCATGAACAGTGACACTGTGATTTTCTTAATGTGTCCCATACACTGAGTTCGCACACCGACTGTGCCATTGTGCGCTACATGGGGAAACACGTTTTGGGCAAGATGTGAAAAATGACAGCTGCAGTGCTCATAAGGGGGTGTGGTAAAATGGCAATGTTGAAAATCTGGAGTGAAAATATTGAAAATTCGCAAACTTACGAGCGTGCGTAGGAACTGCGCAACGCAGACTTATAAAACAGTCATTTTTAGGAATTTTTTCACCAAATTTTCAGCACAGCCATTTTAAGACCTCTGCTCATGATCAGTGTCACTGTGATTGTCTTAATGTGTCCCATACATTGAGTTTGCAGACCGACTGCGCCATTGCACGCTACATGGGCAGAAACACATTTTGAGCAGGATGTGAAAAATGACAGCTGTACAACTCATAAGAAGGTGTGATAAAATGGCAATGTGAAAATCTGGAGTGAAAATATTGAAAATTCGCGAACTTACGAGCCTGCATAGGAACTGCAATGCACGCTCGTAAAACACTCATTTTTTGGAATTTTTCCACCAAATTCTCAACATTGGGTTTTTGGGACCCCTTCTCATGAATGATGTCACTGTCATGGCGTTATCCGAGGTCGAAGGGTGATTTTGCGCAGTGACTGCACAGTGCCTGCGAAATCACCCTTTGGGCCCGAATAATGCCATGACAGTGACATTATTCATGAGACGGGTCCCAAAACCCATGTTGAAAATCTGGTGCAACAATTCAAAAAAATGACTGAGATATGCAATAAAGTTGAAGCCCCTATCTAGCCCCATTATACAGCTTACCGGCATTTCCTCAGTTCACGGTCGGCTTTGAAGAGTGCAGACGTGTTCCCAGTCCACCAAAGATCGTCGCGCCAGAGTCCAGAGGTAAGTATGGGGTGGGGTGGGAGGCTGGGTGCGCAGTGGGTGGGTGCGGGTTGTGGGAGGGGGGCTGGGAGACGCGCAGCGGGGACCGCTTTTGTTTTACAGGTAAAAAAAGACTACGAGGGACATTTGCCATGCTGGGGTGGGCCCAGCGGCAGAAGATGTGTGGGGCGGGCCGAGGAGCCGACGGGGATTGGGCACCTCTTGGCCAGCAAACAATGTTTTCCATGCTGGGGTGGCCTCCACGTGGCATGAAAGCTTTGAGGGGAGCGCATGACGGACGGCGCAGGGAGGGGAGGTAGCAACGGACAGGGCGGCGCCAGTATGGCAGCGTGTTTCTTTGAAGCGAAGACCACCGCTGCCATACTGAGCTGCTGCACCCATTGGTGCAGGACCACCACGCCTGCTTAACTGAGCAGTGCATTGGATGGGAGAGGCACACCTCCAAGTGTGCTACTCTCCCAATACGTTCCTTGTGCATGTGCGCAAGCGAACGTAATAATCAAACCATAATCCAGTTTACTAGGTAAAAAACTGTTAGCAAGCAAAAGCCTAGATTCTTTGCTAAGACAGGACTGTATTTAATAAAGAGCATCAATTCTTTGGTGAATTATTTTCCTCATAAAGTTAATATGTGATTCAAAGAATACCGTAGAATCAAGTGTTAGCCCTAAATACTTAAAATGGTCAACTAATTCTAGAGTATTACCATTGCAATCAGTTATGGATGAAACAATTTCTTTACCTTTCCTGTTAGAAAAAAAATTATGTTTTTTGAAGAGACTGGAGGCTCTGGGCACCGTACAGATAAAATACACAAGATAAAAAGAAAATACATAAGTAAAGCATGCAGAATTATAAACAACACACAATAAAAAAAATGTACAATAACAAAAATCAAGCAATAACATTATAAACAGCTGCCTGCTCTACACACGCTATCAGTCAAAGCCATCGTTCAGAAAGCAGTGTCAGGGAAGGCCAGGTTGAATAGATAGGTCTTGATGTCTGCTTTAAATACCTCGACTGAAGGGGCCTCCCTGATAGCTGGAGAAAGTGAATTCCACAGGACGGGGATGATGACACTAAAAGCCCTTTTGCCATCAGTTTTTAACCTCATCCTGAGAATGCGGAGGCAGTATAGCACAGTGGTTTAAGGCTCTGAGCTGCAAACATGGAGACCTAGGTTTCTATCCCACAGCCCCCTCTTGCATACTGTGTGATCCTAAGCAAGTCACTTAACTTTCTTGTGCTCTCAGGTTGCACCAGTAAACAAGCTTTCAGCTTAGTGTGTCTCTCCTGGTAAAAAAAAACAATTCCAAGAAGGCCCCTGGAGGAGGAGTGGAGGGGATGGACCGAGATGGCAGATGTTAGAAGATCAGTAAAGCAGCCAGGTAGAAGACTGTGTAGGGCCTTAAAGGTGAGTAAACTCACCTTAAAAAGGATCCTCCACCTGACAGGCAGCCAGTGCAGTTCACACAGTGCCGGAGTGCTATGACTGTATTTGGGCTGCCCAGTTAGCAGCCTAGCAGTTGTGTTCTGCACTAGCAGTAGCTGGTGCAGGATACCCCAAGAGACCCCGAAGTAGAGCGCATTACAATAATCAAGCCTTAATGTCATGAAGGTATGCAGTAAGGTGGGGAGGTCCTTGGGTGGAACCAGAGGTTTGATCCTGGTGATATTCCTCAGATGATAAAAACTAGCACAGACAACGGACAACACCCGAGATTCAAATGTCAATCCCTTGTTGAGAATAACACCAATACAGAAGGCCTTTAATGGTCTAGTCCCCAGGAAAAATCCTGTTGCCGCACCAGAGGCCATCCTATCATGCCCTCTGTTTGACTCCACTACCAGCACCTCCATCTTATCGGGGATCAGTCGCAACCAGCTGGAGGCCATCCAGTCATTGATCTTGGCAAGGCATTTACAGTATTTAATACATCCACTGTGTTGGGTGTCCCAGGGGAAAAGGAGAGGTACAGCAGAGTGTCATTCACATAGCAATGAAAACCCAAGCTGTACTTCCTAATGAACACACCCAGGGGCAGCATATACATAATGAAAAACAAGATCGAGTCCTGAGGCACCCCTCAAAACAAGAGTCTTGGGGAGGAGGAGAAATTCCCCATCACCACCTGTTTTCTCCTCTTTGTGAGGTAGGACTTAAACCAGCATATGACTGTGCCAGTGAGTCCACAATAGTCTTTCAGGTGGTTGAGCAACACACACTGGTCCACCATGTCAAATACTGAGCAGAGATCAAGGAGAGAGAGCATTCCCCTCTCCTCAGTCATTTGCCCGGAGGAGATCATTAAGCACCTGAACGAAGTCTGTTTCTGTGCTATGGCTCTCATGAAACCCAGACTGGAGTGGCTCGTATAGATCAAAGGTCTCAAAGTGCTCCTCAAGCTGCTACACCACGAAAAGGAAGGTTGGAGATAGGATGGTAATTCACCTTGATGTTAGGTTCTAAAGATGTTTTCTTTAAAATGGGTCTCACCAGTGCCTCCTTCAAGACATCTGGGAAAACACCCTTCAACAAAGAACACCGGACAATCAAGGCAAATACCAAGCCAATGGAGTCAGCACATCCCATTAAGAAATGTGTCAGCACCGGGTCCAGTTTGCAATATGTTTGCTTCAACTTGGGAAGCAACCTCAATGACCTTAACCACCTCCACCAGCTGAAATTCACCCCAATCTGGTGGAGTGCCCAATCAGGCAGAGTGATCCCCTGATGCCCAAGTAGTAGTAGAGGAAGAGAGAAAACGTCATTACATGGAGTAATCTGCAAATTTCACCCTTTTCTTGGAGCGAAATGTGAAATTTCACCTGCAGAATGGCAAATTTTGACCTGCGAAATGAAGAAATTTTGTGTTACGTGGTGAAATGCCACCCACTGAAGGCAAAATTTGGCACCTTGGCGAAATTTTGCCAAGTGCAGAAAATCTCGTGGATTACTCTGTGCAGTGAAAATCGGCCACTTCGCCGGAGAAATTTAAATCTGCTGCATCTCTACGTCCAAGTCGATCACTATCAGCCATATTTTGGCTCACTGGTGAAATCCCCCACTGGATGGCAGACACTCTGCAAGAGAAGAATTGAGTGAACTCATTGCATAAATCATTAGTAAAGGATTTTTTTCTGATGTAGACAGACTGGATGTAATATTAGCTTGTCTACAGTCCAAGAAAGCACAGTTGGGCAAGTCTTCCTTGCAGTAATCTCCCCTGGACAGGAACTCTGCCTTCTTATGGTTGATTGCCCCCAGTACTAACCATAGTGGGAAAGCAGGGTCAGCTTATCTGCCTCCAGCACAGTCTTCTGCAAGCAGCATTCTAACCTCTGACCCAAAGTCTTCATAGCCTGAAGTCCTCCGTCAAACCAAGGAGACCTCATGTGAGAAGATTTAGGTTGTACATGGACTGGTGCAAGGAAATCGAGTGTGTCACATATTGCCTTGTTATAGGCAGCAAGCACCTCGCTCAATCCCCCTGCACATGTGTTTCCCACACTAGATAGGTCGACTACTGCCAAGAATCCATCTGGGGGTTAAACCTCTCAAAGGGTGTTAGCCCACCATCTCTGCAGGGGGAGGTTTCTGGGAGGGGGGTCATGAATGAAAACTACAATGATCAGACCAAGAGACCAGATCAGTCTTGAGGATGTTAATTTCAAGCCCCAGTGAGAACACCAGGTCCAAAATGTGGCCATCCCGATGGATCACAGAAGAAACTTCTTACAAGAGGCCCAGAGATGTTAATGTCTGGAGGAGGTTGCAACCTACCCTTACCAAATGTGTTGCAATGGCAACACTGTGTTTTATCAATGGCAATACCTGGGTATGTCTGAAATTGTGCAATGGTACTACCCAGTGGTAGTCTGGCAGTACAATGGGGTCAACCCAGTCAGGTTTCTGGCCTCAGTGGTAGTGCCATGGCACAGTGGCATCCCTATGGCAATTTTGGCAGGTTGCCTGGAATGGTAAATGGGTAATGGTACCACAGTGGTATTACGCAATTTTGAGTCCACTTTCATGTGGGTCTCTAGATTGCCCTAGAAGTTCCCAATGATAATGCAATGGTAGTATGACAATGTTTTCTATATACCACCAAGACTTATTTGGTACCACCATGGTATCAGTATTTTGTAATGTCACCACACGGGTATTACGTTAGAGAAGCAGATTGGTGCACATATAAATCCCAAGCTTATTTGGTATCACTGTGGTATCAGTGCATCTAGAAATTTGATACCACTGTGTTACCAACATGGTACATATCAAAATCAAAAAGTTTGAAAGAAATACAAAATGAAACATACACTGATAAAGAAATGCATTATGAGCTGCACATTATATGCAAATTACAATAACAACTCTCAGTTAAGTTCCCAAATTGAATGGGATATCACTGCTTCATTGAAATCCATTAAAATTCTATTAAATTCCATTTTCTTCATGCAGTCCCATTACATTTCACCATTACATTTTGTATCACCCTTTTGAATGGCCAGCTTTTATTCCCATTACATTTAAATTAATTGTTGTTTCATGGGCACAAACCATTAATTTACTCACCCATGCCTTAAATTAACCACTACAGGTATCCTTTAAGTATTTATTGTGTGTGGTATGCCCCTTAAATTTTGTATCAGGCTATTTTAATGGCATGTTTAATAACCATTGAAACTGAGCAATGAACTTTTCATTGCCATGAAAATGATGGTCACGTAGCGCTAATCCATTAATTGCCATTATAACTGTCCAAATGAGCTTTTTATGACCATGAAAATAACAGTCATCTTGTGGCAATACATTAATGGCAATTAGGGATAGTTTTATTTACTATCAGCAATATTTTTCCCTAAGAACTATGGGTCCTCTTTGACTCCTGTGTAACCTTTTGTTTTACAGGTACTTTCCATCCACTCTCTAGAATCAGCATCTCCAAAGAGGTTCCCTCACTTGGACCATAAAGTACCCATGAATAAGTTACATGATTGGGGATGGGGAGTTTGATCCATAATCGAATCTGCATCCATCACAACGGGAGTCCAGATGGTTGTTGCCATGATGCTATATTGTAATGAGGGACAGTTAAGAGGTATAGGATCAGTCTGTCTAGATCTGGTCCCCTATAGCTGGACCCCCACCGCTGAAGACTAACTTTTTGCTACAGCATGTTGGCAACACCGTTTACAGTGAGGGACACAACAATGCTGAGGGATAAAATGAGGGACATGTCACTAAGGGACTGTTGAGAGGTATGATACAGTCCCTTTCCCATGTGTAGCTACCCTGCACTATGATGCCAGAGATTTTACAAACTGACACAGGCATCGATACTAACTTTTTTAGCCACTAGCCATCAGGGCTAGTGATTAAAAAATCCGCTGACCCAACAGGGAGTTTCACTAGCCCTGCACAAAATGACCAGAAAAAGCTCCATTGAAATAATTGGTCCCATCGAAATGTATATAGGACCATTCATTTCAATTGCATTTTGTTCTCAATATTTGCATAGCAACAGTGAACAGTCCCAGTTCAGACCAGATACCAGGCCAATGGGAAAGGAAATCAGTGTGGGATGTGACTTCCTGCCGGAAGCTCATAAAGAGGACCGTTACTTTTGTACACAGATGCGGAAACAGCAGTCATCAAAATGAGGGGAGCTGACAGCCTCTTGTTTTAGAGGTAGTTTAATTTCTGAGTATGTTTTATTGGGCAGCAAAGGCAGGCGTGTAATATCCCCAAAGACTGGGTCACCGGTAAGCTCTGTTGATGCCAACAAGCCCCAGTAAGGTGACCACAGGTGCCCATATAGTCTAGGTTGCAAGGGGAGGGGCGAACATAGTGGCCAGAGCCATATAAAAATAAAGTGCTTGTCTGTAGTTGAAAAGTTTTTAGTTCTTATTGCAGCCTGCACAGTAAAGGTGGCACTAGCCAGTGTCACACCTAAGGTCCAGCTTGCACTGGACAGCTGGTTGTTATGGATTCAGCATCCTGGATGCCATGGAGGATACTGAGAGTGGCCAATAATGGCCACTGGGGGAGTTTGAGTTGACTGCGAAGGCAGACAGTCAGGGGAGTTCAGGTGCCCCGAAGAAAAACAAATACATGAAGGAAGTACAGCAGAATAAAGAGGGAACACAGGGAAGTTAATTCAGAGCAAAAGGCAGTACCTGCAGTCCTCCTCTCATCCCTATGTCAATCTCCGTGGTCCCAGCAGTGTCAGTGGTCCAGTAGTTGTGGCGGTCCCCAGGATCAGCAGTTGGCAGCTGTAACGTGGGTTCTGTTTAGTCCCATTTGTGTTTTTTTTTTGTAAAGAAAAAGTAAATGGCAGTTCCTTGGCAGTGGCCTCCACAAACAGGAAAGCATCATTAGATGAACGAGCATCAGGAGGAGCCAGCTACCCATCAAGGGAAGACCTCCCACCGGCCTGCAGCCATCAGGGCATCCAGCATACTCTTAACCCACCTCCTGTCTCAACTTCTCCCCAGTTTGGGGCGGTGAGTCAGTGACAGTGTCATAAAACAGGCACTGTCCGCCTGAACTAATACTGAAATAAAAAATAATGATGTTTCTTTTCACGCAGTGAGCACAATAAAGGATGGCCGTGGATGTTAGTGTGGTCAGGGCAAGGCCCTGGAGCATGAACTGCCAAGGGTGGATCTATTCAAATGTATTTAAAATCGGCCCAGGATGGGAGCATACAGTGAGATGGTGGCCTTATTCAAAGTTACCTAACTTTATTTAACTCACACTCCTAAATGGAGCACAGGGGTGGGCAGCATTCAAATTAAGTAGTTATCAGAGGTGGAGCAGAGGGCATGCATGCCATGAATTAGATAGTAAACGGGGTGCTGAGGAGCAAGGGTACAGTAAAGCCCCGTTACAGCCAAGCTAGCCAGTTGGGCTAGTGAATAACTGATAGCTGTCCCAAAGGTTTATTTTATTCAGAAATAAGGTCCGGGGAGCTAGTTGTGGGAAGTAAGGCCCAGATTATAAAGTCAGAGTGCCCCAGGGTGAAACAGGTGACTATAGTAGCCAAGTTGCCTCCAGTAGCCAGGCTAATGCTATAGGAATCTCTAGATCTGTTACTCAGGTCACTAGTCCTTTGCTGGGGCTGTGTCAACTATGCTGCTGTGGTGGCTAACAGGCTAGCATTGTGGCAACTATGCTGCTCGTGTGGATAACTGCCTGGTCCACTCCCTTTCCCTTGCTCCTGACTAAAACTGATAACCAAGTGCACTTTAAATCAGTAATTTCTACTATTTTACAATACTAGCTTGGCTACTGTTTGCCACTTGGCTATAGCCACCTTTATCACCCTGGACACACTCACTTTACACTTTGGGTTTTACTTAACCTAACTGGCCATTGGTGCTTATTTCTGAATACATTCATTTTGTTTATTTACTAAAAAGTTTCACCAGTAAAGGCACACTGAACAAACAAGTTTGAAAAACTCACTGTTCCAAGATCCATAGCGGCTGTGAACTTTTGCGTGCGTGCACAAGACAGTCTGACTCACCACAGGATGGTAAAGAGAGTGGGAAAGAAATTGAAGCAGCCTGCTGCAGCTGCTGTGATCGGAGTCAAGCTGCCTTGCCTGCCTTCGAGTCTGTAAGTGAGTCGCTCGCTGTATTCATGTTTTTCATCGGTCCATCCATGACTCCAGACCACAACCCAACCTGATCCAGTACCAACAAGAGGGACTAAAATAAATTTGAGGAGTTGCACTTCCAGCTGCTGGGGACTGGCTTGCCTTACAGAAGCCTCTTAAGACTTGGCTTGAG
Source organism: Neoceratodus forsteri (assembly GCA_016271365.2). Taxonomy (NCBI): domain Eukaryota; kingdom Metazoa; phylum Chordata; order Ceratodontiformes; family Ceratodontidae; genus Neoceratodus; species Neoceratodus forsteri. The sequence continues at coordinate 127,064,999 of CM057455.1, forward strand.
GTTGATTTTTGATTGGACAATCGTTGGGGGCCTGGGGGAGTCAGTAGGACAGTGGTGGTGAGGTCTGTGGATGCCAGTGTTGTTGGAGCGGGAGTCCGACTCAGCATGATCTAGAGGCACGGAATAAAGCAGAGAGGATGGAGCAGGAGCTGGAGGACTAATCGAGGCCTGCTTGGGGATGAGAAGTCCCTGCTGACTTGCTGGAGGTTGCACTGCTGCGAATGCTAAGACACTAAAACTGCTGTGTCAAACTGTAATGCTCTTTAAAGTACAATTTATTTTTTTATATTACTGAATCATAAATGAAGATTAGCCAGACAAGGATTTAAATTAGCCAATTAAGGCTGGGTACATTACCATGCATTTCAGTTCTACTAAGCAAGGAGACAGATGAAACAATCGGAAACACCAATTAATTTTAGAGAAGGTCAGCAATCATAAAATGTTGGTTTTTACCTAGAAATATGATGCATAAAAAAATTGGCAGTGTCCCTTTAAAAGTTTTACTTACCCTAACTGGCCATTGGTGCTTGTTTCTGAATACATTTATTTCTTTTGTTTATTTACTAAAAAGTTTCACCAGGAAAGGCACACCGAACAAACAGTTTAAAAAACTCACTGTTCCAAGATCCTTAGCGGCTGTGAACTTTTGCACGAGTGGTAATGAGAGGATATATTTCTTCACAGAGAGGGTTGTAAATGCATGGAACAGCCTTCCAGAGGAGGTCATAGAGTCAAAAACAGTGAGGGAATTCAAGAATGCATGGGACAGACATAAGGCAATTCTAGTGGGGTAGGAGGAAGTAGGCTGTTGGTTAACTAGGATCTGCACCTTATCCTCTAGGTAGGGAAATTGGCAGACTAGGTGGGCCAAGCAGTCCTTATCTGCCGTCAAATTCAAATTCTATGTTTCTAAGTCTATACTGAACATATCAGTGAACTAATTCCCCCGAATCACTTCCTGTCCCTGCCCAGCCTGAGGAATTACTGGAGCACTGACTGCCCTTACCCAAGCCGACTGCTATTTTAACAGTATATTAGCATGCAGATTATTCTGCAAAAATAGAGTTCCTTAGCAGTATTTTAGCAGTCAATCAGTTTAGCATTCAGTTTAGTGCAGTCATTCTGAGCTGTTTCTAATGTTAAATACTGCAAACCATGTTTACTGTTATTAATAGTCATTAGCGAGCTGACCTGGTGGTGCTGAGGGCTGAGGCGCTGGACACCTTACCTCATACCACACCAGCGACCCGTGTTCAGGAACAAGCACAAGCTGCCAGGGGGTCAGCCGGGGAGAAGAAGGATGAAGCGCCCAGCGGCTGCTCTCTTTCTCCAGGGGGGGGGATCATCTACATGCTCACGACACAATATCACCATCTGGGGGAGCCTGGGTGGAAGGTGCAGTAGTTGGGGGAAGCAGTAAGGGCATTGGGCAGATGTCAGCAGAGGGGCAGAGCAGGAGGTATGTCTCAGCGTGCCTCCTAGCTCATTGGCCCTCATTGCATGCCAACATCTGGGGATGAACAAGGGGAAAAAAAACACCTCGGTCTCTCCTAGGCGATGACACCTCACTACACATCTTTGGCTCATCGAGGCAGACTCCACTGTACCGGCCCAACGTCACAGTATGTATGGCTCTGGAGAGGTAAGAATGGGGGGTTTCTCATCACCCTACCTGGGGGGGGGGGTTACCAGGCACTTAGGTTAGTGGAACTGTGTATTCTAGGGGCAACCATGATGAGGGTGGATCATGCAAGATAGGCTGTCTAAGAGAGTGGAAAGAGGAGGCAGTAGGGCTCATAAATACAAGATTAAAAACAAAGTCATTAGCAATCATGAGCAGTATAAAGATTCCACAGAATAACCCATACAGAACTGCAGTCGCCAGCACTTTTTGAGTGCTAGGTGTTGAGCACTTAAACTAAACCAGCACTCAACAAAAGCTCAACTTGTGCAGCTGAATGATTTCTGAGTATTTAAATTAGTAACCGAGTACTGGTTCATGATTTTAGTTTCAGAATATGTTAATTAGAGATGCATTTGAGCACAGATTGCGATCTTAAACCTTCAGAAAGCACTCAACAAAAACTCAACTTGCCAGATTGCAGGCTCATATAGTACCCATCCTCCAACAACTACAGCTGTATACTGATTCCACTTAGCCTTGGCTCTTTGTACCTGAAGACCCACCAAGCCAATTCATGGAATCTGGTTTGCCCCATCCCCAGCTGCAGGCTTCCAGACCTATCCCCAAGCCCATGCTGGGACTCCATACACTGCCCACTACAAGTGGGGGTCAGTGTGATCACTTCCGGCTCTTAACAGTTACAAGAAGTTGGCCCATCATTCATCAGTGTTCATCAAATGCAAAATAACACTGCTGTGTTGCAGGACAGTAATTACCTTTATTGAATTCATTGTATATCATACACTCTCATGGCTCATACTTCACAGATGCCCTATGCATTTTTTCAAGGTGTGATGTCAAGAATGCAGAACCCTCTATTTATAGTGCTTAATGGTAAGACATTTAAGGGGGCAATGCAATTCCCCACTAAGATGCTTGTATACAGTAACTAATGTGTGTATGTGAGTGTGTGTGTGTGTGTGTGTGTGTGTATGTATATTTTTCAATCATATTAAGGGGCTGGACCAGTGGAGCTGAAGAATTGAGGTGCTGGATGCCACATGTCACTCTACGTTGATGACCTGAGTTTGGAAGTGGATTCCAGTTGCTGGGGCCAGCTTGGAAGAGGGAGATACTGAGCTTGGGACTGCTCTCCCTTTCCACGGAGGGAGAGCTTGTATGCCCCAACCTCTGACTAGTACTAGCACAGGCTAGGGTGGCACAGAAGAGGTACAGTAGGCTGGTGATGCTTGCATGCCTCTACATGCATGCCTCACATTGGCTGCAGAAGGGATGGGAGAAAACTGGAAAATGGAAGCAGGAACTTCAGTGAAGCCCTGCATGTTTGTCTGTGGACCCATACTGCCACCCTAACCATGGTCTGAACTAGACTGTCTCAGGTAGGGGGTTGGGGTATGGCCCTTCCTCCCTCCCTTGGCCCTGCCATCAGGGAATCTGTGGTGGCACCCCTCCATGAGGTGGCCCTGGGTCACACAAGCACTGATCTGTAGGGAAAGGAACAGTGCTGAGAAGCCCTCAAAACATCCCACTCAGTAGAAAAAAACACAAAATGTGCAAAATGTAATGAGCTGCAAAGTGCTTTTTTTTGCCATCGTCTGGTCACCATCTGCATAGTGAAAGTGGCTCAGTAGGTAGCACACTCGCCTCTGAGGCCGGGAGATCAGAGGGCTGTGTGTTCAGTTCCCACATCTGGCACTTGGGTTAATATCCCAGTACTGACACTGTAGTGCAGCATGAGAGGGGTGCTGCACTTCTGAGGTGCCGTCTTTCGGATGAGACGTTAAACTGAGGTCCCATCTGCCTGGATTGGTAGTAGTTCAGGTGGATGTCAAAGATCCCATGGCACTTATCGAAAAGAGTAGGGGAAGTTTTTATTAAAACAAAAAAAAAAACTCTTTTTCCAAAACAAAAACAAATCACACAGTCATTATGATATCCGTATTATCTACCCAATTCTAGTAACATTTTTCCATAGCTCTCTTGCTTTCCCTTCTCCCCATAATTTACATTCATCTTGAAAAATGTTATCTACTTCATCTTGAAACTTAAAAAAAAATCCTGTACAGTCAAATCCTTATTCTGCAAAAATCTTGAGCATCTGTTTTGCAATACAGACCATTTCAAAACTGCCAAAATAACATAGACTGTATTTTTATTAACTTTTCCCATTCTTTAGTTAACTGACCATAGATCAAAATCTCGTATGTCATATTTTTAAAAGCTTGCATCCCCCAATAATTGGCTACCATACCGCAAAAAGGTTTAATAAAATCACAATCAAAAAATAAATGCTGCATACTTTCCTCTTTCGGCCCTCAATCTCTTTCACTACATATTCTTTCCTCCATTTTTTTATATTTATGGTTACCTCTCACGTTTAACTTCCCATGACTACACATCCATACTACATCTTTCATTTTTCCTGGAATTCTTTTTTCTAATGTAACAGCTAAAATTTCCTGCGCTTTTATTCCTTTTTCTAACTTAAAAACTTGTTTTTCCCAGAAATTCCTCTCCATAATTTCTTTATACATCCGTTTTCTGTTACCCCTAATTAGAGCATCCATGTTACCCCCACTGGGTTAAATACTTCCTTCCAATTTCCATATATATTGGCCACACTTTACCTCCTACTATATTCCCTTTCTTCCCAATACATTTAATGAAAGGTACATTCCATTGCTGTGTTAACCAAGACCAAGCTTTGTTCTCACCTTTTACTAATGGTACAATATTTGAAAACACAAAAATATTAATATAAAAACAATGGGATTTATCATGTTTAAACCCTATCTTTTATGGTTCTATATACGTTACCCCCCTTTTAATAGGATTTAACTTGCTACCCCAGAATAACTGAAAAAAAAGACTTTGAATTTTGGATTGCATTTGAAATGGTACTGGGAAAATGTATGCTAAAAATAAAAATATTGGGACAATAAACGTTTTTAATAAGTAAATTATCTTCTCTCGTGCCATACTCAATTGTTTCCATTTATGTACTTTTATTTGGACTATTTGATACTTTTCTTCCCAGTTTTGTTGTATTGCATCATCCACTCCAAATCTTATTCCCAGCACCTTAATGCTTCCTTCTGCTTTCTCCAAATCTCTTCTTTTCTTTTTGTCCACTGCCCCCAACAGATAGATTCTACTTTTCCCTTTATTTATCTTAATCCCTGTATACTGGCTATACTTCTCTACTGTCTCTAATAACTTATCCCCGAACTCTGACCTTTTACTAAAACTAAGCAATCATCTGCATAAGCGCTTGTTTTATTCAGTTCCCTATTTTGCCATACAATACTTTTAATCTCATTCTCCACCTCTATTCTCCTCAGAAGTGGGTCTAGACAAAATACATATAGTAGGGGACTTAATGGGCACCCCTGCTGAACCCCATTCCTTATATACATTGAAGTCCCTAGATGGCCATTAACCATAGGACAAATTTGTGCTTCCTTATATATTGCTTTTATTAAACTAATTAATTATGTTGGAATTTTAAACTTTTCTAAGGTATCCCATACATACTGATGCTTTACAACATCACATGCCATTTCTTGATCCAAGGCATACAAATACCCTTGCAAAGAATCCTCCTGTCCTTTATTTATGACTTCTCTAATATAAATTACATTTTGTTCTATGCTCTGTCCAGGAATAGCACACATTTGAGACTGCGTTATCAATTTCTCTGAAAAAGTCCTTAACCTATTATTTATTACCTTGGCTAAAAGTTTGTAATCTGAAGTCAATAAACTAATGGGCCTCCAATTTTTAAGTTGTGTTTTTTCTCCTTTTTTATGCAAAAAAATGTTATTCCTTTTTTCATGCTTTCTGCCAAATTGTCTCCATTCATTATACCATTGTATACTCTTGTTAAAATTGGAGCTATTTGTTTATCCAAAATTTTATAGAACATATTAGGAATCCCATCCACCCCAGGTGCTGTGTTATTTGACAAATATTTTATTGCCTCTTTCACTTCTTTCATACTAACATACTGACATACTAAAATGCCAGCAGAATAGGCCTAACAGTCTTTCAAGTCTGCTCGATTGGTCAGCCCTCACCCTGGGTGCTGACCTTGCTGTCCCCCTCACCTCCTCTGGCTTCTGCCTTCCCAGTTCTGGATATTCTTGCTGCATTGGATTTTGCTTCCAGGACCCTTCCCCTGTACCTGTCCCAGCCCCTCTTGAACCCCTCCACCATCTCTGCCTCCACCAGCCCCCTAGGCTGTGCATTCCATGGCTCCACCACCCTCTCAGTGAAGTAGCACCTCCTCCTTTCTCCCCTGAATCTTCCCCCCTCCAGCTTCCACCCATGCCCTCTAGTGGCCCCCTCCTCCTTCCTTCGAAGCACCAAGACTGTTCCTCCCCTATTTACCCTCTTCATGTACTTGAAGACCTCTATCATGTCCCCCGGTCTTCTCTTCCAATGTGTACATATTTAGCTCTTGAGCCTCTCCTCATAGGTCCTGTCCCCAAGCCCCAAATCATTTTGGTTGCCCTCCTCTGGACCCTCTCCAGGAGTTTAATGTCCCTCTTTAAGTGTGGCTCCAAAACTGCACGTACTCAAGTGTGGCCTCACCAAGCAGTTATACAGAGGAGTATCATTACCTCCTTCTGGAGGTGATCCCCTAGCGATGCACCCCAGCATTCTGTTGGCCTTGGCTGCTGCCCTCCTACAAGTCTCTGAGTTGTTCATCTTGACATCCACCACCACCCCAGGTCCCTCTTAGCCATCAAGACTTGTAGCATTTCCCCAGGGTGTACACTTGGCCTGGGTTTCTGGCCCCCAGGTGGAGTACCTTGCATTTCCCTGCATTGAACCTCAATTTCCACTTTCTAGACCATCTTTCCAGAGCCTCCAGGTCCTCCTGTAGGGCCACCCTCCCCTCCTCCCCATCCACCATCACCCCCAGTTTTGAGTCATCCACAAAAAGACTCATCTCACTCCTGATTCCTGTCCTTATGTCAGAGACATAGGCATTGAACAGGAACAATTCCATCCTGTAATTTGTGCATAACTCGATTTTCTATTCTTTCTTTATTACTATCATAAGGATTTGTATCATATTTTGTTCCCTGGGTACCACTTTTTTGTTCCATAATTAAAGACGTGACCCTATTATATTGGTATTCTTTCATTTTAGCCTTAATTTCTTCAATTTGTTTAGATTCATCCACCTTATCTTTAACCTGCCTTGTCATAAATTTATATAATCTAGCCCTTAATTTTAAATACTTCCCATAATTTGTTGCCTCTACTTTCTGTCCTTCTTCGATCATATATTGTTTGATTTCATTTTTAGTATCTTCCCACCATTCTGTTCCACTATCATATAATTCCATAACTGTTAACTTATCTTCCAGCATTATTTTAATCTTTTCTATACAGGTATCTTCTTGTAGCTTAGCTGTATTCATCCTCCAATAATCTTTTCCTATTCTCATCCTATTCCCCAAGTTAATTTCAACTTCTACTGCCATATGATCTGATGTCTCAGTCGGTATACTCCTAATATCAACTACCTCCACTTTTTTTGTACCATCTAGAAAGCTATACGAGTAGAATGTGAACCCTTAAAATATGTGTGTTTTCCTTTTTTCCCTTTTAACTTATATCCATCCTCCATCCCAGCTTTATCTAACATTCTTTTCAAGTGAGTCATATCACAAACATTTTTTGATATTGCTCTCCCCCAATCTGCTCTAGATAACCCACAGTTAAAGTACCCCCCCACACCACAAGTTCTGAAGTATTCAAATAAGCCTCTATTTGATCTATTAGCATAATCCTTTCTTTTTTCCTTTGTGGATTATAAATTACAATAATTCTTACAGAATTCTTTTTTAAGACAACATCAATAATCACAGCTCTTCCGGGTACCAAATCTATTACTTTTAAAATTTGAACATCATGAGAAGAGAAAGCTACCCCTACCCCTGTACACATATCTATCCCAAAGAACCATAAGGATGGTCCCCATGTCCAGTCTTTCTGAGTTTGTTGAATTTCATCTATAGCGTGTAACCTTGTGTCTTAGAATACATATAAGTAACTTTTCAAGTCATATAGTATTTTAAAATTTACCAGCCTCTTCCTTCTATTTTTAATACTATTTGTATTATGAGTGATGCATTTTAAGCTTCCCATTTTGTTTTCCCCTCACTTTTACCCTGTCTCTTTAGACATTTTCCTTTTCTTTGACACCTGCGTGTCTGTTGTATCTCCATCTTCCTCCCCTCCACCTTCAGAAAGATCTGTGTTGGACCGATCAGAGTCCTCCTCCATAGTGGACCATTCCTTGTCTTGTAATAAGGTATATTTATTTATTTATTAACTCTACAGCTTCACAATCTTTTTCCACTGAAATATTTGTTTTGCTGTACTCTTCTTTTTGTTTTTAGATCTTGTAACCAAAGTAAATCCAGTTTCTTTTTTTGTCTTCCCTTCCATTTTAAAAGTCCCTGTTTTTTCTTCTGATTCTTTTTGCTCTGGTATTACCAACTCTTTAGTCTGAGGTTCTACCTTTAATCCTTTTTCCGTGTCCTCTCTGATAATGGCTTCCCTTATTACCTTATCTTGCTTCTCTTTCTCTTTCTGCGCCACAGCCAGATAGACATCTTGATCTGCTCTTTCTCCAGTTTCTGGGCTTTTATGGGAAGCCCAAGAACACTTTGCAAAGGTGTGCCCTTCCTCTTCACACAAACTACATTTAACTTGGTTTGTGCATTCTGCCCCAAAATGCCCAACAACTCCACATAGGCCACACTTGACTTTACCACAGACATTACTTAAGTGACCTCACTCTTCACATTTGTAGCAGGCCCGCACTTGGCCTGCATAAAAAAAACAAGGCCTCTACCTTGGCCTAGAAAAAAACAGTTTGGCAAATGTTAAATTTCCCCATCTACTTGTTTAAGTGTTAGTTTAAATTTCCATCCACCTGTCCAAAGACTATTTTCTTCCAATATCGGTTCTGGCAGCCCATGCATTACACCCCTCTGCTTGATCCAGAAATTAATGTCGACCACATTGACACCTTCATTTTGAAATAACACAGTCACTATCTTAAAAGCAGGTTTTGATAAGGGAATAATTGAGAAATCCTTCCATAAGTCTGTATATTTCATTTGCTGATATAATTTCCAAAAGCGGTCCAACCCTCCTCCATGTTTAAAACTTATGTCAAATTCTGTACTTCCCGGTACATGAATAAGGGCATATATTTCATATGGATAAAACTTCATTTTATTCATTAAGAGTTCTTTCCCAATAAAAATTCTGGTAGGCACATCCTCAGAGGGCCTTCTAAATCTCAGGCATGCCGCGTTTCTTCTTTTAGCTTGCTGTGGTTTTATGTCTTTAGGAAATAATCTTTCTTTAGTATTCCCACCCCAGGGTTTCTCCTTATGGCCTTCTCCTTCCTCCTGCATTTTTTTATCTGTTAATATTGTTTTCTGCTCAAGATCCACAGAAGACTCTTCATTATTGCTATCAAGTCCATCAAAAATCATTTCTTTTGTTTTATCTGCCTCTGATGTTACATTTTTCTGTTTTTCGGCTTCATCTACTTTTTCCCCAAATTTACTTTCTACTTCCCTTGTGTCTTGTTTTTGTTTTTTTACTAATTCCTGATGTACTGGGCCTGTTTGGATCCCACCCAGACCCATCATCCTTCCTTTTCCAACCTGCTTGTAATAAGGCTTCTGTTACCCATTCAGGTGTGCCTGCAAAGTCTCTAAAAGTTCTCTCTTCTGAATCTGAAACCTCCTTTTTTTTCTCCTTTACTGTTTCCTCATGGGCCCTTTTTTCTGTGACTTCCTCAATATCTTCAAAATCTGTGTTTTCTTTATTTGTTTTAGCTCTTTCTTTACTTTCTGTCTTGCTTTCTACAATCCTTTTCAGGCCAAGCCGTTTCTGACTTACTTTAGCCTTTCCTTTCTGTGCTGACACTTTCACTTGTTTTTTCCCTGTCTCAGCAGGTGCAGCTTGCTTTGATACTGTCACACATCATTGCTTCTTAATTTAGCCTGATAGGAGTCTGGCCTATTTTCTTTGCTTTCCACAACAGCAATATCTGGCTCTATAAGACCTCCTGTTTCTTTACTCTTTTGCTGATTATTTACCAAAAATATTTTTTTTACTCATGCTTGCAACATCTCCTCGCTCCATCTCCACGGAAGAAGTTTTCTCTCTTAATTCCTTCTTTTTCCTTTCCAGCTCCTCCCTTCGATCTTCTTGATCCATAAAAGTGTCTGAACTCATTTTCAGGCCTCTAGTGGTATACAAGACAGGGGAGGAGGCCCTCTCCCTTGCCACATCAACACTTCCTCCTCCTCTGTTGTCTGGCTCCAAACTGTGCTCCTCCACTCTGCTGTCAGGAAGTCAAGCCTCCTGCTGGCAGAGTAGGGGAATTTCCCTGGTGTCCTGGCCAAATTTCCCTCATTCACTAAAAATACCACCAACAGCCTAATCTTGTTCAAGGTCGGTTGGCATTCATCTGTATCCCCCTTCCCCGAGTTGTGCCTTAAAATAGGCAGGATTTGTCTAGTGCACTTACCCAGTCAACAAAAACTAAATTAATAAATACATCTGTCCAACCGCGCCACCTAGCTCCCCCTCTCCAGGGATTTACCCACTCTACTGGAATGCATCTTTACTTACCCCCATGGTGGGGCTGTTGGCGAGGGACTTCTCATAGAAATATAGAAGTTGTCAGCAGAAAAGGACCTCTTGGCCCACCTAGAGTGGCCTAAAATGCCTTCCTACTGTGCTATTGCAGACCCTACTGTCTCCCCAGATGGATGCTGTTTCGTGATCCTGGGGAGGGGGAAGTGCCTAAGTTGGTTGCCTTTTCTGAATATGCTGATCCCCATGGAGGCCTGACATGCAATAACATAGTGGTGCAAAGAGCGTTGGATGTCTGACGCACCTCCCAAAGATCTCAAGCACCGGCTGTCAGACCCCCACTCTCCACCAGTGGCTGGTCAAAAGCCGGATGCTTCCCTCACCACTGTAGAGGAGAGCAGTCTATAAGCCATTCAATCCTCCTCTCCCCAGTTGGCCCTCCGGCATTCTGGACTCACTTCCAAACCCAGAATGTCAGGTCACAAGTGAAAGCTATACCGCTGCATTGGAAGGTCAGCAAAGTTAAACTGTAAAGTGCTCAGCTGTGAACTTCATTAATATCACCTGACAATATTGACAAAAACACAATAATAAAATAAGGCAAATAACACAAGGGAATTTTTGTAGCATTTTAAAGTGTGCTCCTCACACACTGTATTTTGCCATTTGTATGCATCAATATTAGGTTTTACTCACCGGTGTTCAAAAGTGAGCAGTACCCACTCTGAATATATCTTATCAGGAGCCCTGCATGGCACAGCACAATGCTGGTATCACATGTGACACAGTACAGTGTCTGCACTGCATTAGGCAAAGTGCTGTGTCAGCATCACCATGGCACAACATAGTGTTAAACAGTAATATGTCACATGGCAGTGTTGTGTCAGCATTGCCTGTGGCACAGTGATGTGAAAACAGTGCAAGTGCCACAGCTTACTGATGACAATGCACAGTGTGGTGTTGGCAGTGTAGGTAGCACCACACAGTATCTGCATGTCATCTAGCAAAACGCGATGCCTGCATAGAATGTGGCACCATGACTGACAGCAGTGCACATGGCACTGTGCGATGTTAGCAGTGCATATTGAACTGCAGAATGTCAGCCTTTCAACTGGCACATTGCTGTGTCAGTGCTGTCTGTGATGCACTGTGGTGCCTGCATTGCATGTGGCCTAATACAAGGCTGCCACTGCACGTGGCCCAGCAGTTACAGAGCACATCTTTTTTCAGTGCATGTGGCACAAGGAAGTGACAGCAGTTTTCATGGCACAGCAAAGTATCAGTAACACATGTTGCATAGTAACGTAACAGTACTGCACATGACACAGCATGGTACCAGCAGAGTATGTGCAGGGACAGTGCAGTGACACTGGTTGGGAGCACATGCGGTACAACCACAGCGAAATGCCATGTGTAGTGCCTGCCACCAGGGTGGGTTGTCTCAGGAGCCTGCCATCTGTGCCGAGTGAAATCAGAGGTGGGAATGGCCATTCCATATGCTGGGAGGAGTGGTTGCAGGTGAGATAAGCCTGAGATACGTGTGTCACTCAAGGATGGCTTCTACTCCCTTAAGCTGCCTGCATCTGTTCCCATGAGCTACTTTGCACAATTGCTGCACACATAGCATCCCTCAGTAAAAGCATAGTATGTGGGTCTGGATCCCCCCAAACAGCCTCTTCCCCACACCCAAGCAGCACCTCCTCCCAGTACACAGAGCTGAGCAGCACTTCTCTGCTGTGGATCTTCCACTCCCCAGAGAGGGAGTGGCAGCTGCAGGGGGTAGCTTGTCTGACGGAGAGGAGTTCCTGCTGTTGGGTGGGGCAGAATACAGTAGTGCCTCCAAGGAGCAGTGTCCAGGAGCCCTACCAAAAGAAACTTCTCTAACCAGGCATCTCAGACAGGGCATGATAGTGTGCTTGTAATCCCCTTTGGACCAATTTAGTTTGCCTGCAGGAGAGAAAAACATGTTTACTTTAGGCATATTCTGCCCAAACAAGTTGCCAGTAGCCTCAGTAGTCCCCACTAGCAACTACTGTGCCCAGTAAATTGTTTCACAGCTTGAGCATCACCTGTGGCAGATTGGTGATGGCCGTGACATTGCGGGTAACCATACAACAACATGTGTCCCTACACAGCAATCTGAACTGTAGGTGGCCATTGTGAGAAGCTGGAAGGGTGCAAAAGCTGGAGAAAATGCCTCAACTGGATGGCACTCAGCCCCCCTCACCCCAGGAGGAATACTGTTGTTTCCCTCTTAGATCTCATGCCCCCATTCCCATTTTCCTTTGTAGTCATACTAACATACTATTTGCCAGCAGATTAGGCCTTACGGTCTATCGAGTTTGCTCGAACCTTAGATCCTTAGTTGGGTGCCGCGGCCCTCCCATCCCTTGTGCTCCAGAAACCCCCCCCCGGGACAGGCCATCATCTGATACATCCATTTCCTGTGTCTGTCCCACCCTCTCTTGAAGCCCTCCACTGTGGATCTCTGAACCAGCTAGCCAGGCAGTGCATTCCAAGGGTCCACCACCCTCTCAGTGAAAAACCTCCTCCTCTTTCCCCCCTCACCCTTTCACCTTCCAACTTCAAACCATGCCCTCTGGTGATACCTCCCTGCTTTAGTCTAAAGATCCCTCAATGTTTACCCTATTTATTCCCTTGAGGTACTTGAGACCTCAATCCTATGCCCCCTGTCTCTCTCTCCTCCAATGAAAACAGGCAGAGCTCCTCAAGTCTGTCCTCAATGTCAAATCCCTAGCCCTCATATCATCTTAGTTGCCTCCTCTGTACCCTCTCCAGGAGCTGTATGTCCCTCTTCAAGTGTGGTCTCCAGTACTGTACACAGTACTCAAGGTGTGGTCTAACCAGTCCATTGTACAGCGGCAGAATCACTTCCCTTGCTCCTAGAGGTGATTCCCCTATGATGCATCCCAACATCCTGTTTGCCTTGTTAGCTGCTCTCCTGCACTGCTCAGGTTATTCATACATGCATCCACCATGACCCCTAGGTCTTTTTCCCCTATTGAGGCCTCCAGCGCCTCCCCTCCCAGGGTGTACCTGTGTTTAGGGTTACCCGACCAAGATGCAACACCTTGCACTTGGTGATATTGAAATTTAATTTCCATGTGTGAGCCCAGCTTTCCAGGGTGTCCAGGTCCCCTTGCAGGGCCAACCTCCCCTCTTCTCCCTCAACTACTGCTCCCATCTTGGAGTCATCTGTGAAGAGACTCATTTCACACCGTATACCCTTCCTGATGTCCGATATGTATGCATTAAACAGGATCAGACCCAGGACTGAGCCCTGAGGTACCCCACTACCAACCTCTTTAGGGTTCGAGAGCTCCCCACAGACCACTACTCTCTGGGTGAGTCCAGCTAGCCAGTTTTCAATCCATCTGACCATCAAAGGGCCTACTCCTAACCCCATCAGTTTCTCCACCAGACCATTGTGGGGACAGAGTCAAATGCCTTGCTGAAGTCCAAGAATAATACATCCACAGGCTTTCCCCTGTCCAGTTCTGATGTTACCCATTCATAGAACTCCACAAGATTGGTTTGACATGATCTACCTGGCACAAACCCATGTTGCCGACTATCCAGACCTCCCACCTCCTCCAAGTACACCCCAATCGTTCCTTTAGTATACTCTCCATTAATTTTCCCACCACCGAGGTCAAACTGATGGGTCTATAGTTACCTGGTACTTCCCTCGACCCCCCTTTATGGATTGGCACCACATGTGCCTCTCACCAATCCCTAGGTACTCTCCCTGTCTCAAGTGACCTGTTGAAGAGCTCCGCCAGGGTTGCAGCCAGTATGTCCACCAATTCCCATAGTACTCTCAGATGAATGCCATCCAGTCCAGGAGATTTGTCTTTCTTTAGGGCCTTGAGGGCTAACCACACCCTTTTGGCGGAGATAGCATCATCCGTCCCCTCCACCTTACTGGCCTTTTTATCCTTATGACACCCCTTGGGTACATCTCCCTCCCTCTTGCTCCATTTCTGTTGCTCCCCTGATCCCACTCACTGCCGCTTCTATCCCCTTCATGCCTTGCTTTGTAGATATCCCATCCCCCTCCCTAGTGAACACAGAGGCAAAGTACTCGTTAAATACCTCTGCCTGGTCCCTTGCCCCTTCCACCCACCCTCCTTCTAAACTCAATCTGCTGAGATTACCCTTAGTTTTTCTCCACTCCCCAATGTACCGGAAGAACCCCTTTTCCCCTCCATGTATCCCCTGTGCCAGCTGCTGCTCTTTACTGGACTTTGCTCCCCTCACCATATGGGTGACTTTTCTAGTTGCAAGATGGTACATTTCCTTATCCCTATCCCCTCTTGTTGTTTTATATTTTTTGTAGGGTGCCTTCTTTTCTCTGACTGCTACCTGTACCTCACTGAACCACCAGCATGGTTTATGTGACCTTGCTCCCTTACGTTTCAACTTAGCGCAGATCCTGACTGCCTCATGAAGTCCCCATTTTATGACCTCCCATCTCCTTTCCACACTTGTCATTGATGTAATCCCCTTCAAGTGATCCTTGAGAATATTTCCCATGCCCACAAAGTCTGCCCCCCTGAAGTCCACTGCCAGTGTCCTAGATCTCCCCCTCCCCATGCTTATTTGAAATCAGACAGTATTGTGGTCGCTCCCAGTCAGGGGGTCTTGTACAACCATGTCCCTTACCAGATCCCCATCTGCCAGAACCACAACCAGGACATGCCCCTCCCTTGTGGGCTCCATCACATGCTGTGTTAAGAACACATTCTGGAAGCCATCCAGCAGCCTCTGCTCCTTGGCCACCTTAGAGGATATGGTTCCCAGTTTGTACCTGGCATATTAAGGTCCCCCATCAACACCACTCCTTCCCTTTTGGTCCACACTGGGCAATGATGTTGTCCAGCAAACCATCCTCTAGAACATCCTCATCCCGGGGGCCTATATACACACCAGCTTGACCTTATCTCCTCTGAGGGGATCATAAATTGACCCATAAGGCCTCCCATGTTTCCCTCTGCCTCTTCTACCTAGCAATTTTCTATGTCATCTCTAATGAACATAGCCACTCCACCCCTCTGCCCTCCTTTCTATCCTTCCTAAGCATAGAGTGCCCCCACACGTTTAGATCCCAGTCATGGTTTTGTTGGCCCATGTCTCTGTGACCACCGCCATCATCCACCCCTCAAACAGCATGGCCTGGAACTCTGGCAACTTTGTCCCAAGCTCCTGGCATTTACTAACACCGACCCCCACCCTTATCCCTGATCCTCTTTGTCGAACCCCACCCAGATTCCTTATACTTCCATCCTCCTCTCCTCCTGAAACTCCAGCCCACCCCAGTCTGTTCCCCCTCCCCTTGAGGCTTGAGGCTACTCCCTCATCTGGAGAGGGCTTCTGATCAGCCCTCCCTTATCCCTTCCCCTCACAAGTTTAAACCCCACCTTTCTTGAATGTAGTCAGCCATCCCTGTGTAAGAGACTTCCCTTCCCTACTGGGAGCAAGATGAAGCCTGTCCTTGGCATATAGTCCCTTATCCTCCCAAACTCCATTCCAGTTCCCTAACACCCCAACCCACTATCTTCACCCCACTTCCTGAGCCAGTCATTAACCTCCGTGAGCTTCATTTTTTCTCCACTGAGGCCTTTGGTACTGGCAATATCTCTGAAAAGGAAATGTTGCATCCATTATCCATTATCCATTATCAGTAGAGAGGCAGAGCTGAATCAGGTGTGGAGTCAATGCTTTGGCTTCTCAGAAGGAACTAGAAGGGGGACAGGATCAGATCTACAGTACAGTAGCTTCTTGTTTTACATTGTTTTTCATGGATTCTACTTGGTAGAATGTTATTTCTTTTCTTTCTTACTACTAAGGGGCTAGCTGGGTATTGTTTGGGGCTGTTGGAATTTTGAAACCTGTTTTGGTAGCTATAAGTGGGCTTATTTGTTTGGTTCACTGTGTGGCAGGGTGCATTTGTAGAGGCCTATTTCTTCTGTTTTAAAACATAATTGGTGTAATTTAACTGGGTCTGTTTCTTGAATTGAGACCTATATCTTCTAATTCCATGCCTATTTTGATGTGTTGTTGGTGAAGTTGTAAGTTGAGTCATGTTTCTTTGGGTAGCAACCTATTTTGGGGGCTTTGAGTAGAATAAAGATTCATTGTTGCTGGCTTCACTAGCTGCAAAGTTAAGTGCACAGTGGGGAAGGGTGCTAATGGTCTGACCAGAGGCCTCGGCTACCTGATTGTTTCTGGAAGACTTGGGCTGGTCCCACCCAAACCCCTCACTCCACCCACCCCATGTCCATTATTTCCTTTATACTAGGGGTTCTGACGTCACTTCCTCAAACAGGCAAAGGATATGCACCTGTCATAGCAAAAGCAGACATCCAGGAAAGGAACAGCAGCAAGTGAAGAGGTGACTGCCATCTCAGTGGAAGGGAAGTAACTGCAAATCAAGGAGCTTTCATTATTACTTCTTCACATTGATATTGCATTGGTGAAAGGAGGAGTAGGAGTTTGAAGAAGGTTGTGCAATGGCTACTTAAAGTCTCTTTTTGAGTGTGGATAGGAAGGATAGGAATATAAAAAGCAGTTGCTCAATCTATCTAAATGTATACAACAAAGGGGGTAAGGGAAATAAAGAAAATAATGTTTTGCACTGATAGAGGAGGAGAGGGGAGACTTGGGGGAGTGTTTGGTATCCTGCATCTGGAAGGGTGGGGGGGTCGCTGGTGGGCAACGACAGCAATGGGTAGGGTGGTAGGCTGCAACAACTGTGGTGCATCAGTCTTTCTAAACATTGCTTGGAGTGTGGGAGGATGTTTAGTGTGCAACCACACAGAGAAACTTAGAAAGGAGATTGAGGGTCTGCAGGAGGAACTAAGACAGGCAAGACAGATTGGGGGTGGGTTTAGCTCAATACTGGAGTGAGGAAGAAGGGGAGATGAGGGAGGGCGATTTAAGCCAACAGTGGTGAGGAGAGGGTCAGAAGAAGGGAAGCAGAGACAAAGGGGCCCAGGCCAGGAAGAACGATTGCCGGAGAAACCAGGTCAGGAAACAAAAGACAAATGGAGGGAGGAGATAGGGCCTTGTGAGGGGAGGTGAAGAAGTGGCAAAAGTCATGGAGTGGAAAGGAGAGAACAGGTTACTATGAAGAGAGAGGGAGCGGGCATTTGTGAAGGGTCTTCAGAAAACAGCTGTGCACTGCTAGAGAAGAAGAAAGTGGAGGAGGGAAATTATGAAATTAGAGGAGTAATTGATAAATGCCTGGACCAAACTGGAGCGGGGGGAAGTTCTGCTGGTAGAATTGCAACAGGGGTAAAAGTGGGAAATAATGTGCAGGAGGAAGAAGAGGCTGATGAAAGAGAGGAAGATGAATGAAGCAAACAGGGAGTAAGAGCGGTGGAATCTTAGTGCTGGGGACTCAATACTAAGAGGAGTTAGGTGGGGTAGCAAAGGGAGAGGCATAGTCGTGATTTGGGTGGAGGCCATGCCAGGAATGACAGTGGAAAAGGTGGGACAGTCTGTTCTGAAATATGCTAGAAGGGGTAGGGACAAGCCTCATTTAATTATACATCTTGGGACAAATGACCTGGCTGACAAGACAGTAGATATAGTCCAGAGGAGGTTTGAGAACTAGCACAATTATGTGAGGGCAGGAAGATCAGTAACTTTTCCGAGATACTTCCAGTGCCAAAGGCAAGCACAACAAGAAAGCTGAGAATAGAGGAATTTAACGGATGGCTAAGAACCTGGTGTTGTGCTAAAGGGTATGGGCTGTTGGGGAGGTGGGGAGGAACCTGGAGACAGTAGTCTCTATGCCAAGGACAGACTACACTTGAGTGAGGAGGGAAGAAAGTGTTGAAACAGAGGATGGAAGAGTATATAGAGGAAGTTGGGAATTTAAACTAGGAGTGGGGGGTGGCAGTTGGGGAAGAGATATGCAGAGACCACAGGTTGGGAAATCATATGAGCTTACCCCCCATAACAGTGACAAAGGACAAATGGCAAGTACTATTGGTGATGCTAGGAAAGGAGGGCAGGATGGGGGGAAGGGTGGAAGGTGGTTACCCTTAATGCTAGGAGCCATGGGAAAAAAACTGCAGAGTTACAGATTCTCATGGCAGAGGGAGAGGTGGACATTGCAGCCATCATGGAAACATGGGCCACCCAATATAATGACTGGGACCTGTCTGTACCAGGGTACAGGTTATTTCGTAGGGACAGGGTGATTGGGAAAGGAGGGGGAGTGGCACTATATGTGAAGGAAGGACTGAAGTGTGTAAGGGAGGAGAGGAGGGTAGTACTGAGTCAATTTGGTGCAAATCCAGGATTCCAAGAATAGGATTCTTAGAATGGGAGTGTACAGGCCACCATCTCAGATGGAGGAGTTAGACAGGAACTAGTGGGACAGATCAGGAGGACCTGCAAGAAGGGTAATGTGGTGATTGTGGGGGACTTCAACATGCCAGGAGTGGACTGGAGCACCCTAACAACCAGGAACAGAAGGGAGCAGGTACTGCTAGATGCCTTTCAGGACAGCTTCCTGCTGCAAATGGTCAGTGAACCAATCAGGTTAGGGAATACCCTTGACCTTGTGCTGGCAAATGGGGACTTTGTGAGAGAACTTACAGTGGGGGAACCGCTGTCAGGGAGTGACCACCACTCAGTATGGCTCACATTGGATATGGGCACGGGAGGAGTGGAATCTGGCATGAGAGTGCTGGACTTCAGGAGGGCCGACTTTGGGAGGATGGGGGAAGTGGTAAAAGGGTACCTGGCCAGAATTCAATCTAGTATGGACACTAACCAGAGGTGGGAGCTCATAAAGCTGGGGATAGTGGAGGCAACCAAAACCTGCTGCAAAGCCCAGAACAAGAAGGCTAGGGCTAAGAAACCAAGCTGGTTGAGCAAGGAGGTCATGGAAAAGGTAAGCAGGAAAAGAGCTACCTTTAGGAAGTACAAGAAAACAGGGAGGGGGAAAGACAGAGAGGAGTACTTGACAGAATCGAAGGAGGTGACAAGGGCAGTAAGGAGAGCCAAAGCATCTATGGAACTCAGGCTGGCACAAGGCATTAAGAAGGGGGAGAAGGACTTTCTTTAAGTACATCAGGGAGAAAGGGGCTGTAAGGACCACATAGTAAGATTAGGAAGGAGGGGATTGGGTGGAAGCAAGGGTGCGATAAGGCAGAAGCACTAAATGAGTACTTCTGCTTAGTATTTACTAAAGAAGAGGGTGACACCCAAGGTGGGAGAAATAGCAGAAGCAGGGGAAGTGGTGACAGATGGGAAATCATGGAGGGCAGAGTTCGAGAGGGTTTGAAGGCACTGAGGGTGGACAAGGCACCAGGCCCAGATGGCATCCACCCCAGGGTACTGAAGGAGCTGGCAGAGGTCCTTGCAGGACCTTTGGCAGACCTATTTAATGCCTCACTACATTCGGGCTGTGTACCTCAGGACTGGATGATGGCTCATGTGGTGCCCCTCCACAAGAGTGTCGCCAAGGATGAACCGGGAAACTACAGACCAGTGAGCCTCATATCCATCGTGGGTAAGCTAATAGAGCCTATCCTGAAGGAGAGGCTGGTGGCCCTCCTAGAGGCCAAAGGACTACAGGACAGCAGACAACATGGCTTCATACATGGCAGATCCTGCCAAACCAACCTGGTCGAGTTCTATGACTGGGTAACTAGGCAACTGGACAGGGGCCATGCAGTGGATGTCCTGTATCTGGACTTCAGTAAGGCATTCGACTCAGTGCCACATGGAAGCTGGGAAGGAAGTTAGTAAGCACAGGGCAGGTGCAAAGCTGGTGAGATGGGTAGGAAACTGGCTGCAGGGAAGAACAGAGGGTGGTGGTGGGTGGGGAGCTCTCACACCCAAGAGGCAGTGATGGCGGTGTCCCACAGGGCTCGGTGTTGGGACCAGTGTTGTTTGGGATATTCATTGCAGACATATCATGGGACATCAAGAGCATGACCAGTCTGTTTGCTGATGATACCAAGGTTGGCGCGGTGGTGGATGACCTAGGGGGATGGCAGGGGTTGCAGGATGATCTGGCAAAGCTTGAAACCTGGGCAGACACCTGGCAACTGGGCTTTAATGCCAAACAGTGCAAGGTGCTGCATTTGGGATGAAGAACCCAAGGAGGAGTTACCAGCTAGAAGGAGTGCAGCTAGCCCAGACAGAGGAGGAGAAGGATCTGGGTGTGCTCATTACAGGGTCAATGAACAACGCAGCACAATGTAGGAAGGCAGTTGCAAAGGCCAACAAAATGCTGGGCTGTATTGCAAGGGGTATATCCTCGAGGAGGGAGGAGGTGATTCTGCCACTGTGTAGGTCATTAGTTAGACCACACCTGGAGTACTGCGTGCAGTACTGGCGTCCGTATCTGAAGAAGGACATTAAGTTACTGGAGGGGGTGCAGCGCAGGGCGACAAAGATGATCAAGGGGCTGGGGGACCTATCATACGAGAGGAGGTTGAAGGAGTTGAACATGCACTCACTGGAGGAGAGGAGAGACAGGGATGACATGATTGAAACCTTTAAATACATGAAAGGAATAAACAAGATGGGAACAGAGGGGCTGTTCAAAGTAAGGGAGGGCCACCAGGGGCCATGATATGAGACTGGAGTGAATAAGGTTCAGGAGGGAGATGAGGAGACACTTTTTTACAGAGAGGGTGGTGGCTGGGTGGAATGCGTTACCTGCAGAAGTGGTATGCAGTAGAACAGTGGACTGCTTCAAACGAAGATGGGACAGGACAAGGGGGAGGGTTAATGAAGGGGAAGGGTGGAAGGGATGGGCAGCTGCAGAATAAGGGGTGCTAGCTGCACATTCAAGCAGACTAGATAGACCTCTAGGCCTTTATCTGCTGGCAAATTTCATATGTTCGTATTATCCTGACAGACTCTGGCAAGTTCTTGGAACCTTGCTTGGATTTCCAAAACGCTATTTCCCTCTAGATCATTAGTTCCCAAATGCATCAGGAAATCCGGTTTCCCTCCACAATCCCTAACCATTTCATACACCATGAACTTTGCTCTGTACACCGTCAGCCCAGAGATACTCACTACCTTCACCTGCCTATGGCATCCACCCCCTGTCCCTCCCACTGGATACCCCTAATCATCAGTATCCCAATAACAGAACCTTAACACCACCATCATCCTTATGGTTACCTCCATATGCCCTCTCAGCCCCCATCTCCCCTTTATTCATGATCTCAATTCCATGGAGTCTTCCTGCCTTATTAGAGACACCCCTTGTCACCCTTCCCTTTCTGCCCTCTCAATTTTGCCCACTTAACTCTGCAAACCCCTCTGAATTGGTGTCCCTTTAACCTCTCTTATCGAACCATTTATCCTGGCCCTGATGGTTTCCTTCCACCACACGCATCCTTGTAATAGTACCCTGCCTCCAGAGGCTCTCTCTGGGTCCCCTTAGCTAGGGCCCCATCCTGTACTGACCCCCTGCTGAAGGGGGCCTCTCCCACCTCCTTGTCTCCCAGTTTCTCTCCAATCATGCTCTCCTCCCTCATGTCTGCAATATGTTGCATCTCCCCCATTTGCTTAACATTTATGTTTCCCCTTCTCCCTCTGGGACTACTTCTATCCTTTCCTTTGCCGGTCTGTGATGCCCTATGGGTAGCCGACTCCCTCCCCCCGGCCTCTGTTTAAGTTTCCTCATTTCCACCAACCCCTTCCTCCCCCTCTAGGTTGCTTAGTAGTTCAAATTTATTGTGACACTCTATGTCAGCCTCCATCAAGTAACCCGAGTTTTGCCTGACTGCACCTCTAAACTGCCCCTCTTCTTCCCTTCTTGCTCTGTTCACCTTAGGAGCTCCCTTCCCACAGTCTGCTGTTTTAGGCTTCCACACAACAGTCCCTCCTGACTTTTCCCCCTCCACTCTCTTTGTATTCAGAATGTTCACCCCATACGCTTTCCCCTTAGCGTCAACATCCCTATCTAAGGGTCCTCTGTCCCTAATATCCCCCCTCCTGCTTGCTGTAACATAACATCTTGTAATTTCAGAGCATTGCCCCAGCCTCCCCTCACCCCCACCCTTCTGCTGCCCATATCCACACCCCTTATCCTTAGTCACCCCCCAGCTCCCACAGCTTACTCCTTAACCAGTATACCTCACTCCTGATACATGATAGCTGTCTACAGAGTGGGCAGCCTCCCTCTCTCCAGGCCCAATTAAGAATTATTGCCACCCCACAGCCTGTGCAGCCTACAACCCTTCCGAAGTTGCCTGCCATGGTGGAATATGGCCACCCTTTTATCCCCTCTGTTTATAATAGCACCACCTTTCTCAGTCCCTTTCCCTGGAATACAGTTTCTCTCTATACTGACTGCAGTTATTTACAAACCCAATTTCAACCCCACCAATAAAGTTCCCAAGTCTCACAAACACATACAGTCCAGTGTGTGTTCAGTCCCACTAACAGTGTGTGTATGCAGACATCAGGTACCGTATGATGTCACAGGCCCACCAGCTACTTTTGCTTCGAATTTCAGTCCCAAACAGAAATACTCAGCCCTTCAATCCCAACCCCCAGTGGCTTTTCTGTATTTAAGAAAGTTACACTATCACAGCCCAAGTAATAGTTCTAACTCAAGGTAATAATTTTTAACACATAGAACTAATTTCACTTACAAAACTATTCAAATATTTCAGTTAAAACAGAATATAACCCCAGACCTCTGTCCTTACCAGCCTCCTGCTTATGTTCCCAAGTGAACAGTCCCAGCTTTAATTTATTTTACTCCCCTCTCCATTACAAGAAGTCCTCACTTCTTGTTCATTACTGAAGCCTACTATTAATATTATCCCTTTCACTGTTGCACCCTCTTTCAAGTCCCCCTTTAGCCACATAATCGTGTTTTCTTTTTTTTTTTTGTGCTGTACCTTCTTTTGCCATGATGTCATTTCCAGTAGCTGAAAATAACTTTTATAGCCACTAGCAGGCAGGGCTAAAAGTCCATCTGCCTGACAAGATTTTCTGTAGCCCAGAACAATTCATTCCAACAATGTTGTTTTGCCATGCACATAGCTTTCATGCCTTTTAGTTGTTCCTACTTTTTTACTGTTGGGGGCTTATTTAGGTTTCTTCTATCAAACAAAGCAAAACGTAGAAAAAATATCAAACAGCAAAAAAACTATGAGGAAAAGAAATAAAACAGAATGAATGAGTACATTTCTCTGGATGAAGTTGCATGAAAATATACCAGCTTGGAAACAGCAACACACATTTTAGGTCAAGTCGGAATGTTCCACAGACACATTGTGCACCTGGGGACCCCTTCCATTGTGTCACTAAACCAGAAGGGTTCCAGATGGAATGTGTGCAACTCAGTCGTTAGAACAGGCATGCTTCAGTGAGTACTCTGAGACCAGCTACTATCCAGACAGACTTCAAAGCATTCTTTCACCAAGCAATAAGAAGTGGTCTACCAACAGAAGAAAAAGTTGGAGCAAGCTGAGGAAAAGGTAGAATTTTCTTATTTATCTGTTAAACAGTAATTTGATGAAAAACATTTAGGCCAAACTGTACCTACAGAGCAAGATCTTCAGATCTGAAGGAGGGGGCCACAAAAAGTTTGAAAATAATATACAAGTGAAAGTCAAGGGGTCTTGATCCACAACCCCAGCCATTACCACTGAAGAGGCTGCTGCACCTCTACAAATTCAAATCTGAGTGAGGAGGACGAGAGTCTTGGTTAGTGCAGTAAATTAAACATTGAGCTATGGAGGATTGAGGGGTCTGTACTGTAGCCTATGAATTCAAAACTGAGATTAAGTAAGGGAGAAGAAAAGACTTAACACTTTGAGAGGGCAGCTTTTCAATTAAAATTCAAACTTGAAGGGAGCATTTAATTACTGCAGTGTTGGAATTAAACTTTGAGCTATGACACTGTAGATCTACTGTATCTTCCCATTTAAAGTGACGAGTCAGCTACAGGAGTTCACTACAGAGCTTGGGAGGTTGGAGGGAGACGGGGCTTTAAATGATTCTGGGGGGTTGCAAGTATCAATCAATCAGTCAATCAATCAAATCTTTATTTATTCAGGCGAGCATCATTGAGCAAGGCTCATTTACAAGATGGACCTGATAAGGTCAAGGTTCAACAGCTGATACACAACAGATACATCAATACACTTATATAAACAGTTATACATACAAGGGAAAAAAAAACATTTATAAACACAGTGATGTACAGTAAAATTCACATCATAAAATGGGTTATAGAAAAGTTAAGCTAATATTTACAGTATATACATATCCCAGTAGAGGGGCCATGGCAAACACACAGCATAATGTAATACTAGGATGGTGGAAGGTATTATTGGGTGCCATAAGATGGGGTGTCTGCCTGGGATGGAGAACTGAAGAACAAAGATTATGCCATATATGGTGAATTTTTGGGAGGGAGACTGTGAGATGACAAAGCTAGCTCTAGCGGTAGCAACTGCATTTCTCTGTGAAGAAAACTGTACAATGCTGTTTAAGGGATGCAATTGGTATAATATTGGACAGTTTTTGGGATTTTTGTAGGGTGTTCCATGCTATAGCTAGAGAATAGCTGATTGCTGCCCTCCCTAGCCGGGTGTTGAATTTGGGCAATTTAAACAGGATGATGTTGTTGCTTCTTAGGGCATAGGAACTAGGAATGGTCTGGGTGAAGCAGTCCAGAATATAGTTTGGAAGTTTTTTTGATAATGCTCTGTAAGTCCATAGAGCTGCATTTCTGTTCCTTCTGAGGTGTAGGGAAACCCATCCAACTGCAGCATAAAGGGAGCAATGATGGGTATTAGATGGCAGATCTGTTATGAATCTTATTGCTCTATGGTATAAGGTATCTAACTTGTGTAGGTAGGAGATGGGGCAGTGACTATAAAGGAAGTCTGCATAGTCAACAACTGAGAGAAAAATGGCCTGGACTAACCTCATCTTTGAATCTCTGTTTAGGAAGGATTTTAATTTATAGAAAAGGCCAAGCCTTTGGTGAAGCTTTTTTAGCAGTTCTTTTAAATGATGAGTGAAGTTGAGTTTGCTGTCAATCCGCACACCTAGGTATTTGAATTTTTCTACATACTCCAGACTTTCTCCAAGTATAGTGCATAGCTGGGGGAGAATGATTGAAGAGGAGGTGCTGGTGGAGCTTTGATTTGTGAACATCATTGCTTTAGTTTTCTTTGCATTTAACAGAAGCTTTTTCTCAAGTAGCTGATATTGTAACAAGGAGAATTCTGTTTGTAGGATTTCACGGGCAGCTGCAGAAGAAGGGTTGCTGACATACAAAACAGTGTCATCAGCAAAGAGGTGTACAGAGGATTTGGTGAAGGTTGAATCAATATTATTTATATAGATGGCAAAAAGGGTAGGACCCAGGATAGAACCTTGGGGCACTCCTCTTAGCAGTGGTTTTAATGGGGATAGGTCACCTTCAGCTTTTACCTGCTGTGACCTACTGGTAAGATAATGCCTGAACCACTTAAGGGAGGGTGGATCTAGGCCAATGGAGTGCAAGGATGATAGTAGAAGCTCGTGGTCCACAGTGTCGAATGCTTTGTTCAGGTCAAGAAATACTGCACAGACATTATTCTTTTTATCTAATTCGGTTTGCCAGTCATTTGTGACCTTGGCTAGTGCAGTGATAGTGCTATGCTTGGCCCTGAATCCAGATTGAGCTGGATTCAGGAGGTTAGCATCATTAAGATATTCCCTTAACTGGGTACTCACTAATTTCTCCAGCATCTTGGATAGCACTGGTAGAATGGAAATGGGCCTATAATTATTAAGGTCCATGGGGTCCCCTGATTTTAGAAGGGGAACCACTTGGGCAGTCTTCCACAGTGTGAGAATAGAACCAGAGTTTAGAGATAGGTTAAAGAGATATGTTAGGGGGACTGCAAGTACATGGGATGCAATCTTTAGAAAGTAGGGGCCCAGAAAGGCTGCCCCTACGCTTTTTTTGATATCCAGCTGCCATAGTAGGTCCTCTACTTGCTTCAACAGGACAGGTTTGAAGCTGAAGGAAGAGTCAGCTCTCTGAGCACCAGTGTACTGGGAGCTTAATTGTTCATGCAGCAGGTCAGCTGGAGAGGTGTCAAAGGCAAGGCCAGCCGTTGTGAAGTGGTTATTGAAGGCGTCCAGAATTTCCATTTTGCCAGATATAGGGACATTACTGTGGTGTAATTGAGTTGGTAGGGAGGTGCTAGAATCCTGCCCAACCATACCTTTGATGGTACCCCAAAACCTAGCAGGATTATGATAGGAGGTCGAGCTCAGCCAAGTAGAAGGCAGCCTTTGCATCCCTAACTTTCTGGTGCATCTATTCCTGGCTTTCCTAAAGATCATCCAGTCATTTGCATAATTGGTTTTCTTGCCATTTCCAGAGTTTGTCTCTCTCCAGCAGTGCAGCTTTGAGGTCAGCTGAAACCAGCGACAGGATTTGTTTTTATTCGGATACTAGAGATTGGGGCATGGATGTTAAGAGCACTTATTATAATGCTATTTAGCACCTGCTGTGCTTTTTCCACAGAATGAGCAAGATAAAACTCTTGCCAGCTTGGAGAGTGAGCTAGAGCATGCAAATATCCTTCAATATTGATGTTTTTCTTGGATCTCCTCATTAGGAATTTTGCAGGGGTTGTTGTTTTGCTGGAAGATCTTACCCCTGCAATGGGGCAGTGATCACTTATATCGCTGAAAAGCACTCCAGCATGTGTGAATAGATGGGGTTTATTCACTAGCATGATATCAAGTAGTGTGCTGTTATTACTATTCCTTGCATTAATTTTGTTGGCTCATTAATTAGTTGTGTGAACCCATAAGTATCACAGAATGATACCAGAGGTGCAGCTGCCTGGGTAAGCCAGTTGAAATTCAGGTCACCTAGAATGACTTCTTCAGTGCTGGGCTTGAGCAGATTCCCAGGTGGGATAAGAGCTTGAGGTCAGCAGAGGGGGTCTGTAGCATCCAACTAGCTGAAAAGCTGCTGTATTGGGGAGAGAGACTTTTAGGGATAGGCATTCAAATTCCTTGGGCATAGAGGCTGCAGCAATACAGGATACAGGTATACCAGATTTTGCATATATAGCTACTCCACCGCCCCTTGTTTGGCGATCCGCTCTGAATAACTGATAGTTGGCTAGGTTAACATCCCTGTCTGCTGTGGTGGGTTTGAGCTATGTCTCAGATACCACAAGAAAGTCTGGCAAGGTATGGGCAACACAGCCTCGTATCAGTGTAAGTTTTTTCAACAGACTGCATACATTAATATGCAAAAAACTGAGGCCTTTAATTGAGGTTAGGTCTGCTGGAGAGGTAATACATTCAGGGGGTCCTGGGTTGATTTCCACGTTACCAATACAGAGCAATAGAAAGAGCAGGATACATAGATACATAGACAGTGTCGGAAGATAAGGGCCTATGGCCCACCCAGTCTGCCCATTTGAGCTTGTAAGTTCAGTTTATGTTTTCCTAGAAGTCTGTTGCCCCTCACCCCTGACCTCCAGAATTCCTTTATGTCTATCCCATGCATTCTTAAACCCCGTGATTGTTTCAGCCCCCACCACTTCCTCTGGCAGGGTGTTCCACTTGTCCACCTCCCTTTCTGTGAAGAAATGCTTCCTCATGTTTCCTCTGAATCGTCCTCCCTCCAACTTCATCCCATGCTCTCTAGTCCTGATACATCTTTTTCACTTAAAAATAGTGTATTCCTGCACCCTGTTCCTCCCTGTGAGATACTTATATGTCTCTATCATATCCCCTCTTTCCCTCCTCTCCTCCAGGGAGTACATGTTCAGTTCCTTCAACCTGTCCTCATAGGACTTGTGATGCAATCCATGCACCATTTTTGTTGCCCTCCTCTGAACCTTCTCTACCCTGTCTATGTCTTTATGTAGGTATGGTCTCCAGAACTGCACACTGTACTCCAGGTGGGGCCTCACTAGTGTCTTGTATAGCGGAATTATGACCTCCCTTTCCCTGCTGGCGATGCCCCTGCCTTTACATCCCAGCATCCTATTTGCTTTACCTGCTGCCTTGTCACACTGTTTCCCTACCTTGAGGTCATCAGAGACGATAACCCCAAGATCCCTTTCCTGTTTGGTGCATGCTATATCCTCACCCCCCAACTGATATATTGTGCCAGGGTTTTTGTGCCCCATATGCATTATCTTGCACTTCTTTGCATTGAGTTTCAACTGCCAAACCCCTGACCATTCTTCAAGTTTCTGCAGGTCCTTCTCATTCTGTCTACACCCTCTGGTGTGTCTACTCTGTTACAGAGTTTTGTGTCATCAGCGAACAGTGAAATTCTGCCTTCTAGGTCCTGTGCAATGTCACTGATGAAGATGTTGAATAGGACCGGTCCCAGCACTGATCCCTGTGGTACCCCACTGGTCACTTTTCCTTCTGTGGAGTGACAGCCATTTACCACCACCCTCTGTGTCCTGCCACACTGCCAGTTACCTACCCACCACACTACTGTCCTGCCCACACCTATATTCCCCAGTTTGTGTAGTAGTCTTCTATGGGGCACAGTGTCAAAGGCCTTGCTGAAGTCCAGATAGGCCATGTCCACTGCCCTCCCCTGATCCACCTCCCTAGTCACCCATTCAAAAAATTCTACAAGGTTGGTCTGACATGACCTCCCCCTGGTGAAACCATGCTGCCTTGGGTCCTGTAGTCCATTGACAACCAGATGTTCCATCAATCTCTCCTTCAGTAGTGCTTCCATGATCTTCCCGACTACCGAGGTGAGGCTGACTGGTCTGTAGTTCCCTGCTTCCTCTTTGTTCCTGCTTTTGTATAAGGGGACTACATCTGCTGTCCTCCAGTCTTTGGGTACCTCCCCTGTTTCCAGTGATCAGCTAAACAGGATAGCCAGAGGTTCAGCCACCACCTATCTTAGTTCTTTAAGGACCCTGGGGTGCACCCCATCTGGCCCCATTGCTTTATCAACTCTTATTACTTCCAGTTCCTTCAGGACCCTTTCTCATGTAAAGGGACTTGTGTGTTTCATGAGGGCTGCCAGAGATAGGGAGAGGGGACTGTCTTTGGTCCTCCTTCTCTTATCCTGTTGCCACTCTTTTGGGGTGCTCCATGTAGGGTTATAGGATTGTGTCGAGACACCAGGTAGCAGTTTGGTGGTCAGGCGTAGTGGGGATCTGTATATCCAGTAGTGGAGCCTTGATTGAAATACAGGGTCTGCACCGGAAGACATATGAAGAGAGACTTAAGGATCTTAATATGTATAGCCTCGAGGAAAGGAGGAAGCAGGGGGACATGATAGAAACTTTCAAGTACCTCAAGGGAATCAACAAAGTCCAAGAGGGTAGCATCTTTCAAAAAAAGAGGTGTGCAAGAACAAGGGGGCACAATTTGAAGATAGAGGGGCAGCTCAGAGGTAATTTGGAAGTATTTTTCACAGAGAGGGTTGTGAACGCATGGCAGGCCTTCTGGAGGAGGTTGTGAGTCAAAAACAGTGGTGGAATTCAAGCATGCATGGGACAGTCATAAGGCAATTCTAGGGGTGGGGTAGGAGGTATGTAGGCTGCTGGTTAACTAGGATCTGTAGCTTATCCAGTAGGCAAATGGGCAGATTGGGTGGGCCAAGTGGTCCTTATCTGCCATCAAATTCTATGTTTCAATGTTTCTATGTATGGTGGTTTGCGTCTCTTTTTGGGGGTCACCCCACTGTAATCGATGCAGCAATGGTAGGGCATATGTGAGGGTTTGAGCGTCAAACAATGGGGATGAGACAGAGAGACTGGGCGGATGGATCACCATAGTTTGTGAGATAGGGACATCTTCTTTGGGGAACCCCATGGCTGACAGTGAAAGAAGTATCAGAAGTAAACTCCCCATTGTGAGAGAGATATTGTTAGTTGGCTACCGGGAGAGTAGGGAAGTTGCTGATTAGTTGGATCAGCAAGATGGTGGAACAGTTTATTGGTTTAGGGTGATGCTGAGGGCAGGGAAGAGATTTCGTGAGAAGATGCCTATAAAGTAACACACAACAGGGGGAAGGGCGGGTGGGCAAAAATATTTGACTTTCCCGAGAGTTTCCTGGCTGTCCCTCAGCCTCATGGTTCTCTGGGCCAGCTAGTTTCCACCGACCGCCCGCTGGCGGAGCGAAGACCCGGCGCTTCAGGCTGGGTGTTGTGGGGCAGGGATGGCAGTCTGGAGAGAGACAGAGGAAGGTGCAATAAATTAAATAGAGGCAGAAACAAGTGTTCCTGCTCATCACAGTGCCTAAATCTAATAAGTGGTAGTTGCTGAAGGGGAAAGAGGGCCAAGGGAGCCTGTAGGCGCTAGTGAGGAGGAAGGCCTAGGGAGCCAGTAGCCGTGGGGGGAAGGGGCTCTTGACCATGCATCTGGGCAAATAATTGTATCACAGTCTGCAGGACATGATTACATATGGACAAGGCTTTAAGTTTTTCATGCAGCACATGGACTTCACGATTACCGTTAAATTCCTAACTTGTCATGTTTGTTAACTAATATACTTGTTGCAGTTAAAAAACAAGGTTATTTCTCTGTCCTGCAGCCTTGCTTCGTGGAGCCGCTTAACCTTCTGTTGCTGGAAGGGTGGGGGTTTTGATCCATGTTCCATTCTGCTGCAGACTGTGCTCAAAAAGGAATGCATCCTTGCATCGTGGAGCTGCTGAACCTCAAATTGCTGGAAGGGTATGGGATGTAGCTCCAAGTCCCGTTCGGCTGCCAGCTGTGCTAAAAAAGGAATGTAGTCGTGCATCGTGGAACCGCTTGGCCTCCAGTTGCTGGATGGATGGGAGCACAGTCATCAGGTTGCTGTAAGGGTGGGTGCTGTTGCTCCAAGTCCTGTTCAGCTGCCGACTGTGCTAAAATAGGAATGCAGTCCAAATATTTGCTGTGTCACATCTGCCCTAGATGGGAAAGGGGCTAATTTGCTCCATGCACCAATTGGCTGCCAACTGTGCACAAAGTCAAAGGCAGATTTGCTTCTGTGAAAACTCATTTAGCTGAGCCCCTTCCCAAATGCCTTCTCTTTTATTTCCTGTATTATTTGATTTTTTTTCTCTATGTATCTTTTTTCTTACTTTCACCCAACTGTTCCTTTAATTCTAAATGTACCCTTTTCCTTACTTCTGCGCTGTTCTATACCTGTTGCATTTCTCAGCTCTCTGTTTCTGCTCTTGCTACAGTATTTTCTCCATATTAACCTGATTTTATTTTATAGGTCTGACAGGACACAAATTGTTCTTCCTCATCAGATAAGTATCATCTATCTTTAACTTGTTCTTTCCACCCTATGAACTAAGGACTGCAGATCCTTTGTGACCCTTTTTTGTGTTTTATTTTACGGGGTCCCATGTACATCATCCCTTAAATACCTGCTTCTAGCTTGCTGTTCCTCAGGTAAGAGACTCAGATTCTACCTCTATGTGGGTTGGCTGTAATGCTGTAGCCATGCCCATTACAGTGTGTGTCAGAGGGAGGTGACAGAGAGAGAATGAGAATGTCAGGGACCTTGGAGGGAGAGGGTTAGTACTGTGGCTGTGGAGGAAACGGGGTCATTTTATGGGCCAGTGGAGGTCAGGATATTGGTGGTCATCAGGGAGGGTGCTGTCTGGGGCAGTGGAGGAAGGGAGCTAGTTTAGGGTACTTTGGAGGGTGGAGCCTAGTGTCCGGGCAACTGTCTTGTGTTGTGGAGGAAGAGGGCTAGTGTTGGAGCATGGTGGTAGGGAGACTATTGTCCAAAGCTGTGGAGTGAGGTGCATTTGAGTAGGGGCTGTGGAGGGAAGAAGCTAGTATGGTGGGGCCATTGGGGGAGGTGGCTGGTGGGTACTTTGGATGAAGGTGGTCTGGTGTAGGGGGCTTTGGACAGAGGTGGCCTGACATAGGGTTCTGTTGATGGAGGTGGGCTGGTGAAGAGTGCTGTAGACAGATGTCATAAAATGTCTGAGCATGTGGGTGTGGTCAGCAGACTGGGAAGTGGAAGGGATCAGCTGGCCAGTAGTTCAGCCAGAGTTACGATCCCTTTCGGCTTTTACAGGACAGCATTAACATTTATAATTTTGACAAGGAGAGACTATCACTGCAGCAGAGTAATGGGCTAGTAAGCCCAAAAATCGGACACCTTTACTTTAACAGACGTGTGTTATATGGTCATATTGAGCTCCAAAATACACCACCGTGCATCTAAAACCCAAGAGCTCTTAACTATTTCCTCCAGCAAAACAACTCAAATTATCTAACAAAACTTAAGGGTTCCATCTATTTGCTGCTATGAGTTCTTTATTATGGGCACTTCTGGCTGCCTCCTCTGTAACCCCTCCCCCCAGGTAGTACCGTGAGACGAGCATCTTTTTGCTCAGTGTGCCTTTCCTGGTGAATCATTTTCAATAAATAAATAAATTAAGCTTTTTTCTTGCAGCCAATCCTTTAGCGCACCAGGGGCTAACTAATCAGCCTCTGCACAAGTCTACAGTATGTGGTTCTTACTGCTTTCATGCTCCTCTCAGGGAGTCCACTGATTTCCCCCTGACTACTTCCCACAACTACTTTTAAGCCCATTATGGGCACTGGCCTTTAGCCACAGTACGGTTTTTCCATTGTGGCCCCCATCTTCTTTTTTATTTTTTTGTAGAGTTTATTTTTGCATTCTGGATGCCCAGGGCATCCTTCCAGAATACCCACTCAACTCAGCCTTCTACTCCCAGGCTACCCCCCCCCACACACACACACACATTGATCTCCCTTCTGATCCATGGCAAGTCCAGCCCCCAAGATCACCCCCCTTGGGAGGGTCTGCCCACCCTTGGTGGCCTGGTCTTAAATTAGAGGGACCTACCATGAGATTAAGTTTCCCGTGGGAGATCATGATGCGAGTGGGTCTAATGGTGGGATGCTGGCAGGTCTCTGGGGTCACATTCATTTCCGCTGGTCACCAGAGGGCTTTTCCTACATGGTTGCCCCTCAGAGTTACAAATGTGCAATTGCGTCTAATGGCACTACATGCTGACATACACTGGAACTCTGCTCCTTGCAACTGCAATGCTGCTTGTTCCTTACACTGCCCCTGACCACCATCAGAGGCTGCCCAAGAGCAGCGAGTTCCCTGGATCCCCACCTGGGAAGGGAGATCAGTCCTCCAGATGCTCAATCCCTTCCCTCCCCTGCCAACTTTTAACTGCCTGAACTCACTCCTGAACCTGGGTCGCCGTTGTGGCATCCAGTGCAGTATAGTGCAGTGGTCGAAGGCTCTGAGCTGCAAATCTGGTGACATCCAGCAGACCAGACCTGGGTTTGAATCCCACAGCTTCCACTTGCATACTGTGTGGCCCTGAGCAAATCACTTAACCTCCTTGTGCTCCCAGGTCACTCCTGTCAAAAAGCTTTCAGCTTAGTGTGCTATACCTGGTTAAACAACTAAAAAATAATAAATAACCCAGTTGGAGTGAAACCCAGCAGAAGGAAACAGGCAGTTGGGGGTAGAAGACAAGTACTTTCTTTGTGCTGTTTGTTTTCCTTTAGGATTGAGCTTGCATTTCATGAGATGGCAATGTGTGCTGTGTGATTTCAACAGTACAAGTTCCAATCAAATGATTTTGTCTTGGCTGGGAGGAGGGGGGCATTTAACTGAGGGTAAGAGGTTGGAAATACACAGGAGGGGGAGGGGTGGTCATGTGACTTGGACCAGCCAAAAATGGGGGTGGGTTCCACTTATATTTCAGGCGGACCAAGCAACCCTGAAACTTGAGTGCCATGAAGTGGAAGTGTAGCATCTTGAGTAGCGTCTGCAGGGCATCAGCGGAGAGGAGAGCAAGCAGCAGAACATGCTGGTAGACAGAGAAGAGAATAACTGGGACGGCCATATATATCAATTACAGACATGGGGAGTTCAAGGTGTGGGAAGGGGTCCATGGAGTGGGGCAGAACCAGGTTAAGGGAGGAGAGGATGTGCAGTAGGCAGTCAATTAGGGTGGGAGATGGGAAGGGTTGTATGTTGCCAAGGATGTGGAGCAGCCATATTCCTGGGAGTGGCTTGGAGGGCAGGGGGCTGCAGAGTGTGTTGGCAGATGGACCAACTCAGGCAGGAAATTGGGTGGTTGATAAGGGAACCGGAGGCATGGAGGAGACAGAATGGGGGGCACACAACTGGGGGGAGATTAATGAGGCATTCAAAAGAGCTCATAACAGGCACAGATAAGGTGGAACTAGGTAGGACAGCAGGAGGGCTACACAAGTGACTGCAGCCTTGGGAAGGAAGTGACCACTGGAGGTGGGTCCGGCACAGGGGCATGACTAAGACTGGGTCGGAGCAAAGATATCGGCCAAGGGGAAGAGGAACTGGACTCATTAATGGTAAGGAGATTAGCACTGCAAAGAGATTCACAAGGTTGGCAAGTCCAGAAGACCAGGAAGCAGAGAGGAGAAAAGTTACAGTGAAGGAGCAGGGAGAAGTCACTGCAGAGGAAACTTTACATAGCAGGGAGGCAGTAGGCAATACACCAAGAAGACATAGTGGTGGGTGGCTCACCAAGGAGTTGATGATGCAGTCTCTCTGGAGGGAAGTTAGGAACAAGGAGACAGGGCGACAAGGGAAGCAGAAGGCAGCCTGGGGAAGGCTAAGGATAGGGACAGGAGGGGAGTCAGAGTGGGGAAGGGCCACATTTGAGGGAAGACACGGGGAAGTAATAGCAGAGAAGGTGGTAGCATGGTGGACGGAGCAACAAGTGAGTGCAAAGGGGAGGTTCCACAGATGGAAAATAGTTCAGAAGTGGAGGTCAGTACCTCGGTCATATTTGTGAGAGGGGGAGAGGACAGGACAAAGGTTAGAGGAAGAGAAAGGGAGGCTGGACAAGGCGGATGAACAGAGAGCCTCACAAGTTGGGGGGGCAGGGGAGTGATGGTCAACAAGAGAGCAGGGTAAGCACCAGTGAGTTCTAATTCTGGGGGATTCTATACTTAATGGTATAAAATGGAGGGGAATGGGTGCCAGAAAAAGTAACTTCTGGGTAGACCGCATGCCAGGCATGACAGCAAGTAGAGTGGGGCAGAATATGGTCAGATATCTGGAGAAGGTGGAGGGGAAGCCACACATTGTGGTGTACCTGGGAACAAATGTTCTGGAAGGGAGAGGGATGGAGGAGGTACAAGACAACTTCAGGAAAGTGGGGAAACTATACAGCAAAGAGGGAACAACAGTAGCCATCTCAGAAGTTCTGCCAGTGCCAAGGGCTAGTAAAGACAGGAAAAGAAGAATCAGCAACTTCAACAAGTGGCTGAGGGAATGGTGTGTGTCCAAGGGGTATGGACTGGTGGGGGACTGGGGTAGCACATGGGATAACACAGATCTTTATGCAGGGGATAAGTTACACCTCAGCAGGGCAGAGTCACAGGTGTTGAAGCAGAAGCTGGGAGATATCATCAATGTGTAGTAATCAAACTAGGTAGGGGGAGGTATTGGAGCTGGGAATCACCAGGAGAGGGGGTAAAATGGACCTCCTCCTAGCACTGGGATAGATACAAGCTTAGGTGACATAGGGGTTGAAGTGAAGGGTAAAGAAGCTGGAAGGCTAGGAGAAGTGTGAAGAATGGTTTCACTAAATGCTAGGGGAATAAGTTGGCAGAGTTGCAGACATTGATGGCAGAGGGGGAGGTGGATATAGCTGCCATAACTGAGACATGAGCAACCATGCACCATGACTGGGACCTAACCATCCCAGGGTACAGACTATTCTGCAGGGACTGAGATAAAGGGAAGGCTGGGGGGGGCTGCCATTTATGTTAGGGAAGGGATCGAATGTAATTGGGAGGAAAGGGAGTAGGGCAGATCAGAAGTAATCTGGCTGCAATTACAAAGCCAGAAAGAGACCAAGATTTGTCTAGGGCTCATTTATAAACCTCTGTCCAAGAAGGAGGACATTGACAGGGAACTGGGTGAGCAGATAAGGAGGCATAGTGGCAAAGGGAGCACAGAAGTGGTGAGCGATTTTAATCTACCAGGGCTGGATTGGAGCATTCCAGCAACGCCTTGCACCAGATCATCCTGGAAGCTTTCCAGGATGGCTTCCCTTACCCAGAGGGTAATGGAGCCAACGAGGGAGAAAAATGTACTAGACCTGGTACTGGAGGATAGTGAACAGGTTGGGAATGTACAGGTGGAGGAACCTCTAGCAAGTAGTGACCATCGCACAGTGTGGTTCTCAATCAATCTGGATAGGGAAGTAGCCACTACAAAAACTAGGATCCTGGACTTCAAAAGGGCGGGCTTTCGCAGGATGGGACAAATACTGGAAAGCCATATGGCAAGCATCCGCCCAGAAATGGACACAGAATAAAAATGAGCAGTCATCAAGGCTAAAGCCACTAAAACATGTGTCAAGAGCCAGGACCAAGAAACCAAGCTTAATGAGTAGAGAGGTAGTGAAGAAGGTGAGATAGAATGCATTAAGGACCTACAAGAGATCCAACAGGGCAGAAGACAGAGAAGGAGTATGTGAAGAAATCCAGAGAAGTGAGCAGAGTGGTAAGGGCAGCAAAGGTGGCTAGGGAATGGAGGTCAGTGCACGGGATCAAAGAAGGAGGAAATTATTTTTTCAGATATATCAGAGAGAAGAGAAAGAGCAAGGATCTAATTGTTAGGATCAGGAGGGGAAGTGGATGGGTAGAAAAAGGGGCTGAGCAGGCAGAAGTACTAATGAATACTTCTATTCAGTCTTCACCAAGGAAAGGGATGGGCCCATACCTGAGAAGAAGGGCAAGGTGAAAGAGGGTGGAGGAGAAGCAACCACGGATCCGGAAATCATGGTGGAAAGGGTGAGGGAGGGCCTAAAGTCCCTGAAGGTGGACAAGGCACCTGGCCCAGATGGAGTTCACCCAGCATGCTGATCAAAGTTGGCAGAGGTCCTGGATAGGTCATTGGTGAACCTATTCAATACCTTTCTGAACTCAGGGTACATGCCCAGGGACTGGAGGGAAGCACATGTGGTACCTCTGCATAAGAGTGGGCACAAGGATGAACTGGGAAATTACAGACAGGGATGCCTTATTGCAATTGTGGGAAAACTGATAGAGACAATCCTCAGTGAAAGACTGGTGCAATTTCTTGAGGATAACAATCTCCAGGACAGCAGGCAGAACAGATTTGTTTCAGGCAGATCCTGCCAGATGAACTTGGTTGGTTTTTACAACTTGGTTATGAGGGCACTAGACAGGGGACACACGGTGGATGCCCTCTACCTGGATTTCAGCAAGGCCTTTGACTCAGTGCCACATGAGACCTGCAAGTTGAGGAGAATGGGAGCAGGGGGGAAAATGATAAGATAGATCAAGAACTGGCTGAAGGGTAGACAGCAGAAGGTGTAGTGGGGGGAGGGGCATCTGAACCCAGGGCAGTAACAAGTGGTGCACCACAGGGCTCAGTGCTGGGACCGGTTCTGTTTAACATCTTCATAACCGACATTGCAGGGGGGACTAAGAGTAAGATCAGTCTTTTTGCAGATGACACAAAGATTTTTGAGGAAGTAGATGGGGAGGAGGGAGAAAAAGTACTTCAGGAGGATTTGATGAAACTGGAGGAATGGTCTCACATTTGGCAGCTTGGTTTCAATGCCAAGAGGTGCAAAGTGATGCATTTAGGAGGCAAGAACCCAGGGCACAATTACTGGCTGGAGGGTGTCCCATTAACAAAATCCAAGGAGGAGAAATATCTGGGCATGCTGGTACCCGGGGAGATGAACCACTCTGCTCAATGCAGGAAGGCAGAAGTGAAGGCAAACCAGATGCTAGGGTATATAGCAAAGGGGGTTACTTCTAGGAGTGGGGAGGTCATCTTGCCCCTGTACAGGTCCCTGGTGAGACCGCAACTAGAGTACTGTGTGCAATTCTAGTGCCCCTACTTGAAAAAGGACATCAGACTCCCGGAGGGGGTACAGCACAGGGCAACAAAAATTATCCTGGGGCTGGAGGACAGACCATATGAGGAGAGACTGAGAGGGCTCAATAGGTATACCCAGAAGGAAAGAAGGGAGAGAGGGGAT
The DNA here is from genome assembly GCA_016271365.2 of Neoceratodus forsteri. Lineage (NCBI taxonomy): Eukaryota > Metazoa > Chordata > Ceratodontiformes > Ceratodontidae > Neoceratodus > Neoceratodus forsteri. Next base: position 127,103,333 of record CM057455.1, read on the forward strand.
ATGATTGAGACCTTCAAGTACCTGAAAGGATTGAACAAAGTAGACACCAGGTGTATGTTCAATCTGAAAGGTGGAAGGAACACCAGGGGACACTCTAGGTTCAAGAGGGAACTGTGGAGGCCCTATTTCACAGAAAGGGTGGTGACAGGGTAGAACGCTCTGCCAGAGGAAGTTGTATCATTGCAGAGTGTTGCGGGCTTCAAGAGGGGTTGGGACAAATTCAAGGGGAGGGCACAAATCTGGAGGGGTGGGAGATGGGGGCATATGAGGGAGGTGGGGGCAGCTGCAGTCTATTGGACTGAAGTGCTGCACACTCAAGCAGACTAGATAGACTGAATGGCCTATATCTGCTGGCAATTTCGTGTATTCGTAACCCCTTAGTGCCACTGGGCCAACCTTGTGGCCCCCATCTTGTGTTTTTATTGCACCAGTTCCTTCTTACCAAACCCCTCAGGACACTTACACTCAGCTGCCATGCAGCTTAGCTAGTCCTTTTTGCCACCTCCTGCTGGCTTCCCTCCAGACCCTCATAGCAAGCCCCTTGGTGGTCTTCACAAAGGCACCGTTTGGCTGATCGGTAGAGTGAGGCATATTTGCCCTGGCCCTCTCCACCTCCCAAAAATTCCCATCTTTTTTCCCCCACCTACATGTTTCAGACCACAGTGTGAACTCTGCATGGGCTGAGACTTGAAAGCACCTGTCAGCATTGTCACTGTAGCGAAGTAGCGCTAAACTGATGGCTGCATAGCCACATCATTTCTGATTGGCAGTTTTCTGACCAGCCTACCTGTCTGCATCATACAGTCAGAGCCCACAGACCCCTCCCCCAGCTCGATGCCAGGGAAATATTAAATATAATTAAAAATCACCATTTACCACCAGTGTCCCCTTTCTTAAATAATATAGGGGCCACTAGTCCAAAAGCATCTCCACCTGCCCATCTGAACTACTAGTAAATTTATTACTAACTGCAGATCACCTAATCACTTTATTCTCTGTTCTTAGTCATCTGCATTTTTTTCTATCTTTAGTTTCTTACTTGATCTAGTTTTTCTTTTTCACTAAAACTCCTTTACTCCTTGCTCTACTGTGCCCTTTCTGTATCTCTCTACTCTCACTATTATAAGTTCCTAAATACTGATCTATTTTCCTTTATTTCTACAGGTCTGGCCAGACTGTATGCCAATTGGATAAGTATCTTTGTTTAATTCTAACACCCTAATCTCACCTCTAGCACCTCTTACCCTTTGTGCCCCCTTAACCTTCTCTGTTCTTCCCTTTCAGGTCCTACCAGAAAACCCCGAACCAAGGGCACCCCAACTCTGATAGAGCAGGTAAGTTGTAATTACTTAACTGCTTTAGAATCCTAGAAATCAGGTGACAGAAAAGGACCGTTTTGGCCAATTAAGTCTGCCCCTTTACCCCCCCCAACTCATCTCCTTTATTAAGAGACACTCCACGCCTCCGACTGGTCAACTCAAGGTGTCTGTCTCATGCCCTCTTAAATCCTTTAACCATTTTTGCCCCTACCACCTCTTTCTAGTAGTTTGTTCCAGGACTCACACCACCCTCTCAGTGAAGTAATGCCCTTCACATTGCCACTAAACCTTCCCTCTTCCAATCTTAGATTACGATCCCTAGTTCTAGCACTTACATTCCTTGTAAATAAGCTGCACACTCTCACCTTACTAGTCTCCAGTGGGTACAGATCCAATTCCCTCCACCTCTCCTTATAGGGCTTCCTGAGCATGGTATGCACCATCTCGGTTGTCTTCTCTGAACCCTTTTAATCTTGTCTGTCCTTGTGCAGATGAGGCCTCCTAAACCCCATACTCCAGGTGAGGCCTTACCATGGATTTATAAAGGAGCATCCATCTTTCTATTTTATACTCTTCCTTATGCACATCAGAATTCTGTTCAGTTTGGCCACCACCGTGCTGCATTGTCTCTTTGCAGATGACACAAAGATCTGCAACTGGGTTGATACAGAAGGTGGGGTGGAGAGGATGCAAAGGGACTTGGCAAGGTTGGAGGAATGGTCAGAATATATGGCAGCTTAGAGTCAATGCAAAAAAAGTGCATAGTAATGCACCTGGGAAATAAAAATCCAGGTGAAGAGTACACAATGGGGGTGAGATAATAACAACAAAAGAAATGGAACGGGACCTGGGGGACAGTCATATCAGTTTACCTTAAGGTGGGCAAGCAATGTGAGTGGGCAGTAAGGAGGGCTGGTGTGATACTGGGATGCACAGGAAGAGGCATCACCAGTAGAAAACAGGAAGTTGTTTTCTCTCTGTACAGACAGTTGGTGAGACCCCATCTGGAGTTCTTCATTCAGTTCTGGGGACCCCATCTCCACAAGAAAATAGACAGGATGGAGGCTGTCCAGAGGAGGGCAACTAAAATGGTGCAGGGTCTGCACCAGAAGACATATGAAGAGAGATTAAAGAAGCTTAATATGTATACACTTGAAGGGGGGGTATGATAGAAACTTTCAAGTACATCAAGGGAATCAACAGAGTGCAAGAGGGTAGCATCTTTCAGAAAAAGAGATGTGCAAGAACAAGGGGAACAATTTGAAGATAGAGGGGGAAACAGCGCAAAGGTAATGTGAGGAAGTATTTTTTCATGGAGAGGGTCGTGGATACATGGAACAGCCTTCCTGAGGAGGTAGTGGACTCAAAAACAGTGGGGGGAATTCAAGAATGCATTGGACAGACATAAAGCAATTCTAGTGGTGGGAAGGAGGAAGTAGGCTGTTGGTACTTGGATCTGCAGCCTATGCATTAGGAAGGGAAATGGGCAGACTAGGTGGGCCAAGCGGTCCTTATCTGACGTCAAATTCTATGTTTCTGTTGGTTTCCCTCCGTAAAGTTATTTGAAATTATAATTCCAAGATCTCTCTGCTGCTCAGTTTTCTTAACCCCCCCATGTGTAAATGGTTTGTGGGTTATTACACCCCATGTGCATTACTGTACACTTTTTGGCATTGAATTTCAACTGTCAAGTTTCCGACCACCCCTCCAGAATATTTAGGCCCTTCCTCATTGCCTCCCTCCCCCCAAGTGTCCACCCTATTGCAGATCTTTGTACCATCTAAAAATAGGCACACCTTCTCCTGCAGTTCCTCTGCTATATCATTGCTACAGATATTAAACAAGCATTTGTCAGTGCTTAATGTTGATTGCGCTGGTGTGTTGAGCTCGCTCACTGCCCCTCTGTCACTCACTCATTCTGTTTCTCCTGGTGCTGCAGGCTGCCCTTGTGTACTGGGCTCCTGCCTCTGTTGGTGGCTTTTTCACACAAGAATCCACAGCTGTCCCGACGGAGATCCGTTGAGGCGCTCACCCCCCAGTGTCACTCACTCATTCTGTTTCTCCTGGTGCTGCAGCCTGCCCTTTTGTACTGGGCTCCTGGCTCTGTTGGTGCCTTTTTCTGCCCACAAAGAAATCTGCAGCAGTCCTGTCAATGCTCTGTTGAGCTCACTCACTCCCCTTCTCTCACTCGCTCATTCCGTTCTGGTGGCGTTGCAGGCTGCCATTTTCTATTGGGCTCCTGCCTGCATTGCTGCCATTTGCAGCAGTTACTATACAGCTCCGTTGAGCTCGCTCACTCCCCCTCTCTCACTCACTCATTCTGGTTTTCCTGCAACTGCAGGCTGCCATTTTGTACTGGGCCCCTGCATGCATTGCTGCCTTTTTCTGCACACAAACAAATCTGCAGCAGTCCTACCAGAGCTCCGTTGAGCTCACTCACTCCCCCTCCCTCACTCGCTCATTCTGTGCCTCCTGCCATTGCATGCTGCCATTTTGTACTGGGCTCCTGCCTGCATTGGTGGTTTGTTCTGGCCAGAAAAAAATCTGAAGCAGTCCCGACACAGCTCCATTAAGCTTGCTCACTCCCCCTCTCTCACTCACTCATTCCGTCTCTGCCTGCGCTGCAAGTTGGCCTTTTGTACTGGGCTCCTGCCTGCATTGCCGCATTTTCCGCCCACAAAGAAATCTGCAGCAGTCGCAATAGAGCTCCACTAGCTCACTCAGTACTGCTCTGTCACTCACTCATTCTGTTTCTCTTGGCGCTGCAGGCTGCGCTTGTGTACAGAGCTGCTGGCTGTGGTGGCACTTTTGTCTGTCCACAAATAAATCCGCAGCTGTACCGAAAAAGCTCCATTGAGGTCGCTCAGTCTCTCTCTGTCACATGTCCATTCTGTTTGTACTGGCACTGCAAGTAAACCCTTTGTACAGAGCTCCTGCCTGCATTGGCATCTTTTTGTGCCAACAAAGAAATCCGCAGCAGCCCTGATAGAGCTCCATTGAGCTCACTCAGTCCCCCTGTCTCACTCACTCACTCATACTGTTTCTCCCACCACTGCATACTGGCCTTTTCTACTGGGACCCTGCCTGCATTGACACCATTTTCTGCCCCCAAAGAAATCTGCAGCATTCCTGACAGCGCTCCGGTGAGTTCGCTCACTCCGCCTCCCTCACTCACTCTCTCGTTTTGTTTCTCCCACTGCTGCAGGCTGCCCTTTTGTACTGGCCTCTTGCGTGGGGGACTTTTTCTGCTCACAAACAAATCCAGACCAGTCCTGACAGAGCTCAGTTGAGCTCGGTTACACACCCCTCTCATCGTTCCATCTTAATCTATCCCAGACACTGATGCCCCACAGCGACCGTGCTATTCTCCGTCAGGAGTACAAAAACATAGTTTAGCCAGGATGTGAAAAATAACAGCTGTACTGTTCATAAGGAGGTGTGACAAAATGCCACTGTTGAAAATGTGGCGTGAAAATATTACAAATTTGTGAAGTTACAAGGGTGCGTGGAAACAGTTGAACGCACGCTTGTAACACAATCGTGTTATGGAGTTTTGTCACCAAATTTCCAACATAGGGATTTTACGATCTCTGCTCATGAACAGTGCCACTGTCATTTTCTTTATCTGTCATGAACACTGATTTCCTACAGTGACTGCATTATTCTGTGCCACAACTGTGAAACCACATTTCACTCAGGATGTGAAAAATGACAGCTGTACTGCTCATAAGTAGGTGTGAAAAATTGCCACTGTTGAAAATGTGGCATGATATTATGAATCTGCAAAGTTACAAGGGTGTATGGAAAGTGTGCAACACAACTCATTTGATGAGCTATCATCACGAAATTTTCAACATCGGCATTTTAGGACCTCTGCTCATGAACAGTATCACTGTCCCACTGTGACCACTCTATTCTGCGCTGGAACAGCGAAAACACATTTTTGCCAGGATGGGAAAAATGACAGCTGCACTGTTTATAAGTAGGTGTGGGAAAATGGCAATGTTGAAAATCTGGAGTGAAAATATTATACATTCGCAAAGTTACGAGCGTGCATGCAAACTGCTCAACACACGCTCGTAACACAGTCATTTTATGGAATACCATTATGAAATTTTCTACATAGTCATTTCAGGACTTCTACTGATGAACATTGTCACTGTCATTTTCTTAATCTGTCCCAAACACTGATTTCTGACAGTGACCTCACTATTCTGTGCTGGAAGTGCAAAAACACATTTCCACCAGGATGTGAACAATGGCAGCTGTACTGTTCACAAGCAGGTGTGACAAAATGCCAATGTTGAAAATCTGGCATCAAAATATTGCAAATTCATGAAGTCAGGCGCATGCGTAGCAACTGTGCAGTGCACGCTCCTAAAACAGTCATTTTGGGGATTTTTTCCACCAAATTTGCAACATAGGTTTTTTTGAGAGCCCACCTCATAAACACTGTCACTGTCATTTCGTTAATCAGCCCCCAAAGGTGATTCTGCGCAGTGACCGCAAGATCACCTTTCAGGGCCGATTAACGCCATGACATTTCAAGCATTCATGAGGAGGGGTCCCAAAAACCCCATGTTGAAAATTTGGTGAAAAAATTCCCAAAAATGCACGAGATATGCACTAAAGTTGAAAAAACCCTATTCGTTACATTATACAGCTTACCGGCATTTCCTCAGTTCGTGGTCGGCTTTGAAGAGTGCAGATGTGTTCCCGGTCCACCGAAAATAGTCGCGCCAGACTCCAGAGGTAAGTATGGGGTGAGGGGGGGTGTGGGGAGGCAGGGTGCCCAGTAGGTGGGTGCGAGTGGTGTGTGGGCAGCACGGAGACTACGAGGGACAGTTTTCTGCTTTTCAGGGAGAAAAAAGCAAAAGACTTCGCGGGACAGTTTTTTCTTTTACAGGGGCATGTGGCACGCTAGGGTGGGCACCCAGAATGCCTGTAGCTTTCTTTTAGAGGGCCAGCAATGACAGAGGATTAGGCACCCCATCGGCACACGGGGTCATATGCTGACGGGATTGGGCAACCCATCAGCAGGAATAACTGTGTGAGGTGGGGCACCAATGGCTTTCTGTTGGCGGGGGCAGCAATAGCCGATGGAGGATTGGGCACCCCCCCTCAGCACACAAAGTGTGGGCTTCATTATGCAGACTGGGATTGGACACCCCGTCAACAGAAAAGGAAAGCACGGGGGGGGGGACAGAATGCCGACGGGGACTGTAGTCCACTGATTTCCCCCTGACTACTTCCTACAACTACTTTTAAGCCCATTATTGGCACTGGCCTTTAGCCACAGTGTGGCTTTTCCATTGTGGCCCCCATCTTCTTTTTTATTTTTTTGTAGAGTTTATTTTTGCATTATGGATGCCCAGGGCATCCTTCCAGAATACCCACTCAACTCAGCCTTCTACTCCCAGACTACCCCCCCCCACACACGCACACATTGATCTCCCTTCTGATCAATGGCAAGTCCAGGCCCCAAGATCACCCCCCTGGGGAGGGTCTGCCCACCCTTGGTGGCCTGGTCTTAAATTAGAGGGACCTACCATGAAATTAAGTTTCCTGTGGGAGATCATGATGCGAGTGGGTCTAACGGTGGAATGCTGGCAGGTCTCTGGGGTCACATTCATTTCCACTGGTCACCAGAGGGCTTTTCCTACATGGTTGCCCCTCAGAGTTACAAATGTGCAATTGTGTCCAATGGCACTACATGCTGACGTACACTGGAACTCTGCTCCTTGCAATTGCAATGCTGCTTGTTCCTTACACTGCCCCTGACCACCATTAGGGGCTGCCCAAGAGCAGCGAGTTCCCTGGATTCCCACCTGGGAAGGGAGATCAGTCCTCCAGATGCTCAATCCCTTCCCTCCCCTGCCAACTTTTAACTGTCTGAACTCACTCCTGAACCTGGGTTGCCATTGTGGTATCCAGTGCCTCAACCCAGTTGGAGTGAAACCCAGCAAAAGGAAACAGGCAGTTGGAGGTAGAAGATAAGTACTTTCTTTGTGCTGTTTGTTTTCTTTTAGGATTGAGCTAGCATTTCATGAGATGGCAATGTGTGCTGTGTGATTTCAACAGTATAAGTTCCAATCAAATGATTTTGTCTTGGCTGGGAGGAGGGGGGCATTTATCTGAGGGAGAGAGGTTGGAAATACACAGGAGGGGGAGGGCTGGTCACGTGACTCGGACTAGCCAATAATGGGGGTGGGATCCACTTATATTTCAAGCAGACCAAGCGACCCTGAAACTTGAGTGCCACGAAGTGGAAGTGTAGCATCTTGAGTAGCGTCTGCAGGGCATCAGCGGAGAGGAGAGCAGGCAGCAGAACTTGCTGGTAGACAGAGAAGAGAATAACTGGGAAGGCCACATATATCCATTACAGACATGGGGAGTTCAAGGTGTGGGAAGGGGTCCATGGAGTGGGGCAGGACCAGGTTAAGGGAGGAGAGGATGTGCAGTGGCAGTCAATTAGGGTGGGAGATGGGAAGGGTTGTATGTTGCCAAGGATGTGGAGCAGCCATATTCCTGGGAGTGGCTTGGAGGGCAGGGGGCTGCAGAGTGTGTTGGCAGATGGACCAATTCAGGTAGGAAATTGGGCGGTTGATAAGGAACCTGAGGCATGGAGGAGACAGAATGGGGGCACACAACCGGGGGGTGGGGAGACTAATGAGACATTCAAATGAGCTCATAACAGGCACAGATATGGGGGAACTAGGTAGAACAGCAGGAGGGCTACACAAGTGGCTGCAGCCTTGGGAAGGAAGTGACCAATGGAGGAGGGTCTGGCACAGGGGCATGACTAAGACTGGGTCGGACCAAAGATATCAGCCTAGGGGAAGGGGAACTGGACTCATTAATGGTAAGGAGATTAGCACTGCAAAGAGATTCTCAAGGTTGGCAAGTCCAGAAGACCAGGAAGCAGAGAGGAGAAAAGTTACAGTGAAGGAGCAGGGAGAAGTCACTACAGGGGAAACTTTACATAGCAGGGAGGCAGTAGGCAATACACCAAGAAGATACAGTGGCGGGTGGCTCACCAAGGAGATGATGATGCAGTCTCTCTGGAGGGAAGTTAGGAGCAAGGAGACAGGATGACAAGGGAAGCAGAAGGCAGCCTGAGGAAGGCTAAGGATAGGAACAGGAGGGGAGTCAGAGTGGGGAAGAGCCACATTTGAGGGAAGACACGGGGAAGTAATAGCAGAGAAGGTGGTAGCATGGTGGACGGAGCAACAAGTGAGTGCAAAGGGGAGGTTCCACAGGCGGAAAATAGTTCAAGTGGAGGTCAGTACTCGGTCATATTTGTGAGGGAGAGGACAGGACAAAGGTTAGAGGAGGCAAAGGGGAGGCTGGACAGGGCGGATGAACAGAGAGGCTCACAAGTTGGGGGGCAGGGGAGTGATGGTCAACAAGAGAGCAAGGTAAGCACCAGTGAGTTCTAATTCTGGGGGATTCTATACTTAATGGTATAAAATGGGGGTGAATGGGTGCCAGAAAAAGTAACATCTGGGTAGAATGCATGCCAGGCATGACAGCAAGTAGAGTGGGGCAGAATATGGTCAGATATGTGGGGAAGGTGGAGGGGAAGCCACACATTATGGTGTACCTGGGAACAAATGTTCTGGAAGGTAGAGGGATAGTGGAGGTACAAGACAGCTTCAGGGAAGTGGGGAAACTATACAGCAAAGAGGGAACAACAGTAGCCTTCTCAGAAGTTCTGCCAGTGCCAAGAGCTAGTACAGACAGGATGAGAATAATCAGTGACTTCAACAAGTGGCTGAGGGAATGGTGTGTGTCCAAGGGGTATGGACTGGTGGGGGACTGGGGTAGCACATGAGATAACACAGATCTTTATGCAGGGGATAGGTTACACCTCAGCAGGGCAGGGTCACAGGTGTTGAAGCAGAAGCTGGGGAATTTCATCAATGTGTATCAATTAAACTGGGTAGGGGAGGTATAGGAGCTGGGAATCACTAGGAGAGGGGGTAAAGTGGACCTTCTCCCACCACTGGAATAGATACAAGCTTAGGTGACATAGTGGTTGAAATGAAGGGTAAAGAACCTGGAAGGCTAGGAGCAGTGTGGAGAATGGTTTCACTAAATGCTAGGAGCCTGGGGAATAAGTTGGCAGAGTTGCAGACATTGATGGCAGAGGAGGAGGTGGATATAGCTGCCATAACTGAGACATGAGCAACCATGCACCATGACTGGGACCTAACCATCCCAGGGTACAGACTATTCAGGAGGGATAGAGATAAAGGGAAGGCTGGGGGGGGTTGCCATTTATGTTAGGGAAGGGATCGGATGAAATTGGGAGGAAAGGGAGTAGGACAGATCAGAAGTAATCTCACTGCAATTACACAGCCAGAAAGAGACCAGAATTTGTCTAGGGCTCATTTATAGACTTCCGTCCAAGAAGGAGGACATTGACAGGGAACTGGGTGAGCAGATAAGGAGGCATAGTGGCAAAGGGAGCACAGTGGTGGTGAGCGATTTTAATCTACCAGGGGTGGATTGAAGCATTCCAGCAGCGCCTTGCTCCAGATCATCCTGGAAGCTTTCCAGGATGGCTTCCTTACCCAGAGGGTAATGGAGCCAACGAGGGAGAGAAATGTACTAGACCTGGTACTGGAGGATAGTGAACAGGTTGGGGATGTACAGGTGGAGGAACCTCTAGTAAGCAGTGAACATCGCACAGTGTAGTTCTCAATCAATCTGGGTAGGGAAGTAGCCACTACAAAAACTAGGGTCCTGGACTTCAAAAGGGCGGACTTTGGCAGGATGGGACGAATACTGGAAAGCCATATGGCAAGCATTCACCCAGAAATGGACACAGAATGAAAATGAGCAGTCATCAAGGCTGAAGCCACTAAAACATGTGTCAAGAGCCAGGGCAAGAAAGCCAGGACCAAGAAACCAAGCTGAATGAGTAGAGAGGTAGTGAAGAAGGTGAGAGAGAAGAGACATGCATTAAGGGTCTACAAGAGATCCAACAGGGCAGAAGACAGAGGAGAGTATTTGAAGAAATCCAGAGAAGTGAGCAGAGTGGTAAGGGCAGCAAAGGTGGCTAGGGAATGGAGGTCAGTGCAGGGGATCAAAGAAGGAGGAAATGATTTTTTCAGATATATCAGAGAGAAGAGAAAGAGCAAGGATCTAATTGTTAGGATCAGGAGGGGAAGCGGATGGGTAGAAAAGGGGGCTGAGCAGGCAGAAGTACTTAATGAATACTTCTATTCAGTCTTCACCAAGGAAAGGGATGGGCCCATACCTGAGAAGAAGGGCAAGGTGAAAGAGGGTGGAGGAGAAGCAACCACGGATCCGGAAATCATGGTGGAAAGGGTGAGGGAGGGCCTAAAGTCCCTGAAGGTGGACAAGGCACCTGGCCCAGATGGAGTTCACCCAGCGTGCTTATCAAAGTTGGCAGAGGTCCTGGATAGATCATTGATGAACCTATTCAATGCCTTTCTGAACTCAGGGTACATGCCCAGGGACTGGAGGGAAGCACATGTGGTACCTCTGCATAAGAATGGGCACAAGGACGAACTGGGAAATTACAGACAGGGAATCCTTATTGCAATTGTGGGAACACTGATAGAGACAATCCTCAAGGAAAGACTGGTGCAATTTCTTGAGGATAACAATCTCCAGGACAGCAGGCAGCACAGATTTGTCTCAGGCAGATCCTGCCAGAAGAACTTGGTTGTTTTTTACAACTTGGTTATGAAGGCACTAGACAGGGAACATGCAGTGGATGCCCTCTACCTGGATTTCAGCAAGGCCTTTTGACTCAGTGCCAGATGAGACCTGCAAGTTGAGGAGAATGGGAGCAGGGAGGAAAATGATAAGATGGATCAAGAACTGGCTGAAGGGTAGACAGCAGAAGGTTGTAGTGGGGGGAGGGGCATCTGAACCCAGGGCATAAAACAAGTGGTGCACCACAGGGCTCAGTGCTGGGACCGGTTCTGTTTAACATCTTAATAGCTGACATTGCAGGTGGGGATTAAGAGTAAGATCAGTCTTTTTGCAGATGACACAAAGATTTGTGCTGAAGTAGATGGGGAGGAGGGAGAAAAAGTAATACAGGAAGATTTGATGAAACTGGAGGAATGGTCTCACATTTGGCAGCTTGGTTTCAATGCTAAGAGGTGCAAAGTGATGCACTTAGGAGGCAAGAACCCAGGGCACAATTACTGGCTGGAGGGTGTCCCATTAACAAAATCCAAGGAGGAGAAGAATCTGGATGTGCTGATAACCGGAGAGATTAACCACTCTGCTCAATGCAGGAAGGCAGCAGCGAAGGCAAACCGGATGCTAGGGTATATAGCAAGGGGGGGGTTACTTCTATGAGTGGGGAGGTCATCTTGCCCCTGTACAGGTCCCTGGTGAGACCGCAACTAGAGTACTGTGTGCAATTCTAGTGCCCCTACTAGAAAAAGGACATCAGACAACCGGAAGGGGTACAGCACAGGGCAACAAAAATTATCCGGGGGCTGGAGGACAGACCATATAAGGAGAGACTGAGAAGGCTCAACATGTATACCCTGAAGGAAAGAAAGGAGAGAGGGGATATGATTGAGACCTTCAAGTACCTGAAAAGTTTGAACAAAGTAGACACCAGGTGTATGTTCAATCTAAAAGGTGGAAGGAACACCAGGGGACACTCTAGGTTCAAGAGGGAACTGAGGAGGCCCTATTTAACAGAAAGGGTGGTGACAGGGTGCAATGCTCTGCCAGAGGAAGTTGTATCATTGCAGAGTGTTGCGGGCTTCAAGAGGGGTTGGGACAAATTCGAGGGGAGGGCACAAATCTGGAGGGGGTGGGAGATGGGGGCATATGAGGGAGGTGGGGGCAGCTGTAGTCTAATGGACTGAAGTGCTGCACACTCAAGCAGACTAGATAGGCTGAATGGCCTTCATCTGCTGGCAATTTCGTGTATTTGTAACCCCTTAGTGCCACTGGGGCCAGCCTTGTGGCCCCCATCTTGTGCTTTTGTTGTACCAGTTCCATCCTACCAAGGCCCTCAGGACACTTACACTCAGCTGCCATGCAGCTTAGCTAGTCCTTTTTGCCACCTCCTGCTGGCCTCCCTCCAGACCCTTATAGCAAGCCCCTTGGTGGTCTTCACAAAGGCACCGTGTGGCTGATCGGTAGAGTGAGGCATATTTGCCCTGGCCTCCTCCACCTCCCAAAAATTCCCATCTTTTTTTCCCCACCTACATGTTTCAGACCACAGTGTGAACTCTACGTGAGCTGAGACTTGAAAGCACCTGTCGGCATTGTCACTGTAGCGAAGCAGCGCTAAATTGATGGCTGCATAGCCACATCATTTCAGACTGGCAGTTTTCTGACCAGCCTACCTGTCTGCATCATACAGTCAGAGCCCACAGACCCCTCCCCCAGCTCGATGCCAGGGAAATATTAAATATAATTAAAAATCACCATTTACCACCAGTGTCCCCTTTCTTAAATAATATAGGGGCCACTAGTCCAAAAGCATCTCCACCTGCCCATCTGAACTACTAGTAAATTTACTGGCTAACTGCAGATCACCTAATCACTTTATTCTCTGTTCTTATTCATCTGCATTTTTTTTCTATCTTTAGTTTCCTTACTTTGATCTAGTTTTTTCTTTTCGCTAAAACTCCTTTACTCCTTGCTCTACTGTGCCCTTTCTGTATCTCTCTACTCTCGCTATTATAAGTTCCCAATACTGATCTATTTTCCCTTTATTTCTACAGGTCTGGCCAGACTGTATGCCAGTTGGATAAGTATCTTTGTTTAATTCTAACACCCTAATCTCACCTCTAGCACCTCTTACCCTTTGTGCCCCCTTAACCTTTTCTGTTCTTCCCTTTCAGGTCCTACCAGAAAACCCCGAACCAAGGGCACCCCAAATCTGATAGAGCAGGTAAGTTGTAATTACTTAACTGCTTTAGAATCCTAGAAATCAGGTGACAGAAAAGGACCATTTTGGCCAATTAAGTCTGCCCCTTAACCCCCCCAAACTCATCTCCTTTATTAAGAGACATCTAACACCTACAACTGGTCAACTCCTGGTGTCTGTCTCATGCCCTCTTAAATCCTTTAACCATTTTTGCCCCTACCACCTCTTCTAGTAGTTTGTTCCAGGACTCCACCACCCTCTCAGTGAAGTAATGCCCCTTCACATTGCCACTAAACCTTCCTTCTTCTAATCTTAGATTACGATCCCTAGTTCTAGCACTTACATTCCTTGTAAATAAGCTGCACACTCTCACCTTACTAGTCTCCAGTGGGTACAGATCCCATTCCCTCCACCTCTCCTCATAGGGCTTCCTGAGCATGGTATGCACCATCTTGGTTGTCTTCTCTGAAGCCTTTTAATCTTGTCTGTCCTTGTGCAGATGAGGCCTCCTACACCCCATACTCCAGGTGAGGCCTCACCATGGATTTATAAAGGAGCATCAGCACCTCCATCTTTCTGTGTTATACCCCTCCCTATGCAAATCAGCATTCTGTTCAGTTTGTCCACCACCATGCTGCATTGTCTCTTTGCAGATGACACAAAGATCTGCAACTGGGTCGATGCACAAGGTGGGGTGGAGAGGATGCAAAGGGACTTGGCAAGGTTGGAGGAATGGTCAGAATATATGGCAGCTTAGAGTCAATGCAAAAAAAGTGCATAGTAATGCACCTGGGAAATAAAAATCTAGGGGAAGAGTTCACAATGTGGGTGAGATAATAACAACAAAAGAAATGGAACGGGACCTGGGGGACAGTCATATCAGTTTACCTTAAGGTGGGCAAGCAATGTGAGTGGGCAGTAAGGAGAGCTGGTGTGATACTGGGATGCACAGGAAGAGGCATCACCAGTAGAACACAGGAAGTTGTTATCTCTCTGTACAGACAGTTGGTGAGACCCCATCAGGAGTTCTTCATTCAGTTCTGGAGACCCCATCTCCACAAGGACATAGACAGGATGGAGGCTGTCCAGAGGAGGGCAACTAAAATGGTGCAGGGTCTGCACCAGAAGACATATGAAGAGAGATTAAAGAAGCTTAATATGTATACACTTGAAGGGGGGCATGATAGAAACTTTCAAGTACATCAAGGGAATCAACAGAGTGCAAGAGGGTAGCATCTTTCAGAAAAAGAGATGTGCAAGAACAAGGGGGCACAATTTGAAGATAGAGGGGGAAACGGTGCAAAGGTAATGTAAGGAAGTATTTTTTCATGGAGAGGGTCGTGGATACATGGAACAGCCTTCCTGAGGAGGTAGTGGACTCAAAAACAGTGGGGGAAATTCAAGAATGCATTGGACAGACATAAAGCAATTCTAGTGGTGGGAAGGAGGAAGTAGGCTGTTGGTTACTAGGATCTGCAGCCTATGCATTTGGAAGGGAAATGGGCAGACTAGGTGGGCCAAGCGGTCCTTATCTGCCGGCAAATTCTATGTTTCTGTTGGTTTCACTCAATAAAGTTATTTGAAATTATAATCCCAAGATCTCTCTGCTGCTCAGTTTTCTTAACCCCCCATGTGTAAATGGTTTGTGGGTTATTACACCCCATGTGCATTACTGTACACTTTTTGGCATTGAATTTCAGCTGTCAAGTTTCCGACCACCCCTCCAGAATCTTTAGGCCCTCCCTCATTGCCTCCCTTCCCCCGGGTGTCCACCCTATTGCAGATCTTTGTACCATCTACAAATAGGCACACCTTCTCCTGCAGTTCCTCAGCTATATCATTGCTACAGATATTAAACAAGCATTTGTCAGTGCTGAATGTTGATTGCGCTGGTGTGTTGAGCTTGCTCACTGCCCCTCTGTCACTCACTTATTCTGTTTCTCCTGGTGCTGCAGGCTGCCCTTGTGTACTGGGCTCCTGCCTCTGTTGGTGGCTTTTTCTGGCCACAAAGAAATCCACAGCTGTCCCGACGGAGATCCGTTGAGGGTGCTTACTCCCCCAGTGTCACTCACTCATTATGTTTCTCCTGGCGCTGCAGCCTGCCCTTTTGTACTGGGCTCCTGGTTCTGTTGGTGCCTTTTTCTGCCCACTAAGAAATCTGCAGCAGTCCTGTCAATGCTCCGTTGAGCTCACTCACTCCCCTTCTCTCACTCACTCATTCCATTTCTGGTGGTGTTGCAGGCTGCCTTTTTCTATTGGGCTCCTGTCTGCGTTGCTGCCATTTGCAGCAGTTACTATACAGCTCCGTTGAGCTCACTCACTCCCCCTCTCTCACTGGCTCATTCTGGTTTTCCTGCCTCTGCAGGCTGCCATTTTGTACTGGGCCCCTGCATGCATTGCTGCCTTTTTCTGCACACAAACAAATTTGCAGCAGTCCTACCAGAGCTCCGTTGAGCTCACTCACTTCCCCTCCCTCACTCGCTCATTCTGTGCCTCCTGCCGCTGCATGCTGCCATTTTGTACTGGGCTCCTGCCTGCATTGGTGGCTTGTTCTGGCCAGAAAAAAATCTGAAGCAGTCCCGACACAGCTCCATTAAGCTTGATCACTCCCCCTCTCTCACTCACTCATTCCGTCTCTGCTTGCGCTGCAAGCTGGCCTTTTGTACTGGGCTCCTGCCTGCATTGCCGCATTTTCTGCCCACAAAGAAATCTGCAGCAGTCACAATAGAGCTCCACTAGCTCACTCAGTACTGGTCTGTCACTCACTCATTCTGTTTCTCTTGGCGCTGCAGGCTGCGCTTGTGTACGGAACTGCTGGCTGTGGTGGCACTTTTGTCTGTCCACAAATAAATCCGCAGCTGTACCGAAAAGCTCCATTGAGGTCGCTCAGTCTCTCTCTGTCACATGCTCATTCTGTTTGTCCTGGCACTGCGAGCAAACCCTTTGTACAGAGCTCCTGCCTGCAATGGCATCTTTTTGTGCCAACAAAGAAATCCGCAGCAGCCCTGATAGAGCTCCACTGAGATCACTCAGTCCCCCTGTCTCACTCACTCATACTGTTTCTCCCACCGCTGCATACTGGCCTTTTCTACTGGGCCCCTGCCTGCATTGACACCATTTTCTGCCCCCAAAGAAATCTGCAGCAGTCCTGACAGCGCTCCGGTGAGTTCGCTCACTCTGCCTCCCTCACTCACTCTCTCGTTTTGTTTCTCCCACTGCTGCAGGCTGCCCTTTTGTACTGGCCTCTTGCGGGGGGGACTTTTTCTGCTCACAAACAAATCCAGACCAGTCCTGACAGAGCTCAGTTGAGCTCGGTTACACACCTCTCTCATAGTTCCATCTTAATCTATCCCAAACACTGATGCCCCACAGCGACCATTCTATTCTCCGTCAGGAGTACAAAAACATATTTTAGCCAGGATGTGAAAAATAACAGCTGTACTGTTCATAAGGAGGTGTGACAGAATGCCACTGTTGAAAATGTGGCGTGAAAATATTACAAATTTGTGAAGTTACAAGGGTGCGTGGAAACAGTTGAACGCACGCTTGTAACACAATCGTGTTATGGAGTTTTGTCACCAAATTTCCAACATAGGGATTTTACGATCTCTGCTCATGAACAGTGCCACTGTCATTTTCTTTATCTGTCATGAACACTGATTTCCCACAGCGACTGCGTTATTCTGTGCCACAACTGTGAAACCACATTTCACTCAGGATGTGAAAAATGACAGCTGTACTGCTCATAAGTAGGTGTGAATAATTGCCACTGTTGAAAATGTGGCATGATATTACGAATCTGCAAAGTTACAAGGGTGTATGGAAAGTGTGCAACACAACTCATTTGATGAGCTCTTATCACCAAATTTTCAACATAGGCATTTTAGGACCTCTGCTCATGAACAGTATCACTGTCCCACAGTGACCACTCTATTCTGTGCCGGTACAACAAAAACACATTTTTGCCAGGATGGGAAAAATGACAGCTGCACTGTTTATAAGTAGGTGTGGGAAAATGGCAATGTTGAAAATCTGGAGTAAAAATATTATACATTCACAAAGTTACGAGCGTGCATGCAAACTGCACAGCACATGCTCGTAACACAGTCATTTTATGGTGTATCATTACGAAATTTTCAACATAGCCGTTTCAGGACCTCTACTGATGAACAGTGTCAGTGTCATTTTCTTAATCTGTCCCAAACACTGATTTCCGACAGTGACTGCACTATTCTGTGCCGGAAGTGCGAAAACACATTTCCGCCAGGATGTGAACAATGGCAGTCATACTGTTCACAAGCAGGTGTGACAAAATGCCAATGTTGAAAATCTGGCATACAAATATTGCAAATTCACGAAGTTAGGCGCGTGCGTAGCAACTGTGTAGTGCATGCCCGTAAAACAGTCATTTTGGGGATTTTTTCCACCAAATTTGCAACATAGGTTTTTGAGAACCCACCTCATAAACACTGTCACTGTCATTTCGTTAATCGGCCCTCAAAGGTGATTCTGCTCAGTGACTGCAAAATCACCTTTTGGGGCCAATTAACGCCATGACATTTCAAGCATTCATGAGGAGGGGTCCCAAAAACCCCGTGTTGAAAATGTGGTGAAAAAATTCCCAAAAATGCACGAGATATGCACTAAAGTTGAAAAAAAAACCTATTCATTACATTATACAGCTTACCGGCATTTCCTCAGTTCGTGGTCGGCTTTGAGGAGTGCTGTTGTGTACCTGGTCCACCGAAGACAGTCACGCCAGACTCCAAAGGTAAGTATGGGGTGAGGCTGGTGTGGGGAGGCAGGGTGCCCAGTATGTGGGTGCGGGTGGTGGGTGTGCAGCACGGAGACTACGAGGGACAGTTTTCTGCTTTTCAGGGAGAAAAAAGCAAAAGACTTCGTCGAACAGTTTTTTCATTTACAGGGGCATGTGGCACACTGGGGTGGGCTCCCAAATGCCACCAATGGCTTTCTTTGGGGGGACCAGCCATTGCCGACGGGAGTTGGGCACCCCGTCGGCACACAGGGGAGTCATTATGCTGACGGGATTGGGCACCCGTCAGCAGGAATAACTGCGTGAGGGGGCACCAACGGCTTTCCGTTGTCAGGGGCAGCAATAGCTGATGGGGTTTGGGCACCCCCCCCTTGGCACACAAAGGGGGGGCTTCATTATGCAGATGGGGATTGGACACCCTGTCAACAGAAAAGGAAAGCATGGGGACAGAATGCCGATGGGACTGGAATCCTGTTGGCAAAATGAACAGGGGAGCATCAAAGCCAATGGGAAGTGAACCTCATCAGCACATAAACATTGTGGGAAGATGACTTAGAACATGGCAGCAACCAGCCGCCATATTCACAAACAATATCAGTCTTGCTTGATCCGCCCTGCAATGACGGGTCGCTCCCTCATTGCAGCGGATGGCTGACCCTGCAATGATGAGGTGGCCCCGATTGCAGCAGCTGATTTGTCACATGTTGGTGCGAACATTCCAAACTTGTGTCACCAGCAGCCTGCAACTGCTTTGGGGGAAGCGGGACAAGCCTTTGCAGGCTGCGGGGACATTGGCCACAACAGTGCCGTGCCTCCACAGCCTGCTTCTTAGCAAGCTGTGCCAATATGTTTCTTGCGCTGCACGTAATCAACACAAAAAGAATGGGTCCCAGCATTGACCCCTGGGGCACACCACTCATCACCTCTTCCACCCTGGAATGCATCCCATTTACCACCACCCTCTGGCTTCAGTCCTTCAACCAGTTCTCCACCCACTTTATTTTCTGTCCCACCCCTTAGCCTTCCAGCTCATTTCCCAGCCTTCTGTGCAGCAAGGTGTCAAAGGCCTTGCCGAAATCCAGGTAGGCCACATACACCCCCCCTAAAATCCACCTCCCTGATTACCCAGTCAAAAAACTCAATTAGGTTTGTCTAGACTCTAGCACAAACTTCCTCTTGGAAAACCAAGCTGCCTTGGGTCCTGGAGGTAGTATAGCACAGTGGGTAAGGGTCTGAGCTGCAGATCTGGAGACCTGGGTGTGAATCCCACAGCCATCTAGGTACATACTGTGTGATCCTGAGCAAGTCATTTAACTTCCTTGTGCTCCTAGACTGCATCTGGAAACAAGCTTCAGCTTTGTGTGCTACTCCTGGTTAAACAGTGTTCCCTAACACCCTTCCCCTCTAGACCATAGACAACCAGGTGTTCTTCTATTCTTTCCTGTAGTAGTATTCCCATGGCTTTTCACACTGTTGAGGTCAGGCTGACCAGTATGTAGTTCCCTGCCTCCTGCCTGTTAACACTTTTGTATAGAGAGGGACCACATCAGCCCTCTTCCAATCCCTGGGCACATCACCTGTTTACAATGACAGGTTGAACAGGGTAGTTGGAGTCTCTGCTAACACCTCCCTTAGCTCCCTCAGTATCCTGTGGTGAACCCTATCTGGCCCCATAGCCTTTTTCCTGCCAGTTCCATGAGGATCCTTTCTTTTGCAAAGGAAGCTGTATCCTTTTCTATGATCTCTCCATCCTTATTAATGCTGGCCCATTTCCTGCCCCTTCCTTTGCAAAAAATGAACAGAAGTATTTGTTCAGTATTTCTGCTTTTTGGCGATCATCTTTTACCCTCCCTCCATCCATCGTTTTCAGACACTCAATATCTCCCCTTGCCTTCCTTTTCTCCCTGATGTACCTGCATGTAAAAGGTTCTATCCCTTCTTACCACAATGCCCACTGGCTGGCTTATGCCAGGGGTTCCCCATAAGTGTGAGTCTGGTCCCAATGTGCACTTTGCATGTGGAGTGTGAGGGAATTTGTATATATCCTAAAGCTATATTTGCTATTATATGCCTTGAAGCTATGCTTGCTTTGAAAGCCATGCTGTAACAAAGTCATAATGAATGTAGTAGAAATTTCTGAGTTCATGCTGTTTTTTACAGGGTTATAGAATGATACTGAGGTTACTTGAGGTACATTTGTAGGAACAGAAAGTAAGATAAAACTGGGCAGAACTGGTTGTACCAGCTTGAATAACATGCTTGGGCAAAATATAAGATAACAGCATGTTGAGGCATTGAAGGCAAGCTGTACGTTGCTATGGTGTGAGTGAAAACTCATTGTTTCATTCAGGTCAGATTGACCCAGGCATATGTATCAAGAAGTATTGGGAAAGAAATGGAATAAGCAGTGGAAAAGTACCCCATACATTGGTATCAACTTGTTTTTCTGTTACATTAGTATCAACTTGTTATTCTGCTTTATGATTGGCTTGGACTGAAATGTTGGTATTTTTCAAGATAAGAAGTGCAGAATCTAGCTTATAAAAAGCTGCTGTAAATTGTAATCAGAGAGCTTCTCCTTTGCAGAAGTCCCACATGCATGTGTAAGGTTTGATCAAATAAAGCAACGTTAAGACAAAACCCAGTGGTATGGTTTTTGCCCGTGGCAGCAGGAAGCGGTTGCTCAGTAATACTTACAGTGAGAGAATTTGTGATCACAGTTTTGGCGTAGTCGGCAGGATGAGTTCTTCGGTCCGTGTCACCTCATGATCAGGTTGTTTCCTTTGGACAAAAAGAAGGACATTTTTGTGGAACCCCATCAGGACGTGATGCCTAGGGGCCGGCGACACTCATCATCACTGTAAGTACAAGAATACCTTGGAGCGAGTGTGCACTATAAAGGACAGGCCTAGATAATATGGGAAACAAGGAAAAAAAATAGCTGGGTCCAGAATTAGTATTATCTGGACCGGAAAAATGTATGTTTGACAAGTTTGGCCAAACAAATTACAAGGGCAACTGCATTGCCCTTTGCCCTTGTAATTTGTGCTTGCTGCAAGTATATACTGTTAGAGTCAATGATGGCTTTCACAGTTCAGGCTGCTTTTAGGAGAAAAGCAGTGGCTGATTAAGTAACGTTAGATAAGCAACATCTAGAAAAAAAATAATAAACTACTGTGGATGTACGCACAGTAGGTGACTACAGACGGGATGATTTGAAAATCCTCCCCCCCATGTTGCCTATCTGTGTAGTTTCAAGTTTTTCTGTATCAATTTCAAGTTCCCTTGCCTCCTATAGAGGCTGAAACATTGGTCCAAAACCCAAGTACTGGAGACCTCTACCAGATGGATCTCAACCTAGTACTGTTAGAGATTTTTTGTTTTGTTTTAAACTGCAAACCAGAGCTCTGGAAAAAGACTTGGTTTGGCAGGTTACTAAAATGGCCAAAAGAAAACCTTTGAAAGGGTTAATAGCTGCAGCGTTTGGAAATTATCATGAAGGTCCTGCAGTCAGTTTTCTTACTCAGACTAGTATATCGGAAAAGAAGAAGGAAAATACCTTGGCACCGGGTAAGTCTGAATTTTTTTATTCAGAGTTGTTTTGTGTCAGTCTGTTTTATTTCTGTAATACATATACTAAACAAGGTAATGCTCTGTCTTTCTCGTGCATAATTTCTAGCTTATATCTGTGTTCTGTAATTATGTTCTGTTGTCAAGGTTGCGAGATAGGATTGACTGCCTTTGGTGCACAACATGTTACAGTAAAAAAAAAAGAAAGAAGAAGCTTCTTTGCCTCATAGCTGACTGTTTTAATTGGTTTTATTTTTAATGGAACATTTGTGCTGCCTAGATAGGGTCAGTGAAGAACTTTTGTATGTAGTTGTTGGTTGGAGCAGGTAGTGTTGATGGTAAAGAGTTATGACGTCATAGATTGCAATGTGCAAAAAGATTTGTAGTTTGCAAGCAACGTGCCAAGCCACTGCTAGGTAAAAATGTAATGTGTTAACAGCTATGAATGGCTTTATTATACTTCTAGTTATAACCAGAAACTTTTTGCAAAATGGTAGAGTGCCATATTTTGGCTATGCCCCAGAAGGTGTAACCATGTTATACTAGATGTGTTCACTTACAGATGGTATGTTGTGCTGTATTTTAAAGGTGTTGGAAGGTGTTTAAAAAAGAGTTTTGTTCTGAAAAGATTTGGCATGGAGATATGTATAAATTTGATGATTTAAAAGAGAAAAAAAAATTGTAAGTGTTACAAGACAGGGGGAGGCAGCACATATATCTAAAACACGTACAGTTTTCTAATAAAACTATGGGCATTACCTCAGCAAATTGGTGTCAAATAATGTCAGTCTTATTTTCTGTTGAGTATTTCTTTTTGTGTGTGCGTACTGTCTTGGCCAGAAGTTTTATTGTGTGCTCTATTATTATTTAAAGATATTTAATATCAGTAGTGTTCAAGGACACTAAAAAAAAATAACTGGGTTTGAACGACCCTTGCATGCACACTGTGACCTTTTGCACGTTATTTGACCTTCTTGTGTTTCAAAATTTTATGTTGCTACCAGTTCAAACTTGATGTGTATTCCATTCCTAAAGCACAACTTTTCACACAAAATGTATGTTTTCATGAAAGCACACCAAGAGTGAACCATGTAATTTGACTTTTTATTGCAAAACTAGTATTCTAAGTGAAGAGAAACAAACTTTTCTTCTCTTCTCACTACTTCTGACTTGCAGCCAACACAGGCAATACTCCAGCTGGAAGGGGAGAATTATTCATCATCTCCCCATACTTTTTTTATTATATTATTTTTTTTTATATTTATGCAGTACACTTTTGAAAAAGGACTATTACAGCTGTTTTTGAGAGTTTATCATCTACAGTTAAAAACAATGGCTTTTGTTTTTATGTGTGACCATAGTGTAATCATTTTTTTTCTTTTTAAAATGCATTCTAAGAGATATATACGTGCAGTGTATTACCATCAATCCGGATTTTTATAAACTCAGCTGACATTTTGTCATGCTTAGGATAAAGGAACCCAGGGATGCTTGGCTTCTTTTATCCTATGGAAATAATCTTGTTTTATTTTTAAACTGGTGTGTGTTTGTTTTTGTTGTTTGTCTGTGTTTCTTCTCTTTCTTCTAGAGAAAAAGAAGTTCCTCATCTTTATAGTAAGGTATGAAACTTACTAAACTAATTGTAATATTATCTTGTTATAATTTAAAGTGTAGTAGGTGGGGATCATGTCACCATCCACAGCTAACCTTTTTATTGCTACGGTATTTGAGCTGTCTCTTCCACCAGTAGGAGCTCAGGGGGAGGGGCTAAGCTACCCTTCCTCCCTTCCAATGTAATACCCACAAAGGTTGCAAGGTACATCACTGTTCCCCCAAAGGGGTAAATAAAGAAAATGTGTATTTGCCAATAATTGTTTCTTATTTACAGGTTTTAAAAAGACCCAAGGTATTTTAACAGCATAACCCAGCCCAAGCCCTTCTGCTTTTTCTAGTGCAAACAGTTAAATCTCACACCTATTATTGGTACAAGGGTTTCTGCCCTCAGCAAGTAATCAGTTACGCTGAAGGGTGAAGTTTAGTATGTATGTCCACACATATTCATTCTTTTGATTGTCTTTTCAGCTTTCTTATCCTGTTAAAACAAATGTAAAACAACTTTTGTCATAGCCTTACAGCAATGAATGCATTTTTTTTTCAACCAGTAAATTCACAGTACTCTAACATTTCTGGACTCTAAGCTAAGTTTACAGTCTATATGTGTTGTTTAAAATGTATTTTATGCATTATGCTCAATACTGAAATTGTTCTATTACAAACATGCTTATGTTTCACGTTTATGTTATAATGTTTTGATATACATCTTGCTACACTGTATCATGTGTGTATTCAAAAAGTGCTCACATGTATAACATTTTTTAATGCTCATAACCAAACCTAATACTGGGGCCAGCATTGCTGACCCACCCCTACAATATGTTCCAAAGCAAAACCAAAAGTAAAATTAATGCTCCGTTTGTCTTATTACTCACAGGTACCCCTGAAGAATGAGTGTATTCTATGCAGGTTTTGTCATTTTAAATTTTAACAATTATAATATGCAGAATTTAGATTGTACTCCAAACCTATGCTTCAAGCCTTACCCCACTCAGTACTTTGGAGTATTTCAATATACAGGGTAAAGAAGGTAGACCTTTTCATTTGTCACAGGTGTCCAGGCTATGCTGTCATAGTTTCTTGGGAAATTCCAGCCTTGCATTTTTTTCTAAGCTTGCTACACATAAATATGGGACCCATGGTCATGGCTTACAAGCATATTTGGTGACTGGGGTGCTACTCTTCTCCATTGGGTGACAGTACTTGTAAGTGGTCATATTAGCACTCTGGCTACTGACTGTCCTAATCAAACTTCTCCTACGATGCCTGTGCAACGCAATGGTGTCACGGGACGCCACTCACCTGCCCCCTTGCTACAACCTGAACAAAAGGACCCCATTAAACTGGAGGGGGTATTTCCTTTACAAAACGAGCCAGATTGTGACCAAAATATAAAGTGATAAAAAGTAAAAAGGGATCGGTCAGTTGATACATAGTATCAAAAGGGGGGAGAGTGTGAGGGAATTTTTATATATCCTAAAGCTATATTTGCTATTATATGCCTTGAAGCTATGCTTGCTTTGAAAGCCATGCTGTAACAAAGTCATAATGAATGTAGTAGAAATTTCTGAGTTTTTTACAGGGTTATAGAATGATACTGAGGTTACTTGAGGTACATTTGTAGGAACAGAAAGCAAGATAAAACTGGGCAGAACTGGTTGTACCAGCCTGAATAACATGCTTGGGCAAAATATAAGATAACAGCACGTTGAGGCATTGAAGGCAAGCTGTACGTTGCTATGGTGTGAGTGAAAACTCATTGTTTCACTCAGGTCAGATTGACCCAGGCATATGTATCAAGAAGTATTGGGAAAGAAATGGAATAAGCAGTGGAAAAGTACCCCATACATTGGTATCAACTTGTTTTCTGTTACATTGGTATCAACTTGTTATTCTGCTTTATGATTGGCTTGGACTGAAATGTTGGCATTTTCAAGATAAGAAGTGCAGAATCTAGCTTATAAAAAGCTGCTGTAAATTGTAATCAGGAAGCTTCTCCTTTGCAGAAGTCCCGCATGCATGTGTAAGGTTTGATCAAATAAAGCGACGTTAAGACAAAACCCAGTGGTGTGGTTTTTGGCCCGTGACGACGGGAGCGGTTGCTCAGGTAATACTTACAGTGAGAGAATTTGCGATCACAGGAGCCATTTTTATTTGCCTGATGTTTATTGCAGTGGATTATGGTGAACTGGTTTTGCTTAATTCTGCACTGACAGCTTCATTTGCAGCAGATTCTGGAGTCCTCTGTGGCTGGCGTTGGTGCGGTGGGAGATTGTGTCCTACAGTGCATGTTAAGAGTTTGTATGAGCTCTCATCTTTTGTTTACTGGCCCCACTGTACTCCCTGGGCTAAGTTCTATCACTGAGGACTGAACTTAGCCCCTGGAGCAAAGCAGAAGTAGAAACCATCTGATCAGAGATTGTGGAAGCTCGAATGTGCACTGCGGGCTAATGGAGCTTCAGTTACTCCCTGTTGCTCTGGTGCCAGCTGCAGGGTGTTATGGGACTGGTTGTGGCTGGGGATGTTGTCCTAGAGATAGTCACATTTGGCCTGCTGCGGTCTGCTATACTGCAATGGATGGTGGTTGGAAGTTCCAAATCAAGGGGAAAATTTAGAGGAAACATTTGGAAGTACTTCTTTGCTGAGAGAGTGGTGGACAACTGGAATAGGCAGATGAGGGAAGTGGTGGGGAAGAGGATGGTGGGAGGGTTCACGAGGGCATGGGATAAGCACAGAGGGCAAGTGCCACGGGGGGGGGGAACTACAGAAAAGGCCTAGTGGATATAGGCAAACTGGGCAGACTAGATGGGCCTGCTGCCTTTTCGGCTGTCACATACATGTGTTTCCATGTATTCTACAGGCAGGTTAGGAAAAGAGAGGGGGGTCCACTACATCACCAGGGAAGTATATGTATATGTTGCCTGGGCAAAGTTTTTGAATATTTGTCCCTTGGTGTCTTTATCCTGCCCTGTGTTGGTTGATGTGTGGAGCAATATGGCCTCCTACCCCCAAAAATTATCAGTTCTAGGGGCACAGGGGCAATGAATCTTCCTCCCTCCCCCAAACATGATATCTCCTGAGTGACCAAGTTCATTCTAAAAGCCACGTTGATGATGTGGTGTAGGTCTGATATCCCCCCCCAAACACAACCCATGTTTTCTTTTTCATACTGACCCATTTTCTCCTTTCTTTCTACAGGTCTAACATGGAATTGACCAGGTATAGGAGGACACTGACCATTCGTATCAGCAAGTATTATTTTTGTGTTTACCCTATGCTGTTTGTCATAGTTCTTAAAGAGATGCAGATCCTTTGTGAGCCCATTGCTGTTCTTGTTTTACAGGTACAAATGGCTGCTATGTGAGGCACTGGGTTGGAGCTGTACCTTGTGCCTTAGAAAGGAGACTATGGGATGGGGTGGGGGATGGGCATTTAGGATGACAATTCCAAGGAACACCACATAACCAATTTGCCAAGACTTGTGAGGCTCAATCCCTGTTTTTCATTTTCTTGTTTTGTGTACTTTGCATAATACCTGCATTAATGTAGTGTTTTTGTTTTGCAACAAGTACTGTATATACTGTATGTCTATAAGGGGGGGACATTATGTGCTGTTTTTGAGGCACTTGGGCACTGTATGCTTGAAGGCAGAGCACTGAGCGGCAAAACATGGACGGAGACATAGGTTTGAATCCCTAGCCTTCTCCCATTTACACACTGTATAACCAAGAACAAGTAAGTTAACTTTCCCATCTACCAGGAAATGCAGTTAAGGACTTCCAAAGATGGGAGATTACCTCAGGGATGCCCTGGAAGGGAAGGAGACTAGGGAGAAATACAGGAACAGTGGGTAAAATTAAAAAGAATTATAGTGAAAGGTGTTAGACATGTAAACAGAAGCAAGAGGGAAAAAAATGCTATGGTTTTCAGAGGAAGTGATTGGGAAGGTTAAGGCAAAAACATCAGCATTCAGGAGGGTCCCTATTAGTTGAGCAGTGGCTTTCATTTTCTATCAAAGGTTGCTTTAATGTCTATAAAACCATTCTGAAAATGAGCCCCATAGACTTGTATGGGGCGTTCCCCATGCCCTCTCTGGAGACATGTAAAGTCAGAATGTGGGGGCAGAGCAGGCAGACCAGGAAGTGGAAAGGGGTCGGCTGGACAGCAGTTCACCAGAGTTACCATCCCTTCCTCCCTTACAGTACAGCAGTAAATTTAATAATTTCTGCACTGACAGATCATCACCACTGCAGGGTGGGCTTAATGAAGCCCAATACAGAATGTCACACCTTTATTTTAAAAGGCAATGACTGATCGGGTCAGGGAATAAATTTACGAGTGGATTAACATTTTACAGTGATAGCCCACAAAGGAATCATCTGTGGAAAAGACTCCTGGCCAGGTGAGTTGCCATATACATGTCAGTGGGGGGCTAGGTGAGAGCTGCTCTTTAATCATGGCCAAATATTACAAGCCTATTTACTTATTATATGTTTATTTTATTTGATTACATTTTGTTGACCCAGTTGGCCCATCGAGACTAGATGTCCCTTTTTCACAGGTCACCAGGGGGAGGGGGGATACAGATGGTAACCAACTGAAACAGAACCAGATTAAGCTGTTGGCGGTATTAGTTTTAGTGAATGCCTATGACCAAGCATGATCTGTGAAGCAGACATTGATTATCTGCCAATAACCTGCATCAGATATTGATTAACTCTGATGATAAAAGAAAATGTATGGTTTATGGCGGCTTTGGGTATTGATCGATAATGATCGATAATGATTTAGCATCACCTAAAGTACTGATTAAAAATTATCATGACCAAGCAAAACTGTTGCATGTGTGGTCCTTATTGCGCAGCTGCAGATCTAAGATCAGTGAGAAGTGGTGACGGGGGAGACAAGCATGGGGAGCCAAAATGGAGGGTGTGAGAGGCATGCAGGGAGGGGGGCACTGAGGGGAGGATCTGATGTCAAGTCTGATGGGTTGGGACTAGCAGGAGGACTTGGAGTGGTCGATGTCATACCACATGAGAATCACTGTACTAACAAGTACTACCCCCTGATTACCAGTAGCAGTGGTAGTGCAATGTCATCATTGAGCTACCAGCACCCCCTTAGAGAACCACGGCACTACCATTGCACACAGAGGGTACCACGGTGTCACCAATGTTATGGCAATGGAACTGAAACAAATCCATTGTGAGACCAGTTTCAATGGTTTTGCAATGTTAACTCATTGTGTTACCATTCTACATGGAAATCACCCCAGTGTTACCTCCATGGTACACGGTACCACAGTGGCAGCAGTGGTAATACACTGGAATTGAAACAAATCCATTATGTTACCAAAACAGCAGTGGGAATACAGTGGTGTGTGTTTGAGCCATTGTAGTACCATTCATGCACACATTCTCATTGCGATACCACAGTCCATGTGGTACCACAATGGCAATAATGGTTTCACAATGGAACTGAAACAAATCCAATGAGTTACCAGTCAAGGGGATGCAGTGGTACTGCAGTGGAATTTACAATGGTATGGAAATGGTGGACAAAAGGTATTGCTACGGTTTTCTGAGGAGATGTTTGTAAGGGTAGTCTGGAGCATCTATAATTGACCCAGACATTGAAGTCCCCCAGACCTAAACATCTGGGGGCCTCCAATGTTTCACTGACAATTAAATCATCTACCTCCTGCAAGAATTCTCCCACCTCCCCAGGGGGGCGCTAAATCATTAGAACCCTGCAGCCTGTGCCTGGACCCCCACAGACAGCAGCACATTCAAAGGAACCCGGTGTTCCCACAGGGTGCAGTGTGAAGCTTAGTTCAGATCTAAAACAAATAGCTACTCTCCTCCCTACTCTCCACTCTGGGGCAGTGCATTACGGAATACCTGGGGGGCAGCGGTCTCCAAACTGGGCCAGCATTGTTACCCACCCAGGCCTCAGTAATGCAAGCCAAATCAACCACAGAAATCAAGTCTACTATAATTGTGGTCTTGTTTCTGATCAATCTGGCTTTGCAAAGCACTGCCCGCAGGGGATTGGTGGGCACTAGAGCCCCTTTAGCTGCTTGCCCACTCAATCTGGTCCGAAACCTGGGGACAGGAGCCAAACACATCTGACCTCTCTCTAAGGCCTGTCTGACCCCAGAGCATCTTCTACACCTGACCACCACTAGCCTTCCCTCCTCTGATATGTCTGAGGTGCCCCACTATAACTGTTCACTGCAGTGCCTCCCAATCCTGACCTCCCACCTGCAACGACCTGTAGTGATAGAAACCAGGAGGTCGATGAAGGGTCAGAGGTCAAATAGCTGGGATGCCTCATAGACTATCCTAGCCAGCCCCAGATCCCTATATATTCCCAGACACATACTGTCTAGGTATGATGCCTTAAGCAGCAATTAACGTAAGCTACACGTCTCAAACACACTCACAGGTGAACAACAAAAATAAGGACCTAGCCAATCATACCACAACCCCATTCATACAACCTGCATCAACACCATGAAATAAGCTACACCCCCCACCAATAAAACAACCCAAACCCCTCAATAAGACCCCTCCCACACAGATATTAAAATGAAATTGAGTAAAATGTGGCATGCTCAGAAAACAATATATACTTCAACTCAGAAAGCATAGTCCAGTGTCTTAATCTGCCAGAAATGGCAGATGAAAAATCTCCAAAGCCACACAACAATCTAGATCTATCAGTAAAAGCCTAACAAATTGCTCTCACCAAGCTGCTAGAAACTTCCAAGGGAGGGTTCCAATGTTGGGTAAGTTATTTGGGACCAAGTTTTATGAGGAAAGAGCAACACAAAGGACAGGTCAGGCAGGCCTCTCACTCCAGCCAGACCAAAACCCTTCCCAGACCACTGTTAGGGCTAATAAAAGATCAGCCACTCACCAGGTTGAAGTCCAGGAGAAACAGACTGCCAGGCACCTCTTTCACCAGCCCCCCAGAGATGACTATCTCAATCATGGGAATTACAGTCCACATAAAAAGGGAAGTAAAGGCCAGAAAAGCCACCACAAAATCCAAGCACAAGCTGCCCTTTGAAAGTGCAGGGGAAGGGGCAGGAGCCTCAAACACCAGTCTATCTGTGAAACAGGCCCTTCTGGGAGATCTAGAAACCTGCACAGGGCTCTTCAGGTTCCACGTTATGGTGGACAACCAGGAAAATCCCTGCACTCACAGTCCACAGATGAAACAGCTCCTCGAGTCCTTGTTCATCGGCGATACCAATCCAGCAGCACCACACACATCTGGAAGTGGAAGGCAAAACTACCCTCCAGGAGAGACAATCAGCCAATCCCAGTCCAGAAATCCTTGGCTGTATTCCCAGTTTCGAGATTTGATCCTCAGCACTCTGTTCTTCAGCTCTTCCTCAGCACCTGGGTTGCAACCACGGTACTGCACTCCAAAACCTATCACTCATAATAAAAAAGCTAACTTACTGAAACCCCTTATCTATTTCTCGAACCCTAGACCTAACGCCATGCTGCTAAAAATAAAGTTAAAAATATTTTGTTCAGCTCCTGGACAACAAGTCTAAGAGATGATAAGGGGTCCAGTAATGTTATTTTTAAAAAGCCAGCAAAAGGCAGGAGAGGAAAGTACCAAGGATGGAGCTCTATCCAGAGCACTGCAGAGAACAGCCCAGTGTGGCTGCCATCTTGCTCCTCCCATCTACTCCTCCACTCGGGGACCACCTAGTGCACTTCCACTACCTCAAAGGGTGCTGGGAAGAAGGAGCAACTCTACAAAGGCGGACTTGGGAAGGGTGAGGGTGGTGGAGTGTAGGCACATCCCAAATCCTATACCACTACTTAACTCCTACCCTGCCCTGCCTGGGATGGATTGTCCAATAAAGGCACTCAAGGTAGTGAATGGTATGGATCTGGGGGGTCCTCCTTTGTGAAGACCTCAGGAGGGGGAATCAGAGGACCCCAGAGGAGGATAAGGATGAAAATCCTGGTGAGGGACTCAATAGTAAAGGAGATACAGTTAGGAACAGGTAGGGAGGAGGTGGAGAGGGTGCTAAGGTACCTCCGAGGTGCCATGGCTCAAAGGGATGGAAGGAGGATCCTAGGGATCACTAGAGAAGCAGGGAGGGAGAAAGGAAGAGCTGGATGTCATTGTCCACTTGGGGACAAATGACCTGGCTGGGGAGGAGCCAGAAACAGTACAGTAGAAGTTCATGAGATTGGGGAGGAGCCTTAAGCAACTAGCACAGTCTGCAACTTTCTTGGAGGTGCTACCTGTCCATGGCAAGGGGCAACACAGGAGTCTCCACACATGGAACTTCAACATATGGTTGAAGAAATGGTGAGTAGAAGAGGGATTTGCTTTCACTGGGGACTGGGGCTCCACTTGAAGGGATGAAGGCCTGCATCTATCCTGGTGGGGAACTAGGATCCTCAGTGAACAGTTTAAATGCTGCACTGACAAGCATTTAAACTAGCCAAGGGGGGAGGCAGAATAGAAACATAGAATTTGATGGCAGATAAGGACCGCTTGGCCCATCCAGTCTGCCCATTTCCCTACCTAATGGATAAGCTGCAGATCCTAATTAACCAGCAGCCTTCTTCCTACCCCCACCTCCTAGAATTGCCTTATGACTGTCCCATGCATGCTTGAATTCCACCACTGTTTCTGACTCCACAACCTCCTCCGGAAGGCCATTCCATGCATCCTCAACCCTCTCTGTGAAAAAATACTTCCTTAAATTACCTCTGAGCTACCCCCCTCTATCTTCAAAGTGCGTCCCCTTGTTCTTGCACACCACTTTTTCTGAAAGATGCTACCCTCTTGGACTTTGTTGATTCCCTTGAGGTACTTGAACGTTTTTATTGTGTCCCCCCTCCTCTCCCTCCTTTCCTCGAGGCTATTCATATTAAGCTTCTTAAGTCTCTCTTCATATGTCTTCCGGTGCGGACCCTGCACCATTTTAGTTGCCCTCCTCAGGACAGCTTCCATCCTGTCTATGTCTTTGCAGAGATTGGTTCTCCAGAACTGCACGCAGTACTCCAGATGGGGTCTCACTAACTGTCTGTACAGAGGGATAATAACTTCCTGTTTTCTACTGGTGATGCCTCTCCCTATGCATCCCAGTATCCCCAACCCTCCTTGCTGCCCTATCACATTGCTTGCCACCTTTAGGTCATCTGATATGACTACCCCAGGTCCCTTTCCATTTTGTTGTTGTTAGTATCTCACCCCCATTGTGTACTCTTCCCTGGGTTTTGTTTCCCAGGTGCATTACCTTGCACTTCTTAGCATTGAATCTAAGCTGCCATACATTTGACCATTCATCTAACCTTGCCAAGTCCCTTCTCATCCTTTCCACCGCACCTTGTGCATCAAATCTGTTGCAGATCTTTGTGTCATCCGCAAAGAGACACGCTTTTCCTTCCAGTCCCTCTGCAATGTCACTTATAAAGACATTGAAGAGGACTGGTCTTAATACTGAACCCTGAGGTGCTCCACTAGTAACCCCCCTTTCTTCAGAGTGGAGTCCATTTACTATTATTATCTGTGTCCTATTCTTCGGTCAATTCTTTACCCAGGCTGTCATCTTGGGACCCACTCCCAGGCTGGCTAACTTGTATATTAATCTTTTGTGTGGGACTGTGTCAAATGCCTTGCTAAAGTCTAGGTAGGCCATGTCCACAGCCCCTCCCTGATCTACTACTTTGGTCACCCAGTCAAAGAAATCTATCAGATTTGTCTGGCATGACCTTCCCTCTGTGAATCCATGCTGCATTGGGTCCTGTGCCCCTCTGGCCTCTACATACTCAATAATTCCTTCCTTCAGAAGTGATTCCATCATTTTTCCTACCACTGAGGTTAAACTAACAGTTCTGTGGTTTCCTGCTTCTGCCTTGCTCCCACTTTTGTGAAGGAGAATCACATCTGCCCTTCTCCAGTTCTCGGGTACCACCCCATCCTCCCATGATTTGTTAAAGAGGGTAGTCAGTGGTGTCACTAGTTCTACCCTTAGTTCTTTTAGAATTCTGGGATGAATCCCATCAGGCCCCATTGCTTTGTCCACCTTCAGTTTTAAGAGTTCTTTCAGAACCCTTTCTACTGTAAATGGGTTGGTATCAACTTCTGGATCCAGAGTGTTTCTACTGTTTGTTTTAGGTACCTTCCCCTCTTCCTTTGTAAATACTGAGCAAAAATATTTGTTTAGTATCTCTTCCTTTTCACAGTCATCCTCTGCCCACCCTTCCTCCACTTTATTAAGCCTCACTATCCCTCCCTTGGTCTTCCTTCGCTCCCTGATGTTCCTATCAAAGGTTTTATCCCCCTTTTTAACTGAGTTGGCTATCTTTTCTCGGTTTGGGCCTTTGCTGTTCTGACTGCCTTCCCAGCTTCTTTTTGCTTTAACTGATACAGTTCTCTGTCCTGCTCCTTCTGTGATTCCTTGTACTTCCTGAATGCTTTTATTTTCTCTTGAACCTTCACTGCCACTTTCTTTGAGAACCATAGTGGTTTCTTACATAGTTTCATTTTATTTGCTTCACACAAAGCCTTGTTACCTCTGTGATGGCAGTTTTTATTATTCCCCATTGTTCTTCCACTCCTCCTTCCTGCCCATTTGCTAGTGCATTCCTTAGGCACTCACCCATTTAGCAAAGTCAGCCTCCTAAAGTCCAGTACTTTTGCCTTTGTATGGCTTGACTCTATTGCTGTTTATTGTGAACCATACTGTCCGATGGTCGCTAGTTTCCAGATGGCTACCCACTTCTACATCTGTGATCCTCTCTTCATTTCCATTTGAGAGAACCAGGTCTAAGATTGCTCCCTCTCAAGGGGGCTCCAATACTAGTTGTCTAAGGAATGCCCCCTGTAGGGCATCTAGAATAACCCCACTCTTCAAAGTGGCTGCTGCAACTGCACTCCAGTTAACATCTGGCATATTCAGATCACCCATCAGCAAATTCTCCCCTTTTTCTGCCATTGTAAGTATACTTTCTATCATTTCCTCGTCCACTTCCTCCCCCTGAGAAGGGGGTCTGTATACAACCTCTGTGCGGATTGTGGTGCCATTGCCAGCCTCCAAATTGACCCACAGTGCTTCTTCTCCTCCCTGTTTACCCTTTTGTTCTGTTGCTTTGATTCCTTCCCTTATGTGAAGAGCTACTCCTCCTCCTCTTTTACCCTCCTTGTCCCTCCTGTAGATAGGGTATCCTGGTACGTTTACGTCCCAGTCATGGTTTTGTGTTTACTATGTTTTTGTGACTGCCACGATATTCAGATGTTCCTCCTCCTCCATCAAGGCCACTAATTCAAGAAGCTTGTTACCCAGACTACGGGCATTAGTACTCGATGCTCTCCATTTTTTTGATAGCTTTACCTTCTATTGCAGCATCCCCCACTGACCTTTCTACCTGGGTCTTTTTCTCATTTAGTACCCTGTTTTGTAGGGAGAGGCTGGGATTTTCCTGCTGCTTATCAGTGCCTCCCCCCGTGAATGGTTTAAAAGCTAGCCAATGAAGCATTTAAACAGATTGCACAAAAGACTTGTTCCCTTCCTGGACAGATGCAGACCATCCTGCCAGTATAGGCAGGTGTCCCTCCAGGTGGAACCCCAGTCCTCAATGAAGCCAAAACCCCTGTGCTCCACACCATTTTTTCAACCATTCATTAAACTGCATGGTGCAAAGTACCCTCGCCTCACTCATGCCATTGACAGGCAGCACCTCTGAGAAGGATACTGTGTGTGCTACTTGTCTTAGGCCCCTACCAATTCTACAAAGTCCTTCTGCACTGCTCTAATCTCATGATGAGCCAAGTCATTTGTCCCTAAGTGGACAATGATGTCCAGCTCAGACTCCCGTGCAGCTGTTCTCATGATCCTGAGGATGTGCTTCCTGTCCCTCCAAGCCATGGCACCAGGCAGGCAGGCACCTTACTTCAGTTTTCCCTGCTCCCCCCAGTTCTATCCCCCTAATAATTGAGTCCCCCACCAGGAGCTGCTTCCTTTCCTTGTGGTGTCCTCTGCCTCCTTCCTGTGGGCCTTCCTTGTAAACAGTTGTCCTCAGCCTCCTTATTCTCCTCTGTGGGTGCATCCATAGGAGAGCTATGGTCCCCCAGAATGATGTATGGATTGTGGAGTGGAACAACTGACTGGATGTGCCTCTGTTCCACCATCCTTACCCTCCCTGAGCCCTCTGTGGTCCAACTGCTCTGCTTTCTTCGCAACCTCTGAGGTAGTGGTGGTGGCTCTGGTGCTCCCTGGATGGGGGAGGTTCCCTTCCTACCGTCCAGTGTGGCCTGGGGGAAGGTTCCCTTACTACTGGAGGCCTCAATAGGGGAAAAAGACCTAGGGGACATGGTGGATGCATGTATGAATAACTCTGAGCAGTGCAGGAGAGTGGCTAGCAAGGCAAACAGGATGTTGTGATGCATCGTAAGGGGGATCACCTCTAGGAGCAAGGAAGTGATTCTGCCGCTGTACAATGGACTGGTTAGACCACACCTTGAGTACTGTGTACAGTACTGGAGACCACACTTGAAGAGGGACATACAGCTCCTGGAGAGGGTACAGAGGAGGACAACAAAGATGATACGAGGGCTAGGGGATTTGACATAT
This sequence comes from Neoceratodus forsteri, assembly GCA_016271365.2. Taxonomy (NCBI): domain Eukaryota; kingdom Metazoa; phylum Chordata; order Ceratodontiformes; family Ceratodontidae; genus Neoceratodus; species Neoceratodus forsteri. The sequence continues at coordinate 127,139,107 of CM057455.1, forward strand.
GAGGACAGACTTGAGGAGCTCTGCCTGTTTTCATTGGAGGAGAGGAGAGACAGGGGGACATGATTGAGGTCTTCAAGTACCTCAAGGGAATAAATAGGGTAAACATTGAGGGGATCTTTAGACTAAAGCAGGGAGGTATCACCAGAGGGCATGGTTTGAAGTTGGAAGGTGGAAGGGGTGAGGGGAAGAAGGAGGTTTTTCACTGAGAGGGTGGTGGACCCTTGGAATGCACTGCCTGGTGAGCTAGTTCAGAGATCCCCAGTGGAGGGCTTCAAGAGAGGGTGGGACAGACACAGAAAGTGGATGTATCAGATGATGGCCTGTCCCAGGGGGGTGGGGATTGATGATAGGGGTTTCTGGAGCACAAGGGATGGGAGGGCCTCTGCACCCAACTAAGAATCTAAGGTTTGAGCAGACTCGATAGACCGTAAGGCCTAATCTGCTGGCAAATAGTATGTTAGTACTGTCCAGTGTGGCCTGAAGACAGGCAACTTCCTGTCTCAGGGCAGAGATTTTTCTGCAAATAGGGCAGCATCTCAGCCTCCAGAAAGACTCCCGGAAGACTGCTGCCCCACAGCCATTACATTGCACTACTCCCCACATGTTTATCTACTTTTTTTTTGTGTGTGTGATGGGTTTGTTATATCGAAATATACATATATATATATATATATATGTTATACAATGTGTATGCTTATATTGTCAGTGCAGTGTGCTAGAGAGGATATGACAGTGATATGCACCTTGCATTCTTGAGGAAATGAGGTCAGAATCCCAGGTATAAATTTAAAGGAACTATTTCCAGGGTGGGTGGGTGGGGTGAGGGGTGGGAAGGGTTGGGCCTAAACTGTGCCTTCACAAAACAATCAGATAAAAGCTCTCACCCACCGCTGCGATGAGTGCCTTCCTGTCAGCAAGATTCCCTACACAACAATTTGACAGAGAAAATACCCTGCTAATCAAACAGAGAAAAATCCAGACATCCAAGTCAGACACAGGTAAACCTCCCCAGCCCCAAAACAGCCTGGTGGTTTGTGCTCTGAAAGCAGTCAGCCCCGAAATAAGTCAGCTGTGCTTTAAACTCTTCCTGCATTGAAAATCTTAAGAATTGGAATAAAAGTAAAGCTAGATACACCTCCCTCTGTTGCTTGAAAGACTGTCTTTTCCTGATAATTCTAAGTTCCTTATTTCACCTTTCAGTTAGAAGTAACCTCCATCTGCAGAATATCTGCTACAAACCAAAGACAATTGTAAGGTTCACCTCCCTCTGTTGTGAGCACAACTCGCTTTCTTGCAAATCCTATGTTCAGTATTGTAGCTTCCAGCCAGAGGTAGTTTCACTTGACCTGAATAGGTCAGAAAGACATAGGCTACCCCCCCAATAAGATCACATGGCAAGTAGTGGGAATCCCAAGGGTGGGATATCCCAAAAGGAACAAATTCAAATAGGAATACAGGACTGAGAGGGTAGGGCAAGGAGGAAAGAAAATAAAGTAGGAAATAGGGGAGGGTAGAAGGGTAGGAGGAGAGGATCTGGCAGTATAATCTGGAAAGTCATATATACAAATGCTCAGTGTCTGGGCAACAAGGTGACAGACCTAGAGGTCACCATGGTAGAAGTGAACCTAGATAGAGTTGCAGTTACAGTGACCTAGTGCAATGAAAACCAGGACTGGGATGTAGCAATGCCAGGTTATGCTCTATTCTTGAGGGACAGGGGAGGAAAGAAGGGGGGGAGGAGTGGCTTGTTATGTCAGAGAAACCATAAAGGCCACAGAAATACAGGGGATACAGGAAAAAGCAGAGGTACTGTGGGTCACACTGGAGACTGGAATGTTGGTTGCTAATCAAACAGTGGTGCTCTACAGACCACCAGCTCAGGGTGAGGAGGGGGATAAGGATATGATGGAACTAATCCAGAGGATGGATAACAAGTGGTAGGTAGTGCGGGTAGGGGACTTCAATCTAGCAGATGTGGATTGGTGCCTTCCTGCTCTAGCAACAGATACAAGCAAGGAAATCTTAGACTCTCTGCAGGGGGTGTTCCTCAGACAACTGGTTAAAGAACCCACTGGGGGGGGGATACTGGATGTGATACTGTCAAACAGGGTCAGTGTCATTGACATCTCAGCGGGGAGCCAGCTGGGGGCCAGTGATAATCATATTGTGTGGTTCAATATAAGAACTGTGCCAGAATCAATCCACGCCAAAACGATGGTCCTGGACTTTTCAAGAAAATGAGAGTGCCTCAGGGATGCCCTAGTAGGGATAGGGGAAATGAGTGGGGCAGAGGAACAGTAGACAAAAATAAAGAAGGCAATAGAGAAGGCAACAAACCTAAATGTCAAGCAGGTGAAAAAGAGCAAGAGAAAAAATAAACCACTATGGTTCTCCAAGGAAGTAGTGGAGAAACTAAAGGCAAAGAAGCAGGCATTCAGGAGGCAGAAGTCAACACAGAAGAAAGAGGATAGTGAAGGTTATCAGGAAAATCAAAAGGAGACAGGGAAAGCAGTTACAAGAGCAAATGCACAGATGGAAGATAACATTGCCAAGTCAGTGAAAAGGAGGATGAAACATTCTTTAGGTGTATATGAGTCAAAGAAGGAAGAGCAAGGCAGGGATAGTAAGACTAAAAGGGGAAGGAAGGGAATGTGTGGAAGAGGACCAGAGGAAAGTTGACATATTGAACAAGTATTTTTGTTCAGTATTTACAAAGGTAGGGGTAGATGACAGGCCACAGAAAGGGGAAAGAGGCATTAAAGGAACAGAGGTGGACACTAGCCCATTTACAGAGGAGAGGGTCCTCAGAGAACTAGTGCAACTGAAAGTAGATAAGGCAATGAGCCAGACAGGGTTCACCCCAAGATTCTGAGGGAACTAAAGGAGGAACTGACTGCACCTCTGATGGCCCTATTCAAGCTATTGATGGATATTGGGGAGGTTCCAGGGGACTGGAGGAGGGCAAATGTAGTGTGACTACACAAGAGTGGGAATAGAGAGGAGTCAGGGAACTACAGACCCTTAAGGCTGACTTCAGAGGTGGGCAATGTTATGGAAACACTGTTATACATAAGGATAGGGGAACACCTTGAGACCAGTAGATTACAGGATTGAGGCAGCATGGGTTCACAGAATGAAGATCTTGCCAAACAAACCTGGTTGAGTTCTTCGACTGGATGACAAGGGAAGTGGATCAGAGAGGAGAGGTGGAGGTGGCCTAGCTGGATTTCAGTAAGGCCTTTGACACTGTTCCACCCAGAAGGCTGGTAAACAAGCTAGGCAGCATGAGAGTGGGTTCAAAGGTGGCGAAATGGGTATGTAGCTAGCTAAGTAACAGGAGTCAGAGGGTGGTGGTAAATAGGGCTCACTCTGAAGAAGGCATGGTGATCAGTGGGCTGCCACAGGGTTCAATACTGGGACTGGTCTTCTTCAATGTCTTTATTAGTGATATAGCAAAGGGGCTGGAAGGGAAGGTATGCTTTTTCACACATGACACAAACATCTGCGCCAATGTGAATACACTGGAGGGTTGGAAAGAATTAGGGACAATCTGAGAAAACTGGAAGATTGGTCAAGAGTATGCTAACTAGGCTTCAATGCCAAAAAGTCTAAAATTATGTACATGGGGCACAAAAACCCAAGGGCAACATATCACATTTGGGGGAGGTGGTGACAACAATAACACAGTGAAGAGACCTGGGGATCATCAAACCTGATGACCTGAAAGTAGCAAAGCAGTGTGATAAGGCAGTGGGAAAGGCTAGTAGAATGATGGGGTGCATAAGGATGGGTATCACCAGTAGAAAGAGGGAGGTAGAGTTACCCCTGTATAGATCAATGGTGTGGCTCCACCTAGAGTACTGTGTCCACTACTGGAGGCCTCATCTCTGTAAAGACATACAGTAGATTGGGTGGCAGAGGTACTGAGGAGGGCAACCAAGATGGTGTATGGCTTTCAGTACATCAGAAGCCCTACAATGTAAAACCTAGGGAATTAAATAACTAAACTCTGGAGAAAAGGAGGGAATGCAGAAAAATGATTGAAATGTTTAAATATCTCAAGGGTAAAAACAAAGTACAGCAGGTAGCATATTCCATAGAAAAAGAAACAAAAGGACAAGGGGGCATGATATGAGGCTTGGGGGGGCTCAGAAGGGATGTGAGGAAGTACCTCTTCATGGAAGGGTTGATGGAAGCCTGCAACAGCCTACCAGCAGAGGTGGTGGATACAAAAATAGAAGCAGGATTCAAGCATGCATGTGATAGACAGAGTGGGACATTAGTAAAAGAACTGGGGAGGTGAAGGCCAGATATCGATTAGGGTCTGCGGTAACACACTAGGGAGGGGTTTTAGGGTAGACTAGGTGGGCCAAAAGGTCCTTTTCTGCTGACAACCTCTATGTTTTTATGTATCCTTGTAATAATCTATGATGAGAGAACAGATGCAGGCTGGGGTCCATCAGGACTCTTCCCTCCACTTCTCAGCTGTAATATTCTTAAAACATCCCATGACCATGTAACAATCTATGATGAGAGACAGACGCAGGCTGGAAACCATCAGGTCTGATCCCCTGATTTTTCATTGGTAATATTACAAAAACATCACGTATCCATGTAAGAGATACAGTAAAGTAAAGAGGGCCACTGAGAAAGTTACAAAGAAAGGAAGGGGGGGTTGGTGGAGGCTAGTAACAATAAAGCAGAGGTGTTGAATGAATACTTCTGCTCCATCTTTAGTAAATTAGTAAAAAGCAAGATGGACCATTGTCACTGTCACATGCCCACTCCAGGGGGTCAGACCCACTGAGCTCACAGTGCCCACCCTTAAGTGTAATCGATAATGGGGGGAACAGGAATACCCTCCTCATCTCTAAAGTGCTTGTCAAGGTCACAACTGCACCTCTGTTATGAGGATCCTTGGCATCCCTCTAGCTCTGGATAAGGGTACAACACCAGTCTCAAGTCTTGTGGTCTAGTAATGAACTCTTCCTTGGCTATTACACAGAGGAGGAAGACCCAGGTATCTCTTCGGGACAGTAGCATAAAAACTTGATTTGGCCTTCTCCCTACAGGACATGCAACAGCTTGGTTCAAAATCTTTGTAGACTCTGGTATTCTCCTTATCCTTCAAGATCCACTACAGACCCGTTTCTCAGTTTGGTTGCTTATGGTAGCCCCTCTGGCAATACCCATTTTCACAAATATTAATAATAATTAATAAACCTTCCACAGTCACACATACAATATAAGAACTCTCACACAGGCCAGAATTTCTTTAGAGAAGCAAAAGTGGTTACTAAAATACTTAAATACAGTTACAACCAAAAGAGAATACTAATTTGGGTTACAGTATACAGAAACAAGAGGGACAAAAATATAGAAAAATGCATTAAAACATGATAGCTAAGTCTGCCTTCAGTGTGAAGATTTCAAAGTCTAAAGAACTGAAGATCAGAAAAGTGGATGAAAGTTTTCAGTTCCTTTAGTATTTGTAGTACAGCCTTCGGTCTGGTCCCTTATTCTGCCACTCTCTTCCCTTCTGTTCCCCCCTTTTAGTAGACTCAAACTTGCACTTAGTAGAGCCATGCATATGAACATACTAGTTGATTTTGTTAGTACCTGATCTCTCTTGTTGTCTGTTGTTGTTTTAATTATGTATGTACTTGTAAAACTGATATAGTGACTTCATGCTGCTCTATCTTGCACTTATTTGCCTCATGTAAGCATATGTACTATTTGGTGGCTAGCCTAGTTCTCGCTGTTTCTGATTATTGCATGTGTACTAGATGGCTAGCCTTGTTCTCACTGTTTCTGATTATTGTGTGTGTACTAGATGGCTAGCCTTGTTCTCACTGTTTCTGATTATTGTGTGTGTACTAGTTGGTGGCTAGCCATTCCATGTTCTCTCTTGTTTATGATTATTATTTGTTCTGCCTACAGTATCTCTGTAACCCCTCCCCAAGGACACTTCTGGAAAAGAGCGTGTAACAGGGTGCCCCTGTTATGAATGAATGAATAGTCCTGCAGTAAAGATGTGTAACCCCCCTTCCCAAATCTTTTCCTACTTTTCTCTCATCTTTTTCTTCCACCTTTCTTTACTAAATTTCATGTCAGGGTGGACAACCTGGCATATCTCTACAACCTTTACTGTCCCATCAAATGCACTAAATATTACCGTCTAATGTCTGTCATTTATCCCACACATTCTACATTGGTGTCAGGTGTGGGATTGTCCCGGTATGTCGAGGCTGCCCTGGGCACGACTGGGGGGTATTGTTATGATATACCCTGACAGATGATAGAAGGGGATCAGACAGACCTCAATGATCATCACCTGACATGATCGGTAACTGAGAAAACTGGGATTAAATTGTTACCTGGATTAGGTACAGGAGCCAGACCTAAGATGAAGAAACCAGAAGATGAGGATATCGAAGAGGGAGAACACGCGCAGAAGCCAAAAGAGAGACAGATGACCCCAGCCCTGGATGATCCGAGTGAGTTGCTGAAGTGGTTCTGTATAAGGCAGACCAAGATGGAACGACAACAAGAAGAGGACTGATGACAGAAGGATGAGGATCGATGAATCCAGGCAGAAGAAAAAAGACATGAAATGATACCCTGAAAGCCATACAGGACATGAATCAAGGTCAGGCGAATAGAACTGGGCCAAAGACATAAAGCTAAGTAAATTGTCAGAGAGTGATGGCATTGAGGCCTACCTTACGACCTTCGAGAGGATAGCCCAAACCTGTGTATGGCATCGTGATCAGTGGGTAATAAGATTAGTACCCTACTTATCCGGGACAGCCCAGTTAGTGTATAGCCAATTGAGTGGGACTGATGCTAATGACTATGATAGAGTTAAAGAAGAGATCTTAAGACAGTATACTATCAGTACGGAGACCTATCATCAGCGTTTTCCCTCTCAGAAAATGGCCCACTATGATGCCCCCTTGGAAATATACGCTCGTCTCAGAGATTATTGTGGTAAATGGCTACAACCGATGACTAAGACTATCGATCAGATTATGGAGTTAATAATCATTGAACAGTTCATTCAGGTTTTACCACTGGATGAACAGTTATGGGTTAAGGAGCACAAGCCAGAGACAGTGGAGGAAACCATTAAACTGGTGGAGGACTACTTGGCAGCTCGTCCCAACAGATTGAGGGGACAACAAGGTAACTCAGGACCATGTACAGCTCCAGTAAGAACTTTTTTTTCCCAATTATCAAAGGCAGTCAACTTATGGTAGACGAGATATCAATCAATCAATCAATCAATAAATCAGTGAAAGTCTTTATTTAACCAGGCGATCACCATTGAGCAAGCTAATTTTCGAGGTGAACCTGGGTTTGTTAACAAGGAACAAGGGACAATATACATGGGATGCAACACACAAGAAAATAGTAATAATACAAATAAAGTGAGATGCAATAAATAAATAACTCTCATCGCTATGTCTGTTAAGAAGTTGGTTCTATGACATTGGCTGGACCAGCAGGAGATTTCCTATAGTGAATGGTTAGCAGAAATCCTGGCAAATCTACGCACTGAGAAGGCTATTGCTAATTTGAGCAATACTATGATTACATATTAAAAGATATGGGACCCCCTCTATGCCCTCTACTCACTTTAGGATAGGTTTATATCCGGTATGCTTTAGCAACTTCCTTAGATGACATTGAAGGGATAGATCTCAACAGGTTACATTACTTTTTTATTGTCCTAGCAGATAGGGTGTGGGGAATGCTGGGGAAGGTATGGTTGGGTTTGATGGGAGGGGATATAGCAGACTTAAGACTTATAAATGTCTAATGTAAATGGTTTGTATGTACTTATGTCTGCTTTGTTGGTATTGTGGACAAAAAATTAATAAACTTTAAACTGCAAAAAAAGTGAGATGCAATAATACAGTATATACAAAGTATCAGCAGGTAGCATTGACAGTAGTATATGTTTGGAACAGAAGATACAGCTAGTTTGGGGTAGGACACAATTTTTCATAAAAGTAAAGAAATACACATATCAGGTGCACTGAACACAAACAAAACCTAATATAAAAAGATATATAGTGATACGGTATGGAGAATTTAGAGCTGGAACCAGGGTCAAAGGAATGTGGAAGGGACAGATATGGGGGGCAGGAAAAGGGGAGAGGGAAGAGTCGACTATAGATGTGATCAGTCTTTTAACAGTAGTAATTAGAGTGTACTTGGACTTATAGGAGTCACTATTTAGGGTGAACAGGCACAGGACTCCTTATTATGATGTAGATATAGAATTTAAAGCTGCTAGGCTGATGGGGTGAGTTAATTTCAAAGTTTTTTGCAGCTTGTTCCACAGTTGAGGGAGCACAAAGCTGATGGCTGCTCTGCCAATGCGAGATTTTGTTTTGTAAACATAAAGATAGATATATGAGGTGCTTCTCAGGGCATACTTCCCCAGAGTGCACAAAGGTAGCAGACAGAGATATACTGAGGCAGTTTATTTGAGATAGCTTTGTATGTCCATACGCAGCATTTTTTTGCAGTCTGTAAGCAAGGGATGACCAGCCCACTGCCGTGTACAATGCACAGTGGTGGGTTGAGTATGGAAGACCCATGATAAATCGTATGGCTCTGTGATAAAGCGTATCAAGTTTGGCTAGAGTACCTGCAGGTCCCTGAATATATAGAAAGTCTGCATAATCCAATAAGGAAAGAAAGGTAGTTTGAACCAGTTTCAGTTTAGCGTCTCTTGTGAGGAGATTATTAATCCTAAAGAACAGACCAAGTCTTTGTCAAAGTTTCTTTGCCAGTTATTCTAAGTAGTCTGTGAAAGTAAGTCTATGGTCTGACCAGGCCTCCAGGTACTTGAACTTTGGTTCGTAGTCCAACTGCTCACCTAGAATGGTAGTGATCTGCGGGAGTGTCCCAGCAATTGCAGGTTTTTTTGCATTTTAAAGGGGCGAGAGGAACATTGCTTTGTTTTTTTGTTTGTTTTTTTTGTATTTAAGAGCAGTTTCTGGTTTATAAGCTGATGTTGCAGCAGATTGAATTCATTTTGAAGGGCTTTACAGGCCACTTCAGGTGTGGGGCTACTAGCATAGAGTACCGTATCATCCGCAAATAGGTGTATTTGTGCTTCTTTGATGGGGGCATCTACATTGTTAATATAAATGGTGAAGAGCAAGGGACCAAGAATGGAACCTTGCAGTACACCCTTCAATAGGGGTTTTGATGGAGAAACTTCCCCTTCTGCCTTTACTTGTTGAAGTCGTCCTGAGACGTAGTTGGAGAACCATTTAAGGTATAGGGAATCCAAACCAATGTTCCATAGGGATGACAGAAGCAGTCTGTGATCAACGGTATCGAACACCTTGCTTATGTCCAAGAAAACTGTGCAAAGTTATTTTTTTGTCTAATTAAGGTTGCCAGTCATTTGTCACCTTGGCTAGAGCAGAGATTGTACTGTGCTATGCTCTAAAACCGGATTGTCATGGGTTGAGCAATTTTTTTGATTCCAGGCACTTCCGGAGCTGGGAGTTCACTATTTTCTCCAGCATCTTTGACAGGATTGGAAGTAGGGAGATTGGTCTGCAGTTATTGAGGTCACTAGGATCTTCTGACTTAAACAAAGGGACCACAAGTGCATTTTTCCAAATGGGCAGTAGGTCACCCTGGGACAAGGATAAGTTGAAGAGATGAGTAATTGGGACGGTGAGGACATGGTAGCCGACCTTTAAGAAGAACGGGTCAATGAGGTCAGCCCCAGCACTTTTCCTAGTGTCCAGCTGAAGGAGAAGATCTTCAACTTCTTTCAGGGAGGTAGGCTACAGAGAGCAGCATAGACTGGGGGTGGGTTTTTCTTGTGTATCCAATCTAAGTTGTTGGCAGAGGATATTCACGGGAGAGGAATCAAAGGCTAGCTCTGCAATGGTAAAATGATTATTGAGAGCATTGAGGATAGACAGTCTGTCAGAGATGACAGTATTGCCGATCAATAATTTAGTAGGTAGGGAATTTACAGTACTGTGACCTTCAATGTCTTTGATAGTCTTCCAGAATTTGGAGCCATTTATTGAGGAGCTCTCCAGCTGGGAGTGGTAGAAATTAGCTTTGGCTTCTCTGACCATTTTGGTACAGAGGTTCCTCGCACTCCAAAAATAATTCCAGTCATTTATTAAATTAGTTTTCCTAGCAGTTCTCCAGAGTACATCCCTACTCTGCAAAGCATCTTTCAGGTCTTCTGTCAACCACTGAGAGGATTTGTTTCTGGCACAAACTTTTACTATGGAAGCATACTTGTTGAGAGCCCCTAGCACAATTTCTGAGAAAATATCATAAGTCGTAGTCAGGTACTTGGCTAGATAGAAGTCCTGCCATTGCATGGAGTCTCTTAGGTCTGATATATACCCATGGAGATCAAAGTTGCATATGCACCTTTTAAAGGAGAATTTGGGTACAGTTGTGGATTTAAGAGTGTATCTTACACACGCGATGAAGCAATGGTCACTAATATCAGAGAAAAAGATGCCTGCATGGGAGAATAAATGGGGTTTGTTAACTAAAATGATATCTAAGAGACTACTGTTGTTAGGGTTGAGCTTGTTAGGATGAGTAGATTTGTTTATTAGCTGTGACAACCCAAGAGAATCACAGAACATTTTAAGTGGGGTGGATGCACTGGACAGCCAGTCTAAGTTGAAGTCCCCAGGTATGATACACTCTGAAGATAGAGGGGGAAGGGTTCCATATGCAGACATCATTTGCCATGGATGTCTTGGATGTCTTAGGAAGGGACACATAGTCAGAAACTTCCCTAATAAAAGAAATGATACAGCACATTTGGCCCTAGTGAACTTTGGATATGTTACTTCTGTGGGAGTGGGAGACCAACACACTTTGGGATTGTTAGACTCTGGAAGAAGACAAACCCTGATGAGAGCCAGTCTGGCCCCTGAAATAGACTTAAACCAAAATGATACAACTGTTCACTGTATACATGGGGGTGTCCATCAGTATCACACTGCAAAGTTGGCTTTGACTGTTAACAGCCAAATCCACACCTTGTTAGTTGGACTAGTATCCCATCTACCTGTACCTGTTATAACTGGCTAGGATTTCCCTTGTTTTGATGCCTTAATGAAGACTCATTAATAATTGGTGGAATCTATTAATGTAGTTACCAAGGCACAGGCAAAAGTACAGATGGAACCGGTATTTTCTTTAGAAGATTACTTTGAAGGACAAGGAAAGGCAAGAAAATCCAAGCAAATCAAAAAGAAAGGAACAGAAAGCTTGGCAGGATTTACAGTACATCCAGAAAAGAATCTGGAATTAGCACCAGGGTTCTTAAAAGGTGACATCAGACTGGAACAGTTAGCAGAAGAAAAGAATGGACATTCTCATTTTATATTGAAGTGTAATATACTGTCTAGAGTAACTGTTGACCCTGTTACAAACTGTGAGGCAGAACAGTTAATGGTACCTAAACAGCATAGGGAGCAGGTAATATGATTGGCCCATGATATTCCCATGGCTGGCCTTGAGGGGAGGGACAGAATATTACAGCGGATATGATCCAGGTTGTGTTGGCTGGGGATTCATCAATAGATAGCAGCATATTGTAGCGCTTGTGCAAAATGCCAGCTGGTTGCGCAAGGAGGGAAGAAAGATCAAGTACCCTTGCAACCCATCCCTTATGTAATGACTCCTTCTGAGAGAGTAGCCATGGACATGGTGGGGCCCCTAACAAAGAGTTCTAAGGAAAATCAATTCATATTGGTCATGTGCGACTACGCCACCCAGTGCCCTGAAGTCATACCAATAAGAATGGTTACTGCCCCTTGAATAGCTGAAGAATTAGCTAAAATCTTCAGTCGAATGGGAATACCACTAGTGATTCTAACCGACAGAGGCAGTAACTTTACATCTGCGATGCTGCAAGAATTGTACCATCTGTTGGGTGTCTCTGCAGTATGTACTTCCCCGTATCACCCTCGGACCAATAGGTTAGTAGAAAGATTCAACAAAACACTTAAGAAGATGTTGCAAAAGTACGTACAAGAGGAAGGTCGAGACTGGAATAGATTTCTCCCTTACCTCTTGTTTGCCTACAGGGGAGTACCCCAAGCGACAACTATTTTGTCCACCTTTTCCTTACTATATGGTAACAACCCTAGGGGACCATTAGATATAATTAAAGAACACTGGGAGGGAGGCAATGGTGTGGAATTTACAAACATTGTGAATTACATGACTGACTTATGGGAAAGGCTTGTGAAATATGTAACTATGGCTCATAAGAAAGTTGACCAGAAACAGCAGGGTTAAAAAGAATTGTATGATAAAGGACTGAAATACAAACATTTTGAACCCAGGAAAAAAGTCTTACTGTTGTTGCCCTGTAAAGAAAATAAGCTTCTAATAAGATGGCAAGGGCCTTATGTCGTACTTTGACAGACTGCTATTGTGAATTATGAGATAGAAATACCTGGACGGAGACCAGTAAAAAGGGTATATCATGCCAATTTATTAAGGAAATGGATAGATAAGCCAAACCTGTCCCTCTACATTCAGGCAGAACAAAGCCTATCAGAGACAGAGGTGGCTTATGATAGATTAGAGACACAACAAGGGGAGAATTGAATGCAGTTTGATCTGGAATTAAAGCCTGTTGAAAGATAAGAGGTTGATCAACTTTTGGAGTTTTTTAAAGAAACGTGTACTAAAACACTAGGGAAGGCATTGGGGTGGTGCATGAGATTAAACTGACACTTGTATACTGTGTGACCCTGAGCAAGTCACTTAACTTCCTCGTGCTCCCAGGTTGCACTTGCTAACAAACTTTCAGCTTATTGTGTCTCACCTGGTAAAATAATTGGTAAAAAAAAAAAAATAAGCCAATTCACCAAAGGCCCTATAGGCTACCTGAGGAAATCCAAAAAGAAATACTGGATAAGGTAAGGAAAATGGAACAAGCAAAGGAGATTGTTCCTTCACATAGCCCTTGGTCCTCGCCTTTAGTAGTGGTAAACAAAAAAGAGAGTGGTGTTCGGTTATGTTTGGATTTTCAGAAAATCAATGCAATTTCTGAGTTTGACGGCTACCCCATGCCAAGAATTAATGATCCGCTAGATCAGATAGGCTCTGCATGATATAACAGCACCCTAAATTTGATGAAGGGGTACTGGCAAATACTCTTTGTACCACAGTCCCAAGAGTTAACAGCATTCGGTACCCCTACTGGTTTATGCCAATTCATGACCATGCCATTCAGCTTGCATGGGGCTCCAGCCACTTTTCAGAGATACATGGACCGTATTTTAAGACCCCATAATCAATACAGCGCTGCTTACTTGGATGATGTAGTCATCTATAGTCCGGACTGGAATACCCACTTAATTCATCTTAGCGCTGTCATTCAAAGCATTAAGGATGCAGGACTTACAATAAATCCATCCAAATGTGCTATTGCTAAAACCAAGACCAGATATTTGTGGTTTACAATTGGGCAGGGAACTGTAAAGCCAGAAATAGACAAAGTGGAGGCCGTGGCCAGTAGTCCTCTTCCCACTACCGAATGCCATGTTAGATCTTTTTTAGGGCTAGCCAGTTACTATTGAAGGTTCATTCTTGGCTTTTCCACTATTGCAACACCGCTTACAGAACTGACTAAAAAAAGGTATCTAAATAAAGAGAAGTGGACTACTGATTGTGAAACAGCTTTCCAGAATATAAAGGCAGCTTTATGGTCCACACCAGTACTCCTAAGTCCAGACTTTAGCAAACCATTTGAGGTCTAAACTGATGCCTCTGACACTGGCATTGGGGCAATGTTAACCCAGCATGATCACAAAGGTGAGCACCCAATTCTATTCATTAGTAGGAAATTGCATGAGCGAGAAAGAAAGTATTTCACAGTAGAGAAGGAGTGCCAGGCTATACAATGGGCTATAGAGGCACTCAAATATTATTTGTGGGGGCATGAATTCACTATTGTAATTGACCACAACCCACTATGTTGGCTACATCTCGTGAAGGATAAGAATATGCACATTATGCATTGGTACTTGTCCCTCAAGTCCTACACATTTTCAGTTAAACATAGAACTGGGTCTCAACATCAAAATGCCGATTTTTTTTTTTTATCCTGGAATGGAGCTGGATATGTTATGACTGAAAAATGCAATGTGACTTGTGATAATGAATGATGTGCTTTTAAAAAGACACATACCTCAGGGAAAAGAACAGTAGAATCAGTTTATTGAATGTTTAAATGTTAGTTGCATGTTAAAAACTGTTCTGCTTATTAAGGATCCCTGAGGGGAACTTCTGGTGAGGGTGGCTGGAAGTTCCAACCCATTTAAGGGTGAAGAGTTCAGCCAACATCACACTGTGTTGCCTTCTTAAATGGGGAGGAGTGTAACAGGGTGTCCCTGTTATGAATGAATAGTCCTGCAGTAAAAATATGTAACCCCCTTCCCAAATCTTCTTTTCCTACTTTTCTCTCATCTTTTTATTCCTCTTTTCTTTACTAAATTTCATGTCAGGGTGGCCAACCTAGGATATCTCTACAACCTTTACTGTCCCTTTAAATAATCCTAAAACCCTTATGGTGGCACAATGAAAGCTTATGTTTTTTTCTCTAAGGAGCTCTGTGTTTGAGTAATGGTTGCGCTCCTAAGGTGCCCCAGTTTGTCTATGTTATGCTTCAGTGCTAGAAATGGGTACCTTGGTGTCAAAAGTGAAGTGCTATGCACTATTGTAACTGGTGCCCCTTTAAGAAGCACAGAAATGCTGTGCTGCAAGCCCGATGTCGGGCGAAGTAAATAAAAAGAAAACCACTTGTTGTGGTATTGATGACCAGCTTTTGTGAGCTGAAAAAGAAAATGAAGTGCTGCAAATATTAATTGTTTAGACAGCCCATAAGGTGAGTGACTGGGAGCTGTTAAAACTAAGGCCAAAATTAAATGTTTTAGCTGACAGCTAACATTTCAGCCATCGGGAATGTAAAGCTAACAGCAGTAAAATTAGGAAAGACTGCTAAAACAGTTTGTAGAGGCTTACTAGGTATAAAGCCTGCAACTTGAAATAAATAAATCCTTTTTTGTTGTTAAAATAAATACGCTGTCCAGGATGGGTATTCCTGCATATAAAACATGTGAAAATGAGCAAAAACACATTTTTCTTTTGTTGTTACCTGAATTCTTGGCATTATGGGGAGATACCTACTATAGGACTGAAAGCCCCTTAAGTTACTGCTTTTGTAAAAATCAGGCGAGATGAGGTCACAGCAAATGGAAGGAGCTATGCTCCAAATGAGGTAGAACCCCCCTAATTAAGGTTTAGATTATCTAAAACTGATATTTTAGCAGAAGGAATATAACATGAATGCCTGTTTTTCCTATTGTACAAGAATGATCCAAGATAGCCTTAGATAGGACCACATTATGTTAAGTGGGAGATTCCCCTGATTGTGATGTTACTGTAAGGATTGCTATAAAACCTGCCACCAGGGGACTAAGAAGAGTGTGTGGGTCAGTATGTTCTGACCACCTAGGGAGAAGGTGCTAGTGTGAGAGCTTACACACTGTATTGTTGGGAATTAAGTATTGGATATTGAGTATACAGAAGAAAGACAAGAGTCTCAAGAAGAAGTATTTCCTGATGTGTTGAAATGGTGTAATGGACTAACACCCACAATTTTCTTTCTGTAAATATATATTTGTTTTGTTTTGTTTTTGCAAAGTTTTTTGCAAACAAATTGATAAACACATTCATTGTGTTTTTTTGAGGATATTACCAATTATAAACGTTATTATAAGAATAGAACAAATAAACATGGTTGGGGCATATGTATATATATCAGAAATTATATTCCCTCATTTGAGGTGCATGACGCCTCTATGTCTGAGAGTATCTGGGTTAAAATACAATTAAAAGTTGGCTATATATCATTGTTGGAAATCTATATAGACCTCCATCAGTAGACTTGGACTATACAAATAATGTAACTAAAGAGATTGCTCTCTTTGCAGACAACGAAAATGTTGTTATTCTTGGGAATTTCAATCTGCCCCACATTGACTGGGATTCACTGATAGGTCAATCCAGTGCAAATAAACTACTGGTGGATGCAGTGACAAATACAGGGTTAAAACAATTAATTACGGAACCCACTAGGGGTACAATCATCTTAGATTTATTGCTCACTAACATTGATACACAGATTCGAAATCTTCATATCTGGGATCCACTGAGCTCAAGTGATAATTCTTTAGTTTGCTTTGAAATACAGCATGATATTTCAGATCAAAGAACATGTATTAATGTAAAGAATTATAATAAAACTGATTTTTTCAGTATTAATAAACAGTTAGCTGATATACATTGGTAATCACTTCTCCATAATGTATCAATCCAGCAATCATGGATCACCTTCAAAAGTATAAGTCAGAATTTAGAAGAATGTTTTATACCAATTAAAAAACAATAATAACAAGGGTAAAATACCTCTGTGGTTCAATAAAACCATTGAATCTCAAAGAAAATGGAAAGCTAAATTATTTAAAACACTAACAAAAGTACTCCAATACAGAAAAACATCATACTCTATAAATATAGGGTAGCAGTTAAAACTCTAAAAAGATCAATTAAACTAGCAAAAATCAAATTAGAATTTAGATTAGCACATACCAAAGACTGTCACAAGTCACTTTTCTCATATATAAATAATAAAAAACAAAATAATTCAAGGATAATAGGCCCCATAATCAAGCAAGGAGTTAAATTATCAGATATTGATACTGCTAATCATTTTAATGATTATTTTTATTCAGTGTTTTCTAAGCAGACTACAACTACTCCAGTTTATTCATATATACCTGGTGCATATAACATGACAACACTCAATGTTTTTGAGGCAATGAAAAAAAAAAATACTAGCCCAGGACCTGATAATATACATCCTTGGTTCTTGCTTGAGACCTCTCAGACCATCTCTAAACATTTATCATTATTATTTAATAAATCCCTGCAAGAAAGTTCTATACCAGATAAGTAGTGGACAGCAATTTTTACCCCAATATTCAAGAAGGGCCACAGAGGCAGTGTCCAGAACTACCACCCCTTTAGTCTGACATCGGCAGTAGGAAACTAATGGAAAGCATAATTAAGTTGAAAATCGATCAGAAATGTACAACATTGAGTAGTCAAGATTCCATACAACACGGGTTTACAAAAAAGCATTCATGTACGACTAACCTGATATCATTTTATGATAACATTAATGCACTCCTGGCTATGGGTACCCCAACCGATGTTATACTGCTTGACTTTAGCCGAGCATTCGATAAAGTCGCACATAGAAAGAACATAACCAAAATGCACAACATGGGTCTGTCCCTAGATACAGTAAACTGGACATCTGACTGGTTGACTGACAGAACTCAGAGACTCAGAGTTAATGAAGTACTATCTGACTGTGGACCAGTGTTGAGTGGAGTACCAAAAGGCTCTGTCCTGGGTCCCACATTATTCAATCTTTTTATACATGACTAACAGCCTGGACCTAATATTTACATGGCCACATTTGCTGATGATACAAAAATATTAGGAAAGGTCAACAATCCTGAAAATATAGCACTTTTGGTAGCTGACCTAGAAAAGGCTGAACAGTGGGCAAAACAAAGCAACAAGTATTTTAATCAGGATAAATGTGTAGTGATTCATTTTAATAAAGAGAATCCAAGTAAAATATATTATCTTAATAACTTACCACTTAAAACATCTAGATGTGAGATAGATCTGGGTATGTTTGTTAATAGCAAGCTCACATCAAGGGATCTCTGTATCATTACCTCCAATAGGGCAAATGGTCTTATGAGGCAAGTAAAGCACACATCATTAAATCATTCTGAACAATGCCTCGTACCAATTTATAGGGCCTATATTAGACCGCTCCTAGATTATGAGTCCCCCTTTTGGAATCCGGGGCTTAAGAGTGACATAGCAAGGTTGGAACAGGTTCAGAGGAGAACTACTAGAATGGTGCCCAGTTTGTCATGTCTTGACTATTCTTCAAGGCTCTAAGCTACTGGAATTTTCTCACTTCAAATCAGAAGGATAAGAGGTGATCTGCTTTTGATTTATTATCTACTTCAATCACCTGACATGATGAAACAATGTGGACTATCTTACTCAAACAGAAGACTGGTCCCAAGGTTACATAACAAACAACCTGAGATAAAGTCTTATAAAACTAATAAAAGGGGTAACTTTTTCACCATTAGGGCCCCTAGAATATGGAACATGCTTCCCTATGATCTGATTAACATAGGAAACATTACTAGATTTAAAAATCAGTTGGACATCTGGATTGGGGAAAATTATTAGCCATGTCCCACATTGTGTGGTGAACAATCTCGCTGGGCTAATGCCTTCTTTTGTTCAAATTAACCAAGTTAAACCAAGTTTGTATGCACTAAATAGTACCGTCTGGTGTCTGTCATTTATCCCTCACCTTCTACAGAGCTGGCTATAGCTCATGTTGCCTTCCTGGTGAAAATTTTCAAATAAATAGATAGACACACTGGATTTCAACAGTTTGGCTTCTGTCGATCAGGTGGAGTTCAGATGAGAAAGTATGTGTGCAAATGCCCTGAGCTGGGGGTTTAAATACCCTTCTGTAATCCTGCAGTGTCAACAATTCCCAGTTCAGAGCAACTACTTGGTTTTATCAGCAGATATCTCTTTTAGGCCAGAAGATGGCACTGTTGTGCTATTTCCATAATTTCCAAGTATATTAAAAATCAGATTCTGAGACCTATAATTAGCATGGATATGACATTTTAAAGTTTAGTCTTTTGAAGTCCCCTGTAGACCATTGGCACCTGTAAGATAAAATTCACACAGCTTATCTAGGAAGCATGTTCCTCTCCTGTAACCTCACAAAATGTATCATATTATAACAGCTTCCTTAGATCAAAGCATTCCACTCCTGAGTGCATGGTTTTATGATATACAAATGGATTTTGGCATATCTCCATCAAAAAAAACTAGGAGTGCAATGTCAGTTCCTGGCAAACAGCTGCCTTCAGGTTAAAAGATGGTCAAGCCTTTTTTTTTTTAAATCTAGTCTTTTCCCTATGTGCTTTTGTGCTGACACTGCCATGTCCATATAACTACATAAAAAAACATATATGCAACAGAATAATATCTACAAATAAGGGCTAACAGCTGGGAAGCTTTCAACATCCCTCCAACCTAGACTGAGTTTGTGGGAATCCATCTCTATGCAGGGTATGATTTTCACAAATTCTGTTCACTGCTCTAACTGGCAAGATAGCCCATCTGCATTGGTATTAACTGACTCAGCCCCGTGGGTAGTGATAATATAGTAGCCCTGTAAGGCAATACTCCACCTTAAGAGACAGCCATTCATTTTACCTATCTGAGTCAGTCACACCAGGGAGTTATGATCGGTCTGTACCTCGAAGTGCCTCCCATAGAGGTATAGATCTAATTCCTTCAGTGCCCATACCAGCACAAGGCATTCCTTTTCAACTGTGGAATATGCCTGTTCCCAGGGACACAACATTTTGCTAAGGTCCATTATTGGGTGACCTTTCTCTTGCTTAGAGGTCTGACTGAGGACTGATCCAATACCCATATCTGAGGCATCTGTCTGGACTACAAATGGCTTACTGTAGTCTGGACTGGACAACACAGGGACACTGCACAGTGCCTCCTTTAGCCATGTGAAGGCTCATTCACAGGCTGGCTCTCATTTTACCTTTTTGGGCATTCCTTTCTTTAGTAGGCCTGAGAGGGGAGCTGCCAGGGTACTATAATTTTGTACAAACCTTCAATAGTACCTGGCAATCCCTAGGAAACTCCAGACCTGCTTCTGAGTTTCAGACCTGCACCATACCTCTATAGCCTCAATATTTGCTTGATTGGGATGAAGCTTCCCAGGCCCTACTACATGTCCTAGGTATGCCACCTCTGCCGTGGCCACCTGGCACTTTTCAGTCTTGACAGTGAACCCTGCCCTCTGTATCCTGCCCAACATTTCCTTCAGGTGGGACAGGTGTTTCTTCCAATTGGTACTGAAGATGGCAATATCATCCAGGTATGCTACTGCATACCTTCAGTACCATGTAACACCTGGTTGACCAACCACTTGAAGGTGGCATGGGCGTTCTTCATTCCAAAAGGCATTACCCTGATCTCGAATAATCCTATTGGAGTGATGAAGGCCAATCTCTCCCCTGCTTTGTCAGTTAACTCCACCTGCCAATACCCTTTTGTAAAGTCAATGGTGGTAAGGTATGTCACCCCTCCCAACTTGCCCAGTAGCTCATCCATCCATGGCACTGGTTGGGCATCCAACTTCTTGACTGCATTGAGTCCATGATAGTCCCCACAAAAGCAAGTAGAGCCATCTGGCTTGGGAACGAGGACTATGGGTGAGGCCCAGGGGGCTAAAGGATTTCTGAATTACCCCTGAATCCAGCATTCCCTCCACCTCCCTCCTAATGTCCTTTAGAATGGCCTATGACACCCAATAGGCTGTCCGCTGTATGGATGCTTGTGTCCCCATGTCTACATTGTAATGTCACTAAGGGGGTTAATCCAGGCTTGGCCGTAAACAAAGGGGCAAAGTCTTCTAAAGCCTCCCTCACATCCTGGGTCTGTTCTGGGGTAGCTGGGGTAACAGTTTGATTGCCTCCACAGAGGTCTCTTGTTTTTTTTCCTCCAGCAAGTCCAGCAGGGTGTCTTCTTTGTCTGTCCCCTTCCCCGGACTACACACTGCAAATACCATGTCAGCCCTATTTACATATGGTTGACCATGTTGACATGGTACGTTCTATGGGTATGTCTCCTGTCAGGCAGTTCCACAATATAGTTCACATAATTTACCTGTCAGACTACTTTGTATGATCCCACCCACTCAGCCTGCTGCTTATCCTTCTAGACCGGAATTAGGACCATGACTTTCTGACCTACACTGTACAAGCGAGCTCTGGCTCTGTGGTCATGCCAGAACTTTTGCTTCTGCTGGGCAACTGACAGGTTGCTCTGGGCTGCTTCCATAAACTCCTTCAGCTTTTCCCTAAACTTTAGGACATATTCCACTATGGGAGTCCCCTTGGTGGCATACTTGCCTTCCCAGTCTTCCCAGATCAAGTCTAGGGGCCCACGTACCCTACATCCGCAGAAGAGTTCAAAGGGGGGAAAACCCTGATGACCCTTGGGGCACCTCCCTGTACGTGAACAACAGGTGGGGAAGGTATTTCTCTCAATTCCCTCCCATGCTGTTCAGCAAACTCTTGGAGCATCGATTTTAGGGTACCATTAAACCTTTCCACAAGCCCATCAGTTTTGTGTGATAAGGTGTCATGCATCTCTGCAGCACCCCACACTTCTCCCACAAACACTTCATCAGGTCCGACATGAAGCCACTCCCTCAATCAGTGATAACCTCCTGTGGGAAACCAACATGGGATAAAATCCCTAGCAAGGTGTCTGCCACTTTGTCTGTCCTAGCTGAGGAGAGGGCAACCACCTCTGGGTATCAGGTGGTGTAATCTACCACCATCAGGATAAACCTCTTCCAGGAGGAGCTTGGGGTACTCAAGGGTCCCACAATATCCATTTCTGACCTCTGGAATGGTTTCTCTACAATGGGCAAGAGAATTAGGATAGCTTTGGTTTTGCTAAATGCCTTCCCTATTTGTTGGAACCGGTGACAATACCTGCAATATTCGTTCACCTGAAGGGTAAAGTTGGGTCAATAGAAATTCTGTGCCAATCGCTGCATGGTGTGCTTGATTCCCAGATGTCCAGACATGGGCATATTATGAACGATCTTGAGCAACTGCTCACGATACTTCCGGGGAACAACAAGCTGCCTGCCCATCACCCTTCCCTCTGTCCTTATGTCCTGCATCTACAACAGTCCATTGTCCCAATATACTGTATGTCTCACATCACCTCCTTTTGTCCCATTAGATTCTACACAAGCCATCAGCTTCTCCAAACTAAGCAGCTGCAAATTCTTCACATTTTCCCAATGCATGGGACATGTCCCCTTCAGTTCCTAAACTGGTGTCCATAGATCTAGTGTTAGGGCATTCAGTGTCACTGCCATCCCTAACCTTCTGACCATTGGTTACCTCTCCATCCTCAGATTAATCTTCTGTAGCTGATTTGTGAAGTGCTATGT
Source organism: Neoceratodus forsteri (assembly GCA_016271365.2). NCBI lineage: Eukaryota > Metazoa > Chordata > Ceratodontiformes > Ceratodontidae > Neoceratodus > Neoceratodus forsteri. The sequence continues at coordinate 127,161,326 of CM057455.1, forward strand.
GTGGAAGTCCTACCCCACCTCACTTTTCTCCATTTCAGGAGACCCAAACTGGGGAACCAGCCTCCCATTGTTTTCCACAGGGGCTTCTTTGGGGTCCAGGGAACCACAAACAGCCTTTGCCGTCTGACTGCGGGTAACTGTACACCACCTCCTTCTGCAGATTGTTCTCTATAATCACATGCAGGGCAAGGCTGTCTGCCACAACCACTTTTTGTAACCTCTCTCCTGTCTCACCCCAGTCCAGGAGAACACTAGCTTGTGGCAGTTTTTTCCTCCCTAGTGAATCTCCTTATTGTTATAAACCAATTAGGTATAAGCTGTTTGGCCCAACCAAGAGATGCCCCCGTGTCCCTTAACCCATGGGTGTGCACCCCATTTATGGTAACTGGGTGTATGTGCTCCTTCATGTTTATAGGTATGCTTTCAGGGATACACAGTGCACCCAACTCTCTTCAAGCACCACTTTGTCCACTCTGTGCCTTTTTAGGACACTATCTAGCAAGATGCCCTGGCTATTTGCAAAACCAATAAACATCTTTTCTTTTATCCAATAAATCCTGTTTTTGTAACCTGGGGCTTCCCCTTTCTGTGGAGGCAGTGAGGGTTTTAGCTGTTCTGAAGGTGCTCTTTTCCCCTTCTGTGCTGCCACACCCACCCTACTGCCTTTCTGAACAGGCCTGTTCCTGGCAAAGTGGTCTGAGAGCTCTGCAGCCTGCTATGGTGTTTTGGGGTCTCTGTCCTCTGACCAGGTTTTTAGCTCTGCTGGGCAAGCCCAAAAGAATTGCTCCAGAAGTACAATCTCCTAAATTTTCTACAGAGTTTACTTCCACTCCCTCCCATCAATGTTTCAAAAACTCACATTGCTTTATGACGAGTTTCTCATGGCTCATATCAGGGCTTTTCTGGAGCTGACAGAACTTAACCCCGCATGTTTCAGGCATTAATTCATACATTTTAAGCAATGCAGATTTATGTTTCCCATAATTACTACTGTCTGGATTGTCAGTTTGGCCTAGTGCCTCACGCCCTTTCCCAGTAAGCAGCTGGGATAGCTAAAGCTCCAGAACTCCTTGGGTATTTTAGCCTGGATGCAGGCCTTTACAAACGAATTCAAAAATGCATCCATATCCTCCCCCTCTTTAAATTCAGCTATTAATCTGGAATTTAATTTACACCCCAGTCCTGGAGTTCAAGGTTCACCCCTGCCACTTACTGTACCTCCTCTGGTGTTGGTCGTTGGAGTCCTAGCTTTGCCAGTTTAAATTCCCTCTGGCACTCTTTTTCCTCTCTCTCAGACTCTCTCTGGAACTGCCTTTCTTTTCCTTGGCCGCTCTCTGATGCTGGTTTTCTTTTTCCTGCATCTCCAGCTCCATCTGGAACTTCCTCTGCTCGAATTCCAGCTGCAGTCTCCTCAACTCTATCTGCAGCCTGATCCCTTCTGGCTCCAGCATTGTGGTGACCTTCTCCTGGTGCTGTGGTTCTGGGTTCCCTCTGGTCTCGCTGTCCTCCTCCCTGGGACTGTACTCTGTGATGTCCCTTGTCACACCATGCCCAAAGTCTGGTCCCCTTCAGTCACTGGCAGTGACTCAAGGTCCTGGGCACTTCACTTATTACATGTTAATATAGTTTTATTATTGTGTCCTAAAAATCAAAACCATGGGAGAATCTCAATTTGTTATAAATATGATATGTTCCCCAGTATGACAGCAGAGGTAATGGATTGGTTTCACAATATATATATTTGAAACTATTTTTAAACAATTTTAAATGCATCAATTCTCTGAAAGGTACTGTGTGGGCGGAGGTGTCAGGTTTGACTCTTCATATAGAGATATGAAGAATGACATCATATTCATGATATTACAGTATAGGTTGCCAATCTATACTGTCATTTAATCCATACTTTATATTCATAGCCTCAGAATGATCTATATAATAGGTTTCCCTTCTTAAAAGCTGGGTTATGTAATCCCCTCCCCTTAGGTTTGGTTCCAGAGGGCAAAAACCTTCGATAGTGAACTCTGATTTTGGAAAATGTTCCATCACATACACCTGGAACTCTATCTATCAACAATGAGGAACATTTACTTTAAAATAGTTAAAAAAATTAAAACTAAAACATTTTTTGTTGACCTTTTCCATAATTATTTGACCTTCCACTTTAAGAAATGATGATAATCTTCTGGAGGTAATTGTTTCCTCCAGAATATAAGTAACAAACTATTTAATACAAATGTATGTACTATACAGTATAAAAACTTTAGAAAAGAACATGCAAATATGTACTTTTCAAATATATATTGTGAAATGAATCCATTACCTCCGCTGTCTTATATTGGGGAACATATCATATTTATAACAAATCAAGATTCTCTCATGGTTTTGATTTTTAGGACACAATAATAAGACTATAATAACATGTAATAAGTGAAGCAGTAGTTGGCTTATTGAGCTCATGACCTTAACTGATGTCCATTTAAAAATTTGTAGATGTTGATTTTTTAGGTCTTCATACAGCACAATTGTTGTTTGACAGCACAAAAAAACTGTAAAGGTACTTAAGGAGGAACACACGACCACTAAAGAATGTTATAGTATTAAGCAGGAGGCACCTAGCAATTAGCTGTTTACAGTTGCTGCAATCGGCAGGTCGGGCACACAGGGTTTTGTAATCTGTCACATGACAGCTGCATCACCAAGTGCCTGATTCCCCTGGGAGAAGGAGGGGCATTTAAAACACACTGCGTGTAACCTGGAGACACCTCACCACTTTGAACAAATGCTGTAAGCTGTTGGAGGGTGTAGACCACCAGTAACAAAATTCAAAAGTAAGGAAAGAGTTATTTTACTAAACTGCTAACCATGTGAAGTTATAATGAATTACATTTTCTAAGGGAACTCATTTAGTGAAACAGACATAATTTTTATAGAAGTAAACAATTTTAGAGGCTAAAATACATGCTGATACCTCAGCTTTACCTCAAGTGAACCCAGTATGCTTGTATCTTGCACATATGCGGCCAGATATTCAAAACTTTGCCCCAGGGCTAAATTAGCATTGCCTGGCAGTCACACATAGCTCGGAGCAGAAGGCCTGCTATATTCAAAAGGAATATCCTGGTGCTAACCACACTGAATAGAGCATGCAAAGGAAGCCGGGCAAACTGGGCCTGGAGTGCAGGGCAAAAATAGCCTAGGAATAAGACAGCACTGAATATAGCAAATAAGAATGCACTGACTATAGCTCCCAGGCAGGCAGCGCAACCAGGCACAGAAACACAGTGCAGAAGTAATATTGGCCACCCAGGGACACATGCAAAGGAAAAACAGCCCTGAATATGAACACAGGAGCAGACAGCAGTGCAGAATCAGTGAATGCCAAGGAACAACCAGGACCCACATGTGACAGCTACTGAACAGTACAAAACCCCCAAATATCCAAACACCCAAAAAAGAAGCAGGACACAGAGATGTCATGAAAAAGTAATTACAATCCAAAAGGGTAACGAGTAAGGCATGATAGCAACAAGAACAGTAACAGAAAACACAACATAGCCAAAAACAGCAACAAAGTACGGGAAAACAAAAATAAGGCAGACAACAGAGTAAAATAACAAACTACAAAACTGGCAAGGAACTGAAAGGGCCATATCACAATGGCAAATGCAAGCTATGCAAGCTAAACCACAACATATTTACAATATATAGATAATAACAGAGGCAGCAGAAATGTGGGGGAAGGGGAAAGGGAAGTGGACGTAGACAACAAAGGAGGGCAACTGAATGGGATAAACTGAGGGCAGGCAAAAGGGTTTGGGGGGCAGGAAGAAAACAAATGACATGGGCCACAGTTAGGACTGGTTGCTGAAGGGTGCTGGCAGTCGTTCCTCCAGTATAGCTGCCACCGTCCTGGTCTCTGAGATGACAATGGCCTGTTGTTCAATCAGCGTCCTCTGCTGACTCATCAGTTGGTGCACAAGTGCATCCCTCTTCTCAGACTCCTCTAGATGGATGGCTCACAGTGATGACTGATGTGGACCTACAGAAGAAAGGGAGACCATGTCAGGATGGGATACTGACAAAGAGGCATGGTGCAACCCCAGGTGGTAACACATGGGTGGACAGCATGTCCCAACAATCATGCCCACATGGCAATACAGAACAATACACAATGCGCACCTGACACATGCCTGCAGGACGACACAGGCAGCAAGCACCAACCCTATGTACACTGACATCTGTGGATGTATGCTGACAACACCACAGCACAGAGGCCACCACACAGCTCAGCGGCGTGCACAGTGAAACAGTGCAGACAGCCAGTCCCTGAGATGTGAGCAACAATGGGCCATTGCACAACAAACACGTGGGATGACACATGTTGGGACATGCTGCCCAAAGGAACAGATCAATGACACAATGCAGAGCACATCCTCAGAGAAATGGGCACAGCCACAACATAGTATGATGGCATGCAGCCCACATGGTAGCAGAGCATGGCACATGGTGGTGCCACCATCCACAACAGCAGCACACACAAGGCAGACATGCATGGCCACTCCCATGTAACACAGGGACACAGGCCATGGGCCATCAGTGGCAGGACAGCAGTAGGCCGCACACACGCCCAGTACAGTGCTGCACTTGTGGCCATGGTATGGCAGGGCCCCACCACCAGTGGGCACAACATCATCCGCAGGAGCGTAACCAATGCACACCATGCCACCAGAATCGACTAGCCCCTGCACCACCCATGTATGACCACTGTACAAACAACAGGCACTGCAGGGACAGGGGAACACCAGCCAGTAGAGGAACATGACCCCTCCACCACAGCAGTATGCAACAGGCACACGACAGGCAGAGCCACACATGCCTGTATGGCACTAGGGTCCTGGACTTCCCCCCTATCAGGCACAGTGTACGTCCGCTGCCCATCCCATGCCAAGACCCACCATGTCATACCAGTGGCCATAATGCACTGCCCACACACCAGCAGGGTGTTGCCATCTAGATGCCACCCCGCAAACCCCTGTAATGTACAATGTGAACAAGACCAGCATGCACCCATGACACACCTTGTAGTACCCCAGAATCCCTAGACTGGGTAATGATGAACACACATGCCATGTGAACAGCAGAACAGTCAAGCAGGGCTATATATGGCAATGGCAACACATGATGGGCAGGGCAGCACATGCAAGTACAGCAATATGCAATATTCACTAGAAATACCTCCAACAGCATACAGTAATCTGGTTCAGTGTCAGTCAGTTACCATCTGTATCCCCACCCCCAGGTCGCCCCTGAAAAAGGGACATCTAGTTTCAGTGGGCTTACCCTGCCAACAAAATGCAATGCATTAACATGCCCCAGACAGCCCCTTCACCCCAGCAGGCACAGTGTACGGCTGCCGCCCATGCAGACACATGCTGCACTCTGCTACTCCGGTGGCCAACACAGCACCACATTGCACATGCCAAGGTACCAGACACACAGCTGTGTGCATGGCAGGACCAGTACTGTCAGCCCATGGACAGACCCACTCAATTCACAATCTGTGCAGTGTGTAGATGGTGTACTCATGCAGTATGCTCCAGTCACCATCATTGCTCTCGTCCACCCACTGTGGCATTGCTGGCACCCTCCGCCTGTGCTGGTGGCCCATGGCTCCCTGGGCACCCACCTGGTCTTCGCTACTGGTGCCAGTCCTGTTGATGCACTCTGCAGGGGAAACAGGGTACATCATCGTTACTACAATGTGAGCCCCTATGGTATGCCTCAGCACAATCCATGGTACACAGGGTATCCCACACTAGCCCTCTGACTGCCATGGGTGGCATGGTACACTGCATGTGCCCCCCAGTTGCAGACACACTGTGTCACCTGTGCCATGGCCTGCCTCAGATCTGTGAAGCTGCAATGCCCCATTGCATGGGCACTGTGCACACAGAGTCCGTTGGGATGGCAGTAGTGCCATGGACTGTGGGTACATGCAGGTGGACATTGGCAGAACACACACACACACACAGTAGTGGAGGTCTGCTGTAAAGGGAGACATGCACATGCACAGGCACACCTCACACCACACAGACACCCCTGAAGGAACACAGCCACACACACACACAGACACACACACACATGGCACTGCTGTGCACGGCACAAAACAACAGCTAACTGGCATGGGCACTGTCCCATCATGCACCTTTTGCCTGTATCACTCCAGCTGGTGCCACTGCCTCCACTGCTGGTCCATGTATCTGTGGTGGCACTTTCCCCATCCCTTGCAATGTCCGTTATGGCTGTCAGGTGCTGGATGATTGATGCCCACGCCTGCCGCCATGGAAGGACCCCCTTCCTAACCTCCCCAAACAGACTTCTCTGCTTTCGCTGCACAAGTGCTGCCAGGTTGGCAGTCTCTGACACACCCCACCTCCTGTCCCAGTGCACAACTAACCTCTGTCTCCTCCCCACCACCTGTCCCTGCACACAACTTCCCTCTGTCTCCTCCATGCAGACATGCCTCGTACAGCCTTACTTGACACCACTCTAACACTACAGTGGCTCACCCCACCACCTGTCCCTGTGCACAACTGCCCTCCATCATCTCCATGCAGACATGCATGGAACAACCTCACTTGGCACCACCCTAACACTACTGTGGCTCACCCCACCACCTGTCCCTGTGCACAACTGCCCTCCATCATCTCCATGCAGACATGCATGGTACAACCTTACTTGGCACCACCCTAACACTACAGTGGCTCACCCCACCTCATGCCCCTGTGCACAACTGCCCTCCATCATCTCCATGCAGACATGCATTGTACAACCTTACTTGGCACCACCCTAACACTACTGTGGCTCACCCCACCACCTGTCCCTGTGAACAACTTCCCCCTGTCTCCTCTGTGCAGGCATGCCTGGTACAGTCTTACTTGGCACCACTCTAACACTACAGTGGCACACCCTGCACCTGTCCCTGTGCACAACTGCCCTCTGTCTCCTCCGTGCAGACATGCCTGGTACAGCCTTACTTGGCACCACTCTATCACAAGAGTGGCACACCCCACCTCCTGTCCCTGAACACAACTGCCCCCTGTCTCCTCTGTGAAGGCATGCCTGATACAGAATTACTTGGCAGCACTCTAACACTACAGTGGCACACCCCGCCTCCTGTCCCTGTGCACAACTGCCCTCCATCTTCTCCATGCAGATATGCCTGGTACAGCCTTACTTGGCACCACCCTAACACTACAGTGGCTCACCCCACCTCCTGTCCCTGTGCACATTGCCCTCTGTCTCCTCCGAGCGGACATGCCTGGCACAGCCTCACTTGGCACCACCCTAACACTACAGTGGCTCACCCCACCACCTGTTCCTGTGCAAAACTGTCCTCTGTCTCCTCTGTGCAGATATGCCTGGTATAGCCTTACTTGGCACCACTCTAACACTACAGAGGCACACCCTGCACCTGTCCCCATAATAGAGCCTATTACAACATGTAGTACCATACTGTTGTGTGTTATAGCTCTGTGCAACCTGGAAATGCACAAAATGCACATGCGCGATCCCAGCACAACCCCAGCATTGATGTACAGCACATGTGCAATGGCCCCATGCATGTACCCTGTAGCACGGCACTTATGTGATAGCGCCTCACATGCATTGTGCACGTGCGCATAGCACATTTGCACTGCACTTGCGCCATGGCCATGCAAGGGCCCATAGTGCAGCGCAACATCACAGCACAGCACTGTGTACCACCATGATTGCCCAGAGCTAAACATTTGCCCAGCACTAAACTGTTGCCCGGCACTAAACTTTTTGCCCGGCACTAAATCTTGTCATATTCAAAGCCTGCATGTAAATGAGGACACTTGTGAATGCACAGGGGCAAACACAGTGATTAGCATATTATTAATGACTCATTTGAATGTTCAACAGGCTAGATTGCCTGGCCGTGCTATTTAAGGACAGCAGTACTCCACCTGTGTTGCTCATAGAGACTGTAGTCCTGTGGAAGTAGGTGGATGTAAACACCGTGTGCAAGATGTTACAGGAGATACAACCTGAAAATGTAGGTTTGTACAGCACTCAGGCCAGGCTGCCATTCAGACCAGTGGTGTGGGCAGGCCTACATACTGTACATGTTTTGTGTACAGTTGTGTTGCATGCCCATCACATACCTTTCAGTTGACATATACATTCTTATATGCAGTGTCTGGGTTAGTGTAGACCAGTGTGATGATTCACTATTCAGATGTCTATTGCCTAGGTGACAGATGCATGTCCAAACCATTATAGAGAATAAAGGAATCAGCTGACAACAGTTTGATTTGTTTGGAAGGGGGTAGCTGTTTGAGAGGTTGTGTACATATGTTAAAGGGAGGGGGTAGCTGTTGGAGAATGTGTCTACATCACATCACGCATATGTCTGGCTACAACCCTGGTTCTGACAGCCAGCACATGGGACAGGGTGGTGTGGCTATGCATGCAGATGTGATAACCGGCCTATAGCTGTGCTGTCCATGTCAGTACGTGCACACAGCACTGTAAGCTGGCATGATGCAGGACAGCAGCACAGGCAACACCGTCACTGTCTGCACAGTACACACTGGTACTGCCATGTGGCATTGAGAGGGCTACTCTGACACCACGCAGTGTGGCATGGCTGCAGGCATCATGGCAACAGCACTGCTGCAGTGGGGTGTGTGCACTCTGGGGCAGTGGTAGAACCAGTGGCCATTGGGCCCCACTGCTGCTGTCAGGTATGCAACAGCACTGCACTGTATGGGACATCAGACCAACAACTACCATGGTGTGAGTACTGAAGCTGCCTGAGGGTGGCATGCACAGCTGTGTTGTTGGATGTCATGCCACCAAAGACTCTGTCACAGGTGTGGGTCTGACACAGTGTGCATGTTGTATGGCACACACATTATGCCAGTGCCGGGGGGGGCAGAGCAAGGGTATGTGTGTGTGTCACAGGTCATGTGTCATGCCATGGGGACTGGCCACATGGACAAGCACATGGTACCATGTCCCCAGCAGGGTGCATACAACCACAATGGCTGACACACAGCCAGCATGGTGCACCTGCACTGTGCACAGACATGGCCACTGTGTGTTGTGTCATGAACACACACACAGGGGTTTGGCTTCATGGCGGCACGTGTGCTCACCACTGCATATGCGCATGTTGTATGCCAATGATGCAGTGTGGTACACGGGCACACTGTTGACATGTCCGTACCGTGTGTAACACTGTGTGCCCTGACTGCACAGTGCCTGCTAGGTGGGTATGGTACCATGGCCAACCAGTACACCTAGTGTCGTGCAAACATTGTACACCCCTGTGACTAAGCAGTACCATTTCCTCTGTCCCAGACAGGTGATGCTGCCAGGCAGGAGTGGCTGCATGTGCACAAGTTCACAGGGGATGAGCTGAGGGCAATGGTACATGTCTTCAAGGAGAGGGAGCGCAGGTGACAAGGTGCAACAAGCCCACTGATGCCATCGGCTGCCATATGTGGGAAGAGATAATAATGGAGGTAAATGCTGTGTGTGGCCATGGACGCAGCAGATGCCATGCACAAGTGCTAGAATGACCTGCTGCAATGGGCAAAGGAAGAGGAGGCCCAGAGAGTATGGGAATGGCTGCGGACAGGTGGAGAGCCACAGACCATGGATCAGTGTGACTGGGACCGGATCATGGCATTGGTTGCCTTGACCCTGATGTCAGTGGTGGTATAGGGGGTTGAAGGTGGTGGGTGTGAGATGCAGCTGCTGACACCACCTGGGGCAGGTATGTACACAACATGTCACTGACAGTGACTGCATGACACCTACGGGGGGGTGGGACACCATCCCACTGTCATGACACAGTGGCACATGCCAGACACACACACATGGGCCAGTCACATTGTGTTTGTTCTGCACGTGTGGCACAGAGGTGTGTATGTGTTGACAGTGCACAGTGGGCACCAGTGTATAGGTATATCATTCTGTGCATGCCATGCTAGAGTGTGTGTGCATGAAGGATGCAACATCATTCACACAGACATCACTGTGGGGGTGCAAGGGCGTGCTGTGGGGCCAACACTGTTATGTGTTGCATGTCATGGTGGTGGGCTTGGTGTTCAGTGTGCTGTACAGGTCTCTGATTCTTTTCAGTTTTCTCAACAGTGCAGGGTGAACATCCAGACATGGGACCGGATGTGCATGGCCCAGCATCTCTGGAGGCTGAGGAGGATGCTACATGGGTGTTGCCATCAACATCTGGCATGGGGCTGGCCGTGGATCATCTGTGGCGGAGCACCAGAGGGTGACATGTGGCTGTGGTACACATCTGCTAGTTGGTGCTAGTGTGGCCTATCATGATGACGAGGAGGAGGAGGATGACATGGATGCAGCATATGGTCTGGAGGATGCACAGGTCAAGGACCTCAGTTGCGGGCAGATGGTCATCCTCACAGTAACCAATGACCATGGCTTGGGGGACATGGAGACTGAGGTTGACCTGCCTGTGGGTGGCACTGTGGGCAGGAGTGGTGGGGTGGGACCTGCAGGAGACATACACATGGCTGCATTGCAGGAGGGGGGCGCACATGCACAAGGTGTCAGAGCACAGCAGCAGGTTGCTGGCCATGCAGATGTCCAACATGCACCACTGGACATGTGCTGCCGACCACAGGGTGCAGCGCAGGCCCTGCAACAGGCAGTGCCCCCTGCTAGGCCACTGCAGCTGCAGCAACAGCAGCCCCACACACCACAACAACCCACCCAGCATCCCCAGCATTCCCAATGGCAGCCACCATCACCAGCAGGCCAGGGCAGTGTGTCAGCCCCAGGACAGGATGGCCAGGGTGCCGGGCCAGACCACCCTGGTGTCCCAGCATGCTGTACAGCAGGACCTGCATGACTTCCGCAGGGAGGTGCAGCATGAACTGTCCCAGTTAGAGGAGACAGTGGGCTTGGCTATGCTACGTGCGGAGCTGCAGGCAGAAGAGTACATGATGAGGATCATAGGCACCATTGAGTGGGGCCTTGTGGGCAGCACAGCCACTGTGAGGGTGCATATGGACGTAATGCATGCTGGTTGGCAGGGCACACTCACCACACAGTGCAGGAACTCCACCCATGTACCCCTGGCGTGCTTTCTGAGTACTTGGTATGGGCACTGGTTCCTCTTACCCTACATCCCGGTCCTCCGCTAGCCAGTCATGGTGTCGTGGCTGCCCACCCACCATGGCTGGGTCTGTGTCATGCCTTGGTCACAGGCGTGCTACTGGCCAGTCATCACTGCAGTTCTCACTGCCCATTTTGTCAAAACAGAGCACTCCTACCTCTGTGTCCCACATACAAGGGTTGTGTCATATGCATGGTGGTAGGCACTGGAGATACGCTCTTCTGGCATGCACAGTGAACCCTTGTGTCACACACATGCACACAGACACACACGTACACACACATTCACTGTCACCTACCTGCACACAAGCACTCATACCCCACAGGATGTCACCAGCCTCTCCCCCTCCAACACCCCCTGCACTCCAACATCCACACATGCGTGACACGCACTGCACACAGCTCTCATAGACACATCACATGTGCACAGTTCCATTATGTGTTGCACCAGGGGGTGACACATTGTACACTGTTCTGTACTGTACTGGGTATGCACACATATTAAAGGCACTATGCATGACTTATTAGTCATTTGTGTTGTGTTCACTCACCTTCCAATCCGGGCTAGTGTTTCAATTATGCCGTTTCAGTGCTCCAGGGCCTGCGTGCCATACGAGGATCTCTCCTCTCAATTTGCTGTACTATCCCCCTGACCTCTGGCTCTGGGTCACTGTCTGACTATTCCTCAGGTTCAGGTGCACGTATACTATGGTTTAGCGCCATGTTCTGTAGCATGCTACATGTTAAGAATATACGGCATACCTACTCAGGCCTGTACTGTAGAGCACTGCCTGAATGGTCTAGGTAGTGAAATCATATCTTTAGCATGACAAATACCCACTCTATGATATTCCAGGTTGCAGCATGTGCCTCATTGTACCTCTCTTCGGCCACTGTGGCCGGCCGGGGTACTGGTGTGAGCAGCCAGGGTCTCAGCGGATAGGCACTGTCCCCTTGTGAAGAGTTGTGAACGTGGTAGCTGCACTATCCTGCTGTCTGCCCATTGCACATATGTGTCACTTGTATTGTCCCATTGCCCCCTGCCCCAGCCTCCACCCTGACTACCCCTGCTTGGCCCTGCTCCCATTGTGTTATTTGCATGTCATGGCTGAAGATGCTCACTGACAAGATGCCCACTGGCAGCTGAGCACAAAGCAACCATGCAGCAGCTCTATCGAGTTGTGCACCTACCAGCTGTACTTGGTGCCATTGACTGCACCCATATTGCCATCTGTGCACTGCCTGGCAATGGCAGTGACATATATATGCCATTATATTTGTGCCAGGTAGATCATGTCAAACCAACCTTGTGGAGTTCTATGAATGGGTAACATCAGAACTGGACAGGGGTAAGCCTGTGGATGTATTATTCTTGGACTTCAGCAAGGCGTTTGACTCTGTCCCCCACAATGGTCTGGTGGAGAAACTGATGGGGTTAGGAGTAGGCCCTTTGATGGTCAGATGGATTGGAAACTGGCTAGCTGGACGCACTCAGAGGTAGTGGTCTGTGGGAGCTCTCAAACCCTAGAGAGGTTGGTAGTGGGGTACCACAGGGCTCGGTCCTGGGTCCGATCCTGTTTAATGCATACATATCGGACATCAGGGAGGGTATAGGGTGTGAAATGAGTCTCTTCATGGATGACTCCAAGATGGGAGCAGTAGTTGAGGGAGAAGAGGGGAGGGTGGCCCTGCAAGGGGACCTGGACACCCTGGAAAGCTGGGCTCACACATGGAAATTAAATTTCAATATCACCAAGTGCAAGGTGCTGCATCTTGGTCGGGGAAACCCTAAACACAGGTACACCCTGGGAGGGGAGGTGCTGGAGGCCTCGATAGGGGAAAAAGACCTAGGGGTCATGGTGGATACATGTATGAATAACTCTGAGCAGTGCAGGAGAGCAGCTAGCAAGGCAAACAGGATGTTGGGATGCATTGTAAGGGGATCACCTCTAGGAACAAGGAAGTGATTCTGCCTCTGTACAATGGACTGGTTAGACCACACCTTGAGTACTGTGTACAGTACTGGAGACCACATTTGAAGAGGACATACAGCTCCTGGAGAGGGTACAGAGGAGGCAACAAAGATGATACAAGGGCTGGATTTGACTTATAAGGACAGACTTGAGGAGCTCTGCCTGTTTTCATTGGAGAGAGAGAGACAGGGGACATGATTGAGGTCTTCAAGTACCTCAAGGGAATAAATAGGGTAAACATGGAGGATCTTTAGGCTAAAGCAGGGAGGTATCACCAGAGGGCATGGTTTGAAGTTGGAAGGTGGAAGGGTGAGGGGGGAAAAGAGGAGGAGGTTTTTCACCGAGAGGGTGGTGGACCCTTGGAATGCACTGCCTGGTGAGCTGGTTCAGAGATCCACAGTGGAGGGCTTCAAGAGAGGGTGGGACAGACACAGAAAGTGGATGTATCAGATGATGGCCTGTCCCGAGGGGGTGGGGATGGAGGATAGGGGTTTCTAGAGAACAAGGGATGGGAGGGTCTCGGCACCCAATTAACGATCTAGGTTCAAGCAGACTCGATAGACCGTCAGGCCTAATCTGCTGGCAAATAGTATGTTAGTATATATCAACCAGAAGGGGTTCAACTCCATCAATTGCCAGGTGGTGTGCGATTCGACAGGGCGCATCAGCAATGTCTTTGCACAGTACCCCAGCAATGCCCATGATGCCTTCATTTGGCACTAATCAAGGCTGTGCCAGGCCATTGAGGAGGGCAGTATACCCAATGGGCACCTTGTCAGTGAGTATTTGCAGCCATGACATGCAAACATCACAGTGGGAACAGTGCCAAGCAAGTGTAGACAGAGTGGGAGGGCAGGGGGCAATGGGACAGCAAAACACGTGACATACATGTGCAATGTCTAGACAGCAGGACAGTGTAGCTAACGTGCACATATATTCACAGGGGACAGTGTTTATCCCCTAAGACCCTGGCTGCTCACACCAGTACTCCGGCCAGCCACAGTGGCCAAGGAGAGATATAATGAGGCACATGCTGCCACCTGGAACATCATAGAGAGGGTCTTTGTATGCTAATGATGCTGTTCCACTGCCTCAACCATTCAGGCAGAGCCCTGCAATATAGACCTTGGAAGATATGCCGTATATTCCTATCGTGTTGCATACTGCACAACATGGCACTAAATTATGGTATATGTGCACCCAAAACTGAGGTAAAGTCAGACAGTGACCCAGAGCCATAGGTCCAGGGGATAGCAGAGCAACTCAAGAGGAGAGACCCTCAAATGGCATGCAGGGCCCTGGAGCACTGGAGCAGCATCATGGAAACACTAGCCCAGGTGGGAAGGTGAGTGAGCACAACACAGACAAATGACAAGTCATGACCAGTGCTTTTAATATGTGTGCATACAATGTACAGTACAGAACAGCGAAAACAGTGCAGACACCCAGTGTAACACATAAGTATGAGGGCAGTTTGCAGTGCGTGTCACACATGGGTGGATGGCTGAAGGGTGGGTAGTGTGCAGGGCATGGGGCTGAGGGGGAGGATAGGCAGGAGGTGTAGTGAGAGTGGTGTGTGTCTGTGTGCGGGTGAGTGACTATGCATATGAGTGACTGTGTGTGTGTCTGTGTGTGACTCAATGGGTCACTGTGCTTGCTAGCCGACTGTGTCACCGGCACCTACCACAATGCACATGACATGTCCCTTGTCTGCAGGACACAGAGGTCGGAGTTGCACTGTGCTGATGACACAGGTGGTGAGGACTGCAGGGTATGACCAGCCAGTAGGACACCTGCAACCATGGTGGGACACAGTACCAGCCATGGAGGACAGGCAGCCACAATGCTGTGTCTGGCCTGTGGAGGACTGGGATGTGGGGTGGAGGACCTAGTGTCCACACCCCGTGCATGGGACGCACACCGGGGTACAGTTGTGGAGACCCTGCGCTGCATGGTGTCTGAGCCCTGCCAACCAGCCATGAGCACAGCCTGAATCTCATCCATGTGTGTCCTCATGGCAGCAGTGAGAACACCAAAGCCCCACTCAACAGTGGTTAGGATTTGTGTCACGCGCTTCTCTGAAGAAGCCCACTGCTCAGCACCAACTGTATCTCACAACTGGGCCAGTTCATACTGCATCTCCCCATGGAAGATGTGCAGGTCCTGCTGTGCAGTGTGCTGGAACACCAGGGTGGCCTGGAGCATAGGCCAGGCACCCTGGCCATCTGGGCCAGGGGTGCACCATGCCCCATCCTGAGGGTGGTGGAGGTGGCAGCTGTTGGGGATGCCACAGCTGCTGAGTAGGTTGTTGTAGCTGGTGTTGCTGCTGCAGTCTCCTGGAAGGGAGCAGTGTTTGTAGCTGGGCCTGTGCTGCACCTTGTGGCCAGCAGCGCATGTCCAATGGTGCATGTTGGCAATCTGCATGCCCAACATCCTGCTGCTGTGCTATGTCAAGATGGGCCTGTGTTCTCCCGGCTCAGCCTGCACTCAAGTGTGTTGCCCCTGCAGGTACCACTCCTCCACTCCTGTCCACAGTGCTGCCTGCTGGCAGGTCATTCTTCATCTTGGAGTCACCCCAATTATGGTCATTGTGAAGGTGACCATGGGGCCACAATTGAGGTCCTCAACCTGTGAATCCTCCAGGTCATATGCAGTGTCTACATCATCATCCTCCATGTCATCATCATCATAGGCAGCAGTGGTGGTCACTGCCTGACTTGTACCACGTCCACATGCCACTCGCTGTTGCGCCACCACAGGTGGTCCATGGTTGACCCCCATGAATGATGTGGAAGGCACTGCCTAGGAACTGTCCTTATCATCATCCTCATCTGCTGGCCCATGCTCCTCCCGTCCCACGGCTGGATGACCACTTTGTGCTGTGAAGTCAATGGAACTGTGTCAGAGTACTGTATAGCACAATGTACGCCAAGTCCACTACAGTGACATGCAACACCCAACAGTGATGATCCTGCAGAAAGTCCATGCACTCCCCTGTGCGGACTGTGTGTATGAGTATGCAGCCCCCATGCGCACACCCCCAAACAGGGCCCACACCAAATGTTGCATCTGTACACCTGTGACTGCTGTGCACTGCCAACACATGCACACTGCTGTGGCGCATGTACACTGCCAATGCACCACGACTGCCCCATGGGTGTGACCGAGATGAGTCACTGGGCCATGACAGTGGAATGGTGACACACACACACCCTGTAGGTGTCATGCAGGCATTGTTGTTGTCATGACGTGCACATACCTGCCCTGGGTGGTGTCAGCTGTATCTCACAACCACCACCTTCGACAACCTCCACCACCACTGGCCTCAGGACTGATGCAACCAATGCCAGAATCAGGTCCCAGTCACACTGCTCTAAGGTCTGTGACCCTCTACCTGTCTGCAGCTGTTCACATACCCTTTGGGCCTCCTCCTCCTCTGCTCTTCACAGCAGCTCATTCCAGCGGTTCCGCACTGCATCTGTGCTGTGACCACGGCCACCCGCAGCATTAACTTCTGCCACTGTCTTATCCCACATACATCTAACAATGGCATTGGTGGCCTTGTTGTGTCTCATCACCATCTCCTTCTCCTTGAAGGCATGTACCAGTGCCCTCGGCTCATCTCCGGCAAACTTGTGGGCACGGAGCCATTCCTGCCTGGCAGCATGACCTGTATGGGACAGAATAGTAGTGGTTAGACACAGGAGTGAACAATGTTTGTGTGACCATTGCTGTACCTGTTGAACATGGCACCATACACACCTGCCATGCCATTGCAGGCTCTGTGTGCCTCAGGCACCAGACTGTATAGACACACAGTATAACACACAGTACATACATGGATACAGTGTACTCCACCACCCACTCCCCTGTCCATACCTGTATGCCAGACAGCAACAATGACACACAATCTGCACATGTGCAGTGCTGAGCCCACTCAACACCATGTATCCAAACAGGTGTGTGTGTCCCTGTGTGTGTGTTAGTTACATACCACGTAGTAACCATGTCTGTGCACAGTGCAGGTGCTCCATGTTGGCCATGTGTCTGTCATGTTGGCCATTTGCACATTCTGCTCCTGAGTGCATGGTTTTATGACATTCAAATGGATTTTGGCATATCTCTGTTAAAATAAAAACTCGGAATGCAATTTTGGTCCCTGGCAAACAGTTGCCTTCAGGTCAAAAGAAGATAAGCCTTTTTTTGAAATTTAGTCTTTTCCCTATGTGCCCTTGTGTGGACACTGGCATGTACATATAATTACTCAAAAAAACATATATACAACAGAATAATACCTAAAAATAAGGACTAGAACCTGGGACGCTTACCACCATCACAAGGAAAGAGGGAGGAGGTGGGGACAAGAGTAACTTAGATATTGAGATCACTGTGGACTGAGTCAATTAGGGGGCTCAGAACCCTCAAGGATCACAAGTCCCTAGGACTAAATGGCATGAACCATAAGATTCGAAGTTTAATGGCCATGAAAATGGCATGACCACTATTTGACCTGTTGAATAGTTCTTTGGATAGAGAGGTGGTGTCATTAGATTGAAGAACAGCAATTGTAGTTCTGCTGCACTGCATAATAGTGGACCCAGAGATGACCCGGGAAACTACAGGCCTGTCCATCTGACATCTATATTGGGCAAGCTAAGTGAAAGTATGTTGAAAGAGTGGTTGGTTGAATTTATAGAGATAAGCCAGCATCAAGACAATGAACAGCATAGGTTCATGAATGGGAGATTGTGCCAGACCAACTTCATAAACTTCTCTGACTGATTGTCAACAGAGGCTGATTGGGGCATACAGCAGACATTCTGTATTTACATAACAGTAAGACCTTCAACTTGGTTCCAAATAACAGGTTAATCAAAAGGCTGTAGGACATAGGGACAGGTTGTAAACTGACTAGGTGGGTGGCAAACAGAAGCACAGAAACAGAATTTGTCATCAGGTAAAGACCGCTTGGCCTATACAGTCTGCCAGATGCTTCCTGCATAGTCCATCTCCGCAGATCCTAACTGGCCTCCGGTAATCTTCCCACCTGCCTGCATATTGAATAATAATCCCCTATGTCCATCCCAACAAGCTTGAAGCCTCCTACTGTTCTCACCCCCACCAATTCTGCTGATAGTATCTTCCAGGTGTCTATCTCCCTTTTAGCAAAGAAATACATTGTCTCATTGGAAGGACCCAGAAGGTGTTGTTGGCAGGGGAGTGTTCCGTATCCTGGAAGGTAATCAGTGGGGTACCACTGGGATCAGTGCTAGGACCTGTGTTGTTTAATGTTTCATAAATGATATACCAAAAGGCATAAGTGGTCAGGTCTGCCTCTTTGAGGATGACACCAAACTTTGTGGGAGAGAGTACACTGAGGAGGGGAGTAAGAGAACTGAAGGAGGACCTTGCACGGGTCGACAGATGGTCCTGTATGTGGCATCTTGGGTTTAATGTGAGGAAGTACAGAGTCCTGAACATTGGAACCTATGCATGAAAGTACATATAAGGCACCCAGAATTGTCATATCACTGGCTTGCAGCGATGCACCCTGAATGCCAGAAATATTAAACGCTATGCACAAATGTGCACAAAGTGTGGGCTGAGGCATGGAGTAGCCAGCGAACGCACACAGTGCTGCAAGAAGAAACTGCCAGGCAGTCCTAACATACGCATCCTGACCACTTGACACCACCATATATATGCATGGGTTATATTAGGACTATGTTTTGTACCCTGCTGAGCCCAAGATGGTGCCCAGCCCCCAGGCAGAGGCTGAACCTGCTGTGGGGTATGATACACTGTCCGAGACATGCAAAAAATGGCACAGGTATTTGTACTGCACTGTGCCCAGCAAAACACATGACAACCCATGATGGTGCAATTGAAAGTAACAACACCCATCTTTCTTGCCCACAGGTACAACACAGGAGACAGTAGTCATGGCAGAGGAGGTGTCCTCACCCAAGACAACATATCGAGAAACTGTGGTGGAGACACTGGAGGATATGCAGGTCATGGACATAGCACCCACAGACAGTCAACCCACAGCCACCCCCACTAGAACAACATGGTTGTCCGCCCAGTGGAGGAATACAGGGTAGACTGCACAACAACACAGCCACATGTACATGGCCATTGTGTATGTCCTGCTGCCACATGCACACAGCCAGGGGACATGGGTGCTCTGGTCCACTGCACAACAGAAATGTAACAGTCAGGATGAGGGCCCCTCAAACAGCGTGCCCAACTAGTCCCAGAGGGCATCCACATGTGACAAACTGCACGCATACTACCCAAGGTGAGTCAGCTGGAATATGATTGCCTTCAGTCACAATGGGAGAACATAGGCCTTGAAGGATCTGACTGGAGGTGAGTGATGTGTGCCATGGCATTGAACACATCGACAACCTACTACAGCAGCTGACCTAACACCTGCAGGCCATGCCTGTCACACTGCCCCTAGCTGTCCCTGTACCATGGCTGGATACCCCCTGCAAGCCTGCACCCACCAGCCCCTTGCACCCTATGCCACACACAGATGCCCAAGTCCAGCCGGTTGTCACCAGTTCCCCATGCCCTGTGACTAGTGATGAGAGAAGTGAGCTATATTCGCTCCACGAAGTGATTCATGGAGCAACACAGAATCCGTGAAGTGCTCCGTAACGTGAAGCAGAGTACTTTATGTTGTAATGGGGAACACAAAGTCCGCTGAAAACAATGACTTTGCATTACTCCACCTTCCCCAAACCACTTCTCCACCAAGTTTAAGGTGAAGGAACACTGGAATCAATGTACTTCGCATCACTTCACCTTGTTATTGAGTTCCAAAGCGAATCTGCAGTGCTTCATGGGATTGCAGGTCACATGAGCTCTAGATTGCTCTGCACAGCCTCAGTTCTGTATAGTGTGTATGCAGTGGAAGGTGGAGACAATTTCCTCACAGAGCTCTGCCATTCAAATCCTCTAAAAGCTATTAAAAAAGCCTTTTTGAGCTATTTTTTCACTCAAAAGTTAGTACATCGATTGTAGGAAACCCTCCTGTGCTCATATGATCAAGTCTTTATTGTTTGAGTGTGGATTTTGCATGTTAATTTAGAACAGTCAGTCTGTGTACTGTAAAGTGTGCTTTGGGGAGGAGTGTACCTGTGGTGTAGGTAGATTAACTGGGAGAAAAAGACAGTCTTTTTGTTTTGGTTATATTTTTCTTGCATAACTGTGTTAATGCACACACAGTAATATTTTCAGTAATTCTTGGCATTTTTTTGCTGTTTGTTGTGGTGCAGCAGTGTATAATTTCAGTTTGTTTAAACATTTGGTTATATACAGTAACTAAAGGTTTTCAATTTGCTACGCATTGCTTGTAGTTAGTGTGTTAGTGTGCATGAGATGCATGCATGCCATTAAATCAGAAACCCTTTATTGTGCCACAGAGTAATTGCAGCAGTGTGAACCTGCTATACAGTGCACCTGCATGAATTTTGTGTACTGTTTGTGGTATCTTTACTGGTAGTAGTGGACTGTCACTGCCATGCACCCCCCCCCCAACTAGCAAAAGGTATTCTTTTCCAAATTTGAATTTCTAATGGTGAGTACTGGTCAGATAGTGTTGCTGTGCCTTTGCATCTGCATCTCTTCAGTGCGCAGTGCAATCTTAATCTGTCTGTGCATTTACATCTCTTTAGTGCCCAATCTCCAAATGTTACTTAAGTCACAGTTGTTTCTTTGGCTTCCCTTCAGTGTACTGTTGTGGTGCACATGATTCACAATCACGAATCACAAAATTAATGTTTTGTAGCATCTCTCCAGGCTTCACCGCTGTACCCATTGATATGAGTTTCCAAGCTGGTTAGCTTTGTGAACAGCCAGGTCATCAGGGAAGTACAGCAGCAGGCATTCGCGTTCACAATATGCTCGTCAGCGCCAAATCTGAGAAAAATAAATTCATGTTTCACGGTCACGAATGCAGTCACAATCCATGATCTCATCACGAATCACAAAATTAATTTTTTTACTAGTTACTTGCATCATGTAAGCCTGTTTTGTAGTATCTCTTTAGACTTCACCACTGGACTCATTGATACGAGTTTTCAAATTGGGAAGTTTTGTGATACAGGTCATAGTCATCGGGGAACTACAGCTGTAGGCATTCGTGTTCCTGTACAGCATGTGAGTTACAGTACTGTAAGCCATGTGATGTGTGGGGGCCTGGGGGCTTCCAATATCGTTGTCACTCTGCCTTACTTTGGGGTAAGGCAGAATGACAAGAAGAAGTCACAATCACAATAACAAGGCGAAGTGGGCATTTCATGCTGGCCACTCTGTGTAGTGGAGTGACAACGCAAAGTGCCCACTTAGCGGGCACTTCACAGGCGGAATTTAAATTCAGTGCATCTCTAAGATGGGAGACTTTGCATGTCTTGTTACACTCTCATTTCACTTCGTCAGCTCTGGGGAATTTTTTGGATGCAAGACAGTAGCATTTTGGGGATGAACATTAATTCTGGTGACTTTGTCTGACCACCGCCTGGATGACTGAGTGCGCTATTAATTCTGGGAGACTTTGCATTTCTTGTTACGCTCTCATTTCACTTCATCAGCACTGGGGAATTTTCTGGAGACGTGATGAAAGAAGCATTTTGGGATGCACATTAATTCTAGTGACTGTGGGTGGGATGCTGCCAGTATTGTTGTCACTCCACCTTACTTTGCGTTAAGGCGGAATGACAATGTAAAGTCATAATAATAGGGCGAAGTGGGCATTTCATGCTGGCCACTCCGTGAAGTGGAGTGACAATGCAAAGTGACCACTTCCCATTCACTTTGCCGGTAAAATTTAAATTCCCTGCATCTCTACTCATGACACACATAGATGATTCTCTCCAGTCAGTACCCACCAGCCCTCCAGGATCCATGCCATACATGGAAGGCAGTGACATCCAGCCCACACCACTCTAGGAGTGTTGGAGGTGCCAGTGGAGAGCCAACCATGGCAGGCTATAGACACACACAGCCTGATAAATGTCCCCATGGGGGAGGCAAGGCAACAGCCAAGACCAAGCATTTGGGCACATGGCAATCTACACACCTAGGAAGGCAGCAGGCCAATAGGAAGTGAGCCATGTCCATGGTACCAAACCACTACCATGAGGGGAATGTCATAAACATAATGTATGTGGTCAAGGACAATTACAAGCAGCCACAGTACCCCACCCCCATAGACAATTACATAAACCCCTGTCCCACTGTCACATAACCCCCCCTTGTACATAGCCACAAACACCCACTGAACACAGATACAATACATTCACAATGGTCACGGGAATTGTCACACAGTCCCCACCCAGAGAACAGGCACTTAGGTTGTACCAAACTCATCAAAGTACCATGGCAGTGTGTCCCCATCTTGGGAATGCACCCTTCAAAACTGCATGACATGCTGTCTGGCTAGCTAGTGTCTTGTGACTACAACATTGGCAGACATCCCCCTCCTCATTGTCCACAGTGATACTGCCCGGTCTGTCCTGAGGAATGGGTAGCCATTTGTGCACAGCCATGTTGTGCAGCATGGCTCACACAGTGATGAGTCTGTATGCCTTCGAAGGGGCAAGCATTATCATGCTACTTCTGTGATCCATGTACTGGAACCTCATCTTCAGAAGCCCAATTGTCCTGTCAATCATGGCATGAGTCTGTCCGTTGTCCTCATATCCAACCTCCTCTGTACCATTCGCCACCAGAAACAGGGTAATCAGGTATGGCCATGGAGGGTATCCGCTGTAACCTAGGGAGTGGGTAAAGAACAGCTGTGATAGCAAGATGCGGCACTGCACCCACCTATGTAGCACCTGTTGTGTAACCATACTCACCTAGCAGCCATCCAGTGGCACTACAGCATGCCATGATGAGGGCACATAGCCTAGAACCATCAAAGATGTAGAACTCATGACAAGATCCAGGGTACTTGGCACACACATTGGAGATGATACCACCTGCATCAGACATAATCCGATACATTATTCTGTGGAACCCCTTGCAGTTCCTGTGAACAATTATTCCATGGATAACTTTTGGCTTTGGAAATTTTTAAATAATACTTCTAATGGAATTTTCTGGAATTTCTAACATTCTGCAGGATTCCAACAGAAACAGACTTTGAAAATTCAGCACAGCTCATAAGGGGAATATTCCAGAATTTGCTTCCAATCTTTATGTGGCACTAACAGAAATATTGCTCAGAGCATTGTCTGGGGAAAAACACATTCTAATCTTTATGGATTTTTTTCTTATTATTTTACTTTTCTTTTGAAAAATCCGGGGACTACCGACGAGCACAAATGCTCATTTACAAAGATTGTAAATCAAATGCACAGCATAGGTCCTACCTCTGTTTCTTCCTGCACTGCAGCAAGAGGAGCTCCAAAAAGTGTATAGATCCTACTGTACCTCTGTTTCCTTCCCCACTGCAGCAACAGGAGCCCCACACAGTGTGTAGGTCCTGCCTTTGTTTCCTCTGGCACTGCAGCATGAAGGGGCCCCAAACAGTGTGTACATCCTACCTCTGTTTCCTCCTGCATTGCAAGAGAAAAATCGTACAGTGTGCAGCTCTTACCTCTGTTTCTTCCTCTACTGCATCAAGAGGAGCTGCATAGAGTGTGTGGGTCCTACCTCTGGTTCCTCCAACACTGCAGCAAGAGCTGCCCCACACAGTGTGTAGGTCCTATCTCTTTTTCCACCTGCACTGCAGCAAGAGGAGCCCCACACAGTGTGTAGCTCTTACCTCTGTTTCCTCCTCCACTGAAGCAAGAGGAGATGCACACAATGTGGATCTCCTGATTCTGTTTCCTCCTGCACTGCAGAATGAGGGGCCTCAAACAGTGTGTAGGTCCTACTTCATTTTCCTCATGCATTGCAGAAAGAGAAGTCTCACACAGTGTGTAGCGCCTAACTCTGTTTCCTCCTCTACTGCAGCATGAGGGTCATAAAACAATGTGTAGCTCCTACCTCTGTTTCATCCTGCACTACAGAAAGAGAAGCCCCACACAGTGTGTAGGTCCTTCCTTTGTTTCCTCCTGCACTACAGCACAAGGGTTCCAAAACAGTGTGTAGGTCCTACCTCTGTTTCTTCCTGCCCTGCAACAAAAGGAGCCCCACACAGTGTGTAGGTTCTGCCCCTGTTTCCTCTTGCACTGCTACGTGAGGAGCCCCAAACAGTATGTAGGTCTTACCTCTGTGTTTTCCTGCATTGCAATAAGAGGAGCCTCACACAATGTATAGTTCCTACATCTATTTCCTCCTCCATTGCAGCAAGAGGAGCCATACACAGTGTGTAAGTACTACCTCTGTTTCTTCCTAAACTGTAGCAAGAGAAGCTGCACACAGTGAATGGATCCCACATCTGCTTCTTCCTGCACTGCAGCAAGAGGGGCCCCACAAGTGTGTAGGTCCTACCTGTGTTTCCTGCTGTTCTGCAGCAAGCGGAGCTGCTCACAGTGTGGAGGTTCTATCTCTGTTTCTTCCTTCACTGCAGCAAGAGGCGCTCCACACAGTGTGCATGTCCTAACTCTGTTTCCTCCTGCACTGCAGCATGAGGGGCCCAAAAAAGTGTGTGTCCTATGTCTGTTTCCTCCTGCACTGCAACAAGAGGAGCCCAACACTGTGACTAGGTCCTACTACTGTTTTCTCATGCATTGCAGCAAGAGGAGCCCCACACAGTATGTAGCTCCTACCTCTATTTCCTCCTGTACTACAGCTAGAGGAATTGCATACAGAATGGAGGTCCTATCTCTGTTTCCTCTTACGCAGCTGCAAGATGAGTCCCACACAGTGTGTAGGTCCTACTGCTGTTTCCTCTTGCACTGCAGCACAAGGGGCCCCAGACATTGTATAGGTCCTACCTCTGTTTCCTCCAAAACTGAATCACAAGAAGCTCCACAGTGTGTGTAGGTCCTACTTCTTTTTCCTCCTACACTGAAGCAAGATGACCTCCACAATGTGTAGGTCCTGCTACTGTTTCTTCTCCCACTTCATCAAAAGCAGTCCCACACAACGAGTAGGCCCTACCATGGTTTCCTCCTACATTGCAACAAGAGGTGTACCACACACTGTGTAGGTGCTACCTTTTTTTCCACCCCCAGTGCAGCAAGAGGAGCCTCAGACAGTGTGTAGGTCCTACCTCTCTTTCCTCCTACACTGCAGGAAGATGGGCCCCAAACAGTCTGTGAGTCAGTCCTACCTTTGTTTCGTCCTGCATTGCATCAAGAGGAACCCTACACAGTTTGTAGCTCCTACCTCTCTTTCCTCCTGCACTGCAGCAAGAGGAGCCCCACACAGTGTGTAGATCCTACCTGTGTTTCCAGCTGTACTGCACCAAGAGGAGCCCCACACAATGTGCAAGTCCTATCTCCAGTTCCTCCTGCACTGTAGCAAGAGGAGCCAGACACATTGTGTAGCCCCTACCTCTATTTCCTCCTCTACTACAGCAAGAGGAACTGCATACAGTGTGGAGGGCCTACCTCTGTTTCCTCCTGCAGTGCAGCACGAGGGGCCCCAAACAGTGTGTAGGTCCTAAATCTGCTTCCTCCTGCACCACAGCAAGGGGAGCACCACGCAGTGTTTAGGTCTAAGAGGTACTCCAAACAGTGTATAGATCCTACATCTCTTTCCTCCTGCACTACAGCAAGAGGAATCCCACACAGTGTGAAGGTTCTTCATCTGTTTCGTCCAACACTGAAACACAAGAAGCTCCACACAGTGTGTGGGTCCTACCGCTTTTTCCTCCTACACTGAAGCAAGAGCTGCACCCCACAGTGAGTAGATCCTACTTATGTTTCTTCCCCATGTGCATCTAGAGGAGTCCCACACAGTGTGTAGGTCCTGCCTTGGTTTACTCCAGCACTGCAGAAAGAGGAACCCACATACTCTGTAGGTACTACCTCTATTTCCTCCCCTATTGCAGCAAGAGGAGCAATTCACAGTGTGTAGGTACTACCTCTGTTTCCTGTTTTAATGTGGGAAGAAGAGTTGCATACAGAGTGGAGGTCCAAACTGTTTCCTCCTGCACTGCAGAAAGAGGAACCCCTCACATTGTGCAGGTCCTATCTCTGCTGCATTTTATCGAGAGCAAGCCTACACAGTGTGTAGCTCCTTCCTCTGTTTCCTCCTCAACTGCGGCTAGAGGAGCTACATACAGAGTGGAGGTCCAGCCTCTATTTCCTTCTACACTGCAGCAATAGGAGCCCCACCCAGAGAGTAGGGCCTACCTGTTTCCTCCTGCATTGTATCAAGATGAAGCCTACACAGTGTGTAGCTCCTACCTCTGTTTCTTCCTTTTCTGAAGCAAGAGAAGCTACATACAATGTGGATGCCTTACCTCCATTTCCTCCTGCACTACAGCATGAAGGGCCCCAAACAGTGTGTAGCTCCTACCTCTGTTTCCTCCTGCACTGCAGAAAGAGGAACACCACACAGTGTGTAGGTCCTTCCTCTGTTTTCTCCTGTACTGCAGCAAGTGAAGCTGCACACAGTGAGGAGGTCCTACCTCTGATTCCCCTTACACTGCAGCAAGAGGAGCCCCACACAGTGTATATGTCCTACCTCTCTTTTCTCCTGCACTGCAACATGAGGGGCCCAAACAATGTGTAAGTCCTACTTCTGTCTCCTCTTGCATTGCAGCACGAGGGGTGCCAAACAGTGTTTAGCTCCTACCTCTGTTTCTTTCTTTACTGCAGAAAGAGGAGCACCACACAGTGCATAGGTCCTACCTCTGTTTCCTCCTCCATTGCAGCAAGAAGAGCCATACACGGTGTGTAAGGTCTACCTCTGTTTCCTCTCCCACTGCATGAAGAGGAGTCCCACACTGTGTGTGGGTCCTATCTCGGTTTCCTGCTACACTGCAGCAAAAGGAGTGCCACACACTGTGTGGGTGCTACCTCTATTTCCTCCCCCACTGCAGCAACAGGAGGCCCACACAGTGTGTAGGTCCTACCTTTGTTTCCTCCTGCACTGCAGCACAAGAGGACCCAAACAGTGTGTCAGTCCTACCTCTATTTTGTCCTGCATTGCTTTCAGAGGAACCCTACACAGTGTGTAGCTCCTACCTCTATTTCCTCCTGCACTGCAGCAAGAGGTGCTTCAAACAGTGTATAGTTCCTACATCTGTTTCTTCCTGCACTGCAGCAAGAGGAGCCCCACACAGTGTGAAAGTTCTTTATCTGTTTCTTCCAATGCTGAATCACAAGAAGCACCACACAGTGTGAAGGTACTACCTCTTTTTCCTTCTGCACTAAAGCAAAGGATCCCCCCCTCATAGTGTAGGTCCTACCTCTGTTTCCTCTTGCATTGCATCAAGATGAACCCCACACAGTGTGTGGCTCCTACCTCTATTTCTTCCTACACTGCAGCAAGAGGAGCCCTACACAGCGTGTAGGACCTACCTTTGGTTCCTCTTGCACTGTGGCACTAGGAGCCCCAAATAAGTGTGTAGCTCCTACCTCTATTTCTTCCTGCACTGCAGAGAGAGGAGCTCCACACAGTGTGTAGGTCCTACCTCTGTTTCCTCCTGCACTGCAGCATGAGGGGCCCCAAGGAGTGTGTCGGTAGTACGTCTGTTTTGTCCTGCATTGCTTTCAGAGGAACCCTACACAGTGCATAGCTCCTACCTCTATTTCCTCCTGCACTGCAGAAAGAGGAGCCCCACACAGTGTGTATATTCTACCTGTGTTTCCTGTTGTACTGCATCGAGAGGAGCTGCACACAGTGTGGAGGTCCTATCTCTGTTTCCTCCTACACTGCAGCAAGAGGAGCCCCTCACAGTGTGTATGTCCTACCTCTGTTTCATCCTGCACTGCAGTTGAAGGGCCCCAAACAGTGTGTAGGTCCTACCTCTGTTTCTTCCTGCACTTCAACAAGAGGTGCCCCACACAGTGTGTAGCCCCTACATCTATATCCTCCTCTACTACAGCAAGAGGAGCAGCATACACCGTGGCGGTCTTTCCTCTGTTTCCGCTTACACTGCAGCAATAAGAGTCCCTCACAGTGTGTAGGTTTTACCTGTGTTTCCTCCTGCACTGCAGCAAGAGGTGTTCCAAACAGTGTATAGTTCCTACATCTGTTTCCTCCTGCATTGCAGCAAAAAGAGAACCACACAGTGTGAAGGTTCTTTATCAGTTTCTTCCAACACTGAATCACAAGAAGCTCCACACAGTGTGTAGGTCTTACATTTTTTTCTTTCTACACAGAAGCAAGAGGAGCCCCCCACATAGTGTAGGTCCTACCTCTGTTTCCTCTTGCATTGCATCAAGATAAACCCCACACAGTGTGTAGATCCTACCTCTGTTTCCTTCTACACTGCAGCAAGAGGAGCCCTATGCAGCATTTAGGTCCTACCTTTGTTACCTCTTGCATTGTGGCACTGGGGGCCCCAAAGAAATGTGTAGCCCTACCTCTGTTTCCTCCTGTACTACAGCAAGAGAAGCTGCACACTGTGTGGAGGTCCTACCTCTATTTCCTCATACACTGCTGCTAGAGGATCCCACATAGTGTACATGTCCTACCTGTGTTTCCCCCTGCACTGCAGCATGAGGGGCCCAAAACAGTGAGTAGGTCCTACCTCTGTTTGCTCCTGCACTGCAGCAAAAGGAGCCCCACACAGTGTGTAGGTTTTGCCTCTGATTCCTCATGCA
Source organism: Neoceratodus forsteri (assembly GCA_016271365.2). Taxonomy (NCBI): domain Eukaryota; kingdom Metazoa; phylum Chordata; order Ceratodontiformes; family Ceratodontidae; genus Neoceratodus; species Neoceratodus forsteri. Next base: position 127,190,172 of record CM057455.1, read on the forward strand.
GTGCTGCATTAGGGGCCCCAAACAGTGTGTAGGTCCTACCTCTGTTCCTTCTGTACTACATCAAGAGGAACCTTACACAGTGTGTAGCTCCTACCTCTGTTTCCTCTTCTATGGCAGCAAGAGGAGCTGCATAAAAAGTGAAAATCCTACCTCTGTTTCCTCCTACACTGCAGAAATAGCAGCCCTACAAAGTGTTGTAGGACCTACCTATTTTTCCTCTCACTCTGCAGCATGAGGTACCCCAAACAGTGAGTAGCTTATACCTCTGTTTCCTCCTGCACTGCAGAAAGAGGAGCCCCACACATTGTATATGTCCTACCTCTGTGTCCTCCTACACTACAGCAAGAGGAGCCCCACACAGTGCGTAGGTCCTATCTGTGTTTCCCTGCTGTACTGCAGCAAGAGGAGCTTCACACAATGTGGAGGTCCTGTCTTTGTTTCCTCCTAAACTGCAGCAAGTGGATCCCCACACAGTGTGTATCTCCTACCTCTGTTTCCTCCTGCATTGCAGCTAGAGAAGTCCCACACAGTGTGTAGCTGCAACCTCTATTACAGCAAGAGGAGCCTCACACAGTGTGTAGGTCCTATCTCTGTTTCCTCCTGAACTGCAGCAAGAGGAGTCCCACACAGTGTGAAGGTTCTTCATCTGTTTCGTCCAACACTGAAACAGAAGAAGCTCCACACAGTGTGTAGGTCCTACCTCTTTTTCCTCCTACACTGAAGCAAGAGGTGCACCCCACAGTGTGTAGGCCCTACCTGTTTCTTCCCCCTGTGCATCTAGAGGAGTTCCACTCAGTGTGTAGGTCCTGCCTTGGTTTACTCCAACACTGCAGAAAGAGGAACCCACACACTGTGTAGGTACTACCTCTATTTCCTCCCCCATTGCAGCAAGAGAAGCAATACACAGTGTGTAGGTACTACCTCTGTTTCTTCTTTTAATGTGGGAAGAGGAGCTGCATGCAGAGTGGAGGTCCAAACTGTTTCCTCCTGCACTGCAGCAAGAGGAGCCCCTCACATTGTGCAGGTCCTACCTTGGCTGCATTGCATCAAGAGGAAGCCTACACAGTGTGTAGCTCCTTCCTTTGTTTCCTCCTCTACTGCGGCTAGAGGAGCTACATACAGAGTGGAGGTCCAGCCTCTGTTTCCTTCTACAATGCAGCAATAGGAGCCCCACACAGTGTGTAGGGCCAACCTCTGTTTCCTCCTGCATTGCATCAAGATGAAGCCTACACAGTGTGTAGCTCCTACCTCTGTTTCTTCCTTTTCTGAAGTAAGAGAAGGTACATACAATGTGGATGCCTTACCTCCATTTCCTCCTGCACTACAGCATGAGGGGCCCCAAACAGTGTGTAGCTCCTAGCTCTGTTTCTTCCTGCACTGCAGAAAGAGGAGCCCCACACAGTGTATATGTCCTACCTCTGTTTGCTCCTGCACTGCAACATGAGGGACCCAAACAATGTGTAAGTCCTACTTCTGTCTCCTCTTGCACTGCATCACGAGCAGTGCCAAACAGTGTTTGGCTCCTACCTCTGTTTCTTCCTTTACTGCAGAAAGAAGAGCACCACACAGTGCGTAGGTCCTAGCTCTGTTTCCTCCTCCATTGCAGCAAGAAGAGCCATACACAGTGTGTAAGGCCTACCTCTGTTTCTTCTCCCACTGCATCAAGAGGAGTCCCACATTGTGTGTGGGTCCTATCTCGGTTTCCTGCTACACTGCAGCAAGAGGAGTGCCACACACTGTGTAGGTGTTACCTCTATTTCCTCCCCCATTGCAGCAACAGGAGGCCCACACAGTGTGTAGGGCCTACCTTTGTTTCCTCCTGCACTGCAGCACGAGGGGACCCAAACAGTGTGTTGGTCCTACCTCTGTTTCCCCCTGCACTGCAGCAAGAGGAGCCCCACACAGTTTTTAGGTCTTACCTCTGTTTCCCCCTGTACTGCAGCAAGAGGGACCCCAGACAGCGAATAGATCCTACCTCTGTTTCCTCCTGCACTGCAGCAACCGGAGCACCACACAGTGTGAAGGTTCTTTTTCTGTTTCCTCCAATGCTAAATTACAAGAAGCTCCATGCAGTGTGTAGCCCTACTTCTTTTTCCTCCTACACTGATGCAAGAGGAGCCCCACACAGTGTGTACAGTACGTCCTACCTCTGTTTCTTCCCCCACTGCATCAAGATTAGCCCTACACACTGTGTTGGTCCTACCTATGTTTCATCCCCCACTGCAGCAAGAGAAGCCCAACAGATTTTGTAAGTCTTACCTCTGATTCCTCGTTCACAGCAGCAAGAGGAGCCTCCTTCAATGTCCATGTCTTACCTCTGTTACCCCCTGCACTGCAGTAGGAGGCCCTGGTTTCATGTCATAACAGTGATCATGGAATAGCAATCACCGTTACGGTGGGTGTACATCACCAAAAATGAATTTCAGTGATGCACTTTCACAGAGCATACAAAAATGGCACCCGAGGTCTATGGGTCTTATTTTTAATGCAGTGGGCTGTGCCCCACCTGAACCCTTCCCTTAGCACTTATGGATTCTCATCTGCAGGGGGTGCATGTCAGAGGGGTGAAAAACTTAAAAAAGGAGAAAGTCACCTCCCGGCAAAAAAAAAAAAAAAACACACTGCACCGCCCCCGAACCCTGCACCCTGCACCTCCTAACTAACCACTCTTCCCACCACGCTAGCAGACCAGCTCTGCAGCCGCCCACCACACCCCTTCCCACATACCATCCCTCCCTTACCTTCCCCTGTGCATGTGCATACATATATACCCATGTACTTCTCTTTGCAGTATTTTGCCCACCCCAGTATCCGGTCGCCCACCTGCTAGGTTACCGCGAACACAGGTGCTATAATTGAGTCACCATTTATGTAGGTGCTCAGTTTCAGTCACCTTGTTCACTGGATACCAGAGGCCCCCACACAGTGTGTAGGTACTACCTCTGTTTCCAGAGGAGCCCCACACAGTGTGTACATCCTAACTGTTTCCTTCTGCACTGCCGCAAGAGGAGCCCCATGCATTGTGTACATCCTACCTCTGTTTCCTCCTGCACTGCAGCAAGAGGACATACGAACATACAAACATACGAAATTGCTGGCAGAGAAAGGCTCACAGGTTTATCAAATCTGCCCGATTGTGCAGCTTTTAGTTTCATATCACTACAGTTGCCCCACGCAAACCCCTCCCTTCCTCTTCTTTCTCAGTCCTTCACCCTTTTAGTTCTTGTCTGTACTAACCTTGCCCTTGACTCGATCCCAACCCTGCTTAAAGCTATCCACTGTCCTTTGAGTGATTAATTTCTCCGGCAGTGCGTTCCAACCTGTCATTTCTCTCTCTGTGAAATACTTCCTCTTCATCCCTCTTCTAAACCTTCCCCTTCTAACTTCAGACTGTGACCCTCTAATTAACATTTCCCCCCTTTAAATGGAACACTCCTTCCTCCCTGACTTTGTTTATGCCTTTCAAGTACTCAGATGTCTCTATCATATCCCATCTTTCCCTTCTCTCTCTTCCACTGAGTACATGTTGAGCTCCTTCAACCTTTCCTCGTACGGCAGCTCCCATAGTCCCATGATAATTTTTGTAGCCCTACTCTGCACCCCCTCCAATAATTTCCCATCCTTTTTGAGGTATACTATACACAGTACTCCAAGTGTGGCCTCACCAGTGATCTATACAATGGCAGGATGACCTCCCCCTTTCTAGAGGTGATCCCTCTGGCAATGCAACCCAGCATCCTAGTTGTGCTTGCTGCCACCCTTCTACACTGTGCTGATACCTTCATGTCCCCTGTAACTATTACCCCAGGTCCCTTTCCTCTTCTGAAGCTGTTACCTGCACTCCCCCCAGCCAGTAGCTGTTCCTGGGATTTCTGGCTCCAAGGTGCATGACCTTGCACTTCTTAGCATTAAACCCCAGCTGCCACTCCCTAGACCAGTGTTTGAATTTAGCTAAATCCTCTCTGAATGTCTGCCTCCCTTCCTCATTGTCCACTTTTGCACAAATCTTAATGTTGTCTGTAAACAGGCTGATCTTACTCTTGACCCCCTCTGCAATTTCTTTAATAAAGAAATTGAGCAAAACAGGGCCCAGCACTGAACCCTGTGGTACCCAACTCACTTCTGGCAGTGGCTTGGATGTCTCCCCACTTACAACTACCCTCTGTTGTCTGCCTGCTGCCAGCTTTCCACCTGCCCCACTAATTTGATTCCCTGCCCCATGTCCCTCAGCTTGCTCATTGATCTCCTCTGCGGCACCAATTTGAAAACCTAGCTGAAGTCCAGCTACTGGACATCCACAGCATGGCTTTCATCAACTGCTCTAGTGACCCAGTCAAAGAAGTCGATCAGGTTAGTTTGACAAGGTCTTCCTGTGACAAACCCATTCTGTCTCTCATCCTGCATACCATTGCTATTGGGAAAGGTTATCAATCTCTCCTTCAGAATGGTCTCCATCAGCTTCTCCACTATGGAAGTCAAGCTCACCAGTCTGTAGTTTCCTGGTTCATCCTTGGGTCCACTTTGTGAAGGGGCACCATGTGAGCCATCCTCTAGTCCCTGGGTACATTATCCATCTCAAATGAGGTATTGAACAGGACTGTCAGAGGATCTGCCAGCACCACTGCCAGTTCCTTCAGGACCTTTGAGTGTACACCGTCCGGTCCTGGTGCCTTGTACACTTTCAAGGCTTTAAGGCCCTTCAGAATTCTGTCCTTTTGGATGACCTGATCTGTTATCTCTGCCCTCCCTCCCTCCACCCTTGCCCCCTTTCCCCTTCAGTATTAGGCCATCCCTTCAGTGAACAACAAGCAGAAATGCTCATTGAGTGCCTGTGCCTGATCTTCCCCTTGTTCCACCCATCCCCCTCCTGTTTATTCTAACAATATAATCCCTATGACTTGTCTTCTTTCTTACATAGTTAAAGAACCCCTTTTCCTCCTCTTGGATCCCCTAAGTCAACTTCAGATCCTTTGCTGCCTTGACTGCCCTGACTGACCTGGTCACCTCCCTAGAAGTCTTTGTGAACACTTCTCTATCCTCCTGACTTCCTGATTTTTTTAACTTAATTAAGGCCAATCTTTTTTCCTCACCTTCCCCTCCACTTCCTTGTGGAGCCAGGTCATCTTTTTGTACCTAAAATGCTTACTCTGAGATTTGGCACATGTGTTTGTGGCCTCATTCAGCCCCTTCCTAATGACTACCCACTTCTGTTCAGCATCCATCCCTAGGTTAATTTTAGCTAAATACCCCTCTAAATGCTGCCCATTCTGGCAAAATCTGCCTTCCAGAAGTCCAACACTCTTGTGCTGGTCTTAGCCGACTCCCTCGCTGTGTTGAGGAGGAGCCATTCTGAACAGCAGTTGCTTCCTGCTAGAGGGTCCTACCACATCCTGGACTTGATCTCTGTTTGTTGCACCAAGTCCAGTATGTTCTCCTCACTAGTAAAATCCATCACCTCTTGAACTAGATAGCTGTCTTGGATAGCCTTCATGAGCATCTGTTCTTTAGCATGTTCAAGTTCAAGTTCAAGTTTATTGCAGGAAAACTCCATTGAGCAAGCTCATTCACAAAGAGGTCCTGTAGCATGTAGTGGGTAGCATGTGCTGTAGTTACTGTCTGCTAGTCAACCCCAGGTCAGTTGAAGTTTCCCACAATAACTGTATTCCCTTTGTCATTGACCTTCATGATTTGCTCCCCCAGCTCCCTATCCACCTCCTCGCTCAGTGAGGGTGGCCTGTAAACCATCCCCATCCTGAACATTTATCTTTAGAGCTTTGGAGCAATACTCATATGGATTCTGGCCTCACCTCATCCCCCTCCTCCCTGGTACATAGTATCCACTCCCTGACATAAATAACCCCGTCCCCCTCTCCCAGTCACTGCAGAATACCTTATATCCCAGGATCGTGAGATCCCAGTGATGATATTGGGTGGCCCAGGTCTCTGAGATGGTGGTGCTATCTACTTCTCCCTCCACCATTATTTCCTGGAACTCTACTACCCTGTTTGCTAAGCTCCTTGCATTCAAGGATACTACAGACCACCTTGTGTCCTACCCATCCTCTTCCCATCTCTTCCCCTTCCAGTTTTGTCTTGATAATGTCCCCTCATTCTTCTCCTCCCTCTCAGGGGGGGCATGGCCTTCTGGTGTCCCCTAGAAGGTAACTGCTCCCTGCTATCCAACTCAACTGTCCCCCTCTTCTCTGTTTAAATCTATGTTGTTTTTAATGTACTTCTTCAGCCCCTGTCCAATGCCCTTAGGTAGGTCCTACCTCTGTTTCCTCCTCCACTGCAGCAAGAGGAGTCCCACACAATGTGTAGGTCCTACTTCGGTTTCCTCCTGCAGTGCAGCAAGAGCAGTCTCAAACAGTGAATAGGTCCTACTTCTGTTTCCTCCTGCACTGCAGCAACAGGAGCCCCACACAGTGTGTAGCTCTTACCTCTGTTTCCTCCCCCACTGCATCAAGAGGGACCCAGCACAGTGTATAGGTCTTACCTCTGTTTCCTCCTGCACTGCAGCAAGAGGAGCTAAAGATACCAACAGTCCCTATTTCAGACAGCATGCCCCACTGTCCCCACAAGTTTTGCAAAATGAGACTTTTGTTTTGTTTTTTGCTTACTTGTCCCTGCTTTGCCCCTTATTTTGCTGACTGCTAGTCTGTGAGTAACAGTTATTTTAGCACCACTGTGACACTGCTTGAACTGGATAACAGTTTGCAACTTCAATTCCTGCGTCTGTGTTACAGTGCAAGCATGTTAGCGGAAGCAGAGTAAAGCATGTTCCTTCATCATCCTTCTAGTTAGGTTAGACTGGGTAGTAGTGCAGACAGGTGCATGTGGACATCTGCCTGCCAGCAGTGGAGAAGGACTCCAGACAGAAGAGACCAGCAGCAGTGAACTAAGGTACCCAAACCTGATCACTTGCAGGCTTACTTTTCAACCTCTTGCCTCGAGCCTTTTATTTCCACTGGGACACTTGTGTAATATACTTTGAGCAGCAGCCATCCAAGAGATCTGTGTTTTTGGAACAGTTTGGCAGCTTGAAAATGACTGTGAGTGCAGCATATGTGTGATTTTGTAACTGAAACTGCTCTGATTTGTTTCATCTTGCTGCTCTGCTGAACTGAGGGGATACCAGGTGTGCAAGAGGCCATTTACCTGCATGCAATTTCAGCTCAGGGGTGAGCCAATAATAGAGCAGGTTTGCCTCTGTGGGAGGTTTGCTGCAGCATTTAAACATCACGCTCATGCATAGCATGGCGTGTGCGTCGTAACATACTTTCGCCACTGAGATTTTTACATAGGAATATGTACCCATAAAGAGGGACCTCATTTTAAATTGGTTTTATTGTTTATCTGGTTTTGTATTTTTGGTTTTAACTGGTGGGTCTGGTTGTTTCGGTGGGAAGGCTTTCTATAAATTCAAGGAGTGATGCTCGTGGAAGATTTAGCTGTTTAGATAAGCTGTTACCTGACTCCTTTTCAGTCCCTTTTTTTGAGTTAGGATTTGATTTTTTTTTCTTTTTTCTCTTCTCTTCTTATATGTATACTCGAAGTGGTAAGATGGTAAACAAAACTGTTAAAGGAGCAACTAAAGGGAAGCAAAGGATAAATCCAAAAAAGAATAAAAAAGGCAATTGCTATGTTTTTAATGCAGGAATTGGTCATCACGGCTTCGACCCCTAAGGAGTTGGTAGAAAGTCCCGTAGTATCCTACTTACCTCACTCCTTTAAGGAGTTTATGAATGAGGAATGCAGACCAGATTTAGCTGGAGATAATCCAGAATTTAATGGAAGAAATCAAATTCCGATGGCTAAGCTCTGGGATAAGAACAGCCTGAATAATACAAATCAAGAGACTTTGATTAATCCATTGAAGAACCAATTTAGTGGTAGTGATGGAACTAACAGCGGATTTGAGGAATTTAAACAATTATCCTCTTTTGACAATAAGAATATAACTCCGGACTTGGAAGTAATTAGTAACTTAGAGACTGGTGTTAAAATTCCGTCCCAAGGGAAAATCACTGATTTCTTTTAAAAAAAAAAAACCTTCCTAAAGCCCTAATAATATTTTCAGGATGTTCCAAAATGAACAGCACACATATGGTTTCAATATAGGAGGTTACGATTGTACCACTTTTGTGGAAAAAACAAATATAGCAGATCATTCCCAGGTTTTTAGACAAGATGAGTGGATGGGGGAGGTAGAAGCAAGTCAGCAATGCATGTCTGGGCAAGGAGATTATATAGATAAAGATGATGGCATTTCATGCTTTCCCTCAGGAATAAAGTTATTTAGTCCATTGGAGATCTCCAGTCAGGTAGGGGTCTGTAATATCAACTCTAAAGAAATGGTGTATTCATCCCTTAATGATGCGCCTGAAGAGTTTTTTCAAAAAATGGACAAAGAGGTCCAGGACATCCATTTAGATAAAGATTTTTTGGTTCAGTGTCCGGATAGTATATCAAAATATACCATTAAGGCTCTTGCATATCCAGTAATGTCTAATGTTGTTTTATTGGAGGCGTATAATGGTATTAAGACAGCCTTGGAAACTCTTTCTAGTTTTTGTGCTGTGAAGTTTGCTGCTTTAGAACAACAAATTTCACAATTATTGGGGGAAAAGAAAGTTCACAGATCTAGGCATAAATTGTCATTTTCTCCCCTAAATGTTCAAGAGCCCTCAAAAGAAAGGCAAAAAGGGCAAAAAGAGGGGTGGAGTAAGTAAGAAAAAAGGGGGAAGAAAAAGCTTGGGCCTGTGGGACTTACTCATACTCCTAACTTAGGAAAACAGAAAGATGAATTAAATATTAAGGATGAAAAGACTAATAAAATTGGGGTTACAGGTACCATTAGGATAGGAGAGGTACAGAGAGATACAAGGAAGAATCCTGACCAAGAAAACAAATCTATACTTGTGGATGAGACACTTATAAAAGATCAAGAAAAGGGGGGAGGGTGATTACATTGCGAAACAAAAAACAGATTCTAAGGAGAATTTAATTAAGGTAGATCAGTCTAATAAAGATCTTTGCCTAAATTTCATGTTGGCCAAGGAGGATAGTAACCCCAAGGGGTATGACCTGGAAGCGTATAATTTAATTTGTACAGGGAAAGAAGTAGTTTTTAAATTAGACAAGCTGTATTTTAAACATTATGAATCTACTGCAACCCTAACCAGCCTAATAGCCCATATGTTGAGAGCAGAATTAGGTTACCAACAGTCGCAGATGCTCTTATTATGGTGACTAGGGATACTTCAACCCTACTAATTCAGTTTACTTTATGCTCCTAACATGGATATGGCAAAATTGGTCTGGGCTAAGCAAGGCCTGGTAGACTCTTTGGGATTACTGTTATCAACACCAGTGACCTGGTCAACAATTTGGAAAATTGTTTATAACAGGGCAAAAATAGGAAAAATGTTAACATATGATATATTCAAAACTACTCTTGTAACACTGAATTGGGAGTTTGGAGTTTCCCGTGAAACCTCAATGATCTCTATTTTTGGGCTGGATATACTGGATGGAGAAACTGCTACTAATTTACCATCATTATTGCGGTTGATTTTATCAACTATTATCAAAACCCATATACTTCCAGAAGAATTTGTGGAGGTGAATAGAGTTTGGAATGATAAAGAGGGTACTCAGATTAACTGTATTATTGGTTCTGCACAATTGTTAGTATTACTTTTTGAAAACAGACATGTGTTGGATGAGGTGGGTATTTACATAGTGGAATTGAATGAGTGGGAGACATCAGGTCAATCTAGAGCCTTGCTACCTTGACTAAGTTTTTTGGAAATACAAAGTAATGAGTCCTCATTAGAGCAGGAAGGGGGGTCAGAAAGTAACCCTGGTTATAATGTCCTTAATTGGAATATAGCAGGACTCCATAATAAGTCTGTGGATCCACAGTGGGTTGCTTTTATTTCACGACATGAAGTGATTATTTTCCAAGAGACATGGGTTTTAACATCTCCTTTCCTGAATGGATATGAAACTAGTTTTGTGCCAGCAATTAAAGGGAAAAAACATGGGAGGAACAAAGGAGGTCTGGTTACAATGATCAAAATTAGGAAAGATTAAGGGTAATCAAAAGTTACTCTCAACTCCTGAGATCCTTATGGTAGTGGTTAACTGGGACCTTTGTATGGTTCTGATTGTTAACATTTATATTCCACCATGTTTTCACACTTACTCTACATATGATTTTTGGTCCAAACTATCGATGGAAATAGATTTAAGTATACAGTCAAATTGGATAGATACTGTCCTTTTAGCTGGGGATTTTAACGCTAGGATAGCCGAGCTCGATAATTTATCATTGTTACAAGAACTATTATATATGGCAGATTTAGAAAAAAGAAATACAACTGACATGATTGTAAATGAGGCAGGGAGATGTTTTAGTACTTTTATCACAGAGAATAATTTCTTGATTCTTAATGGGAGATTAGAAAGGAATCGTCTGGGTGACAGCACTTTTTTCTCCTGATTTGGTAAGAGCGTAATTGATTTTATATTATGCTCTCCTTTTAGTTATCATTTCTACAGGAGATTATATATGGCTATGAGAACATAAAGCAATCATGCAGTAATCTTGCTGGATTTTAGGATTTCTGATAGTGTCACTCCTCCCCCCAACAAGCCCTTGGCAGATATTGAGATTAGTGGGGAAAAAAGGTTAAGATTGAATAACGATTCGATGCAAGGAGTTTGGAACCTTTTATACTCTTCTATTTTTGTCGAGTTATTTCAGCAGGTACATAATGGCTCCAAAAGGGAAAGGATCAGTGAATTATTAAACATAGGGTATCAACAGATTAAGACACTGATTTACACAGCTAATAGTGTTAAGCCCCAGTTAGCATCCTGGTTTGATGGGTATTGTAAGAGAGAGAGAGAAAAGAAATTTGATGAGGGCCATCAGGCAGACAAGAAAAAATCCAAGTAAGATGGTGATTATAAATTTAAATAAAATGCAATGGGAGTACAAGGAATTTCTCCGTCAGAAAAACAGAGAATTTACTGAAAAACAATGGGGTGTTATGTACCGAGTAATTAAAGAGGGTGATATTAAGCTTTTTTGGGCTTTGGTGTCCAAGGGGACAGCTGATCAGAATTCTAGACCTCCCATATATATCCCCAAGAAAACTTGGATATCTTATTATAGTCTACTATTTAATAAACATTCTACCAATGATGATGATATGATAGAAAATGTTAACATTGAGGGGGAATACACATCGTTACTGTTTTCATTTGGAGAGGTGGAAGAAGCCATTGTAAATTTATCAAATAATAAAGCACCTGGACCCGATTTGATACCGGGAGAAATTTACAAGGGGCACTTGAATTATTGGGTAGTTTTTTTTACTAATTTTTTCAATATCTGTTTAAAAGAGAGATTTATTCCATTATCTTGGACAAGAAATATAATAGTTCCAATCCATAAAAAGGGCCAACTTCATTTGCCATCTTATTATCGTCCGATCAGTCTTATTAACATTAGTGGAAAAATCTTTGCTAAAATAATATTACATAAATTACAAGATTGGATAACTGCAAACTCCCCCTTATCGATGCTTCAAGCAGGTTTTCGTAAGGATTGTTCTATGATAGATAATATTTACATCTTAGCCCATCTGATAGAAAAATACAGATCATTTTGTAAAATGAAGCTGTATGCTGTGTTTGTAGACTTTTCTGCAGCATTTGACTCGGTTAATAGAGCCAAGTTATGGGAGATACTATTAAATAGATGCATACCATTAAATTTGTTAGCCCCCATTATTAGGTTATATTCTCACACAACATCGACTATTAGATATGATAATAAGGGCAACATTTCTGACTATTTCATCACAACTTCGGGAGTTAAACAGGGATGTCCTTTGGCCCCCCTTCTTTTTAATTTGTATATTGATGCCCTTCTGACTTTTAAAGATATAGATATTCTTGATTCCCCAAAAATTAAGAATATCCCAGTACATTGTCTGGCTTATGCAGACGATTTGATTATTTTTGCTTTATCTGCTCAAGGTTTACAAAATAAAATAAATCAATTTTGCTCTAAATGTAAACATTTGGACTTATTAATAAATATGAAAAAAACTAAGCTACTGATTTTTGTACCCTTACAGGGACATCAAATTAAACCAAGGATTTATTTAAATAACAAACTTATTGAAGTGGTATCCTTTTATATATATTTGGGGTGAAGTTTGCTTCGAATGGAAATTGGATAGAGCATTGGAGAGGACAAGTGATAAGGGCAAAACTGATTGTTAGGGCTCTCTTACGTTTTGCTAGGAAATATGCAGGATATTTGGTCTCGCCCGGCATTGATAGTCAGCAAGGCCAAATTAATCTATTCTTTTGTACAGCATGAGGTCTGGAACAACAATGTCCCTTCATGGTTGGAATCCCACTTTCTCTCTACTATAAATCTTTATTGCAGGTTCCACTTGCCACTTCTAATGTTATAGCTAGGGCTGAATTGGGTAGAGTACCTATTGTTACAATAATTGATATATGTCTCATGAGTTACTGGATCAAAATTATTAATCAACAGACTAATATTATGCCTCTACTATGCCTTAGAGAAAAATTATCTTGGCACTAGCAGAATTTTAGGTCTCCTTGGGTCAAAAATATTCAATGTATTTTGGGCAGTGTTAATATGCTTCATCTTTGGACAGACTGGGAGAAATCAATATCAATATCTTATGTGTTTAAGGAGTATGTCAAAAAGAAAATACTTAGGCTTGCCTATGATAAGCAAATGGAGCTCCTCAGAGCTCAACGTCAGGCCAGATTGTTAGCTCAAAATAAAATTGATGTATTTATAGAGAAATATCTTACTCTTGGGCTGACCCTGTTAGGAAGAAAAATGATTACTTGGGCAAGACTGGGAATCATCTGTTCTAAATATGCTTTTTTTAATAAGACAACTCCACCTAATTTAGGTTTGGAGTTTTGCAGATGTAACAAGGGTTTTCAAGAAGATCTTTATCATATTATGGTACAGTGCCCTTTATATAAAATCCCACGGTTTAATTTGTTAAATGATTTCCTTATTAAATATGTGAATGCAAAATATGATATTTTATTCATACTTCTTCACCCTCAGACATTGGAGGAGGCTAAGATGGTTTCAAGTTTTTTTTATCAGGTGTTGAAACACAAAGAAAAACGTCTCTCTGCCTATGACAATTAATTTGTTCATGGATTTTTATGTCTTAAAATTTTAAATGTAATATTAGATTTAATATTTTTTTCTCTTCTTTTTTTTCTCTTTTTTTGTACATAATTTTATGTGCTTAGTATGTTGTAAAGGCTTGATTGCTGAACAATAAAAACATTGAAACCTGAAACCTGAAACCTCTTGCCTCATGAATCAGGGAAAAGGCTTAAAAAATTCAGGGACACATCTTAAAAACTGGTACTATTCTCTCAGAAAACTGACAGAATAAAAGGATTTGTTTTAAGATGCATTTTCTGAAGAAGAACAAGTCTGTTACTTTAATGTTTGACATTATTTTGTGTTTTAAATCCCCACTGTTCCTCCACAAAAACACAAATTTTACGAGGGACAGAGGAGAATTTTGAGGCAAAATCAGGGACAGTTGAGAGGTAAGCTTGCAGGGAGGTGTGTGAAAACAATCTGGTGTGGTGGTGGGAGTCACTGAAGTGAAATTTGCTCAGCAAATAAAGGGAGTGTAAGTGGATTGAGATAGGACTGTCAGGAGGAATAATACATGCAGTTCAAATGTCTGAACACAATTTAACACACATTTGCTTCTAATGAACTTTCTGTACATCATGAATTGGAACTTAAGGCAGCAGAATGATGTATTGTTTTAATCTGGATGTTTGCTACTGGTGTTGCTATGGGGTGGCATGGCCAGAGCAAGCAGCAACATTTAATTGATTGTGTGCAGCATTGCCTGTGGCGGTGCCCATGGCAGTGACATGGTGGGGGGGAGGTGGCATGGTCAAGATGGACCCTGTCCCAGTTTTAGGCCTTGGAAAGTTGTTAGCCTTAAGAGGATCCCAACACAGTGTGTAACTCCTACCTCTTTTTCCTCCCCCACTGCAGCAAGAGGTGCCCAACACAGTGTGTAAGTACTACCTTTGTTTCTCCGGGTAGCATCTTATGTTTGGCTTACATTTCTGACATGATCAAAAGTTTCAAATATGTAAAGGGTAAAACAAGGTAGAGCTTGGAAACATGTTTAATTTTGTTCATAAAATACAAAAAGAGGGAGAGAACAGTCAAAGCAAATATAACAAAGCCAAGTAAGTACAAACAGATAGAGAACAGTAACAGCAATTGTAACAAAGTCAAGTGCTATGTTGCAAGAATAAGATCAAAATTATACATCCAGTAATTATAGCAATCACCAAAAACAAGCATGGTTGACAGCTTAATGACTGAAATATTGTGTCAGAAGGAGAAGACTAGGAGGTTGTCAGGGGGCAAAGGGGACTGAGATTGAGGGACTAGGTGGAGGGGCTAGACAGAAGGTAGCACAGGAGCATGGGGGAAAGGAGTGTGTCACAGCAGACACTTTAGGGCTGGACATGAGGGTGAATTGCTAGTGGTTGAGGAGAGCTGATTCCAGAGGGAGCAGAGTCTGTAGGAGATAGTTGACAGACCAGAAGTTGAGCAGGGCTGAGGCAGGGAGACACAGCGGGAGTCCCTGAAGCACTGCGAGTAAGAGGAGAGGGCTGCTGAAGAAAGGAGGGAGAAGAGATATGAGGGGAGGGTCCCAAACCAGTATTTGGCTATGAAAGCCAAGCAATTGGTCAGGTGATGATTGGGTAGAGGGGTAATGGAGAGGGAGGAGTACAGAGACCAGTGATGCATGTGAGGGCAGGAGTTTGAAGCAAAGCAGCAGAAGGAGCTCAGGAGAGTATGAGGCTTGGACAAGGACACGGCAAGGGCAGCACCGTAAACTATGAGAGTGTAGTCAATTGCGTAATCAATAACTCCTGACAAGGTCGACTGTTTTGTGATACATACTGGACTGCCAAGAGGTGTAATGAGGTTCAACAATGCAGGCAGAGGGCCTTATCATTTTTAAAAGGTCTGGTATAGCACAATACCACCCACCCTGGAGGGTGTTACTGAGCTTACAAAATGGGCCACTGTACTTTATGTTTGAAAAAAAAGTATTGTTTATTGTTTACATGTTAAAACTCTTATTTTATAATATAATAGTTACTCCACCTGCATTAGATTGCATTTCTTTATTACTGAGTTAAGGACGTTTGTCATACTGGAGCCTCTGTATTGTGCTGTTTCAGCTGGCTGTCATGGTTACCCACCTTGTAGTTTGTATTTTCTCTAATGTTTGCTGCTCCCCCCCAAAATAAAACGCATCACTTTCACTGTGATACACAGAGAATTGTTTAGTTAACCTGACACCCAATATGCTTAACACATTGTTTTATTTGTTGAATGACAGTCTTGATGGGATGAAATCATGAAGCGAGATGGCAGCAGCAGCACAATCACGACTGCAAGTCAGAGGAATTTCTGTTTTTTTAAAACAGTAGTTACAGGTGTGTTGGGTCTGACTCACAACAATGATGGACTATGGATCCCCTCCTGTAGCAACCATAGATTACTGATCCACTCCTGCATTCCACCTGCCAGCCTGCCAAGAAGAGACTGAATGAAACCCATATAAGGTGATTAAAAAAAATACAAGTTGTTTCAGTTTGGCTAGTGTAAGGAACAAGTCGCAGTTCATAAGGTGACTTCTTTTTTAAGTAAAAGAATGATACTTATGACCGTAAAAGTGTTAGGAGGCATTAGCTGTAGAATCACAGACTGAATTAGAGCTCTGTATCCAATAGTGAGATGAGTGCTACTTTCTTCATTTTCTGTATCACAGATGGGCATCCATCTGCAGTATGGAAAACGAAGAAAACACTGCTGCTGTCATACACAGTAGCACTACCAGAGGTAGCAGTCTCTCACTCAAGTCAGTTCACCATTTTGCAGCCCAGCTTGATTTTTAGCCACAACTGTGCTGATGTTTAAATTTTGTTTGTTAGTTGTTTGGAACAAAAGTGCTTGCCGGGAGGAGATTGGCTGACTATTGAGCTCGCTAAGCAAGGCAATCAACACAGCAGCAGCTGCCTCTTTCAGTTTTCTACTAGCCCATTCGTTTTAGAAGTAAATGAGGCAACAAAGACTGGAACTCGTTATTTCATACTCTGTTGTCTCATACTGGCCTGGATGATTGTTGTTTTTAGCCAGTCAGGTTTCAGTTTACAGTACCTTTTGCCCATGTTGTAATGGGAGAATCATTTTCATGACTAGCTCCTGACAGATGGGGTGAGAGGTTGTCTCTATCTAGGTACACTATGCCTGATTGTGGTCAGAGTTTAGAGCATGTGGCAGCAATGTGGGAGGAAAAACAGCTTGGTGTCCAGCCAGACCCCAAGGTCTCTAAGTACAGTGACTACTTCAAGGTTGGAGCAGTCAGGAGTGGGGACAGAGGGAGAGTATGGAGTTTATCCAGCTTTCTGCTTGTCCCAAATATCATAGAGAAGGTTTTCCTGGTATTGACTCTAAGATGGTTAGTGTGGAACCAGCTGAGGACATTGTTGAAATCCTGTTGAAGGGGGTCCTTGACATTAGTGGTGTTAGGTCCCAAGGAGTACAGGATGGTATCATATGCATACATTTGGATGAGGGAGTTGGTGCACACAAACAGGAGGCCATTGATGAAGAGGAAGAAAAGGATGGACCCTTTGGGGACCCCTGCAATGATGGGGATAGGGGATGACAAGACAGAGTTCACCTGGTCAGATTGTTCCATGTTAGTGAGATATGATCTGAATCAGTTAACAGTGGGGATGGCTAGACCAACTGAGAATAGCTTGTTCAGGATCAGAGAGTGAGAGACCAAATCAACTGCTTTGGCCAGGTCATTGAAGTTCGTGGCAGTGATGTGACCCTGGTCCATTCCAGAATGGATGGCATTTGTCACCCACAGAAGTGAGGAGATGGTTGAGTGGTGTTTCCAGAATTCTGATTAATAAGGAGAGAGAAAATTAGAAGAAGCTAAGAATTCAGTGATTCTGGAAAGGACTAAGGTCTCTTGGAGTTTGGTGAGACTGGGGGATGAGGGATATGGGCTGATAAGTGCCAGTGGATGAGGTTTGCCACTTTTGTGAAGGGGAAAAGTTTAGTGACTTTCTAGGCTGATAGAAAGCCGCTAGTGGAAAAAGAAAAGTTCTATAGGTGTGCAAGGGGGCAGCAATAGTGGAAGCAGAGCTGCAAGGTAACATTGGATGAAGACCATCAGAACTGGATTTGGCAGGGTTTAGGGAAAGTAATGTGCAGAGTACTTCTTGCAGGGAGATTGGAAGGAAACTGTAGCCACCAGAAGGGGGATGAGGCTGGGAGGGCAAGGGAGGTATGATCAGGAAGTGCACAAGTGATAAAGAAATTGTTAAGGATAGTGGTAACAGAGATGGGGACGGAGACAGGGGAGCTATTTACAGTGAGGATTGAGGGGTCTGATTGGGAAGGGAGTCGAGAAGGGAGTGGATGACACTCCAGAATTTTGAGCGTGAATTTATATTTGAATGAAGATGGGATTTAAAGTAAGCAGTCTTTGCAGAGCGGACTTTCTTTGTGCAGGCGTATCTCTGAGACCTTTAACTTTGCAGATCCAAAAGGGTGCAGGAGGATATAAATCAGACCCAAGACTGGACCCAAGCATTGCACAGGTCTAAGAGATCAGCTGGAATCTAGAGATGATAGTGACACTTAACCCTGACTTTTCTGAGGGGGGCATGGTGGTTCCAAACATTAGTGAGGATAGAGATGAAGAAGCAGAGGGTAGAGTCAATATCTAGGGCTGTGAACAACAGAGACCTATCCAACTCGGCTAGATCTGAGAGAAGAACATCAGTGTCAAGGGCATTGAGAGCATGGGATCACATATATTTGGGGGAGGTGCACCTTCCTGACACAATAGGTTAGGTAGTGACCGCTGAGTGGGTCTGAAAGAATCCCAATATTAGTGATGCGGTGGGGATGGAACAGTCTACTAGGGAATGGTTTAAAGAGTGAGGATTATACAATGATGTGTGAAAATCCTGTAACTTCATTGGTCAAAACATGTCACATGACTCTGGGTAAATAATGCTTTACCAATGTCTGAGGAATTGCATTTATAAAAAACATAATTAAACACATTTTATATTTATTTCAGACATGGGTCCATTGTATAATAGCAATAAGGCACTCCAGGGTGTGAGGTATTGGGGATTTACCTACTTCTTATGTGGTTAAGTCACTCGGCTGCACCTCATGACACACCACACAAGGCGTGGGTAAACCCTCAATAACCGCACCCTTTGTGCCTTAGTGCTTAATTATAGCGGGTGGGTTCAGAAATCAGTTGAGTAAGTTTTGTGACTCAGTACAGAGAAGAGTAAGTTAATGGGAGGTGGAGAGCCAATCCAAATTGAAGTTGCCTAAAAGAATGAGTTCACCAGCAGTGGTGTGGTAATGCAAGAGATTAATGAAGAGGACATGAATCTAAGGGAGGCATACAGCACTCCAAAGAAGATTGGGAGGGAGGATTGGGGGATAGGCTGGTTATAATGAGATGAGGGGTTTGATTTATGAAGGGAGATGGTGCAGGAGATGGACTGACAAATGTATAGGGAAACACCACCACCTCGTTTGCCACAGTCATCATGGTAAAGGTGGGGGTCAGAGAGGGTAAGGAATGAGTCAGGGTTCCTCGGAGACAACCTGGTTTCAGTGATGCACAAGATATCAGGAGAATGTCTTGTGGAAGAATTTAAGTGAGAAAAGAAACACAGGGCAGCACCGTTACATACTAGCTGGAGGAAGATTCAAGAGGGAAGACAGAAAATACATCTTTACAAAACAGGTGATGTAAAGTATGAAGAAAGTGCTAGCTGAGATTGTTAACCATAAGGTGGTCATTGGATTCAATAAGCGCTGTGACAGATACAAAAGGAGGGCTGCAGATAATGACGAGGGTGGAAAGAACTCATGGTAAAATTACACAGTGTTCCTGAATCAGGCAGTCTCAATAGACCATATGGCCTTCTGCCAGCATTTTGTTTATTCATATTTAAACATTAAGTATTAAAAGTAAGCTTTTATGTCCTACCTGCCATGGCTGGAAGTTCAGGATGCTGGCACAGCTTCCGTTGTTAAATGGTCCTTCACGTAGTTTGCATGTCAACAAATTATGCAATGCATGTGCAAGTGAGTATACAGCATTGTAAACACCATAGGTAAATCTGAAATTATATACATCAAACACTGTAATGTCCAAGGTCTCCAATCTCTCCTCCCCTGTACACTGGGAGAGATCACTCTTTTCCTTAGTCATTAATGACTGCATATTTTCAGAGTCTTGCCACTTGCAACCAAATGCTTCCTCCCAAAATAATTTAACAAACGGGTCATCAGGAGATGTATAAGGGTGAATATTGTATAGAACTTCCTTGAATCCTGGAATTATGCCCTTGTGGATTGCAAATCCCACTGAGCCATTAAGGGCTTCTTTGATCTTTTTTGACAGATCTGGAGAAATTGACCAATATGTTGGTGCAATCCAAAGCTTTCCAGTTATGTTTTGGTTAGCAGCCTCCTCAATTACAGGGATTGCATACTGCACTGCTGCATAATTGATAATGATTTTTGCTGAGGATTTTCTGATCAAGTCGGTAATATGAAGAACCTTGTCATGGATATTGTCTATGGGAAGAACTTCCAGAAATTCAATACAGGCTCCAGTCTTCAAAATTTCATTCTTTAAACCCAAGACAAACTCCTGATTAATGTCATAGTCTGCACTAATGACTCCTACCCAGGTCCACCCAAAATGATTCATCAGCTGGGCCATGCCCCGGGCCTGGTTTAAGTCTGGTGCAACAGTACGGAAGAACGAGGGAAACTGGAGCTTATCACTGAAGATGGCAACAGGAGAACCAAAGCTTATCTGGAAGAACATGTGTAGTTTAAAAGACAAAAATGAAAACGATTAAATAAATAGAAAACCATGTTTATCTACAGGATGCTAGTTTGATACAAGGAGTATGTGCCATTAGTTTAATTGAAGATGTGGAATTAAGGATAAGAGACACAGTTTCATGTTTCCTCCCAATGCTGAACTTATAATGCTTGGAAGTTGTAAAGGTGGACTACACTATAATATTAATTTTCCATTTTTCGGTAGGCTATTACCTTTCCTTCTATTCTATCCATTACCTGCCCAGGTTAAAGTTTATATTATATTGGGACTAGTTGCAAAGCCACAGAGTCAGATTATGTAGATTGAATAAATGATAGCCACCTGTGAAATACACATTGGA
Organism: Neoceratodus forsteri; assembly: GCA_016271365.2. Taxonomy (NCBI): domain Eukaryota; kingdom Metazoa; phylum Chordata; order Ceratodontiformes; family Ceratodontidae; genus Neoceratodus; species Neoceratodus forsteri. The sequence goes on from CM057455.1 coordinate 127,210,572, forward strand.
GAATATCTAGGGGACTATGCATTATGGAACTATAATACCATCAAGAGGTTCTGGTAACATGAGCACCTTGAGAGTGAAGATCTAGAGGTCCCATTTACCTTCAAGATGGCATTTTAATCAGTTTCACACACAGTAGGCCAGCATATTCGTAGATCCAGATCAGGGCTCACTAAATATTTGTTCCAGGAGTTATCTGGTGCCTGGAGCAAACCATTTGTATATTAGAACATGCCATGGTACTTTGCAAGCATTGGAGGCATATTTTAATATTCATTGCAAAAAACTCTGTTTTACAAAACCAGTTAGGGTTTCCATTACATGAAATGAAAAAAATAAAATAAAATACACCTCTAAAAGTATGGAAATTCAATGTTAGGGTTAATTCGTGTATTAGCACAACAACACCAATCTTTGCAAACATTAGAAACAATACAGTTATTTGATTTATCCCTTGGTGTCCTTCCACCTTACTTGTACACCATACAAATATATTGTTCTATACCACATGATTAACAGCTCAAATGGTGTACGAGTTAGGTGGAAGGACACCAAGGGATATATCAAATAACTGTTTTGTTTCTAATGTTTGCAGAGATTGATGGTGTTATGCTGATACCGCATTATTAACTAACGATAATTCCTGCTAAAGGTGTAATGGAAACCCTTACTAGTTTTGTAAAACAGAGTTTTTTTTGCAATTAATTTCCTTACGTTTTGAGATAGGTGTGAAACAAAACTGCCATAAACACTCATAAGTTTGTCATTTTTTTTACATTGTGACCCCACATTTTTGACTCAGTCTTCTTATCACCCCACCTCATAACCCTCCTACTGTAGGTGTAAATTTATTCATCCATGGCAAAATGCCATTCTGTGCCACAGCTGTGGAAACACATTTTGGACAGGATGTGAGAAATGATAGCTGTAGAATTCATGAAGTGCTGTGAAGAAATGGTTATGCTCAAACTTTGGAGTGAAAATATAAATGATTGGCAGTTACATGCATGTGTAGGAAATGTCATTGATTGCATGTAACTCAGGCATTCTTTGTTACTTTTGCTCCAAAATTTCAACATTACCTTTTTGGGACCCTACGTTATGAACAATGGCACTGTCGTTTCATTACTCAATCCTGAAAGGTGATTTTGCACATTGACTGCACCATTCTTTGCCACAGGTGCAAAATAAAATTTGAAAACTTAGAGTGAAAATATAAATTGGAAAAGTTACAAGCATGCAAAGGAAAATTTCAACAACCATCATAACTCAAGCATTTTGGGGTATTTTTGCGCCAGATTTTCCACATGGACATTTTGGGACCCAACTTCATGCACAATGGCATTTCTATTTCATTACTCAGTCCCAAAAGGTGATTTCCTTTAGCTACAGTGAAATCATCTTTCTGGACACAGTAACAAAATAACAGTGCCAGTTTTCATGAGGTGGGGTCCTAAAAAGTCCATGTTGAAAATTTGGTTCATGCCAGAGGGTATAGACAGAATGAGGAGGGATCTGCAGAAGCTTGACAAATGATCAAGGGTTTGGCAGTTGAAATTTAATGCAAAGAAGTCCACAATCATGCATATGGGGTGCAAAAACCCTGGATTAGCATATCAGTTGGGGGGATCAGGATATAGCATGCACCATGCAGGAAAGGGACCTTGGGGTTATCATCTCTGATGATTTCAATGTAGGGAAACAGTGCGACAAGGCAGCAGGTAAAGCACAAAGAATGCTGGGATGCATAGGAAGGGGCATCACCAGCAGGAAAAGGGAGATGATAATTTCAATATACGAGACACTAGTGAGGCCCCGCCTGGAGTACAGTGTAATGTTCTGGAAACCTTACCTACATAAGGACATAGGGAAGGTAGAGAAGATTCAGAGGAGGGCAACAAAGATAGTACAGGGATTGCATCACAAGTCCTATGAGGACAGGCTGAAGGACCTGAATATGTACTCCCTGTAGGAGAGGCGGGAGAGAGAGAGAGAGAGAGAGAGGATATGGTAGAGATATACAAGTACCTTCCAGGGAGGAACAGGGTGCAGGAATACACTATTTTCCAATAAAAAAGATCTTCCAGAACTAGAGGGCATGGGATGAAGCTGGAGGGAAGGAAATTCAGATGAAACATGAAGAAGAATTTCTTCACAGAAAGGGTAGTGGGTAAGTGGAACATCCTGCCTGAGGAAGTGGTGTGGGCTGAAACAATCAAAGGATTTAAGAATACATGGGATAGACATAAGGACATTCTGGAGGTGAGGGTTGAGGACAACAGACCTCTAGAAAAACATAAAGTGAACTTACAAGTTCAACTGGGCAGACTGGGTGGGCCATAGACCTTTATCTGCCAACTGGATCTATGTATCTATGTAAAATATCTACAAATGGCTGAGATGTTAACTTACAATATGTTCAAAATGCCATTGACTGCCTCTATATGGCATTTATCTTTATTCTTCAGTTCGCTGTTTGACTTTGAAAAGTGCAGATGTGTCCTGGTCCATAGAAGATGATGGTTGCCAACCTCGGTTGGTAAGTATAGGGGGGTGTGTGGGGTGGTTGTTTGCTCAGTGGGAGGGTTGGGTTGTGAGAGGGGGATGGGGAAACAATGAGATCTTTTTTTACAGGAGTTTAAAAAAAGATGTTGTAGACTGTTTTCTTTTTTCACAGAAACAGTAGAACCATTTTTCAGGGCACTGGGGTGGATTCCACCAGTGTCCCACACTGCTTTGGAGGTACAACACAACTGGGTACACTATGCACACTGTCAGTGGGCTCCCTAGAGTTACAAACTGCTGGTGGGAGTGAGTGTAATGCTGACATGGGAATTGGGCACCCCGCTGTTGGCTAAGCCACTGCATACATATTTCAGGACACTGAGAGGGGGTTCCCCAGTGTCCCACGGTGGGAGGAGGGGTGCTTTATCTGTGACACTGGGAGTGGGCTCCGCAGTGTTCTACTGTGCTGGAGGTGGTGGTGGGGGGGATAAGATATTGAAATAGCAAAAAGCACAAAACACAGTAGCTCAATGGCACAAAACCTTTAGCCTTCAAGCATGAAGTGTACTTACCAGGGTGTTTAACTCAGTTGAAAAGCACTGAACTGGAAAACCAGCAAAAAGGTCAACACTTGATTCAGTTCTATAGTAAGTTTAAATCTCAGTTCACAGTGTTGCAGAAAACAAAGCCTGGCAGATCACCCCAGAGTGGAGATTATGTTTTAAAAAAACTCTAGGGGGTTAATGCAGCCTGGGGTGGGGCCCTGGAGGCAGTAGAATAGGCAGTGTTGGTTGACTGTTGGTTCCTGTTCCCCCCCCCCGTGCTGGTTCTGTCTGCCAAAAGGGATTTAATACTGCAAGACAGCATCCTTGTTCAGTGCAGAATCACTTTCTATAGGGCTCATACAAAGCAGAATCCTAGTTCAAAGCAGAATCCTAGTTCAAAGCAGAATCCTATTTTGAAGCAAAATCCTAGTTCGAAGCAGAATCCTAGTTCAAAGCAGAATCCCGTGTTGTGTACAACATCTATTTTTCCCCATAAGAAATAATAGGAAATTCAACATGTCATAACTTTGGAACAAATATGTATTTTCCCACCAAATCTTCAAAAGGCACATCCGTGCAGCCAACGCTTTCTACCCTGAAAATGTCAGCCCAGCAGCTATAGCCATTTCCGAGATACAGGTGGAGAAAAAAAAAGTGTAAAGCCCCCAAACCTTTATTTTTAACACTCTGTATCTTGGAAATGGCTAAAGTTATTAAGATATGGTTTAGCACTTACAAACATCTCCCCAGGATAATTATGTGTGCCAAAGTTTGTAGAAATCACTTTAACCATTATAAAGTTATTGAAATCCACAAATTACCCTTTAACATTAATAAACAAACGGCACACCCCTCAAAAATCTGTTTTTTTTTTCAACACTATGTATCTCAGAAACCAAATGAGGGATTCAACCCATATTTGTCAAGTTATGAGACCTGTGCCCTAGGCTGATGCTTGTCCAATTTTCTGCACATCTGTTGGAGTGTTGCAAAGTTATTCGGGTGCAAATTATGCAAAACTGGATGACAGTGTGTGAAAATCACTTTCACTATTACATCTATTTTCTCCCATTGGAAATAATGGCAGATTCAAGATTTAATAACTTTGGAATGGATTACTATAGTTTTATCAAACCTTTAAAAGGCACATCTGTGATGTCAAGGCTTTCTACCCTGAAAATTTCAGCCTAGCACCTAAAGCCGTTTCAGAGATACAGGTGGCCAAGAAAACATCAAAAACCAGGCAAATCTCTGTATTTTCAACACCTTATATCTCAACAATCTCAAAAGGGATTCAAACCAAATTTAGTATATCAACAGGCCTACCAAAGCAGATGTAGCATGCCAAAATTCAGGAAAATCTGTAAAACCAATTTAAAGTTATTAACCAGAAAAAATTGCCCTTTAACATTAAACACTCCTACAAACTCTGACTATACTGGCCATACAGGGCCTGTATAATACCAGCCAGGTACTAAGCAGACTGTGATTACAAACCCTGGCCCCCTACTGGGCACAGGAGGTATGTGGCCAATAGACTGCTCTGTGAGTTGTGATTACCGTCGGGCAGTTAGGGCTCACTAATAGCAACTGCTTCACTGGAGAAAAAGACCATATTGGTACCTTAGGGTGCAAATGCCCCTAATGCACTAGCAAGGCACTATGAAGTGTTTGCATTTCATTAGGGCCTCATTACTGACCGGAGGAAAACAATGTTTTAGACCTCCCCCTGGCATCTTTTAGGACTGACTTACTGGTGGTTTATCAAATAGGTGAAGAAATACTGAGTCCAAAGTGGTTACCAGCCATGCGTGGTCAGACAACTACCCACAACCAAAAAAAACGGTACTGGTGAGTAGGGCATACAGTGGTATGTAAAGGAAATCACGTGGAGTGTACTTCAAACTGTATATTTCAAACAGCTGCCTTTTTCTTCTTGCGTAACAGATCTCTGAATAAGTCCAACCAAAAAGAAGGGACACTTATTAGCGTATCTTCACAACATGTCTTCATACAGAAGTTTCCAAATGTGTTCTATCACCTGATGTTATCTTATTTTTGCAGTTAATCTTTTTATTGTAATTAGTGTGATTATACATACAAATACACTACATTCTCCAATATACCCTTACATAAATTCTTAATGGGAGAAGGAAAAAAACATGATGTCTGAAGTATTATTCAGTGATATTAAAGGGGGGAAACAAATGGTGAGAAAACAATATGTAGCAGTACAATCTGTATGATAGAGAGAAAATATGGCAATTTATGCTTCAAGGGGTAAAAAGAGTAGATACAAACAAGAAATATGAGCAGTCGTGATTGTACTTCTATTATGCTGTAATTTAATACAAGTATGTGTGTAAGATTGTATAAAGGAAGAACATAAAAAAGAGAAAAATATCTAAGAAAGTGAACAAGAATGAAGAGGAAAGGGAAGAAGAAAAGGAGATAATATGATAGAAAGAGAGGAGATGAAAAAGGATTGAAAGAGCTAGAAGCTAGACTCAAATGTAAACATATAACAACCCATGGATTAAGTGACGATATGTGTAGACGTGTTTAAATATTTAAAATAGTCCTGCCAGCATTTATTATACAAATTAAGTCAGTCAGAGGCTAAGTGTAACATACGATCAAGGATGGCGTATTGAGATAGTTGTTTGAGAATATCCGGGAGGGTGGGAATGATGTTGGATCTGCAATGCATTTGTATAAGGTGTTTAACTTGAAGGAATATTAGGGATAACCACCTATTCTGAGATCGGGATATTTTGTATGAATGAGTATTGAATATTCAAGTATGCAAAGTTTTGGATCTAATGCAAAGGATAGACCAATCACTTTCATTGCAAAGAAATGAATATGATACCAAAGATTGTGTATGGGAAGACAATGCCATAAAATATGTAGCAAATTGCCATTGAGGGAGTTACAGCACCAACATTTATTGTTGTTCATTAAGCCCGTTTTTTGCAAAATCTCAGGAGTTCTGTACCATAGATGTAGAATTTTGGTTTGTATGAGTGAAGTGCGATTATCCTTGAAAGATTTATGGCAGGATAGCCAGCAGTTATGCCATTGTGAATTGGTTATGTTATAATTTAAAAGGGTACTCCATTTATTTTTTGCAGTGACAGATTGATCTGGAATTGTATTTCTGATATGTTTGTAAATGATACTATTTAATTTAGAGTTTGTTTTGATCCATTTAGAAATAAAAGTATCATATATAGATTGATGAGGAATAGTAGGAAGATAAAGATTCCATGCCATGCGTAACGGTAAATATTTTCAGAAATCGTGCTGGGGAAGATTCCATTGTTTGCACAGGTCAGAAAAGGATTTTAATTTGAGAGTATGAGGTATTAGTATATCCTCCAAGAAAAAAATGCCCCTGTTTTTCCAATTACAACAAAAAATTGGGTGATTATCAAGAGTGATGTAATGTTGCAGTTCCCCCACATGGGGCATATATGTGAGGGGTTGGGTTGGATTTAAGGCATTTATTAATTATTTTCCTGTAGTATATGGATGATGCTATAATAGGGTGAGATTTTAAATTGGGGGAGAGAGGGTTATAAATGAAGGAAGTGGTGATATTGCCCGGACATAGAGATGTTTTCATATTGACCCACAACAGTGATTTATTGCTGGGTTTATTAAACCATTTGACAGTCTGGGCAGTGCAGAAGGCCCAAAAATATGCTTGGAACCAGGGGAGCCTGAAGCCCCCTTTGGACCAGTGGGAACGCAGTTTGTTACGATTAAATCTGGGAATTTTGCCTTCCCCCAAAAAACTGGCAATTATATCATCAATTCTGACAAAAAAAAGTAAGGAGGATTAAAGAGGTATTAGAAAATAGATACAGTATTTTGGGAGCTATTGACATCTTGATAGTGAAGATGTTTCCATTAAAAGGGAGGTTTAGCAGTTTCCATCTGTTGAGAGTGTTTTTAATATTTGCTAATAACAGGGAAAGATTGGTGTCCCATATCTTGTCTAATTTAGAGATGATCTGTATTCCAAGGTAAGAGATACCTTGAGGGGCCCAATGAAAACCTAATATTGTATTCATAGAAGGGGTACAAAAATAGTTCAATGGCATTATTTCTGATTTGTTTAGATTCCGAGTGAGCCCAGAAAGTGAAGTAAAGTTGCTAGCTGATAGGGGTTCCATAGCTAGAATAAAAAGAGTTGGGGATAAGGTGCACCCTTGCCTGGTACCTCTTGCCAGATGAAAGGATGAGGACAGAGTAGAATTAGTAAGAATCCAGGCAGAGGGGAGGGTGTATAGTAATTGAGTCTATGTACAAAATATATTGCGACACCAAAGTGGGATAGAACATCATACAAATAAGTGCAGTTGAGAGAATCGAATGCCTTTTCAAAGTCGATGGCTATAGATGCGGCAGGTGATTTAAGAGATTTAGCTTTGTAGAGTAAATTAAATAATGAGCGGAGATGATCAGAACCAGTTCTATTTTTGATAAATCCAACTTGGGAGGTGTGGACAAGTTTCAAAATTATTGATTTTAAATGAGTATTTAAAATTTTGGAAAAACGTTTCCAGTCCATATTAAGTAATGATATCGGTCTGTAACTGGATGGGAGAGAAGGGTCTTTATCTGTTTTTGATAGGATGGTTATAATGGCTTCTGTCATAGAATAGGGAAGTTTACCTTGTGAAGATTCCTTTTTGAAGACCTTAAACAGTAAGAGCATAAGATGTCAGATAGGGTTTATAAAAGTCTAAGGAATAACCGTCACTCCTAGGAGCATTTCCAGATTTAAGGGAATTTAACGCTGCTTGTATTCTCTTTTAAGGAAAATGGTTCATCTAGCAAAGCCATATCTTGTTCAGAGAGGTGTGGTAACTGTAAATTGTCCAGAAATTGTTGTATATATTCAGGTTGTGGGGGAGTGAGGTGAGAGTACAATTGTTCATAGAAGAATTACAAAATTGAAGAACTATCTGTATGGATTTTGCCTGAAGGATCTTTCAAACTGGCACTATGTCTCTCCATCTGTTGATTCTTGAGTTGATAAGCAAGCAGCTTCCAGCATTTATCCCTTTGTTCCCAATAACGGTGTTTAAGTCTAAGAAGGGTGAGTTCAGCTTTCCTGGATATTAATTCATTGATTTTAATTCTAAGCTGAAGAATTTCAAGATGAAGTTGTGAGTTATTATCGAGATTTTTTGTTTCATAATATTGGGTTTCTTTTTCTTTAAGAGATTTCTCTAAATTGGACAGTTGTTGTTCTCTTAGTTTTTTCTTGTGTGCTGCATAGCTTATAATTTTCCCTCTAACTGTTGCTTTAAGTGCTTCCCAGATGGTACATTGAGATACATCAAGAGTGTTGTTAAAGGAAAGAAATTATTGGATTTGGGATCTAATCCAAGGTAAGAAATCGGGGTCTGTCAGTAAGAGTGGGTTTAGATGCCAGGAGGGGGATTTATATGGAGGCAGGCCTCAAATTAGATGTAATTTTATAGGAGAATGGTCTGATATAGTAATCGGGAGAATAGTTGTGTCAATAATTTTTTCAGTGATGAATGGGGAAGAAAACCAGTAGTCAATTCTGCTATAAGATTTATTAAGTGGTGAGTAAAAAGTATAGTCATGCTGTCTAGGATGGTGTAGTCTCCAAATGTCGGTGAGACAAAGTCTTTCGTTAGCATTGAGAGTGCAGAAATACTTCTGGGGTGGGAATCACATGAAGAGTTACTTCTGTCTAAATGTGCTTCAAAGCTAATTTGAAATCCCCACCTACAAGTATAGGAGACTTGTTAAAGTTACTGTTCATAATTTGTTGGGCCATATTATGAAAGAATTCAGGTGAATCAGAGTTGGGGGCATAAATGTTGACTAACATAAGGGGGACTGCAGGGGCATTTAAGTGGGTTATAGTCCATCTGCCATCTGAATCAGACATGGATTTGATAAGGGTCCAGATAAGGGATTCATATAATAGAATAGCAAGCACCTGTTTTTTAGAAGTAGAGAAGGGGGCATATATTTGACTGACCCAATCCCTTCTGAGTCGGTCGACATCCTCTATTAAAAGTTTTGTTTCTTGTAACAAAACAATATGAGTTTTATGCTTTTTGAGGTACGAAAGTATTTGCGTTTGTTTACAAGGTGAGTTGAGTTCCTTAACATTCCATGAGTGCAGAATTAGATCACTCATGTTAAAGGGGAGATGAGTATGAAAACACAAATAGGAAGTAAGGGACTCATATTGAAAGGACTAGAGGATGTTGCAGACTCAGAAGGGAGAGGACTAGCACAGTCAAATGCATGCAGGATATTTAGTTTGCGGAAATACTTAAATCCTGGGTGAATGTTTCCATTGGGTCTCACAAGGAAGAGAGGTAGTAAAAAGAATATAGAAGACATATACATACAGGTGCTAAACAAAACCTATGCATGTTATACTAACACGCTATGAAGTCTTTAGGTAATATAGCAAGATATGAGTCGATAAAATCACCAAGACTCTCGCTATACTACAGAGCATGTAAATAGTAAGTAAATCTTGGGAGAAAATTATCTTAAACTCAAGATACAAACTGTAAACAATTATTTCCATCAAGTTATAACTGTGACTAGTACTAAAGTGAACATAATAATTCCCTGGGGGAAAGCATGAACATCTTAGCATGTATGAAAAGGGGATTACAGAAAGTATAATACCAGATGTAACCCCCTTGCCAATGGGGGTCCCTAATAGCTTCCCGGGGCTCGTTCCCATGCTCCATGCCTGGTTGGTGATCGGCATAAAAGCCCTTTAAATGGGCAGTCGGCGAGCGTTTTTAAAGCCTCCGTATGCTGTCTCTTTAAGGACTGCCCGTTGCAGTCATAATTAACTGAAATGGAAGGGGGGCTTTGTGGTTGTATGCCCGAGTCCCGCCTGGGACCCTGAAGAAATAACTCCTTTCTGCCATCGCTAGTGGTGCAGAGGGAGTACTGCTGGGGGGTGAAATTGTTTGCTGGAAATAACGTAGAGTCATAATAATAATGCAGCTGTTCTAACCTGCCTTTCTTTGCAGCAAAGACTGTGTCAGTTGTCCCCTCCATTTTGGTCCAGAACTACTGAATTGGACCAATCAGTGCCTTGGGACCCTACCGAGTTGACTGACCAATAGAGGGACTGCTTGTATTTTGTAAAGGTATTATGGGCTATGGCGCTTTTTTGCACCACTGAGGGCAGGATGAAATGACTGGCATGTTCAACCAGCCAATGAAAATGGGTAGCACCCGACCAGTAAGGAGTACTCAATGCTGGCAAGGTCAGATGCGCTGTGGCTTAAGAGAGGAGAGGAGCTCTGTGCTTCTGCGCTGGAGTAGTGTTCGCGAGGGAAGTGCCTGAAGGCCTGGGGTGGCCGTTTTCCCTGTCTTGTAAAAGTTCGGACTAAATCCACCAGCGTGCAGTTGGAGGAGGCTGGTGCCAGCCCAGCTACCTACCAGGCTCGACCTGAAGAGGACTGGAGAGGATTGCTGAAGTGCGCTCGGTCCATCCGTGATGTTGAAGCTGCAGTTTCTGCCTGAGTTTCTGCAAGTTGGTAAAAGTCTGAAAGCAGCTGCCTGGTATGGTACCCCTCTGTTATTTGCCATATAAGTGTGTGAGGAGGCTGGTGAAATGCAGGCTCAGTCCTGTCAGGGTGATGAAATCGTTATTTATTGGAGCAGTGAGTACTGAATCAGGGTAGCTGCCTGCCAAGAGTGCAACAGTGTTTTTTCAATTGTGTGAATCCATCTCTAACTGCAAAAATTAAACCCCTGCCTATTCTGATTTCTCAGGATCGTAACTGTTATCTGTGTCAAGGGTCCCAACCAGCTGCCACGTGTGAACTAGCCATTAGGGCTTGGGTACCCAGGGATGGTAAAGACTAGGTTTAGGCCTGTGCACAGAGCACTAGGTAGATAAGTATAGTGATAAGCTAATCAACTTGATTCCCCCTGTCCTTGTTAGTTCCCCCCTGAATAAATCAGATTGTTTTGTGCAACTACACCTAGCTATTGTGTACATTACTGGTGGACTGCTGCCTGGTGACTGCAATATAACTGTGCCTTATTTTACAGGGGTCTCGGAGGAGTGGAGAGATATTAACCAGGGGTGAGGTACTGGTGAAAATGTTATTTGTACCCAGTGTGAGCCACTAGTGGGACGAACGGGGGGTTGCAGTAACCCAGAGGGCTGTAACCGAAGCAATCTCGACCATATTGACCCCGACCTCTGGGTAGAGGCACCCATCAACGGATCTGGGCCCCTTACCCTGTCTCTGTGGGGGCAGACAGGGGTAGTAGCCTTAAGGGTAGCACCCCTTGGTGGTTACACAGACATAATAATGCATCTTGAGCTTAGGTTGAACTGGAAAAAAGAACTGAACTGAAACACTATTAAGGCAATACAAACAGTATGCCATCGTGGTTGGCTAAGTCCTAAAATTATAAGAGCAGCTGTACTTGTGCCATCTACTATGTACTTACTCACATAATCATAATACTTAGACACAGAAGTGTTTATGTGGGAGGAGTGTTCAGGTAAAATGGAGTGAGTAGGGTCCAAATAGTATAAGGATTTATGGGATGTTGAGGCATTACAAGATCCAAATTGTATGGGGGGGTATCTGGTGAAAGTCTTGTATTGAACAGGAATACATAGTCATTTTGGCAATATGACATTTATAAGAGTTGAGTTTGTTCAGGCTTCGAAGGACTGCATATATTATTGATAAGTACTAGGTATTTAATAGTAGCACAGACTCAAAAATCGCCCCTAGGGAAGGAGTTGCTTTAACATAGTGAGATTTCAAGACCTGGAGAGGGTCGAGCGAGCTCAGCTTTAAGAGTACAACACAGGCTTAAAAAGTCATATCATAAGGGCTTCAAGTCAGACTGTGCTATCTATTATTGATTGCAGCACATTGAGTAAAATAATAAAGATGAGACACCTCGGAAATAGCCTGAAACACCTAATTGTAGGGTAAAACTGAAGACTAAGTGATAGATAAATAAAACAGTACAAGAAGTTGGTATGCCATGGTTAAAGAAAAGGGGATTTAAAGTTAGATAAAGGCAGGTTGGAGTGGTAAGGAGACTAGAGAAAAATATTAAAGTGTTAAATGTTAGTCTGGGATGTAGTAGTGGATGAAGGGAATAACTAGTTGAGGACCTCATTAATGTAACCCCAAGATACTGTAAATGTATGATGTTTATATATGGTAACAAATGTGTGGGGTGATGTTGGATCACAAATTAGTTAAACAGGCAACTTCCCTTCATGTTTATGTGAGAAGGACATACTGATAAAAAAGTTGGTAGACACCTCTAAATGAATATAGAAAATCATTGAGCACATATGTATTAGTCTAAGAACTGTCCCTTTACAAGAAGAACATAGCTCAACATTAGAGATATTCAAAAACTGACATTATGAGTAATATATGCAGCAATTATTGGATGTATAATATAGCAGACATTACACTGAGAATGAAAACATCAAGACTGTCACAATGAGATGCCTAAATAATATGACATGCTATTAAACCAAAAGCCAGTAACTGCGATGTACAGCTCATCGCATTCCAAAACAACTGGATGCGATAGTATGCACACACAAGGAATGCGATGCACTGTTGCAGGGCAGACAAATTCTGATAGTGATCAGAGAGCCAAGGTTAATTAGGCACTAACCTCGAGAAGTACTAATGTATACACATGCCCAGGCATCATTTATCGGTTCGATTTGTGTTTGAACTTCCCTTTCCGTTTCTTTTTAGGAGGCTCTGCCGATTTGAAAGGGGAGCTGATCATCAATTCAGCCCAAGAGAACTCGGGAGACTTGCCACCCTGTAAAGTATTTCCAAGGTCATTGTCGACAGGATCCACTGCTGATTCTGGGAGGTCTTCCTGAGACGAGTTTAAATCCTCTTGTAGTAAAGAAAACTTATTGGAGAGGGATAGGGGTGTAGTAAAACCAACATGTCACTCGTGCTGAGTTCTGAGAGGCAGGCCTAGAAGGAGTAGCATCTGCACAACAGGCATGTTTAGGAGAAGGTGGATTCAAGTTCTTTCTGTCTAGCAAGCGGGCTGAGATTCAGACAGGAGGTGCTGCATCAGCCTGGAGAGATACAGGTTTCTTAGTGCGTTCTTGATTTGAAGCCATAATGTGGGTGTGCTGGTCTGATTGGGAAGTTGCAGAGACAGTGGGAGAAGGGGTTACATCAGTATTTTTAAATGGGGCAGTTGGAGGCTGGGGCTCCCCAAGAAATGCAGTCAAGGCTTCGGGAGTGTAGAAATCTTTGGTTGAGTCACCCAGAAACAGGCGCATGATGGCAGGATAGTGCAGAGCAAATTTGATCCCTCGTTGGTGTAGGGTAGTTTTAATAGATTGAAGCTCTGCGTTTATTAGAGTTCCTTAGAAGTCTCTAAAATAGAAATTCTATGATCTTGCCAAGTAAGCGTTCCCACTTGTTTTACTCTATTGATAATCAGTTCAGTGTGAGCATAGTTTAAGAATCTTGCAATGATAGGCCTAGGTTTCTGATCTGGACCAGGCCTCCGGCTTAAAGTACAGTGTGATCTCTCAATAGTAAGGTCTTGACCAGGTGGGAGTTTGAGCAGGGCTGGCAGCACATGTGATAGGAACGCACTAGTGTTTCCGAGTTCTGCATCTTCAGGAAAACCCAAAAATCTCAGGTTATTGCATCTGTTTCTGTTTTCAATGTCATCAATTTTATCTTGTAGGCTTCTGATAACTCTGTCTTGCTCTCTGATGGTGGCTTGCAGGATGTTAATAGAACTTTCATTTTGAGCAACTTTAACTCCAGCATCATAGATTCTTTGGTATAACACTTGCATGTTAGTGATGTTTTGTTGAGATGTTATTTTTAAGTCATTAATTTCACAAATGAGCTGTTGAAACATAGTTTCCACTATGCTACACAATCTACAGGAGAGACAGGGAGGGAAGAAGTGGAGGAGGAGTAGCTCTCTATGTAAGGGAAGGGATCAAAGCAACAGAACTAAAGGGTAAACAGGGAGTAGAGGAGGCACTGTGGAAAAGGCTCCACAATCTGCACAGTGGTTGTATATAGATCCCCATCTCAGGGGGAAGAAATGGACAAGGAAATGATAGAAGAAATACTTGGGATGGCAGAGAAAGGGGCGATATTGCTGATGGGGGACCTGAATATGCCAGATGTTGACTGGAGCACCTTTGCTGCAGCCACATCCAAGAGCAGGGCCATTCTCGATGCCCTACAGGGGGCATGCCTCAGACAGCTAGTTTTGGAACCCACTCAGGAGAGAGCAATCTTAGACCTGGTACTCTCAAATGGGGATGGAGAGAGGATCTCTGATCTTGAAGTGGGTAGCCATCTGGGAACAAGCGACCACCAAACAGTGTGGTTCACGATAAACTTAGCTGTAAAATCAAGCCACACAAAAATGAAGGTACTGGACTTCAGGAGGGCTGATTTTGTCAAAATGGGAGAGTGCCTCAGAAAAGCACTAGCAAACAGGCAAGAAGGTGGGGTGGAGCAACAATGGGGAAACATCAAAACCGCCATCATAGAGGTAACAAATCTTTGTGTGAAGCAAATAAACAAATCAAAACAAAAGAAAAAACCACTATGGTTCTCAAAAGAAGTGGCGGGGAAGGTAAGGAGAAAAAGATAGCATTCAGGAAGTATAAGGAAACACAGAAGGAGCAGGACAGAGAACTGTACCAGTTAAAGCAGAAGGAAGTGGGTAAGGCAGTCAGAATAGCAAAGGCCCAAACTGAGGAAAAGATAGCCAACTCGGTTAAGAAGGGGATGAAAACCTTTTATAGGTACATTAGGGAGCAAAGAGACTAAGGCAGGATACTGAGGCTGAATAAGAGGAAGGTGGTTGGGCAGAAGCGACAGTGAAAAAGCAGGGATACTGAATGAATACTTCTGCTCAGTATTCACAATGGAAAAGCAGGGAGATACCTAATCCAGTCAATAGAAGCACTCTGGATAGGGGGTTGATATTAGTCCTTTCACAGAAGAAGGGTTCTGAAAGAACTCTTAAAACTGAAGGTGGATAAAGCAATGGGCCTGATGGGATTCACCCAGAATTACCTAAGGACTGGAGGAGAGGACGAGTGATTCCCCTTCACAAAAAGTGGGACCAAGACAGAGGCAGGAAACTACAGACCTGTCAGTTTGACCTCAGTGGTAGGAAAAATGATGGAATCACTTCTGAAGGAAAGAATTGTTGAGTACATAGAGGCCAGTGGGACACAGGACCCATGGCAGCATGGATTCTCAGCAGAAAGGTCATGTCAAACAAATCTAACTGATTTCTTTGACTGGGTGACCAAAGCAGTAGACCAGGGAGGGGCTGTGGACATGGCCTACCTAGACTTTAGCAAGGCATTTGACACAGTCCCACACAAAAGATTAATAAACAAATTAGCCAGCCTGGGAGTGGGGTCCTAGGGTGGTAGCCTGGGTAAAACCCTGGTTGGACAACAGGACACAGTGGGTAATGGTAAATAGAGTCCACAGTGAAGAAGGAAGGGTTACTAGTGGGGTACCACAGGGTTCAGTACTGGGGCCGGTCCTTTTTAATGTCTTTATAAGTCACATTGCAGAGGGACTGGAAGGGAAAGTATGTCTCTTTGCAGATGACACAAAGATTTGCAACAGGGTTGATACACAAGGTGGGGTGGAAAGGATGAAAAGGGACTTGGCAAGGTTGGAGGAATGGTTAAATGTATGGCAGCTTTGATTCAATGCAAAGAAGTGCAAAGTAGTGCATCTGGGAAACAAAAACCCAGGGGAAGAGTGCACAAAGGGAGTGAGATACTGACAAAAGCAAAAATGGAAAGGGACCTGGGGGGTAGTCATATCAGATGACCTAAAGGTGGGCCAGCAATCTGAGAAGGCAGTAAGGAGGGCTGGGGGGATACTGGGATGCATAGGGAGAGGCATCACCAGTAGAAAACAGGAAGTTGTTGGCCCTCTGTACAGACAGTTGGTAAGACCACATCTGGAGTACTGTGTACAGTTCTGGAGACCCCATCTCCACAAAGACATAGACAGGGTGGAGGCTGTCCACAGGAGGGCAATCAAAATGATGCATGGTCTGCATCAGAAGACATATGAAGAAAGACTAAAGGAATTAAAGATGTATAGCCTCGAGTAAAGGAGGGAGAGGGGGGACATGATAGAAACTTTCAAATACCTCAAGGGAATCAACAAAGTCCATGAGTGTAGCATCTTTCAGAAAAAGAGATGTGCAAAAACAAGGGGGCACAATTTGAAGATAGAGGGGGGATGGCTCTGAGGTAATGTGAGGAAGTATTTCTTCACAGGGAGGGTTGTGGATACATGGAACAGCCTTCCTGAGGAGGTTGTGGGGTCTAAAACTGTGGGAGAATTCAAGAATGCATGGGACAGACATAAGGCAATTTTTGTTGGGGGTAGGTAGAAATAGGCTGTTGGTTAAATAGGCTCTGCAGCTTATCCTCTAGTTAGGGAAATGGGAAGACTAGGTGGGCCAAGTTGTCCTTATCTGCTGTCAAATTCTATGTTTCTATGCTGAGGGAGCTGTTTTGCAGGAGTTGCTCAGCCATTGTAGTAGGCCTTCACAGAGAAGCAGTATAAATGCAGAACAATTATAGCTATAGAGTTATGATATAGAGAAAATAATTTACCAGAGTTGAGCTATGATGTTAGTAAAGTTATATTTCACTTGCTGGTAAACGCTGACAGTCTGGGATCAAGAGGATGGACGATGATAGATGGTAGTCCCAGGGAAAAGCAGAATTTACCAGCCATCTTGAGCACAGCCAGCTGAAGTTATCTATTTAATTATTTAAAAAATGCCTCCTAATGCAGTATCATCTGCCTCTCTGCCCACACACCAACTTTTGTGCATCACACTCAGTCACTTCAACTAAAGCTACCAACAGTCCTTATTTTCCCAGGACAGTTCCCTATTTTAGGCAGCATGTCCCAGTGTCCCCACAAGTTTTGCAAAATGTCACTTTTGTCCTGGTTTTTACATACTTGCCCAGTTTTGTCCTTTTTTTCTTTTTTTCTCTTTTTGCTGACTGCTAATCCGAGAGTGGCAGTTATTTCAGCACCACTGTAGAGCTGCTCGGGCTGGACAGCAGTTTGCAACTTCAACCACTGGGCCTGTGTTACACCACAAGCATGTCAGTGGGAGTACAGTAAAGCATGCTCTTTCCTGTTAGATTAGACTGGGTAGTAGTACAAACAAGTGCATATGAACGTCTGCCTGGCAGCAGCTGAAAGGGACTCCGGACAGAGAACAGACCAGCAGCAGTGAACTAAGGTACTCGAACCCGATCAGCTGCAGGGAAGTGTGTGAAAATAATCTGGTGTGGTGGTGGGAGTCACTGAAGTGAAGTTTGCTCAGCAAATGAGGTGAGTGTAAACAGGTTGGATTGGACTGTCAGGAGGAGCAATACATGCAGCTCGAATGTCTGATCACAATTTAATGTGGGGTGGCAGTATAGCCTAGAGGTTAGAGGAACGAGGTGTGAATGAGCTTGATACAGTCAGCAGACCAGACCTGAGTCTGATTCTCACAACCTTCATTTGCATACTGTGTGACTCTGAGAAAGTCACTTAACCGCCCAGTGCTCCCAGGTCGCCCCTGAAAACAGCCATGTGTGCCTAGTGGACCTTACCCGGTTACCAAAGACTAACAAAAAAAATAAAATAATGCAGGTTTGCTTCTAATGTACTTTCTGTACCTCATGATTTGGAACTTTCTGCAGCAGAATGATGTACTGTTTTAATCTGGATGTTTGCGACTGATGTTACTGTGGGGCGGCATGACCAGAGCAAGCAGCAAAATTTAATTGTGTGCAGCGTTGTCTGTGGCAGTGCCCGTAGGAGTGACACAGTGGGGGGCATGGTCAGGATGGACCGTCCTAGTTTTAGGCCTCGGAAAGTTGCTAGCTTTAACTTCAACCCTACACTTAGCTTGATCTCTGAAAATGTTGTCCTTCACTATTAACCAATAAAATATGTACAAGCTCCTAGTCTTGTTTTCAATGCTGGCACTCTGGTGCCGCTTGGTTTCTTGGCTAACTACAAATCCCAGAGGGAACTGCAAACTATTTCATTATTATTGACAAAGTGTGAGCAAGTACCATGGGAAACTGGGAGTCGTAGTCACAGGCCATTCCCTCTTAGCATTGCTCTTCCATGACCACTCTTTCTGACAGCAGGGAGATAACTGGGCAGCTGTGCTGACAGGGGGCATGCAGACCTAAAAAAAAGGAATGAAGGGTTAGAGATATGACCTGTCCTTCTTAATCTTTCTCTTTTGCAACCTCTATCTTTCTCTCTCTGTCTCCCTCTGTCTCTCTCTCTCTCTCTTTCTTTCTCTCTCTCTCTCTCTCTCTGTCTCTCACAGAGCAAACGTGATCTGGATAACAGTGCTGGGGGAGACCTATTTAACCCCCAGGTGGCGCTATCCCAAGGGCTACTACCCCTGGCTGCTTAACTACTGGCAGGTTGAGGGGCCTAGGTTCTATGGCGGGTGCCTCCACCCAGAGGTCAGGGTTTGTAGTGGTTAGACTAGCTTGGTCTCAGCCCTCTGAGACGCTGAGACCCCCCCCCCTTTATTCCCTCTTGTGGCTCACACAAAGCACAGAAGTTACAGTCCCAATACCCCACATGTACACACTGTTCATTCATAAAGTACCACTTAGCCACGAGACTGATTCTGAGGTTCGTCTCTGGGGATCCCCTGTAAAATAAGGTTAATCAACATACACAAACCAATACAATGCTTGATATGTAGGTACTGACACTTCAGGTAGTTTAAAGTTTAACAAAATCAAATCTGGTTTATTTAGAGAGAATAAAACATGGGAAGGGGAGATCAGGTTAATTGGCAGAATTAAATCACAGTACTGTGCACACTCTGGGTACCCAGGTTGGGAGGGGCTAGCCAGGTCCATTGCCTGGGGTTGGCTATCAGGTGCAGATGGATAGGGCCCTGTAGAAGAAAATATATGCACAACACCCAATTGTAATCCGGAGCCGGATGGCTCAGTCCATGAAGAAGTGAAACAACAATAATTAAATGACACACTTGTAATTGAAAACAGGTTGCAGGGGAATACAGTGATTTATACTCACAATACCCAAGCTGAGAACCGGATGGTGGATGTTCTTCTGGGTTGTCAGAACAACAGGGCATGGAGACAGGGTCCTTGTGACTGGACCCCACTGCAGTAGATAGCAAACGGATTTAGTCCGAGACAAGCTGGGGTTTGCTTCCAGCTTCAACACACAGCACACAGCACAGGGGATTGGAAATAGCGATTCCACACAAGCACTACGCACATTCATATGTAAAAGGAAAGTACTATACCAGGCAGGCTGCTCCTCGATCCCGATTGCACTTACTGTAAAATACCCGGGACCACACACAGCAGCTTCAGTTCCTGACAGACCGAGCGCGATTCAGCTAGTTCTCCAGTCTTGTACAGGGTGAGCCTGGTTTCTACCTTTCAGGATTCCTTCTTTCTCCTCACAAGTCAGATTCAGTGCTTACAATGGCTGCAGACCAAACCTCAGGGCCTCACACACGGTTCCTGTGCAAAACTATACACTGCAGAAGCACAGAGCTCCTTCTCTCTTCACTGTCACAACTGATCTGATCTTTCCAGTCACAGAGCTAGGCATTTCCTTTAGCTCCACATCATTCTGTTGGCTGGTTCTGCTGTCACTCACAATAAGAATCTCTCTGCTAGTGAAAAAAGGCGCCAAGGTCAAAACTACATTTCCCAGAGTCACTGCTCATACAATCCCCTTGTGGCTGGCTCAAAATTGAGAGTCCAAGTTCAAGTCATCCACAGGCTCCATTTTAGGGTCTCCCTATCATTCTGATCATACCTCTCAACCTCCTGCCTCATAAATCAGGGACAAGGCTTAAAAAAATCAGGGACAAAGGACCAAAATCAGGGACACATCTTCAAAACTGGAGATATCAACTCAGGAAGCTGGTAGAATAAGGGGCTTAGTGTAAAATGCCTTTTCTAAGGAGGAACAAGTCTGCAACTTTAATGTTTGACATTATTTTGTGCTAACAAATTCCACTGTTTGGTCACGGAAACACAATTTTTAGGAGGGACAGAGTAAAATTTTGAGGCAAAATCAGGGACGTCCCTGAAAATCAGGGACAGTTGAGAGGTATGATTCTGATTGGGTCCAAGTCAGCAGTTCAGGTCCAAAATGAAAGAGCTACACTGAAACAGTTTGTGCTGAAATAAAGACAGGTTAGACAAACTACATTTTCTCAGTCACTCTAAATGAGTTCTGGCAAATAGTTATATCTTTCAACAAGGCTCCCTCTGCACATGTAGCGACGGCAGAAACGGAGCGAATTTGTAGCTGCTTGGGTGGAATTTGAGCATTAAATACACAGTCCCCCATACAAACTAATTAAGTCTGCAAGCAGACAGCTCTTAAAGAGTCAGTATGTGGAGGCTCAAATAGCACTCACTTGGAACCACATTTAAACAGCTCAGACACCGTACACTACCTAGACTTGGAGCATTCAGGCAAGCTCCTGGAAGACTTTTGAGAAACCCCATTTGCAGGGGGGTTACACCTAAAAAAAGAGCAACGTTGTGGACAACAGTTCTAGCATGGAGTCATGGGATGCTGGTGCAGTGCTAGCTGCACTTTGAGTGAGCTCCAGTCGCTCCTGATATAAAACTTTATTTTTGTTCTGGCGGCTGACCTTATTTTTATCTATATATTTTATTTTGAAATCTTGGACAGCACCAGTGGTCAGTTGCTTATTAATTGGTTCCACGTCAGTTAACAAGTACAGAGTGATACATGAACATTCAAATACAGAGTGGTTGGGTAGCAAATATACAAACACATGTTACGGTACAACAAAACAGATAAAGTTCCTGGTTACACTATACTGAAGTATTTGTACAATATATGTCCAGGTCAAGGAGAGACAAAAATCAGTAGAGTAGACAGAGGGAGGACAAGGGGTAGAAGATGGAGAGCTAATGGTAAATGGAAGGGGTGGGGTAGGAGGAGGTGGTAGAGGGGTAGGAGTAGGGAAGAGAGGTGGGGGGCATGGCAGCACCATAAGAGAGGCCGGTGGTCAGTGAAGTGCAAGTCAGGGCTACCCAGAGGAACAGTGACAGGATTAAGAAATGCTAGAGGGAAAGTGCAATCTACAGCAATGGGATTACTGACATAGGTGGGATTTAGTGGGGGCCGGCACAGGTACCCATAGTGAGAAGGTGTTGGCACAGTTTGTGTTTAAAAGACCTTAGTTGTAATGTTTTTTATAATTAAAAGCTCTTACCGTGGTTTAGACATGGATGCGGTAGTAGATTCTGAAGAATCTGTATTAATTGTGGTACCACAGCTTGAGGATCCCCTCATGTCATCTGACATCTATGAGCCATTTCAGTCAGGTTTTCAGACCAGACACAGCACGGAGACAGCAT
The DNA here is from genome assembly GCA_016271365.2 of Neoceratodus forsteri. Lineage (NCBI taxonomy): Eukaryota > Metazoa > Chordata > Ceratodontiformes > Ceratodontidae > Neoceratodus > Neoceratodus forsteri. The sequence continues at coordinate 127,232,127 of CM057455.1, forward strand.
TAGTTAGGGTGCATAATGATTTGCTCAGGGCTAGAGATAGAGGAGACAAGTCGATGCTTGTGCTCCTCGATCTCTCCTCAGCCTTTTACACTGTGGATCACTTTGTACTTCTTGATCAGCTCTGTCAGTGTCGTGGACTCACCGGTGTTGTAATCAAATGGTTTTAGTCCTCTTTCTCTGACAGGGTGCAGTGGGTGATGATGGGGAATTTCTCCTCCTCCCCAGTGCCCCTGTCATGTGGAATGCCATAGGGCTCGATCTTATCACCGATGCTCACAGTGTATATGCTGCCCCTGGGTGAGATCACTTGGCAGTTCAGCATAGAGTTTCACTGCTATGCAGATGATAACCAGATGTGGCAGTATAGCACAGCGGTCTAAGGCTCTGAGCTGCACATCTGGAGACCTGGGTTTGAATCCCACTGCCCCCACGTGCATACTGTGTGACCCTGAGCAAGTCACTTAACTTCCGTGTGCTCCCAGGTCGCACCCATAAACAAGCTATCAGCTTAGTGTGCCACTCCTGGTTAAACAACTAAAAATAAATGTATTTGTCATTTGCGCCCAGAACTTCCAATGCTATAGACATGCTTAACACCTGTCTGGCTAAATCAATGACTGAATGTCTTCCAGCTGGCTGCAAATGAACCCAGATAAGACAGAGGTGCTAGTGATTGAGCTGGGTAGTAGGCAACATGGGTTGTCACCCGGAGCTAGCACAGGTCTTTTCTTAGGATTTACTCCATTGGTGGCCTCCTCAAGGGTGCATGATCTTGGGTGATCCTGGACAGTAGATTGACCTTTGAAGATCCGGTATCATTTGTAGTCAAAAGTGTTTTTTACCACTTGAGGACTAGGATTAAGCCCCTCATTCCACCTGAAGATCTACCAACCTAAGTACATGCACTTATTACCTCTAGGATTGACTATTGTGACTCTCTATACTTCGGGTTCAAGGGAGGGACCCTCCATAGGCTGCAACTGGTGCAGAATGCAGTGGCCCAGTCATGTGACCCCGGTTCCGTGTGCCCTGCACTGGCTGTCTGTCAGGTGGGAGATCCTTTTCAAGGTGGGCTTGCTCACCTTAAAGGCACTACGCAGACTGGGTTCTAACTACTTGACTGAGCTGCTGACAACTACAACTTCTGTCTGCTCCTTCCACTCCTCTTCGAGGGGCCTCCGGGATGTTTTTAGGGTTCAGCTGAAGACTTCTAGCGATTGTGCCTTTAGTGTCGTCAGGCTGACCCTGTGGAACGCGCTACCATCTGCAGTCCGGGAGGCCCCCTTGATCGGGGCATTCAAACAGAGGTTAAAGACCCACCTCTTCCACCTGGCCTATTTGGACTAATTACTCCCACCCAACCGCACAAGTTATTGCTGACATGCATCTATTATAAACTGTGATTTGAATTTTATTCATTATTTATTTATTGTTTTTACTTTTTGTATTGTCTTTATTATTAGCCTCCCAGAGCCTCCAGGATTGGGCGCCATACAAATAACATTTGTCAAGTCTGTTGTCTATAAATTAATATTGGAATTTCAGCTAATAGAGACAGCCATTTAAGAGCTACCAGTAAGGGCATAGACTGAGACTGGAGAAGGGAATATTCAGGAGGGAGATGAGAAGACATTTTTTTCACCAAAAAAGTGGTGGACAAGAGTGGTAGATTGCTATGCAATCTGTAACTACCTGTCTGTGTCAAAGGACCGCCTTGTGAATGAGTGTGCTCAACGGAGTTTTCCTACAATAAACTTGAACTTGAACTTGCCTAATGGCCACAGAAGCATCACCAAATACATTGGACCCTGAAAGGCCCATAGCTCCACTAGCCTTTGAACCAAAAGGCCCATAGCTCCACTAGCCTTTGAACCAATTTCCCCTGTAGGAGTTCTTCACCACCCGCCACCCATAATGCCTTCACCGCAAGAACTTACTACAGAAAGTATCTTCATGGAGCTTACTAAAATCAAGTCTGCAGTCTATGAATTGATATTGGATTTTCATCTAATAATGACAGCCATTCAAGAGCTAACAGTGAGGGCACGGACTGAGACTGGAAGAGGGAAGACTCAGGAGGGAGATGAGAAGACTTTTTTTTCACTGAAAGAGTGGCGGACAAATAGAACACCTTACCAGATGAGAGAGTGTCCTGTAAGATGGTGGACAGTTTCAAGAGGGGTCTGGACAGGGGAAGGGATACTGGGAAGAGAGGGGCAGGAGGGGCAGCTGTGAGATGAGGTGCTAGCTGCACACTTGAGCAGATTCGAGAGACCATGAGGCCTGTTTCTGCAGGCAATTTTGTATGTTCATATGCCAAAACCCATATTAGTTCGTTAGAAGATAAGCATGTTAAGACTGATCCTGAAATCACTCAGCTCCATCACTCCATAGCCAAGTTGTCTGAGAAAGTAGATTATTTGGAAGGTAGATTCAGGAGAAATAATTGGTACTCCATGGGCTCTAACCTGATAGAATTCATCCAGAAATTCTGTAATAAGGTGGGAGATCCAGCCCCAAATGGACTGCGCTATATTGTTGACAGGGAACACCAGGTTCTACTGCCAAAACCTGCACCAGGGGAATGACCAACACTGCCAATTTTCCAGCTCTTAAATTATTTAGATAGAGTTCATATTTTGAAACAAATCCATGCCAGACAGGCGTTGCAATGGGAGGGCCATCAGTTATGGCTGGTAGAGGACTTAACGCTATCAGAATATCAGAAGAGAGGATTTAAAATCTAAACTTTGGGCAACTCACACTAAGCACAGAATGCTTCACCCCACCTGTCTTGAGGTCTTTACAGCATCAAGAACAAAATGGTACCAGTCAGCTATGCAAGCTCAACAAGAACCGCCTAAGATCCATGCTTTCCCCCTACCATTAAACTTTGCCATCTCCCCTACCTTCTCCTCTATCAGCTAAATTGCTGGGGCAGTAATATGTGTACTCATCTCATGGCCTGTTATACTGTGTATCTGTTATGCCAGCTTTGATCATGTATTAACTGTGAATTGTAACTGTGTTCCATTATTGTACCTTGTTATGTCCATCCAGGACCACCCTGCAAATAAGTATCTCAATGGTGTTGTTTCCTGGTAAAAAATAAAACTGAATTGAACTGATGCTGGCCCTGTGGTGCTGAGGGTTGAGGCACTGGATGCCACACCTTGAGTCACTCCAGTGACCCGGGTTCTGGAACAGGCACGGGTCTCTGAGAGTCAGCAGGGGAGGAGAAGGATTGCGCATCTGGAGGACAGCTATCCTTCTCCAGGGAGGGGGGCGACATGCAGCATCTGTGCCTGGTTACTCCTTGGTGGGGGCTGGGGAGTATCGTGCCGTGTGAGAGCATGGGGGGAGCCGAGTGCAGATACATGGAGGGGGAGTCCGCACAGAAGCATGTGGGTTTCTCTTCTGCTTGCATCATTGCACGCACTCTGCTCCAAAGGGAGCTTTCCAGAAAAATACTGGACCCCAGCTTATGTGCCATTCCTGGTACCTGTCCCCTCTGGCCACTACAGTTCTGCCTATGCTGGCCCCACTCGGGGGTGTATCTTTGAATATGAAGGGGCAGGTCACCAGGGAGAGAGGAGAGCCCATTTGCAGGGCTAGGGAAGCCCGGCAAAAAATAATAAAAAATTGAATTTAATTGAATTAAAGATCTTCCCAGACCTATTTCATTAAAAAAATCTAGCTGAGTAATAATTTGTGTTACTTTTGATTTCTTTGAATTCTGGAATGTTATGCTGGCTATTCTGCATCTACGTAGTTGGGTGAAATAACAGTCTCTTGTTATGTTAACATGAGTACAGAAGTACTTTCCAGAACTTTCTATGACCATCAGATTGAACTATTGATAAAATGTTATGGATATTTAAGGGCAACGTGAAAGACTTTTTCTTTGTGTGTCAATGTTGCAAATCTTGCTTTGTTGAGATTTTCTTTTATCAGATTTGATGGTTTTATCTATGGCAAATTCACTAGAGAAACTTAAGGTCAAAGAACTGTGTTTGTTTACTCCATACCCTTCTAGAAGATTCTGTGATTAAGAAGTTTCCTTAGTTACTTAAACCAGACATTTTAATGAGACTCCTGCAGTAAATTTTCTTCACTGTCTTGTAAATATTTTATTTGATCTAATCCTAGTCTTTTATTTAATCATAAAGGGAGAAATGTTCAAAAGTTGTCCGAATTTGTTATCTTCTTGGCTACAATATTTTTTTGTCACTCCTAATTTGAGATGATTAGCATATCAAACTTTCAGAGTGTGCACAGGCTAATATAAAGTCAAGTTAGGTTTTTTCATCCTTTTTATGTTGATTGTGCGCATGCGCAAGAAACATATTGTAGCAGCTTTCTCAGAAGCAGGTTGTGGAGGCATGTCACTGTTGTGGCCGATGCCCCCACGGCCTGTAAAAGCTTGGCCCGCTTCAGCCAATGCTGTGGCATACTGCTGCTGCTGACACTAGTTCAGCCAGCGTGTCACCAACTTGTAAAAAAACAGCCGCTGCAATCAGGGGCCGCCTTGTCATTGCAGCGTCAGCCATTCGCTGCAATGAGGGAGCGACCCATCGCTATTGTTTGTGAACATGGCAGCGGCTTGCCACCTGCTCACAAATAATATTAACCCCCTTCCCTGCCAAGGGGGTGCCCAATCCCCCTGGCAGCATGTGCTCCCCCATGTTTGTTTGCCAACGGGGGCTCCAATCTCTGTCGGCTGCAGTGCCCCAGATGTATGTTGCCGAGGGGGGAGCCCACTCCCCATCAGCATTACTGTATGTACCACCCCACTTTTCTTGTCTGCCAACGGGGTGCCCAATCCCCATTGGCATAATGTCCCCCCCTTTTGCTCTGTGCCAATGGTGGTGCCGAATCCACGTCAGCATAATCTACCCCCCTTTTGTTGTGTGCCAATGGGGGTGCTCAATACCCTGTCAGCTACAGCTGCCCCCCCCAAACAGAATACTCCATTGGCACGTTGGGAGCCCACCCCAGTGTGCTACATTGCCCTGTTAAAAAAACGGTTCCACAATGTCTTTTTTTTTTACCTGTAAAGAAGGAAACGGTCCCTTGGCGGTCTCCCTGCCCCCCTCCCACAACCTGCACCCACCCACTGCACACCCTGCCTCCCCACATCTCCCCTCTCCCCATACTTACCTCCGGACTTGGCACAATGATCTTCGTGGACTGAGAACACATCTGCACTCTTCAAAGCCGACCGTGAACTGAGGAAAAGCCGGTAAGCTGTATAATGGAATAAATAGTTTTTTTCAACTTTGATGCATATCTCAGGCATTTTTTGGAATTTTGGCACCACATTTTTCACATGGGATTTTTGGGACCCCTACTCATGAATTCTTTCACTGTCATGGTGTTAATTGGCCACAAAAGGTGATTTTGCATTTACTGTTTAGAATCCCCTTTCACAACCAATTATTGAAATAACAGTGCCAGTGTTCATGAGGTGGGGTCTCAAAAAGCCTATGTTGCAAATTTGGTGGGAAAATCCAAAAAATGACTGTTTTACAAGCGTGCACTGCGCAGTTGCTATGCATGCTCATGACTTTGCGAATTTGCAATATTTTTCACCCAGATTAACAACATTGCCATTTTTCCAGACCTCCTTGTGAACAGTATAGCTGTCATTTTTCACTCCCTGGCCGGAATGTGTTTTCGCACTTCTGGGGCAGAATAGCGTGGTCGGTGTGGGAAATCAGTGTTTGGCCAAAATTAAGAAACTGACAGTGGGACTGTTCATGAGCAGTAGTCCTAAAATGCCTATGTTGAAAATTTGGTGACGATACTCAATAAAATGACTGCGTTATGAGCATGCATTGCCCAGTTTGCACGCACGCTCGTAAGTTCACAAATTTTTTATATTTTCACTCCAGGTTTTCAACATTGCCATTCTTCTGCACCTCTTTATGAACAGTACAGCGGTCATTTTTCATATCCTGGCCAAAATGCGTTTTTGCAGTTCTGGCGCACAATACCATGGTCGCTGTGGGAAATCAGTGTTTAGGACACATTATAAAAATGACAGTGGCACTGTTCATTAGCAGAGGTCCTAATATGCCTATGTTGAAAATTTGGTGGTGAAAGTCCACAAAATGAGAGTGCTATGAATGTGCATTGCACAGGTTCCACGCATGCTCGTACCTTTGCAAGTTTGCAATATTTTCACTCCAGATTTTCAACATTGCCATTTTTCCACACCTGCTTATGAACAGTGCAGGTGTCATTTTTCACATCCTGGCTGAAATGTGTGTTCGCTCTTCCGGCGCGCAATAGCATGGTCGCTGTGGGAAATCAGTGTTGGGGACATATTAAGAAAATCACACTGACACTGTTCACGAGCAGAGTTCCTAAAATGGGTATGTTGAAAATGTTGTGATGAAACTCCATAAAATGATGGTGTTTGGAGCACATGTTGTGCAGTTTCCACACAGCCTTATAAGTTTGCAAATTAGTAATATTTTCACACCAGATTTTCAACACTGGCATTTGTTCACACCTCCTTATGAACAGTACAGATGTCATTTTTTACATCCTGGCCGAAATGCGTTTCAATGCTTCTGCCGCAGAATACCATAGTTGCTGTCGGAAATCAATGTTTGGAACAGATTAGGATCAAGCAACTGGGGGGGGGAGTGACCAAACTGAACTGAGCTCTGTGGAGACTGCTGTGGATTTTTTGTGGGCAGAAAAAGGTGACAATGCAGGCAGGAACCTAGTACAAAAGGGCAACCTACAGTGCCGGGAGACACAGAATGATTGAGTGAGGGAGGGGAGTGAGTGAGCTCAACAGAGCTCTGTTGGGACTGCTGCGGATTTCTTAGTGGGCAGGAAAAGGCAGCAATGCACTCAGGCATGGAGTACAATAGGGTGGCCTACAGCGGTGGGAGAAACAGAAACAGTGAGTGAGAGAAGGGGAGTTAGGCAGCTTAACGGAGCTGTATTGTGAGTGCTGTGGATTGGTTTGTGGCCAGAAAAGGGTAGCAATGCAGGCAGGATCCCAGTACAGAAGGGAAGCCTGCAGCACTGGCACAAATGGAATGAGTGAGTGAGACAGAGGAAGTGAGTGAGGCCAACAGAGCTCTGTTGGGACTGATGCAGATTTCTTTGTGGGCTGACAAAGTGGCCAACAGAGGCAGGAGTCCAGTACAAAAGGCCAGCCTGCAGCGCCAGGAGAAACAGAATGAATGAGTGAGACAGGGGGAGTGAGTGAGCTCAATGGAGCTCTGTTGGGAGTGCTGCAGATTTCTCTGTGTGCACAAAAAGGCAGTAATACACACAGTGGCCCTGTACAAAAGGGCAGACTGCAGCGGCAGAAGAAATGGAACGAATGAATGACAGAGGGGGAGTGAGTGAGCGAGCGCAATGGAGCTGTATCGTGACTGCTGCAGATTTCTTTGTGGGCACAAAAGGTGGCAACGCAGGCAGGAGCCCCATACAGAAGGCAGCCTGCAGCACTAGCAGAAACGGAACAAGTGCATGAGACAGGGGGATTGCATGAGGCCAGCAGACCTCTGTCAGGACTGCTGCATATTTCTTTGTGGGTAAAAAATCATGCCAACAGAGGCAGAAGCCCAGTACAAAAGGGCAGCCTGCAGCACTGGCAGAAATGGAACGAGCGAGTGAGACGTGGGAGTGAGTGAACTCCACAGAGGTCTATCATGACTGCTGCAATTCCTTTGTGGGCAGAAAAAGGTGGTAATGCAGGCAGGAGCCCACTACAAAAGGCCAGCCTGCAGTGCCGGCAGAAACGGAACAAGCGAGTGAGAGAGGGGGAGTGAGTGACCTCAATGGAGCTCCATCAGGACTGCTGCAAATGCTTTGTGGGCAGACAAAGCTGGCAATGCAGGCAAGAACCCAGTTCAAAAGGGCAGCCTGCAGCAGCGGGAGACATAGAATGAGCAACTGAGGGAAGGGAAGTGAGTGAGCTCAACGGAGCTCTGTTGGGACTGCTGTGGATTTCTTTGTGGCCACAAAAAGGCAGCAATGCATGCAGGAGCCCAGTACAAAGGTGCAGCCTGCAGCAGTGGGAGAAATAGAACCAACCACTGAGACAGGGGGAGAGGAGCAAGCCTATACTGAGCACATCATACCACTGTGTAGATGTCTTCTGGTCAGAAGAAGGCAGAAACGCAAGTAGGAGCCCAGTACAAAAGAGCAGCCTGCACTGCTGGGAGAAACACAATGAGCGAGTGAAAGAGGGGGACTGAATGAGCTCAACAGACCTGTATCATGACTGCTGCAGATTTCTTTGTGGGCAGAAAAAAACATGAACACAGGTGGAGACCAGTACAAAAGGGTAGCCTGCAGCACTGGCACAAACAGAATGAGCGAGTGGGGGGTGAATGACCCACCTCAACACAGCTCTGTCGCGACAGCTGCAGATTTCTTTCTCAGAAGAAAAACATGCCAATGCAGGCAAGAGCCCCATACAAAACAGCACCTTGCAACGCAGGGAGACACAGAATGAGCTACTAACACAGGGCCATTGAGTGACCTCAACGGACCAATGCAATCAACATTCATCATTGACAAATGCTTGTTTATCATAGCATAGTTTTTTAAAGTGGGAAATTGCTAAGTTTTTTTTTATTTTGAGTGTTTACACATTTTTTTCATCTGGTTGATTAAATAATGGGCTGGCAGAGCTCTTATTTGTACCTGCATACTTCAGAGCTGTGACTGGATAGAGCTGTTTTGGTGCTGTGAATAGAGTGCGAGACATGTAGTTATTCTGTGGGTTGTCACCCGTTTCCTTACATTCTGCTCTCGACGTTCTTATTTTTATCTCCTTCATTTCACCTATTTCTTTGATTTATTCCTTTTAAAAGGCTTGAGTTCTGGTATGCCAGGATGTACGGGATGGCTGCAAATTGAGCCGATGTTGAACTTGCTGATCAGACAGATCTCAGTTTACCACAAGCACTGGTTCACATTTCGTCTTCTGAATGGATTGTGTTAGCAGGAGATTTATTATTATTACTAGGTATGCATGGCAAGCTCATTTGTTGGACCCACAACAATATCAGCTTAGAAGGCTGAGAGGAGTGCCTAAAGGGATCCCCTTCCCAGTGATAAGCTGCTTTAGCGTGGGCCAAGATCTCTCTGCTCCTTATATTTCTAGTCACCTGCCACTCTGATTCCTAATGTAGCCATTGAGGGCTTTTTCTGCTACTGCTCTACACACCGACCCTTCCTGGCTTGGTATTATCTTCTTCTCTTCTTTTCACTTTCTTCTACTCAGACACCCCGCGCTCAGAAATGTCGACTAATCAAATAGGTCTCCTTCTCTCCAGCTGATTATACTCTATAGGGGACGTTGGAGTAAACCTGCTTCAGCAATTCACCTTTACAGCCTACAGCAAGGATTTTTTTCCTTTTCCTTTTCTCTTCTCTCCTCCCTTTTTCTTCGAAGCTTTCCCTCATTGTCCTAATTATTTTTGTGATCAGCACATGTGTTATAAAAGTTCATCTTTATTACTTGTTTTATTATTGATACTAGCGCTCTTTTTATGTACAGGTTTGTGTTTTCTGTAATTAAAACTTAAGGTTAGTGAATTACTGTCCAACTGATGCAGGAACTCAGTCTTGATATTTTGATAACTTTAATTATTTTCACAAAATGGCCAACTTACTTCCAGACACTTTTGACAAGGAGTAACCCACCTTTTTTTCCATTTCCCTATATCCCTAGTTGGAAGGCCTGTCTCTTTATTCACTGCTGCGAATCTGAATTACAGGATTTTAACATTTTAGAACCATAGAAGCTCCAAACGCACCAGCATCTATGGACCGGCACAAGGAGGGTGGGAGGATACCCTATTTTTCTAGGATGCTTGAAACATATTATCAGGAGATTGTTTGGTACCTGCTGTTAATGTTTTGTAATTATTGGGGGGGTTGGTTTGTTTTTTCTCTTTCCCTGGGTTTTGGGGGGAAGAGTCCTCTGCAGTCAACAAGGGGTGAAATAAATATTTTTAATTTTGGGACTAAATTTCTTCTGTCCCTTCAACAATAGGTAAGAATAGGTAATCCACAATGTATAGTGACATGGAACATAAAAGGAGCGCAATCTCGAACTAAGCGTTAGGCCATTCTTAAACATCTGAAGACCTTAAATACATATATCACCTTATTGCTGGAGACCCATCTTCCTTCTACACAGGCTACTTTATTTCGCAGACTTTGGGTAGGTCATGTATATAGAGCCGGAAACAGTAATCGTCAGAGAGGCATGGCAATTTTAATTCACAGATCTCTTCCCTTTTCTTATGTTTCTGAAATTGAGGACCAGAAGGGTATATATATTGTTGTTTTTGGAAGTTTGAGCCCCACAGAAGTTATTATTTACTCCAAATATGGACCTGATAGTGATTCTCCTGCTTTTTTTTCTAAGTTAGGTTATGTCCTAGCCCCATTTGTAAACTTTCCATGGGTGGTAGGCGGGGATTGGAATTTAGTCATGGCAAATGATTTGGATAGAATGTACAGTATAGGTTTACATCAGGGCTATCCCCAACTCAGCCTGGCCTTTGAAACTTTATTAAAAATTTCAGCTTGGCTGACCCTCTGTGAATAATAAATACTATGTCCAAAGAGTACACATTTTACTTCCATCCACACACTTCATACTCTAGATTGGATTATTGTTTGATTACCACACATTGACTGGCCACAATATAGGGTCGCAAAATAGAAGCCATGGTCCTTTCAGGCCACACCCCTAGAAGCTTACTATAGACTTAACTCATCTTACAGATACCACACTTGGACTTTAAATACTTCTACATTAGATGATTCCTTAATTATTAAACATATGAGAGAATATATTGCCTTCTTTGGAAACTAACTGGCCATCAGTCGTTGCCAAAGATAAGGCTTGGGGGCCTTGAAATGCTCATGGCATGGGGAATTGATACGTTTAACTACTGTCTGTAAGAAACGAACTCCAAAACTAATAATACACTACTTCCCAAGATTAGAGCTCTAGAAAAATATTTTCCCCCATTTACATCTGAGGCTGTTCAAACTCAGCTGACACAGCTGAGGGCTCCATACTCAGCTTTACTTTTCAAGCGAGCACAGAGATCTCTAAAAGCATTACGTGACACATATGTTGGACAAGGTGAAAAAGCCAGTAAACTCCTGGTCCTTAGGCTTCATCAAAGAGCAGCCACTCACTGGATTAAATGCTTATATGACCCTACGCATTCTACTTATACTGTCAAAGCTAGGGAGATGATCACCATGTTTAAAGACTATCATACCAGGTTCTATTCTGAAGATAGAGAGGCAGGACACACGCTGGATGACTTGTCTCTTATTTTTAGTGACCTTGCCCTACCGCATTTGTCAGAAGAAGCAGTCACCTTAATAGATGGCCGTATTACAATAGAGGAAGTTAGGGAAGTTAATAGCAACAACAGACTGAGGAGACCAGCACCTCTGCCCACGCACACAGAACTTTGCCATAAATCCAATAAGTCAAAAGCCACTAAAGTGTAAGCAATCACCAGACTGCAGAAGGTACAAATAATCCTTAATCTAGGTCTGGAAAAGGTGAATACAAATGCAAAACAGTCCAAAGTGTCACTAGGTCTACCCTTAGTTCTTTTTGAATTTTGAGATGAATCCCATCAGGCCCCATTGCTTTGTCCACCTTCAGCTTTAAGATTTCTTTCAGAACCCTTTCTTCTGTAAATGGGCTGGTATCAACTTCTGTATCCAGAGTGTTTCTATTGTTTGTTTTAGGTACCTCCCTCTCTTCCTTTGTAAATACTGAGCAAAACTATTTGTTTAGTATCTCTGCCTTTTCACAGTCACCCTCTGCCCACCCCCTTCCCTTTATTAAGTCTCACTATCCCTCTCTTAGTCTGCCTTCACTCCCTGATGTTCCTTAAAATGGTTTTATCCCCCTTCTTAACTGAGTTGGCTATCTTTTCCTCAGTTTGGGCCTTTGCTGTTCTGACTGCCTTCCCAGCTTCCTTTTGTTTTAACTGATACAATTCTCTGTCCTGCTCCTTCTGTGATTCCTTGTACTTTCTGAATGCTTTCTTTTTCTCTTGAACCTTCACTGCCACCTCCTTAGATTCAATGCTAAGAAGTACAAGGTAATGCACCTGGGAAACAAAAACCCAAGGGAAGAGTACACAATGGGGGGTGAGATACTAACAACAACAAAAATGGAAAGGGATCTGGGGGTAGTCATATCAGATGACCTAAAGGTGGGCAAGCAATGTGAGAGGGCAGCAAGGAGGGCTGGGGGATACTGGGATGCATATGGAGAGGCATCACCAATAGAAAACAGGAAGTTATTATCCCTCTGTACAGATAGCTGGTGAGACCCCATCTGGAGTACTGCGTGCAGTTCTGGAGACCAAATCTTGGCAAAGACATAGACAGGATGGAAGCTGTCCAGAGGAGGGCAACTAAAATGGTGCAGGGTCTGCACCAGAAGACATATGAAAAGAGACTTAAGGAGCTTAATATGTATAGCCTCGAGGAAAGGAGGAAGAGGGGGGACATGATAGAAACTTTCAAGTACCTCAAGAGAATCAACAAAGTCCAAGAGGGTAGCATCTTTCAAAAAAAGAGGTGCGCAAGAACAAGGGGGCACAATTTGAAGATGGGGCGTGGCTCAGGAGTAATTTAGGGAAGTATATTTTCACAGAGAGGGTTGTGGATGCATGGAACAGCCTTCCGGAGGAGGTTGTGGAGTCAAAAACAGTGGTGGAATTCAAGCATACATGGGACAGTCATAAGGCAATTCTAGGGGATGGGGGTAGGAAGAAGTAGGCTGCTGATTAACTAGGATCTGCAGCTTATCCATTAGGTATGGAAATGGGCAGACTGGGTGGGCCAAGCGGTCCTTATCTGCTGTTAAATTCTATGTTTCTATGTTTTTGGGTCAACAATAAACTCTCGAAATTTGGTCAGGACTTCCTTCAACTAATGAATTTGTTAGGCTTCACACAGGTGATTACCTCTGCGACTCATATTCATGGTAACTCATATGATTTGGTCTTTCTACTGGTGATGGAGACCTCCCACATGGTGGTGGAACTGGTTGGTTGGTCTGATCATCACATCATAAGGTTCAATTTCTTGGCTCCCCCCAATAGGTTTACCCCTGTGGAGATGGTCTGGTACTGCCCTTTGAGGGGTTTGACCCTAGATGGCTGATGGCAGCATTAGACCTATTGAGAATGCTGAGTGTAAGCACGGACCCAAAAGACCAGCTGCAGGCCTATAATAGGGCTGCGGCCGATGCTCTGGATTCCACTGCTCCTGACCGTGTTTGCCCACTCACTCTCCACCCTCAGTCCCCTTGGTTTGATGAGACCTTGAGGGAGTTGAGGCAAGTGGGATGAATTCTGGAGCGATGCTGGTGGAAGTTCAGTCTTAATGCTGACAGACTTAGATTGATGTCTCATTGTAAGGATTATCAACTGGCTATCTCTTGTAAGAAGGCAGAATTCCAGTCCAGGAAGATAGGTGCTGCACAGAACTGACCAGCTCAGCTCTTATGGATTGTGGACAGACTGTGAAATCCAATCTGTCTCCAGCCATGAAGAGCACTGTCACAAGGGAAGTGAAACAAGTTTGCTCGGTTCTTTGCAGATACGGTTGTCAGCATCAGACAGGATATTTGTACATCTCACTCCAATAGAGATTGCGGTGGTTGGTGGGATGTCAATGCTCCTCAGTTTGTTTGTGGTCAGATTTGAGTGGTTGGCAATTGCAGATGTCTTGAAGATCATCCAGAGTTTGGGGCTGACATGCTGTAGTTCGGACCCAGGCCCAACTCGCCTCTTAGTGGGGTATGTTGAGATCATCGGCCTGGTCCTAGTTGAGATAGTCGGGTGTTCTTTAGAGACAGGTATGTTTCTGTACACCCTGAAACAGATGGTGGTGACACCCCTTCTTAAGAAATCTTTTCTTGACCCCGACTGTCTTGCTAACTACAGGCTGGTCTCTAACCTTCCTTTTGTAGGGAAGGTTACACAGAAGGCAGTCAAGCTGCAGCTGGAGGATCATCGTACCATCCATGAGATCTACAATCCTCTCCAGTTGAGCTTCAGGGAGAGGCATAGTACTAAGACAGTACTTGTCTGGGTACTCAATGATCTCCTGATAGCGAGAGATCAGAGGACCCATTCCATCTTGATTCTCCTTGATCTCTCTGCAGCATTTGATACCGTGGACCATGGTGTGCTTCTGGAGCACCTGAGGTTCATCTGTGGACTGTCAGGTATGGTCCTCAGGTGGTTCCACTCATACCTCACTGGCAGGTTCATAAAGTGGTGTTGGGGATTTATTCCTCTGACCCAGTCTCCCTGCCTTGTGAGGTTCCTCAGGGCTCTGTGTTGTTGCCCATGTTATTTGTGATATATATGCTGCTGTTGGGGGACACTGTGAAGTGGTATGGGTTTAGTTTTCACTGCTATGTGGATGATATTCAGCTCTACATGTTCTTTGTGCCTGCGAGGGATGATGAAAGAGTGCCAACTGGTTGAAGCTGAACCCTGACAAGACTGAGGTGCTGGTTGTGGACCTGGGTCATCAGGTTGAGAGACAATTGGCAGGCTGACCTTCCAGGCTTTGTCTTGGGGGAAGCCAGCTGTTGATCTCTGACCTGGTGTATAAACTGGGTGTTATTTTTGATGAAGGGCTGATGCATAAATCACAGCTGGCAGCCGTCAAGTCTTCTTTTTACTATCTGAGGAATATCACCCAGATAAAACATCTGGTCCCACCCGATGACCTTCCAGATCTGGTCCATGCCTTTATGACCTCGTGCCTTGATTACTTAACTTCATATACCTATCTTTCCGGGGTTGATATTTGCTGCTTGCAGCTTGTGCAGAATGTGGTGGAAAAGTTGTTGACTGGCTTACCTCGATCTTGCCATGTCACACCTGTGCTCTGTGGCTTTCCAGTTCAGCGGCGAGTCACCTTCAGGGTCAGTTTGCCTACCTATAATGCCCTACACAGACAGGGTCCATGCTACCTGCAAGAATTCTTGTGCCCTTATTGCCTCCTCCGCCCACTTCGCTCCACTGACAAAGGATTTCAGAAGATTACCAGGGTCAGTTTGAAGACATCTGGTGCTAGGGCATTTTCATTTGTGGCCCAACCCTGTGGAATTCGCTACCTCATTCGGTAAGGGAGTGCCCAACTATGGAGAGCTTTAAGTTGGCCTTGACAACCTATCTGTTTAGTCTCACCATTTCAGAATTTGGATAATTTATTATTGATGAACACTGTTGTTTTTATATGTTATATACTGTAATATGCTGGTCTTCTTCTGCATCTTTTTTACATTTTGTTCAAGCGCTTAGATATTTTGATTTGTGCTTTTTAAAAATAAAGACGAGCTGAGTTGAGGTACGGAGACCCACCCTAGAGGGATGCAAGCAGCATGCAATATGATACAAAACCTAGGCTTAACTGTTATATGGCGAATGTTTCACTCATGTGACTGGGATTATACATACTACTCAGGGGACCACAAGTCCCATAGCTGACTAGATATGTGGCTAACCTCTCACCTTCTAACACATGCAGCCCTGGACTCCTCCATCCTCCCCTTAGTCATCTCAGATCATGCCCTGGTGCAATTCCAGCCATCCTGAGGGCCTCCTCCCACCACCTCCCCTTGGTGGAGATTAGACCACTTCTACTCAGGGACCCAGGTTTTATCCCATGGGTAAAGAAAGAAGAGTTTTTTTTGAGGAAACTCCACTGGAGGATACCACAGCCAGTAACACCTGGAAGGCCTTCAAGATGACTATTAGGGGGAAATCACTGGCTGTGCAGCCCGAAGGCACAAAAAGAGAGAAAGCCAACTTCACAAGTTAGACCTGAGCATGGCTGAAGCACTGATAAAAGCCCAACCTAATACAAGCTCACACTCTGCCCTAGGCTGCAAAGTCATGGAGCTTACAGTAAAGATCAACACTTTGCTCTCTAGGAAAGTATAGATTGCAGTCCTCAGACTAACGCATAAATATTAGCAAGGCAACTTTTATTCCTTAGTTGTCCAATCCCAGGAGCTCTGGGTGCCTTACAAATGTAAAACATATCACAATAAAACAATCAGGAATGCAATCAAATACATAAGTATCAAAAAATGATAAAATCTGCCAGCCTGGTGGTGCTGAGGGTTGAGCCGCTGGGTGCCACACCTCGCTCCATGACAGTAACCCCCCATTCAGAACCAAGCACAGGCCATCGTGGATCAGCAGGGAGGAGAAGGATTGAGTGTCCACTGGACAGCTTTCCTTCTCTGGGGAGGAGGGACTCTGGCAGTTGGAGCTTGCCTAGCTCTTAGCGGAGGCTGGGGGCAGGAGCACTGATGCCACACATGGGGACTGGGGAGCGACGCAGATGCTAGACAGGGTCACACATAGAAGTGTGCATGGCAGCATCATGGGCATCATTGCATGTGCTGCCCCCAGGGCAGAGAAAACCAAGGCAAAAGTTCACCCCAGATGATGAAGGCGGGAGCTTACAGGTCTCTCACTCGGCTAGCCACGGCACAGAAATGACTCAATCCAGTCTTGGAGGGAGGTACCCCTCCCCAACCCAACCAAGAGGGTAAGTCCTGGAGTCACTACTGCGCAGGCTGGTAGATGACAGGGTGACAAGGCTTGGGCTCCCTCCAGATCGCGAGGGCTATTGGAGTCAGGAGCATAAATAGCATGAAAAAAACCTAACCAAATGATAAAATTAGTAGAATTCAATATACCAACACCACGGATAAATCTAAAAATTCTTCACTGCTCCGTTTCTGGGAAAGCCTGAGCCAATAAAAAGGTCTTCAGGCAGCTTTTAAAAATTTCGACTGAAGTTGCCTCCCTAACAGCTGGTGGGAGCGAATTCCACAGGATGGGCCTGGCGACACTAAATGTCCTGTCACCAGCAGTTTTTAACCCCATCTTGGGAATCACAAGGAGTCCCTCAGAGGAGGATTGGAGGGAGGGGACTGGACCAGCTGGTGTAAAGTGGTCAATATGTATACCCTAGAGCAAAGGAGGGAGAGAGGTGATATGATTGAAATATTCAAACACCTTAAGGGCATTAACAAGGTGAAAGATTCCAACATGTTTCAATATAAGACAAGCATTTATCAACGCCGAATGTTGATTGCATTGGTGTGTTGACCACACTCACTGGCCCTCTGTCAGTTGCTTAGTCTGTTTCATCCGGTGCTGCAGGCTGCCGTTTTGTACTGGGCTCCTGCCTGCATTGGCACCTTGTTCTGGCCACTAAGAGTTCTGCAACTGTCCCGACAAAACTCTGTTGAGGTGGTTCACTCCATCTCTCTCACTTGTGCATTCTGTTTCTCTTGGTGCTGCAGGCTGCCATTTTCTACTGGGCTCCTGCCTCTGTTGGGGGCTTTTTCTGCCCACAAAGAAATCTGCAGTAGTCCCGACACAGGTCTGTTGAGCCTGCTGACTCCCCTTCTCTCACTCACTCATTCCATTTCTGCCAGCGCTGTAGGGTGGCCTTTTGTACTGGGCTCCTGCCTCTGTTAGCGCCTTTGTCTGCCCATAAAAACATCTGCAGCAGTCTCAACAAAGCTCCGTTTAGCTCACTCACGCATTCCCCTTCTCTCACTCACTCATTCCATTTCTGCCGACAAAGAAATTTGCAGCACTTACAATACAGCTCTGTTGAGCTTGCTCACTCCCCCTCTGTCACTCGCTCATTCTGGTTTCCCTGCCAGTGCAGGCTGCTCATTTGTACTGGGCCCCTGCATGCACTGGCACCTTTGTCTGCCCACAAACAAATCCGCAGCTGTCCCAACAGAGCACTGTTGAGGACGCTCAGTCTCCCTGTCTCACACGCTCATTCTGTTTGTCCTGGCTCTGCAAGCGGCCCTTTTGTATGGGACTCCTGCCTGCATTAGCGCCTTTTTCTGCCCACAAAGAAATCTGCAGTATTCCTGACAGAGCTCCGTTGAGCTCACTCAGTCCCCCTGTCTCAGTCGCTTGTACTGTTTCTTCCACTGCTGCAGGCTGGCCTTTTGTACTGGGCCCCTACCTGCATTGATGCCTTCTTCTGCCCACAAGGAAATCCACAGCAGTCCTAAAAGAGCTCCAGTGAATTCACTGCCTCCCCCTCTGTCACTCGCTGTCTCGTTCTGTTTCTCCCAGTGCTGCAGGCTGCCCTTTTGAACTGGGCTCTTATGTTTTGCCCTTTCTCTGCCCACAAACAAATCCACTGCTGTCCCGACAGAGCTGTGTTGAGGTCGCTCAATCTCCCTCTCTCACACGCTCAGTCTGTTTGTTCTGGCACTGCAAGCGGCCCTTTTGTATGGGACTCCTGCCTGCATTGGCACCTTTTTCTGCACACAAAGAAATCCGCAGCAGTCCTGAAAGAGCTCCGGTGAGTTCGCTCACTCCCCCTCCCTCACTCGCTCTCTCATTCTGTTTCTCCCAGTGCTGCAGGCTGTCCTTTTGTACTGGGCTCCTGCATTTCGGCCCTTTCTCTGCCCACAAACAAATCCGTAGCAGTCCCGACAGAGCTCAGTTAAGTGCGGTCACTCCCCCCCACACTCATTTGATCTTAATGTGTCCGACACAGTGATTTCCCACAGCGACCGTGCTATTCTGTGGCAGGAGTGCAAAAACACATTGTAGCCACGATGTGAAATATGGCAGCTGTACTGTTCATAAGGAGGTGTGGAAAAATGCCACTGTTGAAAATGTGGGGTGAAAATATCACAATATTGTGAAGTTACAAGGATGTGTGGAAACAGGTCAATGTACGCTTGAAACACAGACATGTCATGGAGTTTCGTCACCTGATTTTCAGCATAGGCATTTTAGGACCTCTGCTCATGAACAGTGCCACTGTCATTTTCTTAATCTGTCCCGATCAGTGATTTCCCACAGCGACTACGTTATTCTGTGCCGGAACTGTGAAAACACATTTCGGTCAGGATGTGGAAAATGACAGCTGTGCTGCTCATAAGGAGGTGTGGAAAAATTCCACTGGTGAAAATGTGGCGTGACAATATTACAAATCTGCGAAGTTACAAGAGTGCGTGGAAAGTGTGCAATGCACACTTGTAACACAGTCATTCGATGGGTTATTATCACCAAATTTTCAACATAGGCATTTTAGGACCTCTGCTCATGAACAGTGTCACCGAGATTTTCTTAATCTGTCCCAGACAGTGATTTCCCCCAGCGGCCGCTCTATTCTGCGCTGGAAGTGCGAAAAAACATTTCGGCCAGGATGGGAAAAATGACAGCTTTACTGTTCATAAGTAGGTGTGGGAAAATGACAATGTTGGAAATCTAGAGTGAAAATATTATAAATTTGCGAACTTATGAGCATGCGTGCAAACTGCGCAATGCACACTCGTACCATAGTCATTTTATGGAGTATCATTATCAGATTTTCAACATAGCCATTTCAGAACCTCTACTCATGAACGGTTTCACTGTCATTTTTTTAATCTGTCCTGAATACTGATTTCCCATAGCGACCGTAATATTCTGCGCCGGAAGTGCGAAAACATATTTCCGCTAGGACGTGAACAATGACAGCTGTACTGTTCACAAGGAGGTGTGACAAAATGCCAGTGTTGCAAATCTGGCATGAAAATATTGCAAATTCATGAAATTATGAGTGTGTGTAGCAACTGCGCAGCGCACACTGCCAAAACAGTCATTTTTTAGATTTTTTCCACAAATTTGCAACATAGGCCTTTTGAGAGCCCACCTCATGAACACTGGCCTGTCGTTTCATTAACCATTCCCGAAAGGTGATTCCGTGCAGTGACCGCAAAATCACCTTTCCGGGCCGATTGACACCATGACAGTTCAAGAATTCCTGACGAGGGGTCCCAAAAACCCCATGTTGAAAATTTGTTGAAAAAATTCCCAAAAATGCCTGAGATGTGCAGTAAAGTTGAAAATCCCCTATGTATTACGTTATACAGCTTACCGGCATTTCGTCAGTTCGCGGTTGGTTTTGAAGAGTGCAGACGTGTACCCGGTCCACCGAAGATCGTCATGCCGAGCTCCTAAGGTAAGTATGGGGTGAGGGGGAGTGTTGGGAGGCAGGGCATGCAGTGGGTGAGTGCGGGTGGGAAGCAGGTTGGCCTCGAGGATGGTTTCCTGCTCAGGTGAAAAAAAAGGACGTTGTGGGACCGTTTTACTTTGCATGGGCCTCTGGCACACTGGGGTGGGCTCCCAGTGTGCCAGCAGTGGCCTGGATTGGGCACCTCTGTCGGCGAAGGGGTGGGGGTGGAGGTATCGTTACGCTGACGGAGATTGGGCAGCCCATCGGCAGGAACAAAAAGGAGGGGTGACAGAATGCCAATGGGGAGTGGGCCCCCCGTCATCAACAAAACAAACGCGGGGACACTACAGCCAACGGGGATTGGGCACCAGGTCATCAGGAACAGAAAGGGGGGTTACAGAATGGCGACAGGGAGTGGGCTCCCCCGTCGGCAACAAAACAAACAGGGGACCACTACAGCCAACAGGGATTGGGCATGCCATCGGCAGGAACAAAACCGGGGGAGGGGGCACAGAATGCTAACGGGGATTGGGGCCCCCGTCGGCAACTAAACATGGTGGGGGGATGGTTATATTGTTTGTGAACACAGCGGCAAGCCACCGCCATGTTCACAAACAATCTCAGGGGTTTATATTCCGCCCTGCAATGACGGGTCACTCCCTCATTGCAGCGGATGACTGATGCTGCAATGACGAGGTGGCCCCTGATTGCAGCGGCTGTTTTTTTAGAAAGTTGTGGCACGCTGTCTGAACTAGTGTCAGCAGCAGTGTGCCACGGCATTGGGGGAACTGGGGCAAGCCTCTGCAGGCTGTGGGGGCATTGGCCACAACAGTGCCACACCTCCACAACCTGCTTCTGTACAAACCTGTTGCAACATGTTTCTTGCGCATGCGCGCAGTCAACATAAAAAATAGCAGGACAAGAGGACACAGCATGAGATTAGAGGGAGGCCGATTAAGGAGTAATGTGAGGAAGTTCTTTTTCACAGATAGGGTGGTGGATGCATGGAACAGCCTACCACAGGAAGTGGTGGATATGAATACGGTGCAGGGCTTCAAACAGGCATGGGATAGACATAAGGGAGCAATACAGATGAGTATGAATAGATAGGCCATTGACAGAGCAAAGGCCAATGGCACATTCATAAGGTAGAAAAAGAAATGGGCAGACTGGATGAGCCTCGTGGTCCTTATCTGCCGTCAACTTCTATGTTTCTATGTTAAGCCATGGGGAATCAGTGGATGGACTGTTCCTGGACTTTTTGAAAGCTTTTGATAACTGCCTCATATTGAATTGCTGTTAGTATTACATGATCTGGGCATACAGTCTCCCATAAGAAATGCGGTGCAGGACTGGTTGACTAATAGAAAATGGGGGGGGTCTGCATCAGTGGATTTTTTTCTGATTGGGCTGATGTGACGAGTGGGGTGCTCCAGGGTTCGATGCTGGGACCCTGCCTTTTTAATCTGTATGTAACATCACTACAGGATGATAACCATAAAGTTTGGTTTTCCAAATTAACTGTCGACTGTATGCTTGGGGCAGCTGTGGGAAACATTACAGGAGTTAGCCCACTCCAGACTACACTAGATTATGTACAGGATTGGACTACAAAGTATAGATTACATCTAAAGCATGATAAGTGCATAGTAATGCATTTGGATAAAAAAAAAACACTTGCCACAGCAATATGTTAAATGGTAAGCCACTAAGAGTGACAACTGAAGAAAGGGACTAGTTTCTCAGGACATGAAATTTTCATCACATTGTAAGAACATCACACAGAAAGGAAATAGGATACCAAACTGTATTTTCAGGCATATAGCTGCAAGAAACAGGAATATGATATTTATTTATTTATTGAAATTTGTTGACCGGGTGAGCCCACTGAGACAACAGAATCCCTTTTCCAGGAGCGACCCGGAATTAATTACAAATGAAAGACACATTAGCATACAGAAGACAAAGGCAGGGCAATTAATTACATAGATTCACACTTTAGGAGCATACAGTAGATATAAAACAGGTAGCAGTAGAGGTAGTCAGCTATACAATGTAAACGTACAAGGCAAACTACTACTAGTCAATAGAAAGGTAATCAGACACATCAATACACAGGAACCTGGGGGGAGGGGATTTCCACAATACTGTTGCTGGGATTTGGACACCAACACAGCAAGAGGTGAGCTTTGGTTGGGCATTGAATGTGTGGGGGGCCTGGCACAGGAGGAAGACCCTGGAGTGCATATGGGTACACAGTAAAGGTAAGGGCACCAACATATCATGTGCAACAGCACTGATTTACTACAAGCAAGTGAGATTTAAGGGCATATTTAAATGAGTTCCGAGTAGAGCAGTTCATCACTGCTGAGTGTAGGCTGTTCCAGAGTGTCGGGACAGATATGGCAAAGGACCTGTCACCAGCTCAGCATCTCATTCTTGGGACATCCAGGATGGGGTGGGCAGCAGACCCCAGGTAATGTTTAACTGTCTTGAATTGGAGAAGTCTGTTTAGGTTGGTGGGGGGCTGATAGTTTGGCTGTTTTGAAAGTAAGACAGAGTGTTGGATATGCAAGCCTAGCCTTGAGTGAAGGCCAGCTCAGTGAGGTAAGAACAATGCAGTTGTGACCAGCAGCTTCAAAGTGGGCAATTTGTGATAGAGGACTCTGAGTTTGTTGAGTTTAGGGCCCTGGAGAGGTTGCATTAGGGGAGCTCCATAGAGAAGCACTTGAAGGATGGTACCTGTGGTGACTGCCATGAGAGCTTCTCTGGAGAGGGACCCACCAAGTCTTTATAAGAGACCAAATCTTTGATGGAGGATCTTGGTGGTTGCTTCAATATGCAGGCTTAGGGTTAGCTCCTGATCCAGGTATACTCCAAGATATTTTGTGGATGCACAGACCTCAAGTTTAGTCCCATTGGATGATGAGATGATGATGATACTGCCCTTATAATTCTTCATAGAAGAGACCCATTTTAGAGAACAGGGCACAGGCCTGGAGCCCCTACAAAAGGGGCAAAATAGAAATGACAGAAACATTGCAGAAAAGGGCTACTAGAGGGATCAAAAGTATGACAGTAAAGAACTATGAGACAAGGAAGAGGAAGCTTGATTTATTTTCTTTGGAATATTGAACAAAAAGAGGCGACCTGTGCCTCATGCATAAAGCACGTACTGACAATAATTTATGGGAGAGTTTGGGCCTGTAAGCTAGAGAGCAGGTGTATAATACCAGCGCACATTCCGTACAACTAAGAGCCAGTAAAACAAGACTAGTAAGGACCCAATATCGGTTTAATCATAGAGTGGTACCTGAGTGGAACAAGTTACCCCTAGAGGTGGTAAGCAGTGAAACCACACAGGTTTTTAAGAAAGAATTAGATCAATTCTACAGGGATAGGAAATATGGAGATAGAACTCGAACCTTGGGGAAAAAATAAAGTGACCATAATGAGCATATGTTTACCAAGCTCTGTGAAATTCCTATGACTCTTATAATAGCCAGGGCCAAGCCCATGCAGGGTCTTAAAGGTGAGCAAACCCACCTTGAAAAGGATCCTCCACTTGAGAGGCAGCCAGTGTAATTCTCACAATACCAGGGTCACATGAATGAACTTAGAAAGTCCTATCAGCAGCCTGGCAGCAGTGTTTTACACCAGCTGCAGCTGGTTGAGGGTCCCTCCAGAGACCCCGGAGTAGAGCTCATTACAGTAATCAAGCCTGGATGTCATGAAGGCATGCACCAAGGTTGGAAGGTCCTCAGGTGGAACTAGGGGTTTGATCCTGGCAATGTTCCTAAGATGGTAAAAACTACTTTGGACAATGGATACCTGCAATTCAAATGTCAGTCCATCATCGAGGAACACGCCCAGATCACACGCCCTAGAGGAGGCCATCAATGGTGCAGATCCTAGGAAAAGACCCATTGCAACACCAGAGGCAATTCTATCACACCTATTGATCGGGTTCCCAACCAATACCTCCATCTGATCGGGGCTCAGTTGCAACCAGCTGGAGGCCATCCAGTCACTGATCTCAGCAAGGCAGCAGTTAAGCACTTCAACAGCTTTGGATGTCTCCGGTGTAAAGGAAAGATACAACTGGGCATCATCGGCAAAGCAATGAAACCCACATTGTACTTCCTAATGAGCTCACCCAGGGCAACATGTATACAGCGAACAACGTCGGTGAAAATACCGAACCCTGGGTACTCTGAAAAAGACAGGAGGCTCGGGGAGGAGGAAATATTTCCCATCACTACCTGTTGCCTCCTGTTCGCGAGATAAGGCTTTAAACCAGCAGATGATGGTGCCAGCACCTATGCAACAACTTGCTCCTGCTCCTTCCACCAGCCCCTGTTGGTAAATTTGACTGGTTACCTGTCCCTGTTGGCTCATCCAACTGGGTATGTATGGTTTTATGTTTTGGGGGATTGATTGGGGCTTGATTAATGTTGCCCATGTCCTTTGGTCTGTTATATTCTCCTTTGCTATTCACTATTGTATTATCGTTTGACGCCTCTGCCTGCTAATGTAGTGTACTGTATTTGATTGTAATATGCTGGTTGCCTGCCTTTAGTAATGTATTGTACTATGTAATATGCTGTTACTACTGCCTATTTGATACTTGTAACACGGCCCAGGTCATGCCTGAAAAAGGTCTCTCGGACCAGTGCACCTAGCTGGTAAACAAAGTCATAAATAAATGAGTAAATAAAAAAGGTATGTCCATATTTGTGTTCTGGCACACACCTGGTAGTCTGTTTATAAATAGACTGAGTAATAAAGGGCCAAAAATGGAGCCTTGGGGCACTTCATCAGAAACAGGCTTGAGCCCAGAATAGAAGCTGTCATTTTTTACTTTTTGCTGCCTTTCAATAAAGTATTCCCTAGACTAGGTTAAAGTATCCCGAGACAGACTTAGGTTGAGTATTTTTTTCCAAAATGTGACTGTGATTTACAAGAGCAAAGGCCTTCTCTAGGTCTATAAAGGTTGCCTCAACCATGTCTTTGCTGTCCAGGGCCTCGTATATGTGCTCAGTGAGCTCAGCTTGTGCCGTCACCGTGCTATGAGATTCTTTAAAGCCATGCTGCAGAGTGCATTGGACAGTATACTCTTCTAGATGTGTGACAAGATGATCACAGACAATTCTCTACAGAGCCTTGAACTGGGGAGACAGGATGGAGATAGGCCTTTAGTTTGAGATGCTATTCTGGTGTCCAGTCATAAATAGAATGGTAACATGGGCAATCTTCCAGTCAGAGGGTTTATCATGGAAAACCAAATACAGGAACCACAAATAAAAATAAATACACTCCTGCCTGATCCAAGCCAACCAATGAGTGAATGAGTGACCTCAGGTCCCTCTCAAAACATTGTCTGTCTCAGGGAAATGCAGCAGATCTGTGCAATAGAGTTTATCCTCAGTAAAGAAATAAAAACTCTCCTGCCTGATTCATCTCATTCAGTGAGTGAGAATCCCGAGGTTCCTCCCTCCACAGTCCCCGCTAGCCTGAATATGCAGCTTTAGTCTGCTTCAGCACTTCCAGGTCCTGGCCCACCAGGTCAAGTCTTTCTCCAAGCACTTGCCACACACACACACCCTTTGCCTCAGCACTTGCCTCCCACCTTCTACCCCTTGGCTCTTTTCTTTCCCTCTGCTATCCATATCCCAGCTCCCATAGCCTATCCGTGACCCTCCCTACCTCACCCTAACAGTTTGCCTCTGCAACTCTCTCTCTTCCACAGGACGATGGCATACCATGCACAATGCCTTAGCACAATTTATGAACTGTTTATCATTGCATCCCATGTACTGTTGAATTTGTTGTACTCTGTATGTATAATTTACTGTAACTATATTGTGTTTTCTTGTGTTAATGTATCTGATGTGGAACCTCTTAATGAGCATCAGCTCACAGGTGTCATCAAAGACTTCAATAAATAAATAAAGGATTTAAAAAAAAATGCTGTCTTTCTTTGAGAAGTGCTATAGAACTGTACTCAGTGGAGTTTCTTCTGGTAATTAAATACAAATAAATATACTCCTAGCTTACCCACCTCACCCAATGATTGAGTGACTGGAGGTCACTGCCAAAACATTATTTCTCTTATGGGCATGCAGTAACCAATGGGGGTTATCCCATCAATCAAATAAATACAGTCCTGTCTTATCCATCTCAAACAGTGAATGTATTGCTTGAGGTACCTCCCCAAAACATTATCTCTCTTTGGAAAGTTCTGCTGAGTTGTGCTCCAAGCAGTTTATCCTGTTATCCTGGAAAGCAAAAAAAAAACACTCCCATCTTATCCATCTCACCTAGTCAATAAGTGACATCAGGTGACAAGGTCATTCCCAAAGCATCGTCTCTCTCAAAGAAGTACAGTATAACTGTGCATACTAAGATATAGCCTGGTAAACAAATCAGTGTACAGAAATACATTTCCATCTGGCCAGATGAGTGACTGAGTGATGTAAAGAACCTAACAAAACATTTTCTCTCTCAGGGAAGGGCAGCAGAGGGGTTTATCCCTATTAACAATCAGTATATGTAAATATATTTCCATTTTATCAATCCTACTTGAACAAGTGAAAAATCTGAAGTCCCTCCCAAGACATAATCTCTCCCAAGGAAGTGCAGCAGAGCTGTGTTCAGTGAAATTTGTCCCAGTAAAAAAAAAAAGAAAGAAACACAGACAAATTCACTCCTGGCTTATCCACCCCACCCAATGATAGTGTAATCCCAAACCAGGAGATCTTGGGGAAGTGTAGCACACTCCAGCCATATCCACCCCACCCACAGAGTGAGAAACCTTAGGATAATTCCAAATCAGGAAACTCACTGGGAAGTGTGGCATACTCCAGCTATCTGTATCCCACCAATACAGTAAGAGTCCTTAGGGTAATCCCAAATCAGGAACTCTCAAGGAAGTGTAGCAGACTCCAGCCATCTCCATCTCACCCATGCAGTGAGAGACATTTGGGTAATCCCAAATCAGGAACTCCCATAGAAGTATAGCACACTCCAGTCATATCCATCTTATCCATACAGTGAGACACAGGGAAATCCCAAAACAGGAACACTCAGGGAAGTGTAACCCTCAGGGTGAGAGGGTAATGTTCAAAATAGGAAGATTAACCCCACCTGCCAACACCCTTTCATCGGGTCAGTGGTGGTAAAGTAGGTTGCCCCTCCCAACTTGTCCACTAGTTTGTTCGTCTCTGGCATTGGGTGGGCATCTGACTTCTTGACTGCATTGAGTCTATGATAGTCCACACAAAAATGAGTAAAGCCATCTGGCTTGGGAACGAGCACTACGGGTGAGGCCTAGGGCTGTAGAATTTCTGGATTGCCTCTAAATCTGGCATTTCCTCCACCTTCTTCCAAATGTCAATAAAGATGGCCTCAGGCACCCGGTATGCTGTCTGTCATATGGGCACTTGCGTCCCCGTGTCTACGATGTGTGTTGCTAAGGCGGTTAGTCCAGGCTTGGCATTGAACAAAGGGGTACATTCTGTTAAAACCTCCTTTATTTCCCAGGTCTGTTCTTGGGTTAGCTGGGGCGACAGTTTGATTGCCTCCACAGAGGACCTCTCACTTGCTTTCCTCAAGCAAGACAAGAAGGGGGACTCCCGTGTCTGTCACCTCCCCAGGACTACACACTGCAAATATCATGTCAGCCCTATTTGCATATAACTTCATTATGCTGACATGGTACATCCTATGGGTAGGTCTCCTGTCAAGCACTTCTACAATGTAGTTTATGTCATTCACTTGTCTGCCTACCCTGTATGGTCTTGCCCACTCGGCCTGCAGTTTATCTTTCCATAACGGGATTAGGACCATGACTTCCTGACCCACAGTGTACGAGTGAGCTCTGGCTCTGCAGTCGTACCACACCTTTTGTTTTTGCTGGGCAGCTGCCAGGTTGCTCTAGGTTGTTCCCATAAGCTCCTTCAGCTTTTCCCTAAACTTAAGGACATAATCCACTGTGGGAGCTCTCTGGGTGGCATGCTTGCCTTCCTATTCCCGCTGGCTCAAGTCTAGGGGCCCATGCACTCTGTATCCATAGAAGAGTTTAAAGGGGGAAAAAAACTGTTGACTCTTAAGGCACCTCCCTGTATGCAAATAACAGGTGGGGAAGGTATTTCTCCCAGTCCCTCCCATGCTGTTCAGCAAATGTTTGGAGCTTCGGTTTAAGGGTACCATTAAACCTTTCCACAAGCCCATTGGCCTGTTGGTGATAAGGTGTCATGCATCTCTGTGTCACCCCACCCCACACACTTCTCCCACAAACACTTTACCAGGTCAGAAATGAAGATACCCCTCAATCAGTGATAACCTCCTGTGGAATTCTGACATGGGAGAAAATCCCTAGCAAGGCATCTGCTGCTTTGTCTGCACTCAGTGAAGATAGGGAAACTACCTCTGGGTATCAGGTAGCGTAATCTATTGCCGTCATGATTTATCTCTTCCCGAAGGAGCTTGGGGTACACAAAGGTCCCACAATATACATTCCTACCCTCTGGAGACCCCATCTCCGCAAGGACATAGACAGGATAGAGGCAGAAAGGAGGCAGAGGGCACTAAAGGGAAAGGAAGCAGCTCCTGGTGGGGGACTCAATTATTAGGGGTATAGAACTGGGGGGGGAGCTGGGAAAAATGAAGTAAGGTGCCTGCCTGGTGCCATGGCTTGGAGGGACAGGAAGCACATCCTCAGGATCACGAGAACAGCTGCAAGGGATTCCGAGCTGGACGTAATTGTCCACCTAGGGACAAATGACTTGGCTCATCATGAGATTAGAGCAGTGCAGGAGGACATTGCAGAGTTGGGGAGGGACCTAAGATGAGTAGCACACAGTATCCTTCTCAGAGGTGCTGCCTGTCAAAAGCATGGGGGAGGCGAGGGCAACTGGCACCATGCAGTTTAATGAATGGTTGAAAAAAATGGTGTGGAGCACAGGGGTTTGGCTTCATTGGGGACTGGGGTTCCACCTGGAGGGACACCAACCTATACTGGCAGGATGGTCTGCATCTGTCCAGGAAGGGAACAAGTCTTTTGAGCAATCGGTTTAAATGCTTCATTGGCAAGCTTTTAAACTAGTCAAAGGGAGAGGCACTGACAAGCAGCAGGAAAATCCCAGCCTCTCCCTACAAAACAGGGTACTAAATGAGAAAAAGACCGAGGTAGAACGGTCAGTGGGGGATGCTGCAACAGAAGGTAAAGCCATCAAAAAATGGAGAGCAATGAGTACTAATGCCCGTAGTCTGGGTAACAAGCTTCCTGAATTAGTGGCCTTGATGGAGGAGGAACATCTGGATATCGTGGCATTCACAGAAACATGGTACACACAAACCATGACTGGGACATAAACATACCAGGATACACTGTCTACAGGAGGGACCGGGAGGGTAAAAGAGGAGGAGGAGTAGTTCTTTACATAAGGGAAGGAATCAAAGCAACAGAACAAAAGGGTAAACAGGGAGGAGAAGAAGCACTGTGGGTAAATTTGGAGACAGGCAATGACACCACAATACGCACAGGGGTTGTATACAGACCCCCTTCTCAGGGGGAGGAAATGGACAGGGAAATGATAGAAAGTATACTTAGAATGGCAGAAAAAGGGGAGATATTGCTGATGGGTGATCTGAATATGCCAGATGTTAACTGGAGTGCAGTTGCAGCTGCCACTTTGAAGAGTGAAGTTATTCTAGATGCCCTACAGGGGGCATGCCTTAGACAACTAGTACTGGAGCCCACTCGAGAGGGAGCAATAGTAGACTTGATTCTCTCAAATGGAGATGGAGAGAGGATTACAGATGTAGAAGTGGGTAGCCATCTGGGAACTAGCGACCATCAAACAGTATGGTTCACAATAAACACAGCAATAGAGTCAAGCCATACAAAGACAAAAGTACAGGACTTTAGGAGGGCTGACTTTGCAAAATGGGTGAGTGCCTAGAGAATGCACTAGCAAATGGGCAGGAAGGAGGGGTGGAAGAACAATGGGAATAATAAAACTGCCATCACAGAGTAACGAGCCTTTGTGTGAAGCAAATAAACAAAACAAGACGATGTAAGAAACCACTATGGTTCTCAAAGGAAGTGGCAGTGAAGGTTCAGAAAAAAAAAGCATTCAGGAAGTACAAGGATACATGAAGGAGCAGGACAGAGAACTGTATCAATTAAAGCAAAAGGAAGCTGGGAAGGCAGTCAGAACAGCAAAGGCCCAAACCGAGGAAAAGATAGCCAACTCAGTTAAGAAGGGATAAAACCTTTTATAGGTACATCAGGGAGCAAGGAAGACCAAGGGAGGATAGTGAGGCTTAGTAAAGGGGAGGGTGGGCAGAGGAGACTGTGAAAGGTAGAGATACTAAAATATTTTTGCTCAGTATTTACAAAGGAAGAGGTACATAAAACAAACAGTAGTAACACGCTGGATACAGAAGTTGATACCGCCCATTTACAGAAGAAAGGGTTCTGAAAGAACTCTTAAAACTGAAGGTGGACAAAGCAATGGGGCCTGATGGGATTCATCCCAGGATTCTAAAAGAACTAAGGGTAGAACTAGTGACACCACTGACTACCCTTTTTAACAAATCATGGGAGGATGGGGTGGTACCCGAGGACTGGAGGAGGGCAGATGTGATTCCCCTTCACAAAAGTGGGAGCAAGGCAGAAGCAGGAAACTATATACCTGTTAGTTTAACCTCAGTGATAGGGAAAATGATGGAATCACTTCTAAAGGAAAGAATTGTCGAGTATCTAGAGGCCAGAGGGGCACAGGACCCTAGGCAGCATGGATTCACAGCAGGAAGGTCATGCCAGACCGAATCTGATAGATTTCTTTGACTGGGTGACCAAAGTAGTAGATCAGGGAGGGGCTGTGGACATGGCCTACCTAGACTTTAAGCAAGCATATACAGCCCACACAAAGATTAATATACAAGTTAGCCAGCCTGGGAGTGGGTCCCAAGATGACAGCCTGGGTAAAGAATTGGCTGGAGAATAGGACACAGAAGTAATAGTAAATGGAATCCACTCAGAAGAAAAGAGGTTACTAGTGGGGTACGCTGGGGTTCAGTATTGGACCGGTCCTCTTCAATGTCTTTATAAGCGACATTGCAGAAGGACTGGAAGGAAAAGTATGTCTCTTTGCAGATGACACTAAGATCTGCAACAGAGTTGATGCACAGGTGGGGTGGAAAGGATTAGAAGGGACTTGGAGAGTTAGAGGAATGGTCAAATGTATGGCAGCTTAGATTCAATGCTAAAGTGCAAGGTAATGCACCTGGAAACAAAAACCGGGGAAGAGTACACAATGGGGGGTGAGATACTAACAACAACAAAAATGGAAAGGGACCTGGGGGTAGTCATATCAGATGACCTAAAGGTGGGCGAGTAATGTGAGAGGGCAGCAAGGAGGGCTGGGGGGATACTGGGATGCATCGGGAGAGGCATCACCAGTAGAAAACAGGAAGTTATTATCCCTCTGTACAGACAGCTGGTGAGACCCTATCTGGAGTGCTGTGTGCAGTTCTGGAGACCCAATCTCCATAAAAGACATAGACAGGATGGAAGCTGTCCAGAGGAGGGCAACTAAAATGGTGCAGGGTCTGCACTGGAAGACATATGAAGAGAGACTTAAGGAGCTTAATATGTATAGCCTTGAGGAAAGGAGAGAGGGAACATGATAGAAACTTTCAAGTACCTCAAGGAATCAACAAAGTCCAAGAGGGTAGCATCTTTCAAAAAGAGGTGTGCAAGAACAAGAGGGCACAATTTGAAGATGGGGGGCAGCTCAGAGGTAATTTAAGGAAGTATTTTTTCACAGAGAGGGTTGTGGATGCATGGGCGGCCTTCCAGAGGAGGAGTTGTGGAGTCAAAATCAGTGGTGAAATTCAAGCATGCATGGGATAGTCATAAAGGCAGTTCTGGGGGTGGGGGTAGGAAGAAGTAGGCTGCTGGTTAACTAGGATCTGCAGCTTATCCAGTAGGTAGGAAATGGGCAGACTGGGTGGTCCAAGCGGTCCTTATCTGCCGTCAAATTCTATGTTTCTATGTTTAGTCAGAGGAGGAGCAACTAAAATGGTGCAGGGTCTGCAAGAGAAGCCATATGAGGAGAGACTAAAGGAGCTTAATATGTATACTCTTGAGGAAAGAAGGGAGAGGGGGGACATGATAGAAACTTTTAAGTACCTCAGTGGAATCAACAAAGTCCAAGAGGGTAGCATCTTTCAGAAAAAGAGACTTGCAAGAACAAGTGCACACAATTTGAAGATAGAAGGGGGGGCGGTTCAGGGGCAATGTGAGGAAGTATTATTTCACAGAGAGGGTAGTGGATGCATGGAACAGCCTTCCTGAGGAGGTTGTGGGGTCTAAAACTGTGGGAGAATTCAAGAATACATGGGACAGACATAAGGCAATTCTTGTGGGGGATAGGAAGAAATAGGTTGTTGGTTAACTAGGATCTGCTGCCTATCCTGTAGGTAGGGAAATGCGTAGACTAGATGGGCCAAGTGGTCCTTATCTGCCGTCAAAGTCTATGTTTCTATGTTTCTATGGGATGGCTCTTCCTCTAGGGGCAACAGAATTAGGGTAGCTTTGTTTTTACTGCATGTTTTTCCTATTTCTAGGCACAGGTGACAAGACCAGCAATATTCCTTCACATGCTGGGTGAAATTAAGCCAATAGAAATTCTGGGCCAATCACTGCATAGTGCATGTGATTCCCAGATGTCCAGACATGGGGATATCACAAGCAATCTTCAGCAACTGCTCATGATACCCCTTGGGAATGACAAGCTGCCTGCCTATCACCCCTCCCTCTGTTCTTACAAACATATGACATTTGCCAGCAGATAAAGGCCTAGAGGTCTATCAAGTCTGCTCGAATGTGCAGCTAGCACCCCTTATTTGCAGCTGCCCTCCCTCCCACCCTTCCCTCCACTGACTCTTTCCCTTGTCCTATCTCATCCCCTTTTGAAGCAGTCCACTGTTCTACTGGATACCACTTCTGCCGGTAACGCATTCCACCCAGCTACCACCATCTCTGTAAAAAAGTGTCTCCTCATCTCCCTCCTGAACCTTCCTCCCTCCAGTCGTCTATCATGGCCCTGGGTGTCCCTCCCATCCCTTACTTTGAACAGCCCCTCTGTACCTGTCTTGTTTATTCCTTTCATATACTTAAAGGTTTCAATCACGTCCCCCCGTCCATCTTCTCCTCTAGCGAGTACATGTTCAGCTCCCAGAACCTCCTCTCGAATGGCAAGTCCCACAGCCCCTTGATCATCCTTGTCACCTTGCACTGCACCCCTTCCAGTAACTTAATGTCCCTCTTCAGATACGGGCACCAGTACTGCATGCAGTACTCCAGATGTGGTCTAACTAATGACCTATACAGTGACAGAATCACCTACCCCCCTCCTAGAGGAGATATCCCTTGCAATGCTACCCAGCATTGTGTTGGCTTTTGCAGCTGCCTTCCTATATTGTGCAGCTGTTGTTCATTGATTTTGTAATGAGCACCCCCAGATCCTTCTCCTCCTCTGTCTTGGCTAGCTGCACTCCCCCAGTTGGTAACTCCTCCTTGGGTTCTTCACACCAAAATGCAGCTCCTTGCACTTTTTGGCATTAAACCCCGGTTGCCAGGTGTCTGACCTGATTTCCAGCGTTTCCAGATCATCCTGCAACCCCTGCCACCCCCCAGGTCATCCACCAATGCTCCCATCTTGGTGTCGTCAGCAAACAGACTGATCTTGCTCTTGATGTCCAATGATACATCTGCAATGAATATCTCAAACAACATTTGTCCAAACACCGAGTCCTGTAGAACACCGGTCATCACTGCCTATGGGTGTGAGAGCTCCCCACCCACCACCACCCTCTGTTGCCTTCCCTGAAGCCAGTTTTCTACCCATCTCACCAGCTTTTCACCCGCTCCTGTGCCTACTAACTTCCTTCCCAGCCTTCCATGTGGCACAGAGTCGAATGCCTTACTGAAGTCCAGATACAGGACATCCATTACATGGCCCCTGTCCAACTGCCTAATTACCCAGCCATAGAACTCCACCAGGTTGATTTAGCAGGATCTGCCACATATGAAGTCATGCTGTCTGCTGTCCTGTAGTCCTTTGGCCTCCAGGAGGGTCACCAGCCTCTCCTTCAGGATAGTCTCCATCAGCTTACCCACAATGGATGTGAGACTCACTGGTCTGTAGTTACCCAGTTCCTTCCTTGGGGCCACTCTTGTGGAAGGTCACCACATGAGCCATCCCCCAATCCTGAGGTACACACCCTGAGTGTAGTGAGGCATTAAATAGGTCTGTCAAAGGTCCCGCAAGGACCTCTGCGAGCTCCATCAGTACCCTGGGGTGGATGCAGTGGCGTAACCATGCATACTTATTGTACACCTGTGCGTACAGAAAAAATCCAGCAAAAATTTTTTTTTTTTTTCATGTTGGTCCCGATTCCCGAACCCTGGTGAGTGCAGCCAGGCTGGTGCTGTGGTGCCGCAAGCCAGATCCCCGACCCAACTCTTCATTCCTCTACTGGGCTGTCCTAGGCTGTGTGCTGCTACAGAAATCCTGACCTGGGGTGGCCATTTTCTATAGTGTTGTGGAGTTGGGTCAAATTTCTGCAGCTGTAACACGCTGACGTCCTGACACTGCTCTGATTCTGAGCCTGTGGAGCCAATCGGGTGTGCTGCCAGTGCCTGCAAGGCAAGGGTCGGGGCCCAGGGGAGTTCTAGTAGTCTGCTCAACTCTGCAGCCGCAGTATTTTTTTTGGACTGGTGCGTCACCGTGCATGGACCTCGACCACTTACACCACCAGCAATGGAAAGTCGGCAACACAACAAGTTAATCCACTGGTCCCTCCAGTCCTGCCGACTGAACCCTACCCTCACACCAGCATCAGGCAGCTTTCATTACCCCCTCCATTTTGCCCTTGTGTGCTGCTGCTGCCAGCCACTAACAAAACTGTGCCTGCCTGCCCAAGAACAAAGAGGTTGTCCAAAGAAGCTGCCTGCCTGCATAATTAGAATCTGAGAGACAGACATGGTCCTGAGTCTGCTTGTGTTAGCTAGTCCCTAGTTTGCTGTAAGTGGGTATATTCTGTCTCTTAGTATACTGTGGGTACTGGGGCAGGGAGAGGAGTCTCAAAGGAGAGAACACAGACAGCATTCTGGCCCTGCCACTGTAACTATTTGGGAGGTGGTGAGTGACTTGTGGTGGTGGTAGTGGATACCTGTGCTGGAAAGGGGCAGGTTAGATGGCCCTGCTTCTTTTGGTGTCAGGGGCTATGTGATGTCTTTGCTTTGCCTAGTGGCTCAGCCCGGGGGGGGGTGGCCTTGCTGTGTCTCGCTTTGGGTTGGGGGGGTATGGTCTTGCTTCTTCTGGCTGGGGGGATGGCCCTGCTTTTTGTGGCTCTGGGTCCTGGGTGGTTATGGATCCTACTACAAGAAGGCATGTCTGTGGCTGCTTTTCTCCTGCTGTTGGTGTTGTAGCTAAGCAGTTTCCATTGGCAGGTAACTTGTTTTGCCCAGTTTGTTCAGTATTTTGGAAGAGAGTCATGTGCTGAACTGAAGAGTGGTGTGTGGAGCAGTGGGCTAGCAAAGGTGTGTGTGTGTGGGGGGGGTTTGCTTGAACTGGCAGCTTAACGTGGACGCTGATGGCAGAAAAGGACCACTTGGCCCACCAGTTGCGAGGGGGGGAGGGTGGGTACACACATGATGTGTTTGAAGGTGTTGACACTGTGGCAGTTAATTGCTTCTTTGGGACTAGGACAGAGGATATTCCACGTTGTATGTACTGTGAATGATTTTTATATAATGGCTGGGGATCTGGGGGCCACTAGGGCACAGTGGCCCCCAGACCACCAGCCTTTATATAAAAATGTTTCATAGTATATTACAATAGTGACAATGGTGTGGGTTTTCAATAGCATTGATCAGGCAGTTGCTCATCCCAGTTGTATTGCAGCTGCAGATTTTAAGGCCAGCCAGAGTCTCCCACACCCCTGACTCCAGGAGATAAAAACATGTTTTCCCCCCTGGAGTTAAGGATAGGTAAGATGTGACAAAAGTGTGTTTTATTTTCAATAAAAGCCCCAAAACTCACCACAGAGCATCTAAACCCCCAAAACATCGGGAGGCTTAGCAGCCCCCAACCCCCAGCTTTTTTTAGACATTTTTCATGGCTGCCTCATCATGCCCAGACCTTGCGCCGCCTCCCCACTTTTAGAATGGCCTCAGTGCTCCTGGAACAGGCTTCAGGCAACTTGCTGGACTTGGGGGGGCTCCATGGAGGGGTCTAAAGTGCAACTTACTGGGCATGGGGAGGGGGGGTAACAGGATAGAAAATCATGCTTCAGATGACTTCCAAAATGCAGCAGAATGCACCAAAAAATAAAAATGTTCTGGGGGACTAGGCGGCCCCAAGACCACCAGCCTATAGTTTGCATTTTTGGTGCGTACACTTTTTTAAGGCTGGTTACTCTTCTGGGTGGATGCCCTCTGGGCCTGGCACCTTGTCTACCCTCAGTGCCCTCAAACCCTCCAGAACTCTTCCCTCTGTGATTTTCCTGTCTGTCACCCCCTTCCCCCTGTTTATGCCATTCCTCCCCTCCTTGGGTATCATCCTCCTCTTCTGCTTAGTAAATGCTGAGCAGAAGTAATCATTTAGTGCTTCTGCCTATCGCTCTCTGCTTCCACCCAGCCTTCCTCCTTCCTAATCCTTACTATGTGGTCCTTACAGTTCCTTTTCTCCATGATGTACCTAAAGAAGTCCTTCTCACCCTTCTTAATGCCTTGTGCCAATCTGAGCTACGTAGATGCCTTGGCTCTCCTTACTGCCCATGTCACCTCCTTAGATTCCTTCGGGTACTTCTCCCTTTCCTCCCCTCTTCCTGATTTCTTGTACCTCCTACAGGTAGCTCTTTTCCTTCTTACTTTTTCCACGACCTCCTTTCTCACCCAGCTCGGTTTCTTAGCCTTAGCCTTCTTGCTCTGGGCCTTGCTGCAGGTTCTGGCTGCCTCCGCTATCCCCAGCTTTATTTATTTATTTTTTTTTCATTTGTTTAACCAGGTGAGACACAATAAGCTGAAAGCTTGTTTACATGTGCAATCTTGGAGCACAGGGAAGTTAAGTGACTTGTTCAGGGTCACACAGTATGCAAGTGGGGGCTGTGGGATTCAAACCCAGGTCTCCAGATTTACAGCTCAGAACCTTAAACTACTGCACTATACTGCCTCCTAGTATGAGCTCCCACCTCTGGTTAGTGTCCATCATAGGTTGAATTTTGGCTAGGTGCCCTTTTACCACTCCCCCATCTTCCCAAAATCAGTCCTCCTGAAGTCCCTTGTGCCAGATTCCACTCTTTCCTTGCCCATATTCAAAGTGAGCTACACTAAGTGGTGGTCACTCTCTGACAATGGTTCTTCCACCCTAAGTACCCTCACAAACTCCCCATTTGCCAACACAATGTCAAGGGTATTCCCTAACCTAGTTGGTTCCCTGACCATTTGCATCAGGAAGCTGTCCTGGAAGGCATCCAGCAGTACCTACTCCCTTCTATTGCCGGTTGTTGGGGTACTCCAGTCCACTTCTGGCATGTTGAAGTCCCCCACAATCACCACACTACTGCTCATGCAGGTCCTTCTGATCTGTACTGCTAGTTCCCTGTCTAACTCATCTGTTTGAGAGGGTGGCCTGTACACCACTCCCATTGTGAGAGTCCTATTCTTGTAATCCTTGAATTGCAACCAAAGTGACTCCATACTACTCTCCTCCCCTTCCCTTCCTCCCCTACACACTTCAGTCCTTCCCCCACATATGGTGCCACCCCACCTCCTTTCCCAATCTCCCTGTCCCTGCAAAGTAACCTGTACCCTGATACAGACAGGTCCCAGTCTTTTTATTGGGTGGCCCATGTTTCTGTGATGGCTGCAATATCCACCTCTCCCTCTGCCATGAGCGCCTGTAGGTCTGCAGTTTTCCTTCCAAGGCTCCTAGCATTAAGGATGACCACTTTCCACCCCCCATCCTGCCCTCCTTTACTAGCATCACCAATAGTACTTTCCCTTTATCGTTTGTCACTGTTATGGGGGTATGCTCCTGTGGCTTCCCAACTTGTGGTCTCTGCATGTCTCTAGTCCACTTGTCACCCCCCACTCCTAGTTTAAATTCCCAACTTCCTCTATGTACTCTGCTATCCTCTGTTTCAATGATTTCTTTCCCTCCTTGCTTAAGTGTTGTCTGTCTTTGGCATAGAGACTACTGTCCTCCCAGGTCCCCCACCCAGCCCATACACTTTAGCATGACACTGTGTTCTTAGCCATCCGTTAAATTCCTCTATTCTCGGCTTTCTTGCTGTGCTTGCCTTGGGCACTGGGAGTATCTCTAAAAATGTTACTGATCTTTCTGCCCTCTCACATAAATGTCCAAGTTCCTCAATCCTCCTCTGGACTATATCTTCCGTCTTGCCAGCCAGATCATTCATCCACAGATGTATAATCAAATTAGGTTTGTCCCTACCCCTTCTAGCATATTTAAGAACAGATTGTTCCACCCTTTCTGCTGTCATTCCTGGCATGGCCTCCAACCAAATGTGACTATGCCTCTCCCCTTTGCTACCCCACCTGACTCCTCTTAGTATTGAGTCCCCCAGCACTAAGTTTCCACCCATCTTACATCCTGCTTACACAACAGTACATTATCTCAATACACTCTATGTCTCACGTCACATCCCTGTGTTCCATCAGATTCTGCACAAGCCCTCAGCCTCTCTAAATGAGGATCAGTCCTCTGAGCAGCTGCATAATCTGCACATTTTCCCAAGGCATGGCACATGTCTTCTTCAGTCTCTAAACTAGGGTCCGTAGCTCAAGCATTAGGGCATTCAGGGTCAAAACCATCCCTAACCGTCTGACCATTGGTTACACATCCCTCCTTAGAGTCACCTTGTGTAGCTGTTTTGTGAACTGCTACCTGGGGAAGTTCTACTTCTCTTTCACTACTCTTCATTTCAGGAGACACAAGCTGGGGAACCAGCCTCCTAGTGTTTTCCATAGGGGTTTCTACAGGGTTCAAGGAACTGCAATCAGCATTTGGCATCTAGCTGCAGGTAACCACAAACACCACCCCCTTTTGTAGATTATTCCCTACAATCACATCCACGGCCACCTTCTGCACCCTCTCTCCTGTCACTCCTCATTCCAGGAGAACACTTGCTAGGGGCAGAGCTTTTTCCTCCCCAGTAAATCCCCTTACAGTTATGAACGGATTAGGTATAAACTGTCCAGGCTCATCCAAATCCCTTTTTACCAGAGTAAGAGATGCCCCTGTGTCCCTTAAACTATGAGTCTTCATCCCATTCACAGTAACTGGGTGCATGTGCTTCTTCATGTTTACTGGCATTTCAGGGATGCAAAAAAAAAATCCCTCTTTCCCAGCACCACTTTGCCCACTCTGTGCCTCTTTAGGACACTGTCTAGCGAGATGCCCAGGTTGTTTGCAAAACAAACAATCATCATTTCTTTTTACAGACAAATCCTTTCTTTGTACCTTGGGGCTATCTGCTTTCTGGGTAGCCAGTGAGGGATTTAGATGCCCTGAAGGTGCATGCTTTCCTTTCTGTGCTTTCACACCCACCCCATTCCCTTTCAGAGCAGGCCTGTTCCTAGCATAGTGGTCCTAGAGCTTGGCAGCCTCCTGCACTGTTTTTGGATCTCAGTCCTCCAGCCAGGTTTTCAGATCTGGTGGGCAAGCCCAAAAGAATTTCTCCAAAAGTACCACATTCTCTATTTTCTCTATAGAGTCTGCTTTTACCCCCTCCCACTAAAGTATCACAAACTCATGTTGCTTTGTGGCTAGTTCCTCAAAGCTCATGTCAGGGCTTCCGAGATTACAGAACAACTCTGTACGGTTCAGGTGTCAATTTGTACTTTTTAAGCAACATAGCTTTAAGTTTGTCATAATAACTACTATCCTGATTGTCTATTTGGCTTAATGCCTCATGCCCTTTGCTGGTACATTGAGGGAATAGCTGAAGGCTCCAGGACTCCCTGGGAATTTTTGCCTGAATACAAATCTTTTAAAGTGAATTTAAAAATGCACCCATATCCTCTCCCTCTTTAAATTCAGCAATTAATTCAGAATTGAATTTATACCCCAGCCCTGGAGGTTCAGTTTCACCCCTCACACTTAGCTGCTCTGGCACTGGAAACTGGAATTTCAATCTCTCCAATTCAGATTCTTGCTGGTGCTGTCATTCTCATTCCTCAGCCTCTCGCTGCAGCTGCTTTTCCTGCAACTCAATCTGAAACTTCCTCTGCTCGAATTCCAGCTCCATTCTCCTAAACTCTGTCTGCAGCCTGAACCCTTCTGGTTCCAGCCCTGTGACAACCTTCCCCTGATGCTGTGGCTCTCGGTTCTCACTGGTCTTGCTGACCTCCTCCCTGGGACTGGACACTGCGATAGACTCTGGCACCACCACGTCCAAGGTCTAGTCCCCGTCAGTCACAGACTGTGACCCGAGGCCCTGGGCAGTTGGTTGTGCATCAGCTGAACAAGATCCTCCATGAAGTGCTGCTTGTTGCACCCCTTGCTCCAGACTCCTCTTTCCTGGCACAACTATATTGGGTATTCCACAGTGTAGTCGTTGTGGGTGGAAGCCATTTTCCTCCCTAATTTACTGCTACACTAACTTTCACCCAAAAAAAAATAAAACAGGAAGGGAACTTTAGACTAACCAAAATGACATATTTCTTTAAAAAAAACACTGTCTTGTTGGTATAACTCCCCTACAAATGGGGGGTTCCTAAAATGTCTTCCTCGGCTTGCCTATTGCCCACTGCAAGGCAATTGTTCTGTGTTTAAACAATAAGAAAAGTGCTTGCATGTGAGTACCCTGTTAGCCTC
This sequence comes from Neoceratodus forsteri, assembly GCA_016271365.2. Classification (NCBI taxonomy): domain Eukaryota; kingdom Metazoa; phylum Chordata; order Ceratodontiformes; family Ceratodontidae; genus Neoceratodus; species Neoceratodus forsteri. The sequence goes on from CM057455.1 coordinate 127,273,106, forward strand.
TGTGCCTGTCTTTTTAAGGGGTGTCATTTTTGTAGGTTATAATTAATCTGGGTGGGGGCTGAATGGTTTCAGGTTAGAGTCCCACCCAGTCTGCAACACAGCTGCTTCATTCTGCCATCGTTAATTACACAGAGGGAACTTTAGTAGGACTCTGTGATTGTTTGCTGATTATTTGCTTTAATAATAATGATATCGTAATTGTCTAACATGCCTTCCTTTGCAGCAAGGACTTTCTGTTAAGCACCACCATTTTGGTTCTGAACTGCCAGTTTGGACCAACCAGTACTTTTGGGGACACTAAAATGGAGACTGTCTGCAGGGGTCTTGTGGCAATGAATTTCAGTAGGAATTGTATTTTTACTGTTTGGCACCTAAAGGGTCATGGAGGGGGAGCCCTTGCTGAGACAGACAGATGGATCAACCAACCGAACCTTTTGGATCCCTGAGAAATCCCAGAGCTGCCTGCAGCAGTGGGTCAGTATGGAGTTGGAGCTGAGAGACTGAACAGCTCAAGACATTCGAGCAGCTGCTCCTGCTTAGTAGCGCAGTTGAATCGGTGGGAACGCTGTGTCTGGCCTGCTGCTACCATATTCTTGAGTGAAGAAATCTGCAATATTACAGTGGACTTGCTGTGATTGTGACCAGAATCCCAAATTGTGACAGGGTGAATTTCACCTGTTGAGGACTGAAGAGTTGCTTCTGAGCAATCGGCCTGTCAGGACTTGAAATAACCGCAGAACATACGGTTTGCACAGAAACACTATTTAATTGCAACCGGTCTGTCATCAAAGTTGTGGTATTTGCCTATCTTTACTATAATTGTGTTGAATGTGTAGTGTTGGTCGTGATTTAGTTCCCCACATTGTTGAATGTGTCACGCTAGCTGGAAGCTGCATCTAGCAACTTACTGGACTGTATCCGAATCTTTCACCTGGTCTGGACCTCACCATCTTGGCCCAGATTGCCGCTCACACCACAGAGATTCATCTGATGAAAGACCTGCTCGGGGGTTCAGCTCCCTGCTCAACACCATCAAACAGGATCGACCACCACAGTGCATTGTGTGGGCCATGCTTCCCCTGGCAAACCAGCATACCATCCTGAAGTCTTCATCTCATCAATCCTGCATCCTGGTCTGCATAGTGTTAGTAAACATCAAGGTATCTCCTTCAGACAAAGCTCAAATCAAAGCATGTCACCTGATTTAATTGTTTTGGTTGATCATTACGAACTGAGCCTTCAGGCTCTAGAATACAAATTGTGGGATAAAGTGCATGTTGTGTTTTTTCCTTCCTAAGGGCCCCAACAACAGCTGCAATGATGGCGTACCCCAGGCAACACTTCAGGCTAGCCTGCATAACAACTGGGTACTCAGAGTGTGTGTGACTGTGCTAGAAGAAATCTTAGGCATGGATGTTTACCCTGACTAAATCAGATCTAAAATCAAACACCAGATTACTGCCCCTCCCTTATCCATGTCCACCGAATAAACCAAATCTAAATCTTTCTGCATTCAAACTGGCTATTGTGTACCTTTGTGGTGGTGATACTGTGTTGCTATTGCCTTTCTCCATTGCAGGTCTTATTTTACAGGGAGTCTCCAGGGCCAGTGCAGCTGATCCAGCCCTGGTGGTAATTGTGCCAGGTGTGGGTCTAACATTGCATTCTGGTGTAAACTGTGACTGTCTAATTGCTGACCCAAATAGGCCACTACAGGGGTTAGAGTGGGGTATTAGTGTCTGGGAGGGCTTTCCCAGAGCAGCTATGCTACCCTTAAACCAAACCTCTGGGTGAAAGCACCCATTCACAGAACTCAGGCCCCTCAACCTGCACCTAGTCATGCAAGTAGGGGTAGTATCCCTTGGGATAGAGCCACCTAGGGGTTACATTTGTGTGTAAAGTGTTACAGTTTATCAATCTGAAATACTGGACTGTTAATGCCCTTGCCACAAGAAACTTGCAACAGTATGCAATCAAACCTTTTGAATCCCACCGCTGCCATCATATCTGTCAGAAACCCACTCCTGAGTCAGATCCACAGGATTCACAGTGCCCACCTCTCTTGAGTGATTCGTGATAGGGGACAAACAGGCATACCCTCCTGTTTGCTCTGGGTCAGAGCACACTACCTGTCTCTAGCCTTGGGGTCAAATATGAACCCTTTCTTGGCTAGTATGCCCAGGTAAAGGATCCAGGGGATCACACCCTCTTCGGAGAAAGCAGTGCGGCAACTTGACTTGGGCATACACCAGCCTGGTTCACAACCCCCTGCTGACTCAACAGAGAAATGCAGCTGTACTGTTCATTAGGTGGTGTGAAATGTAGCTATGTTGAAAACTTGGAGTGAAAATATAAATCCACAAAGTTACACACTTGCAAAGGAAAATTTCAATGACCACGCATAACTCGGGCATTTTGGGGTATTTTTGCACTATATTTTACACATGGACTTTTTGGGACCTCACCTCTTGGACAATGTCATTTCCATTTCCTTACTCAGTCCCAAAATGTGATTTCTTTCAGCCAGAATGAAATCATCTTTCAGGACAGAGTAACAAAATGACAGTGAGAGTGTTCATTAAGTGGGGTCCTAAAAAGTCCATGTTGAAAACCTGGTTCATGCCAGCGGGTGTAGACAGAATGAGGAGGGACCTCCATAAGCTTTCAGAAGCTTGACGAATAAAAAGGGTTTGGCAGTTGACATTTTTTTTTTGGTTATTCTGTTTTTCCACCTCCTGTGCTTGATGGCCCCCACTCCTTCGGGTTCTGCAAGTCCCCCCTGACCCCACTGTCCTTACCAAGCCCTTGTCTTGTTCCTTGTATTTGTAGCCGATCCCTGGGATATTCCGACATATCCCTTCACCAGGTGGGTTCCCCTCCTCTGAGGGGGAAGGCACCGAGGAGAGAGGGGAGAGGGATGGCCCCAGCACACTCTTTCTAGAGCCTGGGGATGCTGCTGAGGAGAATGAGGCCCCGGGAAGGGACTGGAGGCACACTGGGAACAGAGAGCCATCATCTGGTGGCCAGCAAGTGATTTTTCCTAGTTTTTCTTCAAGGTGTGTAACATCCAGACATCAAAGCAAGAGCCGACGTCTGCTAGGCACCACCCAGGTATGACCCCGACATGTTGCCCTGCCCCTGGCCTCCACCAGTGGTCACCCAACACCGTGTCACAGCCCTCCCTCCCTCCCTGGAGACAACGAGCAGTCATGGGATGCTTAAGTTGTCTCCCCCCGGCCCCGACCAGCCCTCCAGCAACCCAAGCTCATTCCCAAATCCGGGTCACTGGCATCACAAGTGGAAATCTAACCACTGCGCTGGCAGGTCGGCCCCAGTAGTTGAAATTTAATGCATATGGGGTACAAAAACCCTAGAACAACATATCAGTTGGGGGAGCAAGGATTTAGCATGTCCCAAGCAGGAAAGGAACCTTGGAGTTATCATCTCTGAAGACTTGAAGGTAGGGAAACAGTACACCAAGGCAGTAGGTAAAGCAAAAAGGATGCTGGAATGCATAGGAAGGGGCATCACCAGCAGGAAAAGGGAGGTGATAATTTCAATATGCAAGACACTAGTGAGGCCCCACCTGGAGTACAATGTGCAGTTCTGGAGACCTTACCTATGTAAGGACAAACGGTAGTGAAGGTTCAGAGGAGGGCAACAAAGATGGTACAGGGATTGCATCAGAAGTCCTATAAGGACAGGTTGAAGGATTTGAATATGTTCTCTTTGGAGGAGAGGAAGAAGAGAGGGGGTATGATAGAGACATACAAGTATCTTACAGGGAGGAACAGGCTGCAGGAATACACTACTTTCCAGTGAAAATGATGTTCCAGAACTAGAGGGCATGGGATGAAGTTGAAGGGAGAGCAATTCAAATGAAACATGGAGAAAAATGTTTTCACAAAAGGGTGGTGGACATGCGGAACACCCTGTCAGAGGAAGTGGTGGGGGCTGAAACAATCACAGGATTTTAGAATGCATGGGATAGACATAAGGAAATTCTGGATGTCAAGAGTAAGGAGCAATAGACTTCTAGAACAACATAAAGTGAACTTACAAGCTCAACTGGGCAGACAGGGTGGGCCATAGACCCTTATCTGGTAACAGTGTTTATGTATCTATGCAAAATACCTACAAATGGCTGAAATATTAACATACACAATGTGCAAAGTGCCATTGACTGCCTTTATATGGCACTTACCTTTATTCTTCAGTTTGCTGTTCAGCTTTGAAGAATGTACATGTGTCCCAGTCCACAGAAGATGACAACCGCTGACCTCAATTGGTAAGGATAGGGACAGTGAGAGAGTCGAGATGCAAGAAGGGGATGGGGAAACAATGTGAGACCTTTTTTTACAGGAGTTTAAAAAAGATGTGGACTGTTTTCTTTTTTCACAGGGACAGTAGAACCATTTCTCAGGGCACTGGGGGTTGGTTCCCCAGTGTCCCACACTGTTCTGAGGGTACAACATAACTGGGTACACAATATACACTGGGACTGGGCTCCCTAGAGTCACACACTGCTGGTGGAGGGTGAACGTAGTGCAGACATTGGGATTGGGAACCCAGCTGTTGGCAAAACCATTACATACATATTTCAAGACATTGGGAGTGGGTTCCCCAGTGTCCCACAGTGGGAGGAGGAGCGATTTATCTGGGACACTGGGAGTGGGCTCTGCAGTGTCCAACTATGCTGGTAGTGGTGGTGGGGGGATAAGATATTGAAACAGTAAAAAGCACAAAACACAGTAGCTCAATGGCACAAAACCCCTAGCCTTCAAGCATGAGGTGCACTTACCAGGGTGTTAAGCTCATTTGAAAAGCACTGAGCTGGAAGACCAGCAAAAAGGTCAACTCTTGATTCAGTCTTGATTCAGTCCTATAGTAAGTTTAAATCTCAGTTCACAGTGTTGCAGAAAACAAAGCCTGGCAGATCACCCCAGAGTGGAGATTATGTTTAAAAAAAAACTAGGATGTTTATGCAGTCTGGGGTGGGGCCCTTGGAGATGTAGAATAGCCAGTGTTGGTTGACTGTTGGTTCATGTTCCCCACACTGTGTTGGTTCTGTCTGCCAAAAGAAATTTAGTATTGCAAACTGGCATCCTTGTTAAGTGCAGAATCCTTTTCCATAGGGCTCATACAAAGCAGAACCCTAGTTCAAAGCAGAATCCTAGTTCAAAGCAAAATCCAAGGTTGAAGCACAATCCTGACTTGAATCAGAATCCTAGTATGAAGCAGAATCCTAGTTCAAAACAGAATCCTAGTTCAAAGCAGAATACTGTGTTGGGTGCAACATCTATTTTTCTCCATAGGAAATAATGGGAAATTCAAGATGTCATAACTTTGGAACAAATTTATATTTGCTCACCAAATCTTCAAAAGGCATATCTATGAGACTAAGGTTTTCTACCCTGAAAATGTCAGTCCAGAAGCTAAAGCAGTTTCCGAGATACAGGTGGGCAAAAAAAAGTCAACCACCCAACCTTTATTTTTAACACTCTGTATCTCAAAAATTGCTAAAGCTATTAAGATAAAATATATCACTTTCAAACACCTCCTCAGGGTAATTATGTGTTCCACATTTTGTAGAAATTACTTTAACCATTATAAAGTTAAGATCCCAAAATTTCCCTTTTACATTAATAAAAGAGCAAAACCTTCAAGAATGTTTTTTTTTCCCCCAACACTATGTATCTCAGAAACCAAATAAGGTATTCAAGCCAAATTTCTCAAATCAAGAGATGTGTGCCCTAGGCTGACACTTGTCAAATTTTCTGCATATCTGTAAGAGTGTTGCAAAGTTATTCACATGCAAAGTATGCAAAACTGCATGACAGCATGTGAAAATCCCTTTCACTTTTGCATCTTTCTTCCATTGGAAGTAATGGCTAATTCAAGATTTAATAACTTTGGAATGAATTACTATTATTTTACCAAACCATTAAAGGCACATCTGTGAGGCCAAGGCTTTCTTTTTTTATAATAAAAAATGTTCATTAGGCGTGAGGTTCAGGTACAAGTCCATTTGATAATACAAAGTCAGATTATCCAGTTTACATTGACATATGATAAATGTCACATAGCATAGGATATATTTATCATCAGAGGGTTCCAGAAAACAGTTCACAGTCTTTTAGCACCCAAGTTAATTAAAACTGAAGGTATAAAATCAGAGTATGTACTTAACTGGTGCAAAACCCATTTTCTCCACCTGAGGTCATTTTTTTCTACTTCATCTCTCATTCTACAGTAGCTGTCATCCTCTCAGAACCATACATTTTTCTCATCAGAGCTATCCATGCCCCTTTGGTTGGTAATTTATCTGTTCCCCAGAGTCTGGTTATTACCTTTTTTGCTGCCAATATCATCAGGGTGGCTTGTAGATATGTGACTTTATCTACTTTTAGCCCAAGTGGAGTTGTAGCAGTTAAAATGAACCCGGGTGTAAAAAGATCAGGGTTGTCATAGATTGCCACAAGTTCCTAGACAACTTCTTTCCAGTAAGGGCCCAGCAAGCCACTTTCCCAAATTACGTGGGCCTGATCCACCTGAATGGCCCCACAGTTCCTACAACATTTTTCTCTGGGTCCCCTGTAAATTTACTTATGACTGTGGGGGTGCAGAAGTAGCTATAGCTTAAATTCCATATGTACCCCATCCAACAGGGAGATCCCAAGGTCTTCAGCATCAGCAAAGAGGTGGACCTCCAACTGAGTTCCAGGACATCTCCCCCTAGTTCCTGGGTCCAATGAAGTCCAATGGCTTCTGTGGAGTCCTCAGATTTCTCACCCAAGGCTGTATAGACAGTGCTGATGAGGTGTTCCATATAGGTTCTCCTCATTTAGAGATGGAGTCATTTTATTTTTTGTGTGGGGGGGGGTTCTCTGCTATTGATACTAGGGCCTCTTCAAAGGGCTGCAGATATGATTTTAATATAGAAACATAGAATTTGAGGGCAGATATGGACCGCTTGGCCCACCCAGTCTGCCCATTTCCCTACCTACTGGATAAGCTGCAGATCCTAGTTAACCAGCAGCCTACTTCTTCCTACCCCCGGCCCCTAGAATTGCCTTATGAATGTCCCATGCATGCTTGAATTCCACCACTAATTTTGACTCCACAACTTCCTCCGGAAGGCTGTTCCATGCATCCACAACCCTCTCTGTGAAAAAATACTTCCTTAAATTACCTCTGAGCGCTCCCCCCATCTTCAAATTGTGCCTTTTGTTCTTGCACCTCTTTTTTTTAAAGATGCTATCCTCTTGGACTTTGTTGATTCCTTGAGGTACTTGAATGTTTCTATCATGTCCCCCTCTCCCTCCTTTTCTCGAGGCTATACATATTAAGCTCCTTTGCGTCTCTCTTCATATGTCTTCCGTTGCAGACCCTGCACCATTTTGATTAGCCCTTCTCTGGACAGCTTCCATCCTGTCTATGTCTTTGCGTAGATTGGGTCTCCAGAACTGCACACAGTACTCCAGATGGGGTCTCACTAGCTGTCTGTACAGAGGGATAATAACTTCCTGTTTTCTACTGGTGATGCCTCTCCCTATGCATCCCAGTATCCCCCAACCCTCCTTGCTGCCCTCTCACATTGCTTGCCCACCTTTAGGTCATCTGATATGACTACCCCCAGGTCCCTTTCCATTTTTGTTGTTGTTAGTATCTCACCCCCATTGTGTACTCTTCCCTGGGTTTTTGTTTCCCAGGTGCATTACCTTGCACTTCTTAGCATTGAATCTAAGCTGCCATACATTTGACCATTCCTCTAACCTTGCCAAGTCCCTTCTCATCCTTTCCACCCACCCTGTGCATCAACTCTGTTGCAGATCTTTGTGTCATCTGCAAAGAGACATACTTTTTTTTCAGTCCTTCAGCAATGTAACTTATAAAGACATTGAAGAGGACCGGTCCTAATACTGAACCCTGCGGTGCCCCACTAGTAACCTCCTTTCTTCTGGTGGACTCTATTTACTATTACTCTCTGTGTCCTATTCTCCAGCCAATTCTTTACCCAAGCTGTCATCTTGGGACCCACCCAGGCTGGCTACCTTGTATATTAATCTTTTGTGGGACTGTGTCAAATGCCTGCTAAAGTCTAGGTAGGCCATGTCCACAGCCCTTCCCTGATCTACTACTTTGGTCACCCAGTCAAAGAAATCTATCAGATTTGTCTGGCATGACCTTCCTGCTGTGAATCCATGCTGCCTGGGGTCCTGTGCCCTCTGGCCTCTAGATACTCGACAATTCTTTCCTTCAGAAGTGATTCCATCATTTTCCCTATCACTGAGGTTAAACTAACAGGTCTGTAGTTTCCTGCTTCTGCCTTGCTCCCACTTTTGTGATGAGGAATCACATCTGCCCTCCTCCAGTCCTCAGATACCATCCCATCCTCCCATGATTTGTTAAAAAGGGTAGTCAGTGGTGTCACTAGTTCTACCCTTAGTTCTTTTAGAATCCTGGGATGAATCCCATCAGGCCCCATTGCTTTGTCCACCTTCAGTTTTAAGAGTTCTTTCAGAACCCTTTCTTCTGTAAATGGGCTGGTATCAACTTCTGTATCCAGAGTGTTTCTACTGTTTGTTTTAGGTACCTCCCCCTCTTCATTTGTAAATACTGAGCAAAAATATTTGTTTAGTATCCTTGCCTTTCACAGTCTCCTCTGCCCACCCTCCCTCCCTTTATTAAGCCTCACAATCCCTCCCTTAGTCTTCCTTCACTCCCTGATGTACCTATAAAAGGTTTTATCCCCCTTCTTAACTGAGTTGGCTATCTTTTCCTTGGTTTGGTCCTTTGCTGTTCTGACTGCCTTCCCAGCCTCCTTTTGCTTTAACTGATACAGTTCTCTGTCCTGCTCCTTCTGCAATTTCTTGTACTTCCCGAATGCTTTCTTTTTCTCTTGAACCTTCACTGCCACTTCCTTTGAGAACCATAGTGGTTTCGTACATCATTTTCTTTTGTTTATTTGTTTCACACAAAGGCTTGTTACCTCTGTGATGGCAGTTTTTATTATTCCCTATTGTTCTTCCACCCCTCCTTCCTGCCCATTTGCTAGTGCATCCTTAGGCGCCACCCATTTTGGCAAAGTCAGCCCTCCTAAAGTCCAGTACTTTTGTCTTTGTATGGTTTGACTCTATTGCTGTGTTTTTGTGAACCATACTGTTCGATGGTCGCTAGTTCCCAGATGTGACCCACTTCTACATCTGTGATCCTCTCTCCATCTCCATTTGAGAGAATCAAGTCTAATATTGCTCCCTCTCAGTGGGCTCCAGTACTAGTTGTCTAAGGCATGCCCCTGTAGGGCATCTAGAATAACTCCACTCTTGAGTGACAGCTGCAGCTGACTCAGTTAACATCTGGCATATTCAGATCGCCCATCAGCAATATCTCCCCTTTTCTGCCATTCTAAGTATACTTTCTATCATTTCCTTGTCCATTTCCTCCCCTGAGGAAGAGGGTTTGTATCTAACCCTGTGCAGATTGTGGTGCCATTGCCTGTCTCCAAATTTACCCACAGTGCTTCTTCTCCTCCCTGTTTACCCTTTTGTCCTGTTGCTTTGATTCCTTCCCTTATGTAAAGGCTACTCCTCCTCCTCTTTACCTCCTGTCCCTCCTGTAGATAGTGTATCCTGGTATGTTTACATCCCAGTCATGGTTTTTTAGTGTACCATGTTTCTGTGACTGCCATGATATCCAGATGTTCCTCCTCCATCAAGGCCATTAATTCAGGAAGCTTGTTACCCAGACTACGGGCATTGGTACTCATTGCTCTCCATTTTTTGATGGCTTTACCTTCTGTTGCAGCATTCCCCACTGACCGTTCTACCTCGGTCTTTTTCTCATTTAGTATCCTGTTTTGTAGGGAGAGGCTGGGATTTTCCTGCTACTTGTCAGTGCCTCCCCCTTTGACTAGTTTAAAAGCTTGCCAATGAAGCATTTAAACTGATTGCTCAAAAGACTTGTTCCCTTCCTGTACAGATGCAAACCATCCTGCCAGTATAGGCTGGTGTCCCTCCAGGTGGAACCCCAGTCCCCAATGAAGCCAAACCCCTGTGCCCCACACCATTTTTTCAACTATTGATTAAACTGCATGGTGCTAATTACCCTCGCCTCCCCCATGCCTTTGACAGGCAGCACCTCTGAGAAGGCTACTGTGTGTGCAACTTATCTTAGGCCCCTCCCCAACTCTGCAATGTCCTCCTGCACTGCTCTAATCTCATGATGAGCTAAGTCATTTGTCCCTAGGTGGAGAATTACATCCAGCTCAGACTCCCTTGCAGCTGTTCTCATGATCCTGAGGATGCACTTCCTGTCCCTCCAAGCCATGGCACCAGGCAGGCACCTTACTTCAGTTTTCCGAGCTCCCCCCAGTTCTATACCCCTAATAATTGAGTCCCCCACCAAGAGCTGCTTCCTTTCCCTGGGGTGTCCTCTGTCTCCTTCCTGTGGGCCTTCCTTGTGACAGTTGTCATCAGTCTTCTCTGCAGGTACATCCATAGGGGAGCTATGCTCCTCCAGAATGGTGTATGGATTGTAGAGTGGAACAGTTGACTGGGTGTGCCTCTGTTCCACCATCCTCACCCTCCCTGAGCCCACTGTGGTCCAACTGCTGTGCTTTCCTCGCAACCTCTGAGGTAGTGGTGATGGCGCTAGTGCTCCCTGGATGGGGGAGATTCCCTTCCTACTGTCCAGTGTGGCCTGGGGGAAGGTTTCCTTACTACTGTCCAGTGTGGCCTGAAGACGGGCAACTTCCTCCCTCAGGGCAGATAGTTGTCTGCAAATAGGACAGCATCTCAGCCTCCAGAAAGACTCCCGGAAGACTGCTGCCCCACAGACATTACATTGCACTACTCCCCACATGTTTATCTGCTTTTTTTTTTGTTTGTTTGTATTTGTGTGTGTGTGCATGTGTGTATGATTGGTTATATAGAAATATATATATATATATATTATACAATGTGTATGCTTATATTGTCAGTGCAGTGTGCTAGAGAGGATATGACAGTGATATGCACCTTGCACTCTTGAGGAAATGATGTCAGAACCTCAAGTATAAGGAACTATTTCCAGGGGTGGGTGGGGTGAGGGGTGGGAGGGTTGGGCCTAAACTGTGCTCTCACAAAACAATCAGCTAAAAGCTCGCACCCACCGCTGCGATTAGTGCCTTCCTGTCAGCAAGATACCCTACACAACAATTTGACAGAGAAAGTACCCTGCTAATCAAACAGAGAAAAATCCAGACATCCAAGTCAGACACAGGTAAAACTCTCCAGCCCCAAAACAGCCTGGTGGTTTGTTACCCACAAAGGAACATCAAATATGCAGTTATTTCAGCCCTTCTGAAGATGCTGACAAGATAAGCAGTTTTGAAAAACCCCTTTCTGAATTAAAAACTAAAATAATTAAACACAAAGCAATACCACTGTAAAATTGAGGAAAACTTGTCTCAGATGTAAGCAAGAGAGAGAGATTAGTTACAGATAGCTAGTCCAATATAGTATATCACACGCAGCTTCTCAGTTGTTTCAAAGCACACCCAGTACACAACTTGGAAGAAGATGGACTTCTCACACAACTTGGAAGAAGATGGACTTTAACTGAAGATATTTATGGTATTGGCCATGTGGGAGTTTGTATACTAACTGAATTTGGGCAAAAGAGTGTATGCCTCCTGGGTCTATTAGCTGTGATACATATTTAAGTTTATACTTATACCATTGTAACATTGATCTGTCAGTTGCATTCAGAGGGAATGAGTTATTAACCACCAGAGATCTGATATATATCTAAGGCCTCTGTCAGGATGATGATTTTTTTGAGTATCTGTGTCCATTGTTCAAAGACCCCAGCAGTGTATTGAGGGAATTTTGTCAGGGGAAGGCAACTAGAAGGATAGCCAAACAAATAATCTGTTAAATCAAAAATATCACTCCAGGTCATCTTAAATTGTTTCCAGGGCATATCATAGGTAGGTTTAAGCCAAGAGAGGAGTACACTTATAAAGGATGCCCAGAAATATTCCTGGAGGTTTGGTAGGTTCAAGCCTCCCCGGTCCCTGGGCAACAGAGTATAACGAATTCTGGGGGGCTTACCTTGCCAAATGAACCAAGAGATTAGTCTGTTTCAAGACTGAAAATAGATTGAGGTAAGCATGATGGGAAAGGTCTGCAAGAAAAATAATATATGGGGAAATATGCTTTGCTTAATAGTTTCTATACATGTCAGGAAATTTATTGGGATATGGGACCATTTTGTAAGATCTTCTGTGAGGTCTTAGGTTAAGGGTTTGAAATTAGCCATGTCCAAGTGAATCTAATTTTTGGTTAAATGGATTTCTAAATAACGCTTTGATAGTTTATCCAATTTATAGAGATAGTTTCTTTTTAGAGAGGGTGGAGGGGTATAATCACATAGTAATACTTCTGTTTTTTGTTGATTAATTTTATAGCCGGACATTTCCCCATAGAGTTTCAGTTGCTCCCATAGTTTTGGGATTGATTTTTCTGGGGATGACAGGGATAGAAAAATGTCAACAGTAAATAATGAAATGTTATATATTTTGCCTCCCATAGGTAGTCCTTGAATCTCTGGGTGCTGTCTAATTGCCTGAGCTAATGGCTCACAGTACAGCACAAATAATGAAGGGGATAAAGGGCATCCCTGGCGGGTGCCTCTCTGAAGAAGAATACAGCCTGATAAGGAACCATCTAATTTTAGATATGCTTTATAATTGTCAAATTAATTATTGTGGAAATCCAAGGTAGGACAGGGCTACCCAAAAAAAAGGCCAGGCAACCCTGTCAAATGCCTTTTTGGCACCTAGTCCAATCAATGCCAAAGGGATAGATCTTTTGGCCATATATTCTTTAGGAAGATATGTGTTGCAGACCGTATCATGAGCTTGCCAGCTTTTAATAAAGCCTACCTGATTGGGGGGGGTGCGGTCAATCAGTGAGGGGAGGATATTCTCTAGGTGGGAAGCTAGGATAGACATATATACTTTGTATTTAAAATTTAGCATTGATATCCGGATGTAAGATGATGGGTATTTGGGATCTTTATCTGGTTTTAGAATTGCAGAAATAATACTGTGTATTGCCAATAGACTGTATCTCATGCATGGCTTTCAAAAGTGATGGCACTAATTCCTCTTGAAAATTTTTATAGAACTCTAATGGATAAACATCTGGTCCTGGTGCTTTCTGTGTTTTTGTAGTACTTTCTCAACCGCTGATGAAGTGATAAGGGCATGAGACCAAGGCTTTCTATCCTTAAAATTTCAGCCCAGCGCTTAAAGCCATTTTTGAGATACAGGTGGCCAAAAAAAAACCCCAGCAAAATCCAGGGAAATCTCTGTATTTTCAACACTTAATATCTCAACAATCTTAAAAGTGATTTAAAGCAGATATGGTACCTCAACAGACCTACCCCAGCAGATGATACATGCCATATTTCAGAAAAATCCATGAAACCAATTTAAGGTTATTAACCAGGAAAAATTGCCCCTTATCATTAAACACTCCTACAATCCCTAACTATACATAGATACATAGACAGTGTCGGCAAATAAGGGCCTATGGCCCACCCAGTCTGCCCATTTGAGCTTGTAAGTTCGGTTTATGTTTTTCAAGAAGTCTGTTGCCCTTACCCCAAACCTCCAGATATATATATATATATATATATATATATATATATATATATATATATATATATATATTATAGTGGCACAGTAGTGCCACTACAGTTAGGGTTGAGTACCCCATTTAAGGTTAAAGTGTGAAATTTTGCAGCTAAATAAGTTTGCAACCGTATGACAGATTTGCCAGACATTTGGCAGGCCCAGAGTGGTATTATACATCTCTGGATCTGCTAAGATTTGTAATGGTCAGATATACAGTTGTGGAGTTACAATGTGTCACTCCATAGTGCATTTATGATGTTTTGCACATTTTTAGCTCATGCCTACAGGTTGCATGACTTACGTAACTGGTCCAAAAACTTCAGGGAACATGCAGACGGGGTTCCCCATGTGCCTTTCAAAGATTTCATGATATTAAATTGTTAAAAAGTTATTCAAAAAACAAGTTACCCATTATAGTTAGTGGGAAGAGTTAACAAAAAGTTCAACAGTGTCACAAATGCAGTTTTTAGTGTCGCAAATGACCCCTGTAGTGTCATGAGTCAGCCATTTTTTTTCAGTTACTGGTTACAGAAATGTTTGGCATTTAAATTTGGGACGCTCTAGGGACACAATTAGTTTTGTGTTCACCTAGTCGAGCTCTGATGATGCTAGCCATATCTTTTTTTGGGGGTTAAACACCACAGAAATATGTTTCTGAAATTTTTGTAAACTATAATGTAACAAAATAGTGTCACACTTGTGACACTTTTGTGCTTTTTTTCTGCAAAAGTGTTGGGATTTGCGACACTACTTTGGAACAGTATGGCCAAAATAACAGAAATTCTTTGCCACCTTGCTGCAAAAGAACAGTTTGGGCTTTTGGGCAGAAATTTGGTGGAAAGAGAGCCAACATCCCACAGATGTACCTTTTGGTAGTTTGTTGACAAAATATTGCAGGGATGCAAAGATGCAGTACTCTGAAGTTGCCAGTTTTTCCCATTGACTAACATTGCAGCATCCACTGTGCCTTTCTCGCCTGTATCTCAGAAACGCTTTGAGATACGGACTTTTTTTTGGGAAAAATACTTAGCCCTCCAACTAGGGGGATCAGTACAAAACTAGCCAGGAAAGTCATAAATCATATGAATTTGTAAATTTTTTTCCACATTGTACGGTTTTTGAGATATAAGCAATTTAGTATTCCAAGTGCTAATTTTCTGGTCAGAGGTGCATTATTATGCATACATTATTTGTACTCACTGGCCGGGATATTCAAAGGGGTTGCGCATGGTGCAACAGTGTTGCACCATGCACAACCCACTAATGTGGCCCGGTGTGATATTCAAAAGGGGATGTCACGCTGCACAAATCCTGATGCACCAGGGCACACCAGTAATACATACAGCACAAGTGTGGGGGGCGTACCCATGCATAATTGGCATATGCAGTTACACACCTGCCTTGTGCCACACGTGGGGGGGCATAAAGATCCACTGAAAAAAAAGGAGCAAGACCTGGCCATCCACAGGTGAGCTGTCATATTGCAGGGTGCAACATGGCAGCCGCCGCTGTGGGTGGTCACCTGACCCCCACAGCCACAGGTCAGGCATCAGCCACCCCACGCCCAATCATGGGGGCAAGTGGATCTGCTCCTCCACCCAATCTCGGGCTTGAATAAATAAATAAATTCCCTGGTAGTTCGGTGGACCAGCACCACTGCCCGATCTTGGGCTTGAATAAATAAATCCCTTCTCTGGTGGCCCGATTGCAGGCTTAGTATATTTAAAAGTAGCCCTGGTGGTCTGGTGGACTGAATCCCAGCCTAATCACAGGCTCAGTAAGTTAAAATACATCCCTGGTGGTCCAGTGGTACCCCCTCCCCCACCGCCCACTCAGACCTGCCAAACCACTCCCCAGTCAGCAGCGGGTGGCAGCTCCCCATCCACAATCCATCAGGCCACCCATCAACTGACAGCGTGGGCCAATGGGCGTGCAGTCCATACTGTACTACACAGTCCCGATATGTGATGGCCCATGTAGTGGACCAAGGGGTGTATAGCCGTACTGTATGCTGTCAGCTGGCGGGCAGCCATGTGGCTTGCATGTGGGGAGCTGCTGCCTGCCACTGACCAGGGACGAGTGGGGTGGTGAATCTGAGTGGGCAGGTGGGAGGGGAGTACTGCTACACCACCAGGGATGCATTTTAACTTTCTGGGCTCGCGATCGGGCTGGGAATCAATCCACTGGACCACCAGAGCTACTTTTAAATATATTAAGCCTGTGATCGGGCTGAGGTTGAGTCCACTGGACCAACAGGGAATGGATTTATTTATTTAAGCCCGCGATCAGGTAGGGGTGCAGGCCCACAGGACCACCAGGGAATGGATTTATTTATTCAATTCTGTGATTGGGCAGAGGTGCATGTTCACTGGACCACCAGGGAGCTTTCAGTTTTACAAAGCCTGCGATCGGGCACTGGGGCACGTTACCACTGAGGGGCAGGGGGCTTCGGTCCCCAACAGCAGCCTGGCAGGGAGCCAGGCATAAGTCATTGGAGATCAGCGCACATGCATGAAAATGGGGCCATAATAACATGCAAATGGCCCAATTTGTGCCTTGCATGCATAATGACCCCATTTTCATACCCACCACTGAACATCATGGTTCCTGCACCCAGCACTACTGCACTCGTGCTGGCGCATCCCCCTACTCCTCTCTTGCCTCTTGCCTCTTGTGCTGGTGCAGTGCCACTGCACCCTACACAATGTGGGTGACCATGGTGCCATATTCAATGGTGCTGAGCCATGGCAGCAGCATAGTTGAATATCACCCAGACCACACCCTGGCGCAGCCCAGTTGCACTGTGCCCAGGCTTGTGCCCCTGCCTGGTGCAGTGAATATCCCGGCCACTGTGTTTCTCTATGCAGCTGTTGGGGAAAAACAGGATGTGCGCTTCCATTACCATTACAATTAGCATTTACACTTGCATGACCATTCCCATGTACACCACCGTATGCATTACCCTTTGCATTTTCATTTGCACTTGCGTTTGCGTTACTGTTATCATTTGCATTTCCATTACTGTTTCTGTTTGCATTTCGATTTGCCTCACCATGTGCATTACTATTTCCATTTGCATACGTGCTTCCATTTGCATTTCTCTTTCCTTTGGTGTCATCATTGCTGCTAGCATTACCATTTTCATTTCCAGTTGCATTACTTTGACCATGCACTTTACGTTTTATGTTTCCATACACTCTGCGTTTGCATTTCTGTTTGCGTTATTGTTCGCTACACTGCTACATTGTGAGCTACACTTCCCTGTGAGGGCCCCTAATTTGGGAATAATCTCAGGTCTTTTACTTATTGACTGTGTTGGGAATGGCATGAGTGCCATGTTTCTGACCAGTGCTCAAGTCTAGCCAGATCATTCTATAGCCCCTGCCATGCCTCTTCGTCATCCCCCACCGCACCTATCTTAGTGTCATCCACAAAAAGGCTGATCTTTTTCTCAATCCCAAGAGAGATGTTGGCAATGAGAATGCCAAAAAACACTAGACCCACTACTGAGCCCAGTGGTACCCCACTTGGAGTTGAGAGTTACCCCCTTACAACTATCCTCTGCTTCCTGTCATTCCTCCAGTTCCGGATCCACGCTACCATTTTCTCCCCTGCTCCTTGGTATCTCAACTTGCTAATCAGTCTCCCATTTGGCATTGAATCAAATGCCTTGCTGAAGTCTAGACACAAGACATCCACTGCCTGGCCCCTGTCAAGCGCTCTTGTCACCCAGTCATAAAACTCTACCAGGTTGGTCTGATAACAATGATAACTATGATATAATGCTTTTCTACTGCTCTACAGCTCTATCTCCCCATCGATTTTAGTATAATCGGCAAAGTCATTGTAGTTATTCAAGAGAAGTACCTATGCCTGATGCGTAGATATTGAAAAGTGTTGGAGCCAGTTTTGAACCATGTGGCACCCCACTTGTAACCATGCCTGTAATGTATGTCCACTAATTAATACTCCTGGAGTCTTTTTTCTAGCTATTGAGCAATCGAATTTAAAATTATATTATAATAACTGGGGTTCTTTTTTTCCCTAAGGGAAAATGGGTTATAATATGCCGTTATAACCGATGGGTTATAGTGGCGAACACATGCCCAGTTTCCCTTGTGTGCATGCCCCAGCAGGAGCTCTTTGTTCACTCTGCGCAAGTTCTCTGTACCGAATGCTGCCCTAGTTGAGTCACTGGCAAGTTTATTTAAAAAAAAAAGTAAGTGAGCACTTCAGACTAGAAAATACACAAAGTTTAAAAAACAGATAAAAAAGTAAGGGAAACCTTTCCCTTCACCACCCACTTTCCAACCACATGAAATTGTGCCAAAATCCAACCTGACCGTACAGGGAAGATGTTTTTATTTTATATAGTTGCTGTGGCAAAAAAGATCTCCAGCAATTATATGAAATAAAACATGAGGTGGAATGTTTAACTCAAGGTTTTACACATACACATCAGTGTTGGAAATACAAAATCACACGTGCCCACACAATGCAAAGCATCATGGGCTGCATATGCAAATCACCACAGAATATTATGCTGGTTCAACTTGAAGCAGAACTGCATGGTGCTGAACGGCCTCTCACACAGTTTGCAAATGATGCCAACAGATATCACAGACACGTGTTTCATCCTACCAGCAGTCATCAGCATGCCTCATCTGTTTGACACCCCAGTGGAATGAACCAGGTACCCTAAGATGGTCTGTCTGGGTAATATTGTGGTGAACCCCACTAAAACAAAAAAATATTTAAAAGACAAAGAACCTATGTGTGCAAACACTGAGGCAATGGTTACCCCAAAGGGCATTTTGCTGGGAAGCCAAGTTTCAAAAAAATGCAAAATCACACATGCCCACACAATGGAAAGCATCATGGGCTGCATATGCAAATCAGAGTTGGATTCTTAAGTAAACCCCTCAGTGTTGGATGCTTAAATAAACCCTTTGAGCGTCACTCTTGGGCTTTATATAGCATCCAACACTGAAGGGTTTGTGTAAAATCTCGTTAAACACACCAGTCCATACATTATTTATTGCTGAACTCCAATATCTTATTCTTTGACGCTCTTAACAGCTGCAGCCTGATTCTAGCACATGCTACCACACTTGGGGATAATTATTGTCTTTCACCTCAAAAAACATTGGGTCCCTCATCCTCCCTCTGCCCCAACCTCCAGGCCCCTCTCAGTTATGCCCCTGCTTCTATATTCCTCCTCTTGCATGGCAGCTTTTTTCCTCCATTTGTCACCTTGTTTTGGGGCAAAAATCGGTTCGTCACCTTTCGTACGGTCCTCCGCCCTCTCAGTCCCTCTCTCTGCTCTAACAATTGGGTCCTCTTCGCTTGTACCCTTATTCCCCACCTCTCTCTACATTATGCGCTTGATATCTTCTATCTGGTACCCCTACCCTCTCCCTAACATTTCCCACTACAAAATGCACAGTTTTTGGGCTTGGATCCAGCACAAGTTTATTATCCACAACTCCTTGTAGTTCTATGTTCAATGTGTATTACCTGTAAATGTGCATTTGTACTATAATAGCAGCTATTTTTACTGTTTGTATTACTGTAACTTGTCTTTCTGTATTATTACTGTAGGACCGCAGGTCCACCTTGTAAATGAGCTTGCTCAATGGTGCCCGACTGCATAAATAAAGATATTGGTTGATTGATTGATTGTGCTATATATTATGCACAAGAGTTCATCTGTAAAAGCCTATCATGTGGTACCTCATCAAAAGCCTTGCTGAAGCCAATGTATATCCCATCTGATGGTAAATAGTGTGCAACCACCTCACTCCCCAGTGCCAGCTGTACAGTAAGCTTGGGTGGCCCTCCCCTATGGCTCTATTTGACCGCTCACTTGGCAGAACAGTCAGTAACATACTATCTACTCTGAAACCACACTCCTTAGCCACCCTGCTGGTACCTTGACACGATAGACCAAGAGGTCTACTGATGGCTATTTTCTTAGTGTAATCCCCTTGTTACCCGGGGTTACTAGAATTCCAGTAAGACCTAGTGGTAGGCAGGGAAGGCAGCTTGTGAAACTCCAGTTAAATGGGTTTCACACTGTCTCACTCTGTTCTCGGTCTCAGCTAATAGAACTATCGAAGCTGCACCAGCCACATTGGAATCTGCAGCAAGGGAGTTGGTATAGAACGTTGGGAAGTTTTAAACAGTTTCAATCAGTTCAAGGTGGAGTTGACAGAGGGCTACTTTTAGGTTAAAAGGGTGTGTGTCTCCACCAAAAGAGAGACACAGAAGATAATTGAAGTGGTGGAGACTGCTGTTTTCAGGTCTCAGTGCCCACTCCCTTCAGGGATGGGGCAAGAAAGGGTTCCCTGCAGATTCCTGGGGCAACCCCTAGTTCTGCTACTAAAGGAGAAGCTGCCTATGTGTTCCAGAGTTTATTTGGGAGAACAAGAAGACTTGTGAGTCACCTGTGGGGCACCTACAACTGGAGGGTGAGTGTCTGCTCTTCCTGAAAGGGCCTATGTTTTTCACCCTGGGACTTGTGTGACAATGCGGGGATTGAACTACTAAAATAGTGGAAGCCTAGAGTAATGGGCTAAGCAACAAGTAAAAGTAGGTTCAAGTCCAGAGTTTGTTGGGATGAAAATGATATGTAGAGGAGATGTGACAGATGTCTACCCAAGAATCTACATTTGCAAGTTTTCACTAAAGGAATTGTTTAGTTTCCAGAGAAATGGCCGGGTATGGGCTGTGGGAGCTGAAGGTGGGAGGCCCCCCGTCTTTAGTGACCAGGTCCACCTCGACGGATTTGCTCTGTGGATTTCTATTTTGCCTCAGTCACTTGGCCAGTGATGAGGGAAGTACCCAGACGTGGGAGTGTAAGGAAAATTCTCTCTAGGAGTCGATGGCTCTAGAGTGGTTTGGGGAGTAACATCAGGATAATTGGTTCATTCCCAAAATGGACCGCAGATCAAGTGCCGGCAGGGGAGCCGGGCCAGTGGGGAAAACCCAAGTAGTGTACAAGTCGGGTTGTGTACACAAAGCTGTGTGCAAGTCCAGACTGTGTGCCTGGTGGGTTTACAGCCTGAGGGCTGGAAATAGTAATAAAGTGTTCTGTTGTCTCTAATCTGCATTACCAGGAATGTAGCCCCGGAGAGGTCTATCTATGCTTTGTTTGTTCAGCTTGGAAGTAAATAAAAGCCACACTGGAGAATCCCATTCCTGGTTCTGGACATCACAGTTATTGCTTCCTGTGTTCGGATTTACTTGGGTGCCCCTGTGCAGAGTAGCCAAACCTAGGTCCCCTGTGCTGAGTAACCTCATCCTCCCCGAACCCAGGTCCCCACCAGGTACTGCTGTCAGCTTCATCAGCATGCCACCTGTCGTTTTATTAAAAAGGCAGGGGTCAGGGGTTACATTAGTTTCTAAATCATTACTCTTTCAGGTCCTCTGAATCGGAACAATTATCTATTCCAAGGTCTCATCCCAAATATGGCACTATGGTCTTCACCACTGTGGCTCCCAAACAATGGAATGATATCCCGCACATAATACAAACGTGCCATCAACCTAATACATTTGAAAAACTATTCCGCTCCTTCCTGCTGCAATACTCCACTTGTTCTTGTCAATAAAATGACACCTTACTGCACTTTATCCTCTAACACCTTGTCCATGCATTTATCCTTATCACTGACTTACTTACCCAACTCTTTCTCCCCATACTCCATGGCATTAATTCCACACATTACCTTGCCCGGCTCTTACTCAAACCCTGAAGCTTGACCACTGTGCTGCTACTATTTTGTCCCACCTTATATAGTATCACAATATAAATGTATACCTGCTGAAGTGATTTACTGTGAAATGTTATTGTTCTTGCTTAACTCCAAAAATTGTATTTCCTTTATTGCCTGTTATTGTCTGTTTTTATGCCTAAAGTATACTGTAGAATGCCCCCTGTGTTCTTATTGTGATTCTATTTGAATCCTGATTTGTATTGTTGTAATCCCTATGTGGCACTATCCCAAGGGCTACTACCCTTGCCTGCTTGGCTAGTAGCAGGTTAAGGGGTCTAGGTTCTGAAACGGGTGCCTCCACCTGGAGGTCAGGGTTGATAGTAGTCACATTATCCTGGGCACAGCCCTCCAGGGCACTGTAACCCCCCTCTTTTCCTGCTAAAAGCTGGAACAATACACAATAATTACTTTCATAATACCCCTGGTACACCATACAAATACCCACACTGTTTACACTTATCACCAGGACTGGTTCCTCTGGCTCAACCTTGAGGAGCCTTGTCTTGTTGTTTCTTTTCCTTCATGAACTGAGCCCTCTGATTCCAGATTACAAATAGTGTGTGTTGTGCATGTACACACCTTATCTGGAGCCCTCAATGTCCCTCACAGGGAAGTGTAGCCCATTCCTGCCCTCCTGAACACAGTCAGTAAGTGAAGGAATGAGGGTACTCGTAAAACAGAGTCACTCCTGGTGCAGTGCAGGCAGCTCCCCTCATGTCATGTGACAAGAATTGCTGAGGTACTTCATTAAATTATTAACAACTACTACACTGGCTATTGACAAACACATGACAAAAGGGCTGGGGTCCCACAGGCTTCATCCTGGGATCACTTCTCCATTTTCTTGAATGACCTTCTGTCTGTCTGTGTCAACTCACTGAAACATAGAAACATAGAAACATAGACTTTGATGGCAGATAAGGACCACTAGGCCCATCTAGTCTGCCCATTTCCCTACCTACAGGATAGGCCGCAGATCCTAGTTAACCAACAGCCTATTTCTTCCTATCCCCCACAAGAATTGCCTTATGTCTGTCCCATGCATTCTTGAATTCTCCCACATTTTAGACCCCACAACCTCCTCAGGAAGTCTGTTCCATGCATCCACTACCTCTCTGTGAAATAATACTTCCTCACATTGCCCTGAACCGCCCTCCTCCTATCTTTAAATTGTGTCCCTTGTTCTTGCAAGTCTCTTTTCTGAAAGATGCTACCCTCTTAGACTTTGTTGATTCCACTGAGGTACTTAAAAGTTTCTATCATGTCCCCCTCTCCCTTCTTTCCTCAAGGGTATACATATTAAGCTCCTTTAGTCTCTCCTCATATGGCTTCTCTTGCAGACCCTGCACCATTTTAGTTGCCCTCCTCTGGACTGCATCTATCCTGTCTATGTCCTTGTGGAGATGGGGTCTCCAGAACTGGACACAGTACTCCAGATGGGGTCTCACCAACTGTCTGTACAGAGGGATAACAACTTCCTGTTTT
Source organism: Neoceratodus forsteri (assembly GCA_016271365.2). NCBI lineage: Eukaryota > Metazoa > Chordata > Ceratodontiformes > Ceratodontidae > Neoceratodus > Neoceratodus forsteri. The sequence continues at coordinate 127,296,053 of CM057455.1, forward strand.
CTGCTGATGATGCCTCTCCCTATACATCCCAGTATACCCCCGACCCTCCCTACTGCCTTCTCACATTGCTTGCTAACCTTAAGGTCATCTGATATGATTACCCCCAGGTCCCTTTCCCGTTTTGTTGTTGTTACTACCTCCCCACCCATTGTGTATTCTTCCCCTGGGTTCTTGTTTCCCAGGTGCATTATTTTGCACTTCTTTGCATTGAATCCTAGCTGCCATACTTCTGACCATTCCTCCAACCTTGCCAAGTCCCTTTTCATCCTTTCCATGCCTCCTTGTGTATCAACCCTGTTGCAGATCTTTGTGTCATCTGCAAAAAGGCATACTTTTCCTTCCAGTCCCTCTGCAATGTCACTGGTAGAAGACATTAAAAGGACTGGACCCAATACTGAACCCTCACGGTACCCCACTAGTAACCCCTTTCTTCAGAGTGGACTCCATTTACAATTACCTTCTGTGTCCTGTTGTCCAGCCAATGTTTTACCCAGGCTACCACCATGGGTCCCACTCCCAGGCTGGTTAATTTGACTATTAATCTTTTGTGTGGGACTGTGTCAAATGCCTTGCTAAAGTCTAGGTAGGCCATGTCCACAGCCACTGCCTGGTCTACTACTTTGGTCACCCAGTCAAAGAAATCTATTAGATTTGTCTGACATGACCTTCCCGCTGTGAACCCAAGCTGCCTTGGGTTCTGTGCTCCACTGGCCTCTAGGTACTCAACTATTCTTTCCCTCAGAAGTGACTCCATCACTTTCCCTACCACAGAGGTAAGACTGACAGGTCTGTAGTTTCCTGCCTCTGTCTTGGTCCCACTTTTGTGAAGGGGAATCACATGCGCCTTCCTCCAGTCCTCGGGTACCACACCATCCTCCCATGATTTATTAAAAAGAGTAGCCAGTGGTTTCACTAGTTCCTCCCTTAATTCTTTTAGAATTCTGGGGTGAATTCCATCAGGACCCATTGCTTTGTCCACCTTCAGTTTTAGGAGTTCTTGCAGAACCCTTTCTTCTGTGAAAGGACTGGGATCGACCCCCCTATCAAGAGTGCTTCTGTTAATTGGATTAGGCCCTTCCCCCTCCTCTTTTGTGAATACTGAGCAGAAATATTTGTTCAGTATTCCTGCTTTTTCACTGTCCCCCTCTGCCCACCCACCATTCATTCTATTCAGTGATTCGTATGTATGTAGACGACACAGTCGGTTTCACCTCCTGTCCCTCCTCTGCAGTTATTGGAGTCCTACTCCAGCAGGACTTCAACAGCATTCTGTACCAGTTCCACTCCAACCAACTCAGAGTCAGCACTAAACAAAACTCTGTCCATGACCTTTGGAACCAATCAGAAACTATCCAGACTCATTGCCCTCTTCAGTCCTTCAAGTGCCTCAGTTTGTGGCTTGACAGTAAGCTTGACTTCTCTGCCCATATGGATGCCATTCGTGCAACTCTCCATCCCAAGATCAGTGCCCTGTATCACAGCAAAGACTACTTTTGGCTGCAGGTTTGTAGGGGGATTGTTACCAAAATGGTGCTCTCTGTCTTTGACTACACAGATGTGGTCTATGGCCTCGTCCATGATCCCCATCAGACTGGACAACCTCTGTATCTTCTTCTGCCACTCTGCTACAAACTCATGACTTCTTACCTAGCATTGGTCCACTGTTCCTCCCTATCCATCCTCTCTCTGCCCACACATCACAAGGCTCACTGTACCTCCTTCATATCTGATTACTGGTTTGGTTCCCTTCCCTTTCCTCTTACCTCTCATCTCACCCTTCCTGACTTTCTTCTGTTTCCTGATACCGCCATTCCAGGGAGCATCACAGTCTCATAACTCCTCACCCCACTCCTTCACTGGGCAACCTGCTTTTTCCTATCAACTTCCCTTATTCTGGAACCACCTCCACTCCTCCCTCAATGTCTCCTACTCCTCCTCCCTCCTCCTCTGGCACCAGTCAAAACTCCACCCCACACCTGTTCCTGTTACCCATTCTCCTGACACCTCCCCAGCCTGAGCTTCAGCTGTCCTTGATAAGACAGCTGGCTCGATCCCTGCTACTGGATTCTGGTTTCACTTACTCACTGGCACTTTTCTTCCCTCCACTATGAGGCCAGGCAAAAACTCACCCTTCAGGACTCTTGCCTCAGATTAGTATTGTCTTTGCTCACCATGTTTTGCTACCACTTTACCGTTGTACTTGTCTACGTGTTTCTTATTGAGTTGTGACCACACTCTGTTCTTTGTGGTAACTGTTTTTGTATTTTTCTAGTTTTGTTCCAACTTATTTTAGCAAATATTTTTCAACTGATTTGTTAATGGGTATTGTACCACTGAGTTTCCATTGTTCCCCCTCTCCTAGGTCACACCTGGAATGAACCTTGGCTCAGTGTGCCTCTCCCAGTTACCAATTTTCAAATAAATAAACCTGTACAAATGTATGTATCTTCAATAAAGGAGACAGAAAATTGTCTCATTTAAATTTATCCAGAGAACACAAATGTTCCTCTTACCTGTGGATACCTATAGAGTCCCAGCAGTTTAGCCATAGGAAGGCAGGATTGTCCTGGCTCATCTCCAACAAACCCAACCAATAATGAATGCGATTGACAGCTGTAATTGGGAATGGACTGCTGACGTCCTGATAGTAAGCGAATAGTGCTCTCAAGTGCTCTAATTTCTGAAAAGCAGCCATCATACAGGCTGAATCCCAGAGTGATATTTGGTAATAAGTTCTTGTTCTGGTTGATTTCATTGATTGCAAAAATTATGACTTGAACATAGCGGTATGCCCTGATACGAAACCTACAAATGTATTAATTGATATTGTTAGAACACAGTAACTTTACTATCATCGCTCACAGAAGAATTGTTAGTTCACCAAATGTTCATAAAAAAGTCACTGTTTTTAATTCTTCACAGAATGCTGCATGTGCCCTCAAAAAGTAGGAAGAACTATTTCGCCGTTGAAAACATTTCAGAGGAGACCATTGCAATCCAAGGGATAGGAAATGTTGGAGATAGGTGTGAACAACTGCTAACCTGCCTCATGCACTGTGGTCCTTTCCAAGGATACTGAATAGCTGAAAACTACAGTAGTAGATTTCTGCCCTCAGATTCTCCATGCAAATATACCCGACACCATCTTGCAATTTGTATGGCAGGCCACAGTTCCAGTCTAAGGATTATACCCAGACATCCGCAGCTGCAGATATTGTTAGCAGCACTAGACTTAAAACAATTATTTCTAACTAGATGAAAAACTGCCCCAATTCCTATATTTGAAGATTAGCTACAATACACAGGGAGGACGGTCCAAAACAACAGGTTATTTATTTATTTATTGGACTCTCGGATTACAACCTTTGAGCTGGAAGCTCATTTACAAAGGTTCGAAGTCATGACAAACGGGGATATGGTAGTTAAATTATTCAAGTCAAAACAGTGTTAACAAAGAAAACTGGCAATTCTGATGCAGCCATTTAACATACTGGATTAAAAAAGTACAGATAAAGGTAAAGGTTAAGTCATGCTATGTTAGGCAAACTAAACTGATTTAACATGATCTGGTGCTTGATATTCAAAATAGCTTAAAGCAGAGTGCAAAACTTTGTGCTGCACCTTGCAATTGCCCAGGAGCCCAAGGATGTTATAATCAGCCAAATAGCACACTGGCACTATCCTTCTGAATGTAGGGCTCATTGGACTTCCACCCAAGGGCAGCGGAACTACGGAGGGTGATGGAGATCCTCCCCAGGAGAGGAGAGCTGCCATTATGGCTGCTCAATCCTGCCCCTCCCCCGCTGATCCCCAATGACATGTTCTCGAACCCGGGTCATTGGCACAGCATGCGGTATGGCATTCAGCGCCTCCTACCTCAGTGCCACTCGGCCAGCTGCACCAGGGAAGTTTTCAGTTTATTATGGGCTGGTGATTGGGGGGTGGGGATAACTTGGCACAGGGGATGTGTTAAGTTTATTATGGGCTGATGATCAGAAGGAAGAGGAACAACAATGCACCAAGGAAGTTTTAGATTTATTACAGGCTTTTGATCAGAGGACAGGTGCCATGGACCACAGGGGACAGATGTGCTCCCTCAGCGGACAACTGGCTAGTTGGCAACATTACATCTGGCAGCCATTTGGTTGCCTGGAATAAGTTGGGGTTATGTTTGGTGGAATGTTTACTGCACAAAAGGGCAACACTAACCTCCTTTGTGCAGCGCAATGCCACTAACTAGGGGGTAGCTTCGACATACGGATATATCTTTGCCATCAAAAATGTCATGGCTAAATTGCCATGGTCAAAATGTTCTCCATTCTAAAAGCTGCCAGACAAAATCCCATAGATGAATCATTATATCCACTCCTATAGCCTGACTCACCCAACTGCTCCTATTTCCCTTATTTGGTCCTATTTGAGCTCTAGTGCCGCTAACATGGACAATGGTTCCATACAATTCCAGTCTCTTTCTCCTGCTATCACCTTCCCAAACATTTCCGCAGGCTAGTATTTGGAACATTTGTGCTGTGTCATTAAAAACTTTGAGTCATTATAAATATTTTTTCCTTTTAAATCGCAACTTGAAACTTTTATGCACTCATCCGACTCGCTCCTATGTGTTCTGACTTGGGGGATATCTTTCTATCTTTTCTGCCCAGCTGAGGAATCCACCTCCATCTGATCACATTGCCTATTAGCTTTTAATTTTTCATGCAACTCCAATCTATTTCTCCTGCCATCAGTTTCCCTAACATTTCAGCAAGCTAGCATTTGGAACATTTGTGCTGTGCTGGGCCATTAAAATATTTGCACTGTGTTGAACCTAGAGCAGGAGTGGCCAACCAGTAGCTCACGAACCACATGTGGCTCACAAGGCAGTTTCATGTGGCTCACGAGAACTCCAGTGAACACACAGGCTAACACTCAGACTAGTTTTAAATGACATAAATACAATAAAATACACAACTAGGTTTTCTAATTTATGACCTATTTAACATTCATACAGTAAATTCATAAATAGGTTAGTTAAATACTGACTGGCTGATTGTTATTTTACCTCCTAAATAAGGCTATATATTCAATTGTATTTTATTTTTACCAGGACAATACACCATTTAACAGGTTCATTTACTATGTGGTCCGGGGAGGATGCAACATAAGGGATGATGCAAGGACAATGCATTTATTGTTAGCAAAAAATTAACAATAGAGGAATAATTGTACTGCTGAAAAAAAGCTAACATCCTGATTCTAGTATTCACAATGAGGAAACAATACAGGGTGATAATACATTTGATAAGACTAACATCAAAGTTCTTCATTCACAGTAAGGGAACACTACAGTTAGGCTATGATAATCTCCTTGGATTTGGGAGGGCAGTTTGTGAAAAACAAGATGGAGGGTGGGGAAAAGGTCTTCAAAGGGATCTGGAACCTGGTTGAGGAAATGGTGTTCAGGAGGATTACAAGTATAGAGAAAATTAAGAAGGAGTAAGACAACAATGATAGGAATAGATTACTAGGGCTGTGAATGAACAGGGCATGTACGATTAGGAAAGTCTATAAGGGCTGAGCAAGTCAATGAGTAAATATCAAGGTGGATAAGTTAGTAATATTGGGGAGGGAAAGAAGCTCATGGGGATTGTGGAACTGAGGACACTTGGTGGAGACAACCACAGTAGTCTCTACAAACAGCTAAAGGAGTACAACAAGTGCTAATGGGCAGTGCAAAAGGGTTTGTAAAAATTAAGGTGGAGGCTAGGCATAGCAGTAACAACTTTCCTTCAATGATTGTCTACATGGTAAGGTACTGGGCTGATGGTGAAATCTATTGCTGTAGCTCACGTCTTAGTCTGAAATTTAAAAGTGGCTAATGTCCAAGAACAAGAGTGGAAACCCCTGATCTGGAGCATACCAGCACAGCAACCCTACTCAAACACTTGAACATAAAATCTAAAAAACTTATATGTGTTCTGTATCTGTATTTGCACTGTGCCCTGTTCTCCTAACGTCAGTTTATCCGGCAATGATTTAGCCTGCCGACTATATGGCCACTGTAGTTTGTCTTGTCGTCATTTTGCCTGGCCAGTTTTTGTCCCCATGATGCCTTGCCTGCATCAATTTCTCTGCAGTGTTTTGTCCGGGGCATAAAGTTTGTACACAGGTGATATGGCTATTCATGGCCAGGCCCTTCTCCTTGCCTAACCACATACATTATGTTTTGCATGAGCTTTAATCCTCTTTGCCCATGCAGAGGCCCCTTCTGAATATGGGGATCTGAGACTAACCCTGATATGTGCTGGGAAAGACCTATTAGCACCCATGCTGAATTTGAAATATTTGGACCCTTGTCTCAGTTTCTGAATTGTCTAGATAGACATCACTTTACAAGCTACTTTTTATGTTGGCTTGCACTTGTGCGGCCAACATCTTGCACTAGTAGCAGATTTGGAGGCGCGGTCACTGTTGGGCAAATGCAGGGTACACATCAGTAGGTGTGTTCCTTATTCCCCAATAAGCCAGCATGCAGGAGTCACACCAGGAATTTTTAATGTGGCAAGCACATCTAAGGAAATGTCCACTGCAACGACAGCAAAGCTCACCACACAGCGGCACCTCCCGACGTGCCTTCCATTATTATTATGCCATTAGCAATTGTTTTACCAGGAATGGCACACTAAGCTGATAGCTTGTTTACAAGCTTGTTTACAGCTTTTTTACAGGTGCGACCTGGGAGCACAGGGAAGTTAAGCGACTTGCTCAGGGTAACACAGTATGAACATGGGGGTTATGGGATTCAAACTCAGGTCTCCAGATTTACAACTTAGAGCCTTAGACCACTGCGCTATACTGCCTTCCCTGGTGAAGCATTACAGTAAACATGGCGGCAGTGACTGCCACCACTGCCTGCCACAATGCCAACTTTTGGGGTGCCCCTCCCCATGTCGGCATGCTCCGACTGAGTTTATGTGTTAATGGGGGAGCCCAGTCCCCATCGGCATAAGGCACCCCCCCATTTGTTATGTGCCGAGGAGGGTACCCAATCCCCCTTGGCTCTTGCCCCCCCCTTCAGTATGTGCTGATGGGGTGCCCAATCTCCCATCAGCTAGCCTTCCCAAACACTCATGTGGCATGCTGGGAGCCCCACCCCAGTGTGCCAAGTGCCCCTGTTAAAAAAAAAAACTTCATGAGATTTTTTTACCTGTAAAAAAAAAAACAGTGCCTGTGGTCTGTCCTGCTCCCCCCAACCTGCGCTCACCCTCTGCGCATCCTACTTCCCCACACCCCCATCACCCCATACTCACTTCCGCCTCTGAAGTCCGGCGCGACGGTCTTCGCTGGACCAAGAACACATCTGCATACTTCAAAGCTAACCACGAACTGAAGAAATGCTGGAAGCTGTATAATGGCATAAATAGGGTTTTTTTCAACTTTGGTGCATATCTCGGGCATTTTTGGGACTTGTTGCACCAAATTTTCCACAAGCCCATGCTGCACATTTCATGAAAAAAATTAAAACAATGGTTGCTTTATGAGTGTGCATTGTGCAGTTTCCGTGCACACTCATAATTTCATCAATTTGTAATATTTTCACTGCAAATTTTAAAATTGCCATTTTTCCACACCTCCTTATGAACGGTGCAGCTGTCATTTTACGTATCCTGTCCAAAATGTGTTTTCGTATGTCCAGCACAAAATAGCGTGGTTGCTGTGTGAAATCAGTTTTTGGGACAGTTTGAGAAAATGACAGTGACACTGATCATGAACAGAGGTCCTAAAATGTCTATGTTGAAAAGCTGGTGACAAAAGTCCATAAAATGACTGTGTTACAAGTGTGCATTGCACAGTTTCCACGCACCCTTGAAACTTCACAAATGTGCAATATTTGCACACCAGATTTTTCAACACCGGCATTTTTTCACACCTCCTTATGAACAGTACAGCTGTCATTTTTCACAGCCTGTGCAAAATGTGTTTCAGCACCTGTGGTGCACAAAGGTGTGGTCGCTGAGGGAAATCAACTTTTGAGACAGAGTAACAAAATCACAGCACCGCTTTTCATGAGGGGAGGTCCCAAAACGCCTATGTTAAAAATGTGGCTAAAAGATCCCCAAAATTTACTTTATTTTTTTTTATTTATTTTTTGTTGACAGGGTAATTACTTCATAAAACTATAGATAGATGTGCTGTAAACATTATACAGCTTCTCGAGGATGAGGGGAAGGCAGGGAAGACATGGGGATAGGAAGGGAGCTACCGGAAGGGGAGGTTTCAAAATGTGGAAGGCCATGTGCATGAATGCCTGCAGCCTTGGAAATAAATCCCAGATCTAGTGGCTTTGGTGGCAGAGGCGGACCTGGACATCGTCACTGTTACTGAAACATGCTACATGAAACATGAAAAATGCAGGGACATTAGATCAAGCTGTGGACCCCGAAATATGAGCAGACTTGATAGACCTAATGTCCTTCTTCTGCTGGCTTCTTCATATGTTCGTATGTTTGTACACAGAGAATCATGAATGGGATATGGCTATACCAGGTTATACTCTATAAAAGACAGGATGTGAGAAAAGGGTGGAGGGGTTGCTATCTATGTCAGGCAGGGAGTTAAAGCAACTGAAGTTCAAGGAATGTAGGAGGGAGCAGAAGCACTGTAGGTCACCCTGGAGACAGGAAATGGTAACGCCATTCGCACTGGCATGATCTACAGACCTCCAGCACAAGAGGTGGAGATGGATGGAGTACTAGTGAAATCCATCCACATAATGACAGCCAAAGGTGACATGCTGTTTGCTGGAGATTTATGCTTGCCTGATGTGGACTGGAGCACTCAGGCTGCAGCCATTGCCAGGAGCAGGGGCATCCTGGATGCCCTACAGAGGGCATGCCTCAAACAGCTTGTGGCAGAACCTACCAGAGAAGGAGCAATATTGGACCTGGTACTCACCAATGGGGACAGAGTTATTGATGTAATGGTGGGTAACCACTTGGTGTCCAGTGATCATTGCACAGTGTGGTTCAATTTGAGAACGATGGTGGAGTCAAATCACATGGATGCAAGGGTCCTGGACTTCAGGTGGGTTGACTTTGCTAAAATGATTGAATGTCTCAAGAAGCCCTGGCAGGAGAAGAAGTGGGGGAGGATGTAGAGAACAATGGGCTAACACAGAGGGAGCAATAACAGCGGCAACGAGCCTTTGTGTTAGGCAATTAAGCAAAATAAATAGAAAGTAAAAAACACTTTGGTTCTCAAAAGACATAGCCGGAAAGGTAAGAGGAAAAAGGGTAGCTTTCAGGAAGTACAATTAGCTCAGAGAGGGAAGACAGGGAACTGTATCTGGAAAAACAGAGAGAGGAAGGGAAAGCAGTCAGAAACACAAAGGCATGAATGAAGGCAAAAATATCCCAGGCAATTAAGAAAGGAAACAAGACTGTTTTCAGATACATTAGTGACAGAAAGAAGACCAGGGTAAGATTGTGAGATTATAAAGGGAGGGAGAGGTGTAAGTGAAGGGGGACCTTAAAAAAAACAAAAATCCTGAACAAATATTTTTGTTCACTATTCACAGAAGTGAGGGAAGAAGAAGGGCAACTATTGGGCAATGGGGCACCAATGGGAGAGAGGCAGATACCAGCCTATTTATGGAGAAAATAGTCCTAAGAGAAATCAAGAATCTGAAAGGGGACAAAGCTATGGGGCCAGATGTGACACATCCCAGAATATTAAAAGAACTTAAAGAGGTGCTGGCAGCACCACTAAAAGCCCTGTTCAATAAATCAATAGAGACAGGAGTGGTTCAAGTGGACTGGAGGAGGGCAAATGTAGTCCTTCTCCACAAAAGTGGCAACTACAGGGCAGTCAGCCTGACCTTGGTGGTGGGGAAATTAATGGAGTCACTGTTAAAGGAAAGGATTATGATATTTCTTTGATGCGGTTGCCAGAGAAGTCAATCAATCAATCAATCAATCAAAATCTTTATTTATTCAGGCGAACATCATTGAGCGTAGCTCATTTACAAGATGGACCTGAGTGGTCATACAAATAAGGGTACAAGTTTTTTTACAAAGACATGAGAATAGCATAACATTAGTACAATCAAATAAATAAGAGATATATACAAAATTTACAGATATACAAGGCACAGTAAAATAACTTAACCTGTAAAAATGAAGAGGATAATAGATGTAACAGGGATAATAATCAAATAATAGGGCTTTTGTAGGCTTTTATATGAAATGCGATAACTGACTGGGTAGAAGAAGGGAAACTAAACATAGTGGATTACAGAAGGGAGGGGTGTAGGTTGGATGGGAGACTAGGCCTTATGGAAGCAGTTGCACAACTCTGGAAATAGGGCGGTGTATAATCTTTTGAAGGAAGATAAGGGTAAGAGGGTATTCAGATTCATAGATTTTTGGAGTGAGTTCCAGACAAATGCTAGGGAATAGCTGATAGCAGCCCTCCCAAACCAGGTGCAGGTATTGGGAATCTTTAGCATAATGAGCTTATTGATCCTTAAGGTGTATGGCCTAGATGTGATTCGGGTGAAACAGTCTGAGATATAAGAGTGGAGTTTGCCTGATAAAGCTTTAAAGATCCAGATTGCAGCATTCCTTTTTCTTCTGTGCTGTAGGGATGTCCAATTGACTGCCATGTAAAGAGAGCAATGATGGGTGCTGGAGGGAAGGTCTGTAATAAATCTGATGGCTCTATGATACAGGGTGTCCAGCTTATTTAAGAGGGAGAGTGAGCAATGGCCGTAGAGAAAGTCAGGATAGTCAATAAGGGATAGGAATGATGCCTGGATTAATCTTTGTTTGGAGTCTCTGGTAAGGTAGTGTTTTATTCTGTAAAATAGGCCAAGCCTTTGTCTCAACTTTTTTAATAGCTCTTCAATGTGGACAGAGTAGTCAAGCTTATTGTCAATCCAGACTCCAAGATATTTCAATTTATCCACAAATTCCAGCTTATCTCCAAATAAGGTGGATAATTGTGGGGTGACGAATGATGGGGTAGTGGCAGAGCAATTCTTTGTTGCAAAGAACATAGCTTTTGTTTTTTTGGCATTTAGAAGTAATTTTTTTTCCAATAGGTTGTGTTGTAGGATGGAGAATTCTGACTGTAACAGTTCACAGGCTTTTGATGGTGAGGGATTGCTGACATATAATACAGTATCATCTGCAAACAGATGAATGTTAGATTGAGAGAGGTTGGCATCAATGTTATTAATATAAATGGCAAAGAGGATGGGGCCTAGGATAGAGCCTTGCGGTACACCTCTTAGCAGAGGTTTAGAGGTAGATAGGTAATTTTCATTTTTTACCAATTGTAACCTTCCAGAGAGATAGCACCTAAACCAATTGAGTGAGAGTGAATCAAGGCCTACAGAGCTAAGAGAGGAGATTAATGAGTCATGATCCACTGTATCAAATGCTTTACTCAAATCCAGGAACACAGCACAGGTACTATTCTTTTTATCCAAGGCAGTCTGCCAATCGTTAGTGACTTTGGCTAGGGCAGAGATGGTGCTATGCATTGATCTAAATCCAGATTGTGCTCGATTTAGGAGGTTGTTGGTGTCCAGATAGGCCCTTAACTGTGAATTTACTAATTTTTCAAGCATCTTGGATAGTACCGGTAGGATGGAAATGGGCCTGTAATTGTTAAGGTCCATGGGATCACCTGATTTAAGTAGTGGAACTACTTGAGCTGTTTTCCATATGGAGGGATGGAACCAGTAGCTAGGAAAGATTGAAGAGGGAGTGAGGGGAAGATAAGGCGTGCAATGCTACTTTAAGAAAGTAGGGGTCCAGGGAGTCTGCACCTGCACTCTTAGAAGTATCTAAATTGGATAGGAGGTCTTCTACTTCTTTTAAGGATATTGGTTCGAAGGAGAATGTTGAAGCAGCCTTTTGTCCCACAGTGGAATGAATGTTTAATGATGATCTCAAGAGATTTGCAGGTGAAGAGTCAAATGCTAGGCCAGCTGTGGTGAAATGGTCATTGAAGGTATTTAAGATTTCTTGCTTGTCAGTGATTTCTATGTCACTTAGTAGCAGTTTGGAGGGTAAGGCAGGGGTAGAATTTTGGCCTAGAATTCCCTTTATAGTACCCCAGAATCTGGATGGGTTAGTATAGGATGCATCCAATTCAGCTCTATAGTAGGCAGCTTTGGCATTTCTTATTTGTTTTGTGCATGAGTTTCTTGCTTTTCTGAATTGAAGCCAGTCTCTAGTATCCTTTGTTTTCTTGCCTTTTCCAGAGTTTGTCTCTAGCTAATAAAGCTGATTTAAGGTCAGCAGTGAACCAACGACAAGATTTTACTTTAGTTCTGACACTGGTGATTGGTGCATGTATATTGAGGGCATTAGTGATAATGTCCTTTAAGATCTGAAGAGCTGTCTCAACTGAGGTTGTAAGGTAAAAATCTTGCCAATATGTTGTATTGCACAAATCATGGAGATATCCTGAGATATTGAAATTCTTTTTTGACCTTTTATGGAGAAATTTTGCAGGATTGGATGGCTTGAGTGTAGATCTTATGCCAGCTATAGGACAATGATCACTTACATCACTGGGTAGCACTCCAGCATGAGAATATAAGTGAGGCTTGTTTACCATCATAATATCCAGGAGTGAGCTGTTGGTAGTATTTTTTGGATCTTTGATTAATTGAGTGAATCCATAGATGTCACAGAAGGTTACTAGGGGTGCAGATGCATTCGATAACCAATTTAAATTCAAATCACCAAGGCTGATGGTATCTTCAGGGCCTAGACTGAGTATTGATCCTAGGTGGGATAGGAGTTTGAGGCCTGCAGAGGGGGGCCTATAGCAGCCAATCAATTTAAAGGAAGACATGTTAGGAAGGGATATTTTAATTGACAAGCATTCAAATTCCTTTGGTTCGGATGTATTGATGAGGCAGGATGCAGAGATGGTTTCCTTGACGTGAGATGGCCACCCACCACCCCTGGAAGGCGATCTGATCTGAAGAGCTGGTAATTGGGAAGGTTTATATCACTGTCTTTGTTGTAGATCTGAGCCAAGTTTCAGAGATAACCAGGAAATCAGGTAGGTATGTGCAACCCATGCCTGTATTAAGGAGAACTTTTTTAGGAGGCTGCAGGCATTGAAGTGAAGGAAACTTAGGCCATTTATGGAGGTAAGATCAGATGGGGATAAAAAACTTTCAGTGGGGCCAGGATTGATTTCAATAGTACCAATACTGATCAGAAGGAAGAAGATTAGTTTGAGGAGGGCACCAAATGATAGGGATAGGGAGTGATCAGAGCATTTCCTCCTCTTCTTGGGGAACCACTGTGTAATGGGTGAGGGTCCTGTTATATGGGTGTGGAATTTATCACAGAGTAATAATCTGATGGACAGGCATAGTGGGTTAATGTAATGCCAAAATGGATGCAAGGCACTTGAGGAGTGTTGTTAGGATAGAAGCCTTTTGTAGGATACCCAGGGATTGCAGTGCAAAAATGGCAGAATATAAATAAGGAATTGGTGGGTGTCCACTGGGATGGCAGGGTGGGCAGGCCATATTCACTGCCTTAATCACCATAGCATGGGGTATATCATAATTGTCATTTAGGATTGAGGAAGATGAGAGGCTCAGAGAAAAGGAAGCAAAGTAGCATTGTGGAGGAAGGTAGGGTTAAAGTAGAGGAAGAGAAATAGCTATGGGCGTGGATTAGAGAAATGGCGGGAAAAGGTGTATAAAAGAATCAACCGAGGGGGGAGGGGCGGGCAAAAAATTTTGCGGCTTTGCCGTACACTCACCTGCTTACCAAGCCTCCCTGGTTCCCTGGTCGGCTTGTCAGTCGCCCGCCTGCCCGCTGGCGGCTCGAGCCCCTCCGGTCCCTGGTGTTCGAGGGCTGTGCCAGCTGGAAGGTGGGGACAGAGGAGAAGGCAGTGAGCAAGGCACTTTATTGCAGCAATCTGCAAAAGGTGCTAAAAAGCCTGAATCTGCACAACAAAGACTGGGAGGGTATGGGGGGGGTTAGGCGCCTAAGCGTCTAGCCCACACAGGAACACAAAAAGGCTGTAATCACAGGCTAAACTAGATATCTACACAACCCGATCTACACAAACAGAAGTAGATCAGGAAGGGCAGCACATGTGGCTTACATAGATTTCAACAAGGCCTTTGACACCTTCCCACATAGAAGGTTGATAATATAAGTTGACAGCCTGAGAATGGGCCCCTTGGTTTTAAACTGGGTCAGAAATTTACTGAGTGACAGGACACAGAGGGTGGTTGTAAATGGTGTTCAGTCTGAAGAGAGGGGGGTGACCAGTGGGGTGCCATAGGAATCCATGCTGGGGCCAGTCCTCTTTAATGTCTTCATAAATGACATTGCAAAGGGGCTGGAGGGGAAGGTATGCCTCTTTGCAGATGACCCTAAGATCTGCAACAGGCTCAACACTCTGAGGGGTAGAAAAAATGAGAAAGGACCTAACCATGCTTGAGGAGTGGTCGAGAGTGTAGCAACTAAGACTGACTGCAAAGAAGTCAAAATCATGCACAGAAGTCCAAGGGAGAAGTACGAAATGAGGAGAAAGGTACTGATGACCACCACTCAAGAAAGGGACCTGGGGTATCATATCTGATGACCCAAAGGTAACCAAACAATATGAGAAGTAGGGAATGCGAGTAACGAATATTAAATTCTGAATACCGTATTTCACTGTTTTGAAGCTGTGGCTTCAATTAAAAACTTCGGTTTTGACACAAGGCTTTAATTTAAGGGCAAATACTACTTGAGGGTGGCTTATATTGCTGAGCTTAAACTAATGTACCACATCTGGCTCCTAATGCTGTCATTTTGTTAGTGCAGCTTTCAGAACATGAATTGCTATGTCATGAAAACAAGCTTTGCCATTGGTGCCATTGCAGTTGTCAGGAGCAGTTGTTTGTGCTGTAAAAAAATAGCAAAATGTAAGTGCTATGACTTGGATTTCAAGCAGTCAGTTGTGAATAGGGCTGAGTGGGAGGGTAATCGCCCTGTAGCAGAGGCTCTGAAACTTGAAGAAAAACAGATCCATGAGTGGCAAAAAAACAAGGAAGGGCTGCAGGCTATGGTCACCAAAGTTGGCAGTTCAGAATCGAACCACAAACGGAGACGGCTTCTCAGTGCTAGCCACAGGCCTTCTTTTCTTACCGAGGAAGCCAACTTTGCGACATGAGAGAGCAGCACCTACAAGTGACCCAAAAAGCTATTGCCCAAAAAGCCTCTGCACTAATCCACAACCCTGAGTTTAAGGCGAGCAGAGGTTGGGTTGATCGTTTCCTAGCATGGTGCTGCTTTACCATAAGATGGCACACTACAGTGGGCCATAGTCTGCCAAAGGACTACCTGCTTAAGGTGACTCAATTTGTTTATTTTTGCACAAAGCAAATATCGAACAGCAACATACAAGTGCAGTCCATCAGCAACATGGATGATACCGCAGTGTGAGCTGACATGCCCAGTGAAAAAACTGTAGATGCCATTGTCACTAAATCAGTGCTGTTAATGACAGCCGGCCATGAAAAACAGCACTTTACCATGTGTTTGGAAGCAATGGTAGATGGCAGAAAGCTCCCTCCTTTTGTTGTATTAAAAAGCAATAGTGTGGCAAAAGAGGTGATTGGTATTCAGGGAGTTATTGTTGTGCTGTCTGACAATGGTTGGATGAACGAGGACCTAACTTTGCGATTGGTTGATACAGTTTGGAATGGAATTGTGTTCAGCAAGTGCATGCTAGTCTAAGACACATTCAGGTGTCACATTTCACCTGCTGTAAAAAAATTGCTTAAAAAGAAAAACTCCATAATGGCTGCAATCCCCAGTGGGTGTACAAAACGTCTACAACCTGCAGACATGTCTTGAAACTCTCCTTTTAAAGCTTGGTACCATGAGTGCTACAATCTGTGGCTTGTGACCAAGGAGTGGGAAATGACAGCAAGAGGAAACCCCAGAGTCCCTTCCAGGGTGAAATGCTTGAGTGGGTCCAAGTAGCATGGGGCGCTGTGACAAAGGATAATATTGTGAAGTCCTTTGAGGTTTGTGGAATCACATCTACTGATCTAGATATAATCCACTCTACCAGGCAAAATGGTATGACATTTGAGGCTCGAGAAGCTATTGCTCAAAAGTTGCCAATGCTGGATGGTAAGTGTACATCACTTTGGTGTAATGTAAATTGATCAAAAATGAAAATAACGTATTTATCATAATTCTTGATCTTCTTGGACAGAGTCTCCACCACTCAGTGATCTAATGGGACTGCGTTGGAGGAACTAGGACCCAGGACCCCATGGGAGCCAAAAATCTTCAGGAGGGTCAGTTCTGGGACAGGACCATACATGCAAGGCACCTCAAGACTAGCTTAAGTTGTATAGGCTATCTTAGCGTTGACCTTCCAATCACCTCTGTACCTTTTCGACTGAGGAGGTGCACTGTAATTTAATGAAAGAGAACCTAACCCTAACTTTTGGACTTTTGTGAAGGCCCAGATGACCCATGTAAAAAGGCTCAATTCAACAATATCTTTACAGCCCGACAAACCAGATAGTGAACACCAAAAACGGAACGAGTGAGCTCAGTTGATGGTGGGTGGGCGTGTGAATGAGTGGTGGACACTACGTCCAAGAAGATATAGAATTAATGTAAGTATGTCATTTCCATATCTTTCTGGACTAAACGTCTCCACCACTCAATCACACTAATGGGAGAGAACCAAGCTAAAAATCCCCTCCCCCCAAGTAGGGCAGTAGGAGACAGAGCTCAATCAGGACAGAAGTCCAACAAGACTGTCCTGCCAAAGAAAGAGAGCTGCCTGGCATGGACATCTAAAACATAGTGTTGTACAAAGATATGCACTGACCTCCAATTTGCTGCCTTGCAGATGTCTGCAACAGTTACATTACGAATTTCCGCCAGGAAACCACAGCTGCACCGATAGAGTGGTGTGACCCCATCCTTCCAACTTGGCCTGTGTCATGGATTAGTAGTGCTGAAGACATGCTGCTAACTAAGCAGAAAAACATCTTATGTCAACGAAGTATGCTGAAAGATACAATAGTTGCTCAGATGAGTATCTACCCATTCTGTCAATGTAGAATCGCAGGACAGTCTTAACATCCAGAGAATTAAGGGAATGCTCTCCTTCCCACTTGGAGTTAACAAAACAAAACTTGATTAATGGTAACTGAGCCAGTGACATGTTTTCTAAAGGTTCAAGACAGACCAAAAATGCACAAAGGTGTAGCTTCACTGCTGAGTATAGCACACCTACATTTGACAGGTCCAAGAAGCACTCCAACACTTTACTTAGTGGGCAACTGAAGGGTCCAGATGGGAGTTGCACACCAGATAGAGAAGGGTTTCCACTTAGCTGTGTAAGTCCTCCTGGTGGAAGGCCTATACATGGCTTAGAAGATGTCCATGGTGGTCTGGGAAACCTAGAGGTTGCGTACTTTCATCTCTTCCAGGCCCAGCATGGAGATGATGGGAGTGCAGGCTAGGATGAACTAAAATCCCTGCATCAGAGAGCTCTCTTATAAAGGTAGTCACCTTGGGAGAACTTCTGACAGACTGTAGAGCAATGCAAATCATTTCTGTCGAGGCCATTCTGGGACAATGAGAATCATCTTAACCCCCTGTGCATACAAGTTGATCAGCACCCTCTAAATTAAGGGAAGAAAAGGAAAACATACAGAGATCATCTTGTCTATTGCAGTGAACACATCCTGACAGAAAACACCAGGGTCTGGATTTCTGAAGTAGAATAGAGGCAGTTTTGAACTAAGAGGGGATGCAAAAAGGACCAGGTCTGAACTGTCCCACTTGCCAAGGGTGGCTGCACAAAATCTGAACTGATGCACTGTGTTCAAGGTACCACTCTCACAACCTCACAGCCCTGCTGCAGAGAGGGTAGGGGGATGCCCCACCTGGCTTACCAATGAAATACATCACAGCTTTGTCATCCATTTGAAGTAGGAACACTTCATGGCAGGGAGAATTCTCCAGGACTTTGCTTATAATATAACTCAGATCACTAAGAATTATGACAAGATAAGGTTCCTCCTGGCTCCACACCTGACTGTGGAGGCCTTGACATTGATCCCTCAATGGATTTTGTCCAAGGTTCTGTCATTTAGATGGAGGATGGTGGATGCATGGTTGATCACCACTGCTTGCTGCAGAGGAGGAACTGAGTCCCAGCATCCACTCAACCAAAAAAGGGGGTCTGAAGAGTCATTTTCTGTGATGTGATGAGCCATCTGAAGATGTGATTTCTCCCTTCCACTGGAATGAAACTGATGCCCTGGAGGATCCAGGAGGGTTCCTAAGAAGAGGAGCTGTTGGGAAGATGAACTGGCACTTTCCCCTAACCAAGAGAGAACAACTTAGAAGCTGTGGTGGCTGTTTCCTGTGTCTCTTAACCAAACTGTCTGGATAGGAGCCAAATGTCCAGGCAGTAAAGATTTGAACGCCGAGATTTTAGAGAACTCTTCCCTGAACAGGTACTTATTTGACCTTCCAAGGCTGACAAATGGATGCATGCTGCCTGTTAACGTGGAACTAGACACAATGTAAATAGGAACCTTTGCTCTGTTCTGCTGTGGAATAAATTTTACTGACCAGTTCCTGAAGATGCCCCATATCTCTGAAGCAGAAAGTGTGAATGAGAGGTGGACAGACCGAGCTACGATTTGGTAGAAGTTCTGGGGAACTCTTCAAAATTGGAAGAGTATCTATCTTGGTCAATCTCGATGACCTATAGGTCCAATGTAATGGACTTTCACTGGTTGTAAAACCATATTAGATGCCTTTCCTACTGATTAGAGGTGCCCCCCCAGACAGCTGAGTTGGGACCAGGGCTAGATCCACAGAGGTTGGTATAGAGGTTTGTTGAACAAGGCGCCTAGGCCTCTACCTTGAAAGGAATACCTGTTATGAGGATGTTGTAGTTTAAATGGCAGACCTATTTGTTCTGGATGGCCTCTAGAGATCAACCTGAGGGCCGAACAGATAAGCACCATCAAGGAAATGTTGGCCACTTGCTGCCAGTGGCAGCTGCCCTAGAGGGAGAGACGTTGGTGTCCATAAAAGCTTTCAGCTGATTATTGGGCTATATGTCCCTAACAATGGAGTGTTAGATCTCAGGAGGCTCGTGACCACTGCACTGGGTGTTCCACAGGGTGTACTCGTACTGAGGAATGTAGGAACTCATGACATAGAAGTCTGCTTTGGTCCACAGATAAAGATTCAATGTTATGGTGGACCCCATATCCCTGAGGAAAAAGAACTGGAAAGAAGAATTTCCATCACACAGATACAGAGAATTTGTATTCCAGCCTATGAAATGAGTCATCTGCTGCATCTTCAACAAGGCAGAAGAGGGGGAGACTCATCCAGATCCACTTCTACTCCAGAATAACCTCCAAAAGACAGGTCTAGACCAGGAACATGGGACCTGGATTGTCAAAGTGTTCAGCACCATCTGCAGCGCCAACACCACAGACAACTCCAGCACCACACACAGTGTCAGACCCAGCACCATCCATGGCTCAGGCCCTGCATGGCACAGGTGCCACACAGCACTGCCCATGCTGATGAAGGCACCACATGACACGGCACCACCATCACTGTATGGTCCCAAAGATGGCCCCAATGCCACATGGCACCAGCACCTGATGGCACCGTGCAGCACCAGAACCTCAGCTGGATCCAGACCTGAGAAAAGGGGAAAGGAAAGCAGTACTTGTGCCAGCCATGCATAAAAAGGGAGGGGTGTTGGTACGAGGAGTAGAAGTCAATGGCGTTTGCACCGGAAAGGGAACCACACACATCCCGGCCTGAATGAACAGGCCATGACCCAGTGGCCTCAAGGCCCAATGGCCCTCAGAACTGGGTCAACTGGCTAGGACAATTGGGCAGACACCGTACCCCCTGCTCTAAAGAGCAGCCCAGAGGTAAAACTGCTCACCAGAGCACAATTGAGGACAGAGACGTAATCAGGAGTTGAAGATTGCAGCCGTTAAGAGTGGAAACCCAGAGGAACCAACCAGAGTCTGTTCAGGACTACAGCTCTCAACTAGCAATGATCCCAGTGCAGATGTACCAGAGGTCAACCTTGAGTGGTACAGATTCTTCTTTCACCAACAGGAGGAAGAAGAGCTCGAGGTCAAATGGAGCAGGGTCCCAGAACTGCAAATTTGTGCTTCAGGTGAACTGCCCCGCCCCCCCCGAGCACTGGACTGACCATGGTCAGACCCCCTCTCCACAAAGGGCGGCGGCCTGGACACAGACCAACTGCCATCACAGCTTTCAAATGAAGTCTCTCTACTGTCACCACTGCCATCAGAGGTCGACTACGTTGATGGCAGGCTGAGAATTTCTTTTTCTTCTTCTTCAATATCTTTTTTTTTATTAATTTTTAAAAAAAAAGAAAACGCTAAAAACTGGTATTTTAGATGAATACTGAATGGCTATAGCTGCTGTCATATAGATGAAAACATGACTCCCAGTGGGTGAGTGACGTCGTCATCGAAGCACACTCGACGGTGGGAGAAAAGGAACTGAGGTGGTTGGAGGGTAGATGCTGAGATAGCCTATACAGCGTGAGCTAGTCTTGCAGCACCGTGCATGCGCAGTCGTATGCCAGTGCCAGTCCTCTTGAAGATTTATGGCTCCCACAGGGTATTAGCACCTCTGGCGTAGTCCCATTAGTTTGAATGAGTGGTGGAGATGTTTAGTCCAGGAAGATCACGGTACTAAATATTTTGGGTTTTTTTAGGTCCTAGTTATAGTATGGCAACCCAAGAATCCAACTTTTGTGATGAAGATATGGAAAGCTGTTCTGAGCTAGACACTGACCCTGACAGCGAGAATTAATTGGATTAAAGTCCACAGTATTCACAGTCTTCATTGACTTCTACTTGCATGAAAAACAAAATAAAAAACTTAAGTTTTCACAGAGAGCTGTCTCCTTCTGTTGCTGTTATTGCTAGTTTTCTAGTTTGACATAGGACACTGTAGTACAGACGAGCTGCTATCATGTGGTCTCAGCAAATATGAGAACACTCTTACCACATGATAGCTACCCAATTACAGTTTTGCTACAATGGGGCACTATGCGGTAGCACATTCAGGCACTGAAAACAATATACTTCAGCAAGAATGTTATTCATTTCAGGGCATGGTTCGTAAGGTCTCACATTACCATAGTACTGTATCGCTAACAAGGCAACTAAACTATGGCGGCTTGTATTAGTACTATAGCACCAAAAATTACCCATGGCTACTATTCAAGGGTGGATACTATTTGGGGGTGACATTAAAATGGTGAAATACAGTACCACAAATAATACCCTATTTGGTATTCAGAACCTGAATACCGAAAAGCATCACTATTCAGCCATTATTTGGGACAGTTTTTCCATGGGATTTTAAGATCTCACAGGATTTGTTGGCTAATCGTTGAGCATTTGTCAAAGCCAGAACATGTGACTGCCACATTGCATCAGAGAAAGACGTAGTGGAGAGAGCTCTGAGAGAGTGGGAGAGATTATGCATTACAAAATTATATTTTTGCATCACAAAACCTTTGTTTTTTGTTTTGGACTGTGTTTCTTAGTGCCTGGTACTAGTAGAAGTTTTTTTTTCCCCCAAGAGAATTTGTCTGAGCTATGATTTATTTTCCAGGAGCTGTGGAAAGAGAAAGAGAGAGAGAGAGAAAGAGAGAGATTCTTAGATCCACTGCCATCATTTCAGGGGCCACTGTGCTGTGCTGTGCTCTGTGAAAGTGAAAATTGAATGTGGGCAAATTATCAGACCCGGACAGAGTTTATCCAAGGGCACTAAAGGAACTGGCTGATGAGCTGGCAGGGCCACTAGCAGACCTGTTTAATAGTTCACTAGAGTCAGGCATGGTATCATAAGTCTGGAGAACAGCATATGTAGTGCTTCTTCACAAAGACGGTCCCAAGGATGATCCAGGGAATTACAGACCAGTCAGTCTAACCTCCATTGTGGGCAAGCTCATGAAGACCATACTAAAGGAAAGGCTGGTGGCATATCTAGAGGAGCATGGTCTCCAGGATGAGAGGCAGCATGGGTTCATGGGGGGGATTATGTCAAACAAATCTGATTGACTTGACTGTGTCAGTAAGACAGTAGATAGGTGCCGAGCAGTAGACATCCTCTATCTTTATTTCAGTAAGGCCTTTGACTCTGTGCCACACAAAATGTTGACAAGGAAGTTGGTGGATCTTGGAGTTAGGGAGAAGATGGTCAGATGGGTGGAAAACTTGCTGAGGGAAAAAACCTAGAGGGTGGTGATGGAGGGAGAGTAATCTGGCACCAGAGATGTAACCAGTGGGGTCCCACAGCATTCTGTGCTGGAGCTGGTGTTGTTCAATGTCTCCATCAATGACATTGGGGATGGTATTAAAGGCAAAATATGCCTATTCGCAGATGACACCAAGCTCTGTGGGAGAGTAGACATAGCTGAAGGGATACAGGACCTACAGGAAGATCTGGAAAAGCTGGAGAGGTGGTCCAGGATCTGGCAGCTTGGCTTTAATGCCAAGAAATGCAAAGTTATGCATATTGGAGCCAAGAATCCGAGGACAGAGTATTACTTGGATGGAGTCTGAGTACCTGTATCAGAGGAGGAGAAGGACTTGGGAGTGATGATCACTAGTGACCTGAAGCACTCCACGCAGTGCAAGAAAGCAGCAGCAAAGGCAAACAAGATGCTGGGATGCATAGCTAGGGGGATCAGTAGTAGGAGAGAGGAAGTTACACTGCCCTTGTAAAGGCCACTGGTAAGGCCGCATCTAGAGTATGGAGTTTTGTACTGGTACCCACACCTCAAAAAGGACATTAACATGCTGGAGAAGGTACAGAGGAGGGCTACAAAGATGAAAGCCAGTCAGCAGGACAAGGTATAAGAGGAGATGCTGAGGACACTGAACATGTACTCCCTGGAAGACAGGAGAGAGAGAAGGGACATGATTTGGACATTCAAGTACTTGAAAGGAATAAATAATGTTGATAAGGAAAGTCTCTTTAAGCTGAGTGGCAACCATATCACAAGTGGGCACAGACTTAAGCTGGAGGGTGGGAGGTTTAGGAGGGATGTCAGAAAGCACTTCTTCACAGAAAGCATGGTGAACACTTGGAATGAGCTGCCAGAAGAGGTCATCTCATTAAAGACAGTGAGCAGCTATAAGAGAGCTGGGATATGTATAGGGAGAAGATAAGAATCATTTTTAGGGAGGATGGTAGGAGTGGGGAAGGAGGGCAGGGACATTAGCTCAAGCTGTGGACCCTGCAGTACGAGCAGACTTCATAGACCAAATGGCCTTCTTCTGCTGGCTTCTTCATATGTTCGTATGTTCATATGAAGGAGTACTGTGTTTCTTAGTGCCTACTAATGGAATGTTTTTTTTCCCAGAGAAATTGTCTGATCTAGTGATTTATTTGCCAGGAACTGCAGACAAAGACTTAGTTTTACTACTTTCATTGCAGGGGCTTCTGTACTGTGCTCTGTGGAGGTGAAGGAATACTGTGTTTCTAAGTGCTTGCCTGATTCTGGTGGGAGACTTGTTTCCCCAGAGAACTTGTCTGACCTAGTGATTTATTTGCCAGGAGCTGCAGAGAGACTTGCAGTTTTACTGCCTCCTTATTTTCACAGGCCTCTGTGCTCTGATGTGAAGGAGAAGAAGACAGTATTTTGGAAAATATTTGATATCTATTAATTACAGTAGTTCTAACTTCTAGATTGGCTGCTGTACTTATGTACTTATTTTTTAAGTCTGTCTTTAATTTAGTGGTGCAAATAAGTATTCTGGGGGGGGCTTAGGTTGGTAGTGTAATCTGAGGATGGTCTCAGGTTTTATGAACGTCAGTAGCAGCCAGAATTCTCAGAGGGCAGTCGGCTGACCGCAATCCCACTACCCACGGTTTAGGGCCAGGCAGTGACGCCACGCAGTTGCGCTGCAGGCACACTTTTGCCTGCCTTGTGTGCGCTGCTTCAAAGATTTTATTTGTGCTAAAATAAATCAAAACTTCTGTGCATTAAAAAAATAAAGTGTACTACAATAGTTCTGCTGTAGAAATCTGTCTCTAAAATATTGGTGGTGTAATCTGAAGTTGAGCTCAGGTTTCTAGAAAGTCGGTAGCCACCAGTAGTCTCAAAAGGCAGTCAGCAAACTGTACTCCCACCATCCACAGTTTAGGGCCAGGTAGTGACACCACACAGTTTCCCTGCAGGCACACCCTTGCCTGCACTGCGGGCATGCTACTTGCAAGAATTGTTTTGTGCTAAAATAAATCAGTACTTCTGTACATTTAAAACTAAGGAGTTATACAGTAGTTCTGCTGTAGAGCTCTGCAATCCAACCGACCACAGTTTAGGGCCAGGTAGTGATGCCACACAGTTGCCCTGTGTGCACACTCTTGCCTGCCCTGCATGCTTGTTGCTTGCAAAATACTTTTGTGCTAAAATTAATCAGTACTTCTGTACATTTAAAAATAAAGAGTAATACAGTAGTTCAGCTTTAGAGATCTGTCTAAAAATATTGGTGGTGTAATCTGAGGTTGGGTTCAGGTTTCTATAAAGTCAGTAACTGCCAGTAGTATCAAAGGGCAGTTGGCTGATTGCACTTCCGCTGCCCACAGTGTAGGGCCAGGTAGCGACGCCATGCAGTAGCACTGTGTGCACACCCTTTCCTGCCCTGCACGTGTGCTGCATGCAAGATTTTTTTGTGTGTTAAAATAAATCTGTACTGCTGTGCATTTAGAAAGTATTACAGTACTTGAGATTTTTTCGAAATTGTTGGCATTGATAATTGCAAGTAGAGGTTGTAAAAAATGTACTTGGTCCAGCACATGCAGATCTACAATAAACAGGTTGGTGATGCTGAACCTGAATGTGAGGGACAGTCTGGCCGTATTCAATGCCCAATATTATTCTTTAACCCCTCCAAACCTGTTTCATTCAGCAACAGTAGTACTGTGGCCGGCACAGCAGAAAGATATATAAGAAGAACTAGAAGAAGTACACTGTTCTCGACTCCCACCACAACCACCAATGTGTCCCCATCTCTCACCAGTACCATCACATCTATCATCTTCACCACCACCTCTATATAGACCCTGTCTTCCACAACAACTGGCAACATGACTACTGCAGCCCGGGCCCATGTTTACTCCGGCAAAGTCGACCTACATTCTACGGCAGGACCTCATACTTTCTGTGGCAGAACAACTGCTGATTCTGCAGCCATTCTGAGGCAGATAAATTGTGGCTAAACAGCATACCTTCAAAGGGATTAAGTCTTAGTTAACCCTTTGATTGCCTTCATGTTACTACTCTGCTACATTGAAAGTAGAACAGTAGGCCATTTAACAGTATGTAGTCTTCTTCTCATAAATATTAAACAGCAATAACCCAAACCTGGCACAGTCATTAGCATCAGTGTTTGCTTTTAATGAATTTTCCCTTCCACCCCAAATTTGAAGGCTCATCTGTTCTTCTGAAAATTGGTAGCCTTTGCTCTTCTCCTAGGCTATAATCTGATAAAGACATACGCACTTCCTAAAACTACACAGAAGTCAAAACCTGCTTGGATTTCTTCTGGTTTATCTTTACAGTTAGCAGATATAAAGAGAGACTCCAACTTGAAGGCCAATTTTTTTCTAATTTTGACCAATCTTCTTTTAAATTATTATTTTTGTAAACTAGGAATACTCAACCTGCCTTGCAACAAATATGTTGAGTGCAGTGTACAAATCTGCTTTTTTTTGAGGGGGGGTTATCTTCCCATAAAATAGTGAAGGAGGGTGTAACTTGCACTGTCTGTAGGATTTGTTGACTGCTGATTTTGCTTTTGGGGAACACACTAAAAAATGCAAGCAAGTAATTTTTATTAAGCTGGAGAAACCTTGGTTACCATGTTCTCTTCTCCTCGCAACTCAGGGGGTGGTGGTCTTCTTCAGTCAGTGACCCTCATTTCACTTATGTATAGCAGCAGTCAAACTCTCCATTCTGATTTATTCCATGCCAGCTTGCTCCAGTTCTAGTATACCCTGGTTCCCAACTCTGCTGCATCTGGACAACTTGACCCTCCTTAAGAATTGAGCTTGATGCCACCACTTAAGCTGCAGGTTCAGATTTGCCAATAAATTACTCTGACACTTGCAGGTACAGAACTGCAGCCCACAAATCAAAACTGTGATAGATGTTCACCACTGGGGACCAAGTCCTCTGCTGAGTCTGCTGCCAGCCCAGTTGTTTCTGCCACCAGCTCCTCTTCCGATACCTGTCACCACACTGAGATCAGGTCCACCTCCACGGTCACCACTGAATCTTCTCACTTCTTGACTACAGCTTGCCTTCCAGTTCTTCCTTTCAAATTCATCTTCCAAGGGTTCAGCGTGCACCATGAGCAGCCTCATAATGAAAAAGTAACACAGCTGAGCTACTCACACCTACACAGCAGCAGATCATAACTGTCATGGACCTAACCAAGCTCTGCTACTACTGCATCATTCACACCCCCCCCCACACACACACACAATACTGGGGAGTTATGCAACAAGAGCCAGCCTGAGTCAAGATGCCAAGCAGCCACTAGCTTTTCAGCTTTGTAGTGGATGGCATCCGTTTGCTGCCCCTTCTAATGAGCATGTGTGCCATGGCATACTTAACACATCAATAGCTATGCCCTTGCCTTGTGTGATTGCATAGCATTACCAGCATTTCTGTGGCTGTGTGACTAATTTTCCTGATTTCTGTGGCAAGCACTGATTTTTGCAGTCAACCTAGATTTCTGCGGCCACTGCTGCAACTGCAGAATAGCAGAAAACACAGGGCACTAACTACAGCCAGTCCTGCAAATCTGTCTGTCACTCCAGTCACTACTGACACTATGAACTCTGCCACTACTGTAACACTGTCACCACAGTCTGAATCCTTGCCACAGTGAATATTACCAGTATGACCACTACAACTGACTTACTTATGCCTTCTGCTTCTCAGCTTCTCTGCAGTCTTGAAAAAGTTGTAGAGGAGGAGCAGTCAACTGGTTCTGACTATTCCCTTCCAGATGAATGCCCCAGTGACATGTCAACTTCTCCATCAGAGGCAAATATGAGTGACTTTGAGGCTTTACTAAAAAGGCATGTCTTTGGACCCCTTACTGGCAGGATGGTCTGCATCTGTCCAGGAAGGGAACAAGTCTTTTGAGCAATCGGTTTAAATGCTTCATTGGCAAGCTTTTAAACTAGTCAAAGGGGGAGGCACTGACAAGCAGCAGGAAAATCCCAGCCTCTCCCTACAAAACAGGGTACTAAATGAGAAAAAGACTGAGGTAGAACGGTCAGTGGGGGATGCTGCAACAGAAGGTAAAGCCATCAAAAAACGAAGTGCAATGAGTACTAATGCCCGTAGTATGGGTAACAAGCTTCCTGAATTAGTGGCCTTGATGGAGGAGGAACATCTGGATATCGTGGCAGTCACAGAAACATGGTACACACAAAACCATGACTGGGACATAAACATACCAGGATACACTATCTACAGGAGGGACAGGGAGGGTAAAGAGGAGGAGGAGGAGTAGTTCTTTACATAAGGAAGGAATAAAGCAACAGAACAAAAGGGTAAACAGGGAGAAGAAGCACTGTGGGTAAATTTGGAGACAGGCAATGGCACCACAATACACACAGGGTTATATACGACCCCCTTCTCAGGGGGAAATGGACAGGGAAATGATGAAAGTATACTTAGAATGGCAGAAAAAGGGGAGATATTGCTGATGGGTGATCTGAATATGCCGGATGTTAACTGGAGTGCAGTTGCAGCTGCCACTTCGAAAAGTGCAGTTATTCTAGATGCCCTACAGGGGGCATGCCTTAGACAACTAGTACTGGAGCCCACTCGAGAGGGAGCAATATTAGACTTGATTCTCTCAAATGGAGATGGAGAGAGGATTACAGATGTAGAAGTGGGTAGCCATCTGGGAACTAGCGACCATCGAACAGTATGGTTCACAATAAACACAGCAATAGAGTCAAGCCATACAAAGACAAAAGTACTGGACTTTAGGAGGCTGACTTTGCCAAATGGTGAGTGCCTAAGGAATGCACTAGCAAATGGGCAGGAAGGAGGGTGGAAGAACAATGGGGAATAATAAAACTGCCATCACAGAAGTAACGAGCCTTTGTGTGAAGCAAATAAACAAAACAAGACGATGTAAGAAACCACTATGGTTCTCAAAGGAAGTGGCAGTGAAGGTTCAAGAGAAAAGAAAGCATTCAGGAAGTACAAGGAATCGCAGAAGGAGCAGGACAGAGAACTGTATCAGTTAAAGCAAAAGGAAGCTGGAAGGCAGTCAGAACAGCAAAGGCCCAAACCGAGAAAAGATAGCCAACTCAGTTAAGAAGGGGATAAAACCTTTTATAGGTACATCAGGGAGTGAAGGAAGACCAAGGAGGGATAGTGAGGCTTAATAAAGGGTGGGAGGGTGGGCAGAGGAGACTGTGAAAAAGGCAGAGATACTAAACAAATATTTTTGCTCAGTATTTACAAAGGAAGAGGGTACATAAAACAAACAGTAGTAACAAGCTGGATACAGAAGATGATACCAGCCCATTTACAGAAGAAAGGGTTCTGAAAGAACTCTTAAAACTGAAGGTGGACAAAGCAATGGGGCCTGATGGGATTCATCCCAGAATTCTAAAGAACTAAGGGTAGAACTAGTGACACCACTGACTACCCTTTTAACAAATCATGGGAGGATGAGGTGGTACCGAGGACTGGAGGAGGGCAGATGTGATTCCCTTCACAAAATTGGGAGCAAGGCAGAAGCAGGAAACTATAGACCTGTTAGTTTAACCTCAGTGATAGGAAAATGATGGAATCACTTCTAAAAGAAAGAATTGTCGAGTATCTAGAGGCCAGAGGGCACAGGACCCTAGGCAGCATGGATTCACAGCAGGGAAGGTCATGCCAGACGAATCTGATAGATTTCTTTGACTGGGTGACCAAAGTAGTAGATCAGGAGGGGCTGTGGACATGGCCTACCTAGACTTTAGCAAGGCATTTGACACAGTGCCACACAAAAGATTAATATAAGTTAGCCAGCCTGGGTGTGGGTCCCAAGATGACAGTCTGGGTAAAGAATTGGCTGGAGAATAGGACACAGAGGTAATAGTAAATGGAGTCCACTGAGAAGAAAGGAGGGTTACTAGTGGGGTACGCAGGTTCAGTATTGGACGGTCCTCTTCAATGTCTTTATAAGCGACATTGCAGAAGGACTGGAAGGAAAGTATGTCTCTTTGCAGATGACACAAAGATCTGCAACAGAGTTGATGCACTGGGTGGGGTGGAAAGGATGAGAAGGGACTTGGCAAGGTTAGAGGAATGGTCAAATGTATGGCAGCTTAGATTCAATGCTAAGAAGTGCAAGGTAATGCTCTTGGGAAACAAAAACCCAGGGGAAGAGTACATAATGGGGGGTGAGATACTAACAACAACAAAAATGGAGAGGGACCTGGTGGTAGTCATATCAGATTACCTAAAGATGGGCAAGCAATGTGAGAGGGCAGCAAGGAGGGCTGGGGGGCTACTGGGATGCATAGGGAGAGGCATCACCAGTAGAAAACAGGAAGTTATTATCCCTCTGTACAGACAGCTGGTGAGACCCCATCTGGAGTACTGTGTGCAGTTCTGGAGACCTAATCTATGCAAAGACATAGACAGGATGGAAGCTGTCCAGAGGAGGGCAACTAAAATGGTGCAGGGTCTGCACCGGAAGACATATGAAGAGAGACTTAAGGAGCTTAATATGTATGTAGCCTCGAGGAAAGGAGGGAGGGGGGACATGATAGAAACTTTCAAGTACCTCAGGAATCAACAAAGTCCAAGAGGGTAACATCTTTCAAAAAGAGTTGTGCAAGAACAAGAGGCACAATTTGAAGATAGAGGGCGGCTCTGAGGTAATTTAAGAAGTATTTTTTCAGAGAGGGTTGTGGATGCGTGGAGCGGCCTTCGGAGGAGGTTGTTGAGTCAAAATCAGTGGTGGAATTCAAGCATGCATGGGATAGTCATAAGGCAATTCTGGGGGGTGGGGGTAGGAAGAAGTAGGCTGCTGGTTAACTAGGATCTGCAGCTTATCCAGTAGGTAGGGAAATGGGCAGACTGGGTGGGCCAAGCGGTCCTTATCTGCTGTCAAATTCTATGTTTCTATGTTTCAGGCCTTCAGTAAGGGGGGGCCTCCCTAAGAACCCTTTGGAGCGAAATCTATAAATCCAGGTCAGCCACCTCATTGGCTAAGACTCCCAAGGTTCTTAACCTGGCCCTTGGTGCAGCATGGAAGCTCCACTTAGTGAAGCGAAGAGTGCGTGCAGATATAAGGATGCAGAGATTTGACAAATTTGCAGGGCTGAACCCATGTAGAATGTTATAAGTTAGCAAACCAACTTTAAAAAAGAGATATGCATCTTTACTGGTAGTCAGTGCAGTTCACACAGCACCGGGGATGCATGACACAATCAGCTTTGTAAGAGATATGGCATTTTACTAGTAGACAGTTCAGTTCATGCAGCACTGGGGATGCATGACACAATCAACTTTGCAAGAGATACACCACATTACTGGTAGCCGGTGCAGTTCGTGCAGCACCGGGGATGCATGAAACAAACAACTTTACAAGAGATACATCACTTTACTGGTAGCCGGTGCAGTTTATACAGCACTGGGGATGCATGACACAACCAACTTTGCAAGAGATGCACCACTTTACTGGTAGCCAGTGCAGTTCATGCAGCACTGGGGATCCATGACACAACCAACTTTACAAGAGATACGCCACTTTACTGATAGCCGGTGCAGTTCATGCAGCACTGGGGATGCATGACACAGCCAACTTTTCAAGAGACACACAACATTACTGGTAGCCGGTGCAGTTCGTGCAGCACTTGGTGATGCATGAAACAAACAAATTTACAAGAGATACACCACTTTACTGGTAGCTGATGCAGCTCATGCAGCACTGGGGATGCATAACACAAACAACTTTGCAAGAGATACATCACTTTACTTGTACCCAGTGCAGTTCATGCAGCACTGGGGATGCATGACACAACCAACTTTGTAAGAGAGACCACTTTACTGGTAGCCAGTGCAGTTTATGCAGCACTGGGGATGCATGACACGACCGACTTTGCAGGAGATGTACCACTTTACTGGTAGCCAGTGCAGTTCATGCAGCACTGGGGATCCATGACACAACCAACTTTACAAGAGATACACCACTTTACTGGTAGCCAGTGCAATTCATGCAGCACTGGGGATACATGATACAACCAACTTTGCAAGACATATGCCACTTTTCTGGTAGCCAGTGCAGTTCATGTAGCACAAGGGAAGCATGACACAACCAACTTTGCATGAGATATGCCACTTTACTGGTAGCCAGTGCAGTTCATGTATCACCAGGATGTATAACACAACCTCAAAAGGCCGGTCAATAGCCCGGCAGCTGTGTTCTGTACCTGTTGCAGGTGGCACAGTGTACAACCACTGACTCTGAGGCACAGAGCATTGCAGTAGTTAAGCCTCAACATCACAAACAAGCACCAGCATCACCTGGTCACTTGGGGGATAGAACTTCTAATCAGGCTGATGTTCCTCAAATGGTAAAAGTCACTCTGGACAACTATCGACACCTGATCCTCCAGCATCAGTGTCTCATCCAGAATGAGCTAAAGAGTTTTCAACTTTGTTGCAGAGAAACACCTAGAGGAACTGAGTTGAATTCTAGTCTCTGTCTCACTAGCCACCACTCTCCCCTGCAACCCAGCTCAACAACTAGCACTTCACTTTTGTCAGGGTTGAGTCTCAACTAGCTCAAAGACATCCAGCCCCGTATCTTAGACAAGCATTTATTAAACATATCTGCACTCCAGGAGTCACAGGTGCAAGTGACAGGTAGAGCTGAGTATCTTTTGCATAGCAGGGAAATCCCAGTCCATACTATCTAATGATCCTTCCCAAGGGTGGTACACATACTGCAAACAGCCTTGGGGTATGCCACAGGGCAGCATCACTGAGATTGAGGAGAAATTCTTCAATACCGCCCTCTGTGTTTTGTCTCTGAGATAGACCTCAAACCAGCAGATAACATTTTCAGGAAGTTCTACACACTCACTCAGCTGATCCAGCACTACCTAATGGTCCACAGTGTTAAAGGCTGAGGGGAGATTGAGAAGAATGAGAATTGACCACTCTTCTCTATCTCTTGCCCAGAGAAGGTCATTGTGCACTTTGGTCACTGTGTTATGCTTACACTTAAAGCCAGACTGGAGATGCTCAACTATATTAAGGGCTATGAGGGGTGAATGAAGCTGCAACACAATCACTTTCTCGATAACCTTGCTCAAAAAATGCAGATTAGAGACCAGCCAGTAGTTTTCCACAACATCTGGTTACAATGCTGATTTTTTTAGAAAGGGTCTCACCAGTGCATCTTTCAGTGCCATGAGGAAGGCACCTTCTGAAAAACAGTACAGAATAATCCCAACAAACACTCAGTCCAGCTGTCTGACATGGTTATAATATGAGATCTCGAGATGCAAAAGCCAGAGACTGACAATACCAGTGGAAAAATCGTGGTGGATAGAATCCCAAGGGCCAAGCCATTGACGCATGTTCTGGAATTGGCAAGGGCCGCCAGGGGTCGGCAGGGGAGGAGAAGGCTCGAGCATCTGGAGGACTGCTCTCCTGTTCCAGGTTAAAGGGTTCTCAGTCTCAGCCCCAGTTCACCCCCTGGCAGAGGCTGAGGGACAAGGAGTCAAGCTGCTGCAGGGGCAGACCTGGGAGCAGGTGCTTGGAGTTCCATCTTTGCTAGCGCCATTGCATGTCCCCAACTCCAAGGGAAAATTAACAAGAAAAATTCACTGGACCCCATCAATGAGTCAGTTCCAGTGCTGGCCCCCTCTGGCCACCTAAGTTCCATGGTCAGTGGCCCCACTCTGGGGGGACATCTCCATGTATGAGGGAGGCAGGTCAGCGGAGCCAGGCTAGCCCGTTCATGGGTCTTGGGGGTATCCTGATGGCAGATGACCATATTCCCAATGGTTCTGTTGGGGGCTTCACTCAATACCCCCCTTGAAATATATATCTATATCTATATATATATATATATACACACATGTGTGTGTGTGTGTGTATATATATATATATATATATATATATATATACACACACACACTTCAATGTTTGTGGAATAGCAATGGGGAGAGATGGGGTATATAGTGCTTATGGAACTTGTAGTACATTTTGTGGTTTTACTTTATTTCCACCCTTGAGTAATAGGTATGTAGGTAGTCATTTGTATGTAATAGAAGATCCATGAACAATGATGAGAAGAGCACAAGAGAAGGAGGAGGAGGGGATGGTGGTGGACATAAAACATTACCTAAGCAAGGGAGGTGTGTTTAGTGGAAAGCTTAAATAGAGGTTGTGGGAGAAGCTATTCCCCAAATTGAACCTCAGGCCAACCCATCCCATTTAATGTCTGTGGAATAGCAATGGGGAGAGATGGGATATATAGCGCTTGTATAACTTGTAGTATTTTTTGTGGCTTTACTCTATTCCCACCCTTGAGTTGTAGGTATGTAGGTAGTAATTTGTAGGGAACAGAAGGCCCCAAAAAATACCTTCTCCAACTCACAGAGAATATGACTCCCTGGCACTCAGGAGAAGTAAAACCTCCCAGGTGGAGGTAACCTCTAAAGACCCATGGCCAGTGGTCTGCATGTCTTCTGGGCATACTAAAAGGAGAAGGACCTTGGATCTAGTAACTATAGTAAATTTAAGGTTGGTGAGCTGCTTGGAGAGACAATGATCCATCCTCTATTCATGTATGATGCAGATTAAACGATGATCCTGAAGTTGAAGAGTAGGTCTTTTCTGAAGGAGCAATAGAATCTGAAGTGTAACATAAATCCAAGTGAAGGAGGGCAAAGGAAGTCCAAGTTTCCAAGATGATGAATGATGCTTGTCCCACCGAATTGCAAGGGTATAATGAGCAGAGGGAACAGGACTTTATCGATAAGTTACTAGACAGGGAATGGTGAAAACACTATGGTACAAGACAACATTGGTGAATGATCCAGCTTGTGAAAGATTTCAATGTCAAGGTATGGTCTGGAGGCAAGGAATTCAGTAATGAATGAGGAGTCACTAAGGAACCATCCATTATGTAGAAATGAGTAGAAGAGTCTTTGAGTGCCCTGGAGATGATGTTTCATTCTTGATCGAAGGATGATGCAGACTGAATGATGATCCTGGGGATGAAGGATACTTTTCTTCCATAAAGGTGGTAGAATCCAATGTATGCAGCAGATCCAGTTAAAGAAGGCTACTGTAATCCATATTTCCAAGGTGATGAAAGGTGCATGTCCAAAGGGATTGTAGGGTCATAATGAGTCGGGAAAGCATAATTTCATCACTATATTACCACACAATACACTTTGGGATTTGCAATGATTTTTAAAGTTATGGGTGACTGATCCAATTTGTGTAAAGTTTGATGTTCAAGGTAGTCTGAAGGTAAAGAATCAATTAGTGAGTGATATGTTGCTAAGTAAGGATCTCAGAGTATAATGAGTAGAGATTGAGTGACTGATGAGAGTAATGCCATAAGTAATTAGTAAACATGTAGAAGAAGATTTGAGGAGCAGTCCAGATGGTAGCCTAATGTATATGGGGAATGACTGGAAATTCAGCATAAGGGATGGATGGCTTCTTTGGTCATGATGTTCATGATGTTATATGGAAATACTCTGCTGGTAAGCTGCCTAAAGTAAGTACGGGTATTTCTGTGGTGTGATCGTCTATAAGATGCACTGTGATAGCATAAGTTAGTTAAGTTTATGCTAATACTGATGCCGAAGTACCTAAGAGAAGCCGGGAGGTGGATATAAGGAAGAGCCTGTAGGCTGAATTGATAGTGGGATCGATTTGTGCAGGATGCCATAGGATGCCTTAATGCTACGGCTGGTTAAGACCAAGTGGGATGCAAGACTGAGTTGGTGAATTTGTTTTGAATGTTATGAATTGCTGAATAGAATTCAGGAGAGCCAGTTCTCAGTGATGGTTTTTACTGCAGAGATTAATGAAGGTAATTCAAGAAGAAGAGGCTGAGGGGTCCACTGGAAGAGCGGTTAACCCAGCTGAAGGTACCAGGTGAAAAGGTAAGGATGATTGTATAAGGAATGGCAATGTGTAGGAGTGAAAACGATGGTTTGTATGGCGTGGAGTTAGTAATCAGCTAGGCGGTGGAGATCCCACAACGAAAATTCTGGAAGACATCTGTGAAATTCTTAAAACAAGTAATGACTGTTGAGGAGTAGGAGTCGAGTACCATGATGAACAGAGTTGTTGGTAGTAGGAGAGACTGTATGAGGTAAGACAGATGGTGTTTGTAGCTGAATGGGTTATCTTGCGATTCCCGGTACCCATAGAAGGGATGCTAATTACAAAGTCTGAGCATAGCAAAAAGGATATATGTCCTTTCCATGTAAGAGGATAGCCAGTGAGACAAAGTGGCCAGGGAAATCACGGTATTGGAATCGACAGGAGTTGAATGGCATATCCGTTGAAGACTGAGAAGATCTTCCTATTGTCCAGGAAAATGGGATTCCATGAATGATCATGAGGGGCTGATTGGGCAGTACAGAAAACTCTATGATGACGTAAGAGTCTGTGAGGCATGTTAGCCAAGAAATGTTTGCTGGCAGTAGCATATCTCCAAAGTAATGAATACATGATCTAATGAGAAGTGGAAGAGTACTGTTAAAATGACTGGAATAGGAGTATGAAATGAATGATATGGTAGAGCAGCTGACCTCTTAGGAATATGGTGAGAGATAATGTACTAGGCCCAAAAAAGCCACAGCAAACAGTGCAAAGCCTCAAGCCAGCAAGGCAGAGTCAAGAGGCAGCCAGGCAAATGAGAAGGAAGTCCAGACCGAATCCTAAGGAACTGGGGGAACTATCCTGGGAAGACAATGAACTAGGCATAGCTGGATGGCAAACTGTGCAGGAAGGAACAGAACTGGGTCAGCCCCCAGTGAACAGCAGTATGATGCAGGAAGGCTGTAGCAGTCACTGGAAGACAATCCATGGAGGTCAAAAAGCAAAGTGCAGCACTCAGATCATCTGGTTTTAGGTACAGGAGTCCCACATCCGATGAAGGTGTCAACTAACTAGAGAAGGGATGACTGGAGTTGGAGCAAAGAAGGCTAAAGGTCCCACATCTGAAAGAGGAAATAAACTCAGCCATCAACTGGAAGGGTGACCTACAGCAAAAAAGTCCCAGAGGTATCAAAGCAGACAGGTCTTGTGATTGGAGGGAAGCAGCAAACTGGCAAGATGGAGGCGAATATGGCAATGAGGTTCAAGTTGGGAAGGGAAGCGGCAGCCCAGCATCAGTCAAGGGATCCAGCTCTAGAAGATTCCTGGCATTGGATAACAGGTTGAGAATGAACACATGTGAAGCAGTGTAACAGAAGGACATGCATCCAGGAGGGATGCTCGGAGTGAGACGATCCTAACTGGATGCGGCTATTGAAGGAAGGATGATGAGAGTATGTGACGAAGAAGTTCCATTCGTGAAAGGAAGTGGATATCCGCGTCGGGTTTAGGATGTTAATGGTGGAAACAGTCAAATTTGGAGTCAGAGGTTCCCAGCCATGGAAGTCAGGGGATAGGATGAAGAATCAAGGCTGCAGACAAGGTAAGATGGAGAAGGCAAGTCGGGCAAAGTCCTGTTAGGGATGGCTGAGGTGGATGATGGTGACTTGTGGCAGCCAGGTAGAGGTAGAATGATGAGGTCACATGGGGCATAGGAGTTCCCTTCCCAAAGGAAAGTGGCAACTGGTATGAGGTAGAGAAGGCATGGTATGCCTCAGGAGAATGTAGACATAGCTCCCATCCTGAGTAGTTGGGGCAAGCTAACCTTCACTCAGTGCTGACCAGCAGAATAAAGGATGGAGGATGTCAGACTGGCAAGTAGCAGGAGGCAGTAATTGTAACATAATCCCATCCTCAGTAAAGGGGAAGCTGACCTTCGCTTAGCACCTCAGACAGGGCCAGATTAAGGCAACCTGGGGCCCTAGGCCCAAGATAAATTTTGGGCCCCCCTCACGGTAGCCATGACCCTTCACCACGACTGTGCCCCTTTGCTGCGACTGCACCCCTTGACCACTGCATATCAGTTACTGAAACTTGAAGAAAAATAGAAACATAGAAACATAGTAACATAGAATTTGGCAGAGAAAGACATCTTAGCCTACCTAGTCTGCCCTATTTTCCCTACCTACTGTGCCACCACAAACCCTACTCGCACTTTAGTCTTCACCCCACCTTATTTCTAAGTTTCTCTTTGTGTCTATCCTGTACATGCTTGAATCCTGTTACCATTTTAGCACCCGCCACCTCCACTGGGAGGCTGTTCCAGGCATCCACCACCTTTTCTCTGAAGAAGTATTTCCTTACATCTCCTTTGAGTGTCCCCTCATCCAGTTTCATAGCATGACCCTTTGTCCTTGAGCATCTTTTTCTATGTAAAATGTTACCTTCATGTACCTTTTCAATACCTGTACGGTATTTGAATATTTTTATCATGCCCCCCTTTCCATCCTTTCCTCTAGAGAGTACATATTTAATTTCTCAAATCTTTCCTTGTAGGGCTTCTGAGGCAGGCCCTGCACCATTTTGGCTGCCTCTTCTGTACTTCTTCCACCCTATCTATGTCCTTCCAGATATGAGGAGTCCCAAACTGGACCCAGTACTCGAGGTGGGATCACTCCGTCGATCTATACAGGGATAACACTACCGCCATCTTTCTGCTGGTTATGCCCCTCCCTATGTTTTTACTGTCCCTCAAAAGTGGCATAAAACATAAATAACCTAACTAAAATGCTACCAAATATTAAAACTAATAATATCAATATGGAAAAATAACAATAGTCTGAGTTTTGATCATTTGGAGAACATAATTACTAATTGGCCTGGTAAAAAAAAAATGGGGTGTGAAGTGTCATGATGTGCACTTCTGCAAAGCCCCAAAAAAAAAAAACACAAGTATTCACTTGCAGTCTGAGTATTATCATTTTGTCCTTTCCGGTATGGTCCAGAACAGTTTAACACTCTACAGTGAACCCTTGGACCATAGAACCACAGATTGTACTGTAAACTTGAATACAAAATGCATGTTTTGAAATTTCATCTACAGTTGTTTGAATGTTTTCAACTGTTACTGCAGGATGCTACACTGTTCTGGAACTTGTTAAGCATTTGGGCTGGCCACCTTTTTGTGTGCACACCAACTTACCCTGCAAGTCACAGCTGCTGCTGCTTTGGACTTTCTCCTGTCAGGTATTACTATGAACCAGGATGTGGTGCTTTTGTGGGGTGGGATAAAGACCCATCTCTAAAAGAGGCTAGGTCCTTAAGTGGTGTAGGAATTAAGTTGGTAGTTTACTGGAGGAGTCATGAACGTTAGAGATTATATTTCAAAGTGATTGTTGGAAGAAATCATTCCCAGGATCAAAAATTTCTGTTCTTGATAAGTAAGCCAGGATCAATAAATAGCAAAAATGATGGGATCCTGGAAATGCATTCAATTTTTTTCACCCTGAAAACAGAGCTATATCAAGGTCAGAATTTCAATATGAGTAAGATGAGGGAACTAAAAAAAGAGTACAATTTTTGATTGTACCATTGAAATGCATTGCAGATTTCTTAATTTTAGGAAAGAGATTAACTATAAAGCACACCCATTGAATTGTACTATTAATCTATTATATTTAAGAGTAAAACGTGATTCTAAGTGGGAATTGTATACAGGATGGGAGACAAAGCAAAGGAAATGGGCCTTTTCACACCTTAAAGGTCAACCTGTCCAGGGCCCCTTACATTATCATTTGCACTTAACACCTAATCAGGAAGGTGGGAGTCATGTCACAGTTCTTCTCCCTTCTTGTTCAGATTAGTCAGTGGCCAAGTCCTTTACAAAAAAAAATGCAGCTCAGGCAAAAAGAAGAGCATGTAATAGCAAATATCTGTTGGGGATTGCTGGGCTTCCCTAGCAGGCTGGGGCCCTAGGCCTGTGCCTATGCTGCCTATGCCTTAATCTGGCCCTGACCTCAGAAGGCACGAGTTAGGGACAGACTGTGGAGTACTGCTGGTATGGGCTGGCAGAAAGCATAGAAAACTACAGCAGAAGCAAGCAAGTCTTTATGTATATAGTGCCTTTCAAAATCAAGGTGCTTTACGAAGAATAAACCATAAATATACACACAGACAGAAATATAAATTACATTAAAATCAGTCTGGGAAAGCCAGTGAAAATGAATAAATTTTTAGCATAGAATTAAAACTACTGATGGTCAGGCATTCTCTTAGCCGATGAGGCAGAGAATTCCACAGGGTTGGTGCTGCAAATGAAAATGCGTACGCTCCAGATGTTTTTAGACGAACCTTGGGAATCTCTAACAGTCCCTTGTCAGTGGATCGGAGGAGAAATTCAAGGAGTAGGGAGTCAGGAGATCTTTCAGGTAGTCAGGTCACTGTTTGTGTTGGTCTTTGAAGGTAAGCAAGCCTACCTTATAGGTGATCCGCCACTGAACCGGCTGCCAGTATAGTCAGTGCAGCACAGGTGTAATGTGACTGGACCTAGAAGAACCAGTCAACAGCCTGGCTGCAGCATTTTGCACCAGCTGCTAGTGGCAGATATCAACCCCAGATAGCCCTAGGTAGAGGCCATAGCAGTAGTGAAGACGGGTAGTAATGCAGGCATGGCCCAATATTGGAAGATCACTCTGTGGAACCAGATGTTTCACCCCAGCAATATTCCTCAGATGGTAGAATGAGGATATAACTATAGCTGACACTTGAGATTTCAGGGTCAAGCCTTTGCAAAAATAATGCCCAGGTTCCATACCTGATCTGAGGTAGTGAGCTGAACACCATCAAGCCATGGGCCCAACACGTGCCCAGCCCCCAAACCTGCCGTGGGTGAACCAGCTCCATAATCAACACCTCAGTCTTATCCGGATTCAGTCTCAGCCAGTTGGAGCTCATCTAGTCTTTGATCTAGGAGATGCAGTCATTTATCACAGAGACCACATCAATCTGTCTAGGCACAAAGGACATATACAGCTGAGTATCATCTGCGTAGCAGTGAAAACTCAAGCCGTGTCACCTAATGATATCTCCCAATGGCAGCATACACACTGCAAATAACATGGGCACCTATATGGAACCCTGCAGCATCCTGCAGGACAGGGGGAAGGTGTCAGAGGAATAAATTCCAGTGACCACCCTCTGAGACCTGCCTACAAGGAACTATCAAAACCATTCAAGGATTGTACCCGACAGTCCACAGAGAGGAGGTGAGTGAGGGAATGAGGAATTGCAGAAGAGAGGAGGATGAATGATATGCAGACATGGTAGGACAGACTGAGGATTCTGTGATGGAGGACACACAACTGAAGTGAATAATAAAACTATGGGGTTGTAGTCTGAAGGTGACATAGGTCTTTTATCATAGAAAACTTTATTACTTTTCAAGTTACATAGCTGTGCAGGATTAAAACAATACACCAGACAGGAATACAGCATCAGATACATCTAAAGTACTACCCATCCCAAGGGAGGTTATAAGTTTACCCAGATAAGAAGATACCAAAAAGCTTGCTAAAAGCATACTGTATAAATTATAGAAGAATCGAATGATGTAGATATCCTGTCAAACAGAACATACCTTTGTGTGCACTTCCAAAAGACAATGAGGGAGTATAGAAAGCACAACCCAGCCAGAGCAACAAAAAGATAGGAAGAAAAGAAAGACTTACAGCAATGCCACTGAATACAGTCAGAGTCTGACCTCTTAACAGAAGGGAGACAGGACTGGAATCTAAGGGTAACCAAAGAGCTGAGAGAAGGTCTCAGATGAGGGGATTGACAGGAGATGGGGGGGGGTTACCCTGCATAGGTACAAATGAAGGTAGGCATTCCATTTCCTATGATACCTAGAGAGCTGTCCCTGGCTTGAATAGGAAAGCCTTTCAAAAGTGGTGAGGTTAGCCAGCGCAGAGTGCCAGGCCTTGACTGAAGGCAGCGAGGGTTGTCTCTGTTTCATCAGAATGGCATGCTTGGACTCAAGTGCCACTGCCAGGGTCCATCCCTTGTGGTCGAAGCTGACATAGGAAATTTGTAGATGGGAAATAAGGCAGTCGCATAGAGTAGGACAAATAAGTGTAGGGACCACTGACTGGCAAGCAAGATTAGGTTTCTCAACGATGGGCTCTGCGACCCCCACCCCCCGGCTGATCTGTGATGGCAGCTCAAGGAAATGGAAGCCAAGGCCAGAAGTGTCATGCAAAGAAGGAAGGCACAAGAGCAAAGCGATGAGTGCCGACAGGTAGAGGTCACACAGTGCTGGTGCCCAAAAGGGGCACATAGGAATGAGGAAAGAGAGAGCAGGGGGGTAGATCATACATATGAATACAGCAAACAGTTCCAAAACCGCTCCACTTTCACTGTCCCTGATAAACCCACATGAAAACGGGAACAAATGAAACAAAAAGTCCAAAACAGACCTATAATGATATAGGCCATCTGCAGAAATATACAGAAACATAAAGCAAATAAATGGTTCCAAACACTCAAAGGATAATTATTAATATGTTGAAAAATACCCTGTGCCATTTTGTATAAAGATGTACATCAGGTATAAGGAAAAGTACTTAGTTAGAAGTTTGTTAATCATTGTACAGCACTGATCCAGCAATCAGGCAGCATTTAGGGGGAAAGCTATCACGACAGCTACAAAGACGACTGTTGGCATTGTAGCCACAGGATGTCGGCGCTCACAACTACGAGTCGGAGTTGGACTGGGCGGGGAACACCCAGCGAGGCAGTCCTGATTGCCGTATGGGCCACAACAGCGATGGGTGGATTTTGCACAGTTTCTGGCACTGTGGTGGTCTTCATGATTGGGCATTCTGTGCGGTGATGGCATACTAAAGCTGATAGGCCCTAATAAAGTCATAAAGGTCCCATTGAAAATCCCCTTACATTATACCTTCTTCAGCTCAAGAGAAAAAAAATGTACCTCTGTGAGAAACCCTATGTCAGTCAACAAGCTCTGTCAACTATGTAGTTAGAACAAAAGGAAAGCAAAATCCAGGGACGATTTAGGTAGTAGGCAGCATTGGTAATCTCGGCAGGCACCATAAAACTGAAAATGAGTGCAAGCAGTAGTGTAATGTACAGCTGAACGAGTGGAATCAAATCGCAAGTGGTGCAATATGTAGGAAGGAATGTGGGGTGGAAATCTGCAGTCCCGTGCGAGACTGTATCTGAAAGTGCTTAAATCAAGGTGCTGGTACCATGGCAAGAATATCCAGGGTAGGGAATAACCATGCTCAGAACGCCTAGGACTCCCAAAGATGCAGAAAACCAGGGAAAGCAGAATAGCAGTGATCCAGAAGAATGTATGCTGTGAGGGAGCAAATGAGGCGTGAGATATACAAAGGGATGACAAAGTGCCTGAGGAAAGTCAAGATTTTCATGCTGGCATTCGTAGTGTAAGAAAGCATGCACTCATGTCTGGATGAGTAAGTGGCCCCTACCAGCCATTCTCTGTACAGAATCTCCTGCGGCCAGCGTGCGGAACATGCCCAGGATGTGGTGAGCGGGGCGAGCCTGGAGCGCTGATGAGAGAGATAGGAACAAGGCCTGATGACGGAACCAGTAAGATGCAGAGGGAAAGTCATAGAGGTGCTGGGAAGGGAAATACAGAGTCATCGCATGAGTTGAGAGCCCTCCAGTCCAAAAGTCCATAGTGGGCGAGAGAAGCAGGAATGGCGAGAAGGAGACAGAGGGCAGACTGAGAAGTCCAAAACAGACAACTATTGGGGAGCACCTGAATACAAGTGGAAAATGGCGGAGAGCAGGGAAAGGGAGTTGGGAAGTGGCTGGGAGCAAATAGAAAGTGGGAGCAAAGGAAAGAAAGGGCAAGAAAACAAAAGATAAATGAGAAAAAGTGAGGGGGGAAGAGGAGACACACAGTAAGAGGGAGGAAACAGATGAGACAAGCAGGGAAGGGCAGAACAAGAGAAATGCAGCCACGCAAGCCATGCAGGGCATATAGGGACAAAAAACACTCCCTAAGCAAGGGAGGGGCGTTTAGTGGATGGCTTAAACAGAGATTGTGGGAGGAGCCATTTTCCACATTGAACCTCAGGCCAAGCCCTTCCAAAACTCCGGGGTGCCATATCCGGGGGAAAGTGACTGTTAGGAGGTCTGCCATACTGCCTGGATTCTGTCCGTCAGGATTTCAGAAGTGGGATTGTCAGTTTTTGGCTTTTGTGCCTTGAGATCTCATAGCGATACCACCTCACACATCTCACCAGCAACCGTGTCAGGCCTAGATCCAGTTCAAAGAATGTTGGCCATAGTTCAGAAATCCCCCCCAATCACATCATCTATAGTCGCTGGTCTGAACTCTCCCCATGACAACTGAATGGGCCTCTGACATGCAGGCTCAGAAAGGAATGCACAGGAAAAAATGAACAGCTTTAACCAGCCAAAAGAAAAGTGATCCATGAAAGTCAGCAAATTCCTTGTCAACCAGCATTTCAACATCACCTTTATATTGACCACAATTGCATAAAGCCAGTCACCTTTAACTGCATGTTCTTGGGGGAGCTTTGCCCTGAACCCCACATACAGGGGGCTCTGACCTTCACACCTCAGTAACTAAAATAATCAACTCCAAGCTGGAGTTGATTCAAAG
The DNA here is from genome assembly GCA_016271365.2 of Neoceratodus forsteri. Taxonomy (NCBI): domain Eukaryota; kingdom Metazoa; phylum Chordata; order Ceratodontiformes; family Ceratodontidae; genus Neoceratodus; species Neoceratodus forsteri. Next base: position 127,339,944 of record CM057455.1, read on the forward strand.
AGGAGGTGTATGACCCCAAGAAACCAGTTCAGGGGTCCAGCACCGACACTACAGTGACCTGATTCTGTTGTTACTGTACTGTTGGTCGCAGTAAAATTATCGTCATAGTGAGGGCGTACCAAAGAAAAAGCCAACTGTGTAGTCTGGTTATAAAGTCAATTTAATTACTACATATTGTAAATATACTGCAGCGCTCATCCTGCTTACAAAAAAGCCTACAGGGAGACCTATGGATTCCAGTTTAGACAGTAGCACTCCTTGCATTAGCAACCTTTTGACCAAGAATCAAGGTAAGAGTTTTATTGAATCTATGTTTTTTAAAGATGAAGACAAGGACCCACTGCTGCATGCTAATACAAAGATATGGCCCACACACCTCATTCCTCATGTATGTGGACGACACTGTGTTCTTTACATCCAGCCCCACATCCTCAGAGGTCATGACCAGACTACAGCAGGACTTTATCACAGTCCAGCAATGGCTTCATTCAAATCATCTCTTCCTCAATACCAAGAAAACAGTCTCTCTGACCTTTAGTTCTAGGCTCAGACTTTCTAGGCTTCCCTCTCCAATCACATTCCACACTCTGGAAGGGACTCCCCTGGAGGCCTGTACCTCCTTCAGATACTTCAGAGTCTGGCTCGACCAGCACCTCAACTTTTCCACACACATTGACTCCATACTCAAAAAGCTGCACCCCAGGCTTGGTGTACTTTACCAGAATTGTGACTGCATCCCTGTACCTGCCCAGAGGGCCACTGTGCAGAAAATGATCCTCCCCACCTTTGACTATGGGGACATAGTCTACAGTGCCAGCCCTAATTCCACCTTAGCCAGACTGGACCCTCCTTTCCATTCTTTCTGTTGCTTTGTCCCGAACTGTCCTTACTCTACACACCGCTGTGCCCTTTACCTATCTATGGACCTCCCTTCTCTAGATGATCATAGACAGTCCCACTGCGCTAAAATCCCAGCCAAGTTTTGGTCCCAGCAACTCCCCTCCTACCTCACCGCTGCCATAGCTAACCCCCGCACCCTAGCATACTCTCTCAGAAATTTAGACTTGCAGTCTCTAGCTGCGCCACTTAGGTCCACTACTGCCGGTCAGGCAGCATTCAGCTACGGTATTACCAATGCTGTGGAACTTCATCATAGCGAATATTCGTCACTTCTCCGCTCAGCACCTTAACTCCTTGCTCAAAGCTCATTTCACCACTACCTGCACATGTGTCTAGACAGTTTCTCAGCACACTGAGTGAAATGACTGTGTTGTCAGCACTTAGTACTGTATTTAACCCGTGCCTGTAACCACTGTTCTCTCACTTCACTTTGTCTTTACCAAGACCAATTGTTTGAGTTCACCACTATGTACAGTAAGTACTTGTTTTATGCTGTCAAACTGTTGTCTATACTACTGTTTTCCCATCCCACTATGCCTAGTTACCAGAACCAAATGTTAGTGAGTCCCCACTATGTACTTCACTTGTATCATGCTGTCTTCAACTGTTGTCTATGTTCCCCCTTCCCCAGGACGCATCTGGAATCGAGCATTAGCCTGCTCAGTATGCCTTCCTGGTTAAACGCTTAAATAAATAAATAAATAAAGGGAGAGTGAATAAATCATAGAATCATAGAAATCTGATGACAGAAAAGAACCCACTGGCCCATTGAGTCTGCCCTATTCCCCCTCCCCTTTTACACATCGCCTATACCACGGGTCCTCTGCTTCCATACACATACCAACCCCATGTGTCTGTCCCATGCACTCTTGAATCACTTCACCATTTCAGCCCCCACCACTTCTTCTGGCACTTTATTCCAGGCCTCCACCACCTATCCATGAAGAAATGCCCCTTCACATTTCCATGACAGCTTTCCCCTTCTAATCTTAGACCATGCCCTGTAGTTGTAGCCCCCTCCCTCCTTTTAAATAAGCTCCCGCTCCACCTTGTTGATCCCCTTCTTGTACGTGAATGTTTCAGTCATGTCCCCCCTCTCCCTTCTAGTGTGTACAGATTCAGTTCCCTCCACCTCTGCTCATATGGATTCCTCTGCATACTGCGTACCATCTATGTTGCCCTTCTCTATAGCCTCTCTATCCCATCTATTTCCTTCCGCAGGTGTGGTCTCAAAAACAGGACCCCATACTCCCATTGAGGCCTCACCATGACTTTATAAAGAGGCATCATTACCTCCCTCCTTCTGCTAGTTATGCCCCTCCTGATGCATGCCAACATTTAATTTCTTCCCCACCGTTTGGCTGCATTGGTTACATACCTTTAGGTAACTTGATATTATAATCCCCAGATCCATCTCCTGTTCGGTAGGCTTAATTACCACCATCACCACCACCCACAGCATAAGCGGCTTGCAGATTTTTACACCCCATGTGGATCATAGCACACTTTTTGGCATTGAGTTTCAGTTGCCAAGTTTCCAAACATCATTCCAATCTCTTCAGCTCCTGCCTCATGGCCTCTGCCCCCCTTGGGTGTCCACCCTATTGCAGATCTTCATATCATTAGCAAATAGGCACACCTTCCTCTCCAATCATTCTGTTATATCACTGATATAGATATTAGGAAGGATGGGTCCCAGTACTGCCCCCTGTAGCACCCCACTCATCCCCCCCACCTTGGAGTGAACTCCATTAACTACCACCCTTCTGGCTTCTTGCCATCAACCAATTTTCCACTAACTTAATAATTTTCCATGACACCCCTAAGCTTTCCAGCTTATTTATCAGCCTTCTGTGAGGAACGATGTCAAAGGTCTTACTGAAGTCCAGAAAGGCTACTTCGAACACCCCTCCCCAATCAACTACCTGAGTCACCCATTTGAAGAACTCTTTTAGATTCATCTGATAGGACCACCCATTTGTGAAGCCATGCTGCCTATCATCTTTCAGGCACTGTCCTCCAGGAAGTCTACCACCCTTTCCTTTATCAGCACCTCCATCACCTTACCCACAACTGAGGTGAGTCTGACTGGGGGATAATTCTCCAACACCTCTTTACTCTCCCCCCAGTGCAGTGGTACCACATCCACCCTCCTCCAGTCGCACGGCACACACCCTGTATCCAGGCATAAGTTAAATAGCCTTCTCAGTGGGGCTCCCAGCTCCTCCTTTAGTTCCTGCAGTACCCTCAGGTGCAAGCCATCATGACCCATTGCCTTGTCCACCTTTAACCTGCCTAGATCCTCCCCTACCATGTCCTCACTGAACAGACTAGGATCCACTGCTTCATCTTCCCTACCCCTTCCTGTCAACTCAAGTCCCCTACCCCCACTATTCCGTGAAGACAGAGCAGAAGTAGCTATTTAGCATCTCTGTCTTCTTAAAGTTCCCCTCCAGTTATATTCCCCCCTTCCCCTCAACCAAATTATCCCTTGCCTAGTCTTCCTCCTTTTCCTCACATACCTAAAAAAGTTTTATCCCCCCTTTTGGCCTGTCTAGTAATTTCATCCTCACTGTCAGCCTTGACTCTCCTTATCTTCTGCCCTGCTAAATTCAGCTTCTCCCTGTCCTCCCTACTCTGTGTCTTCCTATATTTCCTGAATGCCTTTTTACATTCCCTGATCACCCCTGCCACCTCCATTGTAAACCACAGTGGTCTCCTTCTATTTTTGTTTTTTCTTACCTTCTTTATTCAAATTTCAGTGGTTTTCAGTACCCCCTCTTTGTCGCTTTCCCACAACTCCTCCATGTCTCCTATACCCCCCTTCCCCACAATTTCTTCATTAAATACCTTCCTCATTCTGGTAAAGTCAGTCTTCCCGAAGTCCATAACCCTCGTGCTGATCTGATATGACTCTATCCCCGTTTTCACCCTGAATCTTACAGTTCTGTGATCACTTCTGTGTAGGCTGTCTCCCACCACCACCTCTTCCCCACTTTCCACATTTGTGAGGACCGTGTCGAGTAAGTTTTTGCGCCTTGTGGGCTTTTTCACTAGCTGCTGCATGAATGCACCTTGTAGTGCCTCTAAGATCCCCCTGTTCCTGGCTGATACTGCTGCCGGGATCTCCCAGTTCACATTGGGGAGGTTTAGGTCCCACACTAACAGAAGTTCCCCCTTTAACTACCTGAATCAGCTGTCTACCCCCTTCCTTCCCCTGAGTACGAGGTCTGTATACCACCCCCAGCCTCAGTGATTCCCCAGTCCATTTATCCAGTGTGACCCACAGGACTTGTGTCTCCCATTCCTCCTCCTGCTCTTCCATTGCCCTAAGGTCATCCTTAATGTACAATGCCCCCCTTCCACCCCATTCTTTTTGCCAGTCCAGTCCTTCCTAAACAGTCTGTAGCCTGGGATAACAGTCTCCCATGTATGATGCTCAGTCCACCAGATCTCACTTAGTGCCACTATGTCCAGACCCTTATCTACCATGATGGCTCCAAGTCCACCATTGTGTTCCCCAAACTCCTGGTGTTTGCTGCTAATCCCTTCCAACATGTACCCACCCCCCACCCTCCTGTTCTACCCTTCCCTTGGGCATGTTTTTCCTGCACTCTATCTTCATCATTCTGGGAGGAGGTGGATGCCTCCCATCTCTCTGCTTGCATGAGTCAACTTTGTCTTAACCCCCAAAATCAGTTTAAATTATACATTCTTTCAGTAAAGTCCCCCACCTTGCTCTTTAGCACTGCTAACGCCTCCTTGCTCAGGTCAAGTCCATCTGGGACAAATAGGCTCTCATCTTTCTGCATTGCTCCCCAGTCCTCCACCAACCAACACCCCATCTGTTTATATCAACCCGGCAGTCATTTGTTGAATTCTTCATTCCTCAGCTTCCTTGGGGTGCTTGCTCTTGGCACAAGCAGTGCCTCTGAGAAAACAATACACTGGAACTCTGTACTACTACAGAACCTGGCAAGCTCCCTGAATCTTGCCTGAACCTCCATTAGACTATTTCCATCCAGATCACTGGTTCCCCCGGCGCATCACCAGGAGAGTCCTCCCATCCTGCTGTTTGGCCCATGAGGATATATTGTGCTGCAGTTCGAGTGCCATCATTCCCGGCATGCACTCATCCCAAATTGCACTTCTCCTGTCCCCATTTCTTCCACATCTGATTCCTTTTATTATTGAGTCCCCTACAAGCAAGACCCTGCTACCCTTTCCTTCTGCTTGCACTTTTGTTTTTCCAGCTTGCACCCCTTTTTCCACACCTCATTTACCTCCCTTTTCCCATAATCCGGCTTCTTCCTTCAAGTTCTGCTTTCCACTGGACTACATCCACCTTCTCCCCTTCTGGTGTCACCACTGCTCACTCTCATCCTTGCATCGCATTGTATGAGTGCTGTCCCCTCCCTTATTGCTTGTTCTCCATCATTACTGTCAGATTCCCTCTGTGAATGGTTACCCTCTTCCTTTCCCCCCTCAGTCGATCCTCCTCCCTGCTGGGCTTATTGTAGGCTCCCTCACTATTTCTTCTTTGGGGTGTGTCCCCCTTAAGACAGCATTCACTCCCACCCCTCATGGCCCCTCCAAAGGTGCACCCCTCTTCCTTCTTCCTCCAGAACCTTCTATTACCATAGCCCTACCTTTGTCCCCTGAGGCCTCCTTACCTGTCCCAGCCCTCATTTCTCTTCTGCTACCCATCCCCTCTCCAGCCCAAGGTTCTTTCTTTCTACCTACCAGCCTCCTCCCCTATCCTCTCCATATTTCATATCCTCCTTATCTCCCTCCTCCCTGTGAAAGTCTGTATCCTTCTTATTCATTAGGGATATATACTTATTTATCATTTCAACGCCGCCCCCACTTAAAGTGTGCACCACCCCATTCCCACTGTTAATCACTTTATTAGTAACCTCTAGTCTTTCAACCTTTCTTGTTTCCTTGATCTTTTACCCCCCTTCCTCCCCTCATGTCCTGCCCCCAATCTGCTCTCCTTTATTTCCTATACAACCATTTCCTTTACGGACCATTTACTACCCTAGAATTGTTTCCCATACATCTCCCATTTAACAACTCCTCCTCCCCCCTCTTGATATTATCCCTCCTGCTTTGATCCTTGCCTGTGCTCCCTCTGCATGTGCTCTTCCATTCCCTCCTCAGTCTAATGACTTCTTTTTCTAGCTTTGCCAGTCTAGTACATATTGGGCAAAACGCCATTCTCCACAGCATATCCATATGGACAGCAGCTCGCACCCATTACACCCAACTATTCTCCTAGATCTAATTCTAACCTTTTTAACCCCCACACATGCCCTGTATATCCCTCTCCTATCGAGCTTCCCGGCCCCTGCTCAGACCCCCAATCCCTTTCCCATCTGTACCTATATTCCCTTAGAATTATTGCATTTTACACCTTTTCTCTTTATGTCTTTATGGTGAGCGGAACTATCGACCCCAATTTGTAACCTAAAATGGTGACAAAGATACAGCTCTAGTTATGGTTGGTTCTTGTCCCACCAAACATGTTGGGTAACTCAAAAATATAGATTCCTATACTCCTACTCAAGAATTCTTTCAGAGTCTCACGTGTGTACCCTAAAACAATAATCACAATAGATTCCTATACCCCTACTGGAGAAATTCAGGAAAGATTCTTCAAATGTGTGTCCTGATATATCATTAATTGAGGTTAAATTCTAACTATTAACTTCTAGTTAAGACTGAGGCTAAATTTCAGTGAAGACATAAGACACCGCTGGCCTGTAACCTCAATTAAACATATATTTCCCAGGTAGTCTAGTGGACCCCCACTGCCCACTCCAGCAAGCGGTGGCCCATTACCCTGCTCCCCTGAGTTCCATCTCCAAGCCGGTAGTTAGCACAGCTCTCCTCTCTCCACTATGGCATATACAGTACAAGCTCTTCAACAGCTAAGCCAGCAGTCAGCTGAAGTGGAGAACAGAGAGCTGTGTTGGTCACTGGCATGGGGATGGAACTTGGGGGAGCAGGGTGGTGATGCACAGCCTGCCAGGGTGAGGAGGGGGGGTCCACTAGCCCACCAGGAAAAGATATGTTTAATTTACATGGGCAGATCAAGCATCGGGAAGGGGGGCCATTAGTGCACCAGGAAAAGATATATGTAATTTACATGGGCAGATCAAGGATTGGGGGTGACACAAGCACACCAGAAAAAGATATATTTAATTTACATGGGCAGATTGAGGATTGGGAGGGGGGCCACTAGCGCACCAGGGAAAGATATATTTATTTACATGGGCAGATTGAGGATTTGGTGGAAGAGTCCACTAGTGCACCAGGAAAATATATATTTAATTTACATGGGCAGATCGAGGATTGGGGGGGCCACAAGCACACCAGAAAAAGATATATTTAATTTACATGGGCAGATCGAGGAGTGGGAGGAGGGCCACTAGCGCACCAGGGAAAGATATATTTAATTTATGTGTGCAGATCAAGGATAGGGAGGGGTCCACTAGTGCACCAGGAAAATATATATTTAATTTATATGGGCTGATCGAGGCTTGGGAGGGGGGCCACTAGTGCACCAGGGAAAGATATATTTAATTTACATGGGCGCATCGAGGTTTGGGAGGGGGGCCACTAGTGCACCAGGAAAATATATATTTAATTTACAGTGGCAGATCGAGGATTGGGAGGGGGCCACTAGACCACCAGGGAAAAATATATTTAATTTACATGGGCAGATTGAGGATTGGGATGGGGGTCCACTAGATCACAAGGGATGTGATTACAGTATTACATAGGGGATCAGAGCCGGGGGTCTACTAGAAAACCAGTGACATGATTTTGTCTAATAAAAAGAGGATCACAGCAGTGGGGTCTGATATACCACCAGGGAAGTGATTTTCTTTTTAATAAACAGGGGATTAGCACTGGGAGGCTGCTAGCCACCAGGGACATGTTTTCTTAATAAAAAGGGGATCATGGCTGGGGGTTCTGCTAGACTACCAGGGATATGATGTCATTTAATAACAAATTCTGGCCAGAGATGATAGGGCTGCAGCCAGAGTCGTGACAGGGTGCTACCAGAGGGACCATAATTTTGTTTTGTTTTGCTCCAAAGCCATTGGAGATGGAGTCCCATGCTTGCCACCTTTTGAGTGACTTGGAGGAAGAACTAGCAGTGAACGAGGAGGTAGAGGAATGAGTCTGCAGAGTGTACCTTGAGCAGTCAGCCATTGGCATCAGGGCTGGAAACAAAGGAGTGGGTCAGCATAGAGCATTCCATGGGTGGGTCCCATGACCAACCAACTAAAAGTGTATGCCCTAGGGACATAACAGAAATCAGACAGGGTGCCCCAGGCATGGACCTATCTCAAGAGAGTGGGGTGAAGAAGGTTTAAGCTTTTCTGTGGGAGTTAGATGTAGGGTGCCACAGGTTGTAGAAACTGCTAATTAGGGAGTCTGACCAAGGGGAGGGGGGATTATTTGCCTGTACAGGAAATAAGGAACCTGGCATGTCATCCAATGTTTGTTGTAAATAAATAGCAGTCATTAAATGTAAGCTTTGGGGTGAATAAATAAAAATGCTATTTTTGTGAAGCCTTCTTGCATACCATCTTGGAAATATATGTATAATTATGGTAACTAATATTTATATTAACTTGTACTCGAATGGAAAGAGACCTATGTGTTACATTTATTGAATGCAACTTCTCACGGTTTCACTGAGGTCATGTGACTTAAGTACTATAAAAACTTGGAGTAGCTTGCCCAACTCCACCCACTGAATAAGATGCAGAGCACACCGGTAAGCAGGAGGTGTTGGTGGTTAGCTAAGCTGAGTAGTCTGTTTGTTTGTCTGGCACTGCACTTCATTACTTAAATCGCACTTGATTCAGCATATGGTGCATTAAATAAACTAAGTGATATGTTGAACCTGAAGTGGGCACTGTTTTTTTCCAAATGTTGAGTCAGATATGCGACTGTGCCATTGTAGTAGCCTTAGGTTCTATCATTTAAAATTCTGAGAGAGACATTTCAAGCCATTTTTTTACGTAATCCATTAATAACACTATCCATGGGTTATCTTGGAGGGAATACCTAGTATGCCATCTGTACTAATATAATTAGAGTACAGGGCATGTATTTATTTCTTGAAATGTTTTACCAGGAAAGCACACGGAACAACAAGTTACTCGTCTCCCGGTGCAACTGAAGAAGGGGTTAGAGGAAGATTACATCAACAGAAATTTGAATTGTCAACAACAATACATCAACAAATATTTATAAGGACAACAACAACAGGAGCAACAGTTCAAGTTGACATTTTCTATATACAGTCAATAATACAAGAAACAGAATACAATCACAAGTATGTCAGTTGAACAAATTATATGAACATTTAAGTGCAAGTTATAACTACTTAAGTGCTACTGCTAAACTGTATTACAGTCCCTGCTAGCGGGGAGGTACCCAAGGGAGAAAAGACGGAATGCCCTAGGGTCTGGTAAAAACTGGTACTGATTCCACTGAAGAACTGGGGAGAGAAATTAGGAAGGAGAACAACAGATCCAGTTAGGTGAGGAAAAATTATTTAGTGCAGTGGAGAGGGAGTATGAATCAATCAATCAATCAAAACTTTATTTAACCAGGTATAACACCATTGAGCAAGTTCATTTTCAAATTGGTCCTGCACATAGACAAATGTATCACATGAAAGTACAGTACAAAAAATGCAAACAATAAACATATGCATGGCTAACACAGACCTTAACTATTCGAGCTAACATATCTGAGAACCAATGCGAATGAGAAAACAAACCTATAGAGACTTGGGCTAGCGCTATTGTATTTTGTTGGTTATTCACAAATGGGACTCGACTGAAGGAGAAGCATAGAGTATGGAGGTACTGAAGGAGAGGTATAGGGTGTGGAGGTACAGAAGGAGAGGTATAGAGTGTGGAGGTACTGAAGGAGAGGTATAGGGTGAGGAGGTACAGAAGGAGAGGTATAGAGTGTGAAGGCACTAAAGGAGAGGTATGGAGTGTGGAGGTACTGAAAGAGAGGTATAGGGTGTGGAGGTACTGAAGGAGAGGTATAGAGTGTGCAGGTACTGAAGGAGAGGTATAGAGTATGGAGGTACAGAAGGAGAGGTATAGAGTGTGAAGGTACTAAAGGAGAGGTATGGAGTGTGGAGGTACTGAAAGAGAGGTATAGGGTGTGGAGATACTGAAGGAGGGATATAGGGTGTGGGTGTATAGAGGACAGGGAGGTAGGTAGGGCAAGGTAGCAGGAGTTGGGAGAAGAGGATTCGGGAAGTGCTGGGGCTCCCTTGTTAGAGAAAGTGGGAGCTGCGTGTTAATTGAGAGTCAGGGGATACAACATGAAGATGAGGAGTGATGGATCTGAGGGGAAAAACATTCCAGAATTTCAGGAAGCTATGAATGAAAGCAGATTGGCCAGCAAGGGTAGAACAGCAGGGGACTGGGAAGCCAGCCCTCACAGTGTAATCTCCTATTTGGAGTGTGGATGCCCCTGGCTATGGGGGTACTGAAATCTTACATCACTCTCAGATTCTCCATATGAAGTCCCTATACATAGCTGATACTTTATTTGGATGAAGAAATACAGGTTGGCAGGGTGTAGACATATAAGGATATGGACAAAGCTATCATTCATCCAATCAGGACACAGGATTTTCCCAAGCCATTTCATAAATATTAATAATTATCAGCTTAACTTGTGTAGTGCCCTAGAGTTGAGGGGAACCAGAAAAAGGAAAAAACAGAATCCCTTTACTGAGCTGGAATATTTAAGGTTTTTTTCCTTCTCTCAGTTCTGTTGCCCCCCGCCTGCAGTCTCACCAACTCCTCCTGGTCCCTTTGTCCAGTTTCATGCTATTTGGCACTAAAAAGGGGAGGTCATGGGCTTGAAACCCACCATACAGGGCTGTCTTGCCCAATACTCTGACAAGGAACCAGGATCTCCCCTGCCTTACAAAAGGGTTGGGGAGTGGCAAAAGAGGGGAGTCAGTGGCACAGTGCAAATGGTGGAGGTCACAGGGAGCTCAGATGAAAAAATTACCTGAAGTGTGTTTATGGCTCATCTAGTGTCAGTCCAATCCTTCTCAAGTCTAGAGGCGCATGATGGTGGCAGCAGCAGTATCAGGGTCAGTCAGAAAGGATGTGTCTTCCCGACATGAACTGTCTTCTCCCCCTAGCGATCCGAGTGGTATTGGGGGAAGAATCTGCTGCATGGACCAAGTGGTACCACAACAAAATAGTTCCAGGTGGAAACTGTGTCCCAGAACAGTGAGTTTGACTGCCCAGCAGCTGAAGCATTATAGGGAAGCCTTGTGGGAGCGTGGCTCTCCAGCCACCTTCCAGACCCTCCCCAGCAGCGATACATACCCTGAGTCATGGTGAGGAGTGGGCCACAGGCCCAATTATATTGTTGCACTCGCACCACAGGCACAAGTAAGGTTTTGAACCCCTGTAACTTAAAAATCTGTTATCTAATTCTATCCATATTTAAGTAATTCTACAAGCATTCTAAAAAGGTTATCAGTACTAATTTATACATAAGAAATACAAAATCACACATGCCCCCACAATGCAAAGCATCATGGTCTGCATATGCAAATCACCACAGAATGTTATGCTGGTCCAACTTTAAGCAGAATTGCATGGTGCCAAAAGGCCTCTCACACAGTTTGCAAAGGGTGCTAACAGAAGACATAGACACGTGTTTCATCCTACCAGGACTCATCAGTATGCCTCGTCTGTTTGACACCCCAGTGGAATGGACCAGCTACCCTTAAGACAGTGTGTCTTGGATATGTTGTGGTGAACCCATTAAAATAAAAAACTATTTAAAAGACAAAGAACCTCTGTGCTCAAACACTGAGGCAAGGGTTACCCCAAAGAGCATTTGGCTGGGAAGCCAAGTTTCAAGAAAATACAAAATCACACATGCCCCTACAATGCAAAGCATCATGGTCTGCATATGCAAATCACCACAGAATGTTATGCTGGTCCAACTTTAAGCAGAATTGCATGGTGCCAAAGGCCTCTCACACAGTTTGCAAAGGGTGCTAACAGAAGACATAGACACGTGTTTCATCCTACCAGGACTCATCAGTATGCCTCGTCTGTTTGACACCCCAGTGGAATGGACCAGCTACCCTTAAGACAGTGTGTCTTGGATATGTTGTGGTGAACCCATTAAAATAAAAAAACTATTTAAAAGACAAATAACCTCTGTGCGCAAACACTGAGGCAAGGGTTACCCTAAAGGCATTTGGCTGGGAAGCCAAGTTTCAAGAAAATACAAAATCACACATCGCTCACAATGCAAAGCATCATGGTCTGCATATGCAAATCACCACAGAATGTTATGCTGGTCCAACTTTAAGCAGAATTGCATGGTGCCAAAAGGCCTCTCACACAGTTTGCAAAGGGTGCTAACAGAAGACATAGACACGTGTTTCATCCTACCAGGTCTCATCAGTATGCCTCATCTGTTTGACACCCCAGTGGAATGGACCAGCTACCCTTAAGACAGTGTGTCTTGGATATGTTGTGGTGAACCTATTAAAATGAAAAACTATTCAAAAGACAAAGAACCTCTGTGTGCAAACACTGAGGCAAGGGTTACCCCAAAGAGCATTTGGCTGGGAAGCCAAGTTTCAAGAAAATACAAAATCACACATGCCCCCACAATGCAAAGCACCATGGTCTAATTTAAACATGTCTAGCTCTAAAGCTGCCTGAGTAGTATGCAGCCATAAATTTTCATGAAATTTCCTGAAAAAATAAAGTGACAGATTTTGAGCATATATTATTATGGGACAATGCATCATATTCATCATGAAATCTGTCACATTGTTAGAACACCTATCATCAAGAAAGCATGCCAAATTTAAGATCCCTGACCCAACAGATGGTTAAGGTATATGCAGATAAAAATGTTCAACATCATCCCCCAAGGAATTTGAATGCTTAGCATTAAAGGTTCAGCTGTCTCAGGCAGTCCCAGTTTGTATCATTGGGTGCTATAGGCCCTCTTCCTCAGAAATTTCTGTCTTGAGCCATTTACAAGATATCTTGGACGTGGTATCCTCCAAGGTAATCATTTCAGGGGACCTCAACTTAGACTGGCTAGCTGCAGCATCAAAACCCCTAAAAGGCTTGTGCAACAATTTTGGTTTTATTCAAGTTATTAATGAAATCACACATTCTAACACAAGGAACCCTGAATATACCACTCATTTGGGTATTCTCTTAGTGAGTAAACCACACCTATTCACTCTCTCCTGTGTATTCTTTAGTGATCTTAGTGACCATTGTGTGAATGCTTGCGTAAGATCAGTTCAAAAAGTAGCCTCATCCCCAGGGACAAATTACTTGGCTAATCATGAGATTAGAGCAGTGCAGAAGGACTTTGTAGAATTGGGGAGGGGCCTAAGACAAGTAGCACACACAACATCCTTCTCTGAGGTGCTGCCTGTCAATGGCATGAGTGAGGCGAGGGTACTTTGCACCATGCAGTTTAATGAATGGTTAAAAAATGGTGTGGAGCACAGGGGTTTGGCTTCATTGGGAACTGTAGTTCCACCTGGAGGGACACCAGCCTATACTGGCAGGATGGTCTGCATCTGTCCAGGAAGGGGACAAGTCTTTTGATGCTTCATTGGCAAGCTTTTAAACTAGTCAAGGGGGGAGGCACTGATAAGCAGCAGAAAAATCCCAGCCTCTCCCTACAAAACAGGGTACTAAATGAGAAAAAGACCCAGGTAGACAGGTCAGTGGGGGATGCTGCAAAAGAAGGTAAAGCCATCAAAAAATGGAGAGCAATGAGTACCAATGCCAGTAGTCTGAGTGACAAGCTTCCTGAATTAGTGGCCTTGATGGAAGAGGAACATCTGGATATCGTGGCAGTCACAGAAACATGGTACACACAAAACCATGACTGGGACATAAACATACCAGGATACACTATCTACAGGAGGGACAGGGAGGATAAAAGAGGAGGAGGAGTAGCTCTTTACATAAGGGAAGGAATCAAAGCAACAGAACAAAATAGAAAACAAGGAGGAGAAGAAGCACTGTGGGTTAATTTGGAGACTGGCAATGGCACCACAATCCGCACAGGGGTTGTATACAGACCCCCTTCTCAGGGGGAGGAAATGGACAAGGAAATGATATAATGAATACTTAGAATGGCAGAAAAAAGGGAGATATTGCTGATGGGTGATCTGAATATGCCAGATTTTAACTGGAATGCAGTTGCAGCATCCACTTCAAAGAGTGAGGTTATTCTAGATGCCCTAGAAGGGGCATGCCTTAGACAACTAGTATTGGAGCCCACTCGAGAGGGAGCAATCTTAGACCTGGTTCTCTCAAATGGAGATGAAGAGAGGATCACAGATGTAGAAGTGGGTAGCCATCTGGGAACTAGCGACCATCGAACAGTATGGTTCACAATAAACACAGCAATAGAGTCAAGCCATATAAAGGCAAAAGTACAGGACTTTAGGAGGGCTGACTTTGACAAAATGGGTGAGTGCCTAAGGAATGCACTAGCAAATGGGCAGGAAGGAGGGGTGGAAGAACAATGGGGAATAATAAAAACTGACATCACAGAGGTAACAAGCCTTTGTGTGAAGCAAATTAACAAAACGAAACGCTGTAAGAAACCACTATGGTTCTCAAAGGAAGTGGCAGTGAAGGTTAAAGAGAAAAAGAAAGCATTCAGGGAGTACAAGGAATCACAGAAGGAGCAGAACAGGGAACTGTATCAGTTAAAAGCAAAAGGAAGCTGGGAAGGCAGTCAGAACAGCAAAGGTCCAAACCGAGGAAAAGATAGACAACTCAGTTAAGAAAGGGGATAAAACCTTTTATAGGTACATCAGGGAGCGAAGGAAGACCAAGGGAGGGCTAGTGAGGCTTAATAAAGAGGAAGGAGGGTGGGCAGAGTGTGACTGTGAAAAGGCAGAGATACTAAACAAATATTTTTGCTCAGTATTTACAAAGGAAGTGGGGGAGGTACCTAAAACAATCAGTAGAAACACTCTGGATACAGAAGTTGATACCAGCCCATTTACAGAAGAAAGGGTTCTGAAAGAACTCTTAAAACTGAAGGTGGACAAAGCAATGGGGCCTGATGGGATTCATCCCAGAATTCTAAAAGAACTAAGGGTAGAACTAGTGACACCACTGACTACCCTGTTTAGCAAATCATGGGAGGATGGGGTGGTACCCGAGGACTGGAGAAGGGCAGATTTGATTCCCCTTCACAAAAGTGGGAGCAAGGCAGAAGCAGAAAACTGCAGACCTGTTAGTTTAACCTCAGTGGTAGGGATAATGATGGAGTCATATCTGAAGGAAAGAATTGTTGAGTATCTAGAGACCAGAGGGGCTCAGGACCCAAGGCAACATGGATTCACAGCAGGAAGGTCATGCAGGACAAATCTGATAGATTTCTTTGACTGGGTGACCAAAGTAGTAGATCAGGGAGGGGCTGTGGACATGGCCTACTTAGACTTTAGCAAGGCATTTGACACAGTCCCACACAAAAGATTAATATACAAGTTAGCAAGCCTAGGAGTGGGTCCCAAGATGACAACCTGGGTAAAGAATTGGCTGGAGAACAGGACACAGAGAGTAATAGTAAACAGAGTCCACTCTGAAGAAAGGGGGGTACTAGTGGGGTACTGCAGGGTTCAGTATTAGGACCAGTCCTCTTCAATAGAAACATAGAAACATAGACTTTGATGGCAGATAAGGACCGCTAGGCCCATCTAGTCTGCCCATTTCCCTACCTACAGGATAGGCCGCAGATCCTAGTTAACCAACAGCCTTTATTTTCCTGCCCCCCACAAGAATTGCCTTATGTCTGTCCCATGCATTCTTGAATTCTCCCACAGTTTTAGACCCCACAACTTCCTCAGGAAGGCTGTTCCATGCAACCACTACCCTCTCTGTGAAATAATACTTCCTCACATTGCCCCTGAACCACCCTCCTTCTGTCTTTAAATTGTGTCCCCTTGTTCTTGCAAGTCTCTTTTTCGGAAAGATGCTACCCTCTTGGACTTTGTTGATTCCCTTGAGGTACTTGAAAGTTTCTATCAAGTCCCCCCTCTCCCTTCTTTCCTCAAGGGTATACATATTAAGCTCCTTAGTCTCTCCTCATACGGCTTCTCTTGCAGACCCTGCACCATTTAGTTGCCCTCCTCTGGACTGCCTCTATCCTGTCTATGTCCTTGTGGAGATGGGGTCTCCAGAACTGGACACAGTATTCCAGATGGGGTCTCACCAACTGTCTGTACAGAGGGATAACAACTTCCTGTTTTCTGCTGCTGATGCCTGTCCCTTTACATCCCAGTATACCCCCGGCCCTCCCTACTGCCTTCTCACATTGCTTGCTAACCTTAAGGTCATCTGATATGATTACCCCCAGGTCCCTTTCCTGTTTTGTTGTTGTTACTACCTCCCCACCCATTGTATATCCTTCCCCTGGGTTCTTGTTTCCCAGGTGCATTATTTTGCACTTTTTTGCATTGAATCCTAGCTGCCATACGTCTGACCATTCCTCCAACCTTGCCAAGTCCCTTTCATCCTTTCCACGCCTCCTTGTGTATCAACCCTGTTGCAGGTCTTTGTGTCATCTGCAAAAGGCATACTTTTCCTTCCAGTCCTCTGCAATGTCACTGATGAAGACATTAAAAGGACTGGACCCAATACTGAACCCTGCAGTACCCACTAGTAACCGCCCTTTCTTCAGAGTGGACTCCATTTACAATTACCTTCTGTGTCCTGTTGTCCAGCCAATGTTTTACGCAGGCTACCACCCTGGGACCCACTCCCAGGCTGGTTAATTTGACTATCAATCTTTTGTGTGGGACTGTGTCAAATGCCTTGCTAAAGTCTAGGTAGGCCATATCCACAGCCCCTCCCTGGTCTACTACTTTGGTCACCCAGTCAAAGAAATCTATTAGATTCGTCTGACATGACCATCCTGCTTTGAACCCATGCTGCAATGTCTTTATAAGCGACATTGCAGAGGGACTGGAAGGAAAAGTATGTCTCTTTGCAGATGACACAAAGATCTGCAACAGAGTTGATGCACAAGGAGGGGTGGAAAGGATGAAAAGGGAATTGGCAAGGTTATAGGAATGGTCAAATGTATGGCAGCTTAGATTCAATGCTAAGAAGTGCAAGGTAATGCACCTGGGAAACAAAAACTCAGGGAAAGAGTACACAACGGAGGTGAGATACTAACAACAACAAAAATGGAAAGGGACCTGGGGGTAGTCATATCAGATGACCTAAAGGTGGGCAAGCAATGTGAGAGGGCAGCAAGGAGGGCTGGGGGGATACTGGGATGCATAGGGAGAGGCATCACCAGTAGAAAACAGGAAGTTATTATCCCTCTGTACAGACAGTTGGTGAGACCCCATCTGGAGTACTGCGTGCAGTTCTGGAGACCCAATCTCCACAAGGAAATAGACAGGATGGAGGCTGTCCAGAGAAGGGCAACTAAAATGGTGCAGGGTCTGCACCAGAAGACATATGAAGAGAGACTTAAGGAGCTGAATATGTATAGCCTCGAGGAAAGGAGGGAGAGGGGGACATGATAGAATCTTTCAAGTATTTCAAGGGAATCAACAAGGTCCAAGAGGGTAGCATCTTTCAAAAAAAGAGGTGTGCAAGAACAAGGGGGCACAATTTGAAGATAGAAGGGGGATGGCTCAGAGGAAATTTAAGAAAGTATTTTTTCCTAGAGAGGGTTGTGGATGCATGGAATGGCCTTCCGGAGGAGGTTGTGGAGTCAAAAACAGTGGTGGAATGCAAGCATGCATGGGACAGTCATAAGGCAATTCTAGGGGGTGGGGGTAGGAAGAAATAGGCTGCTGGTTAACTAGGATCTGCAGCTTATCCAATAGGTAGGGAAATGGGCAGACTGGGTGGGCCAAGCGGTCCTTATCTGCCATCAAAATCTATGTTTCTATGTTTCATGTATATATATTCAAGAGAAGCAGGTGGAATTTTGACCCCAATGCGTTCTTCCATGACCTGCAATGTGCAAGCTGGCAGGAGTTCTATCTAGCACCCTCTGTGGCTGAAGCATATGAGGGTCTTCAAGCTGTACTAGTTGGGTCTATTAATAAACATGCTTCTCTTGTTAAAATGCAAACTGTCAAAGCATCATGCCCATGGTTCATGATTAGTCGAAAAAGTGCATTGTTGTGAGGGGACACAAGAAAAAACAAGCTGCATGTAGACTGGGCAGCCTTTAAGTCCACTAGAAATCAATGCACCAAACTAGTCAGATCTGAAAAAGCAAACTACTTCTACTGAGAACTTGAGTCATCCAGCATCTCCGTAAATACGTTCTGAAAATGTTAAAGGACATAAAAGGCTACAGCTTGGCTAGTTCAATGCCAAACAAAATCTCAGTTGGCAGCATTACTACCACCGACAAGCATACAGTACTCGATCTTCTTAATAATCACTTTGCCACTGCAGGGCTGGCTTTTCACATCTCTCTGGGAAATACTCTTAGGGCAACGTTGTGCAGTTCTTGTTCTGATAATCCATATTTGCTAACATCCACCCTGGCACTGCTTTCTCATTCTGTCCTTTCACCGTTAAACAAGTTGAGTACTTACTCTTTCATTTAGACCCTTGGAAAAGTGCTGCTGTTGATTTGCTAGAACCCTATTTCCTTAAACGGGGTTACTTTATCTTGGCCCTTCTAATCACCCATATCTTCAACTTGTCTCTTTCCCAGGACACTCTCCCCAACATGTGGAAGACTGTGCATGCTATCCACTTTTTAAATCTAGAGATACTTGTGATCTAAACAACTACACTGCTCCCCATTTTATCCAGATTATTGGAGAAGGTAGTTAATATCCAGTTAAGAACTTACCTGGAGCATCATAACATACTAAATCCAGTTCAATCTGGATTTCTACCCCACCACAGCACTGTCACAGTGCTTGCTAAGGTCATGAACGACTGCCTGAATGCCTTGGACACCAAAAGCATGTACGTGTGCT
Source organism: Neoceratodus forsteri (assembly GCA_016271365.2). Taxonomy (NCBI): domain Eukaryota; kingdom Metazoa; phylum Chordata; order Ceratodontiformes; family Ceratodontidae; genus Neoceratodus; species Neoceratodus forsteri. The sequence continues at coordinate 127,358,896 of CM057455.1, forward strand.
GTTTCTCGATCTTAACAAAGTGTTCAGTACAGCGGACCATGACCTAATGCTGGACACCCTAAGGAACATAGGGGTTAACAACTTGGCACTAATATGGTTCTCAAAGTATCTAACTGATAGGCAACAACAGGTTAAGGCAGATGGTTCCCTTTCTCTGATGAAAACCCTGCTAAGGGGTGTACCCCAAGGTTCCATTCTTGGATCGATATTATTTGCTATCTATATAAATAATATAAACGTTGGGAACAAATCAGCAAATATACACCTTTTTGCTGACGATATGGTGCTTTATATAGATAGGCCTAACGTTGAGTCTGTCTATAATGACCTTCAAAGTGATTTTGTTCTCCTACAAGAAAACTTACTGCACTTAAAAGTGCTCCTAAATGCGAAAAAAAAAACTAAAGTTATGATTTTCACCTTGTCAGTCACCATGCCCAAACATGACACTTCTGGGAATGTCCTGGAGGTAATCCCGGAATTATGTGGCTAAATTTAAATACCTGGGTGTTTGGATAGACTCCAAGCTGTCATTCCAAAAAATTGAAACAACGACTCAGAATTTTCTTCCGTATCAGGCTCCATCTTACTTTAGAGGCTCGGAAATGGTTGGTCCAATCCACTTTCATGCTGCTTTTGAATTACGCCGATTTCCTGAAGGGGCAAAGCACTGGTGTGCCCTTTCCACACTTGAGTCCCTTTATCACTGGGCACTCAGATTCATATCCAGTGCCCCCTACTCTACACACCATTGTACTCTATATTCTGCTATAGACTGGAACTCACTCAGACTCAGCAGGCAGAAAAACGCAGTACAATGGACCTATAGCGCCATCATCTGTAAGCTCCCGCAGTACATCTCTGATTGTCTGCCAGTCTGCACCCCTGGCAGTTACCTACTAAGAAGTCTTACCTACTTAGCCGTTGCAATCCCTAAGTTCATGCTTTGGAAGGGTGGCAATAAGTCATGCTCTTCCAGTTATTTGGAGCAATATTTAGAAATCCTTAATTCTTGCTGTTGTCCTTTTCAGAGTCCTGTAATTGCTTTACTGAAGGGTTCATACTCCTACTTACCATCATAATTGTTATCATTGCTGCTGTTGCTTTACCCCTGTGCTACCCCTGCAAACCCTTGTTTTCCTGCCCTACCCAACCTTAGCATCAATAGTCCCCTGGTTGCCTGCTTCTTTTAGGACCAGGCTCACCTATGGATGTCACCATCCTAATTTTAGCACTAATAAGCTTTGCTACCCCTTCTTCTTCCCTGAAACTTCACTCTAGCTACTCTACCCCTACTTTCTGGGGCATTCCCTCTCATTTTTTGGCTCGCTTACCTACCACTGGTTTACCCTCTCTCTCCTTCTCCTCCAAATTGTGTGATTCACAACTGTTCAGGCAATCTGATTACCCTGTTCCATCACTCTTTCCTTGATTTTTTCAGCTAAATATCAAGTATACTTTGCCCACAGTTTATGGATCATAACTTTATGTACTACTGCATTATTCTTGTATAACTTGTCAGTAAACCCAATAATATTTATATATAAGCTATTGTATATCCTCCTGGTTAAGGTACAGTGCATTCATACACATGTATTATGGCACTATGCTGTTAACTTTGGCTGTGTTTACATGATGCTATGACCATGTGAGGGTGTGGCCAGGGGGGGTGGGAATGGGGGCAGGAAGGCCTCTCCCAAGGATTAACTGGAGGGCACATCAGGGTTAGAACATCTGGTTGGAAGAAGGGATAGGGAAGGAGTGCAGGATCACATCAGACAAGGGATCAAGAATTAGGAGCAGGTCACTGGTAGGGGAAAGGAGCCAACATATGGCAGTACAGGGGTCCAGGTAGTAGGTTTGCATTGCTGGTAACAATGGTAGAGGAGGAGGTAAGGGAGCTCCAGGAAGAGGATGCAGATGGAAAGGGAAAGGAAGACACAGAGGTCAGGCATTTGGAGGGGGTAGTAGTGGGCAAGGTGAGAGTGGTATTGCAAGAAAGGAAGGTGTTGGTGGCAGGGGTGAAAGGGAAGGAGTGGTGCTGATAGGTCAGACAAGGAGAACACAGCAAAAGGGAGGCAGGAGCCAATGGAGGAAGGGGAGGTGGATGATAGTGTGGGACCATGGGGAATGAGGGAAGACAGGTCGGGGGAAGGTGGGGAAGTCGTAGGGGAGAAATGTAGAGACATAAATGGGCAAGAAAGGGAAGACGCTAGTAATAGACAAAGAGGTAAATGGAAGAGAGGAGGAACAGGGCATGTAAAAGAAAATGTACTAGTGTTGGGAGACTCCATCAAAGTGATCAGATGGGGCAGTTAAGAGGAAAGACACAGTCATATATGGGTCGAGTCTATTCCCAGGTAGACAGAAGGCAGGGTGCGGCAGTCCATTCTCAAGTGCAAAGAGAGTGGATGGAAGAAAGCACATGTTGTGATTTGATTTGATTTTGATTTTATTTGTATATGGGTTAGTACACTGGGACAAAGATCCCTTTTACAGTACCACCCATAGTCAGTAAAAATACGATAACTTCAAACATCTAATACATCGACAATGACAAATGACAGCTACAGAAATTACATAAATTTGCAGGAAATAAACATTCCATGTCATAAATAAGACATTCTTTTTTTTTTTTACTTTCTATTTTTCCTCCCTCCTCTTGGTGCCCACTCATTCCATCCTACTCCTTCCCACCTCACTCCACCTTCCTGGGATCTGCCCCTAGAGTGCCTCCTTTCCCTTACCTCCTGCACAGTGGGGTCTGTCCCTCTTCGTTGGTCTTGGATGGATCCGGAGCGGATTTCATCTAGGGCTGCGAGAGGTGTCTTTTTCATTTTCTCCCCCATTCCCTACCCCCACGGGGCGTCCAGCGTAGGATGCACATCCGAAAAGGCGTGCTGATGCCGCATGAACCTCATGCCGCCAATGTCACTCCCCTCCTGACTCCGATGAGACGACACGCCTCCACCCCTTTAGCTGTCGGTGCTCCCACCGCTGCAGGGATGTGGAAACGCAAGATGCGTTCTTGGTTCCCCACACCCTGAGAGAGGAGAACATCCATTGGGATGCTCAATCCTTTCTCCCCTGTCGACCCCGGCCACCCGAGTTCGTCCCCGAACACGGGTCACCGGCGTAGCGTGAGGTGTGGCGTCCAGCGTCTCAACCCTCAGCGCCACTGGGCCAGCATAAATAAGACATTCACCTTGAAAACAGTCACAGCTACACAAAGTTCTAAAATATGACTTTAAAGTTCTAGAAAACAGGGTATAACCTGTAGTATTCCTAATACAGTTGGACCTCGGTTATCCAGACCTTGATTATTTGGATAACTCATTCGTACAGACTTCTGTCTCAGTCCCAACTTTAAAGCCAAAGTACATACTGACAGAAGTTTTTCTGTTTTTCTGTTGCAGTTTGCTGTTCGTGGCTCTCAGTACTGTAGCGGTAGTCTGACAGTTTGAGTAGGTGTGTCGTTAGATGTAACTACAGAATGTAACACCTAATGACACACTTTCTCTCACTAGCCAATTGGTTTGTTTTTTCACTGTTTAAGTGTTCCAGCACAATATCAAGTGCTTTCAGAGTCTAATCATGTTCTGGTTAGAATGACAAACAGATGCTGACCCCATACATTTAATAACACTAAACAGGCTGCTTGCAGTTACATCAAGAAAAAAATTCAGCGGGTCAAAACAAGAGACATTGACAGAATTTTTTAAAATGGATACACAGTGGTACATTTTATTAGAGTGTTTTTACAATGTTTTTAATGCCGTTCTTACCGTAAGTTTTCAATAAAAATGGTTTCTAAGTAATCTGCGTGTTTTCTGTAATTTCAATTAATCAGGCGATTGATTATCCGAATTGATTTGCTGTTCCTGAGAGGTTCAGATAATCAAGATTCAACTGTATGAGGGGGTAAGTAATTCCAAAACATGGGTGCAAAATAACCAAAAGAACGATAACCATTTACTGAGCTTTAAATGGAACTTTTAATAATGTTGTATCACAGGGTGATCTAGTATTAGACTCATTCTGTATTGTCAAAAGTTGAGCTGTCAGGCTATTGGGAGTACCTGACTGAAGAATTTTAAAAACAAACTTAACTAGACCACATATATATGATAACTTTACAGCTAACCACCCCAATTCATTAATAATAACACAATGATGTGCAGCGTTTGATGCTAATAAAACAAATCTCCCTATTTTATTTAATAATGCAGCTTTCCGGTATACTATACTCAGAAGAATTGTCAACTATAATTGAGGTGTATGGTAAATTAGGCAGCAGATATTGAGGTGCTATTGCCAAACATGCATCAAAGGCCAAATAACTACAAAATCGATATAATAGACCACGCTTTGCATGAAGCTTAGAAGTTATCATCTGTGTATGAAGGCCAAAGTTAAGAGCAGGATCCAAAATAACTCCTAAATATTTACAACTGTTCACATTTTCAAATGTTGTACCATCCAAAGAATTAATATGTAACCTGTGTCTATTCTCTTTTACCCTTCCTGGGGTCCCCAAAAGCATTATCTTGGTTTTCTAAATATTCAACGCCATTTTATTTCTAATTAACCATCCCTGCCTGATATTAAGTTCTGCCATTAATAGAGAATTTAAATCCAAATATTGATGATCTTTGGCAATACAAGGCAGCCTCATCTGCATACAATGTAAGTCTATCATGTTTTATAAATGATGTAACTGAATCGAAAAATAATGAAAATAAAACAGGCCCCAATATGGAGCCTTGTGGGACTTCTCATTTTACCAGTGCCTTTTCAGAAACTCTCCCCCAAATTTAACTATCTGATACCTGTCCATCAGGTAGTTATCAAGCCACCTAAAAACAGGTTCTCCCACCTCAATATAATCCAAGTTCTCAATCAACAAGGAATGATCAGCAAGATTGAATGCCTTGGTCAAGTCCACAAATGCTGTCCCAGTTTGGCAACCACCCTGCATGCTATCCAGGACCATGCTAGTGAACTTGACCAAGGCAGTCTCTGTACTTCACCCCTTCCGAAAACCATGTTGACCAGAAGACAGCAGGTTGTAAGTTTCAACATAAGTAATCAATTGACCATAAATTAACTTTTCTTGAATTTTAGATAAAGCTGATACTAGAAATAGGCCTATAATTAGAATAAATTCCAGTAGGTCCTGATCTGTGTATCAGAATGACAAATGAGTGCTTCCACAAGTCAGGTACCTCACCCAGACAGAAAAACAAGTTAATAAGAATACTTATTAGATACGCCAGCTCAGCAGATGCTAATCTTAATATCTTAGGGGACAGACCATCAACTCCACTGGATGCACCAATTTTAAGTTATTTCAGCAATTTAAATGCTTCATTTCTAGAAACCACCCTAAGATAAAACTTGGATAGCCCCTAAACACTGCACTTACACCCAGAGGATACATCTACATCAACATCAGTGATATAAGCATCCAAATCCAGGGTTTTATTTAACTCTAAAAATTGATTAGCATTTTGTTCATAAAAGTGCTAGAACATTGTGAAACTTAACAAACATATCACTTCTAGAAAACTTACATAAATACTTTCTGAACAGTTAGTATTGTCCCAAGAAAAAAACTGCTAATCAATTATTTAAAACTCTGAAATCAGTAAATATTCAATTGACTTTATTAGCAATAGCTAAAGGGTCAGTCAATTGGTCAATTCCTTTTGTCTTTGTTACCTTACTTTCATCCCAGGGATTAACTAGCTTGTTAATTGTATTATAAAACATGTTATTATTTAATAATCCTTCAACTTGTTGCTGTTTTAAGTAATCTAATCTAGCACTTTTAATTTTAGCTTTACATGTATTCTTAGACGTCTGTAATTTTGCCAGTTAACTATAGATTGAGTTTGTCTATATAGTTTCCAGGATCTGTCTCTTTCTTTCATGCGTTTAAATAATGATGAAGTTAACCACGTAGAATCAACAGTTCGGATACATCTTTTTATAATTGAGGCATATTCATCCAATACATTTGTAAACTCCCCAATAAAATAATCCAATGCACAGTTAATCTCTGGTATTAGTTTCAGATAGGACCTGTCAATATTTCAAAGCCTATTCCTAAACCCATCAACATCAAACCCAGAAAAATGTCTAAATTATATTGTTCTGGGTGCAACATTTAGCTTATTGCAATGTTTTCAAACCCAGAATACAGGGTGGTGATCACTGAGAGAATCGCAAATCAAACTGCAAGTCTGAACATGATTAACCCTATTTGTTAAAAGCTAGTGAAGTACTGTGTGCTTTTTAGTTATTAAATGTACCTGATAGGTAAGGTAATGAGTTGCTGTGGGTTTGTCTGTGCCAAAACATCTCCAAACCTAGAAATACCATCCCCTTTCCAGTCTGAGTGGAAGTCCCCCTGCACAATGGTTTCACCCACCGAGCTGGTGGACAAGTCAGAAAATTCCTGTAAACCCTCATTACTGACCTTGGGTGGGATATAAACACAACCCACTGTAAGTTTCTTTATTCCACCAATGCCAACTGAAGTGTCAGAAATGTATAATATTTTGGGGGGCCTTTAATATACATTTTTCAACCACTGTGAAACTATCTTTAACATAAAACATAACCCCCCGCAACCCTACCTTTCACCCTTTCATTCCTGTAAATGTTATACCCATTCAAATGAATTGCACTATTTAAAATAGACTGTTTCAACCACATCTCACTCATTGCTAATCCATCTGGATTGCAATAAACAACCCAAGCATCTAATTCATGACATTTTGACATAATACTCTGTGCATCTAAATGCATTATTCGTGTCCCATTTGAGGCATTAATAAGATATTCCCTATCAGCTAAATCATTCACCTTAGGGCCTGGGTAACACTGAACATCCCCCGACCTGATTAACAAAGTATTAACCACCGAAGACAACACTGCCCCATTGAACCACCACAATTTTTTTCTTAAATAGTACCCATAGTTATAACTCATCATTTTGTAAGTTAATCCTAATAGCTGACATTGTGTTAATAATGACTCAGACTGTGGCACAACCTATCCTGTTTCTTGATTTGATAGATAAGATTTTTCATTTAAACAACTGTTAGCAGGAGCAAGATCCGTACCCACAATGCAAGCAATATACAAACAACCCAATAGTATTCCCACATATGTCATTGTTGTTATGTTATATGCAAATATTATCCTTACTTATATGTTGTGGTGCCTGTCAGTACGAATGGCCTGGTGGGGGAGACAGTGGACGTAGTAAGGGAGAGGTTTGAGGAACTGGGAAGGCTGTGTGAAGAGATGGGGAAATCAGTGGCCTTCTCAGAGGTGCTCCCAGTGCACCGTGCAAGTACAGGGTGGAAGAGAACGATAGGGGAGTTCAACACCTGGCTGCAGGAATGGTGTCATACCAAGGGATATGGGTCAGTAGGTGGCTGGGGCAGAATCTGGGACAGTAATGACCTGTATGCAGGGGACAGGCTATATTTGAGCAAGGAGGGGAAGGGAGTATTAAAGCAAGGGATAGAGGGGTACATAGCAGCAAGGGTATATTTAAATTAAGAAGGGAGTGGCAGGTGGACAGCTGGTAGGCAGGGTGTCCAGAGAGGTGAACCAGACAAGATTACCTCCCAAGCTATAGGGGGGAGCAACAAGGTAGGGACAAAAGGGGGGTTAATCTTGGAGGGGAAGAGAAATGAGCAGGTTGGAGCATGGTGTCACTGAACGTGAGGAGCCTAGGAAACAAATCAGCTGAGTTACAGGCTCTCTTGGTAGTTGGACAGGTGAACATTGAGGCCATAACAGAAACTTTGGTCACTCAGTGCCAGGATTGGGATATGATGATCCCAAGGTATAGGATATTCAGAAAGGACAGGGCAAACAGGAAGAGGGGGTGGTGATCTATGTATGGGAGGGAATAAAATGCATAAGGGAAGAAGAGGAGGAAGGTGGGACAGAGGCCCTATGGATGCAGTTTCAGGACTCAAAGAACAGGGTACTGAGGATGGGGCTAGTCTATAGGGCACCAACTCAAGGGGAGGAGCTGAACAGGGAGTTAGCAAAACAATTAGGAAGATTTGCTGGAAGGGGAATACAGAGGTGGTGGGGGACTTCAACCTACCTGTGGTGGACTGGAGCACACCAACCACCACAAATATGAGGGAGCAGGTCAGATTGGGGCATTTCAGAATAGCTTCCTGGTGCAGTTGGTATGCGAGCCAACTAGGTTGGGAAGGACTCTGGACCTTGCACTATCAAACGGGGAGGACGTATGTGACCTGGAGGTGGAGGGACACTCTGACTAGGAGTGATCACTACTCAGTGTGGTTCACGCTCAGAATGGGGAAGCAAACTGGAGGTTTGGGTACCATGGCAATTGATTTTAGAGGGGTAGACTTTAATGAAATGGAGAAAATTCTGATAAATCATCTGGAGGGAATTCAACCAACCATGGATGCCAATCAAAAGCGGGATTTTATTAAATCAAGGCTGGCAGATGCTACTGGCACATGTACTAGGGCACAAAGTAAGAAGGAAAGGGCAAAGAAGCCCAGTTGGCTGACTCGGGAGATATTGAGGGGGGGTGAGGGCTAAGAGGAAAGCTTTTCAGAGATTCAAGAGAACAGGCAGGGGGGGTGACAGGGAAGAGTATACAAAGAAGTCCAGGAAGGTTACCAGATTAGTCAGAGCTGCCAAGGCATCTAGAGAACGGAGGGAGAGGCACAGGGCACTAAGAGTGGAGAGAAGGACTTCTTCAGATACATTAGTGAGTGAAGGAAGAACAGGGACCAGATAGTGAGAATTAAGAAGGACGGGAATTGGGTAGAGAACAGGGAGGAGCAGGCAGAGGTACTCAATGAGTACTTCTGCTCTGTGTTCACAGAAGATGGGGTGACAGATACCTCATGGGAGTGGTGGGGTGGACAGGGGGGAGGGAGTGACAGATGGAGAAATTACAGAGGACAAGGTACTGGAAGGACTGTGGGCACTGCGGGTGGACAAGGCACCGGGATCTGATGGCATTCACCCTAGGTTACTCAAGGAACTGGCAATGTGCCTGGCAGAACCACTGGCTGACCTGTTCAATACCTCTCTGGACACAGGATGCATGTGACAAGATTGGAGGTTGGCCCATGTGGTGCCCATTTACAAAGGAGGCCCAAAGGATGATGCAGGTAACTAGAGACTAGTGAGCCTCACATCAATTGCAGAAAAGCTCATGGAGACAATTCTTAAAGAGAGGCTGGTGACATTTTTGGAGGACAATGGTCTCCAGGATGGGTGCCATTATGGGTTTGTCTTCGACAGATCCTGCCAGACAAACCTGATTAAGTACTATGATTAGGTGACCTGGGAACTGGACAAGGGCCATGCAGTGGATGTCCTGTACTTAGACTTCAGCAAGGCCTTCGTTTCTGTGCTGCATGGAAGGATAGGGGCTGAAGATGGAATTTGTAGGAGTGTGTTCTAAGATGGTCAAATGGATTCCTAACTGGCTGAAGGGCAGGCAGCAAAGGGTAGTGGTGGAGGGGAAATTCTCATCACCAAGAGCAGTAACAAGTGGAGTGCCACAGGGATCGGCACTGAGACTAGTGCTGTTTGTGATATTAATAGCTGATGTCTCACATGGGACCCAGAGTAAGATCAGTCTGTTTATAGATGATAACAAGATGGGAGCTGTGGTGGATGACATTGAGGGGTTGAGGGACTGTAGGAAGAACTGACTAAACTACAGAAGTTGTCAGAAACATGGCAGATAGGTTTCAATGCTAATAGCTTGGCAGAAGACACCAGGAGAAAGGACTACTGTGTGACTGAACTTCTCTGCTGGGACTAAAGTAGAAGAACTTTTGTATTTGGACCTTTAATTTAGGGTAAAAAAAAACTAACATACAAAACAAAAAAAAAAAAAAGTGTGTGTTTGGGTTAACTGAACTGAATGGGTAACTGAAGAGTTATCTAGGTGTAAATCTCAGGTGACTGAAAGGACTTAACTGCTGTGAGGTTTAAATTACTTGTAGTAAGATCTGTTAAGTAGGGGGAATGGCTTAGCTAGAAGGAAGCTACATTTAAAGACTGCCTTAGAAAGATTCTGCTAATAGTTTGGCAGAAGACACCAGGAGAAAGTACTGCTGTGTGACTGTACTTCTCTGCTGGGACTATATTGCCCTCCTTCCCTCCACCCCCACCCAAAGCTAGTTCTATTTTATAGGCACAAGTTTGACTGACAGCAGGAACTTCCTGTTTAGGGGCAGGAAGTAGTGATCACAGAGACCACCAAGGACCCACCATCCTAGAAGGGCAAGTAGCTCTCCGGCCCCTCTGGCTGCTGGAGGTCTGCCTCTGAACAAGTAGTGGTCTACTGAAATATAGGATATTCTTGTCTCAGAACAGGACAGTCAGGAGCTTAAAGGGCACACAGGCAGAAAGTAAGGAGAGAGAGAGAGAGAGAAAAAAAAACAGAGGAAAGAGTAAGGATTGCAAACGGTTAAGGGGCCAGAAATAAGACATGATTGGAGTGGTGCAGTGCAGTGCAGTGGCTGTGGGGCAGCAGTCTTCCGGGAGATGTTCTGGCGGATGCGGTGTTGTCCCATCTGCAGGCACCTCTCTGTGCTGAGGGAGGAGGTTGCTCATCTCCAGGCTGAGTTGGCCAGGATTTGTGGGACCTCCTCTTCCATCCAGGGACCACCAGTGCCACTGCCGTTACCTCAGAGGTTGCCAAGAAAGAGGCGGTTGGACCACAGTGGGCTCAGGGAGGGTGAGGTGGTGGAACAGAGGAGCATCCCTCCAGTTGTACCTCTCTACAATTCCTATGCCATTCTGGCAAAGTGTGGTTCCTCTATGGAGGCACCCACAGTGGAGACCAAGGAGGATGCTGGAACCTCCACAGAAGACCAACAGGAGGGTGGCAGGGGACCCTGCAGGGGAAGGAAACAACTCCTGGTGGGGGACTCCATTGTTAGGAAGGTAGAACTGGGGAAGGAAGGGGAGAGGGAGGTAAGATTCCTGCCTGGCACCATGGCTTGCAGGGACAGGGAGCAAATCCTCAGGATTGCCGGAGCAGCTGCACAGGGGAGGGAGCTGGATGTCATCATCCACCTAGGGACAAATGACCTGGCTAAGAAAGGGATTAGAGAAGTGCAGGAAGAGTTTGTGGGAATTGGAGAGGGCCTTAGTCAAGTAGCATGCAGTGGCAACCTTCTGGAGGTGCTACCCATCTATGGCATAGGAGGCTAGGGTGTTCCATACCATGGGATTCAATCAGTGGTTGAAAAACTGGTGTGGAGCTCAGGGATTTGGCTTCATTGGGGACTGGGGTCCACCTGGAGTGATGCAAGCCTATACTGGCAAGATGGGCTGCATCTGTCGGGAGGAACCAGGATCCTAGGTGATAGGTTTAAATGCTTCATTGGCAAGCTTTTAAACTAGCCAAGGGGAGCACTGGAAAGGAGCAGGAAAATCCTACCCCCCCAAACAATCATGGTAGTAAGTGTGGCAAACACCAACATAGAGGTGTTGATAGGGAGAAGGGCAGGGATAAATGGAGAAAGTGACAAAGGCAAGAAGGACAGAGATGGGGCAAAAGGGGGTAAGGCCATCAGGAAATGGAGGGTAATGAGTACCAATGCCCATAGTCTGGGCAACAAGCTCACTGAGCTGGTAGCCTTAATGGAAGAGGGATGCCTGGATATCATAGCAGTCACAGAAACATGGTACACAGAGAACCATGACTGGGATGTTAACATACCAGGGTACATAACCTACAGGAGAGACAGGCAGGGGAGAAGAGGGGGAGGAGTAGCTCTCTATATAAAAGAAGGGATAAAAGCAACTGAACAAAAGAGTAAACAGGGAGGAGAGGAGGCACTGTGGGTCACCTTGGAGACTGGAAAGGGCACCACAATCCGCACAGGGGTTGTGTACAGACCCCATGTCAGGGGAAGGAATGGACAAGGATATTATAGAAGGCATTCTTAGAATGGCAGAGAAAGGAGATACTGTTGATGGAGACCTGAATATGCCAGATGTTAACTGGAGCACATTTGCTGCAGCCACATCCAAGAGCAGGGCCATTCTTGGTGCCTACAGGTGGCAGGCATTAGACAGCTAGTTTCGAACCCACTCGTGAGGGAGCAATCTTAGACCTCATACCTCAAACGGGGCAGTGAGAGGATCTCAGATCTAGAAATGGGTTGCCATCTGGGGACAAGTGACCATCAAACAGTGTGGTTCACGTTAAACTCAGCTACAGAGTCAAGCCACAAAAGTGAGGAACTGGACTTTAGGAGGGCTGACTTTGGCAAGAGGAGAGTGCCTCAGAAAAGCACTAGCAAACAGGCTAGAAGGAGGTGTGGAGCAACAATGGAATTATCAAAACTGCCATCACAGAGGCAACAAGCATTTGTGTGAAGCAAATAAACAAATCAAAATGAAAGAAAAAGCCACTATGGTTCTCAAAAGAGGTGGTGTGAAAGTCAGGAAGAAAAGATAGCATTCAGGAAGTATAAGGAAACACAGAAGGAGCAGGACAGAGAGCTGTACCAGTTAAGGCAGAAAGAAGCAGGGAGGGAAGTCAGAATAGCAAAGGCCCAAACTGAGGAAAAGATAGCCAACTCAGTTAAGAAGGGGGATAAAACCTTTTATAGGTACATCAGTGAGCATAGAAAGACAAAGGGAGGGATAGTGAGGCTGAATAGAATGAGCGGTGGGTGGGCAGAGGGGGACAGTGAAAAAGCAGGAATACTGAATGAATATTTCTGCTCAGTATTCACAAAAGAGGAGAAGTGCTAATCCAATTAACAGAAGCACCCTTGATAGGGGGTTGATCCCAGTCCTTTCACAGAAGAAAGGGTTCTGCAAGAACTCCTAAAACTGAAGGTGGACAAAGCAATGGGTCCTGATGGAATTCATCCCAGAATTCTAAAAGAATTAAGGAAGGAACTAGTGAAACCACTGGCTACTCTTTTTAATAAATCACGGGAGGGTGGTGTGGTACCCGAGGACTGGAGGAAGGCGGGTGTGATTCCCCTTCACAAAAGTGGGACCAAGACAGAGGCAGGAAACTACAGACCTGTCAGTCTGACATCTGTGGTAGGGAAAGTGATGAAGTCACTTATGAAGGAAAGAAAAGTTGAGTACCTAGAGTGCAGTGGAGCACAGGACCCAAGGCAGCATGGGTTCACAGCGTGAAGGTCATGTCAGATGAATCTAATAGATTTCTTTGACTGGGTGACCAAAGTAGTAGACCAGGGAGGGGCTGTGGACATGGCCTACCTAGACTTTAGCAAGGCATTTGACACAGTCCCACACAAAAGATTAATAGTCAAATTAACCAGCCTGGGAGTGGGTCCCAGGGTGGTAGCCTGGGTAAAACATTGGCTGGACAAGAGGACACAGAAGGTAATTGTAAATGGAGTCCACTGTAAGAAAATGCGGTTACCAGTGGGGCACTGCAGGGTTCAGTATTGGTCCAGTCCTTTTAATGTCTTCATCAGTGACATTGCAGAGGGACTGGAAGAAAAGTATGCCTTTGCAGATGACACAAAGATCTGCAACAGGGTTGATACACAAGGAGGCGTGGAAAGGATGAAAAGGGACTTGGCAAGGTTGGAGGAATGGCCAGAAGTATGGCAGCTAGGATTCAATGCAAGAAGTGCAAATAATGCACCTGGGAAACAAGAACCAGGGAAGACTACACAATGGGTGGGGAGGTAGTAACAACAACAAAAGAGAAAGGACCTGGGGGTAATCATATCAGATGACCTTAAGGTTAGCAAGCAATGTGAGAAGGCAGTAGGGAGGGCCGGGGGTATACTGGGATGCATAGGGAGAGACATCAGCAGCAGAAAACAGGAAGTTGTTATCCCTCTGTACAGACAGTTGATGAGACCTCATCTGGAATACTGTGTCCAGTTCTGGAGACCCCATCTCCGCAAGGACATAGACAGGATAGAGGCAGTTCAAAGGAGGGCAACTAAAATGGTGCAGGGTCTGCAAGAGAAGCCATATGAGGAGAGACTAAAGGAGCTTAATATGTTATACCCTTGAGGAAAGAAGGGAGAGGGGACATAGATAGAAACTTTCAAGTACCTCAAGGGAATCAACAAAGTCCAAGAGGGTAGCATCTTTCAGAAAAGAGAGTTGCAAGAACAAGGGACACAATTAAAGATAGAAGGAGGGCGGTTCAGGGCAATGTGAGGAAGTATTATTTCACAGAGAGGGTAGTGGATGCATGGAACACCCTTCCTGAGGAGGTTGTGGGGTCTAAAACTGTGGGAGAATTCAAGAATGCATGGGACAGACATAAGGCAATTCTTGTGGGGAGTAGGATGAAATAGGCTGTTGGTTAACTAGGATCTGCGGCCTATCCTGTAGGTAGGGAAATGGGCAGACTAGATGGGCCTAGCGGTCCTTATCTGCCATCAAAGTCTTTGTTTCTAAGAAGTTCAAATTGCTGCACTTCAGAGCGAAGAACCAGAGGAGGAGTTATCAGCTGTGAGGGGTACAGCTGGGGAGCACAGAGAAGGAAAAGGAACTGTGGGTGATTATAACAGGGAATATGAACAACTAGGCTCAGTGCAGGAAGGCAGCAGTGAAAGCCAAAAATATGCTGGGCTGTATAGCGAGGGGACTCTCCTCTAGAAGTAGTAAAGTGATCCTTTCCCTGTACAGGTCACTGATCAGACCACACCTGGAATACTGCATGCACTGCTGGCTCCTGTTCCTGAAAACGGACATCAGATTGTTGGAGGGGGTGCAGCACAGGGTGACTAAGATGATTCAGGGTTTGGAGGGGAAATCCTATGAGGAAATGTTGAACATGCTTAACATGTGTTACCGGGAGGAAAGAAGGGATAGGGGAGATATGATCAAGGCCATTAAGTACCTGAAGGGGATGAATAAGACTGATACAGGAGAGATATTCTAATACAGAAGAGGGAGGGATACTAGAGGGTATCAACTGAGGTTGGATGGGGAGAAATTCAGGAGGGAAATCAGGAGACATTTTTTCACTGAAAGGGTGGTGGAGCAGTGCAGGAAGAGTTTGTGGAGTTGAAGAAGGGCCTTAGCCAAGTAGTATGCATGGTAACCTTCTTGGAGGTCCTGCTTTTCTATGGCATGGGTGAGGCTAGGGTGCTCCACACCATGGGATTTAATCAGTGGTTGAAAAACTGGTGCAGAGCTCAGGGGTTTTGGCTTTATTGGGGACTGGAGGTCCACCTGGAGTGAATGCAGGCCTATACTGGCATGATGGTCTGCATCTGTCCAGGAGGAAAACCAGGATCCTAGGTGATAGGTTTAAATGCTTCATTTGCAAGCATTTAAAATAGCCAAGGGTTGAGGCACTGGAAAGGAGCAGAGAAATCCTAGCCCCCAAAATCAAAGTAGTTACTGAGGTAAACATCAAGATAGAGATGTCGATAGGGAGAAGGGAAGGGGTAAATGGAGAAAACAACAAAGGCAATAGAGGACAGGAATGGGACAAAAAGGTGTAAGGCCATCAAGAAATGGAGAGTAATGAGTACCAATGCTCATAATCTAGGCAACAAGCTCCCTGAACTGGTGGCCTTGATGGAAGAGAGATTCCTGGATATTGTGGCAGTCACAGAAACATGGTACACAGAGAACCATGATTGGGATGTTAACATACCAGGGTACACAACCTACAGGAGAGACAGGGAAGGGAGAAGAAAGGGAGGAGTAGCTCTCTATGTAAGGGAAAGGATAAAAACAACTGAACAAAAGAGTGAACAGGGAGGAGAAGAGGCACTGTGGGTCACTTTAGAGACTGGAAATGGCACCACAATCTGCACAGGGGTTGTATGCAGACCCCCATCTCAGGGGGAAGGAATGGACCAGGATATGATAGAAGGCACCCTTAGGATGGCAGAGAAAGGGGACATACTGTTGATGGGGAACCTGAATATGCCAGATGTTAACTGGAGCACCTTTTGCTGCAGCCACAACAAAGAGCAGGGCCATTCTCGATGCCCTACAGGGGGCATGCCTCAGACAGCTATTGTTGGACCCCACTCAGGAGGGAGAAATCTTAGACCTTGTACTCTCAAATAGGGACAATGAGAGGATCTCAGATCTAGAAGTGGGTAGCCATCTGGGAACAAGTGACCACCAAACAGTGTGGTTCATGATAAACTCAGCTGCACAGTCAAGCCACACAAAAGTGAGGGTACTGGACTTCAGAATGGCTGACTTTGGCAAAATGTGAGGGTGCCTTAGAAATGCACTAGGAAATAGGCAAGAAGGAGGGGTGAAGCAAAAATGGGGAAACATCAAATCTCCCATCACAGAGGCAATAAGCCTTTCTGTGAAGCAAATAAACCAAAACAAAATAAAAAAGCCACTATGGTTCTTAAAAGAGTTGGCGGGGGAAGGTTAGGGAGAAAAAGATAGCATTTAGGAAGTATAAGGAAACACAGAAGGAACAGGACAGAGAACTGTACCAGTTAAGGCAGAAGAAAGCAGGAAAGGCAATCAGAATAGCAAAGGCCCAAACTGAGGAAAAGATAGCCAACTCAGTTATGAAGGGGGATAAACCCTTTTATAGGTACATTAGGGAGCGTAGAAAGACAAAGGGAGGGATAGTGAGACTGAATAGAATGGACTGTGGGCAGGCAGAGAGGGACAGTGAAAAAGTAGGGATATTGAATGAGTACATCTGCTTAGTATTCACAAAAGAGGAGGAGGGAGAGGTACCTAATCCAATTAACAGAAGCACTCTGGATAGGGGGTCGATCCCAGTCCTTTCACAGAAGAAAGAGTTCTGAAAGAACTCCTAAAACTGAAGGTGGGCAAAACAATGGGGCCTGATGGGATTCACCCCAGAATTCAAAAATAATTAAGGGTAGAACTAGTGACACCACTGACTGCCCTTTTTAACAAATCATGGGAGGATGGTGTGGTACCTGAGGACTGGAGGAGGGCAGATGTGATTCCACTTCACAAAAGTGGGAGCTACACAGAGGCAGGAAACTACAGACCTGACAGATTGACCTCTGTGGTGGGGAAAATGATGGAATCACTTCTGAAGGAAAGAATTGTTGAGTACCTAGAGGCCAATGGGGCATAGGACCCAAGGCAGCATGGATTCACAGCAGGAAGGTCATGTCAGACAAATCTGATTTCTTTAACTGGGTGACCGAAGTAGTAGACCAGGGAGGGGCTGTGGACAAGGCCTACCTAGACTTTAGCAAGGCATTTGACACAGTCCCACACAAAAGATTAATGAACAAATTAGACAGCCTGGGAGTGGGTCCCAGGGTGGTAGCCTGGGTAAAACATTGGCTGGATAACAGGATACAGAAGGTAATAGTAAACGGAGTCCACTCTGATGAAAGGGGAGTTAGTAGTGGGGTACCGCAGGGTTCGGTACTGGGTCCAGTCCTCTTTAATGTCTTTATAAATGACATTGCAGATGGACTGGAAGGAAAAGTATGCCTCTTGGCTGATGACACAAAGATCTGCAACAGGGTTGATACACGTGGAAAGGGACTTGGCAAGGTTGGAGGAATGGTCAGAAGTATGGCAGCTTGGATTCAACGCAAAGAAGTGCAAAATAATGCACCTGGAAAACAAAAACCAAGGGGAAGAGTACACAGTGGGGGGGGGGTAATAACAATAACAAAAAAGGAAAGAGACCTGGGGATAATCATAGCAGATGACCTTAATGTTGGCAAGCAATGTTAGAAGGCAGTAGGGAGGGCTGGGGGGATACTGGGATGTAGAGAGAGAGAGAGGTATCACCAGCAGAAAACAGGAAGTTGTTATCCCTCTGTACAGACAGTTGGTGAGATCCCATCTGGAATACTGCATCCAGTTCTGGAGACCTCATCTCCGCAAGGACATAGACAGGATGGAGGCAGTCCCAAGGAGGCCAACTAAAATGGTACAGGGTCTGCAAGAGAAGCCATATGAGGAGAGGCTAAAGGAGCTTAATATGTATACCCCTGAGAAAAGGAGGGAGAGGGGGGACATGACAGAAACTTTTATGTACCTCAGTGGAATCAATAAAGTTCAAGAGGGTACATCTTTCAGAAAAAGAGATGTGCAAGAACAAGGGGACACAATTTGAAGATAGAGGGAGGACGGCTCTGGGGCAATGTGAGGAAGAATGTTTTCACAGAGAGGGTGGTGTACTCATGAAATCACCTTCCTGAGGAGGTTGTGGAGTCTAAAACTGTGGGAGAATTCATGAATGCATGGGACAGACATAAGGCAATTATTGTGGGGAGTAGGAAGAAATAGGCTGTTGGTTAACTAGGATCTGCAGCTTATCCAGTAGGTAGGGAAATGGGAAGACTAGGTGGGCCAGGCGGTCCTTATCTGCCATCAAAGTCTATGTTTCTATGTAAGTGGAACACTCTACCTGAGGAGGTGGTTTCCTGTGGGGTGGTGGGTTGTTTCAAGAGGGGATGGGACAGAATAAGGGGGTGGGGTGGCTGTGAGGACGGGAGGAAAGGGTGGGGCAGATGCAAGATGAGGGGATAGCTACACAATCGAGCAGACTCGATAAACCATGAGGCCTGTTTCTGCTGGCATTTTCATATGTTCATATGCTCAGGCTAACATATAATGTCTTGAAAGAGTGCAGAACAGATTTTTATGCAATGTTTTAAAGGTACCTAAATCAATTCCTTTAGATTTTCTATGGCTTTAAACTGGTTCTCTCAGAGTCTCAGCATACACTACCATGAGAATGATTTATTACTGACTTATACATCTTAGTACAGTTCCCATAAAACTACTAGATATTGGTTTGAGTGAGATTAAGAACTTCATTTTTAGGAAATGCTAGTATTTAACTGATTAAAATATATAGGGGGTACCATGTTCCCAATAGGTTGTGGATAATTCTGGCTAAATGGTCCTTATGATATATTACAGAAAAGTGAATTTATCAGAAATAGGATTTATGGTATTTCTAAACAAAATGATTCATCTTTAATGTACGAGGACATTGACTTTGATCTACCCTTTAGTTAAAAGAACACAGGGCTAGGAGAAGTATTTGTTCTACCCTGTAGGTAAAAGAGCAGATGGCTGGGCGAAGTATTTGGATTTTTTTTATCTCTGTCTCCTCATATCGCATCTGCTAAGATCTATTCTACTACTCTTCATATTACAGATAGTGCATAATAGCTCAGTATTAGAGCTTCTACGACATGGGGTCATAATATCACAAGGCATTATGCTGAAGCAATATACCGCACTGCAAAAACAGCACAATATATTGCCAGCGGCATATGTCTTTGTTTTGTGTGAGTCTCTGCCACCCCCCCAATATGGGGGGGCTGCACCCTGATCCCCCCCACAACTAAAATAATCAACTCCAGGGGGATGGACACTTAATTTGCCCGAAGTGCGAATAAATGAAAAATGATATGCATCTGGGACCGGAATTCCAAATCCGGTCCGCAAACACAATGCCTTCATTGCTGCCCGTGGCTCATCCCGTTGAGCCATGGTAGCTGCTTGGTGTATCTACCTTTAAGCAGAGGACTTATCCTCCCATAGGGAAAAGAGACAGGGAACACAACTGCCCATAGATCCTTCAGCGGTTTTGCACCCTGTTGCTATTCCCACCTGCGCTGTCTCTGATGCGCGGTAGTAGCATGCGCCCTTCTCTATACAGCAAACTGACCCAGTAGGAGCTCCTACAGTATGTTTTAAAGGTACCCAAATTGACTCCTTTATGTTGTCTATGGCTTTAAACTGGTTCTCTCAGAGTCTCAGCACACTACCATGAGAATGATCTATTTCTGACTTAAACGTATGGTTCCCACAAAACTTCCAGACATAGGCTTGAGAAAGGCTAGGAACTTCATTTTTAGGAATCTTTAGTATTTAACTGGTTAAAACATACAGGAGGCACCATATTTCCAGTAGATAGTGGATACCTCTAGTTAAATGGCCTTTAATATGATATATTATAGGAAAGTGAATTAATTAGAAGTTGGATTTATGGTATTTCTAAACAAAATGATTCCTCTTTAATGTATAAGATCACCGGGTTTGACCTACTCTTTACTTAAAAGAACACAGAGCTGGGAGAAGTATTTATGGTGTATAGTGGAGTGTTGTTCTGTATTGAGGAATAATGAACCATGGGGGTTACGTTAATGTTCACATTAATCGCCCCCTGTGGGTGTAATGTGGCACGAGGCGCAGCCTAGTGCCATATTGTCCTCAGGGGGTGATTAACGTGAACATTAACGTAACCCCCAGAGTTCATTATTGCTATTATTAAAAGGAAAAAAAAACTGTGTTGAAACATACATTTTCCTATGTTTTATTCTATTCTGAAAGAGGATTTAAATTAAAGTAGTCCATCCGCCTGACAGGACCTGCTGATTCTTGCTTGGTGCTTTGAGCAGCGTCAGTATGGTGTCCATGGCAACCATTGCAGGAGGACAAGTTTGGGCTGCAGGTCATTTTGAAGCTTTTGATGTAATTTTGTAGTTCCAGTTCGAGTTAAAATTACACAATAAAAAAAAAGTAGCTGTTTGTAGCCCCCAAAAAGTTTAAATATGTTTTCAGTTGCTGCGTGGTAAGCTTCATTAGGCAGTTAAAACTCACCATAGTCCGGCAAAGACACACAGGGAATGCAGATTGAGAGCAGGGGACAGGTAGATGGCCAGCTGATTCTTGGACAAGAGGTGCTGCACACTGACCATCCGAAGCTAAAGCACAGCCTGCGTATGTTCCCCTCACCATCTGGGAGAAATTGTGGACAGCTGCAGGGTGCGGCTCATTGCTGGCCTCTTGCTGCTCCAAGCCCTTCAGGGCATGTACGAATTCTGCCCCTTGAGCGGCGGTTCGGGAAGGGGGGGCGCGTCCACTATTGCCTCCTCCATGTCCTGCTGGCTCATTCTCCTCTCCAACCCATTCAGAGCAGGCCAAAGCCTGAACTCCGTATGGGCTGGCAGTTGAAAGTGCCTGGAGGCACCCTCACTTGTAGCGTACTCACGCTACGTGGCTGTCTGCTAGACCACTCACTCGCTGAATTGAGGGGGAAGACAGATGCAGTTTCAGTCATGCTCCTTGCTGTGTCATAGAAAGAAACTGTCACAGTATGTGACTCACAAATGTTCCTTACCATGCAGTGCCGAATATTACCTTTGTTTAACCACCGATTAGGTGTTAGTGGAGAACATCGGACTACTAGTGGACCTACAAGCTTTATGCTACTCAAGTAGCGGTGGTATTCTCCACTATCGCCAGCTGTTCCACTGCCGGCTTTCTCTTAAGATTGATAATCTGAAGCCCGAGTCAGATACTATAACTGACCTCAGTGAGACTCATGCTTCACAGAGCTTGGGAGAGAGCTTCTCCTCCATTAGTTTAGCTTCCCCAGACCACCTTAGTACATATAAAAACACATGCAAAACACAAGGTACTGGCTACTATTTTTTTATTATCGGCCAATGAGAACTGCCCTTGTCACACACCTCATCTCACTACCTACCCAACTTGATTTTTTTTGTAGTTAAAAAAATCTTTCTTTTACATTAGTGGTAGGATTATTGTTTTTGTTTTTAATGGTGGCTCACGATTCCTTCAATAGAACACCTACTGAATGTAGAACCAGGCGACCAGATAAAGCACTACTCTGGTAATCAGGCTCAACAAGTACATTAGTAAGGAGATTAACATAAGGCTCTCGGAATGCTGACAACCAATCAGATTTCAGCATTCCTGAGACCCTTTTAATAATAGAATTTCATCCCTTTTATAATGCTGTTCTACCACAGTTCCAAGGTCATGGAATGCTGTTCTACCCTACTGTGGTAGAACAGCATTCTAGAACCTCTAGAGACCACATGAGTACGTTTCTTTTGAAAGGAAAAGAACTCACAAAACACATTTTTCACACAGTACTATACACTATAAAAAGTACAGGATGAGCAGCTCTATACACAACCAGAGTGTTTTGCCACCTCGGTGTTCTGATTCTGATGGACCTCTCGAGCTTCGCTCTCAAGGTCAGAGGGAATCGGAATTCCTCTGTTGCAGAACACACTGGTTCTGCATAGTTGCATATCCAGTATTCTCTATATTCTACCCATTAGTTAAAAGAACACAGGGCTGGGAGAAGTATTTGAATTTTTTTTTAATCTCTGGCTTCTCATATTGCATTTGCTAAGATTCATTCTAATACTCTTCATATTACAGATAGTGCATAATAGCTCAGTATTAGAGCTCCTATGTGCCACCACGTATGTATTTGTAATACAGCAGTAAAGCTATAAAGGACTTATGCCATTTTTTACTGGTTTGTCATCTTTACAATTCACTGAGACCTACTGTTCTGGATGATATTCTCTTGGTAATGTATTTAGATCCAGTTTCTTTATGGTATGTTGTTTATTTTACCAATCTCTCTCTTCCTACTATTTTTCTATCACTCTTACCCTTACCTCTTCCCACTTCCCCCTCCTTAGCTATCCATCCTTGTCTACATCTCAGGTATTTGATACCCCCCACTTCCACCGCCAACTGTGGCATAGCTATCTAGTTCTTGTTTACCTCACGCTGCATCCTCCAAACCTCTCTTGCCTTACCCTGCCTCCTACTCAGCTTTAACACTTCCCTCCTCCCCTTATCATCACCCCAAGTCATCTCCCCCTTGTATATTCTATATCCCACTCTCAGTCTCCTTTCCTTATCTCTGCACCTAAGTATTGGATTAGGACTCTGAACCCCTCCCTGTACAATGCCTACCACTGGCTGCTCACTTCTATTACTTCTATCAGGTTCTAAAACCTGCCTAACTCGCTTACTTTGGACTCTGCAATTTTGAGGTCCATGACAAGGTCATCCCTTTGGCTGCTACCACAAAGTGTACAATATCTGTAACCATGTAACTCATGATACGTATGCAGCACTTACTATGTATTTTTATATACTCTCTACGCTCATTTAGTGTTTTGTGCCATGCAAATTGTCTTTTGTTTCCTCCATCTATGTTGTGGAGCTTTTGTAAAAGAGCCCCTGGCTCAAAGGTGTGTAATTCCGAGACTTCAATAAATAAATTCAGTAGATAAATACAATTTAGTGGCCATAATGAAATAGCTCCAGGGACAGTTGCATTATACAGTACTGTATATCCACAATGCACTAAAGAAGAGAGCAGCTATGCTTAATAGATGGATGCATTGCTTTGTGTATTATGCTTTTTAGCATGAATTATCAATTTTTATCTTCAGTTTTTTTAGTATAATGTTCTATTATTACAGTTATTGTTAACTTGTTCAGTTTATGTGCATGTTTCTTTTATGCATTTTAAATTAATGTGTTGTTTTTTTTGTAGAGTCTTTTAAGACTGAAAACATAATACATTTTGTGGAACATTGAAAATAGAAACTAGAGTTAGAATTGGCATTTCAACCATAAGTCTTCATCAGGAATTATCTAAAAGAGAAAAAACGATGGGTGAAATGTCAATTCTAAGTCTAGTTTCTATTTTCAGTATGCATTTAATATTACCATTTTGTTTTGTTTTCTGACCACTCGCTGATTTAGCACCTTGTTTTTCCATTCATAAATGTTACAGATTTTCCTAATTCTTTTTTTCATAAAATTTAAGCTGGTCAACTACTAGAAAAGGAAACTAAGGGAAACAGAATTCTGCAGTAAAAAAACTCTTGTCAGAGTCAATATGGCTGGGGGGAGCTTTTAGGAGTGGCAAGAGCAGTGAACAGAATATGCTGTGCTCTCACTGCACAAGACTCAGTCATAATACTGCAGCGATTACAGTACTGCACATATGTGATACTCGCACATGTGCAGTTTGCCCCAGAGTTAGCCTTGCACAACATGGCAGTGCCAATATAACTACATGTAACAACCCAGACCCCTCAGGTTACTAGAATCCCATTAGTACTAGTCTTAGGCAGCTAGAAAAAGGCAGTTGGTGGGAGGTCATTAGGGACTTTCTACATAATGACATCATTGTTTACTCAGGTAGTCTGAGAGAAGGATGATTATGTCATTTAGAACTCTCACAGCAGCATAACCATTTTAGAGTCAGCTGCTCTTGGGGAGCTTAGAATGTTCATCAGTTAGTTCAAGTGTGGCAGTTAGACTGGCAGGAGGTCTGTCATTGGAGTTCTGACAAAGGGAGCGCTGGAATTTCTCATCCTAGTTTGGAAAAATCTTCAATTTGCCTGTATGACTCTTTAATTTCACTCTAGATGGAATGAGAGGGAATGCAGTTCTTGTGGATCCAAGGGGCAATCCCCCGAAGTTCCTGAAGTTCACAGCTGCCTTAAGGAAGAACAATGAGTGGAATCTGACAGTTGCCAGATAAAGAAAGGTTCCTTTTGTTCTTTCCATACTGAGAAGAAGGAACAACTAATTTGGCCACAGCACCACCACAGCATTGATTGAATTCTCTAGTTTCATTCACAAGTCCCTGGATCAAGGCAGCTTAGTCGGAGTGACATTCATCATCCTCACTAAGGCTTTTGTTACAGTTAACCATAACCTCCTCCTCAAGCAGCTATCCTACTTAGGCCTCTTTACCAATAGTGTGTTCTGGTTCAGAAGCTACTTAACTAAACATACCCAACAGGTGAGAATAGTCAATGTTACCTCTGACCTACAACCTGTCTGATCGGGAGTCCAGCAAGGCTTAATTGTCAGGCCATGTCTTTTCAGCCTCTTAATAAATGACCTCCAAAGTGTGTGTCAACATTACACCCTCCTCTATGCGGATGATGTGGTGATCTTCACTAGTGGTACAGAACCCGCGCCCATGGAATATCAACTTCAGCTTGGTTTCAAGGAGGTGGAGAACTGCTTCAGGCACCACAAACTGATGCTGCATTACAAAAAAATGAAGGTTATGTTGTTCAGTGGTGCTCATAGCAAACACAGAGCTACATCACTAACCACCAGAAACTCTTCTGGTGTACCACTCAACCAAATACAACACTTTAAGTAGCTAGGTATAACCTTGGATAGCTTTCTGTCATTTGCCCAACACATTGATAATGTCACCTCAACAATAAATATTAAAATTGGGTTATTATACAGGTATAAATATAGTTTAATGCCAGAAGCCCTGAGACCTGCAATCCACAACTCTATTATTTCAACTTTAGATTATAGACTGTCATTTATGGCTCACCAATGAATACCTCCCTCTGCAGAACTGCTGTTGCCCTAAATGAAGCAAGAAGTATTCGGACTGGAGCAACTCACCTTACCCACAAGTGTGAACTATTAAGCAAACAGGGTGGCTTCAGCGGGCTCCTTCCTGCTGGAAGTAACAATATACTCATCCCATTTTTCAGCAACCAGCATACCCACAGCTCTGTCAACCAGTTTCTCTCCATCTCTAGATGTCGGACCATCCAGGGTCAATGATCTTTTGCTTACAGAGCACCCCTCTGGTTTAATGCCCTGTCAAGTGATATCTCTGTACTTCCTTTACTGGATCTGTTTAAGAACTCCCTCCATCAACACCTCTTCTTGGTCAGCATCTGTGATAGCATCCACTGACATTGATCTGCAATTTTTTGTCAACTCCTGGGGTAGCTGTCCCACCTTTCTGCTCTACCTCTGTTCCTCTGCCACCTCTGTCCTCCCACCCCCCAACATCTTGAACTACCTAACTTATTGTCACTCTAACTTGCTTACTTGACAAGACCTCTTGGCTGCCATCTTAGTTTTCTTATTCTAGTCACTGTCATATCTAGTTGCATTGTCTAGTGTTTTTGCTTATTGACTACTGTATCTCATTGTTATACATACTATTGCTTATTTTATTGTCCAGCTGCCTTGATCACTGTCATTTGATGTGGAACCTTTGTAAATGAGCTATTGTAGTTCAAAGGTATTGTGATCTGAGAAGCAATAAATAAATAAAATCTGTGAGAGTACAGAATCAATCAATCAATCAATCAAATCTTTATTTATCCAGGTGAATTTGAGAATTTGAGACCGTTCTCTGAGGGAGTTGTCTGAGGGGTGTGTGCTCTAGATAAGGCTAGAACACACTGGTCAAAACCCCTTTCAACACAACTGTGCTGATTTTAAAGTTAAAGTTGGGAGTCTTTAGCAATTCATAGGAGATTGATGACTCATTTGGTGTAACCCTGAAGGAATTGCAGACTCTGTTTGGGGCAAATGGTGAGGAACGTCATCTGGAGTTTCAGGCAGGGCTACGTGGTTTGTGGATGGGCACCAGTGTTACCTGGCAATTACCATGCACCAGAAGGATTTTAATGTATGTGGTATATCCCACAGATATACACTTTGGAAATGGAAATGTGTGGAAAATGTTTAAAGTGTGTGGCATATCCCACAGATATAACTTTAGAAGAGAGATAGAGATTTATTTTGTGGAAAACAGTACTGCCTAGCAAAGTGTCCTGCAAAAGAGAGTATGCTGTATTGCAATGATAGACATTTGGGGGACCACCCGGGTCGTGCCTGAAAATAGGCAGGTCTGTTGCATAGCGCACTTACCCGGTTACCAAAAGCTAATAAATAAATAAATAAGTAACATCTGTAAATAAAGTCATACTGCAAACTCCCAGTTACTGCTTTGGACATTCTACTTGTTGCTTCTAGTGTGAATGTTATTGGCTCCTCAGCAGTTAGGTCTAGCAGATGCTTAGTATCCTCTGCCCTGGATCTGGTTGTAAATAAAATGGTTCATTTTAGTATGTACCGCCACCCCCCCATCCTCTAGATAATGACCTGGTATACACTCAAACACTAGGATGGTACCATAAGTGTTGTTCTGCCAAAAGGAAACTGTATGCCATGTAGTTGTCAGTAGTTCTTTTAAGGGGGGGTGCCAGCTAGCCAAAGGTGGTGTGGGGGTTACACACATGTGCACGATACTTGTGCATGCACACTTTAAGTCTGTGCCACCAATGCAGCAGATGTCACATCTGCATTTGCGGAAAGGAAAAGTAGTGCACCAGGAAGTGTGTATGTTTATGTGGCCTGCAGTGGGGAAGGGCTGCATAAACAGAATGATTGGAAACTACTCTATGCTGGAGCACTGGGACAGAACATCAGACAGGGGTCTGGTTAGGTGCTTCCACAGTGCTCTTTTACAAATCTGACGATGGCAAAACATCGGTGGAGCTTGGCCCACACAACAATAAAAATCAGACTCAGGAGGAGACTATTAACAAACTAGAGATCTGGTCTTGGGTCTGCTCATCACCAGTCAGTTTCTCATTCTTTTCTAAGCAGTAATTTCTGGTAAACGTGCCTTAACCATATTGATCTCAGTGCTGGTAGACTACTTGTGGTTTTCCCCTGATTGTATTAGGATAAGGTAGTAGCACTCTCGAAGTGGATGCTGCCAGTGGTGGCATGTTCTGAAAAAAGTGGTCCCCATGCACATCTGCACATTTTAGAAATGACCCCTTTAATTAAAGGGGACAGGAACTGATTACTTATAAGCAGCAGTTTGAAATGTCTCTCTTTTTATAAATTATATTCATACCTCTAAAACATCCCTATGTTAACTGTGCCTGAATTAAAACCTAGAGCTGTCAGTTGTGTTTTGTTTTGGTTTTAGATTTATAGAACTGTTATTTAATACCACAGCAGATTAGGTACATATGGCTGCATGTTGATATATAGACATATTAGGATAACAGTATTCTAATTACAAGGGGGTCTGTGTTAGATTTGGGTTTTGAATGTACACATACACTAGTCACTTGTTACAGAATTGCAGATATATAATGTTTAAGATGGTATGAGTAGTAGACCAGGGAGGGACTGTGGACATGGCCTACCTAGACTTTAGCAAGGCATTTGACACAGTCCCACACAAAAGATTAATAGTCAAATTAACCAGCCTGGGAGTGGGTCCCAGGGTGGTAGCCTGGGAAAACATTGGTTGGTCAACTGTACACAGAAAGTAATTGTAAATGGAGTCCGCTCTGAAGAAAGAGGAGTTACTAGTAGGGTACCGCAGGGTTCAGTATTGGTCCAGTCCTTTTTAATGTCTTTATAAGTGACATTGCAGAGGGACTGGAAGGAAAAGTACGCCTCTTTGCAGATGACACAAAGATCTGCAACAGGGTTGATACACAAGGAGGCGTGGAAAGGATGAAAAGGGACTTGGCAAGGTTGGAGGAATGGTCAGAAGCATGGCAGCTTAGATTCAATGCAAAGAAGTGCAAAATAATGGGGGGGAGGGGTAGTAACAGCAACAAAAATGGAAAGGGACCTGGGGTAATCATATCAGATGGACCTTAAGGTTGGCAAGCAATGTGAGAAGGTGGTAGGGAGGGCTGGGGGGATACTGAGATGTATAGGGAGAGGCATCACCAGCAGAAAACAGGAAGTTGTTATCCCCCATACAGACAGTTGGTGAGATCCCATCTGGAGTACTGCGTCTAGTTCTGGAGACCCCATCTCCGCAAGGACATAGACAGGATGGAGGCAGTTCAGAGAAGGCAACTGAAATGGTGCAGGGTCTGCAAGAGAAGCCATACGAGGAGAGAGCGAAAGGAGCTAATATGTATAACCTTGAGGAAAGGAGGGAGGGGGACATGATAGAAATGTTTAAGTACCTCAGTGGAATGAACAAAGTCCAAGAGGGTAGCATCTTTCAGAAAAAGAGATGTGCAAGAACAAGGGGACACAATTTGAAGATAGAGTGGGGATGGCTCAGGGGCAATGTGAGGAAGTATTTTTTCACAGAGAGGGTGGTGGATGCTTGGAACAGCCTTCCTGAGGAGGTTGTAGGGTCTAAAACTGTGGGAGAATTCAAGAATGCATGGGAAAGACATAAGACAATTTTTGTGGCGGGTAGGAAGAAATAGGCTGTTGGTAAAATAGGATCTGCAGCTTATCCTCTAGGTAGGGAGATAGGCAGACTAGATGGGCCAAGCTGTCCTTATCTGCTGTCAAAGTCTATATTTCTATGTTCTATGTTTCTGTAAGTTTAACAACTGATGAGTAATATGGACTTTTACACAGAGTTTAAAAAAATGTATCTGAACACTACACTGTGTAAAATGTGATTGACACTACTGTGTGAAACAGCTGGTGAATGCCTAAAGAGGTCAGGGAAATGATTTCTAATCCACAGCTGTTTATAATGTTCGCATTTGTAGAAATGATATCCATAAGCCTAAATGATCCATCTGTAAATATATCTGGGTAAAAAGTGATGAGCAAAACTGTATTTTGCACTGTTTTGATTTTATGGGCAGCATTCTGTTACAATTCTCTTCACAGAACCAGTAATCTGGAGTTTTATCTATATCATGGTTTGAGCACAGAACCCTAACCATGGTTCTGATAGGACAATAGCTCATTATAGCATTCTGCACTCAAACCATGACATAGTTAAAACTCCAAATTACTGGCTCCATTAAGGGAACTGTGTAGAATGTTGTCATAGAAAGGAAACAACTAAAAAACAAATATTTTCACTTCAGTGTTTATTTAGGTACAGTTAAATGTGACTCATTTGGAGGCAAGTCTTTCAGTTCTGTTAGTAGTATCATTACTAACAGCTGCTAATTAGCACATATTTCTTGTTCCATTAAACTTATAGTAGGGCAGGTTGTCTCCTAACCTATTATTTTACTTAACACATTTATATTTTCATATTTATAAGACTTTTAACATTATTTACTATGTATTGCCTAAAGAGCTACTGACATCCCAAAGAAAACTTTCAAAAACATAATAATTAGGTACAATTCTGGTTGTATTCCATATATATTCTATATTTCTCCTCCCCATTATTTATTACTGAGAAAATGTGCATGAATACATGATTTTTATCCCTTGCAGTTACTTTAAAGTTAATCTTGATGGAAGAGGGGCACCTGGATATCATGGCAGTCACAGAAACATGGTACACAGAGAACCATGACTGGGATGTCAACATACCAGGGTACACAAGCTGTAGGAGGGACAGGGAGGGAAAAAGAGAAGGAGGAGGAGCTCTCTATGTAAGGGAATGGATCAAAGCAATGGAACTAAATGATATACAGGGAGTAGATGAGGCACCGTGGGTCACCCTGGAGACAGGCAATGGCACCACAATCTGCATGGGGTTGTATACAGATCCCCATTTCAGGAAGACGCAATGGACAAGAAAATTATATAAGGCATCCTTAGAATGGCAGAAAAGGGGGGAATATTGTTAATGGGGGACCTGAATATGCCAGATTTTAACTGGAGCACCTTTGCTGGAGCCACATCCAAGAGCAGGGTTATTCTTGATGCCCTACAGGGCCATGCCTCAGACAGCTAGTGATGGAACCCACTCGGGAGGGAGCAATTTTAGACCTGGTACTGTCAAACAGGGATGGAGAAAGGATCTCAGATTTAGAAGTGGGCAGCAATCTGGGGACAAGCGACCACCAAACCGTGTGGTTCATGATAAACACAGCCATAGAGTCTGGCCATACAAAAATAAGAGTACTGGACTTTGGGAGGGCTAACTTTGAGAAAATGGGAGAGTCTCTCAGAAAAGCACTAGCAAACAGGCAAGAAGGAGGGGTGGAGGAACAATGGGGAAAAATCAAAACAGCCATCACAGAGGCAACAAGCCTTTGTGTGAAGCAAATCAACATAACAAAACAAAGGAAAAAAAAAACACTATGGTTCTCAAAAGAGGTGGCAGGAAAGGTTAAGGAGAAAAATGTAGCATTCAGGAAGTATTACGAAACACAGAAGGAGCAGAACAGAGAACTGTACCAATTAAGGCAGAAGGAAGTAGGGAAGGCAGTCAGAACAGCAAAGATCCAAACTGAGGAAAAGATAGCCAATTTAGTTAAGAAGGGGGATACAACCAATTATAGGTATGTTAGTGAGCAAAGAAAGACCAAGGGAAGGATAGTGAGGCGTAATAAAGGGAAGGGAGGGTGGGCGGAGGGTGACAGAGAAAAAGCAGGGATACTGAACAAATACTTCTGCTCAGTATTCACAAAAGAAGAGGAGGGGGAGGTACCTAAATCAAAGAATAGAAGCACTCTGGATAGGGAGGTCGATAACAGTCCATTCACAGGAGAAACAGTTCTGAAAGAACTTTTAAAACTGAAGGCAGAGAAAGCAAAGGGGCCTGATGGGATTCACCCCAGAATTCTAAAAGAACTAAGAGGAGAACTAGTGACACCACTGACTACCCTCTTTAACAAATCATGGGAGGATGGTGTGGTACCTGAGGACTGGAGGAGGGCAGATGTGATTCCCCTTCACAAAAGTGGGAGCAAGACAGACAGGAAACTACATACCTGTTAATGTGACCTCTGTGGTAGGAAAAATTATGGAATCACTTCTGAAGAAAAGAATTGTTGAGTTCCTAGAGGCCAGTGAGGCATAGGACCCATGGCAGCATGGATTCACAGCAGCTAGGTCATGTGAAATGAATCTAATAGATTTCTTTGACTGGGTGACCAAAGTAATAGACCAAGGATGGGCTATGGACATGGCCTACCTAGACCTTAGCAAGGCATTTGACACAGTCCCACACAAAAGATTAATATACAAGTTAGCCAGCCTGGGGGTGGGTCCCAAGGTGGTAGCCTGGGTAAAATATTGGCTGGACAACAGAATACAGAGGGTAATAATAAACGGAGTCCACTCTGAAGAAAGGCGGGTTACTAGTGGGGTGCAGCGGAGTTCAGTACTGGGACCAGTCCTTTTTAATGTCTTTATAAGTGACATTGCAGATGGACTGGAAGGAAAAGTATGTTTCTTTGCAGATGACACAAAGATCTGCAACAGGGTCAATACAGAAGGTGGGGTGTAAAGGATGCAAAGGGATTTGGCAAGGTTGGAGGAATGGTCAAATGTATGGCAGCTTAGATTCAACACAAAGAAGTGCAAAGTAATGCACCTGGGAAACAAAAACCCAGCGGAAGAGAACACTATGGGGCTGAGATACTAACAACAACAAAAATGGAAAGGGACCTGGGGGTAATCATATCAGATTACCTTAAGGTGGGCAAACAATGTGAGAAGCCAGTAAGGAGGACTTGTGGGATACTGGGATGCATAGGGAGAGGAAACACCAGTAGAAACCAGGAAGTTATTATCCCTCTGTACAGACAGTTGAGACCCCATTTGGAGTACTGCGTGCAGTTCTGGAGACCCCATCTCTGCAAGGACATAGACAGGATGGAGGCTATCCAGAGGAGGGCAACTAAAACGGTGTAGGGTCTACACCAGGAGATATATGAAGCTATATTAAAGGACCTTAACATGTATACCCTTGAAGAGAGGAGGGAGAGGGGGGACATGATAACTTTCAAGTACCTTAAGGGAATCAGCAAAGTCCAAGAGAGTAGCATCTTTCAGAAAAAGAGATGTGCAAGAACACTGGGGCACAATTTGAAAATAGAGGGGGATGGCTCAGAGGTAATGTGAGGAAGTATTTTTTCATGGGAAGGGTTGTGGATGCATGGAACAGCCTTCCTGAGGAGTTAGTAGAGTCAAAAACAGTGGGGGAATTAAATAATGCATGGGAGGGACATAAAGCAATTCTAGTGGGGGTGTAGGAGGAACTAGGCTGTTGGTTAACAAGGATCTGCAGCTTATCCATTAGTAGAGAAATGGGCAGACTAGGTGGGCCAAGCAGTCCTTATCTGCCATCAAATTCAGTGTTTCTATGTTTCTATTGTCATTTACTAATGCTAGCACAGACACAAACAGAAGGTTTTAGAATGAAGCATCAGTTGAGCTTGTCTCAGGGAGTGAACTTTCAAGTCAGTGAAATTTGACCTTGGGATAGCTTTCTTCTGATGGAACTAATCCTGTCTTGGTGTAGTAATTTGCAAAGCTGAGGCTCTTTAGAAGTACAATAGAAGTTATGCTAAACAAATGTAAATATTTCTAAAAGCATACAACTTACATATAATAAATCTTTATAAATGTTGTTCGGGTCAATAAGTCCTTTCAAATTAGCCTATTTCATAAGCTGCACAAATTATATATTTTAAACTATGGTCATCTAATTATCTCAATTTTCATTTTTTTCCTCACAATCGTCACCTTTTGGATGGCTATATTTAAAAAAATCTAATAAATTCAGATTAGTGACTACCCTCATTGGAAAGGTTATTTTGCCCTGAACAACTTTCATGTTGGTTGTAATTTGGTAACGTGTATACATTCTGAGATATTTAGATTTGTTTGGCATGACTCCTACTGTGTTGACTCAGAGAGAAAAACAATGAGGTTGTTTCGAAGACCATATTTTACAAAATATAAAGAGTTCAGATTAGTGATTACCCTCTTGAGAAAGGTCTTTTTTGCCCTGAACAACCTCCACTCTAGTTGTTTTTGTGTACCTTGAATAGTTTTAAAGATATTTAGATTTGTTAGGAAGGTGTGCAGATTTGCTCTCAAAGAAAAGTAGCTTGGAGTTCTGTGTCCATCATTCTAATTAAACAGAAAGAAGGGAGTATTTCTTTAACTGCCATGGAGATGTGCAGAATGGAAGGATACACTGAAAACTCCTAAAAGATGTGTCCCATAGAAACACCTTTTTTCAAGTGAAAGCAGGATGGCTGCAGGCTCCAACCATAAAAATAAATGAGAGATTTCATAAAGTAAAATATGGCAGAATGAATCAATCACATCAAACCAATCTTAGAAACAGTATACCTGAAGAACTATCAGTGTATGTTGTCTTAAAGGACAACATAATAATACAGGAGGCATTAATAAAAGACTTACTGAAAAATGCATTGCTGTGGGCTTCATACTGTCTTCAGTTATTTTTTTCCTAAACAATCTCACATGAAAAGCATTTTATGTAAAGAAAAATATAAAACACAGTCATGGCATTACTATCACTATCAAGAGATATACCCTTGGTTAATAGACTCTACAAAATAATAAAGCTTAGAATACAAGTCAGAGAATGAGTTGGGAGGCACCTGTGCAATACACAAAATAAAATAACAAATAATTAGTATCACTTACGTTCTGCACACTGCTGGTGGCGGCGGTTCTTTGAAGTTCACATCTGGGTAGTCAGTACTGAGGTGGACAGAAATAAGACTGGGAATATTTACATCGCCTTGCCTTGAAAATGCTTTCTCCTTCCTACCCCACAGACTGCACGGTGGCTGCCAAGCTTGGCAGATAGCAACAGAAACAAGCAATACACATCCTGTTCTGAATACCGACGCATGAGCCAGGAGACTAGGAAACATTTGTGGTGCATTTTACATTGCCATTATATATTATATATTATATTTTATGAGACTGCAAAACAAAAATAGTTACTACTTGCTTCCAGTCCAGCAAGTGAATATTCATTTCAGTCTTGAAATGTTAATCATTAATTGCACAGGGGGACAAGTGCTGTAGCTTTGGATCTAAACAGTATGCAGAATAAACCACAAACAGTACAATAAATGATAATGCAATTACATTTAAGGATTTAGAGCAAGCTACAGAATTGCAAGCAGCAACCCTCTTTCTTGGAGATGGTCTACTCAAAATACTGTATGAACTTCAGTTCTGCCTAACTGAAATGTTAACCTCACAGCTCTATAGCTACCATGTCCTCAAGCTATACTAGAGAATGCCTTTAGTAAATGGACAAGGTATGGTGGTTTCTTGCTGGTTAGTTTTAAGCTCTTATGTTGACAGCATTAATGCTACTGAGAGCAGGGTTATTGCTACCTGCAAGGCACTGATTACATGGCCTGAGTTTAAACTGTGTTTCCCTGTGAATAACAAACAGAATTACAACTGTTAGGATAATGACAAGTACAGTAATAGTAGTGAGACTGGTCAAAGCCTTCTCTCAGTCCTTGGTAAACATGAATTACAGAACGTACTGTAAGTGAGTGTATAATGAAGTACTGAACCCTTGCATCCTGCCAGATCTGTTTGTTTGACACAACGTTCTCTTTCAAAAACAAGTCAAAAAGTAGGTGAGGCCTCTGATCAGTTTTCAACAGAATCAACATGATATTTACAGAACAATGTAATCTCTTTCAGTATTGTTTGATACATAGTGATGTACCATGTAATGTTTATTCAGTAAAAAAGATTACCCACCGAGATGTCCAGACATGCTCTGTTAGATGCAAACATCTCAGGTATGATGTGAGGCTTGGGGCATATGCCAAGTGCCTTCATGCACCCCCAGATATCCACACATTATGATGCTTGGACACTACAAATGGTGCTAGTCCTATTATAAAATAGGTCCTAAATAGATTTATGAGGTGTAAATAGTAGTGTACTTCTGAAATGATTGTGCATGTTCTAAAAGCCAGACAGCTAGGTGATGCTCTCGTCCAGTCAGATTGCAATGATTTCTTCATTTATTTTATAATCTGTTTTGCTAAACATTCATTGTTTATGGTTGAATTATTGTGCACTGTCTGGAGTTGTGTATCATACGCGCAATATAAATTAACCACACTGTTCTTTTTCCATACTTTACATTAAGATAAGCAAAAAAAAAAAAAGTCATGGCATCTTTAATGAAGCCTGTTAACAGCTACGTCTTTTCTTTGGAAGTGTTAGAATTGCTGCCCCCCTGCCCCCGCACATTATCTTTATTATTATGCAGTTTGATGAAAACACTGTTTAGGAGTCTAGAGGCATTGCTACATGTATCACATGCATTGCTTTGCAACTCAAAAGGGACGAAAGAAGCAGCAACAAGATTAGGAGGAAGGGCATTGTGATTGCCCATGGTGTTCCCAACCCAATCTGCCAGGGCCATTTGTTCTCCAGTCTTTCCAAATGACAACTATTGTATTTTCAATACAGCCTTTAAGGGTGGTTTCAGTCTACACATCCATATGTGAGTCACTGTGGTCACACCATCCATCCAATCCACTTCTGTCCATCTGCTTTGTATTGGTGGGGCCACACATTGGTGAGTAATTACTTGAAATTGTGAAATGGGTAGGGAAAATCTGGAAAGCTGTTTGGTCAAGAAGCTAGGAACCTAGGGGAGATACCCCAGCATAACAGCACTGGAAAAGATCTGTGACCTCTGCACCATGCCTAGCCATTGTGGTATAGGCACACTTCACTCGGGAGCTTAACATGCCCACACATAATATAGCTACCCTGGCATTATTTACACAGGCTCAACACAGACCACTTCACCAACTGCAATGTCTTTTAAAATGTATGCTTTGCATAAACCCACAAAGATCATGCCCAAGCATTGAGCCCACGCCCTGCCCACTTGCTGTAACACTGCCAGCCTTCAACTGCCACAAACAGTCATGCTTGATCTCCACTGACATTCACTTTTGATCTCCACATGGCTTCTGACTGCTACCTATGATTTCTCTGGCTCTCTACATCAAAGTTTATCTGCATGTTCTGGTAACCTTAATTGGCGCTGCTCACACTGCACCCAGATCAATGGACGTATCTCCAGCACAGTCAGGATCATGAGTTCTGCACTCTATGTTCTCCATACAGGAAAGATGTCACTCTGACAGGCCACTGCACTGATCTCGGCTCCAGCAGGATCACAACCATAACTTCAGCTCTAACCACCATGCCCAGGAAGTGACCTGGTGTCATAATGTTACCAATCTTAACTCCCATCTCTGCTAACATTACGACTTTCTTCCTGCCAAACCTACAGCCTAAACTGAAACCACTGCTGATTGCTACAACTGATATCATATCCTGCTCTCTGAAGCTACTTTTGCCCTCTCTCTGCTGTGCATTGCCCATACCTGCTGCTACGACTGATGCCACCGACAGGACAAGCACTTATATAATCTGTAGACAGCACTACTTTTTTCTTTCTCAAACTTTGTTTTACATTTTTTTCAGCCTTTTTTAATTTTAGTGGTAAAAATATCTTCCCTAAAAAACTATGGTTTTATTAATGGCATAATTGCAATAAGGCACTCAATGGAGTGCTTTCAGCTGGGGTAATGGTGCATCTTGGGTAGTTGAAGCACTTGGTCTTTGACCTCCCACTTCAAGTGACACAAGGTGTGCCATTACCCAGCATAAATCACACCCTGCCATGCCTTATTACTTCCTTATTATGCCTCATCAGAAGGATCTGTATAACCATCTTCTGACCATTATTACTGTTGGAACGTGTTAAGTATGAACAAAATAACTATGAACAATGTGTTGTCCTTTTATGTGGCAAATACTGTAGGTATATCTTCGCATCTATCTATCTATCTATCTATCTATCTATCTATCTATCTATCAATCTATCTTTCTACAGTATCTATAATCTCTCTTTCAGACAGGGTGGAGGTTGTCCAGAGGAGAGCAACCAAAATGGTGCAGGGTCTGCACCAGAAGACATCGAAGATAGACTAAAGGAGCTTTTATATATATATATATATATATATATATATACCCTCAAGGAAAGGAGGGAGAAGGGGTCATGATAGAAACTTTCAAGTGCCTCAAGAGTCAACAAAGTCCAAGACGGTAGCATCTTTTAGAAAAAGAGATGTGTAAGAACAAGGGGGCAGAATTTGTAGGTAGAGGGGAGACAGCTCAGAAGTAATGTGAGGAAGTGTTTTTTCACAGAGAGGGTTGTGGATGCATGGAACAGCCTTCCTGAGGAGATCATGGAGTCAAAAACAGTGGGAGAATTCAAGAATGCATGGGACAGACATAAGGCAATTGTAGTGGAAGTAGGCTGTTAGTTAACTAGGATCTGCAACTTATCCATTTGGTAGGAAAATGGGCAGACTAGGTGGGAAAAGTGGTCCTCATCCACCATCAAATTCTATGTTTCTGTGTTTCTCTCTCTATCTATCTATCTATCTATCTATCTATCTATCTATCTATCTATCTATCTATCTATTTATTGATCTATCACTCTATCTAGCTCTCTCGATCTGTGTACAGTATCTATAATCTTTCTCGCTCTCAATCTTATCTGTCTGTCTGTCTGTATCTCTGTATTTCTGTCTGTGTGTGTATCTATCTATCTATCTATCTATCTATCTATCTATCTATCTATCTATCTATCTATCTATCTGTCTGTCTACAGTATCTATAATCTCTCTCACTCTCTATCTTATCAATCTATCTTTCTGTCTATCGATCTGTCTGTCTGTGTCTGTCTGCATATCTGTCTGTTTGTATCTCTATCTGTGTGTCTGTCTATCTGTCTATCTATCTCTCTGTCTGTCTGTGTCTATCTGCCTGTCTATCTATCAGTCTGTATCTTTGTGTATCTGTCTGTCTGTCTGTCTGCCTTCCTGTCTGCCTGTCTGTCTGTCTGTCTGTCTGTGTCTGTCTGTCTGTCTGTCTGTCTGTCTGTCTATCTATCTATCTATCTATCTATCTATCTATCTATCTATCTATCTATCTATCCATCTGTCTGTCTGTCTGTCAATCTATCTTTCCATCTATCTATCGGTCCATCCATCCATCCATCCATCCATCTATCTATCTATCTATCTATCTATCTATCTATCTATCTATCTATCTATCTATCCATCTGTCTGTCTGTCTGTCAATCTATCTTTCCATCTATCTATCGGTCCATCCATCCATCTATCTATCTATCTATCTATCTATCTGTCTGTCTGTCTGTCTGTCTGTCTGTCTGTCTATCTATCTATCTATCTATCTATCTATCTATCTATCTATCTGTCTAACTATCTATCTCTCTATATATCTAAATAACAAAAAATTTTGTTAATTCTTCTAGTTAGGTTAAAGCAAAGAATGTGGCGGTCAGGCGTCCAATCCTACCACCCCCTCTCCAGGCCGCACAGCAGGTGTGGGATGTGACTCGGTGTTCTCAAGCCTAATGCTGACTGCATTGTCATAGACTATACACATCTCACCATATTTACAGATGGAATGGGGTGAACATTAGCCTTGAGAGTCCAAAGGCACACCCCACACCTGCTGTGCTGTTTTGGGGGGGGGGTGAGGTTTGGAAACCCTAATGCCATATTTCCCAACTTTTGTCACATTAACCCTAACTAGAGTGTTAGCAAAGTTTTTTGCAATTTATTTCCTTACTTTTTGAGATAGTATAATTGTATCCTTACTTGAGCTGGGGGCCCTAAATTTTTTCAGATAATGTCATTGTATCCTTATTTTCTGTGGGAGCAATGTGCCCTATAGGCTCTGTGCTTCCATCCATGCATAGATATGTGTATATATGTATTGGCAAGCAAACTGTCAGCATAGCCTTCTTATTACCCTACCCCATTAAGCCAGCAGTGAAATTTGTCAAATGTCCACCAAAATGTGATTCCTCACCACTGCAACTTTGTACTGTGGCAGAGTCACAAAAACACATTCCAGTAAAAATTTGAGAAATGGCAACAATCCCATTCATGAGTTGCTGTAATGACATGGCTATGTTGAAAGTTTGGGAAGAAAATACAGTAAAGAGGAAAAGTTAAGAGCAAGCATAGCGTAATGTAAAATGGCTGTGCATAACTTTGCCATTGTAACATTTTCTGAGCCTAAATCATTAATATGCCCCTTCTCATAACCCCACCTCATGAACAAAAGAACTGCAAATTTCCAAATATTGACCGAAAAGTGATTTCGGCAACCGGCTGCAAATCCACATTCTGGACTGGATTTGGGCAATTCTAATGACACTGTTGATAAAATGGGGTGTCATAAGACAAATGTTGTAAGTATTCTGTCAAAATACACAGAGATAGCAAAGTTATACACTACAGTTGTCGCCCCTGTTCTATATACTGTCATTTTATATTCCTTATAAATATAAAGGAAAGCTTGAGTTTGCACCAATTCCACACTATCCTCCTCCTTTCATTTAGCAAAAGGCACCAGGCAAAGATGCCCCTTATCACTTTCCTTGTTTATACTGGCCATGGAACCGCTCTCTGCATCGCTACATCAATTATGTACAATTAAAGGCATCCCTATTGGCGACTCTCATTACACCTCACTTTTTTATGCAGATGATCTCCTCATTTTATTAGAAAAATCTCTAAAACTCCGGGCAACCTCTAATTATACTACTGAAAGAATTCACCTCTCTCTCTGGACTAGCTCTCAATCTTAACAAATCTGAAATGCTACCATTGAATATTCTCTGTAAACCCTTCATGAACAACCCACTGGGCTTTCACAGGGCTCCCCAAGGTATTTCTTATCTAGGTATCTGGATTACCCCGACATTAGATAAACTATGGGATGCTAACCTTTCCCCTCTGTTAACTAGTATCAAATCAACACTTGACAGATGGCAAATGTTTAACCTCTCCTTTAATGGGAAAATTTCCACTATTAAAATGTCAATAGCTCCTAAAATATTATACCTTTTTTCCAATATCCCTGTGCTACTTCCCTCCAGTCTCCTCATTAAAATAGATAAATAATTGGCAATTTTATTTGGGAAAGCAAAATCCCTAGATTTAGCTGCAACAAACTCCTATCCCATTGGTCAAAAGGCGGTTTTGGTCTTCCTTGATTTCAAGCCTACTTAAAGGGAATTTCACATAGCTCAAACTATCAAATGGTTTAATAAACCCAATACCCAATCACCTTTATGGATCATATTGGAAGCATCCTCATGTCCTGGTAATGTTGCTACTTCCTTCATTTATAATCTGCTACTCTCTAATTTAAAATCTCACCCCACCATAGCTGCATCTGTGTTCTACTGCAAAATAACTCACAAGCAACTTAAGTCGAATCCAAATCCTTTAGTTTATACTCCCCTCTTGGGAAACCACCATATATCTCTCAATAATCATCCAATTTTCTGTCATACCTGGAAAAACAGGGGTATTTTCTTTTTGCAAGTTATACTCGAACCTCAGGTGTTAAAATTAAAATCCTATTCTGATCTACTCATTTTATGGAATCTTTCCCATCAGGATTTTTTGAAATAGCTACAGCTTCATACGGCATACAACTCTTACTTCACACTTTTCTCTAATAAATCTTTATATGATAAACACATTTCTAAATGGATTAAAACAACAACCAATTTGAACAGCACTATTTATAAAGACATTAGAGATACACTTCCTGACCAATCCATTAACAAAAAAAACAAATGGAGTGTCTTGCTACATTATAATATAACCAATGCACAATGGTGCAGGTGTTGGCTTTCCTGCCACAAATCTTTCAATGATAAGTATAGCTCTCTTATACAGTCTAAATACTACATTTGTGGTACAGAACCCCTGCTGTACTACAAAAAATGGGCTTAATGAATAATAGTAATGGCTGGTGCTGTAACTCCCCCAATGGTGATTTATTATGCATTTTATGGTATTGCCCCCCCCCACACACAAAAACGTTGGCACCATACTCACATCTTTGCAATGAAAGTGCTTGGTCAATCCTTTATTTGCACTGGACCCTAAACATTGCATACTTGGTATTTTTAATTACCACTCCTACAACATATCCCGTTCACAGAACAGGTGGTTAAACATACTTTTCCTTCAAGATAAACACATTATAATTATGCATTGGAGATCTAATATAATCCCTACCCTTTCAGATATTCTTAAACAATTATCTCAATATGCCTCCCTTAACCGTGTGACACATGTTTCTTCTGACCGACTCATGATATATAATAAATGTTGGCAGGGCTATTTTAACTTTCTGGAATCATCTAAATCTTCTGACATCTAATGTATGGATTTGATATACAGTATACTGCATTTCTTCCCTCCACTGAAAATCCCCACAGATCTCCAGTTGTAGTCTCGTTTTTCTTGCTTCCTTATTCTATAGCTTCCCCTTTCTCTCCCCCACTTCTTCTATACATCTCCCTTTTCTGGTTTACACTTTCAGATTTCCCTTCACTATTCTCAAACCTCCTATGCATGTTTTTACAGGATTATATGAGGTCATGTAATATTATAATGTATAACCATGTCTATAAGCTCTGTATGCTATTATCGAGTAGTGTTCTAGACATATGCTGCTTTAAATCTATTTGTGTCTGTACAATCTCATAGCGTATTGCATTGTAAGAGGTTTATCTGTACATTTATGATAACCTTAATAAAAAAGATTAACTACAAAAAATAAATATAAAGGAAACACACTCCATCAGTGGTATATAATGGCAACACCACCCTCCGATGGCTGTTGCACTTTATGGTTCTATCCATGCGCTGGTGTCTAGTGGACCCCACACCCACCAATATCCTTTGCATTCTGTAAATAGGGGTGTAATTTGCACATCCCGGCCATGTCAATAACAGAGCAAGTCTATTCCATCTTAAAACTGCTGTATTAGTCATCAAATAAATACATTTGTATAATTAAATATTGTAATACACCAAGGGCAGAAGAGAGGTGGATAACGGTACAGTGGGTGCAGTTTCAAAGCTTTGACTGCTGACCTATGGCTCGCTACTAATCCCACACTGCGTGCAGCTGTGAAAACAATGCTGATCACATGTCTTGTTGAGCACCTGAGTCTCGTTATACTCAGTATGTGGTTTGGGTGTTAAAGAGAACATCAGTGTGAATAGCTGCTGTAACACTACTGCTGTCACACATCATGTCTAGTGGGATCCTCCACTCTCCAGGTGTAATAAACACAATATTATATTGCAAAACACTTTCCCTGGTGTTTAGTGGCACTCCCACAGCAGCAACTGCTCTAAGAGAAGAAAGGTAGCTGCTGTCAAAAAGCCCATAGAAACACATTGAACCATACATTACCTTACTCCTCATACAGCAGTCACCAGTTCCATCAGCAAGCTTTGTCTCCAATTGGAGAGTGTCTCTTCACGGTGAGACTAGTTCAAGTGAGTGACGATGCATGTGTGGGGGTCTTGGGGGTGCGGGGGTGGTGGGTGCACAGTGTGAGATCAGGTAGGGTGAGGGTGAGTATCACCACTGGAGGTTTCTTTTTCAGATTTGAAAAAATACACATCGAAAGACAATTTTCTTATTTTCGGTATTCTTGATACATGTGCGGGAGATGGGCTACCACTAGACACCACAACAACCATAAAAGAAGATGAACTTGGGCATCAGAGGGTGGGGGGCACTACTAACCACCAGGAAAAACAGAGTTAAGGGGTCAGGCACAGGAGGGTGTGGGGGACAAAAAATATATATTGCCACAACAAAGAAATTGGGAAAAACTAAGTCCCAAATCCTTTTTCTTGCCAGTAAATCATTTTTCGGCAGGTTTTTTTATTTTCTTAAAAAAAGATTTATTCTCTCAAAAAAGGATTTTGGACTTAGGTTTATTTTTAATCCTTTTTTGTGAGATAGAATCATTTATTATGAATACTTTTTTATTCTAACGAAAAGGTATCCTGTGTCATGAAAAAGGATGTCGGACTTAGTTTTTTTTTTTTAATCCTCACCCCATATCATGAGTAAGTAAGCAACGATAGGTACAGTATAGGAGAACAGGATGACCACTAGGGTTCACAACCACAAGTCACACCCCATGCCTGTTTTTAACAACTGTCTAGCTGCGATCCAGGATTGGATGAGTGTAAGCTGGCTACAGTTAAACCCAGCAAAAATTGAGGTGCTGGTTGTGGATCCAGATTGTCAGGAGGTGTGTTTGTTGGCAGGACTTACCTCTGGACTATGGCTCAGGGGGGTTCAGCTAACTACCTCAGACCAGGTGTGGAACCTGGGTGTTATTTTTTTACAACAGCCTGATCCATAAATGTCAGGT
This sequence comes from Neoceratodus forsteri, assembly GCA_016271365.2. Classification (NCBI taxonomy): domain Eukaryota; kingdom Metazoa; phylum Chordata; order Ceratodontiformes; family Ceratodontidae; genus Neoceratodus; species Neoceratodus forsteri. The sequence continues at coordinate 127,402,523 of CM057455.1, forward strand.
GTCGATAGTTGTCAAAACCTTTTCTTACCATCTGAGGAATATCACCCAGGAGAAACATCTGGTTCCTCCTGATGATCTTCCAATGTTGGTCCATGCCTTTGTTACCTCCCACCTTGACTACTGCAATGCCCTTTACCAAGGGCTAGCAGGGGTTGATACCCACCACTTGCAGCTAGTGCAGAATGTGGCAGCTAGGCTGTTGACTGGTACCTCTAGGACCAGTCATGTAATGCCTGTGATTCACAGACTGCACTCGCTGCCAGTACACTGGCAAATCACCATCAAGGTTAGTCTGCTGACCTACAAAGCCCTACATGATCAGGGAGCTAGTTACTTGCAAGATCTCCTTTGGCCCTACTGTCCCACTTGCTCTCTCTGATCTACCAATGAGGGATTGCTACAGATTCCCAGGGTCCATTTAAAGAGATCTGGGACTTGGACATTCAGTTTTGTGGACCTGACCCTGTGGAATTCCCTACCTCATTAAGTGCAAGATTGCCTGACCGTCCAAAGTTTTAAAACTACAATTAAAACTTATTTATTTAGCCTAGCCTACCCTGATTTTTAGGCCACTGCTGAAATTTATTGAATTTTAGTTGTATTTGTGTTAAGTTATTGATGTGTTTTAATTATTTATTTTGTTGAACAAGCACCTTGGCTGTTAGAAAGGTGCTTTTTACAAATAAAATTTGCTTTGCTTTGCTGTTCCTGCATGCAGTGTGGGGATAGGGTTGGAAACCGAGGGCGGGGTTGGGATCTTAGGATTAGGAACCATAAAATCACATTTCCATACTTTTGTTGCCGTAAACCTAAAGGTTTTTTTGCAGAGAATTTCCTTACTCTTTGAGAAAGCATAATCATTGTCTTAGTTGGTTGTGGGAGCGCTGGGCTCTCTGAGCTTTAAATGTATCCTTACTTCCCATCACTCCATAATCCTCTCCGAATTTGTGTGTGGGAGAGCAGGAGCCTCTGAGACCTGCAGTGCCATATGTGTATAAGGTCTGCACTCCCATCACTCTATAATGGTATTAATATTTGCATGTGGTAGCACACAGTGTGATCCTTCCACAATTTTTTAGATATTCTAGTTGTATCTCTGTTTCTCTGTGGGAGCGCAGGGCCCCCATCAGTCCTTAATCGTATCCATATTTGCATGTGGGAGTGCAGGGTCCTCTGGCCCTGTGCTCCCATCCATGCATAATTTCTGAGACAGAGTAGTAGTGCTACCCTTCTTTGTCTGTGGGAGCACAGGGCCCTTTGAACCCTGCACTCACATCTTGTAGTGTGGAGACCCAAAGAAACACCTGACATTGCAATATGATCATATAGAAAACAAAAAATGAAATGTGAAACCTGTGTAACGTGACACTAAATTAATGTATTTTACTGAAACCAGGAAAAGGCACATTGGTTGGATAAGCCCTTTGTACCCTGAAAATTGCAGAACTAAACTGCAAACTGTTTCTTCATAGCAGAGTGACAAAGAAATGACTGGGTCAATCTCCCATTACAATGTTATGCTATGGGAAACAAAGCAAAATGTCACCCCTCAAAACTCCAGAGCCAAGTAGTATATTTTAACCAACCAACAAAAGGCACATCTCTGAGTCAAGGCCTTTGTACCCTGAACATTTTAGACCAAAATGACAAACCGTTGTTAGTTATTTATTTAGTTGGTTATGTAAAAGTTTGTGACCAGGAAAGTCACACTGAGCAGAAGCTCATGTCCAGGAGTGACGTGGGGGAACATTGCGGTAGGAGTTACAGGATTAAACATACAATTAGAAATAAAATCAGGACATTGCATTGCATTACATCATAGGGTGAGTATATTGCCTTGGTAAGTGTAGGGTTACATTAACAATCTGTTTTTATACAGCAGATATAACATTAAGATAATTCAGCATTTTATGAGATCCACAACTAAATATTCAAAGTAAGTGCCAAAAGGAGGGGTACATGCAAATGCTGGCAAGGTAGCAGCAGGAAGGAAGCACAGGGAACAGAGATGGGTAGATAGGCTAGGTAGGATGGGGAAGGGAGGAGGAGAGGCAGCAGAAGTTGGAGCTGGGAAGGAGACAAAGGTTGGACTTTAAGGAGGAAAGTGAGGTGGACTGGCAAGTGGCCGAGGGGAGTTGGTTCCAGAGAAGATGGACATGATAGGAGAAGGCAGACAGCCCCACCCTGAAGTGAGCATGGGGAAGGGAGAAAGAACGAGAATCACTGGAGTGGAAGGAGTAGGTGGAAGGGTGAGCAGGAAATGAGCAGGGGAGAAGATGGGGGTAAGAGTCCCAAACCAGTATTTGGCAATGAGGGAGAGACTGTGGAGCATCCACCTGTGTGAAAGAGGGTTGATGGAGAGGAAGGAGTAATGGAGACAGTGGTGAGTGCAGGGATGGGAGGAGGTAGCAAAGTGACAGAATGAGTTTAGGAGTATATCAAGCCTTAAGAGGGAAGTTGCAGGAGCAGAGGCATAATCAACATCGGCATAGTCAAATGTGGTAGCCTTTGTCTGGAGTCGAACACCATAGACACTTTTTTTTGTTTTACGTTTTAGCTAGTTTTAGCTAGTTTTCCTGAAACCATAGTTGAACTTTGGCAAAGTGTTGCTGTAGGGAGGTGAATACATCATTTGTGGGCGAGGGTGACAGAGGTCTAGATCACGGAGTCGTCCATGTACATCTGTATGTGGGAGGTGAAGCAGATGAGGGGAAGATCATTTATAAAGACTGCAAGCAAAATGGGCCAGAGTACAGAACCTTGGGGTACGCTGGCTAGGAAGGGGGGGAGAGGGCATTTCCACATTGGACCGATTGCTGTCTTTTGAGTAAATTGGAGCTGAACCATTTGGCTGCCAAATGAAACAACCTGAATGAGTATAGTTTAGAGATCAGAAGGTGGTGGGAGAGGGAATCAAAAGCCTTGGCCAGGTCTGCAAAGATGGCAGAGGTGACATGTCCTAGATCCATTGCGGAGTGGATATGGTCCGTGACTTGTAGCAGAGAAGTGACAGTGGAGTGCTGTTTCCTGAAACCTGGCTGATAAGGGAGAGAGCACCAGAGGCTGTTAGATGGTCCAGGAACCTGGAGTAGATCAGAGATTCTTGCAATTTGTCCAGTTTAAGCTGCCTAATGAAGCATCCAGTGACCCTATCTGGTCATTGGCTTTAACTTTTTCTTCCTATCGCTATTATTCCTTAGTTTCTGTCCCATGCATGTTTGAAGCCCTGTACAAGCTGCCACTACCTCCTGGGGCAGGATAGTCCATGTATTCACTGCCCTTTCCATAAAAAATAACTTTCTGACATTTCCCCTCATGCAGCCACCCCCTCAATCTATTGTCGTGTCCTCTTGTCCCGGCACTAATATTAATCTGGAATATGTTGTCCCCTTCCACCTTGTTAATGTCCTCGAGGTACTTGAATGTTTCTATCATGTCACCTCAGCAGTGATGTGGTGGGGGTGGGAGGATAGTATCCCATCTAGGAGGGAAGGGTTTGTGGACTTGGGATTTAGGCATGTTGGCTCTGAGATCAATTGAGAAAGGTTTAGGAATTCAGTCTTGAGGAGGGTGGGTTTTAAAGGCAGGTGAGAACCAGTCTATACTGAACTCACCAAAAAGGATGAGCTTGCCTTTGACAGTACAGAAGGTAATAGAGGTGATGCAGGTAAGAATGGAGTCATTAGCCACTTTATGGGGGCATTTAGTACACCAATGTAGAAAAGGGTGGTAGAGGGAAGGGAGAGGGAGAAGAATGAGTAGTTCGTTACTCCAACGCTATATAAACTTAAAACAAATGCCCATTCCCTGCTGTGTACAGTACAGCAATAGCGGGATCAACGTAACTAAAATGGGAAGTTTTCCCATAATGCTCAGCAGCACTCGATCAGGATTCTCAGGGATCTCCCTCCACTTCTGCATTCGCCAAAACTCTGCAAAATTAAAATACAAGTGACAGGCTGTAAAATAAATTACAATACTCAGCCCTATGAGGATCGCAGCGGGAAAGGTACGTGATATTACAGGGACAGCCCTGTCCTGAGAACCTCTGCCGGTCACCTTTAAGTGCTTCAGTAGTTGGACTGAGATAATAAAAATTGATACAGTTTCCTCTTCAGAGATTTTGCTTGATAACGATATTCTACAAAATGGTCTAAAATAAGTGCATAGCCTTTTCTCAGTCACCTTTCTGAATTTGCTTTTGATCATTCTATAAAGTGACTGGTTTCTGCTTTTCCAGTTGATTACAGGGAGGATAGTCCACCTGGAAAGTTACAGAACTGTGGGCTTCAGCCATCTTCCAACCTGTGAAATAATCACAACTGCTTGACACATTAATTGCAACGGGGGTTGTACATGGAATTTGTATGTATAAGTGTCCAAAACAAATGTATTAATAAGGGAAGGATAACATTTCTGTGTTTTAGGTAAAAACTGATTTTTTTTGTCACATCATTTCTCATCTATGGAAGTGCTGGGACAGATTAGAGGGACTGTCTAATGATGCAGTTTTAACTAACACCCAGCTTTTGGAAGTGATCCAGTTGGTATGAATGCCAGCTGCTCCATGCCCTGAAAGGTAAAACTCAAACTATGCTATATAGATACAGTCTGCAGTAGTTATAGTACTGAGCTATGGACTTGCATTCCACCTCGAATCCCACATTCATTACTTACAGTAGGACTTGCAAGAGCAGCTCTACATCTCATCATGTATTTTGATAAACATGATGCAACACCTTTACACATTACATGAAAATACAAGGGTTCATCATAACAGGTTCCACATCTGGTACTGTTCAAAATGGGTTAAGTCCTATTTCTCTCCCCCTTTACCTAGCCCCAGCCCTTGCTCTAACTCAACCTCTTGCTGGGTTCTTACTACCCTGTAAGTTATGATTTTTAAATGCCTCTCCAGTCCCTTTCATAGCATCATAGTAAAAGCCAGCAGAATAGGCCCCATGGTCTATCATGTCTGCTCAAGGCTAGCCCTTTCCCTCCACTCCCCCATGTCTTAGCCTTAGTTCTGGCTAACCCTAATCTTTTGCACTTCTAGACAAATTAGCACTTCTTGCTTCCCCTAGCTCACCTGTACTGCTTGTGTTATTCCCTGCTCGCTACCTCTAGACCAACTACCTGTACTCCTTTCAGCCATAATCTAGCTACTCTTTTATGTGTTATTTAGACTATACCATTAAATGCTTTTTGTGCTATTGTATATATCAAGTTCTAAACTGTTATCATTGTTGCCTATCTAGTTCTTAACTATTAGTATCCTGTTATTCCATGGTGTCATTACAGTTTACTCCCTTTTACTGAATGTAATCATAAGTATATCTTTGTTAGTTCTGCTACAGAACTATATATTCTATTCCTCACGTTCCCCTTCCCAAAGGTCACACCTGGAGATGAGCCACCTGTTGCTCAGTCTACCTTCCTGGTGAAACATTTCAATAAATAAATAAATACGGTTTTGGTATCCTATCAAAAAGGACCACATAGAAATCGTTTGCCTGTCCCCAAATGATCTCACATTACAGTGCCTTTCTTTGTCATACCATAGCGCTTACCACAATGGCAGCCTGTGATGTCACAATCAGCAATTGTGAAGCCAGTTGGGGACAATTGGATGCTTTTTGGAAAATGAATTGAATGTGTACTGAATATGCAGAAATGTTTAATAAACTAAGATGTGACAGAGTGACCTCTGTCAGGAGAAGGTGACCGGTGATGGGATAGGTGTCCCTGGTCCCCTTGTTCACCCTTTTCCCAAAAATATAAAATAAAGTGCCATTGAGCCTTAAAATGAAGAAAATGAGCACCTTGGGTTTTAATAGGTGTTTTCATAAAATATGGCTGTTTCTATTGTGCAGTAGCTCTAAAGGTAGCACGAACCTCCCTGGTTTAGGTAGTGAAAGTGAAAGGGGAGGTGCAGTGAAGTATGACATGATCCATATCTGGAGTGTACTTAAAAAGGCTCCCGGCTACTGGCAATGAAAGGACTTTAAAACTCCTTGGCCAGCCAAGCTGTGGAGGAGCCAATAAAATATGCAACCAAACCAGGCTCTTATACATGGGATCAAAATCCTGCTTCGATACAGGATTTCCACATAGAGCGCCAGTAATAGTGAGCAGTCATCAGGCTGTCAGAAAGTAAAAGCAGCTGTCCCACTCTCTAGGAAAAGGAGAAAAATGCCTAGGGGTATAGAGAGACAGAAGAGAGATAAATGGTGGTGGAAACCATAGGGTCCCTTAACCCCCCCCCCCCCAATATGTGTTTGGGCAGCTTTAAAATAAATTAAATATGAAAATGAGTTTCTGCAGCCCCAGAGATGTTGTAGCTGTGGCTGCCTATAGAAACAAAGGTTATTTAGGGCAAAGAGGGCCAAATAAAAAGCCCCTACATGTTAAAGCAGGGAAAATATGGAAACTCCCCATTATGTAATCCCACAGCAAATGGGAATTCCCCCCAAAAGTGTGATGTAATCCCCAGGGTATAAATGGGGCTCACCACTAGGGGAATGTTAGAGAGGGATTCAGTCTAGAGCTGGCTGAGGAGGATGTAGGACCTCTTGAGAGTGTGGGCTCACACAAAACTTGCTAAATAGGCAGAAGGAAATGCCTGGTGATCCTACTGGGAAAAGTAGTGGTTTTGTTTATTTGGATGCATTGAATAACTTTATTTTTCTGTTTATATTTTTCTTTCAGTTTTAAAGAAAATAAAATAACAAATACCTTTGAGCATTTTTTATGCACTAAAAATCTTGTCTGTCTGTTCCTGTGTTTGAAATCCCACGTCCTCTGCTACATAAGATCAAGACAGAGTTAAAAAAACAGAACCCCTAAAGTTGGAGGCACTTGTAAATCTATAGTTTTCTTTTAGTAGATTCACTTTTTACCCACTATGTGCTCATCCTTCACTTCTTCACACTTAATCTGACTATTCACACTTAATGCATGCTGTACTGTTTGTCAGGAACTTTGTAACACAATATGAGAGGCTGCGTATAAAATCCCTTTTCATAGAAACATAGAAGTTGACGGCAGAAGGAGGCCACTAGGTCCATCTAGTCTGCCCATTTATTTTAGACTCCTTTTGACACTCTAGTTGCCCTTTGTAGTCAGGGCTTCCTTGTGTCTATCCCATGCATTCCTGAATCCCCCCTCCCACAGTGTTGACCCCCACAACCTCTTGGGGCAGGCTATTCCAAGCGTCCACCACTCTTTCTGTGAAGAAAATGTTCCTGGTGTTTGTAGATAACCTCCCTCTTTACAGCCTGAAGTCATGTCACCTTGTTCTGGAGCTCTTCTTGAAGTGAAAAGGTTCCTGTGTCTGTACTTTGGTAATGCCTTTTATGTACTTGAATGCTTCAATCATGTCCCCTCTCTCTCTTCTCTGCTCCAGGAAGTACATATTCAGTTCCCTAAGTCTTTCCTCATAGGACATGTACTGCAGACGCTGAATCATTTTTGTCACCTTTCTCTGTATTGTTTCCATCCAGTCAATGTCCTTCCTGAGGTGAGGCCTCCAGAATTGGACTCTGTATTCCAGGTGAGGCCTGACCAACAATCTATACAGTAGTAGTCCCACCTCTCTCTTCCTGCTTGTGATTCCAGTCCCAGTAGAGCCCAGCATTCTGTTGGCTTTCATTGTTGCCTTCTCACACTGCTTATTTTATTTAATTTAATTGAAATCTAGGATTACAAATACCTTTGAGCAGGAACTGCTTGTTTACAAAGGTTCCACGTCGAAGGAATGGGGGGTATATATACATACAAAGGTTGACATAATAATACATAGTTACACAATAAAAAGAAGCAAGAGTCTGAGGCTTAGGAAATCTGCCAAATGTTAGGTAGCATGACATACCAGCCAAGGACAATCTTAGAAATAAGCGCTGCAGGTGGGGGGGAGGGATGTAGGCAGGAAGGCCGTTGTCGGAGGGTAGAGGGTGAGGGTAAGAGCTCTAAAAGGGAGGTTTAAAAGTCAGGGAATGGCCAGGGGGAAGAAAGGGAGAAGGGGAAAGGGGGTGGGCAGGTGAGGCAGGTAGAAGGGGGCAAGGTGGGGAGAGGTAGCTTTCAAGACTGAAGTGGAGGACAGTGAGCGGTGGGCCACTGATTAGGCGAGGCAGTCACAACAAGTAGTTGAAATGAGATGAAGTCAGAGTTGTCTCTTAAAAGGGCCATGAGCAGCAGCAGTAAGAGTTTCTTAGTTGAGAGTTTTGTACCACTGTGGTGCTCTGTGGGCAAGGCCCTCTGACCCATGGTAGTCCGGCATCTGGGGACAAGGAAGGTTAGTTGTTGTGAACTTCTAGTTCGCTGGGTGCTGTGGTGGTCAATGAGGAGCTTTTCAATGCCTGGGGGTATGAGCCCGAGGAGGACTTTTTTGGCTAAGAGGCAGGTTTGATGCTGTATCAGGCTGATGAGTGGAAGCCATCCTGCCCAAGTGTACAGGTCGCAAGTGTGTGTAAGTCGGTCAGCCCCAATTAGCAGCCTGCATGGTTTGTTGAGTGCAACTGTAATTCTGCGGAGGGCAGAGGCAGAGACAGAACCTTAGATTGCTAGCCTGTAATCGATGATGGAGGTGACAGAGCTGTTGATAGCCAACCGGAGAGTATCAGGAGTCATGCAGTGTTTGTGCCTGTAGAGCAGGCCTATATGGATGTTGGTGGCTCTGGCGACAGAATCTATGTGCCGATGGTAGGAAAGTGAGCTGTCCAATGTGACACCTAGGTATTTAAAATCAGGAACATGTTCAAGTAAGGTCCCTGTGTGGTTTAGGATGGTGAGGTCAGGGGATTTGTACTTACTCCTGGTGTTGTAAAAGGTCATAACCTTTATTTTGCTGTAGTTCATGACCAGTTTGTGTGACTTGAACCATTCTTCGATGCGCATGAATTCAAGCTGTAATTGTTTCTTAAGGAGCTCTGTGTTTTGGTGGTTGGTGAACATGACTGCGTCATTGGCGTAGAGCAGTAATTTCTCATGGCAGACACTGGGAAGATTGTTGAGGAAGATGCTGAAGAGTAGTGGCTCAGGATGGACCCCTGTGGGACCCCTGAAAGGACTGGCTTTTCTTCCGAGGTGACACCGGCAATCCTAACCCGCCGGACCCTCTCACCAAGGTAGCTTGAAAACCAGAGCAGCGCTTCATTGGAGAGCCCAATGTTTGATAATTGCTTGAGTAGGAGTGGGTGGTTCACAGTATCAAAGGCTTTCATAGGGTCAATGAATACTGCCTCTACACAGTTTACTTGATCGAGTGTGGTATAGATAAAGCCTTTGAATTCTAATAGTGCAGCGGTGGTACTGTGTCCTTTACAGAAACCATGTTGCTCAGGACACTGGATGTCATATTTTTCCAGGTACTCGACTAGTTGGTCTGAGGCGATGCACTCCAGGGCCCTAGACAATAGAGGGAGGATGGAGATGGGTCTGTAGTTGGAATGCAGTGATCTGTCTCCACTTTTGTATACCGGTATGCTGGTCGCCTGTTTCCAGTGAGATGGGAACTGGGACATCCTTAATGATAGGTTGAGGATCTTTTTCAGGGGTTCAAGGACTTCTTCAAGAACAAGTGCCAACAACTTCAGGTCAAGGGAGTCACTGCTGTAGCCTGCGTTGTGAATAGCCTTCTGAATATAGGTTCTGGCTTCATGCACTGGGATCTCCTTGAAGTAGAATTGTGGAGCAGGGTGTAGGAGAGGAGCAGTGGCAGGAGGGTTACTACCAGAGGGGGCATCAAAGAAATTAGAAGGGAGGACACAATCCAAGTTGGAGAATGCTTTGTTAAAGGTGTTGGTTAGTGTGTACAGGTCAGATGTTGGTGTTCCATTATGTTGAGCATGGTGGGTGGTGACTTAAGGTCCTTGCCTGTAAGGTCTTTCAAGTTATTCCAAAAATGTTTTCTATCACCTCAGGAGCTGGAGAGAGCTTCCTTGAAGTATTTGCTTTTGGTGCTCCTAACTGCCCATGTGCACTCATTTCTGGCAGCTTTATATTTATGAATATCCCAAGGTTTGGATGTTGCATAGGCACAGTGCCAGAGATGGTCCCTATGTTTGAGTAAAGTGATTAGATCGGGGGTTATCCAAGGGTTAGCTCCGCCCCTGACCTTCAGCTTTTTGAGAGGTGCAAAGATATTGCAGGCCACAGTGAAGTGGCTGATGAAAAGGTCTATGGCTTGGTTTACATCAATGACAGAGTCGATTAGTGTCCAGTCCAGGCAGCTTAGGTGTGTCTTTAGTATCTCAAGGTACCCCTGCTTTAACACTCTGGTGTGGATTATTTTAGGAGGTGGCTTAATGAATTTGTTTGTCCAGGTACATGTGACTGGTGAGTGGTCACTGATCCCATCAGGGAGCACTGAGACTTTTGAGATTCATTCAGGGTGATTAGTAAGGATCCAGTCCAGAAGTGTGTGTGTGACCCTGTCCTATAGTTGCATCTGGTGGGGGTGGTAACAAGCTGGGTGAGGTTATGTGCCATGACAGCATCCTTGTAGCATCTGACCTCCAGTGATAGCCAATTTATGTTGAAGTTGCCTAGTACTATGAGTTCAGAGTTATGGTGTAATCCCTGTAGGCTTTACAATATGCTTATAAATCCACTGGGCTGATCTTTAGGGGGTAGGTACATGGAGGCAATGGTGAGCTTCTTGTTGTGTGCCCCAAGTAGAACTTTAATAGTGAGAACCTGTGAGAGTGGTTTAGGGTTTGAGAAAGGGAAGACTTGACCCAAATAGGAATTCCTCAGGTAGATGGCACAGCCCCCACCTCATTTGGAAACCCTGTCCTGCCTGAATATAGAGTATCCAGGGATGGTGACTGCAGCATCTGGTATCTTGTGGTTAAGCCATGTTTCGACAACAGAGAGTACATCAGGGCTATGTTGCTGGACCCAGGTTTGAAAGATGTCAAGTTTGTTAAGGAGGCTGCAGACATTGATTGAGGCTAATGTGAGGGACCCCTTCCGCATTTTTGTGGCACAGGGCGCTAGGCTGGTAGGCCCCAGGTTAGGATGAACATTTCCAGATATCAGAAGTAGCATAAGTAGTATCCTGAGAAGGTACGCTTTAATCATTTTGCAGACTAGTTTTGTTGTAGGGCATCTAGTCCTCTTGGCCTTACTGGTCTGTGTTTGCCCCGTGATATTGCAGAGCACAATATATAATGCCATGTTCTCAGAGGTGCCACGTGATTGCTGAAAAGTAATCAAATCCACAGGAAATGGTGAACTACTGGGAACCAGAAAACTGTTGTTACTGTAGATCAAAGACCCAGAATGTGTTAAATTCCTGAAGGTGATGAACACTGGCCTGGGACATGTGCAGAATGTAAAAACCCTTTGTTAGTATCTTCCGTTTATTCTCCAAAATGGTTGTGAATAGACCTCAAGGACAAGTACACATCCTTTAAGAACAAGTCAAATGGAAATGTGGATTCAATGCAGCACTCCACAACTCAGAGCCTGTATAACAGATTTACTAACCTTACTTTTGCTTTTGATGGCTTCCAAAAAAGTTGATTTATGACGAGAATGCCAATACCTGGTGGTGATGTTTTGCAGTCTCTTAGTCCAGTAAATGTTCATAGATGTTATGTCCAAGAATGGTCCAGTTCCTCCAAGAAGAAACACATGAAAATCTACAAAAACTAAACTACTGACAGAGACAAACACAGCCAGCCACACAGGCTCTAGTCTTTATATCATACATATATATATATATATATATATATTAACCTTCAAGTCATCTGAGATTATAATTCACAGATCTCATTCCTGGTTTGAGGCTGCCACTCTTTCGCCTCCTAGGTAATACTCCTTTCTTGGATTTTTCTTTCTTATGTGCATGACCATGCACTTTTTGCCATTAAATCTCGGCTGCCACACTCCAGACCATTCTACTATTTTCTTGAGGTCAGCTTCCATCTTGCTCACTCCTTCTGGGGTGTCCACTCTGTTACATATCTTGGTGTGATCCGCAGACAGACACACCTTCCCCTCCAGTCCATCAGTGATGTCTGCTATTAAAACACTGAAGAGCACAGACCCTAGCACTGAGCCCTGGGGCAGTCAGTTGGTCACCCTGCTTTCCATCAATTGCATTCCATTAACCTGTACCCTGTGGGTTCTGCCTTGTAACCAGTTTTGCACCCATCTGACTACTTCTGGACCAATCCCTGTGTGCTCAAGCTTCTTTACCATCCTTCTGTGTGGAACAGAGTTGCAGGCCTTATTAAAGTCTAGGTATACTACATCTACTGCCCCACCGTCATCCAGTACTTTTGTAGCATAGTCAAAAAATGAGAGCATATTTGTTTGGCATGACTTACCTGCTGTGAAACCATGCTGTTTAGGGTCTTGTTGGCAGCTAGTTTTGAGGAATGCTACAGTCTGATCTTATGTTTGAGTAGTGTCTCCATTAGTTTCCCTACTATAGACATGAAGCTCATGGGTCTATAATTACTAGCCCCTTCACAACTGCCTGATTTGTGAAGTGGAACCACTATTGCCTTTTTCCAGTCTTCAGGTACCACACCGCTCTTCAAGATTTCGTGAATAGAAGTATCAGAAGGGCTGCTAATTCTGCCTCTGGTTCCTTAAGGATTTTGGGGTGCACCTCATCTGGTCCCATGGCTTTGTCTGCTTTTAGTTTAATTAGCACCTCCCTTACTTTGGCTTCTGTAAAGGGACTTGTGTATACCCCTGGTCCTGGGGTGTTGCATTTTTTCAGGGCAGGGCCATCCCCTGGATCCTCTTTGGTAAACACCAAGCAGAAGTATTTGTTGAGGATTTCGACTTTCTCTGGGTCATGTTTGGTGCAGTTTCCTTTTTCAGTAGCAATCTTCACTATTCCCCCTTTTGTCTTCCTATGTTCCCTAATGTATCTAAAAAAAATATTTGTCTCCTCTTTGCCCCTTCTGTTATCTTCTTTCTCCATCTGGGCTTTTGCATTTCTAATTTGTTTGTTTGACTCTCTTATTTTTTTTCCTGTATTCATTTTATTTACAGCTTTTTTTTGTCAAGGAAAGCCCAGGTGAGATGTTACATCTTGTGTCAGTGCATTCCTTGTTTTCAAAATTTCTACACCTTGGTGAACTGGAGCACTGCATGGTACAGTGACTTGCTCAAGATCACAGAGCTAGCATGGTTCTGCTGAGGCTTGAACTGTGCAGGAAGATTGCTCCCAGAAGAGAGGATGATCTGAGACCAGTTTGTCTTTGTCTCAGAGTGCTGTTAAGGAATAATTTTCTGGTGCGGTTAGAATTATAGCAATTCATATGCCTCTGCTCTTTCCTGTAGTCCACACAGCCCCCTCGCTTTGTGACAAACAGGTGGTAAACATTACTTCTGCAGAACAGCCATGTCTTTCTTAAGATTTCTGGCTCTGTGTCTGACATACTTACTTGGTTCCTAATAACATTCTGCTCAGCAAATTAGGGGGGTTAACAAATGCCACTTTCTCCAGTTGGTATCCTTGTTCGTGTGTGAAAACTGTGGAACTGCAGTCCAGCTTTTTGCCATCAAAATGAAAAACATTTTTTTCCTAATTTTCAGAAAGCATTTTCCATTTTTACAAAATACATTACCTGTCTGAAAACAAAAAAGTGTGGAAAAGAGTAGCACAAAAACAATGTGTTTTTTTTTTGGATACATGGATGGGAAACCATTACATACTATATATATTATAGCAGCTATAAATGGGCAGCTTTATATCAAAAAGGGTGGAGACCGGGATGAGCAGTAAGTTCTTAACTAAACCCAGTATGCCAGCCTCTGATTGGTTCTGTGGCCCAGGTACTTCTTCCTTTCAAACATAACTGTTTCTGTATAATTACGATAAAAATAACATTAGTGATACTTTGACAAAAAAGTTCAGTTAATTTTTTTTACATAACTTCCAAAAGTTGACTCATCAGCTTATGAAATTGGGCTGGCACTATAGCCTAGATTTTACTGTAACCAGCTGTGAATGAGCCTGGCACATCCAGCAAATCTGGGGTATGATTTCCACAACATCCACATGTATATTGTGCGACCCTGAGCAAATCACTTGACTATCTCAGTGCTCCCCGGTCAATCCTAAAAACAGGCACTTGTGATGTGGGCCTTACCCAATTAACAATGAGTTAACACACAAAAAAAAACATTATTTAAAAATGTATTTGAATTGCTTGAACTGGACATACAGTATGTGAATCTCTCCTAAACCTACTAATCCCATCCCCCTGTGCAGGAATAGACCGTCACAATGCGCCATCCCACACTTGAGAAACCCCATGGAATGGAGGCAAGTATGCAGATGCTGAGAATTTTCCACACTTTCACCTTTCAGCTGTTGCTGTCTAGCAGGCTGGCCATTTATGTGCTGATGTCATTATTTTCAAATGGCAACATGGTTTGCTGCATTGCAAATCACCATGTTGTATCCAGTCCATAACGCCCGTGTATACCACAGTGTAGTAAAATTTGGATCTCAGCATGAATGCAATTTTTACTCTGTTAACATACTGCAACCAAGGTACCTCAACTGACTTTAGGTAACTATATCCCCATAAAACAAGAGTACTGCACTGAGACTCTTCATGACAAGGTATTCCATAGTGAGATGAGAAAACAGTAAATAAAAAAGACATTTAGTCTATCTAAATTTTCCCCTCACCAAATCAAAGGGTGTAAGAACCATGTAAAGGGCATTTAATGTCCTTGGAGTTTACCCAGTCACCAACTTGTAAGTAAAAATAATAATTAAAAAAAATATGGGTGAATCTTGTTTTTCCCGTAGGAAATCAGTGACGTCAAAATTCATATACTACCCTTGTGACATGAAATCAATGGTACTGTAAGCTGGAATGTTCTGAGAGTTTCATGTATTACACAAAAATAACAGGAAAAAATGGTAACTAGTCTGTCTTTTCATATCAGGATTCCAGTGACATCATAAACCACAAGAACCCCTGATGTATAATAACTTTGGAGTTTGTCTAATAATAACAGCCTTGCTACTAATGCTTTTCTATTATTTGATTTTTACTGCTTTCCCTATAGGAATTTCTCTCTCTTTAATTTTAAAACAATATTCCAGTATCCCCATGCATGGCTAAAATATTATTTGAGAAGCAATATACTGGTAGCTTATATTTCATAAATACATATTTCTCAGCTGTCCCACATTACAGGGGACATCCCTCATTGTAGCCTTTTAAATACTATATGTGTGTGTGTGTGTGTGTATATATATATATATATATATATATATATATATATATATATATATATATCCCAAATCATTCCCATATGGAAAAGGTGCTACCCACACAGAGAAGGTGTTGTTAACTCAGACTTTAAAGCAGAAATTCAAATTATTTGAAACAGCTAGATACAAATTAAAGTACTATAAAATAAAGGCACTCATCTTCAGTCTTTAGAGCTTGTATCTCCATGTTTGATTAAGTGGCCCACATTATGGGGGCCAGTGTCCCTCAATTTCCCACATTTTCAGTGTCAGCATTCCACATTTTAGTCCGAGAAGGTTGAGAGATATGCACAAATGTAAAGCAATTTGTTAACCATCTCGGATTTCAATTCATCTGCATAACCCCCATCACCACTATCAGCAGTTTGTGAGACAGTAATATCCACAGCAGTTATTTTTTTTTACTTTGTGTCTCCTCCTCCACTGACTGGCCCCATCCACCACCCTCACAGCCCCATTATCCCGGTGTCCACTGGAACCCACTTCATGGCTGTGAGATGCCAGCTGGCCAGGTGCAGAGCCCATGAGGAAACTGGCTTCATCCTGCCAGTTGGTGGGATTTTCTTCCTCCATTTTCCCCCTCCCCAAGTGCAGTGGGGCAGTGTGTAATGATGCCAATGGCAGTGCCATGCACGCTTCCATGTGAGGCACTCTGGGCATCTGCTCTGGCTCCACCTCTTTCATCTATGGAGCTGATGTGCCAGCTCCCAGCTGCCACTAGGGGCCAGGCATGCATCAGTCTCCGGGCCCACCCCTTCCCAAGGGAGGAGAGCTGTCCACCAGATCCTCAGTCCTCTCCTTCCCCAGTCAATCTCCAGTGACCTACTCGCACCAGGAACAAGGGTCGGCAACGTGGCAAGAGGTAAGGCAGTGATGCCTCAGCCCATCATGCCTCTGGGCCAACCCTTCCACAACAGTTTGTGATGTCACATACAGATGAGCATGACTTCTGCAGAGGCAAAAGCAAGAGAATGAGAAGAAGTCAGAGACACAGGTATCTGTTTTCATGCATAGGGCATGTCTCCAGTAATAAAAAAGAACAGAGATAAATACTGCAATTAGCAACATGTAAAGACTGAATTGTGTTTGAGTATTATATTTTTAAAGAATATCATATTTTTAAGTTTTCCAGGTTATGGACAGTAACCGACTGACATGGACCATTTCAGCTAATGCTATGACTGAAATTAATTTCACAAATTGTCCACATATTTCCGGGAAAACTCCTAATATTCTTTCTACCCCCACCCTTAACTTCCTATTAATATCCACTATATTCTCTCATCTTTTTATACTGTATATGTCGTAGCTCCATTTCAGAAGGAATAACTCATTCCTCAGTTCAATTAGCACCTCTCAGCCTTCTTTTTTCCATTTGCAACTGTATCTAAAAACTACAGTGTGTTAAATTGATCTTCCTATTTGGAACATGTTGCAAAAACACACTTAAAAGAGGGGAACCTATATTGTATACACTATAATAGAAAAGAACACAAGAGAAAACAGTTTACTAAAATAATATAATTAATGTGATTTAATAACTTATTAGCATAGATCATTTGTCATCTGTATGCTCAACATTTCACCAATGACTGCACTGTATGTCATAATTATATAATCTAATACATGGGAGAGCAGATTTCACAGTGCCTGGTGACATCACAAAGACACTGTGTGCAGAAAAACATAATCAGCAGAACGTAATAGACACAGCTAAATGTTTAACTAAGAGTTTTTTGACATTTCGTTTACTCAGGAGGACAGCCTAGCTGAGAGGCAACATCTCATTCACAACAAAGTGATCATGCTTCTGCCTATTTTACAGCTGGGTGAACTAACGCACAGACAGAAGCATTGATTTGTTCACTGAATCTGTGCCTTTGACAGAATCCCAACCTTGGTTACCATGACTCACTATTTTATTGATGCATCACAAGCTATTTTTACTTATTTATTTATGTCTTTGATAACCTGGTAGGTGCACTCATCCAGAGGACCATTTTCAGTCACAACCCGGGCCACGCAGTGGCAATAAGAGTATATATACACTCAGTACATACAAGATACAGTACAATGTGGCAGAACAGATAGTGTAGGCTGTATACAATAACAGAAGACAATTACAGTACTAGCAGCCACAGACACTGCCAGCTATTTCCCAAAATTTCTGTGATATTTCCAGATATATCTAATGCTTTCTCCATTTCTACAGTAGGGGCAGCAGAGAGAAATTCTTTAGAAATGTCGCGAAATATCTGGAAATAGCTGGCAATGTCTGTGGCTACTACTTAGTCTAGTTTTCATATAGTTTGTGCTGCAAAGCGTGTTACATACAATAACAGTTTATAGTTACAGAGGTGCAGGATTCCAGTGCAATAGTAGCAACAACACACTGGGCAGTATCAGACAGTGTAACACTTTCAAAATTTACACTGCATGATTCAGATTCAGACAGATCACCACTTTCACTGCATGGTTTAAGATCAGAGCCAGGGCATGGAGGTGGTTAGAGTTAAGCCTAGGATGCCATTAGGGTGCTGGGGAGTGGAGACAGGGGCTGGGTAGTCTTGGGACAGAGAGAGAAAGGACAGAGATGAGGAGAAGGACATATAAAGGAGGAACTAAGTGCTGCTTATTCATAGGGGAGCATAAGGAGTGCATACTCCAGTATCTTTGTATGGTGCAGTGACAGTTTGCAGTCATGAGGAGCCAAGCTTTCAGGTTTTTGAAAGCCTGGTGGGTGACTGATGAGCAGACATGCAGAGGGAGGTTGTTCCCCACAGGGAGGGAGCTGCGATTGAGAATGTTCGAATTCCCATTGTAGTGGTGACACAGGGTACTTCTAATGGGGTTACTGAAGAAGCCCTCAGATTCCTTGGGATGATTCTGTCTGTCAGTAGGAGTGAATACGGGGACTGGTGCTGGACTTGGAGTGAGTTGTCCACCAGACAGCCCATGGCATAGTCAAAGCGTCCTTGTAGCGGGAGCCACCCTAAGGTCTGGTAGAGGGAGCAGGGATGGGAGAGGAAAGGTGCTTGGGGGACAAAACAATATATAGAGTTGTAGGTGTGGTTAGCCATTACAGCAGGGTAGAGGATAGGTGTGAGTAGACCGTGGAGCGGTAGTCAAGGAGGGGTAGTAGGTTTCCACATGCGATGGCAAGGTGTACTACACTCGATAAGTAATGTTTGTGTCGGTATGCAGAGCCCAACTTCTGGTGGATCCTTCGTGTGATGTGATTGACATGTTTGGAGAGGGGGGGTTGAGGGTTACTCCTAGGTATTTAAATGATGTGACATTTTCTACTGGAGAGTCAGCTGGGTTGAGTACCAGGAAGGAGGAATTTGTTTTGGTAACCTTGGCTAGGAAGAGTTTAGAGCTGAAGATCATGGACTTAGTCTTCTTTTCATTGACTAAAGTTTGTGGAAGAAGAATCATTGGTGGGCGGAGCCAAAATTATGTGATAGGACAGAGGAGATGGAGTCAACTGATTTGTCACTGTGGTATATGACAAGATTGTCAGCATATAGAAGAGTTTTGTAGCTAAGGCTGTCCATAGGGAGTGTTTTGATTAACATGGAGAAAAGCAGAGGCCCAAGTATGGAGCCCTGGGGTGCCCAGGTAAGTCTAGGGAGGGGAGCAGAGGATGCTTTCCCAATAATAACCGACTGAAACCTGTTTGATAAGTAGCTACAGAACCAGGCATCTAGTCCGGGGGAGTAGCCAAAGCATAGCAGGTTTGAGTAGAAGAGTTGGTGGTCAACCAGGTCAAACGCTGTTGACAGATCAACAAAGACAGCACCTCTGGGCTTGCCCTGGACCATGTTCCTCAGTAAGTGAGTGGTAAAGATGGCTAGCACAGATGAGGTACTATGATGCTTGTGGAAGCCATGTTGAAAGGGACATAGGAGGTTGTGTTTTTCCAGATGCTGTGATAGCTGATCATGCCCGATTTTTTCAAGCAGTTTGCTGTGGTGGGGAGGAGGGAGATGGGATGTAGTTGTCTGGGGAGAGGGGATCACCAGTTCTGGAAATAGAACAACACTGGCATGTTTCCAAGAGTCGGGTACAGTAGCTGTGCTGAGGGCAAGATTGAAGATGTAAGTGAGGGGTTTAGCAATTGCAGGCGAGATGAGTTTTAGGAAAGCAAGGTACAGGCCATTGCTGCCAGGACTTCCTTTAGCCGGTAGCGACTTAAGCAGTTTGATGGTGTCAATCAGGCTAATGGTACTGAAATGGAAGGGTGGGGGCAGGGTGGTGGTAGAGGAGGAGGGAGAATTTTTCGACCGGGGGTTCTGGACAGGGGAGTTCTTGGAGGGGAGCTTGCTAAGGTAGGGGGATAGGTCAGGGAATTTTAAGTTGAAAGCATCTGCAATTTTGGTGGGGTCTGAGATGGGACCAGTTGAAGATGCAAGTTGAGCTATCTGCCTGCAATTCTTGGGGTTTAGAAGAGATCCAAGGTAGCCCAGAAAGTGCATGAGTTACCAAGGTTGTCTCTTTGTTGGTTTAGGTAAAATTGGCTCTTGAGCACTTTGGTAGTCTGTTTGCAGGAATTTCTCAGCTGCTGGTAAACATTCCAGAGTTGGGGGGAGGGGGACGTTTTGTATGCCTTCCATTTGCTATCCTGGGCTTTCATTAATGCCAGAAGTTCTCTGACTATCCAGTAAGTGGAGCCACCTCTTACCCTTCTGGTTGTGAGGAAGAACTAGATATCCTGTATGCGGGAGAGGGTGGAGGTGAAAAAGGACTGCATTGCAGACATTGCTGTGGTGATAGAGAGCAGACCAGTTTATCGCCCTAATATCTTTGAGGACAGGCTTAGGATCCTGGCAGTCAAACCTTTGGAAGGACAGGAGTTTGTGTGGGGTGGGTGGTGGTTTGACTTGGTGGACAATATACCATAGGTACAGATGTGGTCACTGATTGAGTCAGACATTGTGCCTGCTTGGAGGACTAAGTCTGAGTAGTTTGTGGTGACACTGTCAATGAGGGAGTGGTTTAGCATGTGAGCATTGTGTCTAGTGGGGGGTGGAGATAAGTTGTTCAAGATTATGATTCTTCAGCAAGTTCACATAATCTGACGCAAGGGCATCCAACCAACTGAGATTGAAATCTCCAATCGCAACCAGGTCTCTATTTATTTATTTATTTTATTTATCAAGTCTAGGATTACAAATACCTTTGAGCCTTGGCTCTTTTACAAAGGTTCCATGTCAGAGAAATACAAATTATGGGGAACATCAAGACAGGCAATGTGGACATTACAAACAGAGTACAGATTAATACAGTTCAAGGGTAGCATTGTAACAAGGCAGCCAGCGGCATTTGTCAGAGAAAATAGACAACAGATAAGAAGTGCCAGAGTCATAGGGAGAGGGAAGAGGGTAGGGGGGGTGATAAGTGCCCCTTGCCATCCAAAAAGATGGATAGTCATGGGACGGCTCCTGGTGGCGGGTTGTAGCAGCAGCCAATGTGAAGTTTTCTGGATTCAACCAGGGTTACTTCAGCAAGTAGCCATTCACTTGCTGAGGTGGGGGTGGAGCAGCTGATAACGGTAGCAGTGATGTGCTCTTGCACATAGCAAGCTATGCCATCGCCCCTCTTTCTGCCTGGTCTATCCTGGTGTAGAAGCAAGTATCCCTGTATTTGAAAGTGGGAATCTAGGTGGGTAGGTTTAAGCCAGGTTTCAGAGAGGCCTAGCACCTGCAGCATGTACAGGGCTACTCATGCCTGGCTATGTAAGCAATGGCACATGGCAGGGTGTGCATTATGCAAGGTGGCAGCATTTTTCAGTTAACCTGCTTCAGTCCTATTCTGAAATGTTTCCAACCTACAACAACAACCTGTATTGGACTGCTGCACCAGAATCTGCACACTGCCAGCTCAGCTCCCCATACCATATCAATATCATCAGTCCCAGTAAACAGGGGTGCTTCTGGAGGGTGGGAGGTGTGGCTGGTGACATCCTTAGGGGTGGGACTCCCTAGCTTGAAAAGCACTGCCACTCCACTATCAACACAGTGTTGTTCCACCTTGCCTGGATCAGCACTGTTTTGAACAATTTCTAGCCTACCACAAAGGCTTGCATTGGACTGCTGCACCAGAACCCACCCAATGACAGCTTGACTCCTGGCCCTGCATTGATGCCATCAGTCCCAGCAAGTGGGGGGCTACCAGAAGGTAGGAGGCATAGCCTGTGATATCCTTAGTGGGCAGGGCTCCCTAGCTTTAAAAGCACTGCTGCATCACCATCAGTACAGCGATGTTTTCTACTGTGCCTTCATCGGCCCTATTTTGTACTGTTGCCATCCTACAAGAGCAGCCTGCATTGGACTTCTGCACCAGAATCTGCCTGCTGCAACTTGACTCCCAGTCCTGCATTGACCCCATCAGGTCTAGTAAGCAGAGGGCTTACCAGGGGGCATGAGGTACAGCCAGTGATGTCCTTAGGGGTGGGGCTCCCTAGGTTTAAAAGCACTGATGCTGCAGCAGCTGTCAGTGGAGTGGCTACCCACATATGTGGCTCCTGCTGGAGTGGTGGGAGCCTCCAGAGGGAGGGTCACAAGGCAGGCTCCGGAGGGGTGGGAGCCTCCAGAGGGAGGGTCACAAGGCAGGCTCTGGAGGGGTGGGAACCTCCAGAGGGAGGTTCACAAGGCAGGCTCCAGAGGGAGGGAGGCCATTAAAAAATTGTAAGGATGCTTTCTTCTTGCTAGAGACCTGGTAGGGAAACAAATATGGTTAATTGTACAAGGGTTGAAAATGGTATATATGAATATATTTAGCCTGCTAGTTAAAAAATAAAAAAAAAAAAAAAAACATGAATTACAGATATGGATACATACTTATTTCCTAGATGTAATGCTAATAATTGAAATCTGGTTAACTCCTAAAGTGTATGAAAATTTAATTATAGAATTATATTAGTCCCCAAAGAGTGTTCCAATCCCCGAATCAAGGTTTCGGATTTGGTATGTGATGGTAGACTAACAGAATCGCTGAAATACTAATTTCTTTGCAGCTTCCCAAAAAATATTTTTATTTTGGGCTCCAACTTAGGCATATGTCAATCAAGTGGTTCGGTGGGGGGAGATGGGACCCGCAGTTGTCGCCTCCTTTGCATCAATTTTTAGAATGTGTCAACCAACCGCATGCAATATCTAAGTTGGAATCTCTCTTATATGTGACAGTAACCCCAGAGGCATCAGGTATATCCAACTACTGGGCCCGACATTTCCCACAAGATAACTTCTCATGGGACAAAATATGGGAGGGGACCCAGGTATATATCACCAATGACCATTTAAGATTAATGCAGTTTTACATATTGCATAATATTTATTACACTCCAGCTAAGTTGTATGGAATGGGTAGGACACAGAGTAAAATGTGCTTTAGGTGTGGGAAAGACCCCGGGACGTTACTTCATATATTATGGGATTGTCCCAAGATAGCTTCCCTTTGGAGTGCTATTCAGGACAGGGTAGATCCACTGATGGGGTTATAGGACCTTTTTTCACCACAGGTATGTATAGTGGGGACTATACTAAGATTCCTGTTAAAGAGAGAAGATACTATATGGCCATTATCTCTTTGACCGGTTAAGCGACTGGTCCTTCGTTATTGGAAGGACCAACATGCAGTATCCTACCTTGAATGGGTTAAAGAGTTACTATTTAATTTAAGAATCGAAAAGGCAATTGCCAGTCTACGGGTTAAGCTCCCTATGTATAAGACCAGATGGGAGAAGTTCCTTATGCTTTGGTCTCTCCCCTTGTTTCCTCAACCAGTTCAACTGGAATTGGTAGTTTAGGTCAGGGTAGAGATCGACTTTAGTAAGCTGCCACACAGGAAACTCACGTGGCTGCATATTGACGGGACGTGTGTAGTTAAGTTTATTAATTTTATGCGGCATTGAGGATAGGGTCGCTGCCTGACACAGGAAAGGGAAGTAGTTCTGTTGGAATAGGTAAAAGTGGCTCTGGGGAAGTGGGGAGTGGGGGGTGGGATAGGAGGGAAGGGGAATGTATACCTCACAAATGGATGGCATGAGGAAACTCGGGCTTCAGTTCTGTGTTTTGTGCCAATAAAGAAATGGCTGAATTTTAACCGCTTACTGTAATATATAGTGGGGACCTTATGCCACTGTACCAAGTCAAGCACTTCTGTATGGATGTACGCCCATTATTAATGTGTTGCATTTGCTTTTTTGTATTTGTGATAAATGAATAAAGTTTATTTAATTTAAAAAAAAAAAATTAATCGGAATAGAAGGGTACAGATCACTTAGAAGACACCGCATGGGGAAAAGGGTCAGGGTATTATCATTTATACAAGAGAGCAACATAGCTTAAGGGAGATAAAGAAAAAGTTATTCTCATTACACTGTGAACATTTATTTATTGAACTATTACTGAAAAATACAAGGAAATTAATCATTGGATGGGCATAAACCCCCCTTAAAGAAAAAACAAAGGGAATAGAACCATTAGTAAAATTATTGTACATGTTTAATAACAAGGAATTGCTACTACGAGGTGAAATAACCCTGAATTGGCTGGCATCAGAAGTAAGCAAATTTTTAAAATGTGCTTCAGAAAGTGAATTTCAGTCAAATGGTAATAGCGGGGACTAGGACAAATAATTGAACAGGTATGGATTCACTGATCTACTTGGTGTTATTAAATAATTCAAAACCCAATAAAGCTGTGGGGACATTATCAAATTTGATCGGTGATCACATACCCATATGTATATTGTATATGACATAACAAAAGTTAAAATGGGCAGGGTAGAGTGGCTACAGCTAGAGCAATAAATGAGAAAATAATTAGTCAAAATAAAATCGGACTTAAGAGAGGTGAATTGACAATTGCTGGATAATATGGTGCCCCAAATGAGGCAGTAGAATATTTCCAAGAGAAATACAATAACATCATTAATTGTAGAACTCTGCAGAAAAAGAAAAGGGTAAGAAGTGGACAAAATAAGTGGCTAAAGTAAAACTACACCCTTATCTTGTAAATTGCATTCATTTTGAAGTCAAAAGACAACTTTTTCCCTGTAGTTGTTAGGCGTATATGTGATTGCTTTTGTTTGTTTTCACTGTTCATACTGGTCTAGAGATGCAGCGAAATAAAATTTTGCTGGCGAAATTGCTGTGAAACAAAAAACATTTACAAGATAGGAGGGTGCAGTTTTCCTTTAATTGGGATATAATTGACAGTATAAAAGCTAGAGATGGTAAACTGATAAAGTAAAAATGCACAGATAGGAAGGGATTATTGGGTTCAGTATTGAGAACTACGTAACAAATGTAAAAAAATAGTAGATTTTATTTGTTTTGGGTGTCCTTCCCCATTTGATCAGGGTGCTCTTACAGAATTTAAAAAACAAATAGCAAACAATTAAATATAACATCAGTAGCATATCAATAATAACATACACAAATACACATCAATTAAGATTAAAACTGGATTGTCAGATATAACTTCTCTGTTAGACCCTAAAGGCTTGTGCAAACGAAAGGCATTAGGATGTCTTGTGAAAATCATCAAGAAGGGAGCCTTCTGCTGGTACCCAGTCAATGCGTTAAACAAAAAGTGACAAAGAAGGTGAAGGTTGATTTATTTTTTTTAAAGAACAGCTGTCTAATTTTACTAACAAAAAACCCTTCTGGGAAGGGTCAAATAATTTAACTAAACCACAGAAAAGAGGTGATATGAAAACCTTCTGAAAGGAGAGTAAGATAATAACTCTAATGGCTGGATGTTAGGGTTCTAGGACATTAAGAACAAAGGCAAGTGTACAGTAAGGGTTTTACTGAAATATAAAACCATTTACTTTTACTTAACTTACTAATAAAAAGTTTACGCAGCTTGTGTAGAATTATTTTGTTAAAAATGTTATCTCAGTAGCTCATCCATCTTAATTCTATGTTTGCCAAATCTCCTCACCAGCTCTGCACCCCCCAAAAAAAAGCACCACTAATGCCCATAAAAGCTTCCTAGTGTTCATTATAAGCAATATTTCTGTCCATTATAACCAGAGCAAAATGTATTGCATTTGATATATTTGGTTTGGTAAATCAGTTTTGTGCACTAAAACTGACTGTCCATTACTACAGTGTCCGTTATAAGTGGATTGCACTGAACTTAGAAAAAAATAATATATTAACAGTGGCTAACCGTGGCTTCAGGAGGGAATGTAGGATCTTCGCCAAAATGTTTTGCTTCATCCTGAAAGATGATTTTGCAGTCCCTGTGCGAAACCACCTCTTGGCCAGGAGTTGAACATTTTCTCTACCCTTGTTCATGAGGTGGGGTCATGAGAAGGCTATGTTGAACATTTGGTGTAAAACTATTTAAAAACAACACAGTTATGAGCCTACATTGAATTTTGGAAATGCAGGCTCATAACTTTGGAAATATTCAATATTTTTTACTCCAGATTTTGAACATAGCCATTTCTTTACAGCAACTCATGACTGTGACTGCTTTCATTTTTCAACTCCTGCCCAAAATGTGCTTTTCTCAGATTTAGAAGTGGGTAGCCATTTGAGAACAAGTGACCACAAAACAGTGTGGTTCACGATAAACACAGCCATACAGTCAAGCCATACAAAAGCAAGAGTATTAGATTTTAGGAGGGCTGACTTTGGGAAAATGAGAGAGTGCCTCAGAAAAGCACTAGCAAACAGGCAAGAAGGAGGGGTGGAGGAACAATGGGGAGTAATCAAAACAGCCATCACAGAGGCAACAAGCCTTTGTGTAAAGCAAATCAACAAAACACAACGAAGGAAAAAAAACGCTATGGTCAGGGACAGTGGTTTACCGGGATTGAGAAAAGGCAAATTCCATTTTGCACATTGTAAAAAACGGTACTGTCACCGGTGTCTGCTAAGCCAAAATCCGGTTTTACCGATGTTTGGTTTTGTGTACTTTATTTAACAATTTTTAACTCTGTTAACATGCATTTTAGCAGTTTTCACCTCCACTATTGCACATCCTTCCATTCTTGTACCAATTTAAAGTTGTTTTAGGTACAAAATATGATGGCAGCAACAGCACTACAGCCCCCATCGCTGAGGTATGATGGAAACAGCAACAAGGCTCCCATTCTTCTGGTGCGATGGCAGCACCAGCAACACTACAGACCCATCCCTCAGGTATGATGGAAGCAGCAGCACTGCGGTCCCTATCCATTAGGTGTGATGGCAGCAGTACCACGTTCCACATTCCTCAGGTGTGATGGCAGCATCAGCACTATGGCCCCCATTCCTCTGGTGGGACAGCAGCAGTACAACATTTCCCATCCACCAGTGGTTATGGCAGAAGCACTATGGCCCTCCGCCTCTCAGGTGTGATGGCAGTAGCAAGAATGCAGTCCACATCCCTCAGGGGTGATGGCAGTAGTGACAGCACTATGATCCCCTTTCTTCAACACCCACACCCTACATGCACAATTTACAAATTACTTGGTCTCTTTGCTTGTTAGAACTCAGATGTGAATTAACCTGAACCACCACCACTACTAAGGTGGACCACATTTGTTTTTTCCTATAATTTAACTGCTTGAATTGGATTTCTGCCTGTGACACCACTGACCAGGGTTTGGGAACAGGTTTGGGTGTTGGAGGACTGGCCGGGGGGGGGGTGAAGGCTTGAGTGTCCAACGACCACTCGCCTTGTCCTGGGAGGGAGGGTATATTCACAGCTCAATATTTGCCGGCCCCAGGTGGAGGCTGGAGGCATGGCAACACATTGGCCCTCATTGCAGAAGAGAGCGTGATGGTCGTCAGCTTGTGCCTTAACATCATGTGGCCTATCACGCTCTCACGAAAATGGAAAAACACCTGCTGGCCACCCAGAGGATGGTTTCTGGTCCCTCCATAAGCATGAAGCACCAGACATATGTATCTGTTCTGACATCTACCATGCCTGAGATATTCAGGAAGCTCTTTAGGGTGATTGTCCTCCCCTGTTAGCCTCCCACAGGGGTAGGGAACCACCGATGAAGGGTTACTTCAGGTTACCTGATAGCATGGCCATAATGGTCAGTGGATGATGGTGGTGGGGACTCAGCAGCAGTGGTTGGGGGACTTGGCAGGCCTGAAACAATGGATGGCCAGGGGGTAGGAGGAACAAAACAAACTGCCTGAATTTGCTTCTTTGAAATAATGTCTTCACCTAAAAAAACATTCACAAGTGATTAGCAGAGGACCTTCTAATGCATCTCACAAACATGTGGTTTTCCTTTTTTTCCCTTGATCTCCATGAAAAGGGTGTCTCTCAGTTTTCATGTCTGAGCTCAGATGTGAATTGAGCACCACTCTACCCACCAGCATCGTACAGCCCTGGGGTCTTACCTTCTGTGTGTCACTGAATGTGCTTTCCATTCCACTGGCCAAGCATAAGTACACTTAAACACTTAACATTTGTTTTTTATTAAAGTAGTCTGTCAGAAAACCTTTTGTTGTCACAGAGACACAACAGGTGGGAGAGAAGGTGCAAATGATGAAATGGGCAGACTAGGTGGGCCTTCAAAGTCTATGTTTCTACGTTTCTATCCCATTCACCTAAATAAGTAGTAAGGCAGCTTGTGCTTTGTGAACATACTTTCATTCAGGCTAATTTTCAATCAAGCAACTGAGGATTTTGGATGGCCCTGCTGATTATAAACTTGAATAAACTAGTTGGTAACAGTGATCCTGTGCTTAGCAATATATATCCTAGATGTTCATATGCAAAAAATACAATAAAAACCTGACTAAAGTCTAAAAACAAGCTTATAAAACACAAAATGTTTCTGAACATTTATTTTTACCTATACAACATCATTGGAGCCCGAGAATAACTCGGATAAATTACATGGCACCCTGACTACTGTATGATGTAGTAAATATATATTGGTATTTTTTTATATTTTTTTGTAAACTGGGTAAACCCACTAGGCAAAACTGCCTGTTTTCAGAGGTGACCCAGGAGCACAGTGGAGGTTAAGTGCCTTTTACTCAGAGTCACACAGCATGCAAGTGTAGGTTGTGGGGATCAAACCCAAGTCTTCTAAATGTACTCAGTTCGATCACTGTTTGTTACTCTAACCACTAGACTATACCGCCAGCCATAACACCCATATATAATGTTTTGGTTATTTTTGTGTCTTATGTTTTCGGCCCCCTCCCCGGATCTGCCCCTAGAGTACCTCTACCCTCCTCTCCTGCACAGCGGAGGTCTGTTCTGAGGATCGAGGTCCCTCCGTATTTTTCCTGTTTCTGTCCTCCCCATAGCTCCCCCCCAGGACGTCGGCACAAGGATGCAGATCGTCCAGAGAGGCAACATGCGGACACACGTCTCTCTTAAGCGCCACCCAAAATCCCCCCACCCCAGACTCCGCGAATGGAGCCCTTCAAGCCCCTTCGAGTACCAGTGCTTCCACTGGCATTATCAGGGTTGGCTCCCCCCCCGAGGGAGGAGAACATCCATTAGGATGCTCAATCCTCCCGACCCCCGGCAACCCGAGTCCGTTCCTGAACCTGGGTCGCCTGCGTGGCATGAGGTGTGGCATCCAGTGCCTCAACCCTCAGTGCCACTGGGCCGGCACATATATAATGTTTTTTTTTTTTTAATTTTTTTGCAAATAACTTTATTTTATAACAAATAACAATACAATAGAAAACCCCCACCCAAAGGGCAATAACCCCTTTACCAACTTCCATACTGTAGATTATCATAAGTTGTCACATATTAAAAAGCAGAAATAAAAGGGATGCCTCCCAAACCTCCCAACCCAACCCACCCTTCCCACCCCGACCCGCAGGCAGCATTCCTTTTAAACCAGACGACAGAGAGAGAGAACCTAATAATATAGACCAGAGTGAGTTAGCAACCTTTACATTAGGTAACCAAAGCAATTATAAATTGCTTAGACCTTAAAACCAAAAATGTTCGACCTAAGTGTCTCCAGAGGGGGAAAGAGACTATACCTTTCGGTCCAGAATGGTCCCAGATATCAGTGTAGGAGAGAGGGGAATATATTAGGCATATCAGGATAAATAGCCTGTATTATGTTTTAATATATGATTTCAATAATAGTGCACAGTGCCTACAGTGCAAATTGTGAACATTGAACTCTTTGCAACATTTTACTAAAACTGAATTATTTACCTCTCCATCTGCTTATGTTTTCTTACACCAAAGTGGGTGTATAGTTGACAGAGCACTGTAAATAGCCTGAGGTTGCACTACTGCTTGCAATGCCAGGAACTCGGGATCAGAAGTGAATTCCCGTTGCTAGAGGTCTGGCCAGGGGAGTAGGATCGAGCACGTGGGGGGCTGCTCTCCTCCTCTGAGAACGGTGGCCTGCAGGTCCTGCTGCTTTACTGCCACCTGGGTGACTACAGGTGGTGGTGCAATGAGACTGCAGAGCAATCAGGAAGAGAAGAAGCTAGCCAGGATCTGGAGTAGCGACATGTCTCTATTTGCCCTACTTCCTTGGATCCCCTCGAGTGTTGGTGCCCTCAGGAACAGAGACCAGAAAACCAGTAACAATCACCCCACATCGGCTGCTGGTAGAAGGGACCCAGCTGCCCCAGACTTCATAACCAGTTTCCATGACAGACCCATTGGTCTGTCTGACACACATTAAAGAACTGTGGAGGGGTGACCTGGGGCCCTATCCCTTCCCACCTGGGGAGTACAACCTAGGCAGAATGGGGGCAGGCTCACAGGAGCTCCTCCGAATTACCTGGGGTGAAGCTAGGAGATACCCAGACTAGAGATCTCTGAAAAGTGGAGACTGATGCTGTGAGAAGGGCGCATAGAAAGAGAAAATAAAAACATTTAAAAATATGCTGAAATCTTAGGGATTCTGTGCAGAGAAATGCAATTTCCATGAGGCACCGGTACAAGAATTCAAAATCTGCAAACCAAGCAGGATTCCGTGATTTTTACCGGTGTTACCGGTAAAAACAGTAAACCATTGTCCCTGGCTATGGTTCTCAAAAGAGGTGGAAGGGAAGGTTAAGGAGGAAAGGATAGCATTCAGGAAATATAAGGAAACACAGAAGGAGCAGAAGAGAACTTTATCAGTTAAAGCAGAAAGAGGTAGGGAAGGCAGTCAGAATAGCAAAGGCCCAAACAGAGGAAAGGATAGCCAACTCTGTTAAGAAGGGGGATAAGACCTTTTATAGGTACATTAGGGGGTGAAGAAAGACCAAAGGAGGGATATTGAGGCTTAATAAAGGGGAGGGAATGTGGTCAGAGGGTGGCAGTGAAAAAGCAGGGATAATGAATGAATATTTTTGCTCAGCATTCACAAAGAAAGAGGATGGGGAGTTACCTAAACCTAACAAGAGAAACACTCTGAAGATGGGGGTCAATACCAGTCCGTTTACAGAAGAAAGGGTTCTGAAAGAACTAATAAAATTGAAGGTGGTCAAAGCAATGGGGCCAGATGGGATTCACCCAAGAATTCTAAAAGAACTAAGGGTAGAACTGGAGACACTGCTGACTACTGTCTTTAACAAATCATGGAAGGATGGGGTGGTTTCTGAAGACTGGAGGAGGGTGGATGTGATTTCTTTTCACAAAAGTGGGAGCAGGACAGAGGCAGGAAACTACAGACCAGTTAGTTTGACCTCAGTGGTAGAGGAAAATGATGGAATCACTTCTGAAGTAAAGAACTGTTGAGTACCTAGAGGCCAGTGGGACACAGGACCCAAGGCAGCATGGATTCACGATGGGAAGGTTGTGTCAGATGAATTTAATAGATTTCTTTCACTGGGTGACCAAAGTAGTAGACCAGGGAGGGGATATGGACATGGTCTACCTAGGTTTTTGCAAGGCATTTGATACAGTCCCACATAAAAGATTAATTCACAAGTTAGCCAGCCTTGGCATGGGTCCCAAGGTGGTAGCCTGGATAAAAAATTTGGCTGGACAACAGGACGCAAAGGGTAGTAGTAAATGGAGTCCACAGTGAAGAAAGGAGGGTTACTAGCAGGGTACTTCAGGGTTCAGTACTGGGACTGGTCCTTGTTAATGTCTTTATAAGTGACATTGCAGAGGAACTGGAAGGAAAAGTATGTCTCTTTGCAGATGACACAAAGATCTGCAACAGGGTTGCTACACAAGATGGAGTGGAAAAGATGACAAGGGACTTGGCAAGGTTGGAGGAATGGTCAAATGTATGGCAGCTGAGATTCAATGCAAAGAAGTGCAAGGTAATGCACCTGGGAAACAAAAACCCAGGGGAAGAGTACACAATGGGGGGTTAGCTACTGACAACAGTCAAAATGGAAAGGTACCTGGGGGTAATTATATCAGATGACCTAAAGGTGGGCAAGCAATGTGAGAAGGCAGTAAGGAAGGTTGGGGTATACTGGGATGCATAGGGAGAGGCATCAATAGTAGAAAACAGGAAGTTGTTATCCCTCTGTACTGACAGTTGGTGAGACCCCATCTGGAGTACTGTGTGCAGTTCTGGAGAACCCGTCTCCGCAAAGATATAGATAAAGTGGAGGCTGTCCAGAGGAGGGCAACCAAAATGGTGCAGGGTCTGCAATAGAAGACATATGAAGAAAGGCTAAAGGAGCTTAATATGTATACCCTTGAGGAAAGAAGGGCGAGAGGGGACATGATAGAAACTTTCAAGTACCTCGAGGGAATCAACAAAGTCCAAGACGGTAGTATCTTTCAGAAAAAGAGATGTGCAAGAACAAGGGGGCACAATTTGAAGATAGAAGGGGGATGGCTCAGATGTAATGTGATGAAATATTTTTTCACAGAGAGGGTTGTGGATGCATGGAACAGCATCCCTGAGGAGGCTGTGGAGTCAAGAACAGTGGGGGAATTTAAGAATGCATGGGACAGACATAAGGCAGTCCTAGTGGGGGGGTAGGAGGAAGTAAACTGTTGGCTAACTAAGATCTACAGCTTATCTGTTAGGCAGGAAAATGGGCAGGCTAGGTAGGCGAAGCGGTCCTTATCTGCCGTCAAATTCTATGTTTCTGTGTTTCTATGTTTTGCATCCCAAAAGCTGATTTCACAGTCTCTGCATGAAATTACCATTAGGTCAGGAGCTGAACATTTTGTCTGCCCGTCTTCATAAGGCAGGGTCATAATAAGGTCATGTTGCAAATTTGGTGTAACAATATTACAAAACAACTCATTTATGACCCTATATTACATTTTGAGGACACAGGCTCATAACGTTGATGAATTTCAATATTTGTACCTCATATTCTTTACCTTCAGCCTTATTGGCTCTGGCAAGAATTTGTTTACCTAAATGGATACTCTGTTAAATAATACCTATTATGGAGCAATTTCTTTATATAACATCAATAAACACTTTATTGTTGATAATAGCTCAAAACCCATTGATACTGCACTGGTATCAACAAACACACATATCCAAAGTAGCCTGCAACTTTTATTTATAATGCATTATCATAACACATGCAAATATCAGTGACACAAATGCAAATACAAACACAAATACAAACACAAACACAAATACACACACAAACACAAATGCAAATACAAACACAAATATCAAAAAAACAGTTTCTTGCACAGCTCTAATTTAAGCCACCATTAGCACTAGGCTCAGGAAATGATGGGGGATGGGTCACAGTACTGCTGGGTGTTCATTTCACTTTTGTCTATAACTAACTGGGATTGGGAGGGGTCAGTGCACTGGACACCTCTCTGTGTAATGCCTCCATGAATACAATGGCATGGAGACACTCTGCAGACATGGCAATCTCCACATGATGACATGCAAATGGTTTCTTAGGGCCTTGTCTACCCTGTAAGGACATTACCATGTAGTACTTTGAATATAATACCCAGCAGCAAATGCACCAATGCATTTAGGATGCGCTGGGCCCCTTTGCTCCTGGGTGTGTTTATGGCTAGCAATGGGCTCTGTACTATGCCATGGGCACTTTGTGTATTGGTCCCATAGCCCTATATATATGCCTGCATGTACTCTGAATTTTGGTGCAATGCATGAACAAACATATCTTCATTAGGACAGTGTTGTAGCTAATACAGGGCACCATACTCTGTGCTGCGCAGTCAGATGCATTTGAATATGTGGCCCTGTGAAAATCCTGTTGCTGATGTCTATACAGGTTTAATTTTTGTTGCCCACACTCACTTTCCCTATTAGGTTTTCTCTGGTGTTTAAATCTGACCGCAGCAAAATGATGTAGCACTTTGGGAAAAATATACAGCCTAATAATCCAGCACTTGATGCCAAAATGGCAAATATCTCAACTGCAACCATGTACTTCCCTGTTGTACTAAGGTAAGCCGGAATGAAAGAAATCCAAACACTGGCAAACACCAGCATGCTGAAAGTAATAAACTTGGCCTCATTAAAGCTATCTGGTAGAGTCCTTGCAAGGAAAGCAGCAATGAAACTCACAATGGCTAGAAAACCCAGGTATCCGAGCATGCAATAGAAAATAGTGATAGAGCCTTCATTACACTGAAGGATGATCTTGCCATCTTGAGAGTTCATATTTTGCTCTGGGAATGATGGAGAATTAACCAACCAAATGATGCATATAATAACTTGAAGCAGAGAGCAGGAAAGGATGATTGAGATTGGTGTTTTCGATCCAACCCATCTTCGTAGCTTGCTGTTGGGTACAGTTGCTTTGAATGCAATGACAACCGTAATGGTCTTTGCCAGAATAGAAGACACACAGATGGAAAATATGGTTCCAAACCCAGTCTGGCGTAGCATGCAACTCACCTTCTTGGGCTGACCAATGAATGTGAGTGAGCAGAGGAAACACAAGCAGAGAGACAGCAAGAGAAGATAGCTGAGTTCACGATTGTTGGCTTTTACTATCGGAGTTTCACTGTTCTTAACAAACAAGCCCAGGATGGAGGCACTGGTCACTGAGAGGCAAACAGCAAAAAAAGCCAAAGATATCCCTAAAGGTTCTTCATAGGAGAGAAATTCCACAACTTTCGGGATGCATTTGGTGTGTTTCTCATTGTGCCACTGATCCTCTGGACATTTGATGCATTCTCTGGCACCTAGTAAAAATAACAATGTTGGTTACATTGAGCATGTTAAGTATAAACAACTGTACTGCATCCACCAATTAAATTTGTTAAGAAACTTGCACACATTGCTCACTTTTTTTGCCTGCAGTCTATTTCAAATAATAATTCTTGTCGAATACTATGACATGGTTGGTAAAACCCTGTCCCATTTATTGTACAGAGAGACTTAAAAACTAGGATTTATT
Source organism: Neoceratodus forsteri (assembly GCA_016271365.2). Taxonomy (NCBI): domain Eukaryota; kingdom Metazoa; phylum Chordata; order Ceratodontiformes; family Ceratodontidae; genus Neoceratodus; species Neoceratodus forsteri. The sequence goes on from CM057455.1 coordinate 127,437,052, forward strand.
TTGTCCTGTCCTATTCTGCCTCTTGTCTATCTCTTGTCTGTCTTATTGCCAATCACATTTTTATGGGTACAGTAGGTGGAGCCTGCAGCTGTTTTGCAGTAGCTCTAAATATGAGCTACTGGATTGATATCATGGAATGCTTCCATTCTGGAGTTGCAGAACAATCATTCTGCAACTCCAAAATGGTCCACCACAAGTGCTCTATTTCTTTGACTGGCTGTCATCGGGGCACAGGTGAGGAAGCATAAGAAAAACCAAGAGAAGTTGTAGAAATCACCAAAAATATTTATTTACAGTAGCAGTAACATAAAAATAAACTTGTTCGGTGTAACTATTTAGAAAGGAGAAATAAAATAAAATCTTCCTGCAGTCTCTTTTTGTCCCTTTTGCTTCTAATCTCTATTGCAGTTGAAGCTTAGCTCCTTTATGTCATTTCACCCCCCTACTCTTACTTCAAGTATCCTCCCCTCTACAGCATGATTTCACTAGCCTGTCTGCTTCTACTGCAAAGCTTGCAGCTGCCAGTGCAGGGTCACACTGTGTACTTTCTCCTCCCTTCTACAGCATGATTTCACCAGCCTGCCTGCTCCTGCTGCAGAGATTGCAGCTGCCAGCATAGGCTTTCATGGTGCACTCTCTCTGCTCAATGATTTCACCAGCTTAGCTGCTTCTATTACAGAGCTTGCAGCTGACCTTGCAGGCTCACATGATGCACTCTCTTCTCTCCTCTGCAGCATGATTTCACTAGCCTGTCTGCTCATACCGCAGAGCTTTCAATTGCCAGAGCAGGCTCACACTGTGCACTCTCTCCTCTTCTCTACAGCATGATTTCAATAGCCTGCCAGCTACTACTGCAGAGCGAATAGCTAACAGTGCAGGCCCACACTGTTCACTCTCTCTTCTTCTCTGCTGCATGAGTTCACAAGCCTGCCTCCTCCTACTTCAGAGCTTGCAGCAGCCAGTGCAGGTTCACACTGCACACTCTCTCCTGTCCTCTGCAGCATGATTTCACCAACCTGCCCTCTCCTACTGTATGGCTTACAGCTGCCAGTGCAGGCTCACACTGTGCACTCTCTCCTCCCCTCTACTGCATGATTTCACCAGCCTGCCTGCTCCTGCTGCAGAGCTTTGCAGCTGCCAGCACAGGCTTTTATGATGCACTCTCTCTGTAGCATGATTTCACCAGCTAAGCTGCTTCTATTACAGAGCTTGCAGCTGCCATTGCAGGCTCACATGATGCACTTTCTTCTCTCCTCTGCAGCATGATTTCATTAGCCTGCCTGCTCATACTGCAGAGCTTTCAATTGCCAGAGCAGGCTCACACTGTGTACTCTCTCCTCTCCTCTACAGCATGATTTCAATAGCCTGCCTCCTCCTACTTCAGAGCTTACAGCAGCCGGTGCAGGCTCACACTGAGCACTCTTTTCTCTTCTCTGCCATATGATTTCACAAGCCTGCCTGCTCCTACTGTGTGGCTTGCTGCTGCCAGTGCAAGCTCACCCTGTGCACTCTCTCCTCCCCTCTGCAGCATGATTTCACTAGCCTGTCTGCTCCGACTGTAGAGCTTGCAGCTGTCAATGCAGGGTCACACTGTGTACTCTCTCCTTCCTTTTACAGCATGATTTCACCAACCTGCCTGCTCTTACTGCACAGCTTCCAGCTGGCAGGGCAGGCTCACACTGTGCACCCTCTCCTCTCCTCTACAGCATGATTTCAGTGGCCTGCCTGTTCCTACTATAGTGCTTACAGCTGCCTGTTCCTAATTCAGAGTTTGCAGCTGCCAATGCAGGATCACACTGTACAATCTCTTCTCTGCAGCTTGACTTCCCTAGCCTGCCTGCTCCTACTGCAGAACTTGCAGCTGCTAGTGCAGGCCCACTCTGTGCACTCTCTCCTCTCCTCTGCAGCATTATTGTACTAGCCTGCCTGCTCCTACTGCAGAACTTGCAGCTGCTAGTGCAGGCCCACTCTGTGCACTCTCTCCTCTCCTCTGCAGCACTATTGTACTAGCCTGCCTGCTCCTACTGCAGAGCTTGCAGCTGCAAGTGCGGGCTCATGCTGCGTATCTCCTCTCCTCTGGAGCATGATTTCAGTAGCCAGCCTGCTCCTACTGCAGAACCTGTAGCTTTCAATGCAGGCTCATACTGTGCACTCTCTCCTCTGCAGCATGATTTCCCCAGCCTGCCTGCTCCTACTTTAGAGCTTTCAGCTGCCAGCACAGTCCCATGCTGTGTACTCTCTCCTCCCATTGCAGAATGACTTCACTAGCCTGACTATGTCTTACAGTTCAACTGTTGTAGCTATCAAAAGGAAGATCTTCTCCCAGTTGATGTTGATTTCCTTCCACTTAGTGCTGGTTTCTCACCATGCACCACCATGAGAGGCAAGGTCGGGTAACTGGTAACTGGATCTCTCCCAGAATGAGTATTTGATCTCTTATGTAGGATGTCAGTTGAGTGTTGATTGGCTGTACCAAAATTATATGCAACAGGGACACACAACAAACCATGTAAACACTGACAAAAAGAAGACTCCATCATGTGTCTCTTCAGTACAAATGGAAAATAGAAAAAGCACTTATTGTGCCAGTAGGTAGAGGCTTCCACAGTTGTTTTATGCTTTGTATCTGTAAGTTCTCTGACCAGGTATGTATTGTTCATCAAAACAGGACTCCCATAGTTAAACTGCCTGGCAGGTGATTCCCGTCCAGAGCTAAACTCTCTATTGAGTGAGTGCCATGCTCAGAATCTATCACTTTAACTCAGTCTAATTATAATGCATACCTTTTTTACTGCCTCTGATTTTCACAGATGTCCCTGATTCTGACTCAGAACTTCCCTCTGTCCCTCTCTCAATCAGAGTCAAGTTCAGTGGAAATATGTGAGCAGTTTTCTGACTTTTTCACACCAAGGTTGCAGATATACGGCAGGATATTTCCTCTGCTGGTGCTGGTCACCAAGGTAGTGCACAAGGAGCTGAGGTAACTGACTCTTGGGCGCTTTGTATGGACTTTCAGCAGGCTGATTATGTAGATATTGGCCAGGCGCTGGTGGCGATGCACAAATCCACTTCCATCTTGGACCCTGACCCCTCTTACTTTGTTATTGCTGGCTGGCAAATGCTAGTGCCTGTTCATGTAGAGATGGTGAATTCCTCTTTGAGTGCGATTGTTTTCCCTGACCCCATTAAAAAATCAGTGTAAAGCCCCTCCTAAAGAAGCCAAGCTTAGATCCATACAATCTCACAGACTACAGGTCTATCTCTAACCTTCTTTTATATAGGGACGACAGGACAGGACACCTGCAAAAGGTTGAGCTCTACAACCTCTCCAGTAATGTTTCTGCTCATGCTACAACATGAAGACTGTCTTGGTCTGGGTCATGAATGATCTGATTCTAGCGAAGGACCTAGGAGATCTTTATTTTGTTTATTTTATTAACATCTTGGATTAAGATCTTTGAACTAGAAGCTCATTTACAGAGCTTCCACATCATCAATGTTCAACATACTGACTCAGTTATTGCATAACGTTTGAAAATTGTTATGACCAAGTTACAAAAAATCATAGTAGTACTGCAAACTGGTTCAGACAAACTTTTCAACATTACAAGATTGTTATAAGATAGATACAGAATACTTAGTTGTATAACAGATTTGGTAGGACTTTTGAAAGTTTCTAAGCTTGGGTAAGGAGTAAGAGAAGGAAGGTGGGGTGTTGAAAGTGGAGGGAGGTGAGCAGGGGTGAGAGAAAGTAGGAATAGTATTGAGGAGAGCTGCAAGGAGATGTGACCAGAAAGGAGCAGTTAATTGATGATAGACGAGGGTGAAGCAGCTCTTGGGGGCCTTGTTGAGGTGAAGGGGAGAGCTGGGAGGGTACGAGGGTGGGTTATGTAAGGGGAAGGTGGGAGGAAGACAAGGGCTGCAGGATGGGAAGGGAAAAGGGGAGGCAAGCGGGAAATAGGGGGTCAGAGGTTCGTGAGGGTGATGGGTTGGTAGCAGAGAAGGGAAAAAGATAACCCATGGGTTAAGTATGATGGAGGAGGAGATGGAAGTAAATGGGGGGATAGAAGGGGAGTAAATGGCTAAGTGCTGATGCAGGATGGAAGTATTAGGAGGTCGGTAGAAGACGGGCCACAGAGGGGTAAAGGATAATGCAAGGCGTGAAAGTGGGAGGAGTCAAGGGGAGGAGGTGGGGAGAAGATTGGCCACAGAGGGATTAAGGATAATGCAAAGGAACAAAAGAGGGAGGAGTTGAGGGGGGGTGGGGGGATGAGGTGAAGGAGGAAGGGAGATTAGCTACTAAGTGCTGGTGTTGGATGGTAGCCTCAGGAGAGAGGGGGTATTAGGTGCTAGATGTTACAATCACACTTATTGGAGGCAATCAAGTGAGATCGAATTTGAGGTTTAAATTGACCAAGTTTTTTCACAGATTGGCAGGTTAGCATGAAGAGAGTTAATCCACTTGGGGACTCTGTAAGCAAATGACCGTTGCACAAGGGATGTTCTGTGGAGGGGGGACTAAGAGTGTATTTTCATCAGTGCCCCTAGTATGTATTTGATGAGAGGCTAAGCAAAAGAGGTTCTGTATCCCAGGTGGTGTAAGGCTCAGAGAGGCCTTCTTACCAAACAGGCAGATCAGGTATTGGATCCTGTTTTGGAGATTTAGCCTTCCTGATTGAGTGTAGAGCTCACAGGTGTGGGTTAGCCAATGTGCATCTAGTACTAGCCTGCATGCTTTGTGTAGTGTGACTTTGAGCCTCTTTAGTGCAGAGTTATTAGCTGCACCATAGACTACCAACCCATAGTGAATGACTGACAGTAGAGAGCATGTTACTGTGACCTTGAGAACCACTTCTCTAATGCAGTGCCTATGCCTATATAATTGGCCAATCTGAGAGTTTGCGAACTTGGCTACCTGCTCAATGTGCTGGATATAAGAGAGGGAACTATTGAGAGTGATGCCAAGATATTTAAAACTATTAACCATCTCAAGTGTAACATTCATGCTGTTTCAGACTTTGAGACAGTACATCCTATGCCTGCTCTGCATTGAGGCAAAAAGCATTGTATTTGTTTTTTTTGTAATTTAGAAGAAACTTGGAGTTGATAAACCAAGCTTCAATATCAGAGAAATTGCTTTGCATTTGTTTTTCTAGTACTTTTGGGTTGGAGTAGCTTGAGAATAGTACAGTGCCATCTGCATACAATAGTATATTGCCATGACAGGCCTTAGGGAGGTAATTTAGAAACAAGTTTAACAGTAGGGGATCCAGAATTGATGCTTGAGGGAACCCGGTTATAACACAGCGAAGATCAGATTGGACATCAAGTATTTTCACTTGTTGAACACGTCCTGCCAGGTATCTCTGGAACCATTTCATAGATTTAAGGGAAAGGCTAGTATTCACCAGCTGGTGTAACAGTAGCATGTTGCTGACTGTGTCGAAGGCCTTAGTGTGGTCTATGTAAGTAGATCCCACCAAGAGCCACCGGTCAAGGGCCTCCTGGATGTATTCAGTGAATTCCATGAGCACTGTACTCGTACTGTGAAGCTTTGGAAACCATGCAACTCACAGCACTGAAACTTATACTTGTCAAGATAGTCTACAAGCTGGTAGGAAATGATCCTTTCGAGTACTTTCGAGAGTGGCAGGAGAACAGAGATAGACTAGTAGTTGGAATGACAAGATCTATCTTTATTTTTGAATATAGGAAAACAGGAGTGACCACTTCCAAGATTGAGGGAATTTTCCTGTTCTGAGGGACAGGTTAAGGATCCTGGTTAGAGGGGGGAAAGAACCTCATTGAGGGTCCGGCAAGAAGCTTGAGGTCAAATGTGCTGCTAAATGTTTTGGATTTTCTGAGGCTTGTTGGAGATATTTCTTGGCCTCAATGTGTAATACAGTCATGAAGTAGAAGGGGGGGAGCTGCATTATCAGCTCAATTATTATTTCTGATTTGGAAAGAACTGGTTTGTGGGGTAAGAAGGTTCAGGGGAAGTACTCCACTAAGGTCTGTAAAGGCACTGTTGAAGTGGTTTGCAATTTCTTTAGGATTTTATGTAGTGATACCATTAATGTTTAGCATAGTGGGTGGAGTCTAGTTGGCTTCACCAGTTAGGGACTTTATGTTGTCCCAGAATTGACAGCTTTCACCCCAGGATTTGCCAAGTTCAGTTCCGAAGGAATGGCTTTTGCTTGACAGATGGCTCATGTGCATTTATTGCGAGCAGTTTTATATTTTTGAATGTCTGCAGGAGACATAGTTTTTGGCCTTATGCCATAGGCTATCCCTTTCATTTATTAGCTCAAGGAGCGTGGGGGAGATCCACAGCTTGCAAGACCCTTTGAATTCCCTTTTTTTGTATGGTGTGAATATATCACATGCAGAATTATTGTTATTGACAAAGTCATCAAGTGCAATGTCATCATCTTTTGAGCTGAAGATGGTTGACCAGTCTAGTTTCTTGCAGTGTGCTTTAAATTAGTCACTGTTCTTTTTTTATTACGTGGGTGGTAACTATTCTGAATGGGATTTTTGCAGATGTGTTTGTCCAGGTGCAGAGGATGAGGTAATGGTCACTGATGACATCAGGGAGCACTAATGTTCTGAATATTCAGCACAGCCGGTTAGTTATTACCCAGTCGATTAGTGTACTTTTTCCAGCGTGATAGTTCATGTAGGGTGGGGGGTCTCCACTAGCTGGGACATGCTGATGGCCAAGAGGATATCTTTGTGGGGTGCTGCCTCAGAAGATAACCAAATTATATCAGAGATGAGTTTGTGCTCAGAAAGGAAGTTCAATATCGATTAAAAGCCAGTGAGTGGGTCTTTAGGAGGTACATAGACAGAGACAATAGTGAGCTAGCAGCACCTTGATTCCTAGCATTTGTGTTTTGCCATTCATTGGTGGGGCACCAGTGCTAACCCTTGCAGGGTGTCTCTTATATATATGACACAGCCCCCACCTTGTTTACCAAGACTGTCCTGCCTGTAAGTGGTAAACCCCTCCGGTTGGATTGCCAGGTCAGGGACTCTGGGGTTAGCCATGTCTGTACTACAGACAAGATGTCTGGTTGATGTTGAGCAACCCAGGCCTGAACAGTGCCAAATTTAGGCATGAGATTTCAGATGTTGATGGAAGCTATTTTTAGTTCCCCGCTATACATTGTTGGTGGAAGTGGGCTTGTTACTGGGCCATGGTTAGGATGAACATTACCTGATAGCAGTAGTAGCAGCCATGCCATCCTTATAGCTTGCCATTTTAGATTTATTAAGACTTGAGAGTGGCTACATGGAGTCCCTCTGTTCATCCCATCTGTGCACGTGGAAATGTACGTGCTAGGTTGGGCAGGAGGGGAGAAGGCAGGTAGAGTTCAAAAAATGTGCAGTAGGCACTGGTGCAGTGAGGTTGATACCAAGAGCTAAGGTACTAGCCACTGGGAATGTCCAGGGGTCCCAGTCAGTGTATGAATGGGTGGTACGGTAGGCAGGAGTATGAGGACAGTCTCTCAGTCATGAAAAGGACATCTGGACCAGCACTAGGAATAAGGACACCTTGACTGTGAAATGTGCCATGTTGTAGCAACATTTACTGTGAGGGGTGCAAGCTACGCCAAGCATGAGCCCTACTTGTGTGCTAAAGCAAGTTTTGAGAGTGACAGGAGGTGAGTTAAGACAATGGTAGCACTGACTAAAAGGTATAAACTAGTGTTTGTGTTAGTTGGCCTAATCCTGAGTTGACTATTTATGGAGAGTAATTGCAGGAGGGGAGTTTGGAGATGGAGGGTATTCTGTGAGGTGGGTGGCCATGCACAGTCCCATTAATCCAGGCTGTCAATATGGTCGAAGGGGGTTGATTAGAGAGAAGAGTGAAATGCTGACCTGCTTTACTATAATTAGGAGGGGCAGAGGACAGCTCACTGGAGGAGGCAGCTCTCCAGCCTTAATTTTAGTGGAGTCAGTGAGGGCAGATGGATAGCTGAGCCTCCTATAGATGAATGACAATCTAAAATAGGAGCAAAGGAGCAGTAGAGGAAAAGAGAGCTGGGGAGAATCTTCCACGGTGGATTGGCTGGGACACTGCAAAGCCACCGGATAGGGAGATGAAATGGGTGAGGGGAGGGTTCTTTTTTTTTTAAATTTCAATATACTTTATTGATATATAATAAACTACAATACGTACATGGGTAGCAAATAGACAGGCAATAATAACTACCTCCTCAATAAGAGCCATGAAAAAAGCAACATGAATTAGAATGCATCCACTAGTGTCTCCACCAACAAAACCCAATCCACCCTCCACCCCTACCCCTCCCCATCAGGCATGCACATGCTCAGTCATCAGATTATGTTAATAACAAGCTTCTCACACTAAGAGCTATCATGGCTTCCATAAAGTAAGTAGAGCATCTATGGGACCCCACCTGCTCTGATAAATCTGCAGTCGGTTATTCATGGCTAAAATGTGCTTCTCTAGCTGAAGGGCAAACAGCATTTCTTTGTGCCATTCAATGACTGAGGGGACTGATTCATCCATCCAGTGTCTCAGGATAATTAATTTAGCTATTGCTGAGATCAAAGCCAAATGCGCTTTTCTGACATTGGGAAAGCCCTCCGGGAATAAATTTAGTAGGCAAATCTCTGGGATAATATAAGAGTCCAAGCCCAGCAAGGGATCACATTTATTCCTGATAGCTAGCCAAAATTTCTGGACCGAAGGACAGGTCCACAACATATGGTATAATGTCCCAATATGAATAACACATCCAGGGCAATCAGGGGAAGGCATACTCCCCAATTTGTATAATTTGAATGGCGTGAAATATAAATTATGCATAAGATTAAATTGCATCAGTCGCAATCTATCTTGCTTGACAAACCTATACAGGGTCTGCCAGATCATAGTCCAGAAATGCGGTTCAGCCCTAAGGGAAAATACCTGCAACCAATAATGACACACTCCTTGTGGCAGCCCCAAATCCATCATCTGAATTGCTTTGTATACTGCGGACACGGCATGGGGTTCCTTCGCTGCCCTCAGAAGCTTGTTGAAGAAGAAGCTTGGGACCTGGGGGTAATCATATCAGATGACCTTAAGGTTAGCAAGCAATGTGAGAAGGCGGTAGGGAGGGCCGGGGGTATACTGGGGTGTATAGGGAGAGGCAACAGCAGCAGAAAACAGGAATTTGTTATCCCTTTGTACAGACAGTTGGTGAGACCCCATCTGGAATACTGTGTCCAGTTCTGGAGACCCCAGCTCTGCAAGGACATAGACAGGATAGAGGCAATCCAGAGGAGGGCAACTAAAATGGTGCAGGGTCTGCAAGAGAAGCCATATGAGGAGAGACTAAAGGAGCTTAATATGTATACCCTTGAGGAAAGAAGGAGAGGGGGGACATGATAGAAACTTTCAAGTACCTCAAGAGAATCAACAAAGTCCAAGGGTAGCATCTTTCAGAAAAGAGACTTGCAAGAACAAGGGCACAATTTAAAGATAGAAGGAGGGCGTGTTCCAGGGGCAATGTGAGGAAGTATTATTTCACAGAGAGGGTAGTGGATGCATGGAACAGCCTTCCTGAGGAAGTTGTGGAGTCTAAAACTGTGGGAGAATTCAAGAATGCATGGGACAGACATAAGGCAATTCTTGTGGGGGGCAGGAAGATATAGACTGTTGGTTAAATAGGATCTGCGGCCTATCCTGTAGGTAGGGAAATGGGCAGACTAGATGGGCCTAGCGGTCTTTATCTGCCGTCAAAGTCTATGTTTCTAAGGCATCTGTTGATCCTTGACTTGTTCTCCCTAAATCCAAATGGGTAAGGACGGCCCTTCTGAGTTGTTCGTACTTGAAAAAAGCTGTGACAGGCACTTTAAACCTAGTTCTAAAGAGATCAAACGGAATTACTCTGCCTTCCTCATATATATCCCTAGGTTTGATGTTATTAAGAGAGGGTAAGAATCCCAGGGGAATGGGTTTCCAACCAATTTGGAAGTGAGGATTCCCCACAACCGGTTGCTCCAACGAAACATGCCAATTATAGGATAAATGGATTTGCAATTGATGCCAGGCCCTAATGGACCAACCTAACGGTACGTTTCCAAGAGGTTTTGGGATTACTTTCGGAGTGGTGTATAGCAGGGCGGGGAGAGAGCAGCCATGCTGAGCTGCTAGAAATTGTTCAATGTCTAACCATAAGGGCACATACACTTGCCTTTCCTCCCCCGACACTTCCCCTGACCAGTAAGACATCCTAGCTAGATGATGAGCACAATAATATGAGAAGAAGGAAGGGGCTGCTAAGCCCCCCCGCTCCTTGGGTGCCGAGAGTTTCAAGTAGGAACGCCTGACACTCTTACCTTTCCAAAGGAAAGCAGTTAGTATTTGATTTAATTTGCCAAACCATGTTTTAGGGATAAACAGACCCAACATTCCTAAGGGATATAATATTCGGAGTAAGATATTCATCTTCATCATATTTATTGTTCCCCATAGAGAGAGAGAGAGAGATCTCCCCATCTGTCTAGGTCTAATTTAATTGTATGTAATAGTTCCGTAAAGTTAAGTCTAAGCATAGTAGGGATCTCCTTGGCAATCTTAATCCCAAGATACATGAAGGACTTAGGTTCCCATTCTAAATTGGTATTTCCAAGCACTGACCGGGAAGTATTGTTGTTTAAGGGGAAGACTTTGGTCTTGGATTCATTGAGCTTATAGTGAGAAACTATGGAAAATCACCCTATCTCTGCCAGGAGATCTGGGATGCCCGTTGCCGGATATTGAAGGTGTAAAAGAAGGTCATCTGCATATGCAGAAAGAGAGTATCTTTGTGTTCCTATTTCAACATGAGGGAGGGTTCTGTTGTGGAGAAAGTATATTTAAAGTGTGTCAGGGGTGGGGAGGTGGGTGAAATACAATTTGTGGTACAGAGCTAGCTGGCTAGTTAAAATAAAGAAAAAGAAGCCAAGCTTGGCACTCAACAGTGGCTTCAAAAAGCAGCCAATAGGGAGGTGAGCTGGAGAGAACTGCCCAATAGCAGAGCTGCTAAGGTTCAAGTGGGAAGAGCACTGTGCTGGAGCTCCAGGAGTGGAGAACCTGATGTGCTGGCAGGCTGGCAGGCAGGTGGAGGATGGACGAGAGCTGTTTGTGCCACTGCCTGATCCGGGAAGGCATTAACGTCCAGTTAGGGGCCTGGGTCTGGAAATGAAGGCAAGTGGAAAAAAGATTAATGTAACCCCCCTACAAATCGGGGTTCCCGAAAAGTCTTCCATGAGCTGGCCTAAATGTTCACTGCTAGGCTGGTGTCCTGTGTTTAGCAGTTAATTGTTATTGCCAAAGAGTGGCTTTGTAGCCTATATGTACTGTCATTATAAGAGCTGTCTAGATTGCAGTAATAATTAATCTGGGAGGGGGCTGCGTGTTGTCATGCTTGAGTCCCGCCTGGGCAGCCAGGTAATCGCTCCATTTTTGCCATCGCTAATTGCGCAGAGGTAACCCTGTTAATAGATGTAACTGCTGATCATTCATTAGAGTAGTAATAATAATGTAGTTTGTCTAAACTGCCTTCTTTGCAGCAAGGACTGTTTGGTTTATCCCCACCATTTTGGCCCGGAACTGCCGAATTGGACCATCAGTATGGTGGGACCTAAAATGGAGCTGGACTACAGGAGCTGTCTGCAGTCAAAATCTGTAGAAATTGTAGTTTTGGGCTTTTGGCACCTTTTTGCACCTGATGGGGGAGCCTTTGTTGTGGCTGACAGACAGATCAGCCAACCAAATCTTTTGGATCTGAGGGAAATCCCCAAGCTGCCTGCTGTTTCAGTCAGTTCTGAGCTGGGACGTGAAATGAGAACAGCTCAGTTGATTTGGGCAGTTGTTTCTGTGTAGTTTTGCATGAGAGAAATGTGAAAGGGCTGAGTTTTGGCCTGCATGTCTGCCTGCTGCCCCTGAGAGGGAGTGAAGAGAATTATTTTGGACTAAATCCAAGTTTGTGAGAATGAAGTAAGCCACTGATTTTTTACCAGGTTCATACCTGAAGAAGACCGAAGATTTTGTGAATGCAATCGGCCTGTCAGGATTTCCAGCTGCTTTTGAATCCCCAGTTTGTGCAGAGACTTTGCGATCGTGACCGGAGACCAGTTTGCCTGGTATAGTAGAATTTCCTTACATGCAAGTGTGCTGTGTATTGAAAGTGGGCCATGATTTGGTCCCTCACTGTGTGAACTGTGTTCTGCTTGCTGGAAGCTGTATCCAGTCCAAATCGGACTGTATCCGAATTTGTTTCCATTTGGCCTAGGCCTTGCCACACTGGCCCAACCAGACTATTCGCTGCACAGAGAAAGCCATCGATGAGAGACCAGCCTGGGGATCAGCCCCCTGCTTCACGCTTTTCGCAAACTGAGCCCTCCGGCTCCGGATTACAAATAGTGTGTATTGTGCATGTCGTTTTCTTCTATCACAGGGCCCCGACCAGCTGCAACGTTCCTGGCTAGCCCACCATTCTCCATCTGGGTACCCAGAGTGTGTGACTGTTTATGGACCCTGAAGTGCATGTATAACTGTTTGATTGATACAGCCTTTAAGCAATTTAACCTGATTATGCCCCTCCCTTATTCAGGTCCCTTAAATAAATCAGATCTAATTCTTTCTTGCATTTACCCTGACTGTGGTTCCAGTTTGTGCAAGAGTACTATACTGCTGTTATTTGCTGTTTATAACCTTGTTTTACAGGGGGTCCCCAGGGCCAGGCCACAAGAAAGCCCTGGTGGTAAGTGCAAACAATGTAGGTACTTCTGTGTTGTATCGGGGTATTGTGAAAGTGATTATTGTGTATTGTTCTGGCCACTAGTAAGGAAAGAGGGGGGTTACAGTGTCCCGGAAGGCTGTGCCCTGGTTAGCTTGACCACTACCAACCTGACCTCTGGGTGGAGGCACCCATTTCAAAACTCAGGCCCCTTAACCTGCTACTAGCCAAGCAGGCAGGGGTAGTAGCCCTTGGGATAGTGCCACCTAGTGGTTACATTTTGGAGGCTCACTGCTGGGATTTTGTGCCTTCTAGTGGCCAACAAATTACAAATTATTGTTAAAGATTAATGGCTACCTAGTAGAAATGGCTGTACACCAGCTGGTGGGGTGGTGTACTGGGCAGGAGATCGACCCCCCAGATGCTCTACTTATACTGGATATTCCCCTGGGTACCAGTAAAGACACTGTAGAGGGCGCTCTCTCCAAAGTTGAATCTTTAAAAAACTCTGTGGTGGTGGGTCGACAGGCTGATTTGATCGCCCAAACTTTCATAGCCTTGGTAGAGTAGAGTGACCTTGTGGACAGCTATAAAGTGCCACAGACTATTGTCCCAGAAGGGGTTCCACCTGCCTGGAGAGTGATAACAAAAGACAGTAAAGACCCCAGGGAGGATGAGCTTCCACTATTATCTGAGACTTTTGAGAAGAAATTTGCTAAGTTGTTGCTGGAGGAAGGGAAAACCGTAGAGGACTTTAAGAAACTATTCCTGCCACCTGGGGGTGTTCCTTCTCCAACACCCCCTCCACTCCAGCACCTGTTACTGCCCTGCCTTCTGTGCCCACACCAATGCTGGCCCCTATATCTGTACCTGCTATTTGTCACGACTCCTACTGAAGGCTGAGAATCTTGTCGGGGACACTCCCCATCCCCAAGAAGGAGGATGACAGGGAGACCTGGATAGACTATGTTGTCCCTCTAGTACTTGAATGGCAATGCTCAGAAGCAGAGAAACGAAAGACATTGAGTGAGAGCCTCTGAGGTCTTGCCCTGTCTATCATCAATGCCAAGCAGGCCAATAACCCCGAAGCAACTGCACAGTACTATCTTGATGCATTGGAGAATGTGTATGGGTGCCCAGATTCAGATGCGGATCTGTGGTGGAGTAAGAAATGCTCAGCAGTACCCAGGGGAGCCATTGTCTGTGTATGTACCTCAGCTTGAAAAGCTGCTACAAGAGTGCCTCAGAAAGGGTAGTTTGCCATCAAATGAATTAGATCAAACTAGGCTGGACTGGATCCTTAAATCGGCTCCATTTTCAAAATTGTTACTGCTCAGTTGTGCCTTGCCACCTGACTGGAATCGCCCCCTCCTATGACAAGCTAATGAAAGAAATTTGGGGGGCTGAGTAAAGGTGACCCCGTGGGGGAATTGAACTCACATCTGCTGCTGATACGCAAGTGACCAAGAGTGATCAGCCAAGGGAGGCTCAGGGGCAAAAGTCGGCACTTAACGAGCACTCTGAAAATGCAAAGGACTTCCCGCCTGGGCCCAGCATTGGAAAGATGAGCTACTAAAGGAAGTCCAAGAATTGAAGATGGGTGCCTCTGCTAGGGTTTCCCCCATGGAATGAGATTCTGGTCCCTTTCGGGATGTGACTGCCATGAGGGTGGGGTTGCACCCTCAGGCATCCGCTTCTGAGGGTGGCTCCAAGGCTGAGATCACCGGATCTGCCACTGCAAAGGAACTGTTAAGACACGTTGCACCACTCTCACCGCTGCAAGCAGATACTAGACCCCAATCTCTTACTACTGCTTCAGTTCCTCATACAATGTTCTCTCTCAGGATGACCCAGGAGTCTTTCATTTGTCACAACTCTGGAAAGGATGGCCATATGAAAGGAGAATGCCAGTCTCAGAAGGATTTAGAAAGAGTAGTAAACAGACTCCAAGGGGAGCTCCGAAAAGCAAATCAATGACCAAGGGGTACCCAAAATGACTACAGTGAGGGTTCGAAAAACCCTAACTAAATTTCTTTGTAGCTAAATCTTCTGTCCAGGCCCCTGCTACTGCCTCTCCAGACTGGTCCAAAATAGTGGGCCCTTCAATGGATACTACAGTGACTGTGCATGGTATTCATACTCTGGCTGTGCTTGACAGTGGGCCACAAGTGACCACTGTATTACAGGACTGGTATGATAAACACTTATCTGATGTGCCTTTGCAATCCCTGGGAGGTCTACATGTGTGGGGCCAGAGCGACAAGTCTTTTCCCTACCTAGGGTATGTCCACCTCTGGTCGTCTTTTCCTGCAACTGTAACTGGCATAGAGGAGCGAGTAGAGACATTGGCCCTAGTGTGTCTCCCCACCAGACTGTATGATGGGGTCCCCCTGTTAATTGGGACAAATGCACATATGTTTTGGAGACTGGCACAACTCTATCATGAGAAACAAGGGCGATGGACTGGGAGGACCCTGAGAATTCCAGTTCTGATCAAGAGGGCCTATTATTTGCAACAGAAACCCGAGGAAGTAGACCAGAATGAACCAATGGGGATCTTGTGGAAGAAGGATCCTGAGTCAATGGTACTGGCCCCTAATTCCCAGTGTACCATTCAAGGGGAGGTCTGCATCTGGAAAGATGTCAAGAATAAAATACTGATGTTGGATGCGCCAGGCGATGGAAAATTGCCAGAAGGATTATTGGCCAAGCCCAGCATCTTGCCTGCTCGTGACCATGCCTATGCACGATGAGTGATGGTCCAGATTCACAGTGTGTCAGATTGGGAGATCCGGGTGAACAGAGGGAGCACCCTAGCTATGGCACACTGTACAGACACTGCAGTATTGTCCAGCAACAAGCACCCTGGTGAGAAGGAGAGAGTGACCCCAGACTTGTTTGACTTTGGTGACTCCCCATTGCCAGCTGAATGGAAGGCTAGATTTAGCAAGAGACTTGCCCAGAGAAACCGGTGATTTCTTTGAAGGAATGGGATGTGGGATGTGTCCAGGGTGAGGAGCATCACATACGCCTGCACGATGAACAGCCATTTCGAGAGAGGTCCCATGGCCTAGCCCCAGCAGACATAGATGATGTGAAAAGACACCTGCAGGAAATGCTCACTGCTGGCGTGATACAAGAATCCAGGAGCCCATACGCCTCTCCCATTGTGGTTGTGCATAAGAAGAATGGGTCTGTTAGAATGTGTGTTGATTATCGGACCCTGAACTGGCGGACCACCCCAGACCAATACACTATGCCTCGTATACAAGATGCACTGGGCTGCTTGAATGGGAGCAAATGGTTCTCAGTGTTGGATCTTCGCAGTGGATACTACCAGATCCAGATGGCCCCGCAAGACCGTGAGAAAACAGCCTTCATCTGTCCATTGGGGTTCTACGAGTTTCTGAGGATGCCACAGGGGATATCTGGCACCCCAGCTACCTTTCAGTGACTGATGGAATGTGCAGTGGGAGATATGAATTTGCTTGAATGCTTGGTGTACTTGGACAATGTCATTGTGTTTGGGAGCACCTTAGAGGAGCATGAGAACTGATTGTTTAAAGTCCTAGACCAACTGGAAAACTTTGGCCTCAAGCTGTCCATTGACAAGTGCCAGTTTATCCAAACCTCCGTGAAGTATGTGGGGCACATAGAATCTACAAAAGGGATAGAGATTGATCCCAGTAAGGTTGAAGCACTGACTACTTGGCCCCAGGCCCATAATCTGAAAGAACTACAACATTTCCTGGGGTTCTGTGGCTACTACCGCAGGTTCATAAAAGACTATTTCAAGGTGATTCACCCATTCTTGAACCTTACCCAGGGTTACGCTTCTACCAATCATAAATACAAAAAAAGGGCTGTTAGAGAACCAGAAAAAGTATACTTCTGCCCAGGTGAACTCTTCAGGCCCCGCTGGAAGCCTGACTGTGAAAAAGCCTTCCATGAGATCATATACCAGCTCACACATGCCCCCATCCTCGCCTTTGCTGACCCCACCAAACCCTATGTGCTGCATACAGATGTTAGTCTGCAGGGTATAGGAGTGATGCTGTATCAAGACCATGAGGATGGACTGAGACCAGTAGCTTTCACCAGTAGGAGCTTGACCCCATCCAAACCAAACTACCCTGTGCATAAGTTGGAGTTTCTTGCGCTAAAATGGGCCATCATTGACCAGTTTCATGAATACCTCTATTGGGCAAAGATATTGGTGAAGACTGACAATAATCCATTGACCTATGTACAGGCTTCAGCTAAGTTAGATGCCACTGGGTGTTATAAACCCACTCAGCAGGTCAGGCCCTCTGCTCCCACAGTGCCAACCTCTGAGTGCAGTCTTGTGAACAGTAAATAGAAACAGGGTAACCCTTCTGTCTGGGTTCAAATCAACCTTTGGTCTCAAGTTCTGGAGGAATTCAAACTGTGAACCTCTTGGTAGCGTTCCCAATGTACAAGTTCTGATAATTCTGTCTTTGGGTGCCAGATATCTTTGCTTACAGGCACCTAGCCAGGTGTACAAAAATGAACCCTTAAAAACTCTATGAAAGACCTCAGATTAAACTCTTACCTTTTTCCAGTTTGGTAAATCATTCAAGTTTATGCACAGTATCAGCTTTAACCATATATACTTCACTTGTTAAAGAAAGAAATTCAAAGGCAGACCAAGTAGGCTCTAAAATACAGTTTTACTAAAATAGGTAAAAATATGTAAAACATAAAATACAGAACCATGTATTACAAGAACCATACAATCTTTTAAAAGAACAAGGTTTTAAAACTGCAATTCCTACTACAGTACTTAGAGTTTGTCTCTCTCTACCTGTATACTTGCTTAAAGTGCTCAAAGAGGTTTCTTTTTCAGAGTGTAGATTAAAGTGTCTTTGAAGAAAAACAGAATACTGTTTAAAAAACTGTCTTTGCCAACCCCTTTTTCATGAGGTCACCTAGCTCCTCCTCTGTTTATTAAAAATCATACACCCAGGATATCTTATCATTTTAGAAGGTAAGTTAATTAAGGTTATGTCAGCAGAAACTCCTTTCCCCATGTGACTTCCCTAATTAAGTCTTTCCTTTCATCATGATCAGCATCCTCTCTCACACAGGCATCAGAGGAACATTTATAACTTCACACCAGTGTGCCAGAACCTGATTTCCTGCTCTAAACATCATAAAATTGATATTGATTTCTCTCCCAGTCTGAGGAGCTTGACAGGGAATTAGCAGAACAAATCAGAAAGGTATGTAGAAAAGGGAAAGGTGATCATCGTGGGAGATTTCAACTTGCCGGGGGTTTACTGGAGCATTCCAGTCACCTCCAGTTCTAGGGAGCAAGTGCTCCTGGATGCAATCCAGGATGGTCTCCTGACACAGTTGGTTAGGGTGCATACTAGGCTAAAGAACACCTTAGATCTGGTGTTGTCGAATGGGAAGGCAGTAGGGGAAATAAATGTGGAGGACCCTCTAGCTGACAGCGATCACCAAACGGTGTGGTTTAATATCATGATGTGCGGGGAGCCACAGAAATCAGTTACTCAGGTAATAAACTTCAGGGGTCAGACTTTGGGAGGATGCAGGAAGTACTGAAAGGGAAACTAGAGGGCATAAGGCAGGAGACGGATGCAGAGTAGAAATGGGATATTAATAAAAGGGGGATTACACAGGCAACAGAAGCCTGCACCAAGACACAGAGTAAGAGGAGTAGAGCAAGAAAACCATGCTGGTAGAACAGTGAGGTAGTAGAGGTGGTGAAAGCAAAACAAGAGGCGCACCACAGGTATAGAAGGATAGGGAAGGAAGTGGACAGGGAGGAGTATGCAAGATGGTCCAGGAAGGTGACCAGAAAAGTGAGACAAGCCAAGACCCAAAAGGAGCTGAGATTAGCACAGGAATTAACGGGGGGGGAGACTTTTCCAAATACTTCAGGGAGAAAGGGAAGTGCAAGGAGACAATAGTGAAGATAAAAAGGGGTGGGGAGTGGACGGAAAAGGGTGAGCAGTAGGCAGAAGCACTGAATGAATACTTTTTCTCGTTTACAGAAGAAAATGGGAGACCGCTACCACTGTGGGCTGGGAGGGTGGGGACAGGGGAGAAGAGGCAACAGATGGAAGAATTGAGGCAAGTAGAGTCCTAGAGGACTGAGGGCACTGAAGGTAGACAAGGCACCAGGGCTGGATGGTTTCCACCCCAGGGTGCTGAGGAAGATGGCGGTGGTGTTGGCGGAGCTGCTGGCGGATCTGTGCAGCACCTCACTGGAGTTGGGATGTGTGCCACTGGACTGGAGGATGGCAAATATAGTACTATTACACAAGAGTGGACCAACGGATGAACCAGGTAATTATTGCTCTGTAAGTTTCACCTCATAGTGTCCAAAGTCATGGAGACAATACTAAAGGAAAGACTGGTGTCATACCTGGAGGACAATGGCCTCCAGGATGTGAGGCAGCATGGGTTTGTTTCAGGGAAGTCTTGTCAAACCAACCTGATACAATATTATGACTGGGTGACAGGTGAGCTGGATAAGGGTCATGCAGTGGATGTTCTTTACTTGGACTTCAGCAAGGCCTTCAATTCTGTGCCTCATGGGCAGCTTGGGAGAAAGCTAACTGGTGAAGGGGTAGGGGCAAAAATGATGAATTGGATTACAAGCTGGCTGAGTGGGAGGCTGCAATGGGTGATGGTGAGAGGGGAGCTCTCAACTCCAAGGTCGGTGATGAGTGGGGTGCCACAGGGCTCTGTGTTGGGGCCAGTATTGTTTGGGCTCTTCATATCAGACATTGTACATGGGGTGGTGAGCAAGATAAGTCTGTTAGCTGACGACACCAAAATAAGAGCAGTGGTGAATGGAGAGAAGGGAAGGAAGCATCTGCAGGGGGACCTATGCAAGCTAGAGGAGTGGTCAGAGAGGTGGCAGCTGGGGTTCAGCTCAAAGAAGTGTAAGGTTATACACTTTGGGGTGAAGAACCCAAGGAGAGAATATTGGCTGGGAGGGGTTAAGCTGGGGATCACTGAGGAGGAGAAGGACCTGGGGTAATGATAACAGGGACCATGAACAACGCTGCCCAGTGCAGGAGAGCAGCTGCAAAGACGAACAAAATGCTAGGGTGCATAGCAAGGGGTTTTTCATCCAGACGAAGAGAGGTGATCTTGCCCCTCCACAGGTCACTGGTAAGGCTGCACTTAGAGTATTGTGTGCAGTTTTGGAGGCCATACCTAAAGCGTGATATCAGGCTACTGGAGGGGTTGGCGAGGAGGGCAACAAAGATGATATGTGGAATGGAAGGGACAGACTATGACAGCAGGCTGAGAGACCTGAATATGTACTCCCTGGAGGATAGAAGGGACAGGGGTGACATGATAGAGACATTCAAGTATCTGAGGGGAATCAATAAGGATGGGGAAGGTGGGGTCTTTAAGTTAAGGAGGGGGAGGGTCACCAGGGGGCATGTGGTAAGAATAGAGGGGGGGAAGGTTTAGGAAGGAAATGAGGAGACACTATTTCAATCAATCAATCAATCAATCACTTTAACCAGGCATAAACACCATTGAGCAAGCTCATTTTCAAGGTGGTCCTGGGCATTAATACAATACAGTACACTTCATAAGATTACAATTGCAGTGCACAGCGGTGCAAAAAAAAAAAAACATTGTGATGAGAGGGTGGTAGCAAAATGCAACGCCCTACCAGAATGGGTGGTATCATGTAAATCTGTGACCAGTTTCAAAAGGGCATGGGACAGGGAACAGGGGGGAGTGAGGGTGGGGGAGGTGGGGGTGGCAGTGGGATGACACATGGGAGGGGAGTGGGGCAGCTGCAAACTAGGGGTGCTAGCTGCTCACTCAAGCAGACTTAGATAGACCGGGTGGTCTGTTTTTGCTGGCACATTCCTATGTTCGTATGTAAGACTCCATTTTAGCAATCTACCATTGTTCTTTCCCATCTGTGTAAGCCAAACCAGGGGGTTGTGATCAGTCTGTACCACAAAATGCTGCCCATATAAGTATGACTCTAACTTCTTTAGGGCCCACACTATGGCAAGACCTTCTTTTTCCACAGCAGTGTATGCCTGCTCCCTGGGAAGTAACTTCCTACTCAGGTACACTACTGGGTGATCTCTCCCTTGGCTGGATGTCTGAGTCAGTACTGCCCCAATACCCACATCTGAGGCATCAGTATGAACTATAAAGGGTTTGCTATAGTCAGAACTTGTCAAAACAGGAGCGCTGCACAGTGCCTCCTTCAGTCTCGTAAAGGCTGTCTCACATGCTGGGTTCCAGGTAATTTTCTTTGGCATCCTTTTCTTTGTCAGGTCAGATAGGGGTGCAGCCAGGGCACTGTAATTGGGTACAAACTTTCTATAGTACCCTGCTGTCCCTAGAAAACTCCTGACCTGC
Organism: Neoceratodus forsteri; assembly: GCA_016271365.2. Taxonomy (NCBI): domain Eukaryota; kingdom Metazoa; phylum Chordata; order Ceratodontiformes; family Ceratodontidae; genus Neoceratodus; species Neoceratodus forsteri. The sequence goes on from CM057455.1 coordinate 127,458,189, forward strand.
TTCTGCATTTCTCATCTGGGCCACGCCTGGATTACTTCTATTTTGATTTGGTTAGGATGGAGCTGTCCCTAGCCTACCACATTCCCAAGGTATGCCACTTCACCCATGGCCACCTGGCACTTCCCAGCTTTGACAGTAAGCCCGGCCATCTGTATCCTGCCCAGCACTTCCCTAAGGTGGGACAGATGTTCCTCCCAGCTGGCACTAAAGATGGCAATGTCATCCAGGTACACCACGGCGTACTCCTCAGCACCATTTAACACCTGGTTCACCAACCTTTGGAAAGTGGCCAGGGCATTCTTCATTCCGGAAGGCATTACTTTAAATTCAAATAAGCCTATCAGAAAGATGAAGTCTGACCTCTCCCTAGCTCTGTCCGTAAACTCCACCTGCCAATACCCCTTGGTTAGGTCAATGGTCGAAAGGTAGGTCGACCTCCCAACTTGTCCAGGAGTTCATCCATCCGGGGCATCGGGTGGGTGTCTGACTTTGTGACTGCATTCAGTCCACACAGAAATGAGTTGAGCCATCTGGCTTGGGCACAAGGACTATGGGTGAGGCCCAGGGGCTGTGGGATCACTGGATTACTCCTAAATCCAGCATCTCCTCCACTTTCCTCTTAATGTCCTTTTGGACAGCCTCTGACACCCGATATACTGTCCACCATATAGGCATCTGTGTCCCTGTCTCCACATTGTGTGTCGCTAAGGGGCTTAGTCCAAGCTTTGCGCTAAACAATGGGGCAAAGTCTGCTAAAACCTCCCATACTTCCTGGATCTGGTCCTGGGCCAGCTGGGGAGACAATTTTACTGCCTCCACAGAGGACTCCCTCTTGCTCTATGCCAGCAAGTCCAGAAGGGAGTCTTCTTTGTCCGTCCCCTTCCCAGGACTACACTCTTTAAACACCATGTCAGCCCTATTTGCATATGGCTTCATCATGTTGACATAGTACATCCTTTCTGTCTGTCTTCAGTCAGGTAACACTGCAATATAGGTCACGTCATTTGCCTTCCTTACTACCTTGTACAATCCTGCCCACTCAGCCTGCAGCTTGTCTTTCCAGACCGGAATAAGGACCATGACACCCTGACCCACCATGTATGAGTAAGCTCTGGCTCTGCGGTCATACCACACTTTTTGTTTCTGTTGGGCAGCTGCCAGGTTGCTCTGGGCTGTCCCCATAAGCTCCTTCAGCTTTTCCCTAAACCTAAGAATGTAATCCATAATGGGAGTTCCCTGGGTGGCATGCTTGCCTTCCCAGTCCTCCTGGATCAAGTCTAGGGACCCACGTACCCGATGTCGATATAAGAGTTCGAAATGGGACAATCCTGGTGACTGTTGGGGCACCTTCCTGTATGCAAACAGCAGGTGTGGAAGGTATTTCTCCGAGTCCCTCCCATGCTGTTCAGCAAACACCCGGAGCATTGACTTCAGGGTACCATTGAATCTTTCCAAAAACCCATTGGCTTGTGGGTGCTACAGTGTCGTGCATCTTTGCACTACCCCACACTTCTTTCATAAACATTTCATCAAGTCCGACAAGAAGGAACCCCTTCAATCGGTGATGACCTCCTGCAGAAACCCAATACGGGAGAAAATCCCAAGTAAGGCATCTGTCACTTTGTCTGTCATCAGTGAGGATAGGGTGACTGCCTCTGGGTACCGGGTGGCATAATCCACCACAGTCAGGATGAATCTCTTCCCTGAGAAGCTGGGGGTATTTAAGGGCCCCACAATATCCATTCCCACCCTCTGGAACGGCTCCTTCACTATGGGCAATGGAATCAGGATGCCTTGAGTTTTCTTGCCCGTCTTCCCTATTTCTTGGCACTGGTGACGGGACCTGCAATACTCCTTCACCTGCTGGGTGAAATTAGGCCAATAGAAAGTCTGGGCCAACCGCTGCATAGTGCGGGCAATTCTCAGATGAGCAGACAAGGGAATATCATGTGCAATCTTGAGCAATTGTTCACGATACCCCTGGGGAATGAGAAAGCTGCCTGCCTAGCATCCCTCCCTCTGTCTGCACAGCCTGAGTATACATAAGTCCATTTTTCCAATAAATCTTATGTCTGCCATCACCTCCTTGTGCGCCATCAGAGTCTGCCCAAGCCCTCAGCTTCTTTAAATTAGGGTCACTTCTCTGAGCAGCGGCAAAACCCCTCACATAGTCCCAAGGCATGGGACAGGCCCCCTTCAGTCGCTAAACTAGGGTCCCTAGCACTAGCATCAGGGAACTCAGGATCACTGTCAATCCCAACCCTCTGACAATGGGTCACCCCTCTCTCCTTGGAGCAACCCTTCGGAGCTGTGTGGTTACTTGCTACTGGGGAAATTTCTAACCCCTTTTCATTAGTCTCCCCATCTGGAGACACAGGCTAGGGAACCAGCCTCTCAGTGGTTTCCACAATGGCTTCTGTGGGGTTTGGGGAACTACAATATTCTCTGGCCGCTTGGCTATGGGTAATTGTACATACCATCCCCTGTTGGAGATTGTTACCCAGGATCACATCCACTGCTAAAGTTTTGGCTACAGCCATCTGTTGCACAGTTCCCCCTGTTTCACCCCTGTCTAGGAGAACACTGGTGAGTGGCAATGTTTTCTCTTCACCAGTGAACCCTTGTACAGTGACGTATTTATTTGGTATAAGCTGACCAGGCTGTACTAGATCCCCTTTCACCAATGTCAGGGATACCCCTGTGTCCTTTAACCCCTATATCTGTACACCATTCACCATGACTGGGTGCATGTGTTCCCTCATGTTCACTGGCATGCTTCCAGGGACACATAAATAACCCACTTCTTTTCTAGCACCACCTTGCATATTATTGCTCATCTGTTTGGGACACTGTCTGGCAATATGCCCAGTTTCTTTACACAACCAGCATTCACTTCTTCTCTCAGAGAAATCTTTTCTCTGAAACCTTGGGCTAACTGGTTTTGGTGGAGGCAGTGAGGGTTTTAGCTGCCCTGAAGGCACACTTTTCCCTTTCTGCACTGCCATGCCCACCTCATTCGCTCTCAGAACAGGTCTGCTCTTGGCATATCAGTCCGAGAGTTCAGCAGCCTCTTGCACTATTTTGGGATCTCGGTCCTCTAGCCAGGTTTTTAGCTCAGCTGGGCATGCCCAATAAAACTGTTCTAACAAAATCACATTTTCAATTTTATCAACAGAGTTTGCCTCAATTCCTTCCCACCAATGCTTTAAAAACTGACGTTTCATGGCTAGCTCCTCATAGCTCATATCTGGGCTTCTCCTGAGCTTATGGAATCTAGCTCTGTATGATTCAGCAGTTAATTCAAACTTTTTTAATAGTGCAGCTTTTAGTTTGCTGTAATCATTTCTGTCTTCTTTGTCCATTTGACCCAAAGCATCCCGTGCTTTCCCGGTAGGCAGCGGGGATAGCTGGAAGCTCCAGGACTCCCTAGGAATTTTAGCCTGAATACAAACTTTTTCAAAAGAATTTAAAAAGGCATCCGTATCCCCCCCTCTTTAAATTTGTCTATCAATTTGAAATTCAATTTGTAACCCAGTCATGTAGTCCCAGATAAACCCAAGCCACTTACCTGCTCTGGTGCTGGTGGTTGAAGTCATAGCATCTCCAGTTCATGTTGCCTCTGGTGCTCACGCTCCACACGGTCCTCCTCCTGCTGTTCACAGTCTGCCTCTTGGCATTCTTGCTCCCTCTTCTCCTCTGCAACTCGTTGGCACTCACGCTCCTCATGCTCTGCCTTCCGCTGTTCACAGTCTGCCTCTCGGCGTTCTCACTCTGTCCTCTCCTGGAACTCCAACTCTATTCAGAGCAACTCAATCTGTAACCTGAGTACTTCTGGATCCAGGATACTGGTGACCTTCCCATGCTGCTGTGGCCCTTCGCTGGCACTGGCCCTGTTGCCCTCCACATCGGTTATGGACACTGTACTGGCCGGTAGCCCTTCCACATTCAAGGTTTGGTCCCTCACAGTCACTGTGGGTGATTCGATGCTCTGGGTATCTGCTGCCATCAGGGCATCCACGAGATTTTGCTTGGTGACTTTCACCTCGAATGGGACTCCTGTCCCCGCACAACTGCTTTAAGTAGTCTACAGTGTGCCTGCTGTAGTTTGAAGCAATCTTCTTCCCTAACTACAGCTACTCTGACTTGCACTTTAGAAAAAAAATTGGTAGGAACTTGACTGTATGCCAAATGATATAGTTCTGTCTCCTTTTTTAAAATAAATCACTGGCTTTTTCTTTCTTTGCAAGTGAGCTGACAGTCTCATGCTGACACACTGAACAATAAAAGCTTGCAATACCAAAATTATCACACCGATGCCAACCAATCTGTCACAAACCCACTCAGCAGGTCAGGCCCTCTGTTCCCACAGTGCCAACCTCTGAGTGCAGTCTTGTGAACAGGAAACAGAAACAGGGTAACCCTCCTGTCTGTTTTTGTGGGTTCAAATCAACCTTTGGTGTCAAGTTCTGGAGGGATTCAAACTGTGAACCTCATGCTAACATACCCAATGTACAGGTTCAGATAATTCTGTCTTCGGGGGGCCAGATATCTTTGCCTATGGGCACCTAGGCAGGTGTACAAAAATGAACCTGTAAAAACTCTATGAAAGACCTCAGATTAAACTCTTACCTTTTTCCAGTTTGGTATATCATTCAAGCTTATGCACAGTGTCAGCTTTAACCATATATACCTCACTTGTTAAAGAAAGAAATTCAAAGGCAGACCAAGTAGGCTCTAAAATAGAGTTTTACTAAAATAGATAAAAATATGTAAAACATAAAATACAGAACCATATGTTACAAGAACCATACAATCTTTTAAAAGAACAAGGTTTTAAAACTGCAATTCCTACTACAGTACTTAGATTTTGTCTCTCTCTACCTGTATACTTGCTTAAAGTCTTCAAAGATGTTTCTTTTTCAGAGTGTAGATAAAAGTGTCTTTGATGAAAAACAGAATACTGTTTAAAAAACTGTCTTTGCCAACCCCTTTTTCATGAGGTCACCTAGCTCCTCCTCTGTTTATTAAAAATCATACACCCAGGATATCTTATCATTTCAGAAGGTAAGTTAATTAAGGTTATGTCAGCAGAAACTCCTTTCCCCATGTGACTTCCCCAATTAAGTCTTTCCTTTCATCATGATCAGCATCCTCTCTCACACAGGCATCAGAGGAACATTTACAACTTTGCACCAGTGTTCCAGAACCTGGTTTCCTCCTCGAAACGTCATAAAATGGATATTGATTTCCCTCTTAGAAACTACAGCTATAATTAAGCTAGACAAACAGGAGATCCTTGCTTTAGGCATCTTCTAGCCTGTTATTATCTCATGGCTTTCATCTTTCAGCTGAGACCTGGGGGGGTGGGGTGAGTGAGGTCATTCCAAGAGCACCAGTTTCTCAGCAGAGACAATCAATAACATATTTTTATATTTCAGAAATCATAGAGTACTCAGAACTGGCTGTCCACGTGTCACACTGGGTACCGGTGGCTATCTGCATTATCAACCTGTGATTATGCTGTCGAATACAGTCCAGGTCTGAACCATATTGATGCTGATGCCCTATCACGAAGGCCCACTACCAAGAGTGATTGGGTCAGTCTATCTGAACCTGACATTCGAGCATTGTGCCAAACAGTTTGATAGAGATGAACAGATGTCTACAGACACAATGGACTGTTTAATAGATTGCTTGGGCCCTTCTGACACCTGCATACTAGCTGCTTATTGCCACTTCTCTGCTCTAGATATTAGTGCACTACCTCAATTTGACAATGACAGCATTCTGTGGGCTCAATCCCAAGATCCTATGATTCAGCCAGCTCTTGATGCCCTGTGTGCCGGGAAAGATCTGTCTAAGTTACGTTCCACTGACTTACTGAACTGCTTTATTGTTTAAAGAAGGCCCCAGATTGAAGCTGCTAAATCAGTTGTTGTATAGCGAGACAGTAGATCATAGTGGCAAAGTAGACAAGCAACAACTGGTCCTGCGCACAGCTTTTAAAGATTTGGTACTGAAATCCCTCCACAATCACATGGGACACCTCGGTATTGAGAGAACCCTTGACCTGGTATGATCTCGTTTCTACTGGCCTAAAATGGGGGCCGATGTTGAGCACCATGTAAAGACTTGTAGTTGCTGCCTGCAAAGAAAACCCTGCCTCAGAGGGCTGCCCGCCTTGTTAATATTACTATCAGCACCCCCATGGAACTAGTCTGCATAGACTTCTTGTGTTTAGAACCTGATCATTGGAACATTAGCAATGTGTTAGTGGTTACGGATCATTTCACACGATATGCACAAGCTTTTCCCAGCAAAGATCAAAAAGCATCTACCGTGGCCAAGGTGCTAGTGGAAAATTTCTTTGTCCACCATGGTGCCCCCCACTGGATCCACTCTGACCAGGGCAGACTTTGAGAGTCGAATAATCAAAGAAATGATCTCTCTATGGGGGGTGTGAAAGTCAACCCCTATCACCCGCAAGGAGACCCACAGCCAGAACATTTTAAATGCACCCTTCTAGACATGCTGGGCACTCTTCACCCAAAAGACAAGCATAAGTGGAGCCAGCAGATTAGCACCTTGGTACTTGCATACAATTGCATGAAAAATGATGCTATAGGGTTCTCTCCCTACTGCCTCATGTTCGGGAGAGAAGCCAGGCTGCCAGTTGATGTCTGTTTTGGGGTCTCTCCAGATGGGGTCTCAGACGAAAAGTACTTGCAGTATGTACAAAAACTGAAAGCTCAATTGAACCATGCCTATCAACTGGTCCAGACAATGGCCACCAAGAGAAATCTAGCCAAAAAAGAGAGGCATGATAAAAAAGTAAAGGCTCATGAGCTTCGACCTGGAGACCATGTGTTGTTGCACAATTTGGGACTGCATGGTAAATACAAAATTGCTGATCAGTGGCACTATCTTCCCCATGTAGTAGTTGGAAAGTTGGATGATTTACCTGTGTACAAGGTGCGCCCAGAGAACAACTCCAAAGCTGTCAAGACCATGCACCGTAACCACTTGCTACCTATTGGCCAAGTTATGATTGAGGCTGAACCCCCAGAAATTGAGACCCCTGGGTTGGTGACTCATGCTTCTGCAAGAAACAGACAGAGTCAACCTACCCCAGTGGTCATAGATTTAAGGTTTCTTCCGCAGCTGGCCCAGAATGATAATGACTCTCAGTCCACTTCTGACGAAAGTGAGTGCAACTATGCCTATTACCCCTTTTATGAACTGAGTCAACTGTTTCAAGGAAATCCTATGACTAATTGCGGGGATGAAACTGGGCCTTCTGGACTGTCTAACCCCCCAGCTTCGTCCTTGGAGCCAATGCTCCCTGAAAGTGAAGTGCCAAGCCTTATGTCTGAGAATGCGGACTCACTGTGTTTTGTGGAACTGTGTGAATTGCTCGAACAAGGGGCCGATGGTTTGAGTCTCTCTGGTGACACACCAGAACCTGACGAACAGTATGAGAGTACTGACAGACCCCTTTCAGCACCTCAAAGTTTGATTGTGCCTGAATCTTCACAAAATGAGCCAAGTGTTGTGGAACCAGAGCCTACAGAACAAGGTGCTGACAGTGCTCCCAGTTTGGACATTCCCTTTATGCAGAGGCACCCCTCACAAGTGATGAAAGCTCCAAGACCATTGCTGAAAGTACAGAGACTGTGGCTGTTCACCCCAGAAAGACTGGCCGAGCTGTCAAGCCAGCGGTGCGCTTCAGTTACGATTCCCCTGGGAGACCAGTAGATTTGCCTCTCAATGTAGTCCACAAAGGTGTTTATGTCTCTCAGAGCTAACTGCCCAAATTAAGCTTGACGGCCCATTCCAGGTTACTTGTTCTGCCCTCTAACCATGGTGCCCCTGCCCCATCTAGCCCCAAGTTAGCTGATAGGGAAGGGCCCCCTCTTGCATTGTTTAGAGTATAAGAAGTCATTGCATGATTCTGTATAGTAATGTTCAAATTACCTGTGTGAAATATGCATAATGTATTGTCAGAATGGAAATGATATAGTGGAGTACATTGAAATGTATAGTAAAGTGACAAGTTATGCCAATTGACGAATCAGATAGTACTTGTATAGCATGCTAATGGTATAAATGTCTTGTATATGTTGCATTTTCAATGTTACGATGGTACAGACTTGACGCGGATGCCAAGTTTTCCCTGGCAGGGAAGGAAGTAACCCCCCTACAAATGGGGGTTCCTGAAAAGTCTTCCATGAGCTGGCCTAAATGCTCACTGCCAGGCTGGTGTCCTGCATTTAGTAGTTAATCATTATTGCCAAAGAGTGCCTTTGTAGCCTCTATGTACTGTCACTTTAAGAGCTGCCTAGATTGCAGTAGCAATTAATCTGGGAGGGGGCTGAGTGTTGTCATGCTCGAATCCTGCCCGGGCTGCCAGGTAATCGCTCCGTTTCTGCCATCGCTAATTGCGCAGAGGGAGCCCTGTTAATAGATGCAACTGCTTATCATTCATTAGACTAGTAATAATAATGTAGTTTGTCTAACCTGCCTTCTTTTCTGCAAAGCCTGTTTGGTTTATCCTCACCATTTTGGCCCGGAACTGCTGGATTGGACCAATCAGTCTGGTGGGACCTAAAATGGAGCCGGACTACAGGAGCTGTCTTGAGTCAAAATCTGTATTAATTTGTTGTGACTGACAGACACATCAGCCAACCAAATATTTTGGATCTGAGGGAAATCCCCAAGCTGCCTGCTATTTCAGTCAGTTCTGAGCGGGAAGTGAAATGAGAACAGCTCAGTTGATTTGGGCAGTAGTTTCTGTGTAGTTTTGCATGGGAGAACTGTGAAAAGGCTGAGTTTTGGCCTGCATGTCTGCCTGCTGCCCCTGAGAGGGAGAGAAGAGAATTATTTCGGACTAAATCCAAGTTTGTGAGAACGAAGTAAGCCACTGATTTTTCACCAGGTTCATACTGAAGAAGACCGAAGATTTTGCTGAATGCAATCGGCCTGTCAGGATTTCCAGCTGCTTTTGAATCCCCGGTTTGTGAAGACTTTGCGATCGTGACTGGAGAGCAGTTTGCCTGGTACAGTAGAATCTCCTTACATGTAAATGTAATGTGTGTTGAAAGTGGGTCGTGATTTGGTCCTCCACTGTGTGAACTGTGTTCTGCTTGCTGGAAGCTGTGTCCAGACCAAAATGGACTGTATCCGAATTTGTCTCCATTTGACCTGGGCCTTGCCACAATGGCCCAGCCAGACTACCCATTGCACAGAGAAAGCCATTGATGAAAGACTTGCCTGGGGATCAGCCCCTTGCTCCACGCTTGAACAGGAATGACACCTCGGTGATTCGTGTGGGCCCTTCTTCTCCAGGCACTCCAGATTAACCACCTGCTGTCTCGATTTTCATCCAGCCTGTGTCCTGTCTTGGGTATCATGAGTAATCATCAGGGTAGCTCCCTGCAACAACAGCCTAATCTCAAAGTGTGTCATCTGATTGTCTTGTTGTTTTCTTTTCATGAACTGAGCCCTCCGGCTCCAGATTACAAATAGAGTGTGTTGTGCATGTTGTTTTCTTCCATCACAGGGCCCCAACCAGCTGCAGTGTTCCTGGCTAGCCCACCATTCTCCATCTGGGTACCCAGAGTGTGTGACTGTTTATGGACCCTGAAGTGAATGCATAACTGTTTGATTGATACAGCCTTTAAGCAAATTAACCTGATTACACCCCTCCCTTGTTCAAGTCCCTTAAATAAATCAGATCTAACTCTTGCATTTACCCTGAGTCCTGACTGTGGTTCCAGTTTGTGCGAGTACTGTACTGCTGTTATTTGCTGTGTATAACCTTGTTTTACAGGGGGTCCCCAGGGCCAGGCCAGAGGAAAGCCCTAGTGGTAAGTGCAAACAGTGTGGGTACTTGTGTGGTGTATCAGGGGTATGGTGAAAGTGATTATTGTGTATTGTTCTGGCCCCTAGTAAGGAAAGAGGGGGGGTTACAGTGTCCTGGAGGGCTGTGCCCAGGTTAGCTTGACCACTACCAACCCTGACCTCCGGGTGGAGGCACCTGTTTCAGAACTCAGGTCCCTTAACCTGCTACTAGCCAAGCAGGCAGGGGTAGTAGTCCTTGGAATAGCGCCACCTAGGGGTTACATTAATTTAAGTGTGTAGAGAAAACAGGGGACATGGAGCACATCAGAGGTAGCAAGTGACAAAGGGTAGCCACCATGCCTGATCTGATCAATGGGAGGACCTGTGAAATCAGGGAAAAGATAATTATTAGTGAGGGGGGGATAGGAGTGAGGCCTATAGGTCGAGGAAAAGAGAGTAGAGAGAAAGAGGTTCAGGGGGCAGTGAGGGTCACAGAATCAGAGTGGAGAGAAGAGAGAAAATTCCTACCTAATTCCCAAAAAGGGCTGAGTCACTTGAGGAAGCATAACAGTTGTAAACTGTAAATTCCAATGATAAGAGTTTGTACAAAGCTGCGGTTTTACAAATTTGCAGTACAGAGCTAGCTGGCTAGTTAAAGAAAAAGAAGCCAAACTGGCACCCAACAGTGGCTTCAAAATGCAGCCAATAGGGAGGCAAGCTGGAGAGAATTTCCCGATAGCAGAGCCACTGAAAGGCATTGTGGTTCAACCAGGCCAAGCGCTGTGCCGGGTCTCCAGGAGAGGCATATCTGATATTGTGGGAGGTGCAGGTGGAGGTTGGATGGCAGCTGTTCTTGCTGCAGCCCAGTCCAGCAAGGCAGGAGCACCTGGTCAGGGGCCTGGGAGTGATCTGTTTTAGTGCTGCTTGACATGTCATTAGCATTTGACACTGTTGCTCATGGGGAGTTAGTGGAGCACCCGAGGTGTTTCTGTGGATTATCTGGCACGGTGTTACACTGGTTCAGAGTTTTCCTGGAAAATCCTTACAAGACTATGTTATTGGTAATTTTCAAACTGCCCCTTCACTGGTCATGTGTGGCATTGTGCAGGGTTCTGTACTCTCCCCATACTATTCACAGAAGTGTATACGCTTATACTGGGAGAGGTGATCCAAAAGTATGGCTTGAGTTTTCCTTGTTACACAGATGACACTTATCTTTACCTTTCATTTAGACCTGGTCCATTTAGGGGGATCCAATACATGTGGCTGAGAAGGCCATCGTGGAAATCAAGTACTAGATGAGGGGGAGCTGGCTGAAACTCAGTCCCAGCAAAACTGAGTTGCTCCTGGTGGGTTCAGACTGACTTGTATCTGCAGTATAGGAAAAACGTGTCCGTTCAGTTTGTGATGGTGAATTACTGCAGTTCAGGGAGGAAGTTGGTAATTGGAGGGTAATATTTGACAGTAAATTGGATTTGACATTTCATAGTACTGCTGTTGCTAAAAGTATTTTTTACCATTTGAAAAAGGCAGCTAGACTGTGTCCCTTCCTTGACTATGGAGATCTGGGCACACTAGTTCAAGCTTTTCTTACCTCATGAATCAATTACTGCAATGCGCTCTACTGTGGCCTTCCAGTGACTCAGTTACACTGTCTTCAGTTATTGCAAAATTCAGCTGCCAGATCGCTGACTGGTGTTTCCAAATTCAATCATATTGCTCCCACTTTGATGGAGCTGCATTGGCTTCTGATTAGATGGTGCTCTGAATTTAAATTTCTTTTGCTGGTTTTTAAGGCCATAAATGGATTAAGCCCCCTTTATATTCCTGAATTACTGACAACCTGTTAAGAGGATTATAGGGCTACCAGAGTTCTCCGTTTGTTTTTTTGTACTAGCATCAAGATTTAAGTCCACTAGGGACTGAGCACTTTCTGTAGCTGCACTAAGACCCTTGAATGCTATTCCAAAAACCAGCTGTTCTGCCCCCTCAGTGAAAAGTTTGAAGACTCGGTTAAAGACCTGACTGTTTAAACATGCCTTTTTAGGAGATTTATAAGTTTTAGTAATATTATAGGATATATATACACTTGATTGTTGCATCATTTGAGATCTTTTGAATGCTATGATGTTTTACCTGTGGTTTAAATTTACTTGCATTGTAAAGCACTTTGAGCCCTATCTTATCCCATCCCATGCCGTCCCGTCCCGTCCCGTCCTGTCACATCCTGTCCTGTCTAGTCCTATCCTGTCCTATCCTATCCTATCCTATCATGTTAAAATTTGCATTTCTTAGCTAAAAAGTAGTGATTTAAAACATATAGTACTATCGAACATTAGTATTAAAGTCCAATTTTCCATCATGTTAAGTCACACATTGCAGGAGACTTCCTGAGTTGGTATTACCATTCTTTAAGATTTGTTCCCTAATTTGGTCATCTCTCCCTAATTTTTTAAGTCATGTCAATGATTTGCAAGTCAGGAGGTTGAGAGGTATGGTATCATACAAAATGTGTCACAGATTTATCAACATAATTAATTTCTAAATGTCAGTCATCCCAATCATGAGTACAACACACAGTGATGTGTCCTGCAGTCAGTACTCGAGACAAACAGGTGACATAGGCGATATGAGGAAGTGATTGTGGATTCAGGTGGAGTAGACAACCTGAGACTTGTCAGTGCTTTCTGCAATAACTTATAACTGCCAATGTTACTTTCATAACTTTCTAATCAATATAGTGTTCAGTAAAAAATCAACTACTAGTGTAGCCCCATCACAGTACAGCTCAAATGTCCCCTACCTGATTGGTTGGTAATCTCACCCATAGGGCAGGGAATGCAATCAAAACAGCAAAGTGGCTGTCCCTCCCGTGCGGCCGCTCGTAATCCTGGAGAACAGCTCTCACTACACATGGAGCGGGGAGTCTGAAAATTGAAAGAACAATAGAAACCAAAAGATTAACAAATACAAGTGAAACCAAAACATATAACTTTGATACTAAAACTATCTCCCCCTCCTGCACAGCTGCTCATAAGCATGGAGTACAGCTCTCACTGTGCACTGAGTGGGGGTTTATTGAAATGGAAGGAAATAAAATACAAGAATTAACAGCTACTAGTACAACAAAAACTATCCAATGAAACTAAACAATAAAAGCATTTCTCTCACTCTCTTTCTCTCTCACTCTCTCTCTCTGGAGCAGCCCTTCCTCGTCTTGAAGTATAGCTTTCACTGCACAAAGAGCAGCAGTCCATAAGGTGAACCCAAAAGAGTTGTTACATAGTATCATAACTGAACAGACAAAGAGCAAGCACCCTGTGTAATTATAAAGGTCATGACTGTGTTTTCGAAGGTTAGCAGTACAAGCAAAGCAAAAAGCCTTGTTGAAAAGTACTCAGACTCTGTCTAGGACACTGTCACTGACAGCAGAATCGACACAACCCCATAATGAATCAAGGGTAGGCCGGAATGAGATTAGACAAGTTTGCTCGTTTCGTCAATGACATTATTTCTATTTCAGTACAAAGGCCTAATTAACGATGAGCACATTTGATAGGAAAATCAGCACAGTTACTGTGAGACATTGTCCTGTCCAGAGTCAACCCTATGTACTTTACTTAAACCTTAGGAGGGTTTCAGTTTTGACATTGTTGAACACATCAATCCCTAAAGAAAGGGGCATGGGCCTTAATCCTTAATGCCTTGGCACTAGCTAAAACACAGCCTATTTTTTTTTTTTTACTGTTAACTCAATTTTTCCTTGGTGACCATTTTACATCAAGGTTAAGCAGTAAGAAGCTTGGACTTCTATAAGCACTAGAAGTAATTAGAAGTTAAGAATAAAATTTGTTATCAAAAAGCCAGTACAGTAAATTTTGAAAGCCTTCCTGTATGAGTTTCGCCAGTGCATTAACTGACTTGTACTGCATGACAGATACATGGGAACATACAATTTGTCAGCAGAAAAGGACTGCGTGGCTCATTTAATCTGTCCAGATGTTCCATGCCTAATCAGTCTCTGCAGATCCTAACTGGTCTCCAGCAACCTTCCATTCTCTCTGCCTATTTACTAATATTCCCCTATGTCTATCTCATGCATGTGTGAAGCCCCTTACTGTTTTTGCCTCCATCATTTCCACTGGCAGTCTGGTCCAGGCATCTACAGTACAACTCTTTCAGTGAAGTAGTACCTTCTCACACCCCTCTTAAACTCTCCCCTAGACCCCGGAGTCAGTTGAAAAACCAGTTATGACTGACTTACCACACATTATGACTGATTTTTCTAAATAGTTTGAAATTTGTGACTTCAACTAACTAAAGAAAATCTAACCAATTTTTTCAACTTTCACCATCATTGCATTTTATTATGTAGTAGTTTGTCACTTTTTTAACTTCATATCTTGTGCCACATTACACCACTAATGGGTAATTAACAGACAGTTAATCAGTAGTCATGCCTCATTGCTTAATAAATCACACTTTGGTTTACATCCGATTCTGTACACACATCACAACCACTCACAGGGGTCAACCTTAATCTTTTTTTGCACTAGCTAGCAGGTCAAGGTGATTTAACATTGCAGTAGCCTGCAAGTGGCTGCAGTAGCCCACAATTATAATGGCAAATTTTGATCATTTATACAGGAAACAATTCAAGCCAAGAAATACTCTGATTATGCTAACATACTAAAATGCCAGCAGAATAGGCCTAATGGTCTTTCGTGTCTGCTCGTTTGGTCAGCCCCCACCCTGGGAGATGACCTTGCTTCCCCCCTCACCCTTTCTGGCTTTTCCCTTCTCAGTCCCAGATATTCTCGCTGCACTGGACTTTGCTTCCAGAACCTTTCCCCTGTACCTGTCCCACCCCCTCCTGAACCCCTCCACCATCTCTGCCTCCACCAGCCCTCTGGGCAGTGCATTCCATGGCTCCGCCACCCTCTCAGTGAAGTAGCACCTCCTCCTTTCTCCTCTGAATCTTCCCCCTCCAGCTTCTACCCATGCCCTCTAGTTGCCCCCTCCTTCCTTTGGAGCACCTGACTGCTCCCCTATTTACCCCTTCATGTACCTGAACACCTCTATCATGTACCCCCAGTCCCTTCTCTCTCTTCCAATGTGTACATATTTAGCTCTTCGAGCCTCTCCCCATAGATCCTGTCCCCAAGCCATAAATCATTTTGGTTGCCCTCCTCTGGACCCTCTCCAGGAGTTCAATGTCCCTCTTTAAGTGTGGCCTCCAAAACTGCATGCAGAACTTGAGGTGTGGCCTCACCAAGCAGTTATACAGAGGGAGTATCACTTCCCTTCTTCTGGAGATGATCCCCCTAGCGATGCATCCCAGCATCCTGTTGGCCTTGGCTGCTGCCCTCCTACAAGTCTCTGAGTTGTTCATCTTGACATCCACCACCACCCCCAGGTCCTTCTCAGCCATTGAGACTTGTAGCATCCCCCCCCAGCGTGCACACTTGGCACGGGTTTCTGGCTCCCAGGTGCAGTACATTGCATTTCCCTCTATTGAACCTCAGCTTCCACTTTCTAGACCACCTTTCCAGAGCCTCCAGATCCTCCTGTATGGCCACCATCCCCTCCTCCACATCCACCACCGCCCCCAGTTTTGAATCATCTGCAAAGAGTCTCATCTCACTCCTGATACCCTTCCTTATGTCAGAGACGTAGGTGTTGAACAGAAGGAGCCCAAGGACTGATCCCTAAGGGACCCCACTAATGACCCTCCTTGGGGATGAGACTATCCCGCCAACCATGACCCTCTGGGTCCGGTTCTGGAGCCAATTGCCTAACCATCTGATCATCTGGTTCCCCACCCCCATTTCTCCCTGCTTATCCAACAGGCCCCCTTGAGGAACAGAGTCAAATGCTTTGCTGAAGTCAAGAAAGAGGATGTCCACCAGTCTACCCAGGTCCAAGGCACTCGTCACCCAGTCATAGAACTCCACAAGATTTGTCTGACACGATTTCTCTGGGATGAATCCATGCTGTCTATCATCCAGGCACCCTGACTTTTCCAGATCCCACCCTAGCCTCTCCTTGACAATGCCCTCCATCACCTTGCCCACCACCGATATTAGGCTGATGGGTCTGTAGTTCCCTGCCACCTCCATTGATCCCCGCTTGTGGATAGGCACTATATGTGCCACCTTCCAGTCCTGGGGCACCCAACCTGTCCTCAGAGAGACACTGAAATGCTCTGCCAGGGGTTTCGCAGGACATCCACCAGTTCCTTTCCATCAGTTAGCATTGCCTGGAGCTCAGGCATTTTATTGCCCAATCTCCTGGCATTTAGCAGGTCTACCTTCCACCCTTTCCCTACACTTCCATTTATCCTGCTCGAGTTCCCATGGGGATTCTGCCTTCCCCTGGTCTGCACCTTACCAGTTGGCCTTTTCCCACATTCCTCCAGCTCTCCTGGGGGCTGGAGATAAAGTCCCTCCTATATCGGACCCCCCTCAACAGCCTTTTCTCCCACCCCTTCCCCTTCACAAGTTTAAACCCATTATTGCACATTTATCATGTTTACGTATTCCTTTCTGCCCCATCTACAAATAAAAGGCTGCAGTGCCATCACATACAGTGAACCCCACATTGTTTTGTACCACAACCTTCTATCTTCCTCTTTCTTCACAACCCCCCCCCCAAAACCAGAGGACATCACAACAGCAAATGTTCAGTCACGCAGACATAGCACTGCACACACAACAGCTGACACCGTCATGCACCTCACCACACGCTCACCACCATCCACAGGGTAATGAACAGAGCCTGGCAGAGAAAGACACGTCACTCAGCCCCCAACCTACAGTCAACTGGAGACATGCACTTCTGGAACTTTTTGTACAGTGAGCCAGGAGCACATCTAAGATTTCTTTGGGTGGGGCTTCATAAACCTAAGGGTTTGAGAAATAGAAAACTATGGCATTTTTATATGTAAAAGCATTGATTTTACTGTGGTTGGCCCCAACAAAAATACATTTTTCTTTAACAGTGTCCTTTCATTCTTTTATCCTCCCAGGGGAAACAGTGCATAGGCATGGCGCTATACTGCCTCAATTTCTACATAGGATGATCTATGCAACCCAGGAATGTTGATTTTAACTGTTCAAATTATGTATTTTATTAAGTTTTTTGGGGGGGCCAGACATGAGCTTTGTTTAGCTGGGGAGGGCCAGTGGCATGCTGAGATGCATAGGCAGTGGTATCACTAGCAGGAGGTGGGAGGTGGTGATGCCATTGTATACAACATTGGTAAGGCCTCACCTGGAGTACTGCATGCAGTTCTGGAGGCAACACATGCACAAGGACATAAACAAGGTGGAGACTATGCAGAGAAGGGCAACAAAGATGGTGCAGGGCTTGCACCACAAAACATAGGAGCAGAGACTAAGGGACCTCAACATGTACTCACTGGAGGAGAGGAGAGTGCAGGGGGACATGATTGAAACTTTCAAGTACCTCACGGGCATTAACAAAGTGCAGGTGGGGGACCTTTACCAATGTAGAAAAAGTACTAGAACAAGGGGGCACAATAAGAAACTGGAGAGGGGTAGATTAAGAGTTAACATGAGGAAATGTGAGAAGGTTTTTCTGCACAGAAAGTGTAGTTGACGCTTGGCATAATCTGCCATAGGAGGTCTTGGGGGCAAGCACAGTGGAGGGGTTTAAGCATGTCAGGAACAGGCACAAGGGAACCTTGAGAGGGAGGGAGTGATGAAGACATTGATCACTTAGGGTCAGTGGCCACATAGGGCCTATGGGCAGACGAGATGGGCCTAGTGGCTAGCGGTCCTAATCTGCCTGCAGTTTCTATGTAACTGCACTAGCCCTGCTCAATTTGCACTAGGGTTTGGGCTAGAAAAACTATGTTAAGAATGACCTCCCCCCTCCCCCGCACTCACTGTGAGAGTCCATCCAGGATATGAACAGACTGAGCGTGTGTACAAAAGGGAATAATCTGTTGCAGTTTTGCTTCCCAGGTATATGTAAATTTTTTTTTTCTGCAGAGTGGCACACAACATGCCTAAAGAGGGAGTAGACCAGAATGGGCTGATGGGAGACTCAGACACCAATAGAAGAAGAAAAACAGCACTTGTGCCATGTACCTTAAGAACTTTTACTACAAGAAGGGTGTTCAAAATCAATTCACAATAACAACAGTTCTATTCTGTTTCTAGCACTGATGTAAACCTGGGTCAGCAGTAAAGGAGCTCTCGTTTTCTTTCATTTCTATGGAATCTGAAAAAATATGCCATGGGGAGTCTGTCAGGGAGAGGACTAGGAGACTCAAGGTGGGATGCTCATGCACTGTCTTGACTAAATAGGAGATGGGGTAGACTGAGGTTTTCATATTTTTTGCCACAGCCACAGATGAGCTGCCTGAGCTCCCTCTCATACACTACACAGTATAGTACAAACTTACTTTTTCCTTCTTCTCTGCCTGCAATTCTAACGTAAAAAAAAATGCACTGCAGCACTTTTATACTTTACACATCAGCAAAGGTTTAATGTTTTAAAAATTACACTGTGGGGCTAGTCCATAGGTGGATCAAAGCTTGTTTACTACCACCTGTGAAACCAGGGCTGCAGGCAGACTCTCTAAATCCCAAATAGTGGATCAAGATGGGGCCCAGAGCAATTCAGAGATGAGGAACTGAGTCATGGATTGTCAGGCAAAATGCCATAATGCCAACAAAATCATGGTATTGACACAGTCACAGACAAATGCAGATGGGGAATCTCATAAAAAGGGGGAAAAAAGGTGGCATCCGTAGATAATGAGAAAAGGTATAGCTCTAAACGTCATCCCTGAACATTTACTAAGGATTTCTTTAATGGAATTGGAGGCACCATTAACCAAGGAACAAACAAGGGAAGTAAAGGAGTATTTTACTCCCATTTTTTTTGCCTAATTTACTCCCACATTCCGATTTTAATTTTCCCACCTGGGACTTTTAAAATTTGGTACATATACACAGAATTTTTAGTACCATGTAAGGCAAGCAGAGCAGACATACTGTATCACAGAGTGGAAGCAGTGATATGGACACCGAAAAGAGCATCAGTATCAACTTCATGTACACTCAGTAGAGTAAAAAATATCAGGAGTTGCTCACTGGCTGGCCAGTGGCCAGAAAGGTTGTTTTTACAGAGACAAATAAATTGACAAGTACTGGGTAGCAGGGGTGAAGTATTGTAGACCCCATGTCACTGTTAGGCAAAGACAGCCAGTAGCTGGCTGTACAGTGCTGGGTATCAAATGGGTTTGAGAGTTGTTTATTGGGGTTGGGCACACTTGAGACTGGTCAGTGGGTGGCATACTACTATTTAGATGAAATTACTACCATAAATGGTAGCAGCAAATACTTCAGTCCTAAAAATTATCTGGACTTCTGCTGTGCCATTAACTGTACTGCACTGCACATTTGTAATGATGGCACAGTAATTGTATCCTAGAAACCCAAGGCTCTCTGCATAGCTTTCAATTATTATCAACTACATCCTCAGACCAGAGTTTAGTAATGAACTGATTGCAATCTACAGCACCCCAACAATACTGCAGCTTTCAAAAGTGAAAACTATTGAAGTGGTATCCTTCAGAAATGAGCAGAGCAAATATTTACTGCTGAAGTGTCAGATGGGAAACCCCATTATGGTGTTACATTGGATATTCCCCCCACACTTAGTTAAGACCTTGCTCGGATGGTCTGACTGTGGAGTATGGCCTTGAATTATCATGGTCCATTCCTACATAGGCACCACAATATTTTTTATTTATTTTGCCATGAAATTATCAATATACTGTAACCATTACAAACTCATCAATCTGGACTTTGATGAATGAAGCCCCTTGCTTGAGCCCACAAGGAGGGGCACAGTGGTAACTGCAACATCCACAACAACAAACAACCAGGTTACACGTCTATAAGAGAAAGTGCTTGTAAACTCATTACTATAGCCAGATTAACCCCAACCTCAATGCCACAGCTGGAATTCCTGGGATACCTCCAAAATCATTCAATCACTAGCATGTGATGGAACATAGTAGTGCCCCAATGGAATGCATCTAAGAAACCCTTCTCCCCAATTCATCCTTAGGCCACTGTCCCTGACCAGGCTGACCCGCACCTACTTTGGTCATCTCCCATCCTCCGTCTGGCAACAAGCCTGCCATCGGCAGCTCATCTGCCCACCACACTCCGCAGTGCCACCCTGACTGGCCCCGATTCCAAATCATTGAGTTGTACCTCAGTGCACTAAAAGTGCAGGCGTCTGT
Source organism: Neoceratodus forsteri (assembly GCA_016271365.2). Taxonomy (NCBI): domain Eukaryota; kingdom Metazoa; phylum Chordata; order Ceratodontiformes; family Ceratodontidae; genus Neoceratodus; species Neoceratodus forsteri. Next base: position 127,478,314 of record CM057455.1, read on the forward strand.
CCATGCGTGAACTATTCAGATGCGCTCACTCCTCAGACCAGGCCCAGACCATGCTCCGCCACCACCGCCCCAAGCGTTCTTCTGAGTTCTAACATTCTCCGACACTTTCGGTTGATCCATTGTCTGTTTCTCAGCTGTTCCTGGTTAAGGGACTTAACTATAGTAGTGGAAATGCAGAAACCCCGCACATTTGTGTAAACCCATCGTCCCAGCGATTTAGCGAACACTCCAGCACTTCTCCCAACTTTGTTGATTTTCTACTACCCGACTCATTGTCAGCTCTCATGTGCAGCACTCACAACTCCTCTTGCTCCTCCCTCTTTCTCGTAACTCTACTGGAGGAGGTAGTAGGATTGGCGCTGAGAGAAGCCAGAGACTCAGAGGCACTATTCAGCTGGTGCCTTGGTGGTTATTGGTTAAGGTTGTCAGGAAAAAAAAAAGTGGGTGTGGAGGTGGCAAGGTGCTGAAGGAGGGGTGAGGGACTGTCAGGGTAAGCCTGATACAAGTACGGGCTCTGCGTTACAGTCAACTTAAGAAAAATGCAACTTCACTCAATTCTGACTGCAACTCAGGGCAATTGCAGTTAATTGCAACTGTCTTGAATTGCAGCCCACGATTCTGACTGCTGGTGGCAGCTCTGGGATCTATCCCCCCCCCAGCTTCATCGAATGCTTCCAGGCCCTGGTGTTCTTCCTCATTTCAAAGATACCTCCTTTTGCACCCTGTCAACCCCCATGATGTACATGTAGGTCACTATCATGTCCCCTCTCACTGTTCTGTCTTCCAGGGTGTACATGTAAAGATCCCTCAAGCTCTCTTCATAGGCCTTTTGGTGTAACCCCTGTACTGTTTTAGTTGCCCTCCTCTGGACTACCTCTCTCTGAGCTGCCTCCCCCCCACAACATCAGCAGAAATTAATAACATATTGAAAATAGGCTCATAAATACATCAATTAGTAAAGGACCTTTTGATGAGAATCACAGGTTTGGTATTTATTTATTTAATTATTTAATCAGTTATTAAAGGCTGGTAACCAGGAAAGGTTCACTGAGCCAAGGATCATTTCCAAGTGAGACCCACCAGTTCTGAAGACTGCTCCTCCATAAGGATACTGACAAAGTTGAAGCAATCCAGATAATTAACTTAAAAAAACAAATGTACTTACATTTAACAGTAAAGCTGAAAAGTCTAAGCCTCTCTATTTAGATAAAAGCAGATTGAAACTACCTCCTACTATGACTATTTAGGTCTGAGATTCTCAAACAGTATGTCATGGACATTACGTAGTAAAACAAAGGCTCAAAAGCTAAAAATGGCATTTAATGCATTTAAAAGGTTTAACTTGAGAATGGGGCAAACATCAATTAAAGGACTGATAAATGTAATAAATACCAAAATAAATTTGAGTATACTTTATGGAGTGGAAATACGGACCCCTGCAAATATAAACATATTAGAAACAGAGGTTAATAAAATGCATCGTTATATACTGAAGGTGCAACAATCGGTGCCCACAGAAATATTGAGGAAAGAACTGGGGTAATTTTTCATTGGCAACCATGGCAGTAGAGAGAAGGATCATTTTACCTTTGCACCTTTTTCTTCTTCCAGATAACAGATACCCCAGAATATGTCTTGAGGAACAAATCCAATACCACCAAAAGACCTTCACCTTGAGTACAATTAGATTAATTAAAGAGAATACTTTGCTGTATGGTCTGGGAAATCTCTTGTATGAAATTTATGCCCTTCTGCTAGAAGAAATAGTATTCAAAGTAAAATCAAGGGTTACAGCTATAGCAAAATCCCAAGAGCAAGAAAAAATAAACAGTCTCCGCCACTACAGATGGTTTAAAATCACCAAAACATATCGTAAGTTAGAACTGTATTTAAAAATTCTATTGAAACCAGAACAGAAAAGGATCACAACAAGGTTTAGGTTAGACTTTATAAGGCAAATTATATTTTATATGATGAGAAAAGAGAGGAAGCTTTAAGTCCAAAACACAAATGTGTAAATGGTTATGAGGACAATTTGAAGCATATTGTATTACATTGCCCACAATATGAACTCACAAGGAAAAAGTGGTTGGCTTCGATATTCAGCACCCTTGTTCTCCCCTGTGAAGAGTTAATTGTTTACTTATTTAATACTACTGACATTAATGTCTTATACTCACCATATAGATTTCTTCAAGCCACAAAAGTATGAGTCTGGAAGTGTGATAAAGCTACACAGCATCCTAGTGTCCTCGCAAACTACCGTGTGCTCCGAAACTCTTGCAACAAGGCTACAAGGTTAGCCAAGTCTGAATATTTCAAATCTACCTTCATCACCAACATAAATTCCCCTTCAAAGTTCTGGAAGGTGGTCCACACCCTATTTACCTCCTCATCTTGCCCACCTACCCTGGTACTTAAAAGTAAATAGCTCACTAGTGTCTGACCCACCAGCCATAGCTGCGGAATTTAACTCTTACTATATCTCTTGTGCCACTGAGCTACTGAAATCCCTCCCCTCCTACCCATCCCCCTCCACACCCTCTACCAGCGTGCCTCCTCCACCACCCTCTCACCTCCCCTTCTCTTTTGCTACTGTAACCCCAAACAATGTCCTAAGTGCCCTCATCACAATCAACCCAACTAAAGGTACCTCCCCTGATGGCCTTGACCCAAAACCCCTCTCCCTCTCCGCTTCGGCCATTTCCTACCCCCTCTCAATAATCCAAAATCTCTCATTCTCTACTGCATCAATCCTCTCTTCATGGAAACATGCAGAGGTCCTCCCTCTACCCAGAGGGGGTGACTCCTCATCCCCTAGCAATGGCAACTATCACCCCATTTCTCTCCTCCCTACCCTTGCCAAACTTCAAGAACACATTGTCCTCTCCCAACTCGCCTCTTTTCTATCTGACACCTCTTTTTTCACCCCTTTCCAGTCTGGTTTGAGGAAAAACCACTCAACCACCACCTCTCTCCTACGCCTCACAGACTCCATCCTAACCGGGATGGACAATGGCCAAATTACCTCTGCCATTTTTGTTGACCTGGCCAAGGCCTTCTACACCGTATCTCACTCCCTACTCCTCAACTCGCTACTGGCAGCTGGCCTATCTCCCTCCACCAAAAACTGGTTCAAGGCCTACCTTATTGGCAGAACCTAATCAGTTAAGATCTTGGATGCCACATCCCCTCCCCTCTCGATTAGCACTGGCATCCCCCAGAGCTCTGTATTAGGGCCCCTCCTATTCTCCATCTTCTTAAATGATCTTCTCTCTGTTTGCACCCCCTTCTCCGCTATACATGTTTATGCTGATGATACAGTCCTGTATGCATCTCACTCCTGTCTGCTGAGGTTACAACCAGCTTACAGCAAGACTTTGACAAGGTTCAGCTCTGGTTTGCTAACCATCAACCTTTACTCAATGCCAAGAAGACTGTCTCTATGACCTTTGGCACAAGACAGAGACTCTCTAAGTTTCCCTCCCTACCCACTTTCTACACCTGTGATGGGACTTTACTTGAGGACACATCCTCCTTCAGGTACTTAGATCTTTGTTTTGACCAATACCTGATCTTCTTTGAACATATTGACGTCATCCAGAAAAAACTGTACCCCAAGCTTGGTGCCCTGTTCAGGAACCATAGTTGCATCCCTCCTATGGCTAGGCGTGAACTTGTTCAGAAGAGGATTCTGCCAATTTTCGACTACTCTGACATAGTCTATGGTGCTGCTCCTAAGTCCTCACTGGCCAGATTGGACACCCTCTCCTGTTCCTTCATCCTCTTTGCCCTGGATGTCCCCCTTTGCACCCACCACTGCAGTCTTTATCATGCCCTATCCCTCCCCTCTTTTACAAATAGGTGACTCTCCCACTCTGCTAAATTCACCTCCAAGCACTGGTTGAGTGAGCTCCCTTCCTACCTAATCTCCTCCTTTATAACACCCCCTCATCCTCCCATTCCCTTAGATCAACTGACTCCAGCACCCTGATAGTCCCCACAGATCCACCCAAATCGGTCAATCTGGTTAATCTCAATGCCTCCCAAAAATTTGGAATTCCCTCCCCCCCTCAAATCCGGCACTCATCCTCCACCTACCCCATCAGCTCTGTCCTCATAATTACCATGCACCTAGCTGCTCCTGCCAGATCCCTCCCGAATTCCCTCCTCTAAGCTTTGGACAAACTCTACCCTTCTACTGTCACCTTCATTTTACCCTGTGCACCCCCAACCCTGAAATTTCTTGCTCCCCACCCTTTAGCCCAAATTGCTCTCCCTTACTGGCCTCCCTTGATCTCTCACAGAAAGTAAGGGACCAGGAATGCTCTCCATGGGTGCCTCTCCTACCCCCCAATAGAGCCTGTATCTCTCATCTACTCCCTTCCCCCCACCATCCCTCCTATCTCCCTAAACTTTCAGTCCTCTTGCAGGGTTCTTAGCATCCTGAAGAGGTCCTACTGCATCTAGGCTTGTCTCCTCTCCTTCCCCCTCCCACATCTACAGTATCTATCCCCCTAGCCTTTGCAGTCCCCTTGCAGGGTTGTCAGCATCCTGAAGGGGCCCTACTGCACCTAGGCATGTCTCCTCTCATTTCCCTCCCCCATTTTACCATCTCTCCCTAGCCTTTGCAGTCCCCTTGCAGGGTTCTCAGCACCCTGAAGGTGTTCAACTGGGCCTAGGCTTTTCTCCTCTCCTTCACCTCACCATCTACCTTTCTCACTAGTCTTTGCAGTCCCCCTTGCAGGGTTCTCAGCATCCTGAGGGGCTCCTACTGCACCTAGTCTTGTCTCCACTCCTTCCCTCCCCTTTTACCTTTCTCCCCAGCCACTGCAGTCCCCTTGCTGGGTTCTCAGCATCATGAAGTGGTCCAACTGAGCCTTAGCATATCTCTTCTATTCTATCTAGCCACTATCTTGGCTTTCCATGACTACTAGCAGGGTCCTCAGCATCCTGATGGACTATTGATTAGGCCCATCCCTTCCAATGGTGTGAATTCTCTTCCCAATAAGGGTTCAACTCACACTCCCTCCCTCTCCTATCACTCTCTAAATCTCTGTCTACTGACCTTCCCCAACCCCCTTGCAAGGTACCCTGCATCCTAAAGGGTCTTCTCTTGGGTTAGGTCCTATTTCCCCTCCCAACATTTAAGCCATACCTCCTCCTTCTCTTTCCTCCCTCTTTAAATCCTTACAGCCTTATCCCCCTTTCTATCTAGCCCCACAGCACCCTTGCAGGGTTCCCCACATCCTGAAGGGGTCTCTCTGGGACACTGCCTTATCCCTATATTTCTGGTCCCCCAGTCCCCTTGCAGGGTTCCTAGCATCCTGAAGGGGTCTCCACAGACACGACTCTTCCCTCTCCCCCACCTAACCCCTCCCTCTCCTTTCCCCCTTTTCTTTCATGTAAGCACTTGCTAACTTATTAACCCGGCACTTATTGTTGTCCACGCTTTCTACCTATTATGCACATCACTGTTGTAACACTGTTACACCTGCCTTACAACTGCATGTTAATGTTGATCTTGTAACTTGAATGTTTAATGTCTCATTTTTATTGTCCCCTTCCCCCCCAGGTTGCACTGGGAGATGAGTGACTTGTCGCTCAGTGTGCCTTCCTGGTGAAACATTTCAATAAATAAAAAAATAAATAAAGTTTTTGGAGATGAGTACATCTGGAAATTTTGTAATTATTGATTTTAGAGGAAATTGTATATGATTTTAATGTCTATTTATTAATGAAGTGTTTTCATTGTAAAGACTAAAAGTCCATCAATAAATATCTACCTACCTACCTGAAGTAGTCCAGAGGAAGGCTTTTAACATGGTGCGATGGGTTGCACAAGAAACCATATGAAGAAAGTCTGCAGGAGCGCAACATGTACTTCCTGGAGGAGAGTGAGAGAGGATGAGATTGAGACCTATAAGTGCTTCATGGGGTTGAACAAGCTGCAGGAGCAGAGTCTCTTTCACAGGAGGAAAATCACAAAAATACAAGGGAATGCTATGATGCTTGAGGGGGGAAGTTTAAGATGGATTGTGTGGAAATACATCTTCACAGAAAGGGTGGTGGATGCCTAGAACAACCTGCTAGAAGAAGTGGTGGATACAAAAACAATGGGGAGCTTCAAGCACACATGAGATAGGCATATGGGAATAACAGGTAGAAGTTAATGAGAGACACATGTGACCATAGTGTCCCAGGGTGTAGTAATAGGCTGGGAAAATAGGGCAGACTAGATGGGCTTACAGGCCATTTTCTGTCAACAAATTCTATGTGTCTGTGTTTCTGTGACATGGCGGCAAAGGACTCGGGAGAACAAGTACAATCAGTGGCAAAGTACAGTCAGTGGAATTTAAAATGGCTGGCAGTATAGTCTAGTGGTTAGAGTAATGAGCTGTGAATGAGCTTGGAACATCCAGCAGACCTGGGTTTGATTCCCACAACCCCCACAAGCAAACTGAGTGACTCTGAGCAAGTCGCTTAACCAGCCCAAAGCTCCCGGGTTGCCCCTGAAAACAGGCACTTGTGCTTAATGAGTCTTACCCAATTAACAAAGAAATAAAATAAAATAAAATAGTATTCAGGCACATGTGAAAAGAAAGAGAGAGGATCCAAAACGTGTGTGGAATAGATGTGCAGGTTGCAGCTCGGCAGCACATTGGCATTTGATATCCTGGAATGTCAAGCTAAGTACTTAGTTTTTTTTTTAATCTTTCCTGAGATTTACTTCTGTGGAAAAGGTGGTCACTTTTTGCCATGATCACATAAGATTTGTATGGAATTTAGCTACAAGTTAGTTCTTGCTATGCAACCCGATAATGTTGCTATTTAAACAGATCCGTGGCTTCTTAATTGTCACTATTTAGATAGAACTGAAGTGACTGCCATGTATAATAACTCAGAACTGATAAGCCTCGATTACTCTGCTGGTTATTTTGTAAATTTCTTTTGTCCTTTTGCAATACCTGCATTTAAATAAAACAGTCTGTTATATTTAGAGTGGAGCAGTTTGGGCCCCTGAGTCCCCTAAGCCCCTCCCCATCTCTTTCCTCGTGCACACAAACTATCCAAGTCAGAGTTAACTCACAGTGAAGTGCTTAGCTTCTCTGCCACAGTTGTTATAGATACAATACTTTAAAGAAATTTACTGTTCTCTACTTAAAAAAACGTATAAAATATTGGTAGGATTTGTGCACAGAAACATAGAACCATAGAAAGTGATGCTTTCTGTTCCAGTCTTTAAGGGAATGGCAGCATAGCTCAAACTCTCAGCCAATATTGGGGGTTAAAAGCAGCTCTCTCGAATGACTAACATTTATTTTCTGCTTAAAAATTTATGATGCTGAGAGGGAATAAATATCCTGACTTGACACCTGCAAAACATACGAGTGAAATGGCTGAAGATTCACTTACCGAGCATTCAGATCCTGAGCCTGATTCTGAGACCGCGGATCCACAGGCCTCCGAGCAGCCTAAAACAACAGGCCGCACGCCCAAAAATCGGAATAAAAAAATTAAACTGGACACAATTTACAATGAGCTTTGCTCCTTTCATGCTGAAATCAAATAACTATATGGAGATATCCAGAAAGATACAATACAATTAGAGCAGAGATCTGATGATTCTCAGTGCCAGATAACCGACACAGAGAACCATGTTGGTGACATGGAGTCTTTGGTGCAACAGCTCAAGGCCCAGCAGGAGATGCTCAAGGAGAGACAGGAGGATGCAGAAAACCACACCCGCAGAAAAAACATTAGAATTTATTGTATCCCTGAAGGCTCGGAGGGGAACGATATCAAGTACTTTCTGGCTACAGTTTTAAAAACAGCCCTGGAGCTTCCTTCTGACTTTGAGATGCAGTTTGAATGAGTACATTGAGCACTTGCCCCAAAACCTACATCGACGAATGTGGCGCCAAGATCTATCATCACCCACTTTCATTCCTACGCCATCAAGGAACAAATCCTAACTACAGAATGGCACAAGCAAAAGATATTTTATGGGCAGCAGAGATTCTACATCCACCATGAATTTGTACCCCAAACCCCCTGACTCTGCTGGGCGTATCTCCCGCTCCTCCCTACTCTCAAGGCAAAGAGCATTAACTTCACTACTCTGTACCCTGCTGGACTCATTGTACACTTGCCTGATGGTGTAAAAAAAGAATATGCCAAATGCACAGGAGGCAAAGGAAGATCTTGTAACCCAGGGCATTACTTTTCCCGAAAGGCAGATTGCGCCAGCTGAGGGGGAGCCTCAGACTCCGAGATGGCAAACCCCTATGAAAGCAACAAGAATGCCAAACAACAACCGGAAAATAGCCCAGGACTTACAGCAAAGACTTGAGCCCTTTCACAGAACCAGTGCCTTAATAACTTGAAGGGACGTTGTGTCTTGGTACTGTTAAACTCTTACAGTCTTGCCACAGGTAGGACAACTGGTTGGAGCTGGGGGGGATAGGGAAGTTACAAGTTAACTCCCTGGTTTGAGCGGCCCTCTAGGGGTAGCTGGTCCAGTCCACTGGGGTGTTAAACAGACGAGGCATACTGATGAGTCCTGGTAGGACGAAACACGTGTCTATGTCTTCTGTTAGCACCCTTTGCAAACTGTGTGAGAGGCCTTTCGGCACCATGCAATTCTGCTTAAAGTTGGACCAGCATAACATTCTGTGGTGATTTGCATATGCAGCCCATGATGCTTTGCATTGTGGGGGCATGTGTGACTTTGTATTTTCATATTAACTATAGCATTTATACTGGTATTTGTAGAAGATCTCTGCTCAGAAATATATCTGGGTAGTCATATAATTTGGACCCTATTGGTCTATCGTACTATGTGGTTCTATAATATTTTGGACCATACCTTTTTATGTTGATTGCATGCATGCGCAAGAAACATATTGCGGCAGCTTGCTGCAGAAGCAGGTTGTGGAGGTGCAGCACTGTTGTGGCCAATGCCCCCACAGCCTTTGGAGGCTTGGCCTGCTTTTGCCAATTGGGTGGCACGCTGCTGCTGACACAAGTACAGCCAGCATGCCACAACCTTGTAAGGTTTCAGCCGCTGCAATCAGGGGCCGCCTTGTCATTGCAGCATAAGCCATTCTGCTGCAACAAGGGAGCAACCCGTCATTGCAGGGTGGAACCTTGGTACTGTGATACTGTTTGTAAACATGGTGGTGGCTTGCTGCTGTGTTCAAAAACAATATTAGTGAGCCCCCCCATGCTGATGAGGTGCCCAATCCCCCTCGGCAGCATGTGCCCCCCCACCACAGTGTTTGTGTGTCGACAGGGTCCCCAATCCCTATCTGCTTCAGTGCCCGTAACAATAACGGTCATGTTGCTGATGAGGGAGCCCACTCCCTGTCGGTATTATGTCCCCCCCTGCAAAGTTTCATTTGCCAATGGGGGAGCCCACTACCCGTCGGCATAATCCCCACAAAGATGCAGTGCAGTTGTGCCAAGGGGTTGCTTAATCCCCCTCGGCTCTTGCGCCCCCCCATTTGTGCCGATGGAGCTGCCCAATCCCCTGTCAGCAAGAACTGCCCCCCCAAAAAACACTGTGTTGGCACCCTGGGAGCCCACCCCAGCATGCCAATGGTCCTGTAAAAAAAAACATTCTGCGATGTGTTTTTGTATTAAGCTGTAAAAAGAAACGGTCCTCGCCATCTCCTTGCCCCCCTCCCACAACCTGCACCCACCCTCTACGCACTCTACCTCCCCACAACCCCCTCACCCCATACTTACCTGCGGAGTCTAGAGCGACGATTTTCGGTGGACCGGCAACACGTCTGCACTCTTCAAAGCCGACCACAAACTGAGGAAATGCCGGTAAGCTGTATAATGGCATAAATAGGTTTTTTTCAACTTTGATGCATATCTCAGACATTTTTTGGAATTTTGGCACCAAATTTTCAACATGGAGTTTTTGGGAACCCTCCTCATGAATTCAGCCACTGCCATGGTGTTATTCAGCCCTGAAAGATGATTTCATGGTCACTACGTGGAATCACGTTTCAGGACTGATTAATGAAATGACAGTGCCAGTGTTCATGAGATGGGCTCTCAAAAAGTCTATGTTGCAAATTTGGTGGAAAAAAATCCAAGAAATGACTGTTTTACGAACGTGCGTTGCGCAGTTGCTACACACGCTCGTAGCTTCACAAATTTGCAATATTTTCACTCCAGATTTTCAACATTGCCATTGTTCTGCACCTCCTTATGAATAGTGTAGCTGTCATTTTTCACATCCTGGCCAAAATGTGTTTTTGAACTTCCGGCGCAGAATAGTGTGGGCACTGTGGGAAATCAGTGGTCTGGACTCATTACAAAAATCACAGTGACACTGTTCAGGAGCAGACATCCTAAAATGCCTATGTTGAAAATTTTGTGATGAAACTTCATAAAATGACTGTGTTACGAGCATGCATTGTGCAGTTTCCACGCACCCTTGTAACTTCACAAATTAATAATATTTTCACGCCAGATTTTCAACACTGGCATTTTTTCATACCTTCTTATGAACAGTAGAGCTGTCATTTTTCACATCCTGGCCAAAATGTGTTTTCGCATTTCTGGCACAGAAAACCGCAGTGTTTGCAACAGATTAGGATTGAGCGAGTGAGAGAGGGGGAGTGACCAAGCTCAACTAAGCTCTGTCGGGACTGCTGCAGATTTCTTTCTGGCCAGAAAAAGGCACCAATGCAGGCAGGAGCCCAGTACAAAAGGGCAGCCTGCAGCACTGGGAGAAACAGAACGAGTGGGTGAGGGAGGGGGACTGAGCAAGCTCAATGGAGCAAAGCAATCAACATTCGGCATTGACAAATGCTTGTTATACTTTATTTCTGATGTTACAAGTTTGGCTAACTCTTCCTTGCTTGAAATGAAACCTACTTATGTCAGCTCAGATCTTATTATATTTGTTGAATTTTTCAATATGCACTTTACTATTAGATTAGACAATATGTCAGATAAGAACATAGAGCAACTACTGAGCTTTGGTAATTCCATCTGCATATATGTGGGGACACTCCAGTTAGTCTGGTTTATCTCTCAGTCCTGCCTTATTAGAGAGAATAGATGGGAGCTGAATAGCCTTATTACCATGCAATCTTTATACTAGCCCCATGGCTATTAGCTCACTGATTCTGTCATTTAATATTAATTCATTCACAATCTGATTAAAAGGGCCAGGATGGTAAAATATTTAAAATCCCAACATACTGATTTGATATTCCTACAGGAAACCCATCTTTCCCCTGAGGAACATGGTAAATTGGAGAGATTTGGCTATCAAAAGGTACTTTCCACATCCCACCACTCTGGTTGTTGGAGAAGTGTGGCAATCTTAATCTCCCGTACCACTCCATTCATCCTACAAACCCTAATTGCTGATAAGGAGGGATGCTATGTGATTGCACAGGGGCTCCTGTATTCAAAACCATTGACCTTGGCTTCCATTTATTTTCCACCTAACTCTCCACCAAAACTGGCCAGAAGGTTTTTTGAGGATCTCTTGTCTGCCTTGCAGGGCCAGTTGACTCTAGGCAGTGACATTAACACTACTCTGAATCCCACCCTGGATGCATCCCCCTCATTAAAATACAGAGCCTCCCCACTTCAAAAATACTTGGTTAAGACCCTCCCTAACTTCAGTCTAGCCGACATATGGTGTCATTTCTACTCCAAAACACAGTTATACAACTATCAGTCCTCTAAAATGAGAAGCCTTGCTAGGCTGGATTACATGTTCAGCTCAGTTGAGCATTTGGAATCTGTACAAGATATTTACTATGGGGCTACCCCTTTGTCAGATCATTGATCTGTGTTCACTAAATTGTTAGTGGGTCTCCCACTGGGTCAGTCTTTCTGGCACCTAAACCTTGTGCTGCTAAAGGACCCCAAATTTAAGGACCTAATTCATAAGATAATAACTAGGATATTAGCTGATAACCCTAAAGGTGCCACCTCGGACACAATCTGTTGGGACACTTTAAAAATGGTTCTCAGAGGAGAAATTATCAAGTATGCATCTTATAAGAAAAAAACTAGAGAACAAAATCTATTGGATTTACAGAGTGAATATAACAGTCTTTTGGAGATTCAGCATGGAGGAGGTAAGACTGTTACTTCCAAATTAAACATATGAAGCAGAAAATCAAAAAAAATCTTAGGTCTCCAAGTGGAGCAGCAGCTCTTGTACCTTAAGTTGAACTCCTATGAAGGAGGTCCAAAAGCAGCTAGAAACCCTGCCAGGAAATTAAGGGGTGCCAAATCTTTTGCAAAGGTAGGACACCTTATCGACCTTGACTCAGGAATACTTTTGCATCACTCATGCACTATCAGACAAGTTTTGGCCAAATATTATGAGAAACTGTATAGGGAGGATCTTATTCCTCACCCTGAACAAATTTTGTACTTCCTTAACCAAGCTAACTTACAAAAGCTATCTGAGGCTCAGTCCACAGTCTTCATAGCCCCAATAACTAGGGAGGAGATCATCTATGCAATTAAAGAGGCTTGGAGGGACAGGGAGCGAATCCTCAGGATTGCCGGAGCAGCTGCACAGGGGAGGGAGCTGGATGTCATTGTCCACCTAGGGACAAATGACCTGGCTAAGAAAGGGATTAGAGAAGTGCAGGAAGAGTTTGTGGAATTGGGGAGGGGCCTTAGTCAAGTAGCACGCACGGTAACCTTCTCGGAGGTGCTACCCATCTATGGCATAGGAGAGGCTAGGGTGTTCCATCCCATGGGATTCAATCAGTTGTTGAAAAACTGGTGTGGAGCTCAGGGATTTGGCTTCATTGGGGACTGGGGGTCCACCTGGAGTGATGCAAGCCTATACAGGCATGATGGGCTGCATCTGTCCGGGAGGGGAACCAGGATCCTAGGTGATAGGTTTAAATGCTTCATTGGCAAGCTTTTAAGCTAGCCAAGGGGGGAGGCACTGGAAAGGAGCAGGAAAATCCTAGCCCCCCCCAAACAATCACGGTAGTAAGTGAGGCAAACACCAACATGGAGGTGTCGATAGGGAGAAGGGCAGGGGTAAATGGAGAAAGTGACAAAGGCAAGAAGGACAGGGATGGGGCAAAAGGGGATAAGGCCATCAGGAAATGGAGGGTAATGAATACCAATGCCAGTAGTCTGGGCAACAAGCTCCCTGAGCTGGTGGCCTTAATGGAAGAGGGATGCCTGGATATCGTAGCAGTCACAGAAACATGGTACACAGAGAACCATGACTGGGATGTTAACATACCAGGGTACATAACCTACTGGAGAGACAGGCAGGGGAGAAGAGGGGGAGGAGTAGCTCTCTATGTAAAGGAAGGGATAAAAGCAACTGAACAAAAGAGTAAACAGGGAGGAGAGGAGGCACTGTGGGTCACCTTGGAGACTGGAAAGGGCACCACAATCCGCACAGGGTTGTGTACAGACCCCATATAAGGGGGAAGGAATGGACAAGGATATGATGGAAGGCATTCTTAGAATGGCAGAGAAAGGGGATACTGTTGATGGGAGACCTGAATATGCCAGATGTTAACTGGAGCACATTTGCTGCAGCCACATCCAAGAGCAGGGCCATTCTTGATGCCCTACAGGTGGCAGGCATTAGACAGCTAGTTTCGGAACCCACTCGTAAGGGAGCAATCTTAGACCTCGTACTCTCAAATGGGGGCAGTGAGAGGATCTCAGATCTAGAAGTGGGTTGCCATCTGGGGACAAGTGACCATCAAACAGTGTGGTTCACGTTAAACTCAGCTACAGAGTCAAGCCATACAAAAGTGAGGGTACTGGACTTTAGGAGGGCTGACTTTGGCAAGATGGGAGAGTGCCTCAGAAAAGCACTTGCAAACAGGCTAGAAGGAGGTGTGGAGCAACAATGGGGAATTATCAAAACTGCCATCACAGAGGCAACAAGCCTTTGTGTGAAGCAAATAAACAAATCAAAATGAAAGAAAAAGCCACTATGGTTCTCAAGAGAGGTGGCTGTGAAAGTCAGGAAGAAAAAGATAGCATTCCGGAAGTATAAGGAAACACAGAAGGAGCAGGACAGAGAGCTGTACCAGTTAAGGCAGAAAGAAGCAGGAGGGAAGTCAGAATAGCAAAGGCCCAAACTGAGAAAAGATAGCCAACTCAGTTAAGAAGGGGGATAAAACCTTTTATAGGTACATCAGCGAGCGTAAAAAGACAAAGGGAGGGATAGTGAGGCTGAATAGAATGAACGGTGGGTGGGCAGAGGGGAACAGTGAAAAAGCAGGAATACTGAACGAATATTTCTGCTCAGTATTCACAAAAGAGGAGGGGGAAGTGCCTAATCCAATTAACAGAAGCACTCTTGATAGGGGGGTCAATCCCAGTCCTTTCACAGAAGAAAGGGTTCTGCAAGAACTCCTAAAACTGAAGGTGGACAAAGCAATGGGTCCTGATGGAATTCACCCCAGAATTCTAAAAGAATTAAGGGAGGAACTAGTGAAACCACTGGCTACTCTTTTTAATAAATCATGGGAGGATGGTGTGGTACCCGAGGACTGGAGGAAGGCGGATGTGATTCCCTTCACAAAGTGGGACCAAGACAGAGCAGGAAACTACAGACCTGTCAGTCTGACCTCTGTGGTAGTGAAAGTGATGGAGTCACTTCTGAAGGAAAGAATAGTTGAGTACCTAGAGGTCAGTGGAGCACAGGATCCAAGGCAGCATGGGTTCACAGTGGGAAGGTCATGTCAGACAAATCTAATAGATTTCTTTGACTGGGTGACCAAAGTAGTAGACCAGGGAGGGGCTGTGGACATGGCCTACCTAGACTTTAGCAAGGCATTTGACACAGTCCCACACAAAAGATTATTAGTCAAATTAACCAGCCTGGGAGTGGGTCCCAGGGTGGTAGCCTGGGTAAAACATTGGCTGGACAGCAGGACACAGAAGGTAATTGTAAATGGAGTCCACTCTGAAGAAAGGGCGGTTACTAGTGGGTAACGCAGAGGGTTCAGTATTGGGTCCAGTCCTTTTAATGTCTCATCAGTGACATTGCAGAGGGACTGGAAGGAAAGTATGCCTTTTGCAGATGACACAAAGATCTGCAACAGGGTTGATACACAAGGAGGCGGAAAAGATGAAAAGGGACTTGGCAAGGTTGGAGGAATGGTCAGACGTATGACAGCTAGGATTCAATGCAAAAGTGCAAAATAATGCACCTGGGAAACAAGAACCCAGGGAAGAATACACAATGGGTGGAGGTAGTAACAACAACAAAACAGGAAAGGGACCTGGGGTAATCATATCAGATGACCTTAAGGTTAGCAAGCAATGTGAGAAGGCAAGGGAGGACCGGGGTATACTGGGATGTATAGGGAGAGGCATCATCAGCAGAAAACAGGAAGTTGTTATCCCTCTGTACAGACAGTTGGTGAGACCCCATCTGGAATACTGTGTCCAGTTCTGGAGACCCCATCTCCACAAGGACATAGACAGGATAGAGGCAATCCAGAGGAGGGCAACTAAAATGGTGCATGGTCTGCAAGAGAAGCCGTATGAGGAGAGACTAAAGGAGCTCAATATGTATACCCTTGAGGAAAGAAGGGAGAGGGGGGACATGATAGAAACTTTCAAGTACCTCAAGGGAATCAACAAAGTCCAAGAGGATAGCATCTTTCAGAAAAAGAGACTTGCAAGAACAAGGGGACACAATTTAAAGACAGAAGGAGGGCGGTTCAGGGGCAATATGAGGAAGTATTATTTCACAGAGATGGTAGTGGATGCATGGAACAGCCTTCCTGAGGAAGTTGTGGGGTCTAAAACTGTGGGAGAATTCAAGAATGCATGGGACAGACATAAGGCAATTCTTGTGGGGGACAGAAAGATATAGGCTGTTGGTTAACTAGGATCTGCGGCCTATCCTGTAGGTAGGGAAATGGGCAGACTAGATGGGCCTAGCGGTCCTTATCTGCTGTCAAAGTCTATGTTTCTATGTTTCTAAGAGGCCAAGACAATGAAAGCCCCTGGCCCTGACGGATACCCCATGGAATTTTATAAAACTTTCAATAAAAATGTATTCCCCACCCAGCTAGAAACTATGTAGGATTTACAATTAGACACCCCCCTTCCCCTTCATGGCAATATGCCGAGATAGCAGCCATCCTCAAGCCTAGGCAAAATCCATAATTTCCAGAATCATATCGTCCTATATCAAAGTTAAATTGTGACTATATAATGTATATATCTGCATTAGCACACAGACTAGATAATCTACTCCCCTCCATAATAGGTGATGATCAGATTGGCTTCATTAAAAAGCATCAGGCCAGGGATGCAGTAAGATGGACTGCACTTATTATTGAACAAGCCACTAAGTATCATATCCCTCTGACTCTCTTGGGACTTGACGCTGAAAAGGCCTTTGACAGGGTCAATTGGGTCTTCATGTGGTCCACCCTGGAATTTTTTGGCTTACCATCAACCTTTATTAGACAAATCATACTGATCTTTAAGTCTCCCAAAGCAAACTTAAAATTAGATGGTGCTGTATCCAAACCCTTTCCCCTTAGTAGGGGAACACGCCAGTGGTGTCCTTTATCCCCATTATTATTTGCCCTATATTTAGAACCCCTAGCATCCATTATTAGAAATTCACCTAATATTACCGGCCTAACTGTAGGAGGGCAGCACCATAAAATTAATCAGTATGTGGATGATATACTATGCACCCTGACCTCTCCTGAATCATCAATACCCATAGTTTGGCCCCTTTTAGAGCAATTTCAGACTCTGGCCAGGTATAAAATCAATAACACAAAAACAGAAGTAGTAACCTGCTCCTTCCACCCTTCCCCCCATCTTAAACACAGCTTTCCTTTTAAATGGAACAGAATCTCAATGAAGTATCTTGGGATACAACTCCCTTATAACCTGACACATCTGGAAATGGTTAACTTTGAACATATTACACAACAAATCACCAAAGACCTGTCGAGTTGGACAGACCTTCCTTTAACCTTTCTCAGCAGAATTGAAACTATACAGCAAAACATTCTCCCCCGGCTTTTATTCCTTTTTCAAACCCTCCCCATCACCCCAGCTAATACTTACTTCTACTGTTGGAATAAAATAATTTCTCATTTTATTTGGAAAGGAAGGTCCCCCCAGAATTAAAATTTCAATGCTGCAGCTATCCAAATCAAAAGGTGGTCTAAATGTACCAGATCTTAAAACTTATGCCACGGCCACCCAACTCCAACTCTTGTTGAACCATATCAAACCTATGTATAAAGCCCCTTGGAAGGGTTTGAAACTAACAGTTTTGATTCATCCTGATGTGCTTGCTCTTCTATTTGGAAACCCACCACAATGTCTCCCTCTGACCCAGTTCCCAGAATTTATAGCAGAATCCTATAAGACCTGGCTCACCACACCACACTCTCTTTTTCTGAAAAACTTTATTTTTAGCCTTTAAATGCCGACACACTCTTATTACCCAAACAAACAAGAGAAGTAATCAGGTCCTGGGCAACCCAGATATGGTATGTGGGGCAATTGGTCACCCCATCGGGGCTGTTATCTTTTAGCTATTTCCAGCATCAGTATAAACTCTCAAAATCCTCCAGTCCATATTATTATAAATTAAAAAATTCACTCCTTCTATATGAAGACAGTTTAGTTAAATTAGCAGAGTCTCCAAACTCCTTGACAATACTTATTAAAGCTGGCTTAGAAGGGCAAGAACAGCCGCACCTTATTAGCTATTTATATAAAGCCCACAAAGATTACAAAAAAGATTCTACCAACTATATTAGGACAGCCTGGGCCTTGGAGATACCAGAAGAGATAAATAGTGACCAATGGCAAACATACTCCCTTCAGGCTCTCAAAGTTTTGAACTCTTCTTACTGGCAGGAGTTTGCTTGGAAATCCAGGATCTGTTTCTTCAGACCCCCTTCTGTGGTTGCCAAATATGGTGGGTCAGCTATGGGAGTATGCTGGAGAAAGTGTGGCCATCCCTCAGCTAATATAACCCATGTATTATGGGAATGTCCTAAGCTGGACCCATCTCTCAGCTAATATAACCCATGTATTATGGGAATGTCCTAAGCTGGACCCATCCCTCAGCTAATATAACCCATGTATTATGGGAATGTCCTAAGCTGGACCCTTTTTGGATGGAGATCCTTATAGAAATGAAAGACCTCTTTGGTTTCCACAATCTGTTCACCCCAGCGTATATCTTAACAGCCACCCCACACAAGGTCAGACGATTTCTAAGCCCATACTCAAAATAATTACAATTTTGATTCTGGCATCATAAAAAGGCTATTACGAAACGCTTGCATACTGAGAGTGTCCCCACAAAGGAATGCTGGAGAGCCCTGACATATGAAATTTATGGCTTGGACAGATTAATAGCTGATATTAACTCTCAATAATTACAACTCAAGCCAGTTAAGGTGAAACCTGGTTGGGAGCTCTGCGTGTTTACATGGTCGTTATGCATTTTATGCAGTTATTAAAATATTTTCTAAGCTGAATAACTGGTGCCGGTTCGTTTTTATCTTGCAATACTAACTCGTGTACCAAATCACTTCAGATTTTCTGGCATGCATGGGTTAATTATCAAGCTCTTCATTACCCTGACTTTGTTCCATAACTAACCATCCCATCCTTTCTCTATACGTGCAGAGGGGCTGACAACTCGGTCCATTCTAATTGAATAACTCCTCTCTTAGAGAGAGGATATACTGTCCCCTAACTTTATACTCTCCAATCCTCTGTATTTATTTCCTTACTAAGTGTCCCTGACCTACTTTCCTGTCCTGATAACAGGCTAGGACTTAACCATGTAGGTTATAGATGTTTTCACTCCCCAATTATATTTTTATTATAGGTTCCATAAAAGGCTAACAGCATTTCCTTATATAAAGACCTCCCTGCAGGGAGGAATGTTTAGCAGATGGTATAACTGATTTAGCTGATATACTCTATTGAGCCAAATATTACTGTATCATGGTAATAGAGTTGTGATATCCTGAACACTGTGCATTAGCTTTTAAATCTATTATGTATACGGTCTCACCACTATTTGTAAAGATGCAAAACTCTTTTAATAAAAAGGCAATTAAAAAAAAAAAAGAAACATAGAAAGTGATGGCAGAAGGGGCCCATCTGGCCTGTCTAGTCTGCCTATGAGCCCCCGCCCCTCCCTTTAGCTGCTATTCAGTGTTATGGTGCTCTTGTACCTGTCCCATGTGTTTTTAAAGTTTCCCACTGTTTTTACATCCACCACCTCTTTTGGAAGGCAGTTCTATGCATCCTCCACCCTCTTATTAAAGAAGAACTTGCATTTGTTGCCTCTGAATCGTCACCACTCTAACTTCATGTTGAGCCCCCTGGTTCTTGAGTGATTCTTGGTTTTGGAACAGGTCCTGAACCTGCGCCTTGTTTATACCTTTCAGGACCTTGAAGGTCTTGATCATGTTTCCCCTCTACCTCTGCTGCTCCATGGAATACATGTTTAATTCACTCAGGCACGCATTGTAGGACTTGTTGTGCAGTCCGCATATCATTTTCTTTGCTCTCCTCTGCACTGTTTCCAATCTGTTGATATCTCTTTTAAGGTGTGGTCTCCAGAACTGGATGCAGTATTCCAGGTGCGGCCTCACCAGTGACCTACAGAGTGGCAGAATGACCTCTCTCTTTCTGCTGGTAATCCCCCTGCCTGTGCATCCAAACATACCATTTGCTCGCAGTGCCACCTTCTCACATTGTTCTGACATTTTCAGATCATTTTTTATAATGATTCCTAGAACTCTTTCCTGTGTGGAGGATTCCAGTTTTTCTCCTCTTAGGAAGTAATCCCCTCCTGGGTTAGCCTTTTCAATGTGCATGACCTTGCACGTTTTAGAGTTAAAATTTAGTCGCCATGTTTTTGACCACATGGGGTCGATTTGGAACCGGAGGTCGTGAGGGACCGTCGTAGCTGCCCTACCCCACCTCCCTAAATTGTAAGCTCGGACTGCAGCAAGCCTGGTGTCGATTTGGAACCAGAGGTCATGAGGGACCATTGGAGCTGCCCTCCCCCACCCTGAATTGCAAGCGTGGACTGCAGCAAGCCTGGGGTCGATTAGGAACCGGAGGTCGTGAGGGACCGTAAGAGCAGCCCTCCCCCGCCCCCCCAAATTGCAAGCACAGACTGCAGCAAGCCTGGGGTCGATTTGGAACCGGAGGTCATGAGGGACCGTCGGAGCTGCCCTCCCCGCCCGAATTGCAAGCATGAACTGCAGCAAGCCTGGGGTCAATTTGGAACTGGAGGTCATGAGGGACTGTCAGACTGCCCTCCCTGCCCCCCAATTGCAAGTATGGACTGCAGCAAGCCTGGGATCAAATTGGAACCAGAGGTCATGAGGGACCATCGGAGCTGCCCTCCCCTGCCCCCCGGATTGCAAGCACGGACTGCAGGTAGACGGACTTGTTTGGCTGCTTACTCAAGAATGCTGTGTATTGTGTTTTTTGCCACTATTTTTCCTTTAAAAAAAGGGGGGGGGACTTCAGACCAATCTGCAAACTCAGTGACTGTGTGTTAATAATGCTGTCTGTTTTTAAACCTGCATTTATAGTCGCCACACAAGTGGCGATAGTTTTTGTTCAGAAAAGTCTTTCTGAAAACTGGTACTTTGTGCTGCAATACCTAGCTTACTTTAATTAATTTTCTGAGCTCTCTCAGGTAACCTGTACTCCGTGCAGCAACCCCTAAGGTTTTGCCTTAATTTAATTACTGGGCTCACTGTAAATCCAAAAAAACTGGTTGGTCTTAAAACACTACCTAAGGTCCCTTAACTCTGACTCCAGCTCTCTGTCTGCTTTAATTACTGCATCCTGCGTGTCCCCTATTGCGGTAATCTCCATACTCTCCCCCCTCTATCCTTCGGTGCTACGTGTATTTAAACTCACCTTCTCTCTCTCTCTCTTTCCCACAGCAATCCTGGGGTTGATTTGGAACCGGAGGTCGTGAGGGACCATCGGAGCTGCCCTTCCCCGCCCCCCCCGAATTGCAAGTGTGGACTGCAGCAAGCCTGGGTTGATTTGCAACCGGAGGTTGTGAGGGACTGTCGAAGCTGCCCTTCCCTGCCCCCCCGAATTGCAAGCACGGACTGCAGGTAGACGGACTTGTTTGGCTGCTTACTCAAGAATGCTGTGTATTGTGTTTTTTGGCACCATTTTTCCTTTCAAAAAATAAAAGGGGACTTCAGACCAATCTGCAAACTCAGCGACTATTTGTTCATAATGCTGTCTGTTTTTAAACCTGCATTTACAGTCACCACACAAGTGGAGATAGTTTTTGTTTAGAAAAGTCTTTCTAAAAACTGGTACTTTGTGCAGCAATACCTAGGTTACTTTAATTAATTTTCTGAGCTCTCTTGGGTAACCTGTACTCCGCGCAGCAACCCCTGGTACTTTGTGCAGCAATACCTAGGTTACTTTAATTAATTTTCTAAGCTCCCTTGGGTAACCTGTACTCCGCGCAGCAACCCCTGGTACTTTGTGCAGCAATACCTAGGTTACTTTAATTAATTTTCTGAGATCTCTCAGGTAACCTGTACTCCATGCAGCAACCCCTAAGGTTTTGCTTTAATTTAATTACTAGGCTCACTGTAAATCAAAAAAAACTGGTTGCTCTTAAAACACTACCTAAGGTCACTTAACTCCGACTCCAGCTCTCTGTTTGCTTTTTTTACTGCATCCTGCGTGTCCCCTATTGCGGTAATCTCCCTACCCTCCCCCCTCTATCCTTCAGTGCTACGTGTATTTAAACTCACCTTCTCTCTGTCTCTTTCCCACAGCAAGCCTGTGGTCGATTTGGAGCCGGAGGGTCATGAGGGACCGTCCGGACCTGCCCTCCCCGCCTCCCCTGAATTCAAAGCATGGACTGCAGCAAGCCTGGGGTCAGGTGGAACCAGAGGTCATGAGGGACCGTCAGAGCTGCCTCCCCGCACCTCAGATTGCAAGCCACGGACTGCAGGTAAGCCGGACTTATTCGGCTCCTCACTAAGAACGCTGTATGTTTCCCATAGAGCACGAGAGTGTCAGCTCCCCACCACCACCCCACCACCATCCTTGTTGGGCTCTAACTCAGCCATCTCCTCCCACTGCGTATTATTCAATCAGCCGACTTTTCCATTTGCAGGTTATATTCTTTCACCACCAGAGGTCATACCATCTCCTAGGATCTCTCTCCCTATCTGTTTCAAGCCTTAATCTTCTACCTCTCTCATTCCCTGCTTCTTAAAGCTAAAATTCACCTCCCCATCCAACATGCTACTGCCCACTCTCATCTCTATCACTATGCTGCTCTCCTTCCCTCTCCAGACAAACTGAAACTCCACACGTGCTCTACATCTGCAAACTGACTGGCACTCTCCCTCCTGCCCTGCCCTCCCCTGCTTACCCCTGAGTGGGGAGTTATCACGATGGCTGACAGAAACCCCTCTGCCCTCACCCCACACCCCCCCATAAACCGCAACCTTAAAACTCCCCACCGTCTTCCTCTCTATCAATTGGCATCAGTATGGGCACTGAACTATCTCCAGCCCTGCTCTCTCCTGCCTCCCCCCAGTCGCTCTCCCACAACCGCTCTCCCTGCCCCACCTCCTCCTCCTCCTCGCTGCCCCACAACCTCTGAAACTTCCAAAACCCACCTACCATTCAGCCAAAGGGTATATGCTATGTAAACATCACCAACTATTTGCCCTAACAAGAAACTACCACCTCAGGTCACTTGTCCTATTACTACTACTTATGGGCAATGTCCACCCCAACCCTGGCCTGACTACTGCCACCCAGCCCATCCGCTCCCCCTCCAAGGGTTTGTGCATCACCTCTCTTAACATCTGCAGCCTGCAAAAAAAATGGGACCCTTTCCAGGGGTGGGTACTCCAGCACCACCCTGACATCATCAGACTGAGTGAAACCTGGCTCTCCCCCTCTGTACCAGACTCTGCTGTTAACCTCCCTGGATACATCCTCTATCACTCTGATAGAGTGGGTAAACGAGGTGGTGCTGCAGCTCACCTCAAAGACCGCTGTCCGGCCAAATGCTCCCTACCCGCAGCTAGCACTGAGGCTTAGGCCCTAACATTGAAATTAGCTCTAGGAGGGTCCATTGCACCCCTCCTACTCATCATTGTCTACATTCCACCCAACGAACAAAAACTAGCCTTCCAGGCCATTCTAAACTATATCGCGACTCTATCTCCCCAATATGAAAAAATAGTCATGGGTGACTTCAACAAAAATTGGTTGGCAAAAAAAACTGCCCTGTATACTGAAGCTGCAGCAGCGCTAAACCTCATGCAGGTTGTCACCTTACCCACTAGGGTTAACGCCCATACAGGGACATCCTCCCTCCTGGATCTGGTCTTCACAAACTGCCCTCACAGAATAACCAACACCCAGGTTCTCCCTAATGCTCTAAGTAATCATTCCCATGTGCTGTGCTCCTGGTCCTGCAGGGTTCCCAAACACCCCCCAAAAATTACCATACAGCGCAAACTTGGCCCTGGCAAACTCTCCCAACTCAAGACCTATCTTAGAAACTGGGATTGGACACCACTCGTTAACACCCCTGACCCCCATCAGGCGCATGATCTATTTATCCACACATTCAATAGAATCTGTGATAAATTCGCCCCCCTTACCAAGAAAATGTCCAAAGGAAACCAGGTGCCCTGGTTTTCTTTTCATCTCCTGGGCCTAATGCAACAGCGTGACTCCCTTTGGCATATTGCTAATCAATCCAAGCGACCAGCTGACATGCAACACTATAGGGAGATTCGCAACAAATGCACGTTGGCCTCTGCACTGCCAAAGCGGACTATTACAAAGCGTCCTTAACATCCACCTGTGGTGATGGGCGCAAATTCTGGAATAATATTAAGGAACTCTGCGATAAAACCCCAAACCAGCCCCCAGACCAATTACAAACAGATGGTAACATCACCACGGATCCCCTCAGCATAGCCTCAGCCCTAAACTCCGCTTTCACAAATCTCAACCATATTTTCCCCCCTAACTTCTTCCACCCTCCGCCGGCTGAGGCCCACCCACCTCCCCTTGCTCCTCTCTTTTGCCTCCGCATTCTGCCCTGCGTGGACGCCAAACCCTACCTAGTCAAAGCCCTTAGCCACTCAATTAACTGCAGTGATTCCCTTGACCTGAAACTACTCCGAATCACTCTCCCGGAAGTCCTCTACCCTCTCACTCATATCCTAAATTGCTCCCTTTGTCAAGGGAAATTTCCCACCCATTGGAAGCTTGCCCACATTACCCCTATCTTTAAGATTGGGAACCGTACCTCCACAAACAACTACCATCCTATATCCATTCTCCCCCCGAAAGCCTTAGAGTGTATCATTGCCGACCAAATCACTGACCACCTCACAAAATACAATCTTCTCTCCAACCAACAACATGGCTTCCGTAAGGGGCATAGTACCACCACCGCCCTCCTCGCTTTCACCTTGCATGCCCACTCCGTTCTGGATCGTGGCCACCTCACAGGAGCTATCTTCGTGGACCTGTCTAAAGCTTTTGACACTGTCAACAATGCCCTACTGCTAACCACTCTCTCCTCCAATGGCTTTTCCAACGATACTTTAAACTGGTTCACCAGCTACCTGTTGGGTATAACCCAACAGGTCAAGGTAGGCACTGTCCTGTCCCCTCGCCTCCCCATCCGTGCTGGTGTTCCACAGGGATCGATCCTCGGCCCCCTACTTTTTAGCCTATATCTAAACTCCCTCCCGTCGGCCGTCTCAGGAAACCTGCTCCTCTACCCGGATGATGCCGTACTGTTCGCCTCCGAATCTGACCCACTTAAACTCCACCAAACACCCCAACATAGCTTCCATGAAGCAGAACATTGGTTCTCCACCCAACGTCTAACAATTAACTACAAGAAAACAAAAGTCATGATCTTCTCCCACCTGCAGAACCCCCACAAGAACCTCTGTCCCCCATTTCTCACTGTCAACCACAACCCCCTCAAGCAAGTTATCAACTTTAAATACCTTGGGATCACTCTAGACCCGGCCCTCAGCTATCAACAACACATTCTCCTCCTTGCCTCATCCCTAAACTCGAGATTAGGAGTGCAATATAGGTACAAACATTGCCTCACCCTGGAGGCCCTATGGCTCACTGTCAATTCCTCCATCCTCGCCCTCCTTGACTATGGTATTACCATATACAGTGCTGCCCCCATCTCCACACTAAACAGACTCCGCCTTGTACTCAACAAAGCCTGCCATCTCATCTTAGGCGGTGATCGCCTCACCCACACCTGTACACTCTACAACTCCTCAAAATGGCTAAACCTAGATAGCAGAATCCGGTATCATACATGCCTAATGACAAAGAAGATACTCTTAGGTCTCACCCCTCCCTCTCTTTCCTTTATTATTCACCCAGCAGCCCCAGCCAGACCAACATGAAACTCAAACAAGCCGCTTCTATGGGTACCCCACCCTCATACCACCCAACTTCAAAGGACTTTCAGCTACCGAGCCCCTAATTGGACTAACTCTCTCCCCATCCACATAGCCAATGAAACAAGGCTAGGACCTTTTAAAGCTAGACTAAGGGAACTCCTCCAAGGGTCTAACATATGTGACTGCCCCTGACTTAGTCCGGCAGAATGCTGTCCTATTAGCACCCATAACTTTCTATGTTTTCTGGTGCAAAATCTTTCCCATCTCACTATCTGACTATCAGCCGGTTACAGTCTTCTCTGCAACCATGTGGCTGTGATTAATTGAGACTCATTTACTACACTGACCTAGGCCTCCTCCTGATCTACCCTTGATGGCCATGTAATGCAACGTAATGTAATTCTTCATTATATACTGTACTGTACTGTTGTCTCTGTTAGCAAATGTTTGCTCTGTACCTTAATGTTTGACGTGGAACCTTTGTAAATGAGTCTCTGACTCAAAGGTCTTTCTGAATATTTACCAATAAACAATAAACAAACTGTCTACAGACAGAATAGTTAACTATCCAACTCATACTGCTTTCTTTTAAAAAAAAACAGCCAAAATATCAGCCGGATTACAGGCTGTTATCTGAACCATAGAAATCAATGGCAGATAATGATCACTTGGCCCACCCAGTCGTCATTTTCCCTTACTTCTTCAGTACCTTATACTGAATTTGCTCTCCGGCTAAGCCCTCCCTTCCCTAATGACTAAATTTCCCTTATGCCTATCCCATGCATTATTGAATCCCACCACAGCTTCACCCCCACCACCTCTGCTGGAAGGCTGTTCCAGGCATCCACTACTCTCTCTGTGAAGTACTTCCTTACATTTCCCCTGAGTCTACCCCCTCTCCAGCTTCATATCATGTCCCCTTGTTCTTCAGTATCTTTTATTTTTAAATGTTTCCTTATTCCACCTTATTTATACCGGGGAGGTATTTGAATGTCTCTATCATATTCCCTCTTTCCCTTCTTTCCTCCAGGGTGTTCATATTGAGATCCTTTGGCCTAGGAAGACTAGGTTTGTTGGCAAAGGCACCTAGCTTCACCCGAGCTCTTTTCTTCTAGGTTGCTTATAAGGACAGAGCAAGGAACCTTATCAGAGCAAGGAAAAAGAGTACGGCTTCTTTTGGCAAGGCAGATTTACTGTGTGTTATTTTCTTTTGTAGTCACAGAGGTTGTTACTGTTTGTTGCTAACATTTTACTACTTTACTTTTCTCTGATTCGAATTGTTGTTGCAGGGTATACTTTCTGCTGCATTATTACAGGGTGTGCCTACAGGTTTGTGCTTACAGAATACTGCTGCAATCTTCTGATTCAAATTTTTTTTTGCAAGATATAACTTCTGTTACTGCTTTACTTTTCTCTGTAGCAAGTGTTTTTACAGGGTATATCTTCTGTGAAATTATTACAAGTGGGATTTACAGGTTTTACAGTTTTATCTATCATTAGGATAAGCTTTCAGGGCTACTGCATTTGTTGTTGGTTGATGTTGCTGCTTTTACCTCCTTGTTTCTTCCATCCATGGTTCTTCTTTTTTGGCAGGGGAAGAGCCCAGCCATCTACCCCCATCCCCAACCACCATACGCTACAATCTTTTTATAGGGTAGCACAATCGTGACATTTCCTGTTGCAAAGCAGGAAGGGGAGGATCAGAGGGGTATACACACAGTGACCTCATTTACAGGGGCACGAGTAATTTAACTTATTATAACAAGTTATACAAATGCAAACAAAACACAGAATCAAACTTTTACTTTCACTTTCCTCCTTCTAATTACTCTGACCAGGTTATAAACCCAGCAAGTCATCTGGAATGGGTATTATTAACTGCAGGTACTGTGGGACACTTTTCAAAAGGGTAGTTATACAGGATTTTGGATGCCGTCCTACATGCTGGACCAATGGAGATCTAAGGACTCAGCTCCAGGCAGCATCAGCAGAGATTGTATACCTCAAATTGTATATTCAGGAGGAAACACAGAAACATAGACTTTGACGGCAGATAAGGACCACTAGACCCATCTAGTCTGCCCATTTCCCTACCTACAGGATAGGCCACAGATCCTAGTTAACCAACAGCCTATTTCTTCCTACCCCCCACAAGAATTGTCTTATGTCTGTCCCATGCATTCTTGAATTCTCCCACAGTTTTAGACCCCACAACTTCCACAGGAAGGCTGTTCCATGCATCCACTACCCTCTCTGTGAAATAATACTTCCTCACATTGCCCCTGAACCACCCTCCTTCTATCTTTAAATTGTGTCCCCTTGTTCTTGCAAGTCTCTTTTTCTGAAGATGCTACCCTCTTGGACTTTGTTGATTCCTTGAGGTACTTGAAAGTTTCTATCATGTCCCCTCTCCCTTCTTTCCTCAAGGGTATACATATTAAGCTCCTTTAGTCTCTTCTCTCTATGGCTTCTCTTGCAGACCCTGCACCATTTTAGTTGCCCTCCTCTGGACTGCCTCTATCCTGTCTATGTCCTTGCAGAGATGGGGTCTCCAGAACTGGACACAGTACTCCAGATGGGGTCTCACCAACTGTCTGTACAGAGGGATAACAACTTCCTGTTTTCTGCTGATGATCCTCTCCCTATACATCCCAGTATACCCCGGCCCTCCTACTGCCTTCTACATTGCTTGCTAACCTTAAGGTCATCTGATATGATTACCCCCCAGGTCCCTTTCCTTTTTGTTGTTGTTACTACCTCCCACCCATTGTGTATTCTTCCCTGGGTTCTTGTTTCCCAGGTGCATTATTTTGCACTTTTTGCATTGAATCCTAGCTGCCATACTTTGACCATTCCTCCAACCTTGCCAAGTCCCTTTTCATCCTTTCCACGCCTCCTTGTGTATCAACCCTGTTGCAGATCTTTGTGTCATCTGCAAAAGGCATCTTTCCTTCCAGCCCCTCTGCAATGTCACTGATGAAGACATTAAAAAGGACTGGACCCAATACTGAACCCTGCGGTAGCCGACTAGTAACCACCCTTTCTTCAGAGTGGACTCCATTTACTATTACCTTCTGTGTCCTGTTGTCCAGCCAATGTTTTACCCAGGCTACCACCCTGGGACCCACTCCCAAGCTGGTTAATTTGACTATTAATCTTTTGTGTGGGACTGTGTCAAATGCCTTGCTAAAGTCTAGGTAGGCCATGTCCACAGCCCCTCCCTGGTCTACTACTTTGGTCACCCAGTCAAAGAAATCTATTAGATTCATCTGACATGACCTTCCTGCTGTGAACCCATGCTGCCTTGGGTCCTGTGCTCACTGACCTCTAGATACTCGACTATTCTTTCCTTCAGAAGGACTCCATCACTTTCCCTACCACAGAGGTCAGACTGACAGGTCTGTAGTTTCCTGCCTCTGTCTTGGTCCCACTTTTGTGAAGGGGAATCACATCCGCCTTCCTCCAGTCCTCGGGTACCACACCATCCTCCCATGATTTATTAAAAAAAGTAGCCAGTGGTTTCACTAGTTCCTTCCTTAATTCTTTTAGAATTCTGGGGTGAATTCCATCAGGACCCTTTGCTTTGTCCACCTTCAGTTTTAGGAGTTCTTTTAAGGAAATACCACCCGCCATTTCCCCAACATCCAACAGAAGTATCTCGAAAGCAGAGGGTAGTTGGTCTGGGAGGTTGGCAGGTGGTTAGCTGGGGCAAATCAGGTGCCCCATCACTCAGTGCTCTCCAACGTATCACCTCCACAAACCATATAAAAACTACAAACAGGTATCTGCCTCTGCCTCTATCTCCTAAATCAAACAAAGTGGCACAGGAGCTAGCACAACAAAACTCATCCAAAACAGGGACCAATACAAAAAAGCAAAAAGGAAATCCAAAACACTTCTGATCATATCAGACTCCATGGTTCGAGGAGCTGATACCTACCTCCAGCCGGGGGTAATGGTCAGATGTATCCCAGGCACATCAGCATAGAGAGACACTGACCACATTGCTAAAATCATGCAGGAAGCAGGAGAAAACATTGATGTCCTGGTACACATAGAGACTAATAATCTCGCCAGCTGGTCAGTTGTGGAGACCAAGGAACACCTGACAAGACTGGGTGACAAACTGTCATCTATTTCAGCCGGCATCTCCTTCTCTGAGATCCTGCCAGTCTGGGAGAGGGGGGCAGATGGACAGAAGGTCAGAGAAGGGGTGATAGGGGAGCTAAACATGTGGCTCAAGGGCTGGTGCAAGAAAAAAGGACATACATTTGTAGGTAACTGGCAACAGTTGTGGGAACAAAAGTTCTTTAAATTTGTTGGACTGCATCTGACTAAGGAGGGAGTCAGTGCATTGGTGCTGAAGTTTGATGTCTTTGCAGAACATTTAAACTAGCAAATGGAGAGAGGGGTGTAGCAACTGATACACCGAATGGGAAGAACACCCCTACCCCCTCATCTAGTGATCAAACAGGAATTCAGCATGGTTGTAATTCATTTGCATCACCAGGTAAGGAAAAAGGTTCAGCTCCCCATATGACACACAGGAGAAATGCTAGACCTCACCCAACAACTAACAAACCAAAATCTGGCCAATGGAATGTAATGTACATAAATGCTCGCTGTCTGGGAAACAAGATCCCAGACTTGAAGACAACAATGACAGAGACTAAACTAGACATAATAGCCATTATCAAGATATGGTTCACCAGTAGACTTCAGTACCTGGCTATGTACAGTACTGTTCAGAAGAGACCGAGGTGCAAAAAGGGGGCTGGAGTGGCCCTTTATGTCAATGAAAATATCAAAGCTACAGAAATTCGGAATACACATAAGGAGCCAGAAGAACTGTGAGTCACCCTGGAAACAGGAAATGGGACAGCCATACAAATTGGGGTTGTCTACAGGCCTCCAGATAAGGGGGAGGTCACAGACAAATTATTGCTATAACATATACAAAACATGACAGCTAAAGGGGAGGTTCTGATAATGGGAGACTTCAACATGCCAGATACAGATTGGTCATCTGCCAGAACTAGACACATAGCAGATTCCCTGAGGGGGAGGGCCTCAAACGACTGGTAAAACAACCCACAAGAGACAGGGCCATCCTAGATCTAGTACTGACTAACAGGGAAAGGATCACAGATTTCCAGGTAGAAGGTCACCTGAGGGCCAGTGACCATCACATAGTATGGTTTATTTGGCCACTAGAACTAAATCATTCCATTCCAATGCAAAAATATGGGACTGCAGAGGAGCCAACTTTGATAAGATGGCCAACAGAGTTAAGCTAGCCCTGGCAAGAAGAAATACAGGTGAGGGGGTACAGGCAAAGCGGGCAATCAGTAAGGATGCAATACTTGAAGCAACATCCCACTGTGTTACAGAGAAAAGCAAGAGCAAAAGAAGAAGGAAACCACTTTGGTTCTTAAGAACAGTAGTAGAAAAGGTCAGAGACAAAAGGCTGGCCTTCAGGAAATATAAGGGAGCTCAGTGAGATGAAGATAGGGAGGTAAACCAAACTTCCCTAAGGGAAGCAGGAAAGGCAGTAAGGCAGGCAAAGGCCCAGACCGAGGAAACACTAGCACAAGCAGTAAAATAAGGTGATAAGACTTTCTATAGATACATTAGTGAAAGAAAAAAGTCCAGAGGGGGTACTGCTAAGATCAAAGGGGATAAGAGGGAGTGTGAGGAGGAGGACCAAGGAAAAGCATCTATTCTAAATAAATACTTCTACTTAGTATTTATTGAGAAGAAGTTAGGGCAGGACCCACAGCTCAGCACCATGTTCACAGGGGGGAAGGAGGTGTGCACTAGTCCCTTCACAAAAGAAAGGGTCCTACAAGAGCTCACTAAGCTCAGGGTGGACAAAGCAATGGGACCTGATGGCAAACATCCCAGGCTACTAAAGGAGCTAAGAGTGGAACTAGCAGAGCCATTATCAGAACTGTTTAGTGAGTCTCTGAGCACAGGAGAGGTTCCAGAAGACTGGAGAAGGGCTCATGAGACCCTGCTCCACAAGAGTGGTAGCAGGGAGGAGGCAGGGAACTACAGACCAGTCAGTCTTACCTTAGTAGTGGGCAAGATTATGTAGGCACTCCTAAAGGAAAAGATAGTGCAACACCGGAAACCATTGGAGCACAGGATCCAAGACAGCATGGGTTTACAACAGGATGGTCCTGTCAAACTAATCTCATAGATTTCGTTGACTTGGTAACCAGAATAGTGGACCAAGGGGGAGCAGTTGATGTTGTCTACCTTGAGTTCAGCAAAGCTTTTGATACTGCCCCATGTAGAAGATTGATTAGTAAGATGGGTAGGCTCGGGCTGGGTCAGAAGTTGGTCAACTGGGTGGCAAACTGGTTGGCGGGTAGAAAAAAGAGTGGTGGTAAATGGTATACAGTCAGAAGTGATGCAAGTGGGGTACATCAGGGATCAGTCCTGGGGCCAGTCCTCTTCAATATCTTCATCAGTGACATTACAGATGGACTGGAGGATAAGGTTTGTCTGCTTGCAGATGATGCCAAGATCTGCAACAGAGTAGATGATCCAGATGGGGTGGGCAGAATGAGAAGAGATCTGGATAAACTGGCAAAATAGTCGGAGGAGTGGCAAATGGGGTTTAACACCAAGAAGTGCAAGATCATGTACATAAGGAAGACAAACCCTGAAGCCACCTGTAGGTTGGGAGGGAAGTTGCTGGTAATCACAAAGGAAGAAAGAGACTTGGACATCATCATCACAGGTGACCTGAAATCATCCAAGCAGACCACTGAAGCAGCAGATAAGGCTAGATGGATGGTGGGGTGTATTAGTAGGGGTATTGCAAGCTGTAAGAGAGGAGTAATAATCCCTCTTTACAAGACACTGGTTAGGCCCCATTTGGAGTACTGCATGCGGTACTTGAGGCCACACCTGCACAAGGACATTAACCTAATGGAGGCAGTCCAGAGAAGGGCAAACAAAATGGTGCAGGGACTGCATCAGAAAACATATGAGGACAGATTAACAGAGCTCAATATGTATACCTTAGAGCAAAGGAGGGAGAGAGAGGCAATATGATCGAAACGTACAAACATCTAATGGGCATTAACAAGGTGAAAGAGTTTAACATGTTTCAATATAAGAAAAATAGCAGGACAAGAGGACACAGCATGAGATTAGAGGGAGGCTGATTAAGGGGGAATGTGAGGAAGTTCTTTTTCACAGAAAGGGTGGTGGGTGCATGGAACGGCCTACTTCAGGAAGTAAGTGTTGGATATGAATACAGTGCAGGGCGTCAAACAGGCAAGGGACAGGCATAAAGGAGCAATACAGATGAGTATGAATAGATAGGCCATTAACAGAGCAAAGGCCTATGGCACATTCATAAGGTAGAAAAAATGGGCAGACTGGATGGGCCTTGCGGTCCTTATCTGCCGTGAACTTCTATGTTTCTATATTTCTCCTCATATGGTCTCTGGTGCAGACCCTGCACCATTTTTGTTATTCTCCTCTGTACTGCCTCTACTGTATTTCTGTCTATGTCCTTCCAGAGATGTGGTCTCCAGTTCAGGACACAGTACTCCAGGTGAGGTCTCACAAATGATTTATGCAGTATGTAGGATCATCCCTTTCCTCTTTCTGCTGGTAATACCCCTCCTCATGCACCCTAGTATCCCATTGGATTTCCTCACAGCCTTGTCAGACTTTTTGGCCACCTGTATGTGATCAGATATGGTTCTTCCCAGGTTTCTTTTCTGATTGGTGCTCATCAGTACCACTCCCCCATTTTATACTCCACCCCTGAGTTTCTATGCCCTAAGTACATGGTTTTACACTTTTTTGCATTGAAACTTGGTTACCAAATTCTTGACCGCTACTCAAGTTTTTCCTGATCCCTATTTATTTTTCACACACACACCCCAGAGTCTACCCTATTTCAGATTTTAGTGTCATCTTCAAAAGGTACACCTTTCCTTCTAGTCCCTGTGCAAGGTCTTGGTAGCTTGGTAACTTGGTACAATGAGACAAAAGAAGGCAGAGGCCCAATGGGATTTCTCCCAACATTAAGTGGGTTATTGTCTGGATCTAGATAGGATAATACATTTATATTTTTCACACTTAAAGCTATCCATCAACTGTGAATTAACTAGGGATCCGGGTAATGAATTCCATAAGCATGCTGTTCTTATGGTGAAAAAGTAGAACCCTTTTGTTTCTCTTTGCCCTTTGCATCTGAAGTTGCTTATTAAGGAACCTTAAATGGGTGTTTCTTTCATCTGTAGTGATACTTAGTTCTTTCATTAGGCTCTTATTCTCAAGTATATTATAAAGAAAAAGGAGGTCCCCTCTTTCCCTCCTGTCTTGTAAGCTAAATAGACCCATTTTAACTAGTCCATTTTCATAATCCATATTATCATAAACTTGTAGAATTGTTGCCAGTTTGTCACTAATAAATACGGTACATTAAAGAGGACCAGTCCATGTAGTGATCCTTGTGGCACCCTGCTGGTCACCCTCCCTTCCTCCGAGTGAACTCTAAATAGTGTACCACCACCCTCTGACCCCAATCCCCAACATATTCCTTACCAACTTTATCTCTTTTGGCCGTACTACCAGGCTACCCAGCTTGTTTACTAGTCTCCTATGTGGAATGGTGTCGAAGGCCTTACTGAAATCTAGGTGGGCCACATCTACCGCTCCACCCTGATCTACTTCCCTGGTCACCCAGTCAAACACATCTATCAGATTTGTTTGGCATGACCTCCCTTGGTGAATAAAGATGCCTCAGATCCTGCAAGTTGCTGCTATCAAGGTATTCCACAATCCTTTCCTTCAACAGTGATTCTCTTAATTGTTACCACCACTGAGGTCAGGCTGACTGGTCTGTAATTTCCAGCTTCCTCCCTGCTACCACTTTTGTGAAGTGGGACTACATCTCATGTCCTCCAGTCCTCTGGAACAACTCCCATCTCCAGGTGAGTGGTTGAACAGGACTGTCAGAGGGGCAGCCAGCACCTCCCTGAGCTCCTTCAATATCTTTGGATGTATCCCATCCGGCCCATTGCCTTGTCCACTTTCAGATTTGTGAGTTTCTTCAGGACTCTCTCTTCTGTAAATGGACTAGCATCCACATCCCTTCTTTTGATGCTCCTGTCACTTAACTGTTGCCCCTCGCCCTCCCCTTCCTCCATGAACACATAACAATATCTGTTCAGGATGCCTGCTTCTTCTTGGTTCCCTCCACACACTCCTCCCCTTTCCTCCTTAGCCTTACAATCCCTCCCCTGTTTTTTTTCTCCTTTTGCTTACACGTCTGAAAAATGTCCTACCCCCTTTCTTTACTGTCTGTGCTGTTTTCTCCTCTGTTTGCGCCTTTGTGCTCCTGCCTCCCTCGCCACCTCATGATACACCTCCCTGCCCTCCTTCCTCTGTGTCTCCTTATACTTCCTGGATGCTAATTTTTTGTGCTTACCTTCCAGACCACCTTATTTGAAAATCATAACAGTCTCTTTTTCATTTTGCTTTTGTTTACTTGTGTGACACAGAGCTTTGTTTCCCTCCCCATGGCCCCTTTCAGTGTTGCCCACTGTTCCTCCACAACACCCATGTCCCCCACTCTGTTAAGACATCCCTGAGTAGAGCTTTGCAGATGAGAACATTTCAGATTCATGGAATTTTAACAAAATGTCATGAAATTCTGTGACTTTTCATGGAATTTCATCAACATTTTGTGGAATTTGTGAGAGCTCTGACATTTGGCATGCATAATAAATGAGAGGGGTTCTAAATATGTGCCAGATATCTTAAAATTAGGATGGAGTTACCAGAGTTAGCTGCTCAAAGTCTGTAACTTAATTTTTTTGTAGGGGATTCATGAACATATTTTTCTATGTATGACTAAACTGTCTGTTTGGCCAGAGATTTTAAAATTTACATGGTTACTTTATGAAAGGTGTTCCAACCATATTCCAGATTTCATGGCATTAGGATTGACTGACTCAAAATTATAGGTGCTCAAAAATCTATCATTTTATTTTTTGTAGGAAATTTCATATAAATTGTATCTGCATATTCCTCAGACATCTATTGGGACAGAGATTTTAAATTTGGCATGATTCCTTGATGACAGATGTGCTAGCAATGTGCCAGATTCCATGACATTAAGATGCATTGTCTCAAAATGTATGTGCTTAAAATCTGTCATTTTATTTTTTGCAGAACATTTCATGAAACAATGTTTATCTGCGTATAATTTAAGCACCTTTGGAGATAGACACGTGTAAATTAGCATGAATAACCTTTTTG
This sequence comes from Neoceratodus forsteri, assembly GCA_016271365.2. Classification (NCBI taxonomy): domain Eukaryota; kingdom Metazoa; phylum Chordata; order Ceratodontiformes; family Ceratodontidae; genus Neoceratodus; species Neoceratodus forsteri. The sequence continues at coordinate 127,514,079 of CM057455.1, forward strand.
CTATGGTTATAGAATCTTCTAAATATGGAGAGAATTGGATTAGAGATTGTTACATTACAATGTGAATGTGCATAGCTTCTGTGCTCTTACTGGCATAGACTTAACATTTAGATGCATATCTGATGCCTGTTTATCCTTGGTTTAACACAACTGGATAAATTGGTTTAGCAGTTTTAAATTTGCTGTGGAAAAAACAAATAAAAATATTGGTAAAATATTTCTAAAATATTTATGGCAGCATGTAGAAGAAGCATCCATTATTCTTTTTGAGGAATTCAATGTTCACAATGCACGTATCACTACAGTACTTCATTTGATAAGCTGTGCTGAGCTTTTTGCAGTCCTGCTGGTTCTCTCTGGGTGATTATTTTGCAACCCCCTTTTCTCTTAGCATAGCCAGGTTGACTCAGTAGAACTACCTTTTCCACTGAAATCAATGACAAAATCCTGTAAAAAGAAATTCACCTAATCCTTTTCCTATCAACCTATTCTGTTGGAATAGGCAGAATTCTTCCTTCACTGCGCTATAAACATTGTCTTCCCCCACTACATCTTTTTGAGTACCTCTAAGTCCCAGGCTTGGATGTATGTCAAGCACCATAGATTATCAGTTTATTGAGTGTGATCCTTATATATCCTGCATTCACATTGTAACAGTTGATGCTTTTTGCTTCCTTGCTCAAACTGGTGGGGGCCGGTGGTCTAGCACTGGTGTTACCCAGCTCAGCTGTCCATTTCTTGGGAGGAAATTATGCCTCTAACTCCTGCAACTAGTGATCCCCTAAAGTCATACCCCTATCCTTTAATTTGAATCCCCGAGATAAGGATGAGTGAAATAAGAAAATATAAAAAAGTTGCAATATAAATTTGATTGCATTTTCATGTAATACCACAATTTTCACAAAGACTTTTGGAATTTGACTCTAAGTACAGATGTTTTTTGTCAAATTTTGGCAGCAATCAAAACTCATTTTACCCAATAGCTCCATATGATGTCTGACCCATCCATTGATTCTCCTGATACAAAATGGCTGCCCAGGGTATAATGAGTTAATGCAACTGACACATGGTCTACTTTCAAGGTCTAAGAACCTGACAGATTTATTGGCATTGCATTCTCTAGTTTTAAAGTTTCAGGGGTTTATACATTTGCAGTTTACATTTTTGAAAAATGTAACTTTAAAATTGTGTGAAAGATTGACTGATTTAATTCTGTCCCATTTAAAGTTGCAAATACGAACTAGGTTGAAATGATTATGTGGTATAGTAGTTTAAATGTTTCAATTCTGCTTAAATCTGGATATACTCTTTTAAAATTAGAGGGAAATACTGTAACTGAAATTTAAATTTCAGCAGCATGTTTGACAGGCTATAACTCATTCCCAATTGATGCTAGAAATCAGAGACCATGCACACAAATAAACTAAATGATAACCTGTATACCTGTAAAATTTTATAACATTTCAATTAATAGTATAAAAAATTATGCTAAAATAACAAAATCTAAATGTTGGCAAAATGTTTGGCTACCTATATAGCTCAGCCCATTTTGAAGCATAATACTTAAAACTAGGTACACATATTTATGATGTACTGTATGTGTCTCTAAATCCTGAAATTGTGGATTAATGCGAATAAGAAATTTTAAAATTAGATTGAAATAACTGAAAATAAAACTTTGATCGAATGTTTAGCCACAAATATCTCTGCCCCCTTTCAACCTTCGACACTGAAGTGTGGTACTCATGTGTATACTATAACCAACTGTCTACATACTGTAGAGTACAGGTTAAGCATGGGGCTTAAGAATAGCTTCCACCCCTTTAACCAGGAACAGTAATGTTGTAGCCGGAGTCTTTGGTCACATGTGCTAACTTATTTCCAGCAGGGGCTTTGGAAACTCCAATTTCCTGCCTGTCAGTCTGAGTCTGTGCCTCATGCTGATGAAATGTCCCCTGCTTATGTTCCTGAATAAACTAATTTTGTTTATTATTTTATACATCTGACTGAGTTTGTTTGGTACCAGCAAGACTTCTATTGCAGAAGCCCCAGATAGGCAAGGAAGACTACAAGGAAGGTACCGGTCCTCTGTGGCAGACCAACACCAAAACACCACACATGGTGGAGAATGCAGCCTTTCTTCTGCCCAGACCCCCATCTCACTTATCTGCATCGTTGGGTGCTCCAGCGTCATCACCTCAGTGTGCCTGAACTGTCTGCATGTTGAGTAAAGTACAGCCCTGGCAGCAGAGAGGAAGAATAAATCTCATCTGTAAAAAGTAAAATTGATCTGCATTCAGCTCAATATACCCTCCTGCAATCTGCCTCAGGAATCTAAATGTATATCAATGTGGGACATTGCTGCTCTAACCTTCCTAGCAGCATTGCAAAAGTTCACATATTTTTTTAAATTCTCCTCAATTCCACAGAACTTCAGGCCTGCAACTCTTACCTCATGGCAGGGCCTGTTCAACACCAGCTCCTATCCAACCTCTCAATGGGAATTCAGTCAATTGAAGAAGGTGACAAACAACAATTTTAAATCATCCCCCTGTTGCTGTTTCTGGACTGCACCTCCAGTAAACTCAGACTGTTTCAAACCTGTTAAACAGCAGCTATATAACTGACTCGTCCTGTTTGAAATTTCAAACTGTTCAGCCCTAGACCCCACGGAGCTGCATACTGCACCTCATGGAGCTGCAAACGGTGCCCCCCCCCCCAGCTCCAGCAATGCTCCATTTTGCCACACAAGCAAAAATCACACAATTTAAACAGCAGATGTGATCAAACTGCCTCTTGCAACAGGGAATGCAGATATAGAAAACCAAATCAAATGCCAAATTACAATCCTCTGCCTCTAGACTGTGGCCTGCAATAAGCTGCCGTGCTGTTTCCCCCCACCTTGAGTTTAGTCCCCACTCTCCCACTCAACTCTGCGGCCTGGCAACGCTGCTCCAAAAGGGACTGTTCCAAGCAAAAATGAATAAATAAAATAAAATAACAACAACATACAGGGGTATAAATAGATTAAAACAAGCGCGCGGTATGGACAATAGGTCTCCTTGCTCTGAAATACCTATAATACCTATGGTACCAATGAAAATAGCAAATGCAGCTCTCCCCTGCTGCCCGGCACTGCAGCCTTCCTATTGATACTGCCGCTACTGCTCCTCAGCCTTCCAACATCTATCTGGGGACCCCAGCACACAAAAGCAGCACTCAAGAGCTCCCCACTCTCTCAGCTGTGGCTACAGTTAATGCTGCATCAGGAACAATGGACTACTGCCCCTTACAACAAAGAGTATTTCTGCTCCCCTCTCACAGCAACCTAACATGGCTATTCTGACAGTTACTCCTGCTTCACTCAGCCCCAGGCCATTCATCCCTGCACAGCCATACAGCCAAACCATGACTTCTTTCTGTCTCTCCTACTGCTGTATGGAGCACTGCTTCTCCCTGATCGGCCACATGACCACAGAGCCTCCCTTCTGTACAATACCACTTACAATAAGAGCAATTTTCCCCCTGTGCTCAGACAAGCGACGCAAATAATTAACCGGGGCTGACACACAAGCAGGGCACAATCAAGTAACTGTGTGGTACCTCAGATAAACTGAGAGAAAGCCAGAGAACCAGTAACTTTAGAGGCAGCAATGTAAAACAAAGCAAGTAAGGAATTGTGGGGGCCAAGAAAAACAAAAACAACAGAAAACATCACCAAGTACACCAAGAAATTCAAGCAAGGCACAGTATACTTCAGGGCAAGGAAAAGTACCACCACACAAGCAGGGCACTAAAGACCAAAATGAATCACTGGGGTAGAACATTAAATATTCTAGTACAAGGCTTGGGAGACTGCCAAAAGAGTAAATAAATAAATAAAATGAATGTCAGCTCCATAAGCAAAATGGAGTGCAGCAAGTGTAAATATAAGTCCCCCGCGTGTTTCCACTCACCACAGTAAAACCCGCCAAAAGTTCAGGGGGAAGAAGGCCTGCAGTCTGGCAGTAACCATATTGTCCCTGCACAGCAGCACCGCAACTTCATGGTAAGCAGCCTCTGTCTTGTGACAGAAAAAACAATAACAAAAGCAGTGACTTTAACCCCCCCCCCAGTAGTGCTGTCTTGCAACAGTCAGAGACCACATTATCTCTCCCCATACAAATCAATGGAAAACCTACTAAGGGACAGTATAACAAATAACTCATTTTACAACAAAGCTTTATTTAAATAACTGACAAAACAGAACTGAGTGGGAATTGTTTATTAAGATGTCATTTGATGGAAATTGCTTACAAATAATTGTACTTTTGGCTACAAAAATGTTTTCTTCTCGGCACTTCATCTACTCCATGACATCTCGTATCCTGTATCACAGCAGCTCCTTCTCTTCCTTATGGCCTTCATTTACTGCAGGGAAGCTTGTTTCTGACCATGATGTCTGAGGAAGACACCACTTCGGGTGACGGAGCATCTGGAGAGCTATCTTCACCCACCTCAGAGGCGTGGGATCTCAAAATTGAAACTATCCTGCATGACATTCAGTTATCCGTCGCAGCTCGAGCAAAACCAACTATGCAAATTATCCAGAATGACCTCACCTACAATAAAACTATCTTATCTCAATCCACGGTCCATACCAGCCTACAGTACCATTCTCAGCATTGCCTCACAAAGATGCTGTCAACTGGTTGAGCAATTCCAAGCCTGGATTTCTTTCATAGTTGGACTGATCCATTGCATATTTCCAATGCACTTGTTCCTGAGAGGGACTGCCATTAAATGGTTCAACACACTTCCAGAACAGGTCAAAGGGGACTCTGCCATCCTGTAGGCAACTTTTAAGGACCATTTCCCCCAAGGACATCTGCCCTGGTTATTGGAACAGCAACTGTGGGAATGCAACATGCGACCCTCTGAGTCTCTGGAAGTGTTCATAGTGGACACTGAATTATGATGCAAACACCTGCAGAAGACTGAGAAATAACAAATCACAGCCTTTGTACAGGGGCTCCTTCCTCAACTTTGCCTGTACATAATCCAACAGAAACCAACAACCTGGATGGACAAAATCCAAGCTGCACGACTCACACAAGAGTCCATATCAATTTCCTAGGCTACTACTGTGCAAGCGCCCTAGTCATCACAGTTAGCTGCCCTCACAATGTGTGTCCAGCAACAGCAATCAATGCTAGAAACCCTCACCAATACATCATCAGCTTACACCTCAGTACTCCTGCTTCTCCTGCAACTTCTGTCAATGCCCTTTGACCACTTTGACAGCCACCTGAGCCACCCCCACTCTAATGAGAACCAGTGAACTGCCAGTGGTGTGAATTCAGGGGACATACTGCTGCTGTCTGCCAAAAGCTACAGAATCAAACTAGAAATCACAGGAGCCAGAGACACCTATCACAGCACAATCAACATGATAACCTCAACCAAACAGCCAGTGACATCCACTCTGACTCTCATGATGGAAACAATCAGCACCCTTTGGCTACTAATTCAGGCACACCCTCACCTCCAGGGGTAAAGGTTCCTGTCATCAGGTCACCTCTCCTAGTGAACTGTGTTCCTGTAACCATTGAAGATTGGTCCACCCATGCCTTGATCAACTCTGGAGCAGAAATCTCAGTTATTCACAGCGGTATTCTAGACATCCCAGCTAATTTTTTTATTTATTTACTTATTTATTTTATTTATTTAGTTTTTGTTGACCGGGTAAGTGCACTAGACAAATCCTGCCTATTTTCAGGCATGACCCGGGGGAAGGGGATATAGATGAATGCCAACTGATCTTGAACCAGATTAAGCTGTTGGTGGTATTTTTTGTGAATGAGGGAAATTCAACCAGGACGCCGGGTAAATTCCCTTACTCTTTTCGATAAGTGCCATGGGATCTTTAACATCCAGCTGAACTACCACCAATCCAGGCAGATGGGACCTCAGTTTAACATCTCATCCGAAAGATGACACCTCAGAAGTGCAGCACCCCACTCATGCTGCCCCACAGTGTCAGTACTGGGATATTAACCCAAGTGCCAGATGTGGGAACTGAACACACAGCCCTCTGATCTCCCGGCCTCAGAGGTGAGTGTGCTACCTACTGAACCACTGACACTGCTTCATGTACCTAAAGTCTCTCCAGACTTCCTGAAGTACACTATCATAGCAAGTACCACTACAGTACTTACCACTGGCATGGCCCATCTCAAGCTCCACTTTGGCTCACAGCAAGCTACTGTTAAGTTTTACTTAGTGCTTGACCTACAACCAGCAGTGATTCTTGGCCTGGACTTCCTTAAAGCTCATAAAGCCATCTTAGACTTTGCCTCAAACTGTCACTAGATCCCTGGAGGCAACTTGCAGTTATAGACTCAGTCACTGTGCCTCCTAAGTCAGAGATGGTTTTAATTGTAAAGATCCTAGGTGAACCACTTCTGAAAGGTGTTGTTGGCCTTGTCACAGGATCCCCAACTCTGCATTCCTCAGATTTCATTCCAGGGAAAACCTTGTCTGCTGTGCACGGCAGCTCATTATTCCAAAAATGCTGCAATGTCACAGATGAGTCAGTGGTCATCTCAAATGGTGACAACATTGGAAAGTTTGTCTGCTTGTCTTCAGGGGATGAGCTTCACCTCCTGCAAGATCCTCAACTTGGGTCCACCAGCTCTCATCCTGTCAGTACCATCATGACCACTCCATCCTCCACAGAGCTACCTCTCTGTCAGTGATTACCCTCTTCAAAGCTTCCAGCCTGTCCAACAGAGAAACAGCAACTTCTGTCATTCCTGAAGAACTATTTGTATGTCTTTATTGGTCCAGATAACAAACTTGGGTGCTGTGATATCCTGTAACACACCATTGTGGTGAGGCTCAACCAGCAACCAGTCCATCAGTGAGCCTACAAAGTGGGACACAAACAAAAACAGATCCTGAAGGACATCATCAAGGACATGTTTGACCAGGACATTATCAAAGAATCCATGAATCTCTGGGGTGCACCTTGTTTGCTGGTGGTAAAGAAGAACAAAGTGTATTATCTCATGATGGATTACAGGAAGTTCAATGTCTACATGGTGCAGGATGCTCATCCCTTACCTACAGCCAAAGATGTCTTACAGAGCCTTGGCGCATCCATCCCAGCTTACTTCACCACTCTAGATCATCTGAGTGGATTCTACCAAGTTACTATTGATCTAGTTTCATGCCCATACACAACCTTGTGCTGCCACTTTTTTGTCAATTTAAATGTCTGCCTATGGGCCTTTGTAACAGTCCAGCCACATTTCAACGTGTCTTGGAAGTTGTATTACACAGACTGTCTTGGAAATCTTGCCTAGTCTACCTGGTTGATGTTATCATCTTCAGTAGAACTTTCCCAGAGCACCTCCACCTTCTCATAGAGGTGTTCAAATGTCTCAGACCAGCCAACCTCAAACTTCGCCCAGAGAAGTGTTGTTTTGCATAGCATCAAATTCATTACCTGGGATATGTGGTTAGTTCCCAAGGCATCACTCTGGACCCAGATACGCTTAGCGGTAAAAGACTATCCAGAAAATAACAACCTCAAAGACCTTAGAGCTTTCCTGGGCTTGTCTGGGTACTATAGAAACTTCATTTACAACTATGCCAAGCTTGCAGCTCCACTGTTCACCCTCACCAAAAAGGGATGTGACTATGTTTGGACTTCTGAATGTGAAGAGGCCTTTGAAACTTTGAAAGCAAACTTAATAGCTTCTCCAGTATAGGCCTATCCCAGGTTTGACTAACCCTTCAGACTCTACTCAGATGCTAGTTCCTTTGCAGTAGATGCAGTACTGTGTCAAATACAAAATAGAACAGAACAAGTTGTTTCCTATGCCAGGCACTTTCTACCCACAGCTGAACAAACTATGGCATCATAGAAAAAGAATGTCTAGCCATAGCCTTTGCTGTAAAGTAATTTGACTGTTATCTTCACTACTCCTCCTTTACAGCTATTGTGACAGTAAGCATGTTAACCCAATGGATTGCTGTCTTGCAATGTTACAACTTTGAAATTCAATATCAACCAGGTTGAGTTCATTCTAATGCAGATGCTGTAAACCAGATATTATATCCCTCCACATCATCCTTAACAGATGAAGAATTCTGCCTACAAGTTCTTCCCTTCCACTCCACAGATGAGCTTCCTGTGGTCACTCCTAAAGCACCTCAAGTTGCTTTGCTGCTACCAATCACTTCTACAGAGAAAAGCACCAATCCTCACTTATTGCAAACAGCTGAAGATCTTTTTACAACCTCTAATGTTGATATCTCCCTGGCGATGATCAAATGCAACAAAGAACATAATCACGTATCTAGAGACTGGAACTTTACCACAACAAAAGCAACACCACCAGGATGTACGATTCTTTGCGTCACAATACTTTCTCAATGACGGAGTGCTTTTTCACACTTGGACCAAGGAGGGTAAGGACTATCGCACGGATAGAACTCATGTTCAGGTAGTAGTGCCGGCCTCCCTAGTCACCAAAGTCCTTCAATCCACTCATGCCTCTCCACCTTCTGGAGGTCATATGGGAATCCACAGAACTCTCAAAAAGACAAGGCTTCACTTCTTCTGGCCTCACACGAACAAGGACATTGTCTGATTTGCAAATCCTGCCAGCCCTGCTCCCAAAGAAAGCCTCCTGCCAGCCCAACAAAGGCACAGATCATCCCAGTGCATGTAGCCACTGAACCATTCTAAAGAGTCAGCACGGACATTCTTGGCCCCTTGCCTACATGCCCTGACTCTGGCAACAAGTACGTTCTTGTTTTTGTGGAGTACCTAAGTATTTGGAACTAATCCCCCAAAAGACATTAAAGCTGCCACAGTGGCAAGTGCCTTCCTCAACACAATCATTTGTCATCACAGTACTCCAGTGTACCTGCATTCGGACAAAGGCACTAACTACTTTTCAACTGTTGTGTGGGAAACATGCAAACTTCTCGACAACAAAAAGACTCATACAAGCAGTTATCATCCACAGTGCAATGAGAAAGTGAGAGAATGATGTCTACCATTCTTAATACACTATCGAAGTACCTGGATGAGACTTACAACACTTATGATCATTTTGCTGCCTTCATTCAATTTGCAGAGACAGTATAGCGCAGTGGGTTAAGGCTCTGAGCTGCAAATCTGGAGACCTGGGTTTGAATCACACAGCTGCCTAGGTGCATGCTGAGTGATCCTGAGCAAGTCACAACTTCCTTGTGCTCCCAAGACTCATCTGGAAACAAGCTTCAGCTTAGTGTGCTACTCCTGATTAAACAATGTTCCCTTTCCCTCACAACACTAGCCCTTGTGTCAACAGTACTGAGTATACACCATGTTGTCTAGCCTATGGACGTTACCCAAGAACACTTCTGGACAAGGATCTCTCATTGTTAGAGGTTCCTAAGTCAGCTTCATTCTTCATCATTCCAATGTTGGAACAGCTTGAACATGCCAGACAAGTTGCAATTGACACACTGGGCCAGAGAAAATCTGCAATGCAGAAAACGCCATCAGCCAAGTGGCACGAACCTTCATTTTCTGTTGGGGACATACTTGTACTAACCTGCCCTTGTTCTAGGTGCCACCAAAAAACTGCTTTGCCCTTGGAGCAGTCCCTTCTATATTGTGGAAAAGCTTCCTCCAGTTCATGTTTGCTTGCACTGCAGGTCCGATGGAAAGCTGGTACACAATAAAATCCACATCAACAGATGCAGACACAGGTACCTGAATGATACCCTTCCTGATGATCCCAGTCCCCCCCCCCCAGCAATGTAGCTGTTCTTGAACCTACTATACTTTTGGAAGCTGAAATTCCTGCAGACAATTTGTGACCATGTCGTCCACAACCCCATGACCCTGACAATCTCCAGACAGATCCTCTTTTGCCAGCTCAGCCTGATAGACTACCGGGAACATCTCAATTATTCACTGATGCATCTTCTTCTCAGGCCTCTCATATACCAGATCGAGAAGATCTTACCCAAAAAGTATGTCAATGGATCTTGGACTTATTGGGTGAAACTGTGTGGTTATAACAGCTTGCGGAACTCTTGGGCCCCCCTTTCTAGCCTGAACCTTTCCTGTCAGGAACCGGTCCAATCCACGCAAGTCCATTTCCATTGACAGTAAAAGCTGCAAATAACTGTGAACTTTAATTCTGAATTCCATGGTCATGTCTGCCTTATAGAAAGGTGTGCTCATTTATTCTTGCATTTAGTGTTTACTGTTTGCAATAACCATCCCCCCCCCAGGTGTTTGAAAGGTTGATGGTTTGCAATATTAACTTACGTTTAACGTGCATCCTGCTGTTCCCATTTTCTCTCTCCCTTTTCCCGTCCCCCATACTATAGCGCTTGTGCCATGGCCAAGCTTCACATGCGATGGTATCCCCCCCGCACTACACTGAATGGCAACCAGTGTAGTCCAGATTCTTTCCTCCCCTTCCCTGCAGTGGAGTTTTGTGCTGAAAGAGAAAATCAGAACAAATTTCAGTAATCAATCTAAAGTACTGCTGAATATCGCTAAATATCCCTCCAATGTCTTTTGCTAATGTTTGCTGAAATGTTTAAATTTTAGTTTATTGTTCTAGGAATTACTACCTTTGAGCCAGAGGCTCTTTTACAAAGCTTCCACGTCAATTAGGTACAGTACAAAAGGTTACATAGATAACACAACAATTTGTGTTGTGTCAAGAGCAAGAAAACATATAAAAATACATATCAAATCATTTGTGCAAAAGGAAATGAGAGATCAATAATCACATTATTATTACAAGAAAGAGGTCATGCCAGATTAGGAGAAACAAATAGGGAAAAAGTCCAGAACAGAGAGGGTAAGTGAAAGGTGTGGGGAGCAGACAATAGCAGGAGAAAAGGTTTCCCAAACATGTCTTTGTCAAATAATGGAACAGGGTGGGTAGTGAGAAAATAGGAAGATTAATCAGGGCAGTCACAGGAGCTGGAGGTGGCAAGGTGAGAGAACAGCCTTGATTTGAAAATACCTAGAGAGGTGGAGGCAGTAATATGAGTGCTGAGGGCATTTAACCAGCTGGGGGCACGATAGGCAAATGATCTTTGTCCCTGAGAAGTCCGGCATCGGGGGACTTGGAGAGGATGGTGTTCTGATCTTCTGGTAAAATGGGTGCTAGCGCTCAGGCATAACAGGTCTTGGACACAGGGTGGAGTGAGGCCCAGAGTGGATTTTTTCGCCATCAGGCAGGTAAGGTACTTTATCCGGTTTGAGAGCTGCAACCAACCTGAGTCAGCATAGAGTTCACATGTGTGGGCATTGACAGCACCAGTGAGCAGCCAACAGGCCTTATTTAGGGATGTTGTAATACGACTAAGTGCTGTAGTAGCGGCAGTTCCATGTATAACTACGCCATAGTCAATGATTGAGATGATAGAGGATTGGATGGCAATCCTCAGTGCAGATTGGGTAAGGAGCTGTCGGTTCTGATACAGAATCCCAATTCACTGATTAATAGTTTTTGCTGTACTATCAATGTTTTTTTTTTATTTAGTTGTTTAACCAGGTATAGCACACTAAGCTGGAAGCTTTTTTACAGGAGCGACCTGGAAGCACAAGGAGGTTAAGTGACTTGCTCAGGGTCAGACAGTATGCAAGTGGAAGCTGTGGGATTCAAACCCGGGTCTGGTCTGCTGGATGTCACCAGATTTGCAGCTCAGAGCCTTAGACCACTGCGCTATACTGTGAGTTGCAAAGGTTAGGCCTTGATCAAAGTTGATTCCAAGATATTTGAAAATTGGCACTTGTTCAAGGGTATTTCCCAGGTATGTACTGATGGTGAGTGAGACTTGCCATTTCTTGTTTTGTGGGTTAGAGAAGAGCATGGATTTATTTTTTTTGTGACTTAGAACCAGCTTATGTTCAAGGAACCGCATCTCAACTTTGGAAAAAGCAAGCTGAAGGTTGAGGCGTAAGAGGATCGGATCTTTATGAGTGGCAAGAATCACGGCATTGTCGGCATAGAGGATTATTTGTTCAGGGCAGGATTTGGGGAAGGAGTTTAGGAAAAGGCTGAAAAGGAGGGGGCCCAGGATGGATCCTAGAGACTCCTGAGCGAACCGGTTTTGAGTCTGAGAGAACTCCAGCTACTTTTACAGATTGAGAGCGCTTGAGCAAGGTAATTTTTTACCTAGTCACCAGGACCCTGTGAGAGCCCTAGGGATAGTAGTTGTTTGATAAGTAGGCCATGGTGTACTGTATCAAATGCCTTGGTTAAGTCAATGTAGACTGCTCCAGTTAGGTTTCCTTTGTCCATGGCCTTGTGGATTGCTCCTGAGAATTCAAGTAGGGCAGTCGATGTGCTGTGCCCTTTCCTAAATCAATGCTGCTGAGTGCATAGGATGTTGTACTTTTCCAGGAAGTTGGAAAGTTGGTCTGCCACCAAGTGTTCAAGGGCCTTAGAGAGGGGTGGTAGTATTAATATCAGGTGATAGTTACCAGGCAGTGTCTAATCACCACTTTACTTCTGTGCACCAGAGTGACAACTGCAGCCTTCTATTTCCTAGGAAATTGGCTGTAGCAGAGGGAGAGATCGAAATGTTTGTGAGGGGGAGCAGTACTTCCTCCAGAGTGAGGGACAGAAGTTTCAGGTCAATAATGTCGCTGCTTGCTTGGGACTTAGAAATGGCCTTCTTTACATATTTATAGACTTCATATGCCTTTACTAGTTTGAAATGGAAGGGTGATTTGGTTGGAGAGGCAGTAGTAGAAGTAGAAATTGGAGGTCAGCATCAGTGAAGAAATCAGATGACAGGACACCACTAAGGTACGTGAAGGTATCATTTAGGGTGTTTGCAATGATCTCTGGGTCTAATGTAGTGGTTCCAGCCACATTCATTATTGTAGGAGAAGATTTGGACTGCTGACCCATGATATTTCTTATGTTGTCCCAGAAGGATTTCCCTTCACCCCAGGAGTTGAAGAGGGCATTCTTGAAGTAGGAGCTCTTCATCAAGTGGATCTGTTTAGTATAGTGATTGTGAGCCTGGTTATATTTTTGGATGTCCAACAGAGTGCCAGTAGCTGTTGCAGTGGCCCAGAGGTGATCCCTACTTTTGAGTTGTGCCAACAGCTTCGCCGTGAGCCAGGGATTTGTGAGTGCTTTGATTTTGTGCTTTTTTACTGGTGCATAGGTGTCACAGGCAGTGTTGAAAGTAGTAATAAAGTAATCAAGGGCTAGGTCAACATCTTGAGTTTTGTAAATCAAGGACCAGTCTATCTGCCTAAGACAGGTCTTGAGGTGAGTAAGGTTGCTATAAGGTAGGACTCTGCTATAGATGGTTTTTGGAGGCGGCTTACAAAACTTATTTGTCCAGGTACATATTATTGGAGAGTGATCACTGAGCGAGTCAGGGAGAACACTTACATTGGTGATATAGGTAGGGTGGCTGGTAAGGATCCAGTCAATGAGGGTGCTGGTCCCTGATTTGTAGTTTTTCCTGGTAGGGAGTTTACCACTTGTGTTAAATTTCCTGCTAGGATAGCATCTTTGTTTGACCCTGCATCAGGAGCAAGCCAATTTATATTAAAGTCCCCAAGGAGAAGGAGTTCGAGTCAGAAGGTTGTGTACTTACAAACTCGAAGACAGCCTGTAGCGAATCAGGATCTTTTGGTGGGATATAGACAGCAGCAATTGTGAGGACTTTGTTTTGGCACCAAGTAGTATCTTGATAGGGAGGAGTAGCACTAAGGTTTCTGTGGTGGGGTAAGAACCAGGGAGACAGGTGAGGTAGTCCTTTATGTAGATTGCACACCCACCACCCCTTTTCGAGGTCCTATCCAGCCTGAATATCTTGTAGCCTTGTATAGAGATGGCATGATCTGGAGTATTAGGTGTCAGCCAAGTTTCGATGATGGCAAGGATATCCGGGTTGTGCTGGCTGGCAAAGATTTGAAGGGATGCCAGTTTTGGGAGAAGACTGCAGATGTTTAAGGTAGCAATTTTGAGCCCCCCTCCATTTTGGCAGGCTTTGTTGTACTGTAGGAGACAGGGCCAGGATTTGAGTGGACACTTCCTGAAACCTAGAGGAGGAGGAGGAGGAGTTTGAGAGACAGTTGCTGTACTTCGTAGCCAATAGAATTACACTTCTGAGGCTTATGCGGCTTGGACCAGTGCAGGCATCTAGGGACCCAGAGCAAAGAGGTTGTTAGTAATAGAGGACAATATGCCCATTTATCCTTGTTGTAGCTTGTCAGTTGCACCCAGTCACTTGCAGATAGGTACCTGGTGGTTAAGTTAAAAGCCAAAAGAATGATCAACAGCTGAGGTCCAGAGTCACTGAAATGTTAAAATTCCTGAAGGTGATTAACTTTGCCTGCACATATGCAGGATGCGAAATCCCTTTGTCTGTATGCTTCTTTGTCATTCAAACAGGTTACTGAAAAGCCCACATACAGATCAAGGAGCAGGTCAGATGAAAATGTGGATTCCAGCAAGACCCAGAGTCACCAAGTTTGTCAGATGTAGTTGCTTCACTTATGTTTTGCTTGGGATAGCTTCCAAAAAGTTGATTTTAAAATTAAAATAAAGATACCTGATGATGATTTTTTGCAGAAATCCAGTCCAGGAGACTTTCACGGATGTAGTGAGCAAGAATGGTATAGTTACCACAAGCAGAAAAACATGTAAATCCACAAAAACTAAGCTAGAGACACAGACAAACACAAGCAGCCACCACACTGACCCAGGGTTATTTTAGGGTGTGTTGGGTGGTTTAAATTAATAATTACAGTTATGCTGTTTTTATTGTTAACACGCCATAGCAATGCTTTTGCTTGCTCGAGCTGTACTCACATTTACAGTCTCTGGGATGATGTAGAGTACAGGTTAAGCATGGGCTTAAGAATTACTGCCAACCTTTTAACTAGGAACAGCAATGTTGCAGCCAGTCTTTGGTCATGTGTTATGCTAATTTATTTCCAGCAGGGGCTTTGGAAACCCCAATTTCCTGCCTGTCAGTTTGAGTCTGTACCTCATGCTGATGAAATGTCCCTGCTTATATTCCTGAAAAAACTAAATTTGTTTATTATTTTATGTGTCCAGCTCAGTTTGTTCAATACCAACAAGACAATTATTGCAGAAGCACCAGATGGGCAAGGCAGACTAAACGGAAGGTAAGGGTCCTCTATGGCAGACCAACACCAAAATGCCACAATGTAGAAATTGGTTCCATTTGGATGTACTTTATACCTTTAAAATTAGAGCAAAATAACTGAAATTTAAAATTTAGTGAAATTCTGTAGAATTGTTATGCAGATTCTGTGAAATTCCACAGTATCAGAATGGCAATTCTGCAGGCATTCCACTTGGGGAATTTTATGTTCTGCACAGCTTTATCCCTGAGGCATTCCCCAGCCTTTGTAAAGTTAGCCCTCATGAAGCCCAAGACCCTTGCCTTATTGTGGTTCGATGCTGGCTCAGTAGTTATATTGAACCATACTGTGTGGTTATCACTGGACCCCAGGTTGTCACCAACTTTGATGTCTTCAATTCTGTCCCCATTGGTAAGTACCAAGTTCAAAACTACTCCCTCACGAGTGGGCTCCCCTATGCCATGAAAGTACATCAGGTCAAAGAGCACAGGCTGACACAATTACTAGACAATGCATCTTTGCAAAATTCATAATTGGACTTTATTAACAGCTGACCTTCGGAGAATCTATCTTTTCTCTCCTGTGTGCGCTGTTGAGTTGTTTAAAATGTAACTGGATTAAATATATTTATTTATTTATTCAAGAGTTTTTCCAGGAAAGCATACTGAGCAGAGTACTGCTTGATTCCAGATGTGCCCTTGGGGGGGGGGTTACAAATGATAAGGTGAGCAAAAGCAACATAAGTACAAATGATAAGGTGTACAAAGGCAACAATAAACATAGTGTGGTACGAGACAGTTGGTGAGAGTAGTCATACTTACAATATACAGGTATTAATTCTGCAACAATGGACAAGAAGAAAATATATATTCTGCAACAATGGACAAGAAGAAGATCTATATTACTCAGTACAAAAGGTATACCCAGATCGAAGATTAGAAGCTGGAAGTTAGGTAGTGAGGTGAACCTGGGGGGGGCAGGAAAACAGGAGCAGGAGGTAGCGAAGTGAGTATTAAGAAGGGCATTCTGGAGTGGGGAGCTGGTGGCATGTCTAATGTCTGAGGTAACGGAGTTCCATAATTTGGGCAACCTGAAGCTGAAAGTGGATTGGCCAGACTGGGTGGATCTGTGCAGGATTAGAAGAAGCCGAGAGTCGATGTTTCTGAGAGCGTAAGCTGGTGGGGGAAGGGCTGTTAGGGAGGACATCAGGTAGGAGGGGAGAGACTAAGTCCAGAACTTGGCTGCAGTTCTAGCACAGTGTAGTAGTCATCAGTTATGGTGACAGGGGAGATCCGCGGACTGGTAGAGGACACAGTGATGAGTGTTAGGAGGCCGGTCCAAAGTGAACCTGCAAAAGGAGTTGAAGAGGTGGTCGAGCCTGGATAAGAAAGTTTGTGGGGCCACACCGTAGACTACATCACCATAATCTATAATTGGGAGGACCATTTTTTTGACTATTGCTAGTCGTGTTGGCAGAGGGATGCAATTTTTGTTTCAGTAAGGGGCACCCAGCATGGGATACAATTTTTTGTGAAGGGTATCTATGTGCGCAGAAAAGTTGAGGTATTGATCTAACCAGACATCAAGATGTCTATAGGAAGTGCAGGTCTTCAGTGGGGAGCCATCCAGAGTGTAAATCATAGGGGGGACAGGAAGGCGGGTTAGTTTAGCCCGAGTACCGAAGGTGAAGGAGACTGTTTTGTTAGCGTTTAAAAATAACTGATTTGCGTGGAACCAACGTTGGATGGAGTTGAAGTCCTTCTAGAGACAGGATGAAACCGCCTCCTGGGACAGGCCAGAGGTGAACAACACTGTGTCGACAGCGTACATGTGGACGGCGGTATGTGGGCATGCATCAGGCAAGTCATTGAGAAAGATAGAGAACAGCAGAGGGCCAAGAATGGACCCTTGGGGGACTCCACAGGTGACTGAGAGAGAAGAGGAAGTAGCTGAGCCAACCTGGACTGATTGGGTCCTATCTACCAGGTAGGAATGGAACCACTTAATTGTAGGTGCAGACAGTCCAGCTTGAACAAGTTTAGCCAGCAGCAGGGGATGCGAGACCATGTTGAAGGCTTTGGCCAGGTCGATAAAGATAGCTGCAGTGATTTCCCCGTTGTCCATACCTGTAAGAATGGTGTTGGTGAGGCGAAGAAGCGAGGTGGTGGCGGAGTGACTCTTCCTGAACTCAGCCTGGAAAGGGGTGAAGAAGGATAAGGCATCAAGATAGAGGTGGAGCTGTAAAAGTACAAGGCGCTCTTGAATTTTGGCTAGAATGGGGAGCAGTGATATGGGAAGGTAGTTTGATGGGGAGGAAAGGTTGCCTCCTTTGGCAAGAGGAATGACCGTGGCTTGTTCCCAAATAGTAGGGACGACCCGAGTCTAAAAGACAGGTTATGGAGGGAAGTGAGAGGGTAGGCTATGGAAGGTGTGGAAAGCAGAAGCATTTTGGAGTCAAGGCCTGATGGGCATTTACCTTTGGAAGGGTTGAGTGACTGCAATATTTTTACTACCTGATCGGGTGTGACTGGGCATAACGAGAAAGCGGCTGGAGAGGATACAGCCGGGGGGATAAAAGGCGGGGGATGTGGATGGGAGGCAAGTAGAGAGGATGCTGTGGTGGAGAAATGAAAATTAAACTCAGTGGCAACAGCGCAGGGATCCCCGATGATGCTTCCACCTGTGTTGAGGGTTGGAGACAGGGGTCGGGCCAGGGGAGTAAGAAGGGAGTTTATGGTTTTCCAGAAATGTGAAGGGTGAGTGAAGTTATTGTTGAAAGCAGACTTAAAGAAGTTAGATTTGGCCTGACGTATGAGTGTAGTGCAGGCATTTCTTAGTGATCGGTAGTGCAGAAGGGTCGTTTGAGCTCCTGTAGACTTGAAAGATTTCCAGGCTCAGTCATGGGCTTGTAGATGTTCCAAGAGATTAGCTGTTACCCAGGGCAAGTGTGCTGCTCTTACTCTGGATCTTCTGAAAGAAGCATGCAAGCCCCAGACAGCAAGTAAGTTAGTAGAGAAAAATGTTATGATGATCAAGAAAAATGATTAAGAATCACCATGGGGCTATTGGTTTTAAGGAGTCTGTGGTAGTGTCCCATTCTCCCAGACACTCAAGCTCAATTCAAGGAACAAGCCATAAAGCAGAAGGGAAAAAAAGAGACTTGTCCTTTTTAGCGCTGGAAGAAGTGATATCAACTCTATAACTGGCAGAGATACTCGGCTGGATACAGTAACTCCTATTTATATATTGGAAGTTATTAAACAAGTTAATTTGAATCCACAGTTTAATCCTTTGCAGATAACTAAAGTAGACTATAATTCAAAAACATATCAAGAGTTTGGGATAGCTATGGAAATAACACCAGTCAGATGAGAAATAGATGATGGAGCTACAAATATTAAAGGAATCTTGCATGGTGGAAAGCAAAAATTAATTGTTCAAGTTCAAGTTTATTGCAGAAAGACTCCACTGAGTAAGCTTATTTACAAGGAGGTCCTGAGACATGTATACAGTCAATGAGACATTACATAAAATAAAGAATGGCATCCTAAGAATGTAATTAAGGTTCTTGTGAACCATTACATAGAATAGTACATCATAGTTTAATACAGTACAGTTAAGGTCATATGAAACAATATTCGGAAACACAAGGATAGGATTATAAACATGCTAGAAAAAAGCAGTTAATATGAAAAGTATAGAATACCAGGATAGAGAAGCTGGTTTAAATGGAAGAGTTAAGTATTAATGAAGAGCAAATGGTGGAAAGTGCTAACAAGAGAAGGAGGGAGTAAGACATAGATAGGCATGAAAGGGTTACGAGGGGTCATGAGAGCGGCTGGGGGGATCATGCAGTTTGGCAGCAGCAGACATTTTAGGGGACTTGGTCAGTGAGAGGAGCTATATAGATTCAGAAATAGATGGCACTAGTGGTAATTGGAGTAGAATGCTGATCAAAGGACAGAGCAAAAAACAGATAAGAGAGGTGGGACATGCCAACAGAGTGTGACCTCAGAGAATAATGTTAGCCTACAGAAAAAAAATATATAATTATCATAGATTAAGACATACAGAGTGCACTCCAGGTTGATCCACAGTCTTTGATGCCTGAGGAACAAGCTAGCTGTACCTAGATTCTTGTAGAGAAGAGAGCAGGTTTCTCAAAGTTAAACCAAACTTTGGAAATACTATCAGATTCTATGACATCACTTTTGCGCAGAATGGAATCATTAACCCAGCAAACTGGTGAAGCAGAAGAGAGGTTGAGTACTCAAAAGATAAAATGAATCCCTTAATACCCACCACTGAATCACGTTCTAAACAATTAGCTGATCAGATAGCAAAGCAGGAAGAATTGTAAATCTGGAACATTAAAAGCAGCTTAAAAATTGATGGTATACCAAAGGGAATGGAGGAAATTAAATTCACTTCAACTTGATCAGGATATGATCTCTGAAGTAGTCCATAGTTTTTACTAGCAAATGGGGAGAGGGGTGCAGCACCCCATATGGAATGGAAGAACACCGCTCTCCCTCAGCTAGTCATCAAACAGGAGTTCAGCATATTTGTAGTTCATTTGCATCACCAGGTAAGGAAAAAGGGCCAGCTCCCTAAGTGACACCGGGGGAAATGCCAGACCTCGGCCAACAGCTAACACACCAAAATCTGACCAATGGAAAATCATGTACACAAATGCTCACAGTTTGGGAAACAAGATCCCAGACCTGCAGGCAATAATGAAAGAGGCTACACTGGACATAGTAGCCATTAGCGAGACATGGTTTGCCAGTAGCCACACTTTAGAGACTTTAGTACCTGGCTATGTACTGTTCAGAAGAGACCGAGGTGCAAAAGGCGGGGTGGAGTGGCCCTTTATGTCAATAAAAATATCAAAGCTACAGAAATTCAGAATACACATAAGGAGCTAGAAATACAGTGGGTCACCCTGGAAACAGGAAATGGGACAGTCATACAAACTGAGGTTGTGTACAGGCCTCCAGATCAGGGGAAGGACATAGACTCATTACTGTCAGAAGACACAAAAAGCATGACAGCTAAAGGGGAGGTTCTGGTAATGGGAGACTTCAACATGCTAGATATAGATTGGTCAATACCAGCAGGAACATCTGCCCGAACTAGACACATGGTGGATTCCCTGCAGGGGGAGGGCCTCAAACAACTGGTAAAACAACCCACAAGAGACAGGGCTATCCTAGATCTAGTACTGACTAACAGGGAAATGATCACAAATCTCCATGTTGAAGGCCACCTAGGGGCCAGTGACCATCACATGGTATGGTTCAATTTGGCCACTAGAACTAAATCATCACAATTCAAGACAAAACTATGGGACTTCAGAGGAGCTGACTTTGATAAGATGGCCAACAGAGTCAAGCTAGCTCTGGCCAAAAGAAATACAGGTGAGGGGGTACAGGCAAAGTGGGCAAGCATTAAAGATGCAATACTTGAAGCAACATCCCACTGTGTTAGAGAGAAAGGAAGTGCCAAAGAAGAAGGAAACCACTTTGGTTCTTTCTCAAAAACAGTAGCAGAAAAGGTCAAAGCCAAAAGGCTGGCCTTCAGAAAATATAAGGGAGCGCTACAGGATGAAGATAGGGAGGCATACCAAACTTCTCTAAGGGAAGCAGGGATGGCAGTAAGGCAGACAAAGGCCCAAACTGAGGAAACACTAGCACAAACAATTAAAGAAGATGAAAAGACTTTCTATAGATACATTAGTGAAAGGAGAAAGTCCAGAGGGGGTATTGCTAATATCAAAGGGGATAAGGGGCATGTGAGGAGGAGGACCATATAAAAGCATCTATCCTAAATAGATACTTCTGCTCAGTATTTGCTGAAGAGAAGGTAGGGCAGGCCTCACAGCTCAGCACCATGGACACATGGGGGAGGGAGATGTGCACTAGTCCCTTCACAAAAGAAAGGGTCCTACCAGAGCTCAGTAAGCTCAGGGTGGACAAGGTAATGGGACCTGATGGCATACATCCCAAGGTACTAAAGGAGCTAAGGATAGGACAAGTAGAGCCATTATCAGAGCTGCGTAGTGAGTTTCTGAGCACAGAAGAGGTCCCAGAAGACTGGAGAAGGGCTCATTTGATCCCACTCCACAAGAGTGGTAGCAGGGAGGAGGCAGAGAACTACAGACCAGTCAGTCTTACCTCAGTAGTGGGCAAGATTATGGAGGAACTCCTTAAGGAAAGGACAGTTCAACACCTGGAATCCATAGGACCACAGAATCCAAGACAGCATGAGTTTACAAAAGGAAGGTCCTGTCAAACTAAACTCATAGACTTCTTTGACTGGGTAACCAGAGTGGTGGACCAAGGGGGAGCAGTTGATGTCACCTACCTTGACTTCAGCAAAGCTTTTGATACTGTTCTACATAGAAGATAGATTAATAAGCTAGGTAGGCTCTGGGTGGGTCAGAAGGTGGTCAACTGGGTGGCAAAGTCGTTGATTGCCAGAAAACAGAGAGTAGTGGTAAACGGTATATAATCAGAAGAAGTGGAGTAACTCAGGGATCAGTCCTGGGGCCATTCCTCCTCAATATCTTCATCAGTGACATTGCAGATGGACTGGAGGGTAAGGTTTGTCTCTTTGCAGATGACAGCAAGATCTGCAACAGAGTAGATGATCCAGATGGGATGGGCAGAATGAGAAGAGATCTGGATAAACTAGCAAAATGGTCAGAAGAGTGGCAACTGGGGTTTAACTCAAAGAAGTGCAAGATCATGCACATAGGGAAGAGAAACTCTGAAGCCACCTATTGGCTGGGAAGGGAGTTGCTGGTAGTCACAAGGGAAGAAAGAGACGTGGGCATCATCACCATCACCGATGACCTGAAATCATCCAAGCAGACCACTAAAGCAGTAGGCAATGCTAGAGAGATGTTGGGGTGTATTAGTAAGGGTATCACAATTCAGAAGAGGGAGGTAATAATCCTTCTTTACTTGACACTGGTTAGGCCCCATCTGGAGTACTGCGTGCAGCACTGAAGGCCACAACTCCACAAGGACATTAACCAAATTGAGGCAGTCCAGTGAAGGGCAACCAAAATGATGCAGGGACTGCATCAGAAAACGTATGAGGACAGATTAACAGAGCTCAATATGTATACTCTAGAGCAAAGGAAGGAGAGAGGTGATATGATCAAAACATTCAAACACCTTAAGGGCATTAACAAGGTGAAAGAGTCTAACATGTTTCAATATAAGAAAAATAGCAGGACAAGAGGACACTGCATGAGTTGAGAGGGATGCTGATTAAGGGGTAATGTGAGGAAGTTATTTTTCATAGAAAGGGTGGTGGATACATGGAAGGCCTACCTCATGAAGTGTTGGATATGAATATAGTGCAAGGCTTCAGACAGGCATGGTATAGGCAAAAGAGAGCAATACAGATGAGTATGAACAGATAGGCCATTGACAGAGCAAAGGCCAATGGCACACTCATAAGGTAGAAAAAGAAATGTGCAGACTGGATGGGCCTTGTGGTCCTTATCTGCTGTCAAGTTCTATGTTTCTATGTTTCTAACCAATAGAATTGGACATAGTTCATACAGCTGCACCAATCCAAACTACCAAAGAAGACAACCAAGGTTTGTGCATATCATACCACGTCACTTTCAAGATAGAGAAAAGTTTTAAGTAAAGTCAGAACAGAAAGAGGCTTACACGTAAGAAATCTAACATCACAAATTTGCCCAGACTTTGGACTGGATGTCTTGGATAAGCAGAAAGCTTTTAATTCTATTTTTAATCTTCTGTGTGAAAATCAGAAACAATTTACTCTGTTTCCACCAGCAAAATTGTGAGTGTATTATCGAGGAGTTACATATTTTTTCTTCTCACCTAAAGAAGTGGAAACTACCATGAGGAGGCTATTTGCCAACAAGCAGGATGATACTATACACCAAAAACACCTAATACAGGTGATTCATCTTCACACCAGCAGGAAAGGACACAGTCTAATCCACCATCTTCAATTTTCATAGATCTAAATCCTCAGGAGAACTAGGGATTGAACTGATATGAGGGGACGTTGTGCCAAAGGAACATAGGAATTCTCACAGGAAAATTATCTAAGAGGTTGTGGAATAAAACAGGGAAGAAATGGAGAAGGGGGAATTACACTGCCCCCCTTTCTTACTTTTTTTCTTTGGAACTGGTAAATATAGTGTGGGTCTCTGTCTCTATATATATACTGTATACACAGAGAGAGGGAGAGAGTACAGAGAGAAAGATAAACTGTGGAGAAGGAAAGGGGAAAAGGAAAGAAAAGGAAAAGAAAAAATAAAATAAAATGTAAGTCATTGCAATGATTAGCAGAAGTAGAACAACTTCTCATAGAGCTCAGGGACACCATTAGGTGTACCTAGAAGCATTAATTCTGAGCTCTCACTGCAGGTTTACAAAAGGGATTGGGGATGGGATTATTTTGGAATCTCATACCTTGAGAAAGAATGCCCTTAAAGAGGTGAGGGAGTTTGAGAAGGTTTCAGACCAGTCTGGGTAAAAGAAGGTAAAAGTTTAGTTGGTATGGGATTGGGAGACTCTGGTAATACAGACTTGGTGACGCCAATGTAAATATTTGCACACTTAATTCATTATGTGGGAAAGTACAGACTCAGGACAGAATGTATCTTTAAGAATAAAAGCTATGAAAACTAAACACAAAGATTTGCATGGTTGCCAGAGTGAGATCACCAAGATGCATTTTCTGCTACTTTGTTTTACTTGTAACTGTCCAGTTTTCGTATTATTTTGTTATCATCTGATATACATGGGCCGGATATTCAAACTGCGCTATTTTGTGGTGCAAGCCCTTGTGCTGCACAAAATAGTTGCACAGGGGTGTGGCCAGAGCAATATTCAAAGGATTTGCGTCCTTGAGCAACTCCTTTGAATATCACCCCCCGGCCATAGCCACTGTGCATGGCGCAGGGGAACTTGCACCACTGCAAGTGGTCAGAGTGGTGCATTCAACTTGCGATGGCACAAGTACCATTGCGCCAAGCACAAATTTCCGACATCCAAAAGGTGACATGAAAATGGGGCCATAATTCATGAAAGGCACGGGGGGTCCATTTGCATCTGATTATGGCCCCATTTGCATGCCATTAGCGTGCAGGTGCGCCAATCCCCTAGGACTTGTGCCTGGCACACTGCTAGGCAGCAGCTGTCAGGGACTGATGCCCCCTGCAGCCCGATCGCAGGCAAAAGAGTAGAAAATCCCCACCACCACTCCCCACTGGCCCAATCGCGGGCATAGCTTAAATCTCCCCCCTTACCAGCCCAATCGCAGACAGCAAAGTGTCCCCCCCCGAATGGATCCCTGGTGTCCCGTGGACCAATAAGCCTGATCGCTGGCTAGAGATATTGAACCCCTAACACATCCCTGGTGGTCCTTGACTGATAATCCCACCTGGGCTAGAGATATTGAAAACACCCACCCGAACACATCCCTGGTGGTCCAGTGGACCAATAAGCCTGATCGCGAGCTAGAGATATTGAAAACACACACACTCCCCCGAACACATCCCTGGTGGTCCAGTGGACCGATAAGCACGATCGCAGGCTGGAGATATTGAACCCCCCCCCGAACACATCCCTGGTGATCTAGTTTCACCCACTCCACCCACCCACGAAGACCCACCACCCTGCTCCCCCCCGCCATAGCTGGCGGGCAGCAGCATCCCACCTGCCTGCCGCTCCACTGCCTGCCGACTGACTGCCAGGTAGGGCTGCACCCCCATTGGTGCAGAGCAAGAGCCAATGGGCGTGCAGCCCTTACCATACAAGACAGTCCAGATTTTTGAATGGGATGCTGCCATCCTCCCGGCTGTGGGCGAGGGTGGTGGGCTTACCGTGAGTGGGTGGGGTGGGTGAAACTAGATCACCAGGGATGTGTTGGGGGGTTTGGTTCAATATCCGTAGCCCGCGATCGAGGCTTGATCAGTCACTGGACCACCACAAATGTGGTGGGAGGTGTGTTCAATATCTCCAGCCCGTGATCAGGCTTATCTGTCCACTGGATTACCAGGATCCATTTGGGGAAAACACTTTGCTGCCTGCAATCAGACTGGTGGGGGATTTCAGCTATGTCTGCGATCGGGCCAGTCGGGGGAAGGGGGACTTTTCTGATATTGCCCTCTATTGGGCCATTGGGGGGGTGTTTTACACTTTCACCTGCAATCGGACTGCAGGGGTGGGCACAGGGAGTGGGTTGAGGGCAAGCCACAGGTGGCAGCTGCTGTGTTGCACCCTGCAATGCGGCAGCTCACCTATGGGTGGCCCTTGACTTGATCCTTTTTTTTTGGCTCAAAGTTGTGCAGGTGCAGGTTGGGGGTTGCTCCTGCACATCTCTGCACAGCCCGGCTAAATATCGGGCTGTGTAGTTTATGCATGGTTCCTTCCCGTCCAGTTCAGCATGCATTCATTTGCATTGCGCTGTTGCTCAGCATGTTTTCAGTGGCACAACTGCCTCCTGCTGAATATCGCAGGATGGAGCAATTTCGGACTTGCACAGCTGCAACCCTATTGCACATGGCACAACCCTTTTGAATACCTGGCCCCATATATTTAAGAACCGATTGAATAAAATGGATATATTACATTGTATTACATTGTATGATATGGAAAGTTAAAGGGGCATGAGATAGAGACAAAATAAGCAAAATAATGAAGGTTGCAAGGGAAAATCACATAAATCACTTTTTTTTACAAGCATCGCATTTTTGTAGGTAGATTTTAGATATTTCACATATCTGTTTTAGAAAAGAGAGATAAATGCCTTATATTCTTCCATGGCACATGGGGTAGCCATTGTATTTAGGAATTCCCTGGGTATTGATATTACAGATTATTTAATTAACTAAGAAGGAAGATATAGTGTATTAAAACTTAAAAAAAAATCAAACATGACTTTTTCACTGGTTAAATGAAGTAAATCCTGACTTCTTTGTGGGCATCTTCTTAAAGATAATACAGTTTCCTGAACCATGTACTGTATCATAGCCGGAAATTTTTAATGTTATGTTAAGACAGCTAGATTGTTGCTTTAGGAAGGAATGGAAAACTAAAACTATGAATACAATTACAAACTTCATGCATGATTTAGCTTAGATAGATCCCTTTTGCACTACGTTTCAAGGCCTCAAAAATATTTATGTTATGCACCAGTACACAGTACTTATTCTAGAGATGACTTTGCGTTAATTAGTGAAAATCTGCTATATAACATTAACAGGACAGAATTTGATTCCATTGTAATCTCAGACCGTGCTCTACTTTATCTATAGAATTACAGCAGAACAAAATGGACTTTCTTTGGAAAATTGACTCATATTTACTTAGAGACACATTGTTCATAGAAAAAAATTAATTAAGATATCCAGGTGTTCTGGGAACAACATTTAAACTCCAATGCGTCAATTAATAAGGTTTGGGATACACTAAAAGCATATATCAGAGGCTGCTTTCTCACTCAGACATCTTTTAAAAAGAAACATAAATTAAATAAACTGGAGGCTCTAAAGAAAACAAAATTAACAGAAGCTAAAGGAAAACATATACATTTTGGAATGTGGGATCATCTAAAGGATCTGTTATATATATGGGAACTTTTAAACAAAATAGCAGATGACGAATCTGAGCAGGTCATAATCAGTGCCAGACCTAAATATTATTTTTTCAGTGACAACCCTAACAAATTATTAGCTTATCGATTCAAGTGTGAACAAACAGTGACTAGAATTTCAAAAATTAAAGACAATTATGGACAGATACAATATGAGCTGGAGCAAAAAAATGAGATTTGCTGACTTTTATAAAGAGCTGTGTCCAGCAGATAATAAGACTAAAGAAAATGAACTACAGTTATTCTTTAAATATGATCTTTCACGGATTACATTAGTTGACTGGAAATTGCTGAACCAGTAATTCTCCAAAGCATAGGTGGCAAAGGCAATAAGAGACCTTTCTAATGGTAAAGCTTCCAGATCAGGTGAGTTTATTGCCAAATTTTATAAAACCTTGTTAAATAAGATTAGCCCAACATAACAGATCATTTTTAATCGATTTCCTCTGCAATGACCTCTGCTCTCTTCTTTAAATGAAGCCTTCATTACACCAAAAGACAGCTTTCTCTGTGGCTCCTATCATCCTATCTAATTCTTAAACACTGACTATAAAATGTTTACAAAACTTTTAACAAAAAGGTTTAGTAACATTATTCAAAAAAAACGTATTTTTATTTATTTATTTAGTTTTTGTTGACCGGGTAAGTGCACTAGACAATTCCTGCCTATTTTCAGGTACGACCTTCGGGGAAGGGGATACTGATGAATGCCAACTGACTTTGAACCAAATTAAGCTGTTGGAGGTATTTTTAGTGAATGAGGGAAATTTGGCAAGGACACCGGAGAAATTCCCCTACTCTTTTCGTTAAGTGTCATGGGATCTTTAACATCCACCTGAACTACCACCAATCCAGGCAGATGGGACCTCAGTTTAATGTCTCATCTAAAAGTCGGCACCTCAGAAGTGCAGCACCCCTCTCATGCTGCACTACAGTGTCAATACTGGGATATTAGCTCAAGTGCCAGGTGTGGGAACTGAATCCACAGCCCTCTGATCTCCCAGCCTCAGAGGTGAGTGTGCTACCTACTGAGCCACTGACACTGCTAATTCAGTTGGATGAAACAGGGTTTATATGAGGATGAAGGTTGACTTACAACATGATAAGTACTTTAAATATTATTCAACAAACATCACATAGGGAAACCATTCTTCTGGCATTAGATGCTGAAAAAGCATTTAATAGAGTGAGCTGGGATTTTATGAAATCTTCATTAGAACAGTTTGGTATATCTGGTCAGTTTACGGAATGAATAGAGTAAATCTGTCAAACTCCAGAAGCAAGAAAAAAGATTAATGGTAAACTCTCCAGCTGAATACAATTCTTAAGAGGGACAGTGGAAATGGAGGAGCCACTAGCTGGGAGTGACCATTATTTGGTGTGGTTCATGCTCAACATGGGGAGGGAAACAGAGGGTATGGGAACAAGGATGACTGAGTTTAGGGGGGCAGACTTTAAGAAGATGGGAGAAATGTTGGTCAAGCACCTGGTAGGAATCCAACCATACTTGAGTGCAGACTGGAAATGGGATATGATAAAGGAAAGGCTGGTGGAGACAACAGAGTCTTGCACTAGGAAGAAAAGCAAGAAGGGAAGAGTGAAGAATCCCAGCTGACTACGCAGGATGTTATAGAAGGGGTGAGGGCCAAGAGGGCAGCATTTTGAAAGTACAGAAAATCAGGGAGGGGAGAAGATAAGTATACATATATGGGGAAGTCCAGGGAGGTTACCAGACTGACTAGGGCAGCCAAGGCATCCAGGGAGCTGAGACTAGTGCAGGGAATCAAAAGTGGAGAAAAAGACTTCTGCTATATCAGAGAGAGAAGGAAGAGCAAGGATCAGCTGGTGAGGATTAAGGAGGATGGAGGGGTGGATGGAAAAAGAGGTGGCACAGTCAGAGGTACTGAATGAATACTTCTGCTATGTATTTACACAGGAGAAGGTGGGCAGATACCCCAGACAATGGGAGGTGGGTAGGGGGAGAGTGGACAACAGATGTAGGGATTACAAGAGAGTATGGTGATAGATGGGTTGAGGGAATTAAGGGTGGACAAAGCACCTAGACTTGATGGAATTCACACTAGAGTACTAAGAGAGTTGGCAGAGGTCCTGGTGGGGCCATAGGCTGACCTGTTCAGTACCTCCCTGGACAAAGGATAAGTACCACAGAACTGAAGAATGACCAATTGATGCCTATCCACAAAAGTGGTCCAAAGGATGAACCAAGAAACGTTATACCAGTGAGCCTTACATCGATCATGGAAAAGCTCATGGAGACCATAATAAAAGAGAGGCTAGTGAGCTTCTTGGAGGAAAACAGTTTCCAGGATGGATCTATAGTGGGCAGATTCTGCCAGACAAACCTTGTTTAGTACTATGACTGGGTGACACAGGAACTAGATAAGGGCCATGGAGTGGATGTCCTATATTTGGACTTCAGCAAGGCCTTTCATTCAGTGCCACATGGGAGGTTGGGGACAAAACTGGAATATGTGGCGGTGGTACCAAAAATGGAGAAATGGATCACAGACTGGCTAAAAAGATGGCAGCAAAGAGTGGAGGTGGAGAGGAACATCTCATCACTGACAGCGGTGACAAGCAGAGTACCACTGGGATCAGTACTGGGACTGGTGCTGTTTGGGATTTTTATTGCAGATATCTCACACAGGATCTGGAGCAAGATCAGTCTGTTCACAGATGATATCAGGATGGGAGCTGTGGTTGATGATGCAGAGGGGTGGACGGGTTTGCAGGAGGGCATGGCTAAGCTGCACTCACTTGAATGGGGTACAGTTGGGGAGCTCCACAGAGGATAAGGACCAAGGAGTGATCATTATGGGGATAATGAACAACTTTGCTCAGTGTAGGAAAGCAGCAGCAAAAGCCAACAAAATGCTGAGGTGTATTACCAGAGGGATCTCCTCCAGAAGGAAGGAGGTTATCCTGCCCCCGTATAGGTCATTGGCCATTGGTCAGGCCCCATTTGGAGTAGTGTATGCAGTACTGGTGCCCATTCCTGAAGAAGTACATCAGATTGTTGGAGGGGTGAAGCAAAGTGCCACAGAGATGATCCAGGGATTGAAGAGCAAGCCCTATGAGGACAGGTTGGGACAGCTGAATATGAATTCACTGAAGTAGAGGAGGGATAGGGGGGATATGATTGAAACCTTTAAGTATCTGAAGGGGATAAACAAGACCAACACAGAAGGGATTTTTTAGATGAGAAGGGGAAGGGAAATAAAAGGGCAAGGACTGAGACTGTGGGGGAGGGGGTCAAAAGGGAAATGAGATATTTTTTCACAGAAAGAGTGGTGGACAAATGGAACACCTTACCAGACAAAACAGCATCCTGTAAAACAGTGGCCAGTTTCAAGAGGGGCTGGCACAGAGTAAGGGGAAGGGATACTGGGAAGGCGTGGTGGGAGCAGCAGCTGTGAGATGAGGAGCTAGCTGCACACTTGACCAGACTTGATAGACCATGAGGCCTGTTTCTGTTGGCAATTTTGTATGTTCATATGGACAAAACAGGGGTGTCCCTTATCACCTCTGCTATTTGAAATTTATATTGAACCTTCTGTAACAGCAATTTGGGAAGTAACTGATATAAAAGGTGTAATAATCTATAGCACAAAACATAATTTCTCTATATGCAGATGATATCCCATTATATTTGCAATATATTACAAACTCTTTACCTAATCTTCTCAACTTGATAAATAATTTCAGTAAGATTTCAGGCTACATAATTAACTGGCTGAAATGCGAAGCACTATCTTTAGATTTGGACCAAGATTTAAATGTATCACTCCATGATTCAATTGGAAAACCCAAAATACATATACAGTATTTAGGGGTCACTCTAAATCAGGATACAGGAAAGCTATTTGAGTTAAATATAGCACAAGTAATGAATACAATTTATATGGATTTTAATAATTGGTCAGCACTCCCACTTTCTTTGATGGGTGCTGTGAACATCATAAAATGAATGTATTACCAACAATTCATTTTTTTCTTTTAAGCTCTTCCTATTCAAATAGGGGAAAAATTTTTTAAAGCTTTAAAAAACTATTTAAGAGAATTTGTATGGCTTAAAAAGACACCCAGGCTATCTTTAAAAAAATTATTTTTGTCGCAAGTAGAAGGAAGGTTAAGCATGCCAAAACTATCTTGATATTATTTAGCTGCTCAAGCTGAACCTATATTCCATTGGCTGAAAGTATTAATAGAGCTCAGTCTTGGCTTACACAAGAAGCTTGCCTAGTGCAGTGTTAACTTTTAAATACCTTATTACAACAAACCTTTAAAAAGAAAGGCCTACATCAAACGATATCAAGCTTAACTAAAACCTCTGTGTTGGCATGGCAAAGAATAAATCTACTACTAGTACATAAAAGCAAAATATCACATGTAGCCCCTATAATTTTTATTCCTTAAATTCCAGTAGCAACAATTCTGAAGAGCTGGTTATCGGAACATTTTGTCTTGGTAAAACAGCTTTATAAAAAGAATAAATGTGTAACTTTCAAATATCTTGGAGATTTGACAGAGCTTTCTGGAGGAACTTATATAAACTATATACAACTCAGAGAAATAACTAAGCATGTAATTGGAAATGTGGATCCCCCACCATATAACCTCTTGAACAAATGTTCTTGTTGATCAACACTCCAGTTAAATTTTATAGGAAAATATACACTTTAGTAAGGTATGGTATAGCCGTAGATTTAACCTCCTTGAAAAATGTGTGGGATGTAGACTTAAAAGTAAGTTTCCCTAAGCAACAATGGAAGGATACTATATTCTCTGTAATTGCAGTTTCATAAAATCTAAAATTAAGACAGTTATAATTTAATGTTATGCATAGAATTTATTATGTGCCTGAAGGATTACATAAATGTAATGCATAAGTTCCACAATTCTGTCCAAGATGACTTGAGACTAGAGGTACCATTCTTTACATGTTTGCCACTTGTACATCTCTCTTTCAGGATTGGAAAAATATATTTAAATTATTGTCCAGCATTTTTAAGAGGAATTTTCCTTTTGATCGTGGAATTATTATGTTGGGATTCAAAAGCAATATTGATCTGCCTCAACATTCATATTAACTTCTGTCACTTATGATGATAATAGCAAAGAAAGCAATTTTACTACAGTGGAAAGGCTCAAATCCACCTACTTCTGAGAAATTCTTGAATATGACAATGAGTGTTTCAAAAATAGAATGAATACATTATTCAATACTTGGAAATAGGGAGACGTTTGACTTAAAAGGACACTGTCAACCTGCTTTGCATCATATTATTTCTAGTTAAAACCCCACATTTTATGATAGTTTACCTTCTCTAAAATTCATCCATGTTGCTGTTTGTTTTGTCTGCCTCCTTGTTTAGTAGAACTGAAATGCATGCTAATGCATAGATGTAAACAACTTTCTTTAGTTTAGAATCATGGATCTGTTCTTACTGCATACTTTCTGAGCATTAGAAACACACCCAAAAAGTGGAGTCAGCCATTCATGAAGCAGTAGCCTCCTAAATTCCCACTTCCTCACAAGGGGCTAGACTGTGCTGTGGGTGTTTCTAAATCCAGGAAAGATGCAGCTGAAGCTGATCAAGGAATGTAAACAAACATGTGCTGGTGTGGTAACACTAGCATGGTGGGCAGTCTGTTTTTCACTTTTTAAAAGAAAAAAAAAAACCAAAACAAATCAAACTACCAGCTACATCAGCAGTTACTACAGAATGTTGGTAGTCATAAAATGCATTGTTTAAATAAGGGTCACTTTGAGGTCTAACAGGGTTGACAGTGTCTCTCTAATGAGGTAACAGTTTTTACAGGTATTACAAAAAAGCTAATTCTCATTAGCATACATTTTTTGTTCTGTCTCAAGCCCTCTTCATTTTGCTTTCCTTCATTTTATTTTATGCATCTTGGGCAGCTTTTGCTGGAAAGACTACCTATCTGGATAAATGATGAGTGTGTCGGGGTAAACTGAAAGAGCCTTCTTAATTCAGGAGGAGATTCTCTTCCTAACAGAATAACCTAACATACTAGTGACACTTTTGACCACGGGGAAAAACAAATTCAGGAACATGTAAAAACAGTACAGTGGTATACAAGCCATAACAAGAGGAATGTAGGAAGCAAACCAGGCTATACATTAATAAATAATATTTATAATGCACAGTGTGCAGGGATGGAGAGTGGGAGAAATTGCTATACTTATAATTCAAATATTAATAGCTTGAGACAAAAACAGGAAGGGGATGGGAATACGAATAATACAATTGGGACATGGAAGAAGTTAGCCGGATTAAATTAGAAAGAATGGGAGGTCAGAGGATAGTCTGACTAAAAATAAACAGTGCAAGAGCACTAGGGGGGAAGAGAACTTTGAGTTGATATATGACAGAAAGATAGGCGGGAGAGATGTGAAAGGAGGGGTGAAGAGAATTCCAAAAGAAGGGAAGATGAAATGAAAAAAGCAGATTGCCAGGCAGCAGATATGGAGTAAAGAATGAAAAAAGTATGGCATTCACTGGAGTGAAGTGTATGAGAACAGAAGGGGTTGGGATAGAGGAGAGAAAAGAGGTAAGGAGAAAGAGATGAGAACCTGTACTTAGAACTGAAATCAGCACAATAAATGAGGCACCTGTTTATTCGTAAAGCATACTCTATTTTATTTTTATTTTAGTCTTTGGTAACCAGGTAAGGTCCACTAGGCACAAGTGTCTGTTTTCAGGTGTGACCTGGGAGCACTGGGTGGTTAAGTGACTTGCTCAGAGTCACCAGTATACAAGTGGAGGTTGTGGGAATCAAACTGTTGAATTGTTGAGTACCTAGAGGCCAATGGGGCACAGGATCCAAGGCAGCATTTGTTCACAGTGGGAAGGTGATGTCAAATAAATCTAATAGACTTCTTTGACTGGGTGACCAAAGTAGCAGACCAGGGAGGGGCTGTGGACATGGCCTACCTAGACTTTAGCAAGGCATTTGACACAGTCCCACACAAAAGATTAATAGTCAAATTAACCAGCCTGGGAGTGGGTCCCAGGGTGGTAGCCTGGGTAAAAAATTGGCTGGACAACATGACACAGAAAGTAATTGTAAATGGAGTCCACTCTGAAGAAAGAGGGGTTACTAGTGGGGTACAGCAGGTTCAGTACTGGGTCCAGTCCTTTTTAATGTCTTTATAAGTGACATTGCAGAGGGAGTGGAAGGAAAAGTATGCCTCTTTGCAGATGACTCAAAGATCTGCAACAGGGTTGATACACAAGGAGGCATGGAAAGGATGAGAATGGACTTGACAAGGTTGGAGGAATGGTCAAGTATTGCAGCTAGGATTCAATGCAAAGAAGTGCAAAATAATGCACCTGGGAAACAAGAACCCAGGGGAAGATTGCACAATGGGGGAGGGGGCAGTAACAACAACAGAAAAGGAAAGGGACCTGGGGGTAGTCATATCAGATGACCTTAAGGTTAGCAAGCAGTGTGAGAAGGCAGTA
Source organism: Neoceratodus forsteri (assembly GCA_016271365.2). Taxonomy (NCBI): domain Eukaryota; kingdom Metazoa; phylum Chordata; order Ceratodontiformes; family Ceratodontidae; genus Neoceratodus; species Neoceratodus forsteri. The sequence continues at coordinate 127,548,396 of CM057455.1, forward strand.
GGGAGGGCTGGGGTATACTGGGATGCATAGGGAGAGGCATCACCAGCAGAAAACAGGAAGTTGTTATCCCTCTGTACAGACAGTTGGTGAGACCCCATCCGGTGTACTGCATCCAGTTCTGGAGACCCCATCTCTGCAAGGACATAGACAGGATAGAAGCAGTCCAGAGGAGGGCAACCAAAATGGTGCAGAGTCTGCAAGAGAAGCTGTACGAGGAGAGACTAAAGGAGCTTAATATGTATACCCTTGAGGAAAGAGAGGGGGGACATGATAGAAACTTTTAAGTACCTCAGTGGAATCAACAAAGTCCAAGAGGGTAGAGTCTTTCAGAAAAAGAGATGTACAAGAACAAGGGGACACAATTTAAAGATGGGGGAGCAGTTCAGGGGCAATGTGAGGAAGTATTTTTTTTAATGAGAGGGTAGTGGATGCTTGGAACAGCCTTTTTGAGGAGGTTGTGGGGTCTAAAACTGTGGGAGAATTCAAGAATGCATGAGACAGACATAAGGCAATTCTTGTGGGGGATAGGAAGAAATAGGCTGTTGGTTAATTAGGATCTGCAGCCTATCCTGTATGTAGGGAAATGGGCTGAATAGGTGGGCCAAGCGGTCCTTATCTGCCGTCAGAGTCTATGTTTCTATGTTAAACTCAGGTCTGATCTGCTAGATGTATCAAGCTTGTTCATACTTCATTCCTCTAACCTCTAAGCTATACTGCCAGCCTATATGAATTATTGGTATTAGTCTGAACCATGAGAGGGCATAAGGAGGCATATCCCTTCTTCACCTAACACTGCTCCAGAATACTGAATCTACTTCCTTATTCCATCCAGTCTTAATGAACAGAGAGAATGAGTAGGGTCTGTGGGAAGTTCAAGGAATGGTCAAGAACAAGGCCGTTTGGAGTTTGATGTGAAAAGTGCAAAATCATGCACTTAGGACACAGGAACCCAGGAAAGGATGGGGGAGGTATTGACAATCACTAAGCAGGAAAGGGATTTTGGGGTTATCATATCTGTTGACCTCAAAGTAGTAGGGCAGTGTGATAAATCAGTGGGTAGGGCCAGCAGGATGCCAGGATACATGGGGAGGTATATCTCCAGGAGGAGGAGGAAGATAGTGTTGCCACTACATCGCTCACTTGTGAAACCCCACCTAGAGTACTGTGTCCAGTTCTGGAGGCTGCACCTCAGAAAGAAAATAGTCAGTGTGGGGAGAGCCCAGATGAGGGCAACTAAAATGGTGCAGGGGGATACATCAAAACCCCAACAAAGTGAGATTGAGGGATCTCACCATGTACCAGTTGGAAGAGAGAAGAGTGAGAAGGGACATGGTAGAGCTCTACAAATACCTCATGAAGTGAGCATGGTGCAGGAGGGCTATCTCACTTAAATGAGAAGGAGCACCTGGACCAGAGGGCATGCGATGAAGCTGTGGCAGAGTTAAAGTGGGATGAGAGGAAGTACCACTTCACAGAAAGTGTGGTGGAACCTGAAACAGACTGTCAGTGGTAGGGATGGAGGTGAAAACAATAGGGGCTTCAAACATTCATGGGAAAGACATAGCAAAATATTGGGGGGGGGGGGGGGGTCACCAGAGAGATGTTACGGTGTGCAGAGACAGAGTAGGAACAGATCATCTAGGCATAATTAGTGACACACGCTGTCATTTTCTGCTGACAAATTCTATGTATCCAAGTTTATATGCAAGATGAGGCAAGAGGAGGAATCAACAGGCTGGAGTACATGGAGCAGTGATGGGTAAGAATGGGAGAATCAGCAGGACAGTAACAAAAGGCATTACAAAGTGTATCCAGGGACATCCCCCTTAGCAGAGTTAGGGATAGAAATACCTTATACCTGTGGTCTATCCTGCTAGGTGTAGCATATAAGTCCATAACCAAAAAAATGGTTGCAAGAAGAACCACCTGCATTGTCAGACTGGAAAACAATTGTACTTAACATTCAGCATAATGAGCAACTATCTTTTGCTCTGTACAACAGAATGGAGGCATTTGTCCCACGTTGGACAAGATGTGAAATGTCCCAGGGTCAGATTCAACAAATAACCTAGAAAGGGTCAAGAAGGTAGACACCACTCTTGCACAGGTATGTGACAGTCCTTTTGTTTATGCAATTAAATAGTGATCTGACTTCTATTTTGGAGTAAATAAGTGAGAAACATATCTGCCTCGCATGAATAGATTTACTAACAATCCGATTATGTTAAATACACTTATCTATAACGAGTTAGATAGTTTAATTATTTTAGTATTCAAGAGATGCTCAGATTGGTTCACTACAGGTTTTTTTTCCTCTTTACTCTGTTGTTGGTTTCTCTTTTTCGCTTTTCTTTGCTCTTTTTAAAATAGTCCAAAGTTAGTAGTAAATAGGAAATATAAGTTTTATAATTATGCCATGTTTCTACCCCTGGCTCTCACTCTTTCCCTATTGACTCTTCCTGCTGCACCCACCCTTCTCTGTCCACTCCAGCCTGGCTAAAGTCCCACCCCATCCATAGCAGTGTCCCAATTATCTACCTCTCCTCTGTCATTATCATAATAAACAAGTACACGACAGCCATCGTCACTTTCTGTGGTTTAGCCCAATTTTTCCCCCAGTCATCAGTAATATATATCCCTCCTCTTCTTTATATCTCTAACCTGCCACTCCATACATGGCCTCTTTCCCCTATATGTGTAGTTGCCGGCTGCCTCACTCAAAAGACCTCTGCTTATAAGTCCCCTGTATGCCTATGGTTGATTGTACATCTGCTGACTTCTTCAATTGTAAAATAATACTGTTTCTTTTTTATTTATTTCAACCTTGTACTGTACTGTATACACTGTATATACTTTTTTCCTAGTATATTATTGCTTTTTGTATACCTGCTTCTGTACTGTACTTTGATGCATTTATGACTAGGTCCACCTTACAAATGAACCTTGCTCAATAGTGCCTGCATGCATAAATAAAGATTTTGATTGATTGATAATTATAGTAAGCCAGTTATATGTGAAGAAAAAATGCATTTATAACAATATTGTTAAAAGAAACAAAACTGGTTGTAAACTTCGAAGTGTACTTGTTTAAATACTGTGATGTGTAACAATCTGAATACATGTGGAACAACAAGTAAACATATAAAAAAAATAAGAGTATCCAGGCAGCTAAGTAAAAAGGAAAGCTCAAAAGGGGAACCACGCCACAATGTAATTTCAGTTGGTGCAGCCTGGAAGAGGCTGGCTATTTCCAAACTAAATCTGAATAAGTTCAAAAGTCTGTCTGCAGCTCAAACAGCACCAATCACTCTAGGATTCCAACCACAGCTCTTGGACAAAAGGCTCATCAGTCTTAGTTTTGATACACAAGCTGTTTGAGTTGCTTTATTTTGCAGTTTCTGCTACAGGCAATACCATTTTCTCACAGCCTGAACTTCATGCAACCAGTACACATTTTTTCATCCTCCCAAGTGTAGCTAGATCGTTGAAATTATTTGGTGAGGGAGGAGCAGCACAATAGATCACAACTGCACAGTCAAATACAGAAAGTAGCATCTTGCTGACTATTTCCCAGCAGATTGGTACTGGTAGGCCATCCTTACTATGGTAGAGGGTGTTGAATTTGGGACAGAGCTTTCTCTGAATTGCATCAGTCTGGGAGAAGTCTAGTCACGTTGTCACATGTAGATACTTGTAGCCACATGTAGATACTTAGGGCATGCCATCCAGAGTGGAAAAGACTAAGGGGAGCCTAGTACGCGTAAAGCTTGTGTAAAATGTCATGGACACTGTCTTCTTGGTATTAACCCAAAGTTCACAGCTTGGATCCAACATAGCACCTTATCAAAGTCACGCTGAAATAAAGTTTCCTGGGCAGAGACCTAGACACTAAAGGCAAACAGTACAGTGTCATTTGTATACTTGTGAATATGCAAGCTGACCCAGACAAAGAGGAGGTTGATAAGAAAGCCTGATAAGTGGACTCGAGTCAGCATAGACGTTTGGGGAACCCTAAACTGTGTAGGGAGGGGATGGACAAAGCATTGCCAAACTGCCCCTACTGGGGACTGCCAGAAAAGTAATATTTGAACCACTTGATGGCTGGAGCAGAAAGCCCTGGCATTCAGCTTATCCAGCAACAGGGGATGGGCTACCATATCTAAAGCCTTACCTAAGTTAAGGAACATGACAGCAATGATGTGTCTTTGGTCCAAGCCATTATTAATGGAGTCAGTAACACATAAGAGACAGGAAATGGTGGACTTTGTTTGCAGAAGCCAGGTAAAACAAGAGTAACAAAATTAACTGAGTAATGGAAATCTGCTAATTTGGAGTAGACAAGCTTTTCTTGCAGCTTAGCAAGCGTAGGATGAAGAGAGATGGGCCTAAAGTTGCAAGATGAGGTGAGATCCCCACCTTTTTTGAGCAGAAGGACTTTGGCAATCTTCCAGGAGTGATGCATAGAACTGAGAGAGAGAGAGAGAGAGAGAGAGAGAGAGAGAGAGAGACAGACAGGGAGAGAGAGAGAGAGAGAGAGAGAGAGAGAAAGAGAAAGATGGAAAGGTTAGGCAGGGTGAGTGGGATGGCAGTAGAAAGAGCTGAGAGGTAAGAAGTTTAGGATCCACTCCACCTGGACTATGATTTTTGGAAAGGTTGATGAAGGGCAGAGCACGTAAAATATCCAGAGAAGATATGGGAGAGAAATCAAAGCAGAGGTCAGGTGAAGAAACAAAGGGGGTAGACTGAGGTAATATGGGAGGAGTTAAAGGCAGTGAGAGAGGAGGCGAGGCACAAGTAGTGAAAATGTGTTACAGTAGGCAGCAACCTGAGAGGGGGCAGAGACAGAGTAACCATTCTCCTTAAGGATGGGAGCAAAACAGTCTAGAAGGGAAATTACGGTCCTCACAGGACAGTTGAAATGTTACATTGATGAGCATTTTAATTTGCCCAGGGTGGTGGTGGAAACATAGAAACATAGAAACATAGACTTTGACGGCAGATAAGGACTGCTAGGCCCATCTAGTCTGCCCAAGAAATCAGGAAGGCTTAAACTGACCCCCTAAGACTGAAACAGAGAGAAGGGAGAACTTAAATGAAGGTAAATCCCCTAGTGTGAAAAATAAAGAAAAAATATACTGGTTGAAATGAAAAGGGATGGGAATATGAGCTGTAAAAAGGAAGGGTGTAAGCAGGAAGGGCAATGAGGAAATGGGGGGGGGGGCAGCAAGCAGAGTAGTAATAAAATGTGGATGGCCTTGTATGGAAATACAAGCAGTCGAGGGAAAAAAGTTATTATCCTAGAGGACAGAGGCAGACTTGGATATCATGGCCATTACTGAGTCATACTGCACAGGAAACCACAACTGGAACATGGCCATACCAGTCAGACTGTACTCAGTTAATAAAGATAGGATGGAAAGGAGAGGAGGCGAGGTGGTGTTGTATGTATGAACATACGAACATATGAAACTTGCCAGCAGAAACAGGCCTCATGGTCAATCAAGTCTGCTCAAATGTGCAGCTAGCATCCCTATTCTACAGCTGCCCCACCCCATCCCCTTCTCACCCTCGTAAACTGCTCAGTACTGTTTACCCAGCCCCCTTCCCTTGCCCTGTCCCACCATCCTGCATGCCACCACCTCCTGTGGTAGAACATTCAGTTTCAACACCACACTCTCAGTGGAATAATTCCTCTTCATCTCCCTCCTGAACCTGCCACCCTCCAATCTTAGCCCTTGCCTCCGTGTGTTCCTTTGCTTCCTTAGCTTAAACAACTCCTCTGTGCCAGATTTTTTGATCCCCCTCAAGTATTTGAAAGTCTCAGTCATATCCCCTCAATCCCTTCTCTCCTCCAGGGTGTACAAACTCAAGTGTCTCAGCCTTTCTTTATAGCTTCTGCCTTCCATACCCTGTGTTATTTTTGTCACCCTATACTGCACTGCCTCGAATAGCATGATATCCTTCATCAGATATGGATGCCAGTACTGCACACAGAGCTCCAATTGCAGCCTGACCAAGGACCTATATAGGGACAGGATCACATCCTTGTGTCTAGACAAGAACCCCCGAGCAATGCACCCCAGCATTCAGTCGACCTTATCCATAGCCTTTCTGCACTGAGCAGGGTTGTTAATGCTACCCATAACTATGAACTCTAGATCCTTCTCCTCCTAAGTGACACCCAACTGCACACCACCCGACCAATATTCCCTCCCAAGGGTTCTTCGCCCCAAAGTGCATAACTTTGCACTTCTTTGCATTCAAACCCAATTGCCACCTTACCGACCACTCCTCAAGTCTGGTTAGGTCACCCTGTAGCTTTTGACACCCCTCTATGTCATCCACAACCACCCCAAAGCAAAGCAAACTTTATTTATATAACGCCTTTTAAAACCAAGGCACTGTACATAGTGTAAACTACAAAATAAAACAGATAATATAATAAATTATTTAAAATCGAATCCATGACTAATCTATTACTTAGGGAAAGCCAAAAAAAATAAATATGTTTTCAGCATAGATTTAAAACTGCTGATGGTCAGGCATTCTCTTAACTGATGACATAGAGAATTCCACAGGGTTGGTGTGGCAAATGAAAAAAGCACAAGTTCCAGATGATTTAAGTCAAACCCTGGAAATCTCTAGCAATCCCTCACTGGCGGATCGGATAGGTTGATTGGGGGAGTATGGAATCAGGAGATCTTTCAGGTAGTTGGGTCCCTGTTCATGTGGGGCTTTAAAGGTAAGCAATCCTACCTTATGGGTGACCCGCCGCTGAACTGGCAGCCAGTGCAGTTTGCACAGTGCAGGTGTAATATGACTGGTCCTAGAGGTGCCAGTCAAAAGCCTGGTTGCAGCATTCTGAACTAGCTGCAGGTGGTAGATATCAACCGCAGATAGCCCTAGGTAAAGAGCACTACAGTAATCAAGATGGGTAGTAATGAAGGCATGGACCAGTGTTGGAAGGTTGCCCGGTGGAATCAGGTGTTTCACATGGGCAATATTCCTCAGATGGTAAAATGAGGATATAACCACAGCTGATACCTGAGATTTCAGGGTCAAGCTGTCATCAAAAATAATGCCCCAGTTACGCACCCTATCTGAGGTAATGAACTGGACACCATCAAGCCATAGGTCTGCCATGTGCCCAGCCCCAAAACTGACCCTCAGGCAGCTCGGGTCCACAACCAACACCTCAGTCTTATCCACATTCAGTCTCCACCAACTCAAGCTCATCCAGTCTTTGATCTTAGAGAGGCAACTATTTAGCAAAGAGATTGCATCAACCTCTCCGGGCACAAAGGACATATACAGCTGAGTGTCATCTGCATAGCAGTGAAAACTCAAGCTGTATCACCTGATGATATCTCCCAATGGCAGCATATACACTGCAAACAACATGAGCTCCAATATGGAGCCCTGTGGCACCCCGCAGGAAATGGGAAGGGCATCAAAGGAGTAAATTCCAGTGACCACCCTCTGAGACCTACCTATGAGGAAGGATCAAAACCACTCGAGGACTGTACCTGACAGTCCACAAGGGAACCTCAGAGTCTTCAAAAGCACCTCATGGTCCACAGTGTCAAAAGCTGCTGAGAGATCAAAAAAGGACCAAGATGGTGTGGGCCTTTCAGTCTCTCACCATTAGGATGTAATTTAATACCCAAACAAGAGCAGTTTCCATCCTATGCCTCTTCCTGAAACCAGACTGGAGAGCTTCATAGAGATTGTGAGCTACAAGGTGATTGTCCAGTTGCAGCGAACCACCTTTGCAGAATCCTTCCCCACAAAGGGCAGGTAACAGACAGGTCGGTATTTAGCTGGAGCATAAGGATCAAAGGAGAATTTTTTAAGGAGTGGTCTAATGACCGCCTCCTTTAAGAGGTCTGGAAAGACTCTGCTCTCCAAGGATCTCCACACAATTTTAGCTAGGATTGGGCAGAGAACGTCTACACAGCCCACCAGAAGGGACGTAGGGCCCAGATACAAACTACAGCAGGTTGGGCACAAAGCCTGGACAATCTTCACAATGTTCATGGATTCCATCCGAGATCCATCCAGACAGATCAAGTGCTCTCCACCTCCCATTGACCTTTGCAACCCCTCATGGAGCGAGCCAGGATGATTCTGGACCTGATGCTGGCAGAAACCTTATCTATGAAAAACCAAGCTAACTCATCACACTTAATTTGTGAAAAAGCTCTTCTGGACTGGAAACAGACTGGATTGCACAATCTGTCAACAGTTCAAAAGAGTTGAGCCAGTCAATTCTACGCAACAGAAATATCCCTGGGCAGGAACTGTGCCTTCTTATGGGTGATTTCTGATTGAAAGCCATTATAATGTTCCATCAATCTAAGCCTGTCATCATCCAGGCCAGACTTCTGCCATGCTCTCTCCAACCTTTGACCAACCCACCCCTTCAAGGACCTATCGTACTGAGGTGACCTTGGGCGAAGAGTGAGTGGTCAAGTACGAATAGCAGCAATCAAGTCCAAGGCATCTCCAGCTGCCTTACTATAGGCTAGTACAAGGTCCCTTGGACTTGTGCTTTTAACCAGCAATCTTGATAGGTCCAGCTCCACAAATAGACCATCTGGGGTAACTCCCTTTATAGGGCTGTACTGGACCACCTCCAAAGGGGTAGACCCATTTGGGGGGGGCAAAAGTGAACCCTATGGTGTGATGGTCAGACCAACTGACTGCTTCTAGCCCCAAGTCAGTGATCTCCATCCCCAGGAGGAACAGCAGATCCAGTGAGTGACCTCCTATATCGGTAGAGGAGGTATCTACCTGTGTGAGGCCCAGCACTGTCATTAGCTGGAGGAGATTTTCACCAAACTGCCAGAGTTCATTGTCGATCCAGGCATTGAAGTCCCCCAGAATTATCCTTCTGGGGGACCCCAACACTATGTTGATGATGAAGTCTGCAATCTCCTGCAGGAATATACCCCCATCACCAACAAACAACACCGGCCCCAGCACACAGCCCTACGGCACACTGCTGGTCACTGGCCTAGGAGATGAGTACCCCCCCACAATGAACTGTTGCAGTCTATCTTCCAGCCAATTCTTGAGCCATATAGCCATCTTAGCCCCCAACCCTATGAATTTCAGCTTTGCCTCCAGTTGCCCATGAGGGACAGAATCAAAGGCCTTGCTGAAATCCAAATATAGGATATCCACTGCAGGGCCCTTGTCCATCTCCCTTGTGACCCTGTTGTAGTATTCTATTAGGTTGATCTGGCATGATCTCCCAGAGATGAACTTATGCTGTTACCCATCCTGGAGCTCATTGACCTCAAGTAAGGTTACCAGTCTCTCCTTCAAGATTGCTTCTATAAGTTTACCCACTATGGAAGTGAGATTGACAGGTCTGTAATTACCCAGCTCATCCTTTTGGCCTCTCTTGTGGATAGACACCATAAGAGCCAACCTCCAGTACTGTGGCAAGCACCCTGTGTCCAGAGATGTGTTGAACAGGTCAGCCAGTGGCCCAGAAAACATGTCTGTAATCTCCCTTAAAACCCTAGGGTGAATGCCATCTGGACCCGGTGCCCTAGCTACCCTAGGTGCCTTCAGACCTTCCAATATCTTGCTTTCCTGAATTACCCCATCAGTCATCTCCTCCCCCCTTGTCCCTACCCTCCCAGTCCACAGAGGTAGCAGACCTCCAACCTCCCTCATGAACACAGAACAGTAGTATTCATTCAGTACTTCTGCCTTTTCCTCCTCCTCCTCCATACACCCCAGTCCTTCTTGACACCGACTATCCTGTCCCTGCAATTACTTTTCTCCCTCATGTATCTATAGAATTCCTTCTCCAACTCCCTGATGCCCCAAGCCAGCCTCAGCTCCTTGGCGGCCTTGGCCTCTCTTATTTAACTTGGTTACCCCCTAGGACCTCATTGAATACACCTCCCTGTCCTCCTCCCTCCTAGTTCCTTTCAATCTCCTAAAAGCCGCTCTCTTGGCCCTCACCCCTCCAACACATACCTGGTCATCCAGCAAGGCACTTTACTAACACACTAACATACTAAAATGCCAGCAGAATAGGTCTAATGGTCTTTTGTGTCTGCTCGTTTGGTCAGCCCCCACCCTGGGAGCTGACCTTGCTGGCATCCTCTCTCTCTCTGGCTTCTCCCTTCCCAATCCCTGATATTCTCGCTGCACTGGTTTTTGCTTCCAGAACCCTTCCCCTGTACCTGTCCTACCCCTTCTTGAACCCCTCCACCATCTCTGCCTCCACCAGCCCCCAGGGCAGTGCATTCCATGGCTCCACCACCCTCTCAGTGAAATAGCACCTCCTCCTTTCTCTCCTGAATGCCCCCCCTCCAGCTTTCACCCATGCCCTCTAGTTGCCCCCCTTCCCTCGGAGCACCCTGACTGCTCCTCCCCTATTTACCTCCTTCATGTGCCTGAAGACCTCTATCATGTCCCTCCAGTCCCTTCTTTCTTCCAATGTGTACATATTAAGCTTTTCGAGCCTCTCCCCATAGGTCCGATCCCTCAAGCCCCAAATCATTTTGGTTGCCTTCCTCTGAACCCTGTTCAGGAGTTCAATGTCTCTCTTTAAATGGGGCCTCCAAAACTACACGCAGTACTCAAGGTGCAGCATCACCAAGCAGTTAAGCAGAGGCAGTATCACTTCCCCCCCCTTCTGGAGGTGATCCTCCTAGCGATGCATCCAAGCATCCTGTTGGCATTTGCCACTGACCTCTTACTAGTCTCCGAGTTGTTCATCTTGATATCCAGCACCACCTCCAGGTCCTTCTCAGCCATTGAGACTTGTAGCATTCCCCCCGGGTGTTCACTTGGCCTGGGTTTCTGGCTCCCAGGTGCATTACCTTGCATTTCCCTGCATTGAACCTCAGCTTCCACTTTCTAGACCACCTTTCCAGAGTCTCTAGGTCCCCCTGTAGGGCCACCCTCCCATCCTCCCCATCCACCACTGCTCCCAGTTTTGAGTTATCTGCAAAAAGAATCATCTCACTCCTGATACCCTTCCTTATGTCAGAGATGTAGGCATTGAATAGGAGGGGCCCCAGGACTGATCCCTGAGGGACCCCACTAATTACCCTCCTTGAGGAGGAGACTATCACGCTAACCATGACCTCTGGGTCCTGGAGCCAATTGCCTATCCATCTGATCATCTGGTTCCCCACCCCCATTTCTCCCAGCTTATCCAACAGGCCCATGTGAGGAACAGAGTCAAACGCCTTGCTAAAGTCAAGAAAGAGGACATCCACTGGTCAATCCAGGTCTCAGGCACTTGTCACCCAGTCATAGAACTCCACAAGGTTGGTCTGACATGATTTCCCTGGGACAAATCCATGCTGTCTATCGTCCAGGCACCCTAACTTTTCCAGGTCCCCCCTAGTCTCTCCTTGACAATGCCGTCCATTACCTTGTCCACCACCGATTTCAGGATGATAGGCCTGTAGTTTCCTGCCACCTCCCTTAATTCCCCTTGTGGATAGGCACTACATGTGCCACCTTACAGTCCTGGGGCACCCACCCTGTCCTCAGAGAGATGCTGAAGATCTCCACCAGGGGTTTCGCCTGGACATCCGCCAGTTCCTTCAGCACTCTGGGATGTAACTTATCTGGCCCTAGTGCTTTCTACATCTTAAGGGACCTGAGGGCTTCCCTCACTCTCTCTGTCATGGTTTCCACCTCCGCTACCTCATTCCCCTGCTTTGCCTTCCCCCCACCTGCCAGTAATAACTCCCTCCCCAGACCTGCCAATCAGTAAGGGTCCCCCCTCCTCAGTTTCACTTTAGCCCTGGCCTTCTTTCTCAAAGTCCTGGTGCACGCTTCAGTAGCCTCTCTCATCCCAGACTTTATGATATCCCACTTCCATTGTGCATCCATCTCCAACCTAATCCCTTTATTTATCAAGTCTAGGATTACAAATACCTTTGAGCCGTGGCTCTTTTACTAAGGTTCCATGTCAGAGAAATACAAATTATGAGGAACATCAAGACAGACATTACAGCAAGGTGGACATTGTAAACAGAGTACCGATTAATGCAATTCAAGGGTAGCATTGTAAGCAAGGCAGCCAGCGGTATTTATCAGAGAAAATAGACAATGGATAAGAAGGACCCTTCAAGGCGCCCCCTCAGTATTTCCCTCATCCTCCCAAACTCCGCCTGTCTGAAGTCCACTACCCTTGTTGCTGACCCCACAGCCTCCCTGCTCATGCTGAGTGTGAACCACCCTGAAAGGTGGTCACTCCCAGCTAGTTGGTCCTCCACACGTAACTCCCTCACCATCTCCCCATTTGATAATACCAGGTCCAATGTATTACCTAGCTGGGTTGGTTTGCCAACCATTTGCATCAGATGGCTATCCAGGAATGCATCCAAAAGTACCTGTTCCTTGGCACTAAAGGTGACTTAGATTCCCCAATCCACTCCAGGTAGATTGAGGCCCCCATGATCACCATGCACCCTATTACATACCCACTGAATCTGATCTGCCAACTCATCCAACTCCTTGACTGTGCCGAGTGGCCAAAACACCACCCCCAGCCACAGTTTCATACCCCTTGAATCCAGGAACTGCATCCACAGTGACTCTGTCCTCCCCTACTCCCCCTCATCCCTTGTGCATCTAATGCCATTCTTTACATAAACTGCCACCCCTTCCCCTTTCCTCACTCTTCTGTTCTTCCTATAAACCCTGTACCCGGGAAATGCCAGATCCAAATCCTGGTGTTGACTAGCCCATGTCTCCATGATAGCCGCAATGTCCACCATCCCTATGTTTAAGAGGGCCTGTCATTCAGCTACTTTGTTACCCAGGCTCCTCGCATTCAAGGAGACCACCCTTCACCCATTACCCACCTTCTCTCTATCCTGTGCCCCTTCTATCTGACCCTTCTCTCGTGGCCCAATCTTGTTGCAAACACTGCTGTCAAGGGGATCAGCTCATTCATATCCCCTACCTAGTGACCTTGCACACTCACCTCTCCCCCTTCTTAGTTTAAAAACTGCTTGGAAGCTAAGTAGTCCTTTAAGTTCCACTTCAAGACCCCCTGCCCAGCTCTACTCAAGTGCAATCTGTAAGCGAGGGTATCAAAGTGACAGAGCCACAGAGAATCTGGGGTAGTGGAGGGGTTGGAAGTACTGTGGGTCACCTTGGAGATTGGAAACAGAGCCACTATTCACACTGATGTGATCTACAGACCTCCAACACAGGGGGGCAATTTAAATAGTGCTGGTGGAAGCTTTCTGACACAATGGCAGGAAACGGAAACTGGGGTGCCACTTCACTCTGTGAGATGTAGATTGGAACCTCCCAGCCACAGCATCTTCTAGAAGAACAGACATCCTGGACTCCCTGCAGGGGACATTTCTTAGACAACTAACCATGAAGCCCACTTCTGATTTGGCAATACTGGACCTGCTGCTCACTAACAGGGACACTAATGTGGACATCGAGGTGGGAGGCCACCTCAGGACCATTGATCACTGTACACTGTGGTTCAACATAAGGATGGCTGTGGAAACATAGATGCATAAATACAAAGACACTGTTGGCAGATAAGGGCCTATGGCTCACCCAGTCTGCCCATTTGAGCTTGTAAGTTCACTTTATGTTTTTCTAGAAGTCTGTTGCCCCTTACTCCTGACCTCCAGAATTCCCTTATGTCTATACCGTGCATTCTTAAATCCCATGATTGTTTCAGACCCACCACTTCCTCTGGCAGGGTGTTCCATTTGTCCACCACACTTTTTGTGAAGAAATTCTTCTTCATGTTTCCTCTGAATCACCTTCCTCATACTTCATCCCATGGCCTCTAGTCCTGGAACATCTTTTTCACTGGAAAATAGTGTATTCCTGCACCCTGTTCCTCCCTGTAAGGTACTTGTATGTCTCTGTCATACCACACAAGGACAAGTGTCCTGGACTTTAGGAGGGTAGATTTAAAATAAAAATGAGGAATGCCTCACAGACAACCTAGCGGGGATGAAAGGCCTAGGTGTTGGGGAGGAACATGGGGTAAGCTAAGAGAAAACATAGCAAAGGCAATAGACTTCTGCACAAAGAAGTGAGGAAAACAAGAGGAAAAGGTGATTTCTATGGTAAAGGCTAGCAAGGTAGCTTTTAGGAGGTATAAGAGATGCTGGGGAAGAAGACAGGGAGGTATATCTGGAGAAACACAGAGAGAGACAGGGTAAGTGTGAGGAGCACAAAAAAGGGAGGGATTGTGAGGTTAAGAAGATCAGGTGGGGACTGTGCTGAGAAGGATAAGAAAAAAGAAGATATCCTAAACAAATTCTTTTGTTCAATCTTTAAAGAGGAAAGGGAGGGTGGGCCATATAAAGCAGCAGGGGCACTGGAAGGGAGTAGACAGAAGTCCCTAGACAGAGCACAAAGTCCTATAAGACTCACAAATCTGAAAGTGGACAAAGCTATTGAGCCAGAATGGGGTACACTCAAGGGTACTGAGGGAGCTCAGGCTTACTGGCTGCACCACTGACAGTCCTTTTTAACAACTCAATGGAAAAAGGAGTGGTTTGAGATGATGCAGGAAGGCAGATGTCCTACTTCACAAAAGCAGTAGTAGGGAGCTGGCAAATAAAAGCCAGTCAGCCTAATCTAGATGGCTGGGAAGCTAATAGAGTCACTACTAAAGGAAAGGGCTGGAGATTATCTTTAGTCTGGCAGGAGGGAGGTCATTTCAGACAAATCCGATTGATTCCTTTGACAGGGTGACCAGAGAAATAGATCAAGGTAGTGTGGCATACATGGCCTACTTAGATTTCAGTAAGTTGTTCAACACTGTTCAACATAGGTTGCTTAGAAGGGAACTGGGCAGCTAAGAGGTGGATATTAAGGGTACTAGGTCAATATACCACTTCTGAGATAGTGCGGTGTAAACTACGCTGGAGTAATTGCGGTTACATTGACAGCTAAAGGGGTAGAGTAGCATTAGTGATTTACCACTACCCCATTGCTGTCCAGAGAGAAGAAGAAGGCCTGAAGTAGCTTGGAGTGAAGTGCTGGGTCGAGCTGCTCCCATTGGAGCAATGGAGATCTGGGAACCAAGGTTCTGTTCCCCATCTCCCAGTATTGAAATTGTATTATCAGAAATGTCTTGCCACCACCCAAGGTTCTCCCTGTCCCCCAGATCCCCCCCCCATGGAGCTAATGATATTAAAGTTGGGGTATGTGTGGTGAAGCCCCCCATAGCAGGGGGTAAAAAAAGGAAAAAAATCTAAGTTTTTCTAGTGTAGTGATGTGGTTTCCGCAGCATATTGGTAGCAGTCAGTGTTTTCTGCAGAGTTAAATTTGTGTTTGTTATTTTGTCTGCATGGATGTTGACCAAATTGTTTATGGCTGAGGCATATTGCCAGTCCAAAGGTGTTAAACCTGCTAACAAATGGGTTATGGGATAGATGACAGGGGCTAGTGTTGAACTGAGTTCACTCTCGGGAAGGGAGAGTGACAAAAGGGGTTGCACAGGGCTCACTAGTAGGCTAGTCATTGTTATTGTCTTTATAAGTGACAATGCAGAGGAGCTGGAAGGGAAAGTCTGACTGAAAGAGTGGTGGACACCTGAAATAGTCTTCCTGTGGAGGTGGTGGTGGACTTATATCATCCATGGGATAGGAGCAAGGGACCTTGGGGAGCAAGGGCAGGGAAGGAACAGAAGATCAAATATAGCATATATAGAGATATAGTATAGCGCAGTAGTTTAAGGCTCTGAGCTGCAAATCTGGTGACATCCAGCAGACCGGACCTGGGTTTGAATCCCACAGCTTCCACTTGCATACTGTGTGACCCTGAGCAAGTCACTTAACTTACTGTACTCTCAGGTCACACCTGTAAAAAAGCTTTCAGCTTGGTATACTACTCCTGGTTAAACAACTAAACAAAAAAAAAGTAGGGTAGGGAAATAAAAAGTGAAAACAGTAAAGAAAGTGCGCAAGGCATTTTTCAGATACATAACCAAAAGGAGGACTACCAGGGGAAGGATTGTACGGCTAAGGCGAGAAGGAGGGGAGTGTGTGGAGAGAGAACATTTCAAAGTAGTCATCCTCAGCAAACATTTTTGCTCAGTATTCACAGAAGATGGGGAAGGTGAGGATCTACAGATAAACAAGAGGAACATCAGTGGAAAGAAGGTGGACACCAGACCATTTACAAAGGAGAGAATCCTGAAGGAGCTCTCAAAACTGAGCATGGACAAGGCAATGGTGCCAGACAGGATACATTCAATGATATTGAAGGAGCTTAGAGAGGTGCCGGCAGCACCACTGACAGTCATGTTCAACCACTTACTGGAGATGGGCATGGTACTGGAGGAGGGCAGATGTAGTCCCACTTCACAAAAGTGGGAGCAGAGAGGAGGCTGCAAACTACAGGCCAGTCAGCCTGACTTTAATGGTGGGGAAATTAATGGAACCACTGCTGAAGGAAAGGATTGTGGAATATCTTAAATCCAGTGCCACACAGGATCCAAGCAGCATGGACTAAGTAGGATGAAGTCATGTCAAACAAATGAAATCTGATAGATTTCTTTGACTGGGTGCCCAGGGAATTAGATCAAAGTGGAGCGGTAGATGTGGCCAGTGACTTTTGGACAGCTGGTTCTGATCACTGTATCATTTTTGTAATATAAAAATGGGTCAGGGACTGTCTCTCATGAGAAATGCTGAGACAGCACGTAAGATCACACACACACACACACACACACACACACACACAGGTTTTAGATACTAGGTGTTACCTGGAAGGCCAGAAGCAAATTACAGAGTAGAACAGGCCTTGATCAAGGATCTCCTATTTATCTAAGTTAATTTTTGCTGTAGTTGCTAAGAGGGAAATCATAAACTTTTATAACGATTAGAGGAAGAAGAGTGGGTTATGACATTGTAGTGTGAAGTCATAAAAGATGCTTTGATGTCCTGGGAAGGGGAAGCTGATCATAAGATCAAAAAAATGTAATTTGAAAAAGAAACTGTGTTATGCTGAGGTCACAGAATCTTAATGCCTTATTAGCACATCCTGTTTTTGTATAGATATATTTTTTTATATATTTTGACAGGGAGGAGCTAGGTAACTTCATGCAAAGAGGTGGGCAAAGCCAGCTTTTAAACAATAGTCTGTTTTCCTTCAGAGAAGACACTTTTATCTACACTCTGATAAAGAAACATCTTTGAGCACTTTAAGCAGGTATTTAGAGAGAGCGAGAGACACATCTAAGTACTGTAGTAGGAATTGCACTGTTCAAACCGTGTTCTTTTAAAAGATTTGTATGTTCTTGTGATATTGGTTCTGTATTTTATGTTTTACATATTTTTATCCATTTTAGCAAAACTATGTTTTTGGAGCCTACTTGGTCTGTCTTTGATTTCTTTTCTTTTACAAGTGGAGTATATGTGGTTAAAGAAGACACTGTACAAAAACTTGAACGGTGATACCAAACTGGAAAAAGGTAAATGTTTTAATCTGAGGTCTTTTATTAGAGTTTTTAAGGGTTCATTTCTGTACATCTGGTTAGGTGTCCATAGGCAAAGATATCTGGCCCCCCGAAGACAGACTTATCAGAGCCTGTGCATTGGGTACACTAGCAAGAGGTTCACAGTTTGAATCTCTCCAAAAGTTGAGACCAAAAAGTTGATCCGAATCCACAAAACAGACAAGACGGTTACCTTGTTCTGTTAACTGTTCACAAGAATGCGCTCGGAGGCTGGCACTTTGGGAGTAGAGGGCTGACCTGCTGAGTTGGTTTGTGACATGGCCTACCTAGATATCAGTAAGCCCTAAGACACTGTTCCACATAGGAAACTCATACACAAGCTGGGCAGCTTGGAAGTGGATCCTATGGTGGTAAAATGGGTAAAAAATTGGTTGAGGGACATGGAACAGATGGTGGTGGTAAATAGAGTTCATTCCAAGGAAGGGACCGTGACAGTGGGGTGCCACAGGGATCTCTGTTGGGGCTGGTCCTCTTTAATGTCTTTACTAAAAACATTGCAGAGTGGTTAGAAGGTAAGAGATGCCTTTCTGCAGATGAAACAAAGAGCTGCAACAGTGTTAACCCACCAGAGGGGTGGAAACAATGAGGAGGGATCTAAGTAAGCTTAAGGCGTGGTCAATAGTGTGGCATCTAGGCATTCAGAGGCATTCAGCCTGAAAGGAGTCATAGACTACTATAGTAACCTTAACCACAGCAGATGAAGCAAAGAGCTGCAACAGGGCTGACCCACCAGAGGGGGTGGAAAAAATGAGGAGGGATCTAAGTAAGCTTAAGGAGTGGTCAATAGTGTGGCATCTAGGTGTTCAGCCTGAGAGGGGTCGTAGACTACTATAGAAACCTTAACCACAGCTCTCTGGTAATTATGGTAGGTGACTTTAATGTTCACTGGTTGTTCCCTGATGCAGCTCCCCATAAAAATGCGTTATCCTCCTTCAATGTTGCCCAGCTAGTAGACTCCTCTACTAGAATAAATTATTGAAAGCTAACCACCTTTGATCGCACCTCCTTTATCAGCTCACTACTTGATGTCAGCTGGAGCCCAATTTGTACCTTGCCCAATACAGACCAGGCCCTGGATTACCTAATCAACTCTGTTACTACCATTTTAAACTGTCATGCCCCTCTCACCCAAAGTAGGTCCAAAGACATATCTGTCCCTTGGCTAACTAAAGACATTAGAAACATATGACATAATACGACACTGCCTGGAAAACATTTAAGAAATTCATCCTTCCTACAGATTGGCACTCCTATAGGTGACTTAAAAACACCTGTAAGTCCATAATAACTAATGCCAAGAGAAGGTATTATTGTATATCACAAACAGACAAACTCAGCGATCCCAAAGAATTTTGGAATGAGATTAATTCCTTCCTAAAGGGAAAAACCTCCTCCTCTTCTGACATGTTTAATGCCAAGGATAAAATATTCTCCAACCCTTCCTCTATGGCAGAATGCCATATCAACTTTTTCACTGACCTAAGCACATACATATCTCAATTCTCTACACCTCAACACTGCCTCACATCACCTGTCGCTAACCCCCACTAGAATCCCTACCGGGCTTTTCCATATCAAATTAACTTTCTACAAAGAGGTTCTCAAATTATAGAGTAACCTCAAGGAACATGGCTCACCTGGTCTTGACTCACTTGAGCCCTGATGTTTTTAAAATGTGGAGCCTCCACCCTGGCCATTCTGTTCAGGGATCTGATCAACAGATCCTTCCTAGAGGGAACAGTCTCTATTAAATGGAAGTCAGCCCTTGTCATCCCAATACACTAGGGGGGATCAACCTCACCTGCTGAAAAGTTTAGACCCATCTCTATACTTTGCCACCTAGCTAAAGTCCAAGAACGAATTCTTTATAACCAGTTACATGACTACCTAGAACAATACCAACTTCTGTCCTCTTGTCAACCTGGATTCTGGACAAATCACAGCACTCTCTCTGCCCTCATAAAGGTCACCTCGGACATTCAACTTGCCTTCGACTGGGGCCAAGCTTTTGGGGCCATCTTTGTGGTCCTCACCAAGGCCTTTGATTTGGTGAACCATGTACAACTAATTCAGAAATTAACTTTTCTGGGGATAGATCAGCATATCACAACCTGGATTCAGGACTACCTCACAGGCCGATCCCAAAGTGTGAGGTGGTCATGCTGCCACTCCGTCTTCAGAACCATTTCCCTTAGAGTTCCCCAGGGTTTTCTTTTGGAGCCACTACGCTTCTCACTATTCATCCATGAGCTGCCTAGCTCCTGTGGTGGAACATCTGTCCAGCTTCATGTGGATGTTGCCATCATATATGAGTCTCTGCCGACTGCTCATGGCTTAACCAGCATTTGAACTCTGATTTCCATCAATTGGAGGTGTGGTTTCTGGCAAATAAATTGCTCCTGAACACAGAAAAAACTAAATCTATACTTTTCCACCCACGCACCTACAGGGCCGATCACTCACCCCAATTCTCGATCACCACTCACAACGGAGAACACTTAGAACTGGTACACACTTTTAAATATCTGTGTCCTGCTTGCCCCAAGCCTCTTCTTCGAGGCCCACATCAACAAAACCATCACAACTCTTCACCAAAAGCTGGGCCTGTTATACTGGCTCAACCCTTTACTATCTAGTGCATCTTGCCTAAAAATAGCTTCAGCCTCTCTTCTTTTCTATGGCTCCCAAATATTCCTATCACTCAAGTCCTCCCTTATGAACCACGTAAAGCAATTATATCATAGGATAGGACACTTTGCCTCCAGAGCTGCCCCGACAACATCATTTCACTGTACTAACATCCCTGGGTTGGCTACTACCGGAACATACTATAAATTCCAGTATACCTCCCTCTGCCTTACCTATAAGCTTACCCACTTATACACTCCTCTCAGTCTGTCTAATACTGTTGTAAGAAAACCTGCTGGCTGGACCCTCTGATCCTCCTCTCTCCCACTTCTAACAGTGCCCTTGATTCGCCTAGCTGCAAGCAGGAGATCTTTTGCTTTTGCTGCACCCTGGGCCTGGAACTACCTCCCTCCCTCTGTCTATCCTCTCTTGCACATCCCTCTCCAGTTTCAGAAGTGTCTACACAACCACCTACTGTATATGACTTAGAAACTTGCTCCAGCTTTTCCTAAGTAACCCCTGTATATTTCTATACTCATGTCTGTTCTTTCTGTCGAGTCTACCCCTACCATACATGGAACAGTTTGTTTCTTCCTGTTGAATTGTGCAGTTGTCCTACACTATTTTGCTTAACTGCTGTACATTTGTCCTGCACTATTTTGCAAAACTGCTGTACATAACATGGTACTCATTTGCCACACTATGTACTGAACTGCACCATCCATTCCCAGCACCCCTGAAAGCATGGTTTTACTTTGTGTACATTGTATAGCACTGATGCAAATTGCCCTAGGCTTTAAGATCCTAATTTTTGTATTCCTTTAATATTAGTGCTTTTACTGTGTTGTTCATCCTCTTTATTTTGTATTCCTTTCATATCAGTGCCTTATTTATTATATGTACATGACTTTGCTTATATTTTGTATCCCTCATCCTCTGTACCTTCCCCCAGGTTGCCCTGAAAAATGGACTGCATGGTTGCATTGGGCTTACCCAGTTACCAAAATTCAAATAAATAAATAATATATCTCACCCCTAGACTGGCTGCTAACAAACCGGCCAGAGAGAGTCAACAATACCTCTGTTCTCCCTGATTCAATCGGTGACTATTCACCTATTTTATGTCATTGGTCAAATAAATCTGTCAAGCCACCTGCTGAAGCTATAACTAGCTGAGTATTGAAAAAAGTGCATCTCGACTCATTAGAGTCTAACCAAGCACAACAAGACTGGTCCCTTTCAGAGCCTCAAAGGATGTAGACCAAGCCCTTGATTATTTCATTCTTGTTTTCAATGCAGCCTGTTACATCTTCGCCCCTCTGCACAGATGCAAGATCAAGGGTGCCAATAATCCATGGGTTACACCAACTCTACTTGAGCAGATGGCAAATAGAAACAACTTATGGCACTGGGTTATTGCCAAAGGCAAGCAGGCTGATCTACAATTTTATGCCTGCCCATGAGCGATACCTACTGTCAAAAGCCATCACTTTAAAGATAAGCTTGCTAACTCTTGAGGTGATAGTACAAAATTCTTGGAAAACATTGAGGAACTGATGGGGAAAGCCAGCAAAACCGCTCTAACTATGCTGGACATAATCGGAGTCATTTTTCTAGACCTAAAGCCATTGCTGATGTGTTCAGCACTGCTTTCACTGACCTCAGTAGTGTTCTCTACCCTAACTATTTCAAGGCAGCAGAACACAAAAAAAAATGTCATTAGCCAAAACCAAGCACAGGCCCCCTCCCTTTTACTTTAAAGCAATAATCAGAAAGGTAACAAAAAAATACTTACAATGTGTCCTTGGGAAATATAGATCTAACGGTGACACACTCAACCTCAAACCTATTGCCCTCACCCTCGATGAAATCCTCTCCCCATTAACACACATCCTCCTGAACTTATCTTTATACTTTGCCAAATTCCCTCAGAGATGGAAAGCTGCCACTGTAACCTCGATACACAAAAGTGGAGACAGGACCTTGCATTCTAATTATTGTCCCATTTTAATCCTCCTCTCTCTCTCTAAAGCATTGGAATGTATATTGGCAGACCAGCTAGTTGACTACCTTGAAAAATATCAAACTCAGTTCACCCAGCAGCACGGTTTCAGAAGAAGTGCACAGCACTACCGCTGCACTAATTAAATTTACCAGCTATATACAGAATACCCTAGACCATGGCCTCATGTCATGTTGTGGGTGACCTTCACTGACCTCACATAGGCCTTCAACATGGTTAATCATAAACTACTGTTAACCCAGCTGTCCTGCACTGGGCTCTCTGATAGAGCTGTAGGCTAGATTGCAACAGGATGAAAATGGAAGATTCAGCAAGAAAGGACGTCAGCTGGGAAAGAACCAGGTGATCTTGGAGCTTGACAGGGGCATCGAGGAGAAAGGTTGGGAGATAGTTGATAGGGGTCACTACTGTTTGGGAAAGGGAGGACTACTGCATGTTTCCAGGATGAAGGGACGGATCAGGACTCAAAGGAGAGATTAAGAATTATGTAGAGGAAGCAGAAAGGTAAAGGAGTTTAGGGTCAAGGTCATCCGGTGAGAATCCCTTGGAAGGACTGAGAGAGAGAGAGAGAGAAGAGCCATTAGCGTCTCCTTAGGGGAGACTGCAGTGAAGGGGAAGAAAGGGTGGTCATAGAGGGGTTGTGTGCTAGGAGATTGGGGGTGAGGAGAGGAGGGTTTTGGTGGGAGGGACTTTAAAAGGGTTGAGACACAGGGGGTGTAGTAGAAGTTGAACTCTTGGGCCACTGAGCACGGTTTGGACACTAATGTGTTGTTTATTTTAAGTACTGGGGGAGAAGGATGTGAAGGGAGGGTAGGGCACGGACTACTTTCCAGAATTTGGATGGTGAGTTGATGTTTGTTAGGAAAGATGGTTTAAAATATTCAGCCTTGGCTAACCTGGTTGCTTTTGTATGGTAGAACATGAGGTGGGCACCTGAATCACGGCACCGTCTGAAATGGCAACACAATATGGGTGAAAGCTTGAAAGGCGAGGGGGCAGGGAGGATGACAGGATGTGGTGGGGTGGCGACCCTAGCGACAGGATGTTGCTACATGTACACATGCACGAGTGGGAGCGAGCACGGCAAGCGTGACCTGTGAAGGGGCAAAGGGGATATAGGTGATGGTGCTGCAGTCAGCTGCCTAGCTGTGCTGTAGCATCAGGGGCTTGCCTCTGCTTGTGGTGCTGGGGTTCCAGGTTCGGGTCTGGTTCCAGGAGCTACTGTGCTTTGCTTGTGCCCAGCCCAAAACTTGTCATTTTTTTTGCTTTCGCACTCCCTCACATGCACCCCCTGAAGTTGAGAATGCTTAAGTAGTGGGATGCAGGGGGTGTGGTGGGGCACAGCACCCACACAGAAAGCAAGTATTTTCAGTTCCCTGTGTCGTTCTTCTGGGTGCCGAGGATGTCAGGGGTGGAAAAATAGTTTTCGCGCACCTGACGTCACGAGACAAGTAGCTTCACCGCTCTTCATGCCCACCGCTATCACATAGAACCTTTTGTACAGGTGTTTCTTAGTATGTGATACACAGTATAGTCTCATAAAACCTGTGAGGCCTTATGTTTCTTCCAAGCTTTATCACTCTCCCAGAGGCAGGTCAGTAGCTCAGCAGTGATCCAAGGAAGATGGCTGCCATGAACTCTGGTATGTTTGAAAGGAGCATTAGAGTTTCAGATGTCAAGAAATTTATTCTTGAAATAAACGAGTGTGTGACCAGTGGAAGGGGCAGAGGCAATCTGGGATCAATCAGAGCTGGTGAGTTAATTGAGGAGGGGGTTAAGGTCTAGGGAACTGAAGGAATGGATCTTTAAGATTTTGTGTGGCAGTTTTTGTCTATGGACTTTCATTACCATTTAGACTGGGTGATTATCGCTGAGGACACATGAATATATGAACATATGAAAATGTCAGCAGAAGGCCATTTGGTCTATCAAGTCTGGTCATATTGCAGGGTCCATAGCCTGAGCTAATGTTCCTGCCCTCCTTCCCCACTCCTCCCATCCTCCCTACCCATGATCCTTACCTTCCCCCTATGCCTGTCCCAGCATCTCTTAAAGCTGCCCACTGCCTTCAACAAGATGACATCTTCCAGCAAGGCATTCCAAGTGTCCACCACCATCTCTGTGAAGAAATGATTCCTGACCTTCCTTCTAAACCTTCCACCCTCCAGCTTAAGGCCATTCCCCCTGGTGTTATGGTTGCCGCTCAGCTTAAAGAGACTCTCCTTATCAACCTTATTTATACCTTTCAGGTACTTGAAGGTCCCAATCATGTTGCCTCTCTCTCTCTTTCTCTCTCCTGTCTTCAAGGGAGTACATGTTCAGTGCTCTCAACCTATCCTCATATGACTTACCCTGCTGACTGGCTATCAACTTTGTAGCCCTCCTCTGGACCTTCTCCAAACAGGTTAATGTCCTTTTTGAGGTGTGGGCACCAATACTGAACTCCTTATTCTAGATGTGGCCTTACCAGTGACCTGTACAAGGGCAGTATAACCACCTCCCTCCTACAACTGATCTCCCTAGATATGTAACCCAGCATCTTGTTTGCCTTTGCTACTGCTTTCTTGCACTGCGAGGAGTGCTTCAGGTCACTAGTGGTTATCACTCCCAGGTCCTTCTCCTCCTCCTCCAATACCTCTGGGAGGATGCCTGTTTTAATGACTCAGCAGGGGTGGGTGGTGTGAACCCAGTCAATCAGGGAGTGGTTAAGGGTTTTATGATTGAGATGGGTGGGTTCCTGGATAAGTTGGGAGAGTTTGAGGGCAGATATATCATTTCTTATCAATGAAGTGGTTGGAGACAACCAGTTTATGTTTATACCTCCTTAAATGTATAGTTCACCTTTATGTGAAGGCTGATTTTGATAAAATGGGAGCATGCTAAGGAATACACTAGTAAATGAGCAGGAAGGAGGGGTAGAGGATCAATGGGGGGAACATCAAAACTGCCATCACAGAGACAGCAAGCCTTTATGTGAAACAAATAAACAAAACAAAATGAAGGAAAAAAAAAACACTATGGTTCTTCAAATAGATGGCAGGGAAGGTTAGGAAGAAAAAGGCAGCATTCAGGAAGTATAAGGAATCACAGAGGAAGCAGGACAAGGAATTCTAACAGTTAAAGTAGAAGGAAGCAGGGGAGGCAGTCAGAATAGCAAAGGCCCAAACAGAAGAAAAAATAGCCATCTCAGTTAAGAAGGGGGAATAAAACCTTTTATAGGTACATTAGGGAGCAAACAAAGACCAAGGGAGGGATAGTGAGGCTTAAAGGAGTAGTACACCCAGCATTGGCAAAAACATACAGTATGTTGTGCAGAGTTTTTGATTTGTGTGTGAAGTCCTAGTGTTTCCTTTCCTCTGTCTGCTATTAGGAGATTTTCCTAAATTAGCCTGCTAGCTTTATGGTTGTTTTACAAATCCTAGGGATCTCCATCTCTGATAAATTTATTGCATTCATTGTTCCTGCAATGCATCTTGTCTCATGTGACAGTGATATAGCCGAGACCATAGATTTACAGCAAACACTGCTTTACAATCAGTTCACAAAAGTAGAGATGGCTATAATTTAAAAACTATATAGAGTTCTACTTGGTGACTACCCTCATTGTGAAGGTCTTTTTGTTGTAAACAACTGTGACACTTGTCGTTTATGTGTGACCTGTATGGTTTTCAGGATATTTACCTTTGTTTGGCATGTCTACACAAAAATGACCTGCAGCAAAGTTCTTTGGGACAAAAAAGACAATTACAATAACAGTAGTCACTAAGCTAACATCCTTACAGGTTTTTGAATATTTGCCAACCAAAATGGGACATTTGGTAAAAGAAAAGAAAATACCCTGGACATTTGGTTAATTAGATGACTATATTTTAAAATCTATACAGAGTTCAGCTTAGTGATTACCCTCATTGTAAAGGTCTTTTTGTCCTGAACAACTTTACTGAGGTCATTTTTGTGTAACTTATAAAGTTTCCAAGATATTAAGGTTTGTTTGGCATGTGTGTAGAAGTGCTTGCAAATACCAGATGCTTTCTTTCTCTCTGAGTGAACACTCTAGCAGACATGTCAAACAAATGTAGATATCTTAAACACCATACAAGTTACACATGTACTACCTGTGTCACAATTATTCACAACAAAAATACCTTTACAATGAAGGTAGTCACCAAGCTAAACTCTGTATAAATTTTAAAGTATAGCCATCTCTACTTTTGTGAACTGACTGTAAAGCAGTGTTTGCTGTGAATCTATGGTCTCGACTACATCACTGTCACATGAAACAGGATGCATTGTATGAGCAGTGAATACAATAAACTTGCTGAGATGGAAAACTCCTAATAGCATACTGAGGGAAGAGCACACTAAGACATCACATACAAATCGAAACATTCTGTACAACATATGTTTTTACAAATTATGGGTGTACTACTCCTTTAATAAAGGGGAGAGGAGATAGGCAGAGGGTGACAGTGAAAAGGTAGAGATCCTGAATGAATACTTTTACTCAGTAGTCACAAAAAAAAGAAGAGGGGGGTACCTAAACAAAACAATAGAGGGGCTCTGGATAGGGGGGTTGATACCAGTCTATTCACAGAAGAAAGGGAACTGAAAGAATTCCTAAAACTCAAGGTGAACAAAGCAATGGGGCCTGATGGGATTTGTTTCAGAATTCTAAAAGAAGTAAGGGGAGAACTAGTGACACCGGTAACTATCCTTTTTTACAAATCATTGGAGGATGGTGTGGTACCTGAGGACTGAAGGAGGGCAGATGTGATTTCCCTTCACAACAGTTGGAGCAAGACAGGGGCAGGAAACTGCAGACCTGTTAGTTTGACCTCAGATGTAGGGAAAATTATGGAATCACTTCTGAAATAAAGAATTGTTGAGTAACTAGAGGTCAGCAGGGCACAAGACCCAAGACAGCATGGATTCACAGCAGGGAGATAATGTGAGATGAATCTAAAATATTTCTTTGACTGAGTGACCAAATTACTAGACCAGGGTAGGGCTGTAGATGTGGCCTACCTAGGCTTTAGCAAGGCATTTGACACAGTCCCACAAAAAAGATTAATAAACAAGTTAGCCAGTCTGGAAGTGGGTCCCAGGGTGGTAACCTAGGTAAAAAATTGGCTGGACAACAGGATGCAAAGGGTAATTGAAAACAGAGTCCACTTCAAGGGAAGGGGGGGTTACTAGCAGAGAATCACAGGGTTCAGTAGTGGGACTGATCCTCTTTAATGTCTTTATAGGTGGCATTGTGGAGGTGCTGGAAGGAAAAGTATGCCTCTTTGCAGATGACACAAAGACCTGCAACAGGGTTGACACACAAGGGAGGTGGAAAGGATGATAAAGAACTTGTCAAGGCTGGAGGAATGGTCCAATGCAAAGAAGTGCAAAGTAATGCAACTGGGAAACAACTGCATGCACCAAGCAGGAAAGGGATCTTGGGGTTGTCATCTCTGATGACCTCAAGGTAGGGAAACAGTGTGACAAGGCAGCAGGTAAAGCAAATAGGATGCTGGGATGTACAGGCAGGGGCATCACCAGCAGGAAAAGGGAGGTCATAATTCCGCTATACAAGACACTAGTGAGGCCCCACCTGGAGTATAGTGTACAGTTCTGGAGACCATACCTACGTAAGGACATAGACAGGGTGAGAAGGTTCAGAGGAGGGCAACAAAGTTGGTGCATGGATTGCATCACAAGTCCTATGAAGACAGGTTGAAGGAACTGAACATGTACTCCCTGGAGGAGAGGAGGGAGAGGGATATGATAGAGACATACAAGTATCTTACAGGGAGGAACAGGGTGCAGGAAAACACTATTTTAAGCAAACAAGATGTTCCAGGACTAGAGGGCATGGGATGAAGTTGGAGGAGGGCGATTCAGAGGAAACATGAGAAAGAATTTCTTCACAGAGCGGCTGGTGGACAAGTGGAACACCCTGCCAGAGGAAGTGGTGGGGACTGAAACAATCACGGGATTTAAGAATGCATGGGATAGACATAAAGGAATTCTAGAGGTCAGGGGTAAGGGGCAACAGACTTCTAGGAAAACAAACTGAACTTACAAGCTCAAATGGGCAGACTGGGTGGGCCATAGGCCCTTATCTGCCGACACTGTCTATATATCTATGTATCTATGTAAAAACCCAGGGGAAAAGTACACAAAGGTGGGTGGAAGGTACTAACAACAACTAAAATGGAACAGGACCTGGGGGTAGTCGTATCAGATGACATAAAGATAGGCAAGCAATGTGAAATGGCAGTAAAGAGGGCAGGGGGATACTGGGATATATAGGGAGAGGCATCACCATTAGAAAACAAGAAGTTGTTATTCCTCTGTACAAACAATTGGTGAGACACAATCTGGAATATTGCATGCAGTTCTAGAGACCTCATCTCTGCAAAGACATAGACAAGATGGAGGCAGTCCAGAGGAGGACAACTAAAACGGTGCAGGGTCTGCTCCAGAAGCTGTATGAAGAGAGAGTAAAGGAGCATAATATGTATACCCTAGATGGGGGGGGGGACATGATTGAAACATTCAAGTACCTAAAGGGAATCAACAACATCCAAAAGGGTAGCATCATTCATTTGAACATATGAAGAAGCCAGCAGAAGAAGCTCATTTGGTCTATTAAGTCTGCTCATTTTGTAGGGTCAACAGCTTGAGCTACTGTCCCTGTTCTCTCTCCCCACTCCTCCCATCCTCTCTACCCATGACCCTTACCCTTCCCTATACCTGTCCCAGCCTCTCTTAAAGCTGCCCACTGTCTTCAATGAGATTACCTCTTCTGGCAGCACATTCCAAGTGTCCACCACCCTCTCTGTGAAGAAGTGCTTCCTGATCTCCCTCCTAAACCTCTCACCCTCCAGCTTAAGACTGTGCCTCATTGTGTTATGGTTGCCACTCAGCTTAAAGAGAGACTTTCCTTATCAGCCTTATTTATCCCTTTCAGGTACTTGAACATCCCAATCATGTCCCCGCTCCTCTCTCTCTCTCTCTCTCTCTCTCTCTCCTGTCTTCCAGGGAGTACATGTTCAGTGCCCTCAACCTCTCCTCATTTGCCTTACCCTGTTGACCAGCTATCATCTTTGTTGCCCTCATCTGGGCCTTCTCCAGCAGTTGTTTTTTTGATATTTCTGTTTATTCCCCACCTATGTCCTTACCAGTGCCACGTCATCAGGATGCGCCAATGAAGCCTGCCCCTGCCACCATCTTACCTGACTGGGTGAGTCGCTCCATTTTGCCATGACTTGCCCCCTAGATGGGGTCGGGGTGGGGCTGGACATGCCAGAACCTTCAATGTCTCATCAGGTCCCCTGAGGCAGCTGGCAGATGGTGGCACATTGGGACCATGCTCAGTGGTCCATCTCCCTGTCACTAGAGGGTGTTTTTCCACTTTTCTGCATGGATGTTGTGTTGCCCTGACATCAAGCCATGAGTGCTGACGTCCGCAAAATCCACCCACTACTACAGCCCCTGAAGCTTGCTGACGCCCGAGCCTTCACCTGTGGCCGATCCCGCTCCTGAGGTGTCAACATGCTGCCATGCCCCCAGCCTCTGTCAGGGGTCAGCACACACTGGGTTAAATGTCCTCTCTCCCACTGGAGAAGGTGAGCTTTCATTGGATGCTCCAGCCTTTCTCCTCCTGGCTGACCCCCAGTGGCACAAGTCCATTCCCGAACCCGAGTCATCGGCATGGTGTGACGTGTGGTATCCAACACCTCAACCCCAGTGCTACTTGACAGTTCTTCAACAGGTTAATGTCCTTTTGAGGAATTAGCTACCAGTACTAAACTCCGTAAAAGAAGAAAAGAAAAGATGGATAAGAACAAGGGGGCACAATTTGAAGATGGGGGGACAGCTCAGGGGCAAAGTCAGGAAGTATTTTTTTCACAGAGAGGGTGGTAGACACATGGAGCAGCCTTCCAGAGGAGGTAGTTGGGTCAAAAACTATAGGGGAATTCAAGAATGCATGGGACACACACATAGGGCAATTCAAGTGGGGGTAAGGTAAAGTAGGCTGTTGATTAATTAGGATCTGCAGCTTATCTAAAAGGTAGGAAAATGGGCAGACTGAGTGGGCCAAGCGGTCCTTATCCACCATCAAAGTATATGTTTCTATGGTAGAGTGGGTTTGGGCCATGTAGGCTTGGTCATAACTTGAGAGAGATTAAGAAACTCAATCTATAGGAAACAGTAGCTGGTTTGGGAGCTAGAGTGACAATTAATCTTGAAATCCCCTAGGAGAATCAGCTCTCCCTGTAGAAGTGAGAGAGGCAATGGAGGTAATAGCATCAGGAATTACTGAGCGAGGGACTTTATGGGAGGCACAGACTCCACCAATAGAAAAAGTGGAGTGGAAAGTGAGCTTAGCAGAAATGCATGTGATGTGGAGTGGAACTACATCTCTTTAGAGAATCAAACACAATGCTGCCATGTTTGCCATTATGTTGTCTGTAGAGATTGTTGTTCGGGACAGCTACGTCCAAGTCTGACATTTTGGAGGAGAGTCAAGATTCAGTGATACAAGGAATATCAAGGGTATGTTGGCCAAACTCCATTCTAAGAAGCTCAGTCTTGGGTTGAAGGCCCCTAGTATTAAGGTGGAAAATGCTAAGGCCCTTATGGAGAGAGAATAAAGAGGGAACAGGGACAGAGGAAGGATGACCAGGGTTGATTTTGACATCAGTACGCAGTAGGAGTAGCAGGAAAAAGAGAAGCAGAGTAAAGTAGGACTTACATCTTCAATGGAGAGAGGAAGGGAGAAAGAGAGTTAGGCTAGTAGGAAGAAATGGCTATGGCTAGCAATTCAAATTTGAAAGAGGATGAGGAAAGAATGCCATGGTGAATGAGGATAGATAAGGAAAATAAAGGAAGGATACAAATGGGATAATAAGGGGTTGGGGAAGGATTGTATAAAATGCATTTTTACACATAACCACCCCCTCCTGCCACTGTTGGGAGGGGGTTTGGTTGCTATAGCAGGTTACATAATCTACAGAAAGGACAGGGAGGGTAAAAGAGGAGGTGGGTAGCTCTCTACATAAGGGAAGGGATCAAAGCAACAGAAATAAAGGGTGAATGGGGAGGCATGGAGGCACTGTGGGTCACCTTGGAGATAGGAAATGGCACCACAATCCACACGGGGGTTGTATACAGAACCTGGTCTCAGGGGAAGGGGATGGACATGGAAAGGATAGAAGGCATCCTCAGGATTTCAGAAAAATGGGAGATAGTGTTGATGGGGGACCTGAATATGCCAGATGTTAATTGGAGCACATTTGCAGCAGCCACATCCAAGAGTGTTGTCATTCTCAATGCCCTTTGGGGGGGGCATGCCTTAGACAGCTAGTGTTGGAACCCACTCAGGAGGGTGAAATCTTAAACCTGGTACTCTCAAATGGGGACGGAGAGAGGATCACAGATTTAGAAGTGAGTAGACATCTGGGAAAAAGTGACCACCAAAAAGTGTGGTTCACGATAAACACAGATATAGAGTCAAGCCATATAAAAACGAGGGTACTGGACTTTAGGAGAGCTGACTTGGCAAAATAGATTTGTGCCTAAGGAATGCACAAGCAAAAGGGCAGGAAAGATGGGTGGAAGAACAATGGGGAATAATCAAAACTGCTGTCACAGAGGCAACAAGCCTGTGTGTGAAGCAAATAAAACAAAATGAAGTTTAAAGCAACTATGGTTCTAAAAAGAGGTGGTGGGGAAGGTTAAGGAGAAAAGATAGCATTCAGGAAGCATAAAAA
The DNA here is from genome assembly GCA_016271365.2 of Neoceratodus forsteri. Classification (NCBI taxonomy): domain Eukaryota; kingdom Metazoa; phylum Chordata; order Ceratodontiformes; family Ceratodontidae; genus Neoceratodus; species Neoceratodus forsteri. Next base: position 127,580,311 of record CM057455.1, read on the forward strand.
ATCACAGAAGGATCAGGACAGAGAACAGTATCAGTAAAAGCAGAAAGAAGCAGGGAAGGCAGTCAGAATAGTGAATGCCAAAACTGAGGAAAAGATAACAAACTCAGTTAAGGAGGGGGATAAATCCTTTCATAGGTACATTAGACAGCAATGAAAGACCAAGGGAAGTTTAATAAAGGGGAAGGGAGGTGTGCCAAGCATGACAGTGAAAAGGCAGATATACTGAATGAATAATTTTGCTCAGGTTTCACAAAAGAAGAAGAGGGGGAGGTACCTAAACCACATAATAGAAGCACTCTGGACGGGGGGATGATACCAGTCTATTCACAGTAAAAAAGAGTCCTGAAAGAAATCTTAAACTCAAGGTGGACAAAGCAATGGGGCCTGATGGGATTCACCCCAGAATTCTAAAAGAACTAAGGGGGTACCTAGTGACACCACTGACTATCCTTTTTAACAAATCAGGAGGGGAGGGTCCAGTCCTTTTCAATGTCTTTACAAGAGACATTGCAGAGGGACTGGAAGGAAAATTATGCCTCTTTGCATATAACAGAAAGGTCTGCAATAGGGATAATACATATGGGAGGTAGAAAGGATGAGAAGGGACTTGGCAAGGTTAGAGGAATACTAAAAATTATGGGGCACGGGGTCGTCAAAATATCGCATGGCAGAATGTCATGCATCTTAGTGCGTTAGTAATTTCTGGTAACTTTTGTTCTGTGGGGCCCTGCCCACACCTCCTATTATGGAGGCTGTACCCTGGACCCCCACTAAAGATTCTAACTCTGGGGTCCAACATGGACAGCGCACAGGTCTGGGATACTCCATAATGCCATACGCTATTAAGTGTATAACATTATGACCCAGTATGAAATTATGGCAGCTAAGATTCAATGCAAAGAACTGCAAAGTAATGCATCTGGGAAACCAAAAATCAAGGGGAAGAGTACACAGTGGAGGAGGGGGGGAGGTATTAGCAACAACAAAAATGGAAAGGGACCTGGGGGTAGTCATATCAGATGCCCAAAAGGTAAGAAAGCAGTGTGAGAAGGCAGTAAGGAGGGCTGGGGGGATACTGGGATGTGTAAGGGGAGGCATCACCAGTAGAAAACAGGAAGTTTTTATCCCTCTGTACAGACAGTTGCTGAGACCCCATCTGGAGTACTGCATGCAGTTCTGGAGACTCCATATCCATAAGGGCATAAACAAGATGGAAGCAGTCCAGAGGAGGGCTAAAATGGTGCAGGGTCTACAACAGAAGCCACATGAAAACAGACTAAAGGAGCTTAATATGTATACCCCTGAGAAAAGAAGTGACAGTGGGGGCATGATAGAAACTTTCAAGTACCTCAAAGGAATCAACAAAGTCCTAGAGGGTGGCATCTTTCAGAAAAATAGATGTGTAAGAACAAGGGGACACAATTTGAAGATAGAAGGGGGATGGCTCAGGGGCAACATGAGGAAGTATTTTTTTCACAGACAGGGTAGTGGACACATGGAATTGCCTTCTTAAGGAGGTTGTGGGGTCAAAAACAGTAGGGGAATTCAAGAATGCATGGGACAGCATAAGGTAATTCTGGTGGGGGGTAAGAGGAAGTAGGCTATTGGTTAACTTGGCTCTGTAGCTAATCCAATAGGTAAGGAAATGGGCAGACTAGGTGGGCCAAGTGGTCCTTATGTGCCATCAAAGTCTATGTTTCTATGTTTTTAGGGTGGTGTGGTACCTGAGGACTGGAGGAGGGTGGATGTGATTAAATTTCACAAAAGTGAGAGCAAGACAGAGGCTGGAAACTGCAGACCTGTCAGTTTGACCTCAGTGGTAGGGAAAATGGTGGAATCACTTCTGAAAGAAAGAATTGTTGAGTACCTAGAGGCCAGTGCGGCACAGGACCCAAAGCAGCGTGGAATCACATTGGGAAGGTCATGTCAGATGAATCTAATAGATTTCTTTGACTGGGTGACCAAAGTAGTAGATTAGGGAGGGGCTGTGGATATAGCCTGGCTAGACTTTAGCAAGGCATTTGACACAGTCCCATACAAAAGATTAATAAAAAAATTAGCCAGCCTGGGAGTGGATCTCAGGGTGGTAGCCAGGGTAACAAATTGGCTGAACAACAGGACACAGAGGGTAATAGTAAATGGAGTACACGCTGAATAAAGGGGGTTACTTGTGGGGTACCGCAGGGTTCAGTACTGGGACTGGTCCTCTTAACTGTATTTATAGGTGACATTATGGAGGGGTTGGAAGGAAAATTATTCCTTTTTGCAGATGACACAAAGTTCTGCAACAGGTTTGATACACAAGGGGGTGGAAAGGATGAGAAGGGATTTTGCAAGGTCAGAAGTAAGACAACTTAGATTCAATGCAAAGAAGTGCAAAGTAACACACAAGGGAAACAAAAACCGAGGAGAAAAGTAAACAGTGGGGGTTGGGGGTGAGGAGGTAGTAATAACAGCAAAAATGGAATGGGACCTGGGAGTAATCATATCAGATGACCTTAAGGTAGGCAAGCAATGCAAGAAGGCAGTAAGGAGGGCTGGGGGAATACTGGGATGCATAGGAAGAAGCATCAGCAGTAGAAAACAGGAAGTTTTTATCCCTCTGTACAGACCATTGGTGAGACTCCATCCGGAGAACTGCATTCAGTTCTGGAAACCCCATCTCCACAAGGACATAGACAGGATGGAAGCAGTTCAGTGGAAGGCCACCAAAATGGTGCAGGGTCTGCACCAGAAGTCACATGAAGAGCCATATGTAGAGAGACTAAAAAAGCTTACTATGTGTACCCTTGAGGAATGGAGGGGAAGGGGACATGATAGAAACTTTCAAGTACCTCAAGGGATTAACAGAGGTAAAGATGGTGGCACCTTTCAGAACAAGAGATGTGCAAGAACAAGGGGGCACAATTTGATGATAGAGGGTGGATGACTCAGGGGCAATGTCAGGAAGTATTTATTCATGGAGATGGTGGTGGACACATGGAACAGCCTTCCTGAGGAGGCTGTGGGATCAAAAACAGTGGGGGAATTCAAGAATGCATGGGACAGACATAAGACAATTATAGTGGGGAGTAGGAGAAAGTAGGCTGTTGGTTCACTAGAATCTGCAGCTTATCCAATAGGTAGGGAAATGGACTGACTAGGTCGGCCTTATTTGCAGTCAAAGTCTATTTCTATGATATAGCACGTGACCTGGAGTATACTGATTAATGCTGCCTCTGACTACAGAATCTAGTGGGCGGAGCTTTCAGTGCTAGTGAGAAGGGGCCTGTGAGATCACTTGCTTCTGTTGTTTGAGGCCCTCCCCCTGAAGGGAATCCACTATGTGTCTAGTTCTGGCAGATGTTCCTGCTGGTATTGACCAATCTGCATCCGGCATGTTGAAGTCTCCCATTATCAGAACCTCCCTTTAGCTGCCATGTTTTGTATATCTTCTAACAGTAATGTGCGTATGTCCTCCACCTGGTCTGGGAGCCTGTAGACAACCCCAGTTCTTATAGCTGTCCCATTTCCTGTTTCCAGGGTGACCCACAGTTCTTCTGGCTCCTTATGTGTATTCTGAATTTCTGTAGCTTTGATATTTTCATTGACATACAGGGCCCCTCCTTCCCCCCCCAATTTTGCACCTCGGTCTCTTCTGAACAATACATAGCCAGTTACTGAAGTCTCCCAAGTGTGGTTACTGGTAAACCACGTCTCACTAATTACTACTATGTCCAGTTTAGCCTCTGACATTATTGCCTGCAGGTCTGGGATCTTATTTCCCAGGCTGTGAGCATTGTGTACATGATTTTCCATTGGCCAGATTTTGGTGTATTGGTTGTTGGGTGAGTTTGGCATTACCCCTGTGCATCGTATGGAGACAAACCTTTTTCTCCTGGTGATGCAGATGAACTGCAAACATGCTGAATCCCTGTTTGACCACTAGCTGAGGGAGGGTGTTCTTCCCATTTGGCGTATAGGGGTACTGCACCCCTCTCCCCATTTGCTAGTTTAAATATTCTGCAAAGACGTCAAACTTTTGCCCCAATGCACTGAGTCCCTCCTTAGTTGGATGCAGTCCATCAAATTTAAAGAACCTTCGCTCCCAGAACTGTTGCCAGTTCCCTACAAATCGGTGTCCTTTTTCCTGGCATCAGCCCTTGAGCCACGTGTTTAGCTCCCCTATCTCCCCTTCTCTGACCTTCCATCCATTTTCTCCCCTCTCCCAGACTGGCAGGATCTCAGAGAAGGAGATGCTGGACGAAATAGATGATAGTTTGTCACCCAGCCTGGTCAGGTGTTCCTTGGTCTCCACAACTGACCGGCTGGCGAGATCATTAGTCCCTATGTGTACTAGGACATCAATGTTTTCTCCTGCTTTGTGAACAATTTTAGCAATGAGGTCAGTGTCTCGCCATGCTGATGTACCTGGGAGACATCTGACCATTACCCCTGGCTGGTAGATGGGTATCAACTCCTCGAATCATGGAGTCTCCTATGATCAGAAGTTTTTTGGATTTCCTTTTTGCTGAGGCAGAACCTCACCCTCTGGGGTGTGAAAAGACTAACAACTGGGTTGAGTGGCTCCAAATGTGAGTGGTGGGTACAACCTTTATCATAGGACCTGAAAGTTCCGAATTAGGTACTGTGTCAGGATCGAACATATCCATGCAGTGCTAATCAGGAGAGCTTTTTGGGTGTTTCTGTAGCTGTAAATAGTTCAGCAAATAGTGACTGCTATTTAAACCACCCCTGCAGTGGAATATAACCTGTCAACAAATAGCCCATTGTCAGAGAAGACGTGTACGGTGTGTATCTAGTATGGGAAAACATCTGGTGAGAATTCCTCCTCACCCTTAGACACATAAAATTTCTACAGCCCATGTCTATCAATACTGTCTCCAGTAGACGGTTATCATATGGTGCCAGCATCTACTGAGACACCACAGCAGCAGCTAAGGGGAGTTCCAGAAAAGTAAAGCTTGGATGGAGTTGTATACATAACTGTTTCTTTACATTCTGTTGGACATATATCTAAACCAAATCTTATGGGAGATTTGCCCATGAAAATGGTAATTTTCTGCTCAATGGACTTAGCAGGTAAACAATCATACGAACACATGACCATATAAAACTGACAGCAGAAAAAAGCCCAAAGGTCCATCAAGTCTGTCTGATTGTGCAGCTCTTAGTTTCAAATCACTACCGCTGCCCCACCACCACCCAAACCTCTCTCTTCCTCCTCTTTTCCTGTCCTCCCTCCCCTTTGTGTTTTTGTCTGTACTAACCCTGGCCATGATTCTATCCCATCCCTGCTTAATGTTATCCATTGTCCTTTGAGTGATTAACTCCTCTGGCAGTGCATTCCAACCTGACACCACTCTGTCTGTGAAGTAGTGCCTCCTCATCTCCCTCCTAAACCTTCCCCCTTCCAATTTAAGATTATGCTCCCTAGTGACCCTTCCCCTTTTTAAGCGGAATGATCCTCCCTCTCTGACTTTATTTTTGCCTTTCAAGTACTTAAAGGTCTGTCACGTCCCCTCTTACCCTTCTGTCTTCCAGTGAGTACACGTTGAGATCTTTCAGCCTTTCCTCATATGGCAACTCCCCTAGTCCCATGATCATTTTTGTAGCCCTACGCTGCACCCCCTCCAGTAATCTCACATCCTTTTTGAAGTATGGGCAACAGTACTGTACACAGTATTCCAAGTGTGGCCTCACCAGTGATCTATACAATGACAGGATGACCTCCCCTTTTCGAGAGGTGATCCCTCTGGCAATGCACCCCAGCACCCTATTTGCCTTTGCTGCAGCTCTCTTGCACTGTGCAGATACCTTCATGTCCTCTGTGACTATTACCCCCAGGTCCCTTTCCTCCTCTGAAGCAATTACCTGCACTCCCCCCAGCAAGTAGCTGTTCTTGGGATTTTTGGCTCCAAAGTGCACAATGTTGTATATCTAGTATTAAACCCCCAACTGCCATTCCATAGACCAGTGTTTGAGTTTAGCTAGATCCTCTCTGAGTGCCTTCCTCTCTTCTTCATTGTCCACTTTTGCAAAAATCTTAGTGTCATGCATGAACAGGCAGATCTTACTCTTGACCCTCTCTGCAATGTCACTAGTGAAGACAATGAGCAACACGGGGCACAGAACTGAACCCTGTGGTACTCCACTTGTTACTGGTCATGGCTTTGATGTCTCCCCCCTTACAACTATCCTCTGTTGAATGCCCTACAGTCACCTTTCAACCCACCACACCAGTTTTTCCCCTGCTCCCACGTCCCTCAACTTGCTCATTAACCTGCTGTGTGGCACAGAGTCAAAAGCCTTGCTAAAGTCCAGATACCGGATATCCACAGCATGGTCTTCATCAACCTCCCTAGTTGCCCAGTCGAAGAAGTTTATCAGGTTAATTTGGCAAGATCTTCCTGTGGCAAACCCATGCTGTCTGTCATCCTGCAGGCCATTGCTATCAAGAAAGGTTATCAGCTTCTCCTTCAGAATGGTTTTCATCAACTTCCCCACTATGGAAGTCAAGCTCACCGGTCTGTAGTTACCAGGTTGGTCTTTGGATCCACTCTTGAGAAGGAACATCATGTGAGCCATCCTCCAGTCCCTGGGTACATTCCCCATCTCCAAGGAGGTGTTGAACAGGTCTGTCAAACTGGATAACCAAAGTAGTAGACCAGGGAGGGGCTGTGGACATGGCCTACCTAGACTTTAGCAAGGCATTTGACACAGTCCCGCACAAAAGATTAATAAACAAATTAGCCAGCCTGGGAGTGGGTCCCAGGGTGGTAGCCTGGGTAAAACACTGACTGGACAACAGGACACAGTGGGCAATAGCAAATGGAGTCCACAGTGAAGAAAGTGGGGTTACTAGTGGGGTACCGCAGGGTTCAGTACTGGGGCTAGTCCTTTTTAATGGCTTTATAAGTGACATTGCAGAGGTACTGGAAGGGAATTTATGTTTCTTTGCAGGTGACACAAAGATCTGCAACAGGGTTTATACACAAGGTGTGGTGGAAAGGATGAAAAGGGACTAGGCATGGTTGGAGGAATGGTCAAATGTATGGCAGCTTAGATTCAACGTGAAGAAGTGCAAAGCAATGCACCTGGGAAACAAAAACCCAGGGGACAGGACACAATGGCGGGGGGTGAGATATCCTGACAACAAAAATAATGGAAAGGGACCTGGAGGTAGTCTTATCAGATGACCTAAACGTGGGCCAGCAATGTGAGAAGGCAGTAAGAAGGGCTGAGGGGATATTGGGATGCATAGGGAGATGCATCACCAATAGAAAACAGGAAGTTGGCCCTCTGTACAGACAGTTGATAAGACCACATCTGGAGTACTGTGTACAGTTCTGGAGACTCCATCTCCACAATGACATAGGGTGGAGGCTGTCCAGAGGAAGGCAACCAAAATGATGCAGAGTCTGTATCAGAAGACATATGAAGAAAGACTAAAAGAGCTTAAAATGTGTAGCCTCGAGGAAAGAAGGGAGAGGGGGGACATGATAGAAACTTTCAAATACCTCAAGGTAATCAATAAAGTCCAAGATGGTAGCATTTTTCAGAAAAAGAGATGTGCAAGAACAGGGAGCACAATTTGAAGATGGGGGGGGGATGGCTCAGAGGTATTGTGAGGAAATATTTCTTCACAGAGAAGGCTGTAGATGCATGGAACGACCTTCCTGAGGAGGTCATAGAGTCAAAAACAGTAAGAGAAATCAAGAATGCATGGGAGAGACATAAGGCAATTCTAGTGGGGGGGGTAGGAGGAAGTAGGCTGTTGGGTAACTAGGATCTTCAGCTTGTCCGTTAGGTAGGGAAATGGGCAGACTAGGTGGGCCAAGCAGCCCTTATCTGGCATCAGATTCTATGCTTCTATGTTCTATGCCAACAAGTCTGCCAGTTCCTTCAGGACCCTTAGGTGTACACCATCTGGTCCTGGTGCCTTGTCCACCCGCAAGCCTTTAAGGCCTTTCAGAACTTGATTCTCTTGGATGACCTCATCTGTTTTCTCTTCCCTCCCTCTACCTTTGCCTTCTTTCCCCTGCAGTATTGGGCCATCTTTTCTGTTGTGAACATCGAGCAGAAATATTCACTGAATGCCTCTGCTTAATCTGGCCAAGGTTACTAATGATTGGGTCTCTGCAATGGACCCCAAGAAAACTACTGGTGTAGTATTCTTAGATCTTAGTAAAGCTTTCGATACAGTAGACCACACTTTATTAGTGCACAGCCTTACTAACTTAAGCTTTACCTCATCCACAACCCAGTGGTTCAATTGTTATCTGACGGGAAGGACTCAGAAAGTTAAAACAGGAGATTTGCTTTCGTCCTCCTTACCTACTGTAAGAAGAGTCCCACAGGGATCTGTCTTAGGCCCCGTCCTCTTTTCCTTATATATAAACAATCTTGACCATCAGATTACCAAGTCCCACTTACATTTTTTCGCAGATGACACAGTCCTGTACACATCTGGTCCCACACTGGAAGGAGTTAGGGACACCCTTCAAGCTGAATTTGCACAATAGAAAATAATCTAATTAATGAAAAATTGCTCCTTAATGCCAAGAAAACGAAAGCCATGATCCTCCGTCCATGTACCTCCCCCTCTACCACTCCTGTTTTACCTAATGATTTTATAAATACTTCCCTAGGTGAACAATTGGAAATCATCTCAAAGTTCAAATATTTCGGCTTCTGGCTTGACAACAAGCTTTCCTTCAATGATCACCTTGAGGACTTGTCCAAAAGATTAAAAGCCAGGTTAGGCTTTTTTTTCTGCAACAGGTCCTTCTTTCCCATGAAGATTAGAACCAGACTGGTTCAGGCCACATTCCTCCCCCTTCTAGATTATGGTGACATAATCTACAACTCTTCAGCACTTGCCAGTCTTCATTAGCTAGATGTTCTCTACCATCGCTCCCTTCGATTTATTACAAACTCCCTTCCCCAAACCCACCACTGTGATCTAAATGCCGTAGTTGGTTGGCCCTCACTGACCGTCAGATGATCAGTCCATGCTGGTATCTGGTCTTTAAAACTTCTTTTGAACAAACTACCACAATACCTAACCTCTCTTGTACACATATCACACAGTGTTTACTCCCTAAGGAAGTTTGATTTCCTCCTCCTCGATGTACCTAGGACCCGTACATCTTTTGGTGAACGCGCCATCTCATGTTTGCTACCAGCTATTTGGAATCGGTTACAATCCTCTCTGAAATTATCCAGTAGTGTCCCTGTTAACTTTTTTAAAAGGGTAGCCATGGCCAAATTAAAAGATACCTGTAACTGTCATTAAATTGGACATCATTTTTGGGGCACCATTCTAGCGACCACACGGTATCTTAGGCTCTATCCCTATATGTCTCTAGTTCTATCTATAACCATTAACAGTGTATCTGATGGAATTCTAATAGCATGTTAGTTACAGTTAGGTAATTACTGTTTCCTTCTCCAGGAACATTGTTTTTCTCTGGTGAAATCCTAATGTATGCAATGTATTGTCTTTTAATCAGTGTCATCTCCCACCATGAATTTTTGTGTACCTGGGGAGCTTTTTATATGCATTATGTATCATCATGCAATTCTCTTAAAGTATTTGACTGTATGTCTGTCTCAGGACCTCCTTGTGAATGAGCTTGCTCAACAGAGTTTTCCTGCAATTAACTTGAACTTGAACTTGGAAAAAAAAAAATCCTCCCCTTTTTCTGCCCATCCTCCCTCTTTCTTGATTCTAACGATGTTATCCCTACAACTCCTCTTCTCCTTATGTATTTAAAAAAAAACTTATCCCCCTCTCTGATCCCCTCAACCAACTTCAGCTCCTTTGCTGCCTTGGCTGCCCTGACTGACCTGGTCACCTCCCTGGATGCCTTTGAGAACACATCTCTGTCCTTCTCAAGCCCAGATTTTTGAACTTAATGAAGCCAATCTTTTTTCCATCACCTTCCCCTCCACCTCCTTGCTGAGCCAGCTAGGTTTTTTTGACCTGGACTGCTTACTCTGAGATTTGGCACACGTGTTTGTGGTCTCATTTAGCCCTTCCTAATTGCCCACTTCTGTTCAGAATCCATCCCTGCATTAATTTCAGCTAAATATCGCTCTGGGATGCAGCCCATTCTGGCGAAATCTGCCTTCCTGAAGTCCAACATTCTTGTCCTGGTCTTAGCAGACTCCCTCCCTGTGTTGAGGAGGAACCACACTGAGCAGTGGTCACTTCATGCTAGAGGGTCCTGTAGTACCACATCTTGGACCTGGTCTCCATTTTTTAGCACCAAGTCCAGTGTAATCCCATCCCTTGTAGGGTCCAGCACCCCTTGTACTAGATAACTGTCTTTGAATGCCTCCAGTAACACCTATTCCCTTGTGTGTACTCTAGTTACTGTCTGCCAGTCAACCCTGGTAGGTTGAAGTCTCCCATTATAACTGTATTCCCTTTGCCATTGACCTTCCTGATTTACTCTGCCAGCTCTCTACCAGCCTCCTTGTTCTGTGAGGTTGGCCTGTACACCACCCCCATCCTGAGTTTCTTACCTTTAGGGCTTTGGAGACATACTCATGGCTTCTGTCCTCCCATCATCCTCTTCCTCCCTTCCTGGTACACAGTATCCCCTCTCTGACATAAATTACTACTCCTCCCCCCTTTCTTCCTTCCGGTCCTTGTGGAGCACCTTGTATCCTGGTACTGTGAGATCCCAGTCATGGTATTGGGTGGCCCAGGTCTCTGAAAGAGTGGCAATATCTACCTCCCCTCCACCATCATTGCCTGGAACTGTGCCACCTTGTTTGCTAGGCTTCTTGCATTGAAGGATACTACAGTCCACTTGTGTTCTGCTCCTCCTCTTCATATCTCTCCCCCTTCCACTTTTGGTGTTGGTAACTTCTCCTCATTCTCCTCTTCTGTCACGGGGGTGTGAGGTCTTCCAGTCTCCCCTGGAAGGTGCCTCCTCCTCCCTGCTATCAGACTCAACCCCTCCCCCTTCTTAGTTTAAATATATGTTGTTTTTAATGTACTTCTCCATCCCCTGGGTGAATCAATAAACAAACAAAAGAAATAAAAATCTATAATAACTCGAGTTGTGTGTATAAAATAAGAATAACCACTAACCGTTTGAAAGTCTTTATTCCAGATAATGGCATTGGAGTTAATGAAAAGTTCTTGACCTGGTGGGGCACTGGAGTTATATGCGCCAACTTTGACATACCTTCCAGAACCATCAGGCAGTACCTGCCAGTTCTGAATATCATAAAGTGCTGGAGAATCTCCATATTTATCATAAAATATCTCTTCACCAGCGGAATTGATAAATTTGGTAGTTTTCATGTAGTGGAGGACCTAGAAATAAATAAACCAGATAATAATCATGAATTGCCTTTTGTTTAACATGAATATTGCAGACCACAGCTGATCTAATTCCAAAAAGTCAGTTTCAGTAGCTCATTTTGTAACAGTATAGCCTTTGGGCCAAGAAGATAATAGATGAAGGCTACAGTAACATAACCTAACTTGAACTGCTAAACATTATTACTGGAAGTGCAATGATACAGTAAATGTGCAGTGCAGAGGTTAATATGCACTACAGATTGTATAGTGTTGCAGTGCAGGAAGTGCCGTGCTACAGTCAAAGTGCAGTGCTAAAGTGAAAGTGCACTGCAGAGTGTACAGTGTTGCAGTGAATGTGCATTGCTGGAAGTGCAGTGATACAGTGAAAGTGTGTTGAAGTGAAAGTGCAGTGCAGGAAATAAAGTGTTTAAGTGGTGTGCAGAAAGTACAACACTGCAGTGAAGTTGCAGTGCAGATTGCTGTGCTGCAGTGAATGTGCCTTGCAGAAAGTGCAGTATTGGAGTTAAAGTGGAGTGCAGAAAGTGTGGTACTGCTGTTAATGTGTAGTGCAGAAAGTGCAGTTCTGTAGGGAATATGCAGTCCAAAAGTAGTACTTTAGTGAAAAAAACTGTGCAGTATGTGCAGAGCTATAGTACAGTGGTAGTCACACAAAACTATAAGGGTACCACACACTGCGCATCATTGCTCTGTAGTGGTATACATGTTATTCAATGGGTACCGTGCTTGCGTACTGCTTGGAATACCATGCTACTGATAAACTTTTGCACAGTTACCACTTTAAATGTGAGTGCTGCTGTTCAAGTGCAGTGCAGAAAATTCAGTGGTACAGTGAATGTGCAGTGCATAAAGTGCAGTGATGCAATGAAATGCTGTACAGAAAATGCAGTGCTGCATTGAATGTGCAGTACGGAAAGTGAAGTACAGCAGTAAATGTCCAGTGCAGAAAGGGCAGTGCTACAGGGAATGGGTAGTGGAGAAAATGCAGTGCTGCAGTGACTGTACAGTGCAGAAATTGCATTGATGCAGTGAAAGTACAGGTCAGAAAATGCAGTGCTTCAGTGAATCTGCTGTGCAGAAATTGCAGTAATACAGACCCCCATCTTGGGGGGAGGAAATGGACAAGAAAATGATAGAAGGTATCCTTAGAATGGCAGAAAGGGCAGATATTATTGATGGAGGACTATAATATGCAAGATGCTAACAGGAGCACGTTTGCTGCAGCCACATCCAAAAGCGTGGTCATTCTTGATGCCCAGCAGGGGGCATGCCTCAGACAGCTAATACTGGAACCCACTCAGGAGGGAGCAATCTTAGACCTGGTACTCTCAAATGGAGATGGAAACAGGATCACAGATTTAAATTTAAAAGTGTGTATCCATCTGGGAACTAGCAACTACCAAACAATGTGCTTTACAATTAACACAGCAGCAGAGTCAAGCCATACAAAGGCAAAGGTAGTGGACTTTAAGAGGGCTGACTTTGCTAAAATGGATGCGCGCCTAAGAAATGCACTAGCAAATTGGCAGAAAGGAGGGGTGGAAGAACAATGGGAAAAATAAAAACTGCCATCACAGTGGCAACAAGCCTTTGTGTGAAGCAAATAAAACAAAACAAAGTACAAAACCACCATAGTTGTCAAAGGAGTTGGCAGGAAAAGGTTAGGGAGAAAAAGATAGCATTCAGAAAGTACAAGGAATCACAGAAGGAGCAGAACAGAGAACTATATCAGTTAAAGCAGAAGGAGGTGGGGAAAACAGTCAGAATAGAGAAGGCCCAACCTGAGGAAAAGATAGCCAACTCAATTAAGAAGGGGGATAAAACCTTTTATAGGTACATCAAGTAATGAAGGAAGACCAAGGGAGGGATAGTGAGGCTTAATAAAGGGGAGGGGATGTGGGCAGAGGGTGACTGTAAAAAGACAGATATGTGGAACCAATACTTTTGCTCAGTATTCACAAAAGAAGAAGAGGGGAAGGTACGTAAATCAAACAATAGAAGCAGTCTGGATGGGGGGGGGGGGGGGGGTGTTATACCAGTCCATTCACAGAAGAAAGGGTCCTGAAACAACTCCAAAAACTCAAGGTGGAAAATTATGGAATCACTTCAGAAAGAAAGAACTGTTGAGCATCTAGATGCCAGCAGGACAAAGGAACCAAGGCAGCATGGATTCACAGTGGGAAGGTCATGTCAGATGAATCTTATAGATTTCTTTGATTGGGTGACCAAAGTAGTAGACCAGGAAAGGGCTGTGGATATGGCCTACCTAGACTTTAGCAAGACATTTGATGCAGTCCCACACAAAAGATTAATAAACAAGTTAGCTAGGCTGGGAGTGAGTCCCAGAGTGGTAGGCTGGGTAACAAACTAGCTGAACAACAGGACACTGAGGGTAATAGTAAATGGAGTACTCTCTGAAGAAAGTGGAGTTTCTAGTGGGGTACCACATGGTTCAGTATGTCTTTACAGGAGACATTGCAGAAGGGCTGGAAGGAAAAGTATGCCTATTTGCAGATGACACCAGGATCTGCAACAGGGTTGATACATTAGGGGGGTGGAAAGGATGAGAAGGGACTTTGCAAGGTTGGAGGAATGGTCAAAAATATGGCAGCTTAGATTCAATGCAAAAAAATGCAAAGTAATGCACCTCGGAAACAAAAACCCAGTGGAAGAGTAGACAATGGGAGGGGGTACTAACAATCACAAAAATTACCTGGGGGTAGTCATATCAGATAACTTAAAGGTAGGTAAGCAATGTGAGATGGCAGTACGGAAGACTGGGGAGACACTAGGATATTTAGGCACAGGCATCACCAGTAGAAAACAGGAATTTGTTATCCCTCTGTACAAGCAGTTGGTGAGACCCTATCTGGAGTACTTTGTGCAGTTCTGGAGACCCCATCTCTACAAAGACATAGGATGGAGGCAAACCAGAGCAGGGTAACTAAAATGGTGCAGGGTCTGCAACAGAAGCCATATGAAGAGAAACTAAAAGTGATTCGTTTGTATACTCTTGAGGAAAGGAGGGAGAGGGGGGACATAATAGAAACTTTCAAGTACTTCAAGGGAATCAACAAAGTCCAAGATGGGAGCATCTTCAAGAAAAAGAGATGTGCAAGAACAAGGGGGCACAATTTGAATATAGAGGGGGGACGTCTCAGGTGCAACATTAGGAAGTATTTTTTCATGGACAGGGTAGTGTACACATGGAACTACCTTCCTGAGGAGGTTGTGGGGTCAAAAACAGTGAGAGAATTCAAAAATGCATGGGACAGACATAAGGCAATTATAGTGAACGGTAGGAGGAGTAGGCTGTTGGATAACTATAACCTGCAGCTTATCCAGTTGGTAAGGAAATGGGCAGACTAGGTGGGCCAAGTAGTCCTTATCTGCTGTCAAAGTCTATGTTTCTGTGCAGTGAAAGTACAGTGCAGAAAATGCAGTGCTACAGTGAACACACAGTACAGAAAATGCAGTGCTACAGGGAAAGTGCAGTACAGAAAGTGTAGTACTGCAGTGAATGTACAGTGCAGATAGCGCAGTGATACTCTGCAAATGCAGTGTAGAAAATATAGTTCTTCAGTGACTTCGCAGTGCTGAAAGTGCAGTAATGCAGTGAAAGTACAGTGCTGCAATGCAGGATGATCCTCTGTCGAAGGCACTGTCCTTTTGAGGCATTAAACTGAGGTCCCATCTATCAATCTCAGGTGGTTGTAGAAATTATTGTTAAAGATCTTGATGGTGGCTCTTTTTGGAAGAGGTACTGTAATATTCTTGCAATCCTACCACTTTTCCCTCTCTCAGTAATATGCAATATTGTTGTGTGTGGATATCAGTATGCTTAAAGTAGTTGTAGTTGCCTGTATATTTCATACACTGCCTGCAGCACCAGTGTCCAACACATTGCTATTCATATGGATGTTCCTTCTATCATCTTCACATATTAATACACTTTAAAAAAATATAAGTCCCATGAAGTCTTTCTTAACAATCAAAGTTCAATGTGAGCCAGAATAAATATGCTAGTCCAAGATGAGTGACAGAATCAGACTGGACCCCATCGTGACTGCCCCCAACCCACTTCTCAGCAGTAATATTCCCCAAAACATCTTGTATCCTTGTAACAGTCTACAATGAGACACATGCTGGACTGTCCACCACTTCTCAGCAGTAATGTTCCAAAAACATTCTGTATCCATGTAACAGTCTAAGATGAGAGACAGGTGCAGGCCCATAAGGACTGCCAACCCACTTCTCATTGATAATATTCTAAAAGCATCCCTTACCTATGTAACAGTCTAAAACGAGAGAGTGGTGCTGGCTGGGGCCATTGGGACTCTCCTCCCACTTCAGGGAGGAGGTCCAGGTCTATAGACAACAGATTCAACAGTATCTCAACATTATCCGCCCCTTCACGGCTATTCCTTCCATCCTTCTCCTCCTCTTCATCTCTTACTCATTATCCCTATTTTCTTCTGCTATCTTCCAGTCCCCTTGCAGGGTTCTCAGCATCCTGAAGGGGTAAAGGTGCTGGCTAGGCAGTCCCTCTAGTGCATCTCTTCACCACCTAATCTTACACCCTCCTCCTGCCCTTATCCTCCTATCTCCATCATGAATGGCACCCGGAATATGTACTTCCATTGATCCTACTAGCACTTGTCCTTGCCTGCTCCTGCCCTTGAACTATCAGCACTGTTCTCAGCAGTCAGCTCTCTCTTCATCCTAAACCTGGCTTAGCCACTAGGATTAAGCCAATGTTGTGCCCATTAAATTGCGGTATTGGCACTATGTGTCAGTGTTAATTGTCATGTCTAGCTATTTATTTGCATATTATGTCCCTGCTATTTTCTAATTATGTCCCTGTTTTGATTTTTGCTTGTTTTTATGAAGAATGTTTATTACTCTGTGCACTTGACTGTTGACTTTCACCATCTTCTTATGTAACCCCCCCCAGGAACACTTCAGGAAACAAACATGTTGCTTTCCTGGTGAATTCTCTAAATAAAATAAATTGGTGACCAGAAAAAGGCAGAGTTCCTGTCATGGTACATTGCTGTAGGGAACAAACTGCTTCCGCTCTGTAAACAGGATGTTGAATCCTCCCTGTCTGCAGTCCATCAGAGCATTTTCTGTAGAAAAGTGTGAGGAGTTTGGAGGATATTTTACTCAGAAGGTGTCTGCCATTAGATCAAGTATCTCATTGGGTTGCCCAGCCAGAGCCAGATATGGTTATACCTTTGGTGATATAGATCTGCCTGCCTGGGATATGTTCTGACCTGTTTTCGAGGCTGAAGTACTCTGAGTGGTCTCCAGTTTGTGACCTACTAACTATACACTGGACCCAAGAACTACATGACTGATTCTCAATTGTGGTGAGTTCATGGGTCCAATGTTCATGGAGATTGTTAATGGGTCCCGGGGGGGGGGTCTTTCCATTGACCCAAAACAGGTCATGGTTAGACCCCTTCTGAAAAAGCCATCCTTGGACACTGATGCTCTAGAAAACTACAGACCCCTTTTTAACCTTCCCTTTTTGGGAAAGGTTATTGAAAAGTTGGTGGCAGAGCAGCTGACAGACTGACTGGAGTCTTTTTACATCTACAAACTACTCCAGTTGGGTTTTCAGCCCTGGTATAGCACTGAGACTGCTCTCATTAGGGTAATCCATGACCTCCTCCTTGCAAGGGACTGAAGGTAACATTCTGTATTGGTAATCTTGAACGTATCATCAGCATTTGACACAGTTGATCATGGGGTGCTTCAGGATTGCCTGATGGACTATGGTGGCCTCACTGGTGCAGTTCTGTGCTTGTCTAAGTCTTACATAACTGGGAGAACACAGCACGTCACCCTGGGGAATTTTACCTTGGGGGTCTTTGTGCAGTCCCATGGAGTTCCACTAGGCTCAATTTTTGCCCCCACTTTGTTTTCTGTGTACATGCTGCTGCTGGGGGAGATCATTAGATGGTACAGAGCTGGGCTTCATTGCTCTGCAGATGACACTCAGCTGTACCTGTCTTGTTCCCCTGATAATGATGATGATGCTGCAGCCTCAGTGCTGAGTATGTGTTTGGCTGAGATCAAAGACTGGATGGCCAGAAATTGGTTATGTCTCAAACCAGCTAAAGCAGAAGCCATGGTGATTGAACTGGGTTGCTGTGGCATGGCTACCGGAGATGGTATCTCTCTTCCATCAGTGGGCGGCCAATATTTCATGGAAACCAATGTGGTAAAGAACTTGAGATGAATTTTGGACTGCAGATTGATGCTATAACCACAAGTGTCATCTATGATCCAGTCTGGCTCTTACCATCTTTGGAATGTCTCCAGGATCAAGCCATACCTTGCTCAGGATGACCTAGCGATGATATCTCATACTTTCATCATCTTCAGGTTCGACTACTGTAACACTCTTTACCTGGAGGTTTGAGGTGATGCCTGCAGCCGGTCCAGAATGCTACAGACTGGATGATTGTGGGCTCCTCAAGGAGTGAACAGATCACAGTGGTCCTGCATGCGCTGCACTGCCTGCCTGTACAGTGGAGCATCACCTTCAAGATCTGCTTGTTAACTTATAAGGCCCTATGTAGGGTGGACCCTGATTACTTAAGATTGCTCCTGCTTCATTACCGCCCAATTCACCCTCTCCACTCCACCAGTGCAGGCCTGCTCGATCTCCCTGCTTCCAGGCTGCAACTATCTGGGGACAAAGCTTTTGGACTGGCTGCTCCACTGTTATGGAAGTCGTTCTCTATGAATATTTATATGGCCAACTTGGTGAAGACCTTTAAAGCTTCATTGAAGACTTACCAACTCCAACAGGCATTCACTGATTATTGACTGTTTCTGCCTCTGCTTATTTTTAAAGTATTCTATAATATTACTGTTTGATTTTATGTTTAACTTTGTACAGCAGTCAGAGCCTTTTTGGATCAGACACTGTATGAATCAATTTTGTCTTGTCTTGCTTTCTCAGTGGTAATATCCCAAAAACATACCATATCCATGTAACAGTCTATGATGAGAGACAGACGCAGGCTGGGGCCCATCAGGAGTCTCACCCACTACTCAGCGGTAATATTGTAAAGAGTATCCTTCAAGTTTCTATCCCATAAGGACTGCGCTCCTCATCTCAGTGGTACTATTCCAAAAAATATCCCATATCCTTGTAACAGTCTACGATGAGGCACAGAAGCAGGTCGGGTCCCTTTAAGGCTGCCCCCCAACTCAGCAGCAATATTTTCAAAAAATCCCTATCCTTGTTACAGTTTATGATGAGAGATAGAAGCAGGTTGCATACCATATAGACTATCCCCCACATCTCGGAGGTACTATTACAAAAACATCTTGCATCTTTATAACAGTCTACGATGAGAGACAAATGCAGGCTGGAGCCCATTGGAACTGTCCCCCCCACATCTCAACAGTAATATTCCAAACATATCCCATATCCTTGTAACGGTCTGCAATATGAGACAGAGGCAGGTTGGTCCCATCAGGAATGACACATTCTCACTTCTCAGTGGTAATATTGCAAAAACATTCAGTATCCATGTAACAGTCTATGATGACAGAGAGTTACAGGCTTGGGCCCATTGGGACAGACATCAGCTTCTCACTGGTTATATTCTAAAAACATCCCATATCCATCTAACAGTTTACGATGAGAGACAGAAACAGACCGGGGCTCATCAAGGCTGCCCCCATCCCTTCTCAACAGGAATACTCCAAAAACATTCCCTATCAATGTAACAGTCTAGACAAGGCAAGGCAAAATGTATTTGTGAAGTACCCAATCCAAAAAGGTTCTCAGCACAGTACAAAATAAAAATAAAATCAAATACTAATATTGGCCCCTATTCATGAAGGGGCAGAGTGGCTATGCACCACATATCAATGGTAAGGATCCACTCCACGCCCATTGTGCCCCCTTCACGGCAGGTACTACTGGGGGTACCCAGTCCCTATGCACCTGTTCCCCTGGTTGCACAGACAGCAATACACCAAGGGCAGGCAGGGGAGTGTCAACACTATATAGTAGTCACTATCATGTGTAATGCTGTCCACAGGGGTGCAGAGGACAATGCAGGCTATGGGAGGGGGGGAACCTGACATGACGGCTGATGGCCATGCACCCATAGGGTCCCTCCCAACAAAACTAGCCCTGAGCTCCCTCTCTCAAACAGTAGGAATCCTCCTTCCCTGCTGCTCAGGCCCCCACTGCACTCATAAGATCTGGTGCAGGTGGAGGTGTAGATGTGGATGGGCATTGCCACTGGCAGCCCATGGCCTTGGCAACTCTGAGGGTTGGAGGTAGTGTGCATGGTGCAGTGGGGGTTGTTCCTCTGCAAGCCTGCAATGGTACCAGAGTTCCAAGGCCAGTGCCCCCCTGTGTTCTGAGGATAGGGGCAGCCAACTGCACGGTGAGTGGGTACCCATTCACGAACCCGATCCCACACCATTAAGCACGACGGATTAACTCAAGGTCCCAGGCAGGCCTCTGGATTGTCTGCCTGCCTGGGAACACAACCCCGCCCCTGTTCACTCCATAAGAACCTGCTTGCCGGAGGGGGGTGGGGCTGCGGACAGGAAGCCAGTGGTAGGGAATATTGCTGGTGCGCACCTGTCCACAGGTGTGGAGCTCCATGGATGGGATATATGCCTCTGGTGAGTAATTCTCACCCCTATGTGCATAGGGGCCATTAAGAACATTTTAAAATAAGTAGAGGCAAAAACAATAAATCAGTGAATGCTTATTAAAATAAATACATTTTCAAAGAATCTTTAAAGACCTCCAACATGTTTGCCGTTCAAATATTTAGGGGAGTGCATTCCAAAACAGTAGAGCAGCAACTCCAAAAGCTCTGACCCCAGATAGCTTCAGTCTAGACAGAGAGACAATGAGCAAGCCTGCATCAGTGGCGCAGAGAGGGTTAATTGGGTGATAAGGAAACAGGAGCTCTTTTAAGCAGTCAGGACCCAGATCATGTAGGGCCTTATAAGTTAATGAGTAAATCTTGAAGGTGACACACAATAAAACAGGCAGCCAGTGCAGTGCATGCAGGAGTGGCATGATATACAGAGCTCACTCTGTGAGGAGCCCACATTCATCTGGGCTGCAGCATTCGGGACCAGCTGCAGGCATCACATCAAACTTCCAGATAACCGTAGGTGAAGAGCATTACAATAGTCTGACCCTGATGTGATGAAACTAGGTCATCCTGAGCAAGATACAACTTAATCCTGGTGATATTCTGAAGATGATAAAAGTCAGATCAGACCACAGATGACACCTGCTATTCTAGCATCAAGAGGAGGGTGGTGAGAGGGGAGTGTCAGAATAAACAAGGGATGGAGAGGGAGGGAGTAGGGGGATGTGCCGGAGGTCTGGGAAAAAGGAATGAGAATGCAGGGGCTTGGAGAAGGGAAGAAGGGAAGGGAGGGGGACAGGTGCATACAGCAGGGTGCAGGAAGAGGAAAATAGCAAATTCAGAGGTGAGAAGAGGAATCCAAAGAAAGAAGGCAGGGAGACAGCTAGGGAAAAGGAGGCATGGAAGACAGTAGGACCAGGTAAAGGAAGGCAGATGTCTGCGTTTAGGGGACATACTTCAAATAAGGCCTCAAATGGCAGCAAAAAAGGTAGCATGGGAACAGAACAAGGTAATAGATGTGTGTCCCTTGATCCACTGGTAGAAGAAGTAATGGAGAAGAGTGACGGTGAGGAGCCAGCAGTGGGGGAAGCGGGGAAAGGAAGTTGGGAGGCACAGAGAACGATCTCTTAAGTGCAGGAATACTGGCTGGAAAGGGAGGGACCCTTTGCAGACACACCAGGGTAAAGTATTAGAGGAGCCTGGGCCCAGGGAAGGAAGCAGAGAGGAGTCTAAGGCTGGAGAGTCTAGGGCAAGGGAGTCTAAGAGCTAGGATAGGAGAGAATTCCTCTAGGGGCCACAATTCACACAAAATTCAGAAATGGAAAGTTTAATGAGGGGGGATCACATCTCAGACAGAAAGGAGGAGGTCAAGGTAAAGAGGGGGGGACTGTGCAGGAGGTGAAGGGGAAATCTGTTTCAGGTCCCACAGTGGAAAAGGATGAGGGGGTAAAGGTGGGTGAGGAAATAGATAACAATGGCAAGGAAGTGCAGGTTATAGGAACTGGGAAAGGTGGCAGAGTTCAGAGGACCATGCAATGTGGGGGGTCCCTGGAGGGGGGAGGTGTGGGGGGGAAGTGAGTTGTAAAATTAGGGAAAGAAATGAGGATGAAGGTTCAGCCAGGAAGACTGAGGAAGGCAGGCAAGGGGGACTGCCTGCACAGCAAAAGGTTGACTAGGAGAAAGTACTGATAGTGAGACACTTAATAATAAAAGGCATTGGATGAGGAGGGGGAAGGTTAACGAGAAAGTACTGATAGTGGGGGACTCAATAATAAAGGGCATGGGAGGGGGAAGGGCAAGGTTAATGAGGAGAAAGTACTGATAGTGGGGAACTCTATAATAAAGCACATGGGAGGGGGAGGGGCAAGGTTAACGAGGAGATAGTACTGATAGTGGAGGACTCAATAATAAAGGGCATGGGAGGGGTAGGGACAAAGTTGACAAGAAAGTACTAATAGTGGGGGACACAGTAATAAAGAGCACGGGAGGGGAGGGAAGGTTAACAAGGAGAAAGTTCAGATAGTGGGGTACTCAATAATAAAGGGCATGGGAGTGGAAGGGAAGGTAAAAAAGTGTATATGGACTGAATGCTTACCGGGGATGATGACAAATGAAGTTATTCATTACATTCCATCCTAGGGGAAACCCAGGAAAAAATATCTACACCGGAGGGAGAAGAGACGAGTAAGATAGAGGGGATCAAGGACACAGGGGACCAGGAAAGTGGAGAGGAATGTGCACAAATGCACGGAGCCTGGACAACAAGGTGCCAGACCTGACAGCAGTTAAGGCTGAGACAGGCCTTGATCTGGTGGTGATAACGGAAACTTGGGGTCAGGGGACCAGGACTAGGACATGGAAATACCTGGGTACACACTGTTCAGGAAGGACAGGGAGAACAGAAGAGGAGTTGGGGTAGCACTATATGTGAGGGAGGACATCAAGGCAGTGGAATTACAGAGTAGAACAGGAGGAGCAGTATCCAGTTGGGTAACATTGCCTATAGAGAAGAGGGAGGGAGTACGTGTTGGGGTGATTTACAGGCTGCCCTCACAAACTGACTTGGAAGATGAGGTGATGCTGGAGGAAATAATGAGAATGGCTAATAAAGGCGAGGTGCTGTTGATGGGGGATTTGAATCTACCTGACATGAGTACGGACGCTTCCTCAGCCAAATCAAGTAGTTCCACTACTTAAATCAGGTGATCCCATGGACCTTAACAACTACAGGCCCATTTCCATCTTACCGGTACTGTCCAAGATGCTTGAAAAATTAGTAAACTCTCAGTTAAGGGCCTACCTTGACACCAACAATCTCCTAAATCCAGCACAATCTGGGTTTAGATCAATGCACAGCACCATCTCTGCCCTAGCCAAAGTCACTAACGATTGGCAGACTGCCTTGGATAAAAAGAAGAGTACCTGTGCTGTGTTCCTGGATTTGAGTAAAACATTTGATACAGTGGATCATGAATCATTAATCTCTCTCTCTAGCTCCTGGCCTTGATTCACTTCTCTCACTTGGTTCAGGTGCTATCTCTGGAAGGTTACAACTGGTAAAAATGAAAGTTACCTATCTACTTCTAAACCACTACTAAGAGGTGTACATGAAGGCTCTATCCTGGCCCCATCCTCTTTGCCATTTATATCAATAACATTGATTCCAACCTCTCTCAATCTAACATTCACCTTTTGCAGATGATACTGTACTATATGTCAGTAATCCTCACCATCAAAAGCCTGTGAACTGTTACAGTCAGAATCCTCCATCCTACAACACAACCTGTTGAAAAAACTACTTCTAAATGCCAAAAAACAAAAGCTATGTTCTTTGCCACCAAGAGTTGCTCTTCCACTACCCCATCATTCACCACCCCACAATTATCCACCTTATTTGGAGAAAATCTGGAATTTGTGGATAAATTCAAATATCTTGGAGTCTGGATTGACAATAAGCTTGACTACTCTGTCCACGTTGAAGAGCTCCTAAAAAAAGTTGAGGCAAAGACTTGGCCTATTTTACAGAATAAAACACTACCTTACCAGAGACTCCAAACAAAGATTAATCCAGGCATCATTCCTATCCCTCATTGATTATGCTGATTTCCTCTACGGCCACTGCTCCCTCTCCCTCTCAAATAAACTGGACACCCTGTATCATAGAGCCATTAGATTTATTTCAGACCTTCCCTCCAGCACCCATCATTGCTCTCTTTACAATGCAGCCAATTGGACATCCCTACAGCACAGAAGACAAAAGAATGCTGCAATCTGGATCTATAAAGCTTTATCAGACAAACTCCCCTCCTACATCTCAGACTGTTTCACCCGAATCACATCCAGGCCATACACCCTAAGGATCAATAAGCTCATTATGCTAAAGATTCCCAATACCTGCACCCGGTTTGGGAGGGCTGCTATCAGCTATTCCCTAGCATTTATCTGGAACTCACTCCAAAAATCTATGAATCTGAATACCCTCTTACCCTTATCATCCTTCAAAAAAATTATACACCACCCTATTCCCAGAACTGTGCAACTGCTTCCATAAGGCCTAGTCTCCCACCCAACCCCCACCCCTCCCTTCTGTAATCCACTATGTTAGTTTCCATTCTTCTACCCTGTCAGTTATCCCACTTCATATAAAAAGCCTACAGAAGCCCTACTATCTGAATATTATCCCTCCTATATCGAATGTCCTCTTCATTTTTACAGGTTTTAAGTTATTGTTACTGTGCCTTGTATATCTGTCAATTTTGTATATATCTCTCATCTAATTGACTGTATTAATGTTATTTTATTTTCATGTCTTTGTACAAAACTTGTATCCTTCCTTGTATGACCACTCAGGTCCATCTTGTAAATGAGCTACGCTCAATGATGTTCGCCTGAATAAATAAAGATTTTGATTGATTGATTGAAATCAGGGAGGAGCAGGGCTATAGTGGATTAACTACAGACAACCCTACTGAGGCAGCTGATTAGAGAATTCACCAGGGAAGAGGCCTTGCTGGACTTGTTCTTGACAAATGGAGACATGGTGGGTGAAGTTGAGGTGGGAGAACACATTGGTTCAAGTGACCACAGTGTTGCCTGGTTCACTGTGCATACAGCTGCTGTGGGTACTAGAACCAAGGCAAAAGTGCTCATCTTTAGAAGGTAGACTTTACCAGCATGGGGGACTATGTGTGGGAGGCGTTAAGGGGTTAGATCTGCGGGAAGGGGTGGATGTTATGTGGGAGGATATTAAAGAGGCCATAACTGGGGCAACAAATCTTTATATCAGGAGGGTTCATAAGACCAAGAGGAAGAGGAAATCTTGTTGGTTTAGCAGTGAGGTGGCAGGCAGGGTTAGGGAGAAGAGCAGGGCATTCAAGAAATTCAAGACAACACAAGGTGGGGCAGGGGAAGAGACTGGGAAATATACCAGAGAGGGAAAAAGGAGGCAGGCAGAGAGGTGAGGAGAGTGAAGGCCAAAACAGAAAAGGAAATTGCCAGGTCAGTCAAGACCAGAGACAAAGCTTCTTTTAGGTTTGTCAGTGAGAGGAGAAAAACCGGTAGGGAAATAAACAGACTTAGAAACAAGGAAGGGGTCTTGATGGAGGATGATGGGGATAAGGTGCAATTATTAAATAAATTCTTTTGCTCAGTATTTGGAGCAGAAGGGGAGGGAGATTTTGCAGGCATTAGTACAGGAGTTAAAGCAAAGATAAAGGCTGATATGAGCCTGTTAGAGGAGGAGGCAGTCTTGAGAGAGTTGGAGCAGCTATAAGTGGACCAAGCCATGGGACCAGATGGGGTGCATCCAGGGTGCTGAGGGAACTTAATGATATTCTGCCAGCTCCCTTAGCAGCTCTTTTTAGCAGGTCCCTGGAGATAGGGGAGATCCTAGAAGACTGGAGGAGGGCAAATGTCGTCCTTCTTCATGGGGGGGGGTTGATAGAGAAGAGGTGGGTAACTATAGGCCTGTGAGCTTAACATCCATAATAGGCAAAATTATGGAAAAATTACTGAAGGGCAGGCTTTAGAATTATTTGGAGGACAATAAACTTATTAATATGCATCAGCATGCATTCACTAAGGAGAGATCCTGTCAAACAAACTTAATAGAGTTCTTCGACGGGGTCACTAGGGAAGTGGACCAAGGGGGATCGGTGGGTATTGAGTATCTTGACTTTAGGAAGGCATTTGATTCCATTCTGCACGGGAGACTTACCTATAAATTGGATGGGGAGGGACTGGGGGCGAGGGTAGTTAGATGGGTGCAAAACTGGCTAACTGATAGGAGTCAGAAGGTAACAGTAAATGGTGTTGCCTCAGGGGAAGGAAGGATTACAACTGGGGTACCCAGGGGTCTGTGTTGAGTCCACTGCTGTTTAACATATTCATGGCGGATATAACTAAGGGTTTAAGGGGTAGGGTGTGTCTCTTCATGGATGACATGAAGATCTGAAATGGGGTGGAAAACCAGGAGGAGAGAATATGCACAGGGACCTAGGATTATTGGAGGCTTGGTCCAAAAGAAGGAAATTGGCCTTTAAAGTAAAGAAGTGCAAAATGATGCACTTGGGGAGGAAAAACCAGAATGATACTTACTACCTGGGGGGTCTGGCACTGAAAGAGACTCAAAAGTAGAGGGACCTGGGAATTGCTTTTTCCTGGGACCTAAGGTAGCTAAATAATGTGGGCAGGTGGTAGCCAAGGCTATCAGGATGTTGGGCTGCACTGACAGGGGATTCACTAGCAGGAAGAAAGAGGTTATCATCCACATATATCAACAGCTGGTCAGACTGCAGTTGGAATAGGGGGTGCAATTCTGGAGACCATTCCTGAAAAAAGATGAGAAAAGGCTGGAGAGGGTGCAGAGAAGAGTGACTAAGATGGTGGCAGGGCTTAGTCACCTGACATACGAAGACGGATTGAGCGAACTGGGAATGTACTCCCTGGAGCACAGAATGGATGGGGAGATATGATTGAGACCTTTAAGTATATAAAGAGGATAAACAGAGAACCAGAAGAGAAACTTTTTAAACAAAAGGGGCACAAAAGGACCAGGGGGCATACGCTACAGATAGAGGGAGGCAGGTTTAGGGGAAACACCAGGAAGAACTTTTTCACTGAAAGAGTGGTGGAAAATGGAATGAACTCCCAGAGGAGGTGAAAGGGGTGTTTACTGTAAGGGGTTTTAAGAGAGCTTGGGATGGGATACCACATGGGTCTGGTATTGGGGGTGGGAGGGGTGAGGGGAAGAGGAGGCCACAGGGTCAAGTAGGTTGTGGGAAGAAGTCCTAGCCTTCTGCTAGGCACTTTGGGCAGACTTGGTGGGCCAGGCGGTCCTTTTCTGCCATCATGTTTCTATGTTTAATTTGCTTTTCAAAATGACTCTCTCACATTCTTTAACACATCAGTTGCCAAGAGAGATAATAAAAATAAAGTTTATTTAATATAGCGCCTTTCAAATATCAAGGTGCTGCACAAATAAATAAAATTCAGAAAATTCAATAAATACCAATAAAATCAGAAAAATTCAGGATAGGCTTTACCCCATAAAAAGGTTGTCAGTGCCTGCTGAAAGCAGCCCACAGTCCTGCACTCTAGTAGCTCAGTCGCCCAACAATTGGAGAGCCATACTATGCATGATAGTCATTCCCCAACAACGCAGCGTGATCACCATGACCTCTGTCTTCCTCAGACTGAGACATAACCAATTCAGTGCCATCCAGGCATTGATCTCAGCCAAACATTGACTCAGCACTGAGGCCACAGCCTCATCGTCAAGGGACCAAGACAGGTACAGTTCATAGCAGTGAAGCCCAGCTCTGTGCCATCTAATGCTCTCCCCCCCATGTACAGGCAGAACAAAATGGGAGCAAGGAGCATGCCTTGTGGTGTTCCACAGGACAGCACAGCACATAGGCCCCTGTGTTAAAATTTGCCAGGGCAACCTGCTGTGTTTTCTCAGTTACACATGATTTACACCAGCACAGACCTGCACTGGTGAGTACCTCACATCTAGGATGAGAGAGAGAAACAGACCAGGGTCCCATCAGGACTGTCCCTTCATTTCTCAGTGATAATATTCCAAAAACATCCCATATCCATATTATAGTCTACAAAGAGAGACAGGTGCAGGCTGGAGCCTATCTGGACAGTCACCCACTATTCTGCAGTAATATTCCAAAAGCATCCTGCACCCTTGTAATAGTCTGTGATGAGAGACAGTTGCAGGCTGGGGCCTAATGGAACTGCCCACCCACTTCTCAGCGTGATATTCCCAAAACATCCTATATCCATTTAACAGTTTACAATGAGAGACAGATGTAGGCTGGAGCCCATCAGGACTATCACACACTACTCAGTGATAAAATTCCAAAGATATTCCATACCCTAGTAACAGTCTGTGATGAGAGACAGATGCAGGCTATGACACATCAGGACTGCTCCCCACATCTCAGTGGTAATATTCCAAAAACATCCCATACCCTTGTAACAGTTTACAGTAAGAGCCAGAAGTACTGCAGGTTGGTCCCATTGGGACTGACCCCCACAGTTCTCAGAGGTAATACTGCAAAAACATCCCATATCCTTGTAATAGTCTATGGTGAGAAACAGATGCAGGCTGGGACCCCTCGAGACTGCCCCCCTACTTCTCAGCAATAATATTCCAAAGAACATACCATACTACGGTGCCATGGGGGTTAGAGGAGAGTAACAGATAGTTTCTTGTACTGACCAACCTCCCGCCGTACAGGCTACACTGAGATTTTATAGGCTGACTTTTTTTTATTGTATTACAAGCTCAGGGAAACTGATCTTGAACCAGGATTCAATGCCTGACAGTAGCAGACAACATGTTTTTTTTTTTCTCGAGTTACAGCCTCAGGGAAACAGCTCCTGAACACAGACGGAGCACCTGATAGCTGCGGACAGCAGTGTTTTCTTTTTTGTGTGTGTGTGTTAAAGGTGTTGGGAAACAGCTCCTGAACTTGGATACAGTGCTTTACAGCAGTGGACAGCAGCAGAATTCTTTTCTTGTATCACAGGCTTGGGGAAACAGCTCCTGAACCCAGACGCATCACCTGACAGCAGCAGACAGCAATGGGATTGGGTTTTTATTTTTCAACAAGAGCAGACACAGAAGGGGTACTGCAAGGGAGATTGCAGGCAGTCAGTCACTGGCACATCAGAAAGAGGCACTACATTTAAAAAGAATAGCAGGAGCTCTAAAGAGCTGGGCAAACCCTTGTCGCTGCTAGTACTGGAAGTGCTGTGGGGGTCAAAGGACAGTAATAGATGATTTCTTGGACTGCTCTCCTCCTGCATCATAGGCTACACTGAGGTTTTACAAGCTAACTTTTGTTATTGTATTAGAGACTTGGGGAAACAGTTCCTGAACCCGGATGCAGTGCCTGACAGCAATGAACAGCAGCATTATTTTTCTTGTATTGCAGGTTCAGGGGAAACAGCTCCTGAAGCCAGATGCAGCACCCGACTGCAGTGGACAAAAGGAGGTTTGGATTTTTGGCCATACCCCCTGCCTTCCCATTCACTTAAAAGCTCAAAGAAAAGTACATCAAAGGCTAGTAAATCACAGGGGAACTAGTAGTGACATGGAGAAGGCAGAGAGAAACCAGTTTAGTGATTTTGTGAGCAGGAAGGGCTTATATACTGTGTGCAGGGAGGACTTATGGGCTGTGTGTTACTGGTACTTCCATACTTCTGGGCTGATGTATGCGAGGTGGGCTTATAGACTGGGGTAATTGTAATACTATATTCCTGGACTAAACAGAAAGGAAAGAAGGGAAAAAGAGGTTATTTAAATGGAAGGGAATGAGAGCTGAACAATAGCTGGATAGAGATGTTGGGAGTGGTGCAGTGCAGTGGCTGTGGGGTGGTGGTCTTCAGGAAGACCTTCTAGAGACTGCAGTGCTGTCCCATGTGCAGGCACCTCTCTGGGCTGAGGGAAGAAGTTGCCAGACTCAATGCCGAGAAGGTTTGTATTTGGAGGTGCACACCTCTATAGCACCAATATTTGCTTGATTGGGATGAAGCTTCCCCGGCACTACTACATGTCCTAGGTATGTCACCTCTGCCATGGCCATCTGGCACTTTTCCGTCTTGACAGTGAGCTCTGCCCTCTGTATTCTGCCCAGCATTTCCTTCAGATGGGACAGATGTTCCTTCCAATTGGTACTGAAGATGGCAATATCATCCAGGTATGCCACTGCATACTCTTCAGTACCATGTAACACCTGGTTGACCAACCATTGGAAGGTAGCATGGGCGTTCTTCATTCCAAAAGGCATTACCTTGAACTCAAATAATCCTACTGGAGTGATGAAGGCTGATCTCTTCCTAGCTTTGGCAGTTAACTCCACCTGCCGATACCCTTTTGTCAGTTCAGTGGTGATAAGATATGTCGCCCCTCCCAACTTGTCCAGTAGCTCATCCATCCATGGCATAGGGTGTGCATCCAACTTAATGACTGCATTGAGTCCATGGTAGTCCCCACAAAAGCAGGTAGAGCCATTTGGCTTGGGAAGGAGGACTACAGGTGAGGCACAGGGGGATGAGGGATTTCAGAAGTACCCCTAAATCTAGCATTTCCTCCACCTCCATCCTAATGTCATTTAGGACAGCCTATGACACCCAGTAGGCAATCCGCTGTATGGATGCTTGCGTTCCCATGCCTATATCGTAATGTCGCTAAGGGGGTTAGTCCAGGCTGGGCTGTAAATAAAGGGGCAAAGTCCACTAAAATCTCTCTCACAACCTGGGTCTGTTCCATGGATAGCTGGGGTAACAGTTTGATTGCCTCCACAGAGGACTCCTGTTTTTTTTTCCTCTAGCAAGTCCAGCAAGAGGTTTTCCTTGTCTGTCTCCTCCCCAGGACAACAGACTGCAAATGCCATGGTCTTCCTTGTCTGTCCCCTCCCCAGGACAACAGACTGCAAATACCATGTCAGCCCTATTTGCATATGGCTTGATCATGTTGACATGGTACATTCTACCGGTATGTCTCCTGTCAGGCAGTTCGACAATATACTTCACGTTGTTTACCTGTCAGACTACCTTGTATGGTCCCGCCTACTCAGCCTGCTGCTTATCCTTCCAGACCGGAATTAGGACCATGACTTCCTGACTTACACTGCACAAGCGAACTCTGACTTTGTGGTCATACTAGACATTTTGCTTCTGCTGGACATCTGGCAGGTGGCCCTGGACTGCTTCCATAAGCTCCTTCAGCTTTTCCCTAAACTTTAGGAAATATTCCACTATAGGAGTCCACTTGGTGGAGTACTTGCCTTCCCAGTCTTCCCAGATTAAGTCTTGGGGCCAATGCACCCCATGTCCACATAAGAGTTTAAAGAGGAAAACCCTGATGACTCTTGGGGCACCTCCCTGTATGCAAACAACAGGTGGGGAAAGTATTTCTCTCAATCCCATCCCATGCTGTTCAGCAAACTCTTGGAGCATTGATTTTAGGGTACCATTAAGCCTTTCCACAAGTCCATTGGCTTGTGTGTGATAAGGTGTTGTGCATCTCTGCAGCACCCCACATTTCTCCCACAAACACTTAATCAGGCCCAACATGAAACCACGCCCTTGAGCAATGATAACCTCCAGTGGGAAACCAACATGGGAGAAAATCCCAAGCAAGGAGTCTGCTACTTTGTCTGTCCTAACTGAGGAGAGGAAAACCACCTCTGGGTATCAGGTGGTGTAATCTACCACCGTCAGGATAAACCTCTTCCAGGAGGAGCTTGGGGTACTCAAGGATCCCACAATATTCATTCCTGCCCTCTGGAATGGCTCCTCCACAATGGGCAAAGGGATTTAGGGCAGTTTTGGTTTTGACACCTGCCTTCCCTATTTGTTGGCACCAGTGACAAGACCTGCAATATTCCTACACCTGCAGGGTGAAGTTGGGCCAATAGAAATTCTGTGCCAGTCACTGCTTGGTGCACACGATTCCCAGATGTCCAGACATGAGGATATTATGAGCGATCTTGAGTAACCACTCATGATACCCCTGGGGAACAACAAGCTGCCTGCCCATCACCCTTCCCTCTGTCCTTACGTCCTGCATCTACAACAGTCCATTGTTCCAATATACTCTGTGTCTCATGTGATCTCCTTTTGTCCTATCAGATTCTACACAAGCCCTCAGATTTTCTAAACTAAGCAGCTGCAAATTCTTCACATTTCCCCAAGGCATGGGACATGTCCCCTTCAGTTCCTAAACTGGGGTCCATAGCTGTAGCATCAGGGCATTCAGGATCACTGCCAACCCTGACCTTCTGACCACTGGTTACCTCTCCATTCTCAGAGTAATCTTCTGTGGCTGGTTTGTGAACTGCTATGTGGAGAAGTCCTACACCGCCTCACTACTCTCCATTTCAGGAGACGCAAACTGGGGAAGCAGCCTCCCATTGTTTTCCACAGGGGCTTCTTTGGGGTCCAGGGAACCACAATCAGCCTTTGCCATCTGACTGCAGGTAGCTGTACACTACCTCCTTCTGGAGATTGTTCCATATAATCACATCCAGGGTGAGGTTATCTGCCACAACCACTTTTTGTAACATCTCTCCTGTCTCACCCCAGTCCAGGAGAACACTAGCTTGTGGCAGTTGTTTCCTCCCCAGTGAATCCCCTTACTATTATAAACTAATTAGGTATAAGATGTTCATGCCCAACCAAGAGATGCCCCCGTGTCTCTTAACCCATGGGTGTGCACCCCATTTATGGTAACTGGGTGTATGTACTCCTTCATGTTTATAGGCATGCTTTCTGGGATACACAGTGCACCCAACTCTCTTCAAGTACCACTTTGTCCACTCTGTGCCTTTTAAGGACACTATCTAGAAAGATGCCCTGGCTGTTTGCAAAATCAACAATCATCATTTCTTTTATCTGATAAATCCAGGCTTCCTCTTTCTGTGGAGGTGGTAAGGGTTTTAGCTGTCCTGAAGGTGCACTTTTCCCCTTCTGCGCTGCCACACCCACCCCACTCCCTTTCAGAGCAGGCCTGTTCCCAGCAAAGTGGTCTAAGAGCTCTGCATCCTGCTACTCTGTTTTGGGGTCTCTGTCCTCTGACCAGGTTTTTAGCTAGAGCTGCTTCAGAAGTGCAACCTCCTCAATTTTCTCTACAGAGTTTCCTTCCACTCCCTCCCACCAATGTTTCAAAAATTCACATTGCTTTATGATGAGTTCCTCATAACTCATATCAGGGCTTTTCCGAAGCTGACAGAACTTAACCCTGTATGCTTCA
Source organism: Neoceratodus forsteri (assembly GCA_016271365.2). Taxonomy (NCBI): domain Eukaryota; kingdom Metazoa; phylum Chordata; order Ceratodontiformes; family Ceratodontidae; genus Neoceratodus; species Neoceratodus forsteri. The sequence continues at coordinate 127,613,075 of CM057455.1, forward strand.
GGCATTAATTCATATTCATACATTTTAAGCAATGCATATTTAAGTTTCTCATAATTACTACTGTCTGGAGTGTCAGTTTGGTCTCACGCTCTTTCTCAGTAAGCAGCTGGGATAGCTGAAAGCTTCAAAACTCCTTGGGTATTTTAGTCTGGATACAGACCTTTACAAACAAATTCAAAAATGCATCCATATCCTCCCCCTCTTTAAATTCAGCATATTAATCTGGAATTTAATTTACACCCCAGTCCTGGAGTTCAAGGTTCGCCCCTGCCATTTACCTCCTCTGGTGTTGGTCGTTCAAGTCCTAGCTTTGACAGTATGAATTCCCTCTGGCACTCTTTTTCCTCTCTCTCAGACTCTCTCTGGAGCTGCCTTTCTTTTTCCTTGGCCGCTCTCTGATGCTGATTTTCTTTTTCCTGCATCTCCAGCTCCATCTGGTACTTCCTCTGCTCGAATTCCAGCAGCAGTCTCCTCAACTCTAGCTTCATCCTGATCCCTTCTGGCTCCAGCATTGTGGTGATCTTCTCCTGGTGCTGTGGCTCTGGGTTCCCTCTGGTCCCACTGTCTTCCTTCTTGAGACTGGACTCTTCAATGTCTCTTGGCACCCCATGCCCAAAGCCTGATCCCTCTCAGTCACCGGTGATGACTGAAGGTCTAGGGCACTTCACTTTTTACATGTTATTATAGTTTTATTATTGTGTCCTAAAAATCAAAACCATGAAAGAAATGAAATTTGTTATAAATATGATATATTCCACAGTCTGACAGCAAAGGTAATGGATTGGTTTTGCAAAATATATTTGAAACTATTTTTAAACTATTTTAAATGCATCAATTCTCTGAGAGGTACTGTGTGGGTGGAGGTGTCAGGTTTGACTCTTCATATGGAGATAGAAAGAATTACAGCATATTCAAGATCTTGCAGTATAGGCTGCCAATCTGTCATTTAATCCATTCTTTAGATTCATAGCCTCAAAACTATCTATATAAAAGGCTTCATTTCTTAAAAGCTGGGTTCTGTAACCCCCTGTCCTAAGGTTGGGTTCCAGAGGGCCAAAACACTGGATAGAGAACTCTGATTTTGGAACTTTTTCCACCACACACCTGGAACTCTATACATCAACAATGAGGAACATTTATGTTGGACTAGCACTTTAATATGCTTTGGAAATAGTTAAAAAAATTAACTAAACATTTTTTGTTGACCTTTTGCATAATTATTTGACCTTCCACATTAAGAAATTATGATCATCTTTTGGAGGCAATTGTTTCCTCCATAATAGAAGTAACACACTATTTAATACAAATGTATGTACTATAACAGTATAAAAACTTTAGAAAAGAACATGAAAATATATACTTTTCAAATATATATTGTAAAATGAATCCATTACCTCTGCTGTCTTATACTGGGGAACATACCATATTTATAACAAATTTAGATTCTCTCATGGTTTTGATTTTTAGATCACAATAATAAGACTATAATAACATGTAACAAGTGAAGCAGTAGTTGGCTTATTGAGCTCATGACCTTAACTGACGTCCGTTAAAAAATTTGTAGTTGTTGATTTTTTAGGTCTTCATACAGCACAATTGTTGTTTGACAGCACAAGGCACTTAAGGAGGAACACACGACCACTAAAGAATGTAATAGTATTAAGCAGGGGGCACCTAGCAATTAGCTGTTTACAGTTGCTACCTGCTGCAATCCTCATTGCAGGCACAAAGGGTTTTGTAATCTGTCACATGACAGTAACATCACCAAGCACCTGATTCCCCTGGGAGAAGGAAGGGCATTTAAAACACACTGCATGTAACATGGAGACACTTCACGGTCAAATTATGTAAGCTATTGGAGGGTGTAGACCACCAGTAACAAAATTTAAAAGTAAGGAAAGAGTTATTCTACTAAACTGCTAGCGATGTGAAGTTATAATGAATTGAATTTTCTAAGGGGAACTTGTTTAGTGAAACAGAGATAATTTTTATAGAAACAAACAATTTTAGAGGCTAAAATACACATTGATACCTCAGCGTTACCTCATGTGAACACAGTATGTGTGTATCTTGCACATATGGAGCCAGATATTCAAAACTTTGCCCCAAGGCTACATTAGTACTGCCTGGTGGGCAAACTTAGCCTGGAACAAAAAAATTGTAAATTCAAAAGGAATAGCCCAGTGTTAACCCCACTGAATAGAGCATGCAAAGGAAGCTGGGCAAACTGGGCCTGGAGTGCAGGGAAAAATAGCCTGGGAATAAGACAGCTCTGAATATAACAAATAAGACTGCACTGACTATAGCTCCCAGGCAGACAGCACAACCTGGCACAGAAACACAGTGCAGAGGTGATCTTGGCCGCCCAGGAACACATGCAAAGGAAAAACAGTCCTGAATGTGAACATAGAAGCAGACAGCAGTGCAGAACCAGTGAATGCCAAGGAACAACCAGGACCCACATGTGACAACCATTGAACAGTACAAACCCTTCCAAAACACCCAAGCACCCAAAAAAGACACAGGACACAGGGATGTCATAAAAAGTAACTATTATCCAAAAGGTTAACAAATATAGCATGATAGCAACAAGAACAGTAACAGAGAATACAAAATGGCCAAAAACAGCAACAAAGTACAGGAAAACAAGATAAGGCAGACAACAGAGTAAAATAAACTACACAACTGGCAAGGAACTGAAAGGGCCATATCACAATGGCAAATGCAAGCTATACAAGCTATACCGAAACATATTTACAATATATGGATAATAACAGAGGCAGCAGAAATGTGGGGGAAGGGGGAAGGGAAGTGGACGTAGACAGCAAAGGAGGGCAACTGAATGGAAAAACTGAGGGTAGGCAAAAGGGGTTTTGGGGGGGGCAGAAGAAAACAAATAACATGGGCCACAGTTAGGACTGGCTGCTGGAGGGTGCTGGCAGTCATTCCTCCAGTATAGCTGCCACCATCCTGGTCTCTGAGATGAGAATGTCCTGTTGTTCAATCAGCGTCCTCTGCTGACTCACCAGTCAGTGCAGAGCCCATCCCTCCCCTAAGACTCCTCTGGATTGCCCACTGTGATGATTGGCGTGGACCTAAGGGAGAAAGTGGGACTATGTCAAGATGGGATACCGACAAAGAGGCACAGTGCAGCCCCAGGAGGCAACACATGGGTGGACAGCATGTCTCAACAACCATGCCCACTTGGCAATACAGAACAATACACAATGCGCACCTGACATGTACCTGCAGGATGAGGCAGGATGACACAGGCAGCAAGCACTGACCCAATGTACACGGACATGTGTGGATGTATGCTGACAGCACCACAGCACAGTGGCCACCACACAGCTCAGCGGCGTGCACAGTGAAACAGTGCAATCAGACAGCCAGTCCCTGAGATGTGAGCAACAATGGGCCATTGCACAACAAACACATTGGATGACACATGTTGGGACATGCTGCTCACTGGAATAGATCAATGGCACACAACGCAGAACACACCCACCAGAGAAATGGTCACAGCCACAACATAGTATGATGGCATGCTGCCCATACCATAGCAGAGCATGGCACGTGGTGGTGCCACCATCCACAACATCAGCACACACAAGGCAGACATGCATGGCCACTCCCTTGCAACACAGGGACACAAGCCATGGGCCACCAGCAGCAGGACAGCAGTAGGCCGCACACACACCCAGTACAGTGCTGCACTTGGTTGGCAAGCAATGTGAGAAGGCAGTAGGGAGGGCTTTGGGGATACTGAGATGTATAGGGAGAGGCATCACCAGCAGAAAACAGAAAGTTGTTATCTCCGGTACAGACAGTTGGTGAGACCCTATCTGGAGTACTGCGTCCAGTTCTAGAGACCCCATCTCCACAAGGACATAGACAGGATGGATGCAGTTCAGAGGAGGGCAACTAAAATGGTGCAGGCTCTGCAAGAGAAGCCATACGAGGATAGGCTAAAGCAGCTTAATATGTATACGCTTGAGGAAAGGAGGGAGAGAGGGGACATGATAGAAACGTTTAAGTACCTCAGTGAAATCAACAAAGTCGAAGAGGGTAGCATCTTTCTGAAAAAAAGATGTGCAAGAACAAGGGGACACAATTTGAAGATAGAGGGGGGATGGCTCAGGGGCAATGCGAGGAAGTATTTTTTCACATAGAGGGTGGTGGATGCATTGAATAGCCTTCCTGAAGAGGTTGTGGGGTCTTAAACTGTGGGAGAATTCAAGAATGCATGGGACAGACATAAGGCAATTTTTGTGGGAGGGGTAGGAAGAAATAGGCTGTTGGTTAAATAGGATCTGCAGCTTATACTGCAGGTAGGGAAATGGGCAGACTAGGTGGGTCAAGCGGTCCTTATCTGCTGTCAAAGTCTATGTTTCTGTGTTTCACTTGTAGCCATGGTATGGCAGGGCCCCCCCCAATGGTGGGCACAACACCATCCGCAGGAGCAGAACCACTGCACACCATGCCAGCACAACTGACTATCCCCTGCACCACCCATGCATGACTGCTGTACAAACAACAGGCACTGCTGGGACAGAGGAACACCAGCCAGTAGAGGAACATGCCCCCCCCACCACAACAGTATGCAACAGGCACACATGAATGGCAAAACCACACATGCCTGTATGGCACTAGGGCCCCAGACCACACCCCCAGCAGGCACAGTGTACATCTGCTGCCCATCCTGTGCCAAGGCCCATCATGCCATACCAGTGGCCATAATGCACTACCCACACACCAGCAGGGTGTTGCCATCTAGATGCCACCCCACAAATCCATGTAATGTACAGTGTGAACAACACTGGCATGCACCCACAACATGCCTTCCAGTACCCCAGAAACCCTAGACTGGGTAATGATAAACACACATGGCATGTGAACAGCAGAACAGTCAAGCAGGGCTATATATGGCAATGGCAATGCACAATGGGCAGGGCTATACATGCAAGTACAGCAATATGCAATATTCACTAGAAATACCACCAACAGCACAATCTGGTTCAGTGTCAGTCGGTTACCATCTGGATCCCAACCACCGGGTCACCCCCGAAAAAGGAACATCTAGTCTCAGTGGGCTTACCCTGTCAACAAAATGCAATACATTAATATGCCCCAGACAGCCCCCCCAGCAGACACAGTGTACAGCTGCTGCCCATCCAGACACATGCTACACTCTGCCACTATGGTGGCTAACACAGCACCACGTTGCACATGCCAAGGTACCAGGCACACAATCGTGAGCATGGTAGGACCAGCACTTTCAGACCATAGAGAGACCCACCCAATTCAAAATCCGTGCAGTGTGTAGACAGTGTACTCATGCAATATGCTCCAGTCACCATCGCTGCTCTCCTCCACCCACTGTGGCATGGCCGGCACCCTCCGCCTGTCCTGGTGTGCCCTGCCTCCCTGGGCACCCTCCTGGTCTTTGCTACCAGTGCCAGTCCTGTCGAGGTGCTCTACAGGAAGAACAGGGTACATCACTGTTACTACAATGTGAGCCCCAAAGGTATGCTACAGCACAGTCCATGATACACAGGGTATCCTCCACCAGCCCCCCACCACCATGGGTGGCATGATACAGTGCACGCACATGTGCCCCCCAGTCACAGGCATACTGAGCCACCCATGCCATGGCCTGCCCCAGACCTGAGAATTTGCAATGCCCCATTGCATGGGAACTGTGCACACAGGACCTGTTGGCAAGGCAATAGTGCCGTGGACTGTGGGCACATGCAGACGGACATTGGTAGGACACACTTACGGAGTGGAGGAGGTCTGCTGTAAGGGGAGACATGCACATGTACAGGCACACCTCCCACCACACAGACACACCTGGGGAACACAGCCACATACACAAACACACACATGCGCACACATGGCACTCCTGTGCAGTGGTGCAAAGCAACAGCTACCTGGCACGGGCACTGTCCCATCACACACCTTTTGCCTGTATCACTCCAGCTGGTGCCACTGCCTCTACTGCAGATCCACGTATCAGTGGTGGCACTTTTCCCCATCCCGTGCAATGCCCATTGTGGCTGTCAGGTGCTGGTGGATTGATGCCCGTGCCTGCCACCATGGAAGTTCCCACTACCTAACCTCCCCAAACAACCTTCTGTGCCTCTACTGCACAAGTGGCACTAGTTTGGCAGTCTCTAGCTCACCCTACCTCCTGTCCCTGTGCAAAACTGCTCTCTGTCTCCACTGTGCAGACATGCCTGGTACAGCCTTACTTGGTACCACTCTAACACTACAGTGGCACACCCTGCACCTGTCCCAGTAATAGCAACTATTACAATATGTAGCACTGCACTGTTGTGTGGTATAGTGCCACGCAGCTCGGACATGGATGAAACATACATGTGCGACCCCTACATGACCCCAGCATTGATGTACAGTGCATGTGTAATGGCTCCACACACGTGCCCTGTAGTGCGGCGCTCTTGCAATAGTGCCACACAGACATACACATGCGCATAGCACATTTGCACTGCACATATGCCAAGGCCACGCAAGGGCCTGTAGCACAGGACTAACATCACATCACAGTGCAGTGTTGTGTACCACTGTAACTGCCTGGTGCTAATCATTTGCTCGGCGCTAATCATTTGCCCGGCGCTAAATCTTGCCATATTCAAAGCCTGCATGTAAATGAGGCCACTTGTGTAAGCACAGGGCAAATACAGTGATTAGCATATCATTAATGCCTCATTTGCATGCTCAACAGTCTGGACTGCCCAGCTGTGCTAATTAAGGACAACAGTGCTCCACCTGTGTTGATCATAGTGACTGCAGTGCTGTGGAAGTAGGTGGATGTAAGCACTGTGTGCAGGATATCACAGGAGATACAACCAGAAAATGCAGCTTTGTACAGTATTCAGGCTAGGTTGCCATTCAGACCAAGGGTGTTTGCAGGTCTACACACTGTACATGTTTTGTGTATAGTTGTATCGTGTGCCTGTCACATACCCTATGCCTTTCAGTTAACATATACATTCTTATATGCAATGTCCAGGTTAGTGTAGGCCAGTGTGATGTTTCACTATTCAAATGTTTATTGCGTAGGTGACATATGCATGTATAGACTGTTATAGAGAATAGAGGAACCAGCTGATAACAGTCTGATTTGTTTGGAAGGTGATAGCGGTTTGAGAGGTTGTGTATGTATGCTAAGGGGAAGGGGTAGCTGCTGGAGAATGTATGTATATAACATCACACATATGTCTGGCTACACCCCTGGTTCTGACAGCCAGCACCTGGGACAGGGTGGTAGGGTTACTCATGCAGGGGTGATAACTGGCCTATAGCAGTGCTGTCCATATTGGTACTTGCACACAGCACTGTAGGTTGCCATGATGCAGGACAGTAGCACAGACAACACCATCACTGTCTGCACAGTACTGCCATGTGGCGTTGTAAGGGCTTCCTTGACACCACACAGTGTGGCATGGTTGTAGGCATCATGGCAACAGCACTGCTGCAGTGGGGTGTGTGCAGTCAGTGGCAGAGGTAGAACCAGTAGCTGTTGGACCCCACTGTTGTTGTCAGGCATACAACAGCACTGCACTGTATGGGACATCGGACCAACAACAACCATGATGTGCATACCGCAGCTGCCAGCGGATGGCATGCACAATCGCAGTGCTGGATGTCATGCCACCATGCCTTTGTCACAGTTATGGGTCCAACACAGTCTGCATGTTGTGTGGCACATACATTATGCCATTGTTGGGGGGTGGGGAGGGCCCCAGCAAGGGTATGTGTGTGTGTCACAGGCCATGTGTCGTGCCATGGGGACTAGCCACATGGACACGCACAGGATACCATGTCCCCAGCAGTGTGCACACAACCATGATGGCTGACACACAGCCAGCATGGTGCATCTGCACTGTACTCAGACATGGCCACTGTGTGTCATGTCACGAACACTTACATGGTGGTTTGGCTGCATGGTAACACATGTGCTGACCACCACACATGCGCATATTGTGTGCTAGCAATGCAGTGTGGTGCATAGGCACACTGTCGGCATGTCCGTACTATGTGTAAAACTGTGTGCCAAGACTGCACAGTGCCTGAGGGATTCAGGCCTGGCCATTGCATGCCAGGTGTGTATGGTGCCATAGCCAACCAGTACACCTACTGTTGTGCACATATTGTACTCCCCTGTGACTAACCAGTACCATTTCCTCTGTTTCATACAGGTGACACTGCCAGGCAGGAGCATCTGCATGCACACAAGTTCACAGAGGATCAGCTGAGGGGAATGGTACAAACCTTCATGGAGAGGGAGCAGGTGATGAGGTGCAACAAGCCCATTGATGACATTGTCCGCCATATGTGGAAGGAGATAGTGGTGGAGGTAAATGTTGTGGGTGGCCTTGGACACAGCAGAGATGTCATGCACAAGTGCTGGAATGACCTGCTGTGACAGACAAAGGAGGAGGAGGCCCAGAGAGTAGAGGAATGGCTGTGGACAGGTGGGGAGCCACAGACCATGGAGCAGCATGACTGGGACCTGATCCTGGCATTGGTTGCCTTGACCCTGAGGCTAGTGGCGGTGGAGGGGGTCAAAGATGGTGTGGGTGAGACGCAGCTGACACCACTTGGGGCAGATAAGTACATGGCATGTCATTGACAGTGACTGCATGACACCTATGGGGAGATGGGACACCATCCCACTGTCATAGCACAGTGGCACATGCCAGACACACACATGGGCCAGTCGCTTTGTGCTTGAGGTGCGCGTGTGGCAGAGTGGTGTGCATGTATTGGCTGTGTACAGCGGGTACCAGTGTACAGGTGTATCATTCTGTGTGTGCCATGCTTGGGAGTGTGTGCATGGGGGCTGCAACATCGTTTACATAGACAGCACTGTGGGGGGTGCAAGAGCAGGCTGCGGGGCCAAAACTGTTGTGTGTCACATGTCATAGTGGTGGGCTCGGCGTTCAGTGTGCTTTACAGGTCTCTCATACTGTTCAGTTCCCTCAACAGTGCAGGGCGGACATCCAGCGATGGGATAGGAGGTGCATGGCCCAGCATCTCTGGAGGCTGAGGAGGATATTACACATGTGTTGCCATCAACATCTGGCATGGGGGCCTGCCATGGATCATCTGAGGTGGAGCACCAGAGGGCGGCATGTGGCTGTGATGCACATCTGCCAGTGGGTGCTGTTGTGGCCTATGATGATGATGAGGGGGATGATGACATGAATGCAGCATATGGCCTGGAGGATACACAAGCTGAGGACCTCTGTTGTGGGCAGGTGGTTATCCTCACAGTGACCAGTGACCATGGTTCGGGGGACTCAGAGACTGAGGTTGACCTATCTGTGGGCAGCACTGTGAGTGGGTGTGGTGGGGTGGACCTGCAGAGGACACACACATGACTGAATTGCAGGGGGGGGGGTTGCACAGTTACAAGGCATCAGAGCACAGCAACAGGTTGCTGGCCATGTGGATGTCCAGCGTGCACCATTGGACATGTGCTGCCAGCCACAGGGTGCAGCACAGGCCCTGCTATAGCTGCTGCAGCTGCAGCAACAGAAACCACAGCAGCATCAGCCACCACAACAACCCACCCAGCATCCCCAGTGTTCCCAATGGCAGCCACAGGGTGCAGCGCAGGCCTTGCTACAGCTGCTGCAGCTGCAGCAACAGAAACCACAGCAGCACCAGCCACCACAACAACCCAACCAGGACCCCCAGTGTACCCAATGGCAGCCACAGGGTGCAGTGCAGGCCCTGCTACAGCTGCTGCAGCAACAGAAACCACAGCAGCACCAGCCACCACAACAACCCACCCAGGACCCCCAGTGTACCCAATGGCAGCCACAGGGTGCAGCGCAGGCCCTGCTACAGCTGCTGCAGCTGCAGCAACAGAAACCACAGCAGCACCAGCCTCCACAACAACCCAGCAAGGATCCCCAGTGTACCCAATGGCAGCCACCACCACTCCCAGGCTGGGGCGGTGTGTCACCCTGAGGGCAGGATGGCCAGAGTGCCCAGCCTATACTCCAGGCCACCCTGGTGTCCCAGCATGCTGCTCAGCAGGACCTGCATGACTTCCGCAGGGAGGTGCGGTATAAACTGTCCCAGTTGCAGGAGACAGTGAGCCTGACTATGCTACGTGCTGAGCAGAGGGAGGAGGAGTGCATGACGAGGATCCTAGGCATCATAGAGTGTGGCCTTGGGGACATGACTGCCACTGTGAGGGATCATGTGGCAGTGATGCATGCTGAAATCTTGGATGGTCGGCAGGGCACACCCACCACACAGCACACGCGTGCCACACATGTATCCTAGCATGCTTCCAGTGCATGTGTTGTGGGCACTGGCACCTCCACCCCTGCATCCTAGTCCTTCACTACTCAGTCATGGCATCATTGCAACCCACCCACCATGGCTGGGTCTGTGTCACGCTGTGGTCACTGGCATGCTACTGGCCAGTCATCACCACAATCCTCACCACCCATTTTGTCAACAGAGAGCACTCCTACCTCTGTGTCCCGCATAAAAGGGGCATGTCGTGTGCGTGGTGGTAGGTGCCAGAGGTACACTCCACTGGCATGCACAGTGAGCCCTTGTGTCATACACATGCACACATGCATTCATTGTCACCTACCCGCACATACGCAACCAAAATCTGCAACAGAGTAGATGATCCAGATGGGGTGGTCAGAATGAGAAGAGATCTGGATAAACTAGCAAAATGGTCACAAGAGTGGCAACTGGGGTATAACACAAAGAAGTGCAAGATCATTCACACAGGGAAGAGAAACCCTGAAGCCACCTATAGGCTGGAAGGGGAGTTGCTGGCTGTCACAGGTCATACGCAGCACCAACATCGCCATCCTCCATGCAATCATCATCATAGGCAACAATGGCGGTCACTGCCTGACTTGTACCACGTCCACATGCCACTCGCTGTTGCACCACCACAGATGGTCCATGGCTGACCCCCATGCACGACGTAAAAGGCACTGCCTATGAAGGATCTTCATCATCCTCCACATCCGCTGGCCCATGCTCCTCCCATCCCATGGCTGGATGACCACTTTGTGCTGTGAAGCCAATGGAACTATGTCACAGTACTGTATGGCACAAAGTACGTCAAGTCCATCACCATGCTATGCAACACCCAACAGTTATGATCCTGCAGAAAGCCCATGCACCCCCCTGTGCAGACTGTCTGTATAAGGATGCAACCCCCGTGCACACAGCCCTAACCAAGGCCCACACCAAGTGTTGCATCTGTACACCTGTGACCAATGTGCACTGCCAACACATGCACACTACTATGCCGCACATACACCAACAATGCACCAAGACCCCCCCCATGGGTGCGACCAGCATGTGCCACTGGCCCATGAGAGTGGAATGGTGACACATACCCCCTGTAGGTGCCATGCAGCGATGTTGTTGTCATGATGTGTACATACCTGCCTTGGATGATGTCAGCTCCGTCTCACAACCACCACCTTTATTAAATAATAATAAATAAATAAAACTTTATTTGCTGAGCGCCTTTCAAGTGCCAGTGCACTTTACAATGTTAAAACAAATTCCATAAAAATTGCAGTTAGCAAATAGGCCAATAATACAAATCATGACAGTGCATAAAAGGCCTTTTTAGGTCTTTGTAGGTCAATAAACTTACCTTAAATTTGATCTGCCACTGAATCAGCAGCTAATGCAGATCGCGCAACACAGGGGTGATATGCGACCACCTTGATTTCCCTGTCAGCAATCGAGCAGCAATGTTCTGCACTAGCTGCAAGCGGTGGATATCAACCCCAGGAGACCCCAAATAAAGGGAGTTGCAGTAATCAAGGCGAGAGGTCACAAAGGCATGGACCAACACAGGTAGATCGATAGACGGAACAAGGTGTTTGACCCTGGCAATGTTCCTAAGATGGTAAAAGGCTGACTTAATGACTGCCAACACCTGATAATGAAGGGTCAGCCCGTCATCAAGCAGCACTCCCAAGTCGTGCACCTGTTCTGAGATAAGTATCTGAGCGCCACCCAGAAACAATCCAGAGGGCTGATCAGTCCTCAACCCCTCTATCCTACGACCCTACAACCATAACCTCAGTCTTTCCAGCATTCAACTTTAACCAGCTCAAATTCATCCAATCTTGGATTTCAGCAAGGCAGTTGTTAAATACAGAGAAAGCTCTAACCTGTTTGGGGGCAAAAGACAGGTAGAGCGGGGTATCATCAGCATAGCAGTGAAACCTCAGCCCATACCATCTTACAATGTTTCCGAGGGGTAGCATGTACACTGCAAACAACATGGGGAACAGCACCAAACCCTGAGGAACCCCACAAGACAGAGAGAAAGGGTCAGAAGAAAAAATCCCAGACACAACTCTCTGTGTTCTACCAGCTAGAAAAGATGAAAACCATCTGAGCACTGTACTTGAGAGGCCACAGATTGACCTCTGGCGCTCGAGCAGCATACCATGGTCTACAGTATCAAAGGCTGAAAAGAGATCAAGGAGTGCCAGAATGGAACATTTTTTCTGATCTCTCACCATCAGGAGATCATTGTGTACCCGAACTAGAACTGTCTCAGTACTATGCCTCTTACGAAAACCCAACTGAAGAGGTTCATAGACATTATGGATGGTCAAATGGTTCTCCAGCTGGACTGCCACTACTTTCTCAATAACCTTTCCTATAAAGGGAAGGTTTGAGATGCATCTGTAGTTAGCAAAAATGTCCGGGTCCAATTAAGATTTCTTCAGAAGGGGTGTCACCACCGCCTCCTTCAGGGAACTTGGAAACTCACCCATTTCCAAGGAGTACCAGACAATTTGAGCCAGAAACGGGCCAATGGTCTCATAACAACCCAAGATCAGGGAAGTTGAGCCCGTATCTAAACTACAGCATGTAGGGTGCATTCCCTGGACTATCTGCATGATATCCTCAAACTCCGGCAGGTCAAAGGTACTCCAAGAAGTACGAGGTATAGTGACCGAGTGCTGACCAACCGCGTCCCCCATAGAGTGAATCAAGCAGATCTCTGACTTGATGTCGACCACCTTATTTGCAAAGAATCGAGCAAGCTCATTACACTCTTATTGTGAAAAAGCTTGATGGAGCTGCAGACAGGCTGGGTTGCACAACCTGTCCACAGTTCGGAAAAGATGAGCTGGTCAATTCTGAGCGACAGCGATCTCCCTGGTCAGGAACTCTGTCTTCGTACAGGAGAGCACTGATTGGTAGAACTGGTAATGCTCCACCAAACTAAGGCGGTCATCCTCCAGGGCAGATTTCCACCATCGATGCTCTAACCTTTGTCCCACCCGCCACAACTCCCTCAAAGACCCATCAAACCAAAGGACCCGAAGGCGGAGTGGGAGGGGACGAACATGGACAGGAGCTCTCAGGTCTGGGGCTGAGGAAATGGCCTTATTATAGGCCAGAACCCACAACTCTGGACTCGAGCTAGCATCAGGAAACTCCGAGAGATTAATCTCCACTGCCAGGTCTTCAGGGCTTACATCCCGTAAAGGGCAGTAGCTGACCCTCTCCACAGAGGTATACCTACGAAGGGGGGCACAGAAGTTGAACCTCTCGGTGTAATGATCGGACCAACTGACAATTTCCACCCCCAAGTCAGGAGCCTCAATCCCCAGGAGGAAACCAAATCCAGAGAGTGACCATGATTATAGGTAGCTGAAGAAACAATCTGTGTGAAGCCCAGTGATGTCATCAACTGGACCCCCTCCACCTCCACTGGCCTCAGGGTTGATGCAACCAATGCCAGAATCGGGTCCCAGTCGCACTGCTGTAAGGTCTGAGGCGCTCCACCTGTCTGCAGTTGTTCATGTACCCTTTGGGCCTCGTCCTCCTCCTCTGCCCTTCCCAGCAGGTCATTCCAGGGCTACCGCACTGCATCTGTGCTGTGACCATGGTCACCCATTTCATTAACTTCTGACACTATCTCATCCCACATACATTTAACAATGGCATCGATGGCCTTCTTGTGCCTCATCACCATCTCCCTCTACTTGAAGGCATGTACCAGTGCCCTCAACTCGTCTCCGGTAAACTTGTTGGCACAGAGCCGTTCCTGCCTGGCAGCATGACCTGTATGGGACAGAATGGTAGTGGTTAGACACAGCAGTGAACAATGTTTGTGTGACCATTGCTGTACCTGTTGAACATGGCACCATACCCACCTGTCATAGAAACACAGAAACACAGAATTTGACGGCAGATAAGGACCGCTTGACCCACCCAGTCTGCCCATTTCCCTACCTACTGGATAAGCTACAGATCCTGGTTAACCAGCAGCCTACTTCTTCCTACCCCCACCCCCTAGAATGGCCTTATGACTGTCCCATGCATGCTTAAATTCCACCACTGATTTTGACTCCACAACCTCCTGTGGAAGGCCGTTCCATGCATCCACAACCCTCTTTGTGAAAAAATACTTCCTTAAATTACCTCTGAGCCACCACCCCCATCTGCAAATTGTGCCCTCTTGTTCTTGCACACCTCTTTTTTTGAAAGATGCTACCCTCTTGGACTTTGTTGCAATTGCAGGCTCTGTGTGGACTATATAGACACACAGTGTAACACACAGTACATACATGGCCACGGTGTACTCCACCACCCACTCCCCTGTCCGTGCCTGTGTGACAGATGGCAACAATGACATAATCTGCACATGTGCAGTGCTGAGTGCACTGAATGCCATGCATCCAAACAGCTATATGTGTGTGTGTGTTACACACCCATATTAGCCATGTCTGTGCACAATGTAGGTACCTCATGTTGGCTGTGTGTGTCATGATGGACATTTGCACATTGCTGGGGACATGCAGCATGGTGCATGATGTTGTGGACTGCCCCCATGGCACAACACATGACCTGTGTCACACATATACCCCTTCTGCTGCCCCCCCCCAAGCAGCGTTGCCACTGTGTATGTGCAACAGACCAAGCTCACCTTTTTGGGCATACACCAGTAACAGAGGCACGTCGCCCAGACATCCCACAATGCGGTTGTGTATGCCACCTACCAGTAGCTGCATCAGTCTCACCATGCCAGGCAACAGTTCAATATCCTGTACAGTGCAATGCTGTTGGATGTCTCACAGCACCAGTGAGGCTCAAGGGCCACTAGGCCCACCACTGCCCCAGCCTACACACACCTTGCTGCAGTGGTAATGTTAGCAGAGTTCATGCAACCCTGCCCCACTGTGTGGTGTCACGGGAGTCCCTACCACACCACATGGCTGTTCCACTCTGTACTGTGCAGACTGTTACATTGTTGCCTGTGATGCTGTCCTGCATCGGTGTGGCCTACAGTGCAGTGTGCACGTATGCACATGGACAGCACAGCATCAGGCAGAATATCTCCTATGGGTGCCGTCTATCACCCTTCTGTCCTATCTGTTGCCAGTCATAACAGCAGACTGTCCTGATTTGTGAACATACCTGCATTGCTGGTTTGTAGCTCCTGGGACATTCTGCAGTTACTGCTCACAAACACCTTCAGCAACAGCACTATAGTTCCAGTCAGCCGCACAGGTAGAGCACTGTTTGCAATAGCATGGCTAGGCAATCCACCTTGTTAGACAAGCAGATTAGGCTTAAATGATTTGTTAATTTGTGAGTTTGACCTACACATACACAAGTAGCCTCATTTACATACATCCTTTAAATATCCCAATATTTAGCACCAGGCAAATGGTTAGTGCTGGGTAAATGTTTAGCGCCGGGCTACTTGGACAGTGAATAGCACTGCCCTATTACGTTAGAGCCACAGTACCAGGCATTGTGTGACATCAAAGCACATGCACGCTACCTGTGGGCTTGTGTATGTGCAGTGTTTGCACACTCCACTTGTGTGGCGCTAATGCGATAGCACAGTGATAAAAGGCACTTGCGCGGTGGGCTTGTGCATGTGTGCTACGGTGTTGCAGGGGTCATTGTGGAGTTGTGCATGAGCAGTTTTTGCACTTCCTGGTTGTGTGCTGCTATGGTGATAGTGCAGCCTAGCACACTGCAGCACGGCGCAATGCAGGAGGCACACCATAAGTACAGGGACCAGTGCAGGGTGTGCCACTGTGTACTGCTAGGGAGGTTCCCAGTACAGCAAATCCAATCATGTCTGCATGGAGGAGAATGAGGGCTGTTGTCCACAGGGACAGGAGGTGGGGGGATGCAGAGACTGAAAACTTTGTTGAGCTGGTGCAACAGAGGCACAAGAGACTATCTGGGGAGGTGAGGAAGGGTGACTTGCTCCATAGACAAGTATGGGCATCCATTGCCCGGCACCTGACAGACAGGATGGGGATAGCCAGGGATGGTGAAAAGTGCTGCCAGTAGTATGTAGATATGCAGTGGAGGCAGGCACGCAAGCTGGAGCACTACAGGCGCATGTTGCATGATGGCACAGTGCCCATGCCAGGTAGGTGTCAGTCACTGCCCAAGCCAGGCTTGAGGTCGGCGTGAGTGTGTGTGTGTGTGTGTGTGTGTGTGTGTGTGTCTGCCCTTCCATGTGTCTGTGTGTTGTGGTGTGTGCCTGTGTGTGTGCATGTATCCCCTTACCTTTTCATGTCACTGATGTGTGTGTCCTGACACTGGCTGCCTGCATGTAGCCACATTCCACAGCATGCCACCATGACCTATGTGCACAGTGACTACATAACAGGGCATTGTGGTGGCCTGTGTCCAGGTTTTTGCATGCCACAGGTGACACAGTGTGCCTGCACACTAGGAGGGGCACGTGCTTGCACTGTGACATGTCACATTTGGCAGGAAGTCTATGGTGTGGTGTACCCTGTGTACCATGGCTATTGCTGTGGCATACCACGGCAGCCATAGAATTTGACAGCAGATAAGGACCGCTTGGCCCACCCAGTCTGCCCATTTCCCTACCTGATGGATAAGCTGCAGATCCTAGTTAACCAGCAGCCTACTTCTTCCTACCCCCACCCCCTAGAATTGCCTTATGACTGTCCCATGCATGCTTGAATTCCACCACTGTTTGTGACTCCACAACCTCCTCTGGAAGGCCATTCCATACATCCAAAACCCTCTCTGTGAAAAAATACTTCCTTAAATTACCTCTGAGCCGCCCCCCCTTCTATCTTCAAATTGTGCCCTCTTGTTCTTGCACACCTCTTTTTTTGAAAGATGCTACCCTCTTGGACTTTGTTGAGTCCCTTGAGGTACTTGAAAGTTTCTATCATGTCCCCCCTCTCCCTCCTTTCCTCGAGGCTGTACATATTAAGCTCTTTAAGTCTCTCTTCATATGTCTTCCGGTGCAGACCCTGCACCATTTTAGTTGCCCTCCTCTGGACAGCTTCCATCCTGTCTATGTCTTTGCGGAGATTGGGTCTCCAGAACTGCACGCAGTACTCCAGATGGGGTCTCACTAGCTGTCTGTACAGCAGGATAATAACTTCCTGTTTTCTACTGGTGATGCCTCTCCCTATGCATCCCAGTATTCCCCCAGCCCTCCTTGCTGCCCTCTCACATTGCTTGCCCACCTTTAGGTCATCTGATATGACTACCCCCAGGTCCCTTTCCATTTTTGTTGTTGTTAGTATCTCACCCCCCCATTGTGTACTCTTCCCTGGGTTTTGTTTCCCAGGTGCATTACCTGCACTTCTTAGCATTGAATCTAAGCTGCCATACACTTGACCATTCCTCTAACTTGCCAAGTCCCTTCCCATCCTTTCCACTCCACCTTGTGCATCAACTCTTTTGCAGATCTTTGTGTCATCTGCAAAGAGACATACCTTCCTTCCAGTCCCTCTGCAATGTCACTTATAAAGACATTGAAGAGGACTGGTCCTAATACTGAAGCCTGCGATACCCCACTACTAACCCCCCTTTTTTCAGAGTGGACTCCATTTACTATTACTCTCTGTGTCCTATTCTCCAGCCAATTCTTTATCCTGGCTGTCATCTTGGGACCCACTCCCAGGCTGGCTAACTTGTATATTAATCTTTTGTGTGGGACTGTGTCAAATGCCTTGCTAAAGTCTAGGTAGGCCATGTTCACGGCCCCTCCCTGATCAACTACTTTGGTCACCCAGTCAAAGAAATCTATCAGATTTGTCTGGCATGACCTTCCCACTGTGAATATATGCTGCCTTGGGTCCTGTGCCCCTCTGGCCTCTAGATATTTAACAATTCTTTCCTTCAGAAGTGATTCCATCATTTTCCCTACCACTGAGGTTAAACTAACAGGTCTGTAGTTTCCTGCTTCTGCCTTGTACTTACTAATAATGTACTTACAGTGATGTACCCTATTCCCCCTACAGAGCACATCGAGAGGTCCAGGGATGGCAACGTGGTCCAGGAAGGCACACAGGGAGCCATGGGACAAAGCAACAGGTGGAGGGTGCCAACCATGCCACAGCAGGTGGAGGAGAGCAGTGATGGTGAGCAGGGCATATTGCGTGACTATAAGGTTTGTATGCACACTGCCCAGCATGTACAATGGGTGGGTATGTCCATGGATTGCCAGTGTTGTTTCTGCCTTGCACATGGCTGTGTACCTGTTACACTGTCTTGTGGCATGTGCTACTGTATTGGCATGGTATACTATGGGTCTGGATGGGCAGATGCCATATAGTGGGCCTGCCGGGGTGGTAGGGGGCACTATCTAGGGCCTATGTGATGTACAGGCATTTGTTGCTGTGTCCATCATGTGTGCATATTGTGTATTGCTTGGGGGGCCCTTATTCCTCTACTGGCTGGCATTCCCATGTCCTTGCAGTGACTGGTGTCTATACACCTGTCATGCCAGGGGAGAGATGGTGCTGGGATATCGTACTGGCATGGTGTACAGTGGGTTTGCTCTTGTGGGTGGTGTGGTGCCTTGCTGCTGGTGGGGGCTGCCATACCATGCCAGCATGTGCAGCACTGTACTTGGCATATGTTTAGCCTACTGTTGTCCTGCGTCTGGTGAGCCATGGCCTATGTCCCTTTGTTACATGGGGTTGACCATGCATTTCTGCCTTGGGTGTGCTGTTGTTGTGGGTGTTGGCACCATCACATGCCATGTTCAGCAACAGGACAGGCTGCATGCCATCATACTGTGGTGTGGCATGGCTAATCCAGTGGTGGGCATGCTCTGCTGTGTGTCTTGTAGCACTGTTCCTTTGGACAACATGTCCCAACGTGTGTCATCCTATGTGTTTCTTGTGCCATGGCCCCCTGTCCATGTAATCTCAGGGACTAGCTCTCTGGTTGCACTGTGTCACTGTGAGCTCCACTGGGTTGTGTGGTGTGCACTGTGTCATGGTGTTGCCAGTGGCCTTCCACACCTGTCTGTGTACACTGGGATGGTGGGTGCTGCCTGTGTCATCATGCCTCATCATACAGGCATGTGTCAGGTTGTGCAGTACTTTCTGTGTTGTACCACCACAGTTGGGACATGCTGTCCACCACTAGGTTGCCGCCTGGGGTTTGCATTGTACTTCCTTGTCAGTGTACCATCCTGACGTGGTCCCCATTCCTCCTGTAGGTCCACAGTGTTGCTCACTGTGGGCCACATGGCTGGTGGAGTCAGACAGGAGGGATGACCTGCTTCGCCAAATTGTCTGCCAGCAGAAAACACTCATAGAGCGACAGCTGGTCATGACTGTGGAGACACGCTGGGTGGCAGCAGTCCTTGAAGCACGGCTACCAGACCCACTGTGCATGCAGTCCTAGGACTGATCCCTTTTATGTTGCCCTTTGTCCCTTAATGGACTACTGTTTTGATTCTGGCTTATGTTCCTTTATTACTATTTGTGTCCACTTCCCCTTTTCCTCCATTTCCATGGCCATCCTGTTCATATTTTTTAATGTACATATGTTTTTCATTTAATTGTTTAGGTAGTAGTTGTAGTAGTAGTATTTCACATAGTTGTACTCGTAGTAGTGTTTGTTGTCATATAGTAGTAGTGGTAGTTTTAGAAGTTCTGGTTGTAGTAGTTGTAGTGTTAGCAGTTGTAGTTTTAGTAGTAGTCTTTGTAGTAGAAGTAGTAGCAATAGTAGTTCTCATATTGGTATTGGTTGTTAATGTGTTAATTTCATTGCAGTTTGCTGTGTCTACTGTTGGTGTTGCTGTACTGTTCTTCTCGTTGATTTATTTTGCCTTAGTTACATTATATATTACACTTTCTTCAGTTTCCTGTGTTCTGTGTCATTTCTGGGTGCTTGAGTTTTTCAAAAGATATGTACTGTTTTCTGGTTGTCACACATGGGTCATGGGTGTTGCTTGGCATTCACAGGGCTGTGTGTGTCATATTCTGGGTTCTGCACTGCTGTCACCTCTTGTAATCACATTCAGGGCTATGCTCCTTTGCATGTGTTCCAGGGCAGGGCAGCCTCACCTCTACACTGTGTTTCTGTGGGTGTTTGCACTGCCTGGCATGGTGCTATATTTAGTGCAGTATTATTTTCTATATTGAGAGCTATCTTATTCCTGGGCTATTTTTGCCCTGCACTCCCAGCCCAGTTTCCCCAGCTTCTTTAGCATGCTGTATTCAGCAGCTTTAGTGCCCAGCTATTCCTTTTGAATATAGTGGGTTATTTAATCCAGTGCTAATTGAGCCCTGGGACAAAGTTTTGAATATCTGGCCCTTGGTCTGAAACGTTTGATGGCACTGTATTCACATTTAAAACTCCATAAGAAGATAGAATAAGAATGACAAGATTTAATGATCTAACTTCAGCAATAAAAACATTATAATAATTGGGTGAGTGGGCTATCTTATTACAAATTTTCTCTATTCTCCCTATCCTTCCAGATCCCTCCCAGACCCTTTTCTCAATTTGGTCACTTACGGTGGCTCCTCTGGCAATAGCAGTTTTCACAAATTATTAATAACAATTAGTAAACCTTCTACAGTCACACATACAATATAAGAACTCTCACACAGGCAGAATTTCTTTAGAGAAGCAAAAGTGTTTACTAAAATACTTAAATAAATACAGTTACAGATAAAAAAGATTACTAATTTGGGTTACAGTATGCAGAAACAAGAGGTGAACAAATACAGAAAAATGCATTAAACCATGTTAGCCAAGTCTATCTTGGGTGAAGATTTCAAAGTTCAGAGAGCTGAATACCAGAAAAGTGGATGAAAATTTTCAGTTCCTTTAGTCCTTGTTGCCGCACTGCGTTTCAGTAGTTTGGCTTCTGTGGGTCAGGTGGAGCGTATATGAGAAACTGTGTGTGCAAATGCCCTGAGCTGGGTGTTTAAATACCCTTCTGTAAATTTGCAGCGTCATCGATTCCCAGTTCAAAGCAACTACTCTGTTTGATCAGGACATGTCTCTTTTAGTTCAGAAGATGGCACTGCTGCACTGTTTCCAAAATTTCCAAGCATATTAAGAATCAGATTCTGAGATTTTTAATTAGCAGGGATATGACATTTTAGAGTTAAGCCCTTTGAAGTAACCTGTAGACCATTGGCACCCATAAGATAAAATTCACACAGGTTCTCTAGGAAGCATGTTCCTCTCCTGATACCTCATAAAATGTACCACATTATAACTGTTTCCATAGATCAAGCATCCCACTCCTGAGTGCATGGTTTTATGACATACAAATGGATTTTGGCATAGCTATGTTAATAAAAAAAACTGGGAATGCAATTTCAGTTCATGGTAAACAGCTGCCTTCAGGTCAAAAGAAGAGCAAGCCTTTTTTTGAAATCTAGTCTTTTTCCTATGTGCCTTTGTGCTGACACTGGCATGTACATATAATTAGATAAAAAAACATATATATACAACAGAATATTATGTGCAAATAAGGGCTAGCAGCTGGGAAACTCACCACCATCACAAGGGAAGAGGGAGAGGGTGGGGACAAGAGTACGTGAGATATTGAGATCACTGTGGACTGAGTCATTAAGGAGCTCAGAACCCTTATGGATCACAAGTCCCTAGGACTGAATGGCATGAACCCCAGAATTAGTACTTCACTGGCAATGAAAATGGCAGGACCACTAAATGACCTGTTGAACAGTTCATTGGACACAGTGGTGGTGTCGTTAGAGTGGAGAACAGCACTTGTAGTTCTGCTGCACTGCATAAGACTGGGCCCAGTGATGACCCGGGGAACTACAGGCCTGTCAATCTATATTGGGCGAGTGAAAGTATGTTGAAAGAGTCATTGGTTGAATTTCTGGAGATAAATGGGCATCAGGGCAATAGACAGTATGGGTTCATGACTGGGAGATTGTGCCAGACCAGCTTCATTTACTTCTTTTACTGATTGTCAATGGAGGATGACAGGGGCAGACAGTAGACATTCTGTATTCACATAACAGTAAGGCCTTTCTTGGTTCCAAATAACAGGTTAATCAAAATGCTGGAGGACATAGGGACAGGTTGCAGACTGACCAGGTGAGTGGCAAACAGAAGCACAAAAACAGAATTTGTCAACAGGAAAGGACCACTTGGCTTATACAGTGTGCCCAGATGTTTCCTGCCTAGTCCATCTCCACAGACCCTAACTAGCCTCTGGCAAAAAATCTTCCCGCCTGCCTGCCTATTGAATAATACTCCCTCATGTCCATCCCAACATGCTTGAAGCCTCCTACTGTTCTCACCCCCACCACTTCTGCTGGTAGTATCTTCCAGATGTCAATCTCTCTTGTAGCACAGAAATACATTGTCTCACTGGAAGGACCCAGAAGGTGTTGGGAGGGGAGCATTCGGTATCCTAGGAGGTAATGAATGGGTACCACCAGGATCAGTGCTAGGACCTGTGTTGTTTAATGTTTCATAAATGATATACCAAAGGGCATAAGTGGTCAGATCTGCCTTTTTGTGGATAACACAAAACTCTGTGGGAGTGCGTACACTGCGAGGGGAGTAAGAGAACTGAACGAGGACATTGCAAGGTTCAACAGAAGGTCATATATATGGCATCTTGGGTTTAATGTGAGGAATGGCAGAGTCCTGAACATTGGAGCCTATGCATAAAAGTGCATAAAAGACACCCGGAATTGTCATATCACTGGCTTACAGTGATGCACCCAGAATGCCAGAAATATTACGCGCTATGCACAAATGTGCACAAAGTGTGGGCTGAGGCATGGAGTAGCCAGTGAACGACACAGTGCTGCAAGAAGAAACTGCCAGGCAGTCCTAACATACGCATCCTGGACCACTTGGACACCACCATATATATGCATGGGTTATATTAGGACTATGTTTTGTACCCTGCTGAGCCCAAGATGGTGCCCAGCCCCCAGGCAGAGGCTGAACCCTCCATGGAGTATGATACACCAGCCGAGACATGCAAAAATGGCACAGGTATTTGTACTGCACTGTGCTTAGCAAAACATATGACAACACATGATGGTGCAGTTGTGAGTAACAACACCCATTTTTCTCACCCACAGGTACAACACAGGAGACAGTGGTCATGGCAGAGAAGGTGTCCTCACCCTAAACCACATACCAAGAAACTGTGGTGGAGACACTGGAGGATGTGCAGGACATGGACATAGCACCCACAGACAGTCAACCCACAGCCACCCCCACTAGAACAACATGGTCGTCTGCCCAGTGGTGGAATACAGGATACAGACTGCACAACAACACAGTCACATGTACATGGCCATTGTGTATGTTCTGCTGCCACATGCACACAGCCACGGGGCACAGGGGTGCCCTGGTTCACCACACAACAGAAATGCAACAGCCAGGATAAGGATCCCTCAAACAGCCTACCCAGCTAGCCCCAGAAGGCATCCACATATGACATACTTCACACATACTACCCAAGATGAGCCAGCTGGAACATGATTGCCTGTAGTCAGAATGGGAGAACATAGGCTGTGAAGGATCTGACTGTGGAGGTGAGGGAGGTGCACCACGGCATTGACCACATTGTCACCCTACTACAGCAGCTGACCTAACACCTGCAGGCCATGCCCGTCACACTAGCCCCAGCTGTCCCTGTGCCATGGCTGGATACCCCCTGACAGCCTGGACCCACCAGACCTTTGACCCTATGCCTCACCCCGATGCCCCAATCCAGAAAGTTGTCAGCAGTCCCCCGGCCCCGTGACACACATAGAAGACCGTCTCCAGCCAGCATCCACTAGCCTTCCAGGATCTATGCCATACATGTAAGGCAATGACATCCATCCCACACCGCTCCAAGAGTCCTGCAGGTGCTAGTGGAGGGCCAACCACAGCAGACTCTGGACACACAGCCTGATAAATGTCCACATGGGGGAGGCAAGGCAACAGAAAAGACCAAGCATTTGGGCACATGGCAATCTAGGAAGGCAGCAGGCCAACAGGAAGTGAGCCATGTCCATGGTACCACACTACTACCATGAGGGGAACGTCATAAACATAATGTACATGGTCAAGGACAGTTACAACCAGCCACAGTACCCCACCCTGTAGACAACTACATAAACCCCTGTCCCACCATCACATAACATCCCATGTACACAGACTTGGTTATTACGACTTGGTTGGGGGGAAGAGGGGTTTTGGGTGCTATCTGAGGGTGGGTGAAGGGGGGGGTCTTTCTTATCTTTCCAGATCTGGGTAGGGGTGATGTTAACTTTTTATGGAAAAGTGTCGAAAGTTTACTCCGGACCCCACCAGGGCACCCCTTTATCTCACTGCTG
This sequence comes from Neoceratodus forsteri, assembly GCA_016271365.2. NCBI lineage: Eukaryota > Metazoa > Chordata > Ceratodontiformes > Ceratodontidae > Neoceratodus > Neoceratodus forsteri. The sequence continues at coordinate 127,637,725 of CM057455.1, forward strand.
CCTATATACCGCCCAGTAACCAAAACTCAGCACTATTATCATTAACTGACTATCTTGCCACCCTCCCTCACAGTGCTGAACAAGTCATTGTGGGGGACCTTAACGTGAACTGGCTGAGCCCCTCCTCCACCCCCACCCGGGACTCCTTCACAGCCTTGGATCTAACACAACTAGTTTCCCAACCCACACGAGTGAACCCTAAGAGAGGTACCAGTACCCTCCTAGATGTCATCATCACAAATCGCCCCCAAAAAATTCTGGACATCCAAGTCCTCCCTGATTCATTCAGTGACCATTCCCCAGTGCTGTTCCGCTGGATGGCCACCTCACCCCGACCCACTGCCCAGTGCGCACTCTGCCAGCATTTCAGGCCATGTGGTCTGAAAAACCTTAAACAATACCTTGACCAGCAAGACTGGTCCCCCATTCACCGCGCTCCTGATATAGACACTGCCCTTGCCTTCTTTACCTTAACCTTTAGTAAAGCCTGTGACCTCTTTGCTCCCCTCTCAGCCATCCGAACCAAAAAACATAACCTGCCCTGGATGACTCCTGCCCTTTTACAGCTGCTCAGGCATAGGGATAATTTATGGCACCTTGCCATAGAAACTGGGCGACAAGCAGACAGACAAGCCTACAACGTTGCACGGAATAAGTGCACATGGGCAATCAGGAAAGCCAAGGCCGACCACTATCAGGCCACCCTCACTGCCTCCTGGGGGTGCTCCCATTCTTTCTGGGATAATGTCAAACAATTGAGTGGGAACACTCACTCCCCTCCCCATCCCAGATTATTACTGACAACACCACCATAACGGACCCTGCAGATATTGCAAACCTCCTAAACACCTCCTTTACTGACCTTAGCCCTATCCTCCCCAGTAACTTCTTTGACCAACCACCCTCCAAACCTGTCCCTGCCCTCCAATGCCCTAGCTTCTACCTGCGTAGGGTTACTGCCCAGGAAGTCGGACCCCATCTGACCCGTGCACTAAAAGGCAACAGTCCCAGTGACAACTCCCTTGACCACAGAATTCTCAGGCTGGTACTGGATCAGGTCCTTACCCCACTCACCAGCCTTCTCAACAAATCTCTCTGCCTGGGACAATTCCCCACTACTTGGAAAACTGCCACTGTTACTTCTATCCATAAAGGGAGTGACAGGTCCTTAGCTGGGAACTACCGACCTATCTCCATACTCCCACCCCTCTCCAAAGCCCTTGAAAAACTGGTTGCCAAGCAAATCACTGAATAACTGACCAAACACAACATCCTCTGCCCTGAACAGCATGGATTCCATGCAGGACACAGTACTAGCACAGCTCTTGTTGAATTCTCATCATTCCTACACTACTCCATGGACACAAGCTCCCTATCCGGGGCCGTGTTCCTCGACCTATCAAATGCCTTCGACATGGTCTTACACCCCCTCCTGCTGGAAGCCCTCTGTCACTCAGGCTTCACCACTGGGTCACTTGCCTGGTGCTCCAGCTACCTATCCACACGCTCCCAACGTGTCAATATTGGTGGGACACTTTCCAATCCATATCCTGTCCTCTCTGGGGTTCCACAGGGCTCCATCCTGGGATGCCTACTCTTCTCGCTATACCTTAATACCCTGCCCAGTGCATGCACTGAGAAAATTCTGCTGTATGCAGATGACGCCGTCATCTTCGTCACCAACCGTAACCCCTCCTCCCTCCAGGATTCCCTGCAACATTCCTATAATGATGCTGAAACCTGGTTTAAAGAGCATAGACTGGTCGTAAATCTTAAAAAAACTAAAACCATGCTCTTTGCCCACCCCCAAAACAAAGCATTCAAATCCCCTCTTCGTATCCCCTCCTACTCCAAACAGCAACTGGAGCAAGTCCATTCCTATAAGTACCTAGGGATCTCTTTTGACTCAGCCCTCACCTATCACACCCACATAGATGCACTTGCCTCTGTTACCAATATACGGCTCGGTATCTTATACCGCTACAAAAACTGTCTCCCCCTCCATTGCCCTCTGGCTAGCAGTTACATCCTCCATATTAACCCTAGTTGACTATGGGCTACCTGTCTACGGTGCTGCCAACACGACTGCCCTAAACAAAATCCACCTCGTCCTAAATAAGGCATGCAGGCTTATCACAGGGGATCCTAGGCTCACACATACGTGTCAGCTTTATGACATGGCAACAGCACTAAACCTCGACGAACGGCTGCAATATCAAACTTGCCTTATAGCTAAAAAAACCCTGCTAGGACTGGCACCACCTGGGCTGACAGCCTCCCTCCTCCTAGCCCAACCACTAGTCAGTACTTGGACCTCCTGCAAGGCCACCTTCCTGGTTCCTCAATCTAGGACCTCGCATGGACAGAGGTCTTTCTGCCATAGAGCCCCTTCTTGGTACAACACGCCCCCTCTCTCCATCTCAGAAATCCCGACTATCTCCAAGTTCAAAACTGCGCTCAAAAGCAAGCTGATCAACACGCGCTGCTGTACCTGTGCGTAACGGGTGTACAATACCCTTTGCCGTGACAAAGCCCACTGGGCTGCACCCTCACCATACCGCCTTAATCCTACCTCCTTGACATTACTACCATATCCGACTGCCTACCTTCTCTCAGTTTTCAAGAATGTACCATGTATGCTAGAATCCTAATATACTGCTTGCTAAATTGTCCTACTAGAATGCACTACTGTATCCAAATCAAACTATCTGCTGTGTTGGCCTGGTTGCATGCTCTGCTAACTCTGTAACCTGTACCATGGAACTTGTTATGCATGTTTTCTTTTGCAAGTATCATTCACTTATGCTGCTAAACTCTGTAACCTTCCTTTTTGTCTACAATACCTGAATCTGCACCTGCTAATGCAAACTGTGTAACCTATACCCTGGATCCATGTATGCCTGCATCTTTATGTATTATGTTGTCTTCTCTTTCTACCACACCTGACGAGGTACCTTTGGAAATGAACCTCTGGCTCAAAGGTTGTAAACTGATTACAAAATAAAATAAATAAATAAAAATAAAAGTGCCCGAATACAAATATTCGGCCGAATATTCGGATGCATGGGCTCCGAATACCGAATATTCGGCTGAATATTCAAAAAAAGGTATTCGCATAACCCTAATTGGCACACACATTGGAGATGATACCACCTGCATCAGATATAATCCAGTAGATTGTGCTGTTACACAAGGTCTCTGCACCCTAATTGGTACACCCAGAGGTACACCGTAGACAGCTAGCATTTAGGTATATGTTATACTAACATATAGGGCTAAGGGATCTACTGTACAAGAGTAGATGTCAGGAAATGAATGCACATTATAGTTATACATTTTACTTTACAATATACACATGTATTTATTGTTTGCAAGATGTTAGGACATCTGTGTCCTTGTAATAATTATGAAAGTTTGATTTATTGATTGATTGATTGGTAACAGTCGGCATTGCCATCTTCTGATAATTTGTATTATTACGCAGCTATGTACAAACTGTACTTCTTTGTCTTTACAAAGTGATGAGTACAACAAAATTGTATAATGTTATCACAGACTGTGGAGCTACCTCTAATTTAGCCAATAGGGCTCATCTCTGTAACTAGAAATGTTTCTGTCTTACAGTAACCATAGTAACTATCATAGGTATATACAGTAATATAAGACATTATGCCTTCTACCCTCGGAGACCCCAAGAGACAAGGAGATTCTGTGAGGTATAGGGAATGCTTAGCATTGGCTCCCAGTTCCTATTGGTAAGAACTGCTTAGGACAACTGTAATTATCCTTTTGGTAGTAATAAACAAGCTTTATTACTCTTATGCAACGTGTCTGTGATTCCCTGCATGCCCATTATTGCCAAGAACCGGAGAGTGAGGTTTAGACCCCTGACAATTGATGACCATGTGCAGGCAATATTGGATGTTAACAAGTTTTCACTTGTTGCTTAAAAATTTTCCCTCCCCAAAGGGGACTGCAGGTGTGCATTCCTGTATCACCTCTCCCATTTTTTCTACCACTTTGGAATAACTTGCAATGTCTGGCTGCTTACTGGGTGTGGTCCGTGCCGACTCAACCCATCCTACAGCAGCTTTGAATTGCAACCTTACAAGTGCACAGTAGCTCGACTGTGGATAAGTGCACCTGTTATGGATCGATAAACAGCACAGTGCCTTTTCACAGTTTGATTTTTTGTTCCCTCTCACACAATGGCCCCTGTATCAAATATCTGCGCAGACCTAAGACTCGATGTCTCAAACTTCCTTGCCTCCCATGGAGGATGGGCTGACTTCGCATGGGATGCAAGTCAATCTGACAACCCTATACTGGGGATTTCAACTCAGGACTCAGAGACGAGACAAACAGCCAGAATGCGAGAGGCTAAAGGGCTATTAGTTGCAGCTCTTTATGCTGCTCTGGAAGCCTCTGAAGCGAGGTTTCAAACCCTTGAACTGCAAATCTCATCTCTGAAACAGGAGATGGGGTTGCGGGAAACTGAATGTGTGAGAAGAGAGCAGGATTTGAAATCACAACTCCGAAGTCTGAGAAATAAAAAGAATTCCCTTTTGCATCATTCTGCTCAAGCAGGCGAACAAGAGCTTTGTATGTTGAAGTTGGAGTGTGAACATTTGAGACAGGATAAGTGGCAGGCTTTGCAAATGAATGACTTGCTAAGTTGAATGAATAAACAGATACATGAGGAGTTGGGAGAGTTACAGGATAAGATAACCCAGGTACATAATGACTTAGAAGTTGCTACTAGGGGCAATCGAGGACTCAGTATTGCATATAGAGTGTTACAGAAGAAAGTACAGGATGAAGTGGATCTGAATGTTGCAAAAGTGAGTCATGATGAATGTGAATCTAAAATGGTGAAACTGCACTATCAGCGAGAGGTGCTGGCTGGTCACATTAAGGTGATGGGAGGCGTAGCCGCCACCTTGTTGACATTATCTGGCGCGGAGGAGTCAGATGATGACATCTCTCACTACAATGCCCAGTCACATCCCTTCTATGGCCCAGACACCCCTCCCCGCCATCCACAACATGGCAGAGCCCTGTCACATGTCACCCATACCCTACATCATCGACGGCATGACACACATCATGGGCGATGCCAACATGGCGACCCCCATGATGGGGGGGTAGCAGGCCCAGGCCTAGTCCCAAAGGCACCACTGATAGCTGTTATTAATGTGAAAGACAGGCAGGAGATAGAGAGAATGATCAAGAGTGCCTTAGGCACTGTGCCCATCTCTGAGAGAAACAAACGGGTCCTCAAAACCCAGATTAGGCAGCTTCTACATGAGGCTGGTACTCAGGAGGGCATGGTTTGTTCTGTGGTGGAAGCCATGGCTCAGGCAGCCTTGGATGGCACCCGAGGTAACCTATCTCCACTTGATCGTCCCAGTAATTCCCCATAAATGGCCTACTCTGTTCAGCAAATAGCTGACAGCATTGGTCAGATTAGCCCATCTGACAACCTCAGTTGCCACTTGGAAAAGGTGTGTGCTAAATGTGAAATGCTTAGTTTTTCTACAGATTACCAGGTCCAGATCCTATGCCAAACCATTGATCCTGGACTGTAGGAAAAACTCCCTGATACCATCCTTCGGGATTGCCACGCCAGCTTTGACGAAGTAACAGATAAGCTCATTTCTGCACACAGCCCAGGTGTAGTAGGAGTGATGCTTGCATACCCTGTAAAACAAAATGCAAAAGAAAGTCCAGTGACTTTCCACCAGATGCTCTGGATGGCCTACTGAGCAAGGAAGCATCTTGCAGGAGAAGCCTCAGATGTGGACCTCACTGAGTACAAGACTCTATTCCTTAGGAACATTTTACCTTCAGTAAGAGAGAACATAGAGCCAACCACCTATCCTACCACAGAGAGTTTCACCAACATTCTTCAGAAAACAGAGAGAGTTTATCAACTCTTCATCCGTGATTCAGGCTCTGGTTCCAAGAAAGTAGCTGCCGTGGAAGCCATTCTAGAGGCCATGACACACTACATTGTGGAGAGGCAGGCCCAAGAGAAACAGCCCCTCCCCACAGATAACCAACACCCCCAGCAGGCCCAACAACACCAACCACAACAACAGCAATCCTGGGGTGGGAACCAGAACTACAACAAAAATAAGAAACACTATAAGAATAACAAGGGTAAACAACAAAGAACAGGCCCTTCATATAGGGAAATAGCCGAAGAGAACTGGCCCCTTGCAGCCATACAACCAGGAGAGCAAGCCTCAACAGGCCATGGAGACACCAGAAGTTTAGACCCTCAGGCTCTTAAAGGTCTGAACCCAGAAGTAGCTCTCTCTATAGCATCAGTGCAGTATGTAGAGGTGGTTCAAAGGAACCAGGCCCAAGCTCTCTTTCAGGTGCTCCCCCATGCTTCCACTGGTACAGATTGACAATTACAGGCCCCAGTCTGTATTGTAAACAAGCAGGTCTTGGATACAAATGGAAGTCCCTGCACTGATGCCAAGGTCAGGGGCCACCTACTGACAGTACTACTGGATACAGGCATGGCTGTGTCTGTATTACATAATGACCACCCAGACACATCCCCTTGGTCTGCCGGATGGAGGACTAATATGTCTGGTGTAGACGGAACTTGGTTGCCTGCATACTGCTCCCTGCCACTACTTGTGACACTGGGACACCTGAAGGTCTATCAAACCTTTCAGCTGATGGTATTGCATGACTACCCTAGTATAATTGGAATTGATTTTTTGGCACCACATGGCTGTGTGGTAAACCTAGCCAACATGTTACTAATACAAATTCAGGGACAATATCACACCGTCATGATCCCTGACTCACATGTGGTTGCAACAACAGTTGCGGATGACAAAGAGTATGACGTCATAGATTTGTTCAAGAATCATGAGTTTTTCCTAAAGCTTCTCCCCATTCTACAAAGACATCTGGAGGCATTTTCCACCAACAAGCATGATTGTGGCCGGATGCACACTGTCATTGAGGTGACAGGCCCAGCACATGCGAGGCAACAACAATACCTTTTTCCACCCAAGGCCTTGCATTCTCTTAGGGAAATAATAAAATTACTCCTCAAGCAAGGTGTAATAGAACATGTATTTCCACTGCAAACTCCCCAGTGTGGCCTGCAAAAAACCCACAGGTGCCTGGAGACTTATCATTGACTACAGGAGACTAAACCAGGTCACCTCCAGTCTTGCTCCAACTGTTGCATCAACACCAGACATGCTATGACTACTGACCAACAATGGCTTAGTGCCCTGGACATCTCCAATGGTTTCTGGTCATTGCCATTGGCCCCCAAGAGTCAATATAAGTTTGTCTTCACCTTTGAGGGCAGGCAGTACATGTGGACCTGCTCACCACAGAGGTTCCACAACAGCCCCTCCCTGTTCCATTTATAAATGATGGATGCCCTTGAGGGTTTCTCTACACCCCAGTGTCTCTTGCAGTATGTGGATGACCTGTTGTTGGCCACAGCCACAAAGGAAGAACACCTGGATCTCTTGGACAAACTACTGATCCTCATCCACAGGGCAGGCCTCAAATGTAACCCTGCAAAAGCACAACTATGTCAGAAAGAGGTACTCTTTCTGGGCCTGAGGATAACAGACCAAGGCCGGAGCCCTACCTGGAAGAAGATAAAATGATTACAAGATTTGCCACTACCCACTAGCGTGGCCACGATTAGAAGGTTTCTAGGTATGGTAAATTATTCTAGAGATTTTATTTGTGATTTTGCTCAGAAGACTGACACTCTCTTTGAATTACTGAAAAAGGACATTCGCTGGCACAGGGGCCCCATTCACACCCAATATGTGACATCACTGAAACAGCAATTGGCCTCAGCTCCAGCTTTGGTTAACCCCAATCCAGCCCTGCCATTCCTTCTGGAGTGTGCCACCTCTGGCGTTGCCATGTCTGCTGTGTGGGCCCAAAACGTCCATGGCATCCTGAGACCCATTGCATATGCATCACAGCTCTTGACCCCAGTGGAACAGAAGTACACCCTTTGTGAAAGGAACCTTCTTGCCACCTACTGGGCTGTCAAGCACTTCTTGTATATCATTGGGTACTCCCCACTGATTAGCAACACAAACCACACCCCTAAAACCTTTCTGCTATTAGACAGAGTGAAGGATGGGTCAGTCTCTAACACTAGACTGACACACTGGTCACTTCTTCTCCAGGATAGAGACATACAGGTACACCAAACTAAAATGCCATCCATGCTGGCGCATGGTCTCCTCTTCCAAGGAGAACCCATGACTGTCCACTGTAGCCACCTGATCTACCAGACCCAGGTCCTTACCTTCCCTCTATGCCACAACTATTTGAGAACACCTCACTGTGCTGTGTCTTTATGGACAGCTCTGCTTCCTACTACCAGGGGGAACAGATAGCAGGAATATGCATATTAGTCATTTACCCTTATAGTAACACTGTTAAAATGTCTAAGCATTACAGTGTGGCCTCATTACAGTATACAAAGATGGCAGCAATGGCCTGCACCCTCAAGTTCATCCAGCACGGAACTGAGGACACCATCATTTTCACAGACTCTAACTGGGATTGTAGTTCCCTTTCAGAATTTCACCCTTTTTGACAGAACTCCCTTCTCTTCTCTGATGGCAGCCCAGTGAAACACAAGGAACTGGTAATATACATTCATTCACTGGCACAAATGTTTACACACAAACTCTATGTACGCAAAGTAAAAGCTCACTCCATACATGACCCCTATCATGTCTTCAATGACACTGCTGACACCCTTGCAAAGGAAGGGGCCCGAGGGGGGACAGCTGGATAATGAACCATCCAGAGGCCAGAGCGGCTGTACACATTGCAGCAGTCAGGAAGAAACCTGAACCCTGTTCCCCCTTGGATTTGTCAGCATCCCAACACCCTGACTCTGAACTCAGAGATGTGTTCAGATTTCTGGACAAAGGTATGGAGAAGAAGTTACCTACCCACAACCCCTACTGAAGGCATGACGGTAAGTTACACCTGTATTGAGAAGACAAGCTCATCTGGTACCAACTAGATGACAACCTCACCAAATTGTGGGTGGTTCCTCATCACCTTAGATCCGAATTTCTGCACCAAGTGCATGACACCCCCACTGGTGGACACCAGGGAGTGGAAAACACACTCCAAAGGCTCAAGATCACTGCCTGGTGGCTTGGTGTCACCAAGGATGTTAAACAGTAACATAGAAACACAGAATTTGGTGGCAGATAAGGACAGCTTGGCCCACCCAGTCTGCCCATTTCCCTGCCTACTGGATAAGCTGCAGATCCTAGTTAACCAGCAGCCTACTTCTTCCTATCCCCAACCCCTAGAATTGCCTTATGACTGTCCCATGCATGCTTGAATTCCACCACTGTTTTTGACACCACGACATCCTCTGGAAGGCCGTTCCATGCATCCGCAACCCTCTCTGTGAAAAAATACTTCCTTAAATTACCTCTGAGCCACTCCCCCATCTTCAAATTGTGCCCCCTTGTTCTTGCACACCTCTTTTTTTGAAAGATACTACCCTCTTGGACTTTGTTGATTCCCTTGAGGTACTTGAAAGTTTCTATCATGTCCCCCCTCTCCCTCCTTTCCTCAAGGCTATACATATTAAGCTCCTTAAGTCTCTCTTCATATGTCTTCCGGTGCAGACCCTGCACCACTTTAGTGCCCTCCTCTAGACAGCTTCCATCCTGTCTATGTCTTTCGAAACTGGATCTCAGAACTGCACACAGTACTCAGATGGGGTCTGACCAGCTGTCTGTACAGAGGTATAATAACTTCCTGTTTTCTACTGGTGATGCCTCTCCCTATGCATCCCAGTATCCCCCAAGCCCTCCTTGCTGCCCCTCACATTGCTTTCCCACCTTTAGGTCATCTGATATGACTACCCCCAGGTCCCTTTCCATTTTGTTGTTGTTAGTATCTCACCCCCATTGTGTACTCTTCCCTGGTTTTTGTTTCCCAGGTGCATTACCTCACATTCTTAGCATTGAATCTAAGCTGCCATACATTTGACCATTCCTCTAACCTTGCCAAGTCCCTTTTCATCCTTTCCACCCCACCTTGTGCATCAACTCTGTTGCAGATCTTTGTGTCATCTGCAAAGAGACATACTTTTCCTTCCAGTCCTCTGCAATGTCGCTATAAAGACATTGAAGAGGACCGATCTAATATTGAACCCTGCAGTACCCCACTAGTAACCCCCTTTTTTCAGAGTGGACTCCATTTTACTATTACTCTCTGTGTCCTATTCTCCAGCCAATTTTTACTCAGGCTGTCATCTTGGGACCCACTCCCAGGCTAGCTAACTTGTATATTAATCTTTTGTGTGGGACTGTGTCAAATGCCTTGCTAAAGTCTAGGTAGGCCATGTCCACAGCCCCCCTGATCTACTACTTTGGTCACCCAGTCAAAGAACTCGATCAGATTTGTCTGGCATGACCTTCCCGCTGTGAATCCATGCTGCCTTGGGTCCTGTGCCACTCTGGCCTCTAGATATTCGACAATTCTTTCCTTCAGAAGTGATTCCATCATTTTCCCTACCACTGAGGTTAAACTAACAGGTCTGTAGTTTCCTGCTTCTGCCTTGCTCCCACTTTTGTGAAGGGGAATCACATCTGCCATCCTCCAGTCCTTGGGTACCACCCCATCCTCCCATGATTTGTTAAACAGGGTAGTCAGTGGTGTCACTAATTCCACCCTTAGTTCTTTTAGAATTCTGGGATGAATCCCATCAGGCCCCATTGCTTTGTCCACCTTCAGTTTTAAGAGTTCTTTCAGAACCCTTTCTTCTGTAAATGGACTGGTATCACCTCCTGTATCCAGAGTGTTTCTACTGTTTGTTTTAGGTACCTCCCCCTCTTCCTTTGTAAATACTGAGGAAAAATATTTGTTTAGTATCTCTGCCTTTTCACAGTCACCTCTGCCCACCTCCCCCCTTTATAAGCCTCACCATCCCTCCCTTGGTCTTCTTGCGCTCCCTGATGTACCTATAAAAGGTTTTATCCCCCTTCTTAACTGAGTTGGCTATCTTTTCCTCAGTTTGGGCCTTTGCTGTTCTGATTGCCTTCCCAGCTTCCTTTTGCTTTAGCTGATACAGTTCTCTGTCCTGCTCCTTCTGTGATTTCTTGTACTTCCTGAAAGCTTTCTTTTTCTCTCGAACCTTCACTGCCATTTCCTTTGAGAACCATAGTGGTTTCCTACATCGTTTAGTTTTGTTTATTTGCTTCATACAAAGGCTTGTTACCTCTGTGATGGCAGTTTTTATTATTCCCCATTGTTCTTCCACCCCTCCTTCCTGCCCATTTGCTAGTGCATTCCTTAGGCACTCACCCATTTGGCAAAGTCAGCCCTCTAAAGTCTAGTACCTTTGCCTTTGAATGGCTTGACTCTATTGCTGTGTTTATTGTGAACCATACTGTTCGGATGGTCGCTAGTTCCCTGATGGCTACCCTACTACATCTGTGATCCTCTCTTCATCTCCATTTGAGAGAACCAGGTTTAAGATTGCTCCCTCGAGTGGGCTCCAATACTAGTTGTCTAGGCATGCCCCTGTAGGGCATCTAGAATAACCCACTCTTCAAGTGGCTGATGCAACTGCACTCCAGTTAACATCTGGCATATTCAGATCACCCATCAGCAATATCTCCCCTTTTTCTGCCTTACTAAGTATACTTTCTATCATTTCCTTGTCCATTTCCTCCCCCTGAGAAGGGGGTCTGTATACAACCCCTGTGCGGATTGTGGTGCCATTGCTGGTCTCAAAATTTACCCACAGTGCTTCTTCTCCTCCCTGTTTTCCCTTTTGTTCTGCTGCTTTGTTCCTTCCCTTATGTAAAGAGCTACTCCTCTCTCTATTACCCTCTTTGTCCCTCCTGTAGATAGTGTATCCTGGTATATTTCATGTCCCAGTCATGGTTTTGTGTGAACCATGTTTCTGTGACTGCCACGATATCCAGATGTTCCTCCTCCATCAAGGTCACTAATTCAGGAAGCTTGTTACTCAGACTATGGGCATTGGTACTTATTGCTTTCCATTTTTTGATGGCTTCACCTTCAGTTGCAGCATCCCCACTGACCTTTCTACCTGGTCTTTTTCTCATTTAGTACCCTGTTTTGTAGGAGAGGCTGGGATTTTCCTGCTGCTTATCAGTGCTCTCCCCTTGACTAGTTTAAAAGCTTGCCATGAAGCATTTAAAACCGATTGCTCAAAGACTTGTTCCTTCCTGGACAGATGCAGACCATCCTGCCTAGTATAGGCTGGTGTCCTCCAGGTGGAACCCCAGTCCCAATGAAGCCAAACCCTGTGCTCCACACCATTTTTCAACCATTCATTAAACTGCATGGTGAAAAGTACCCTCGCCTCACTCATGCCATTGACAGGCAGCACCTCTGAGAAGGATACTGTGTGTGCTACTTGTCTTAGACCCCTCCCCACTTCTACAAAGTCCTTCTACACTGCTCTAATCTCATGTTGAGCCAAGTCATTTGTCCCTAGGTGGACAATGACGTCCAGCTCAGACTCCCGTGCAGCTGTTCTTGTGATCCTGAGGATGCGCTTCCTGTCCCTCCAAGCCATGGCACCAGGCAGGCACCTTACTGCCAGTTTTCCCTCCCCTCAGTTCTATCCCCCAAATTGGAGTCCCACACCAGGAGCTGCTTCCTTTCCTTGTGCTGTCCTCTGCTTCCCTTCCTGTGGGCCTCCCTTGTGACAGGTGTCCTCAGCCTCCTTAATCTCCTCTGTGGGTGCATCCATTGGGAGCTGTGCTCCCCAGAATGGTGTAGGATTGTGGAGTGGAACAACTGACTGGGTGTGCCTCTGTTCCACCATCCTCACCCTCCCTGAGCCCACTGTGGTCCAACTGCTGTGCTTTCTTTGCAACCTCTGAGGCAGTGGTGGTGGCTCTGGTGCTCCCTGGATGGGGGAGGTTCCCTTCTTACCATCCAGTCTGGCCTGGGGGAAGGTTCCCTTACTGCTGTCCAGTGTGACCTGAAGACGGGCAAATTCCTCCCTCAGGGCAGAGAGTTGTCTGCAAATAGGGCAGTATCTCAGCCTCCAGATAGTCCCCTGGAAGACTGCTGCCCCACAGCCATTACATTGCACTACTTCCCACATGATTATGTACTTTTTTTTCTTTGTGTGTGTTTGTGTGTGTGATTGGTTTGTTATACAGAAATATATATATTATACAATGTGTATGCTTATATTTTCAGTGCTGTGTGCTAGAGAGGATATGACATTGATATGCACCTTGCACTCTTGAGGAAATGATGTTAGAACCCCAGGTATAAAGGAACTATTTCCGGGGGGAGGTGGGGTGAGGGGTGGGAAGGAGTTGGGCCTAAACTGTGCCCTCACAAAACAATCAGCTAAGAGCTCTGACCCACCGCTGCAATGAGTGCCTTCCTGTCAGCAAGATACCATACACAACAATTTGACAGAGCAAATCCCCTTCTAATCAAACAGAGAAAAATCCAGATATCCAAGTCAGACACAGGTAAACCTCCCCAGCCCCAAAACAGCCTGGTGGTTTGTGCTTCTCTGAAAGCAGTCAGCCCCAAAATAAGTCAGCTGTGCTTTAAACTCTTCCTGCACTGAAAATCTTAAGAATTGTAAATAAGACTGTCTTTTCCTGATTAAGTTCCTTATTTCACCTTTCAGTTAGAAGTAGCCTCCACCTGCAAAATATCTGCTACAAACCAAAGACAATTGTAAAGTTCACCTCCCTCTGTTATGAGCACAACTCGCTTTCTTGCAAATCCTATGTTCAATATTGTAGCTCCCAGCAAGAGGTAGCTTGCCTTAAAAAATATTAGCTGTTCTGATGAGTTTGCTATAAAACACTTGCTTATAATACTATTGTTTTCAGGCCTGTTACCAAAGCTATTGGCTGATTAAGTAGCTGTGGTGTAATCACTTCCTGAGAAAGTCTGGAATTTCCTTTTAAGGCACACAAAAGATAAACCCAAAAAACAGTTTACTGTCTGGGTCAAATACACAACCTGTACCTGCACTTTTTTCAGGATTTGTAATAAATGTTTAGCCCAGGGTTTAAACTCTTCCTGCACTGAAAATCTTAAGAATTGTAACAAGACTGTCTTTTCCTGATTAAGTTCCTTATTTCACCTTTCAGTTAGAAGTAGCCTCCACCTGCAGAATATCTGCTACAAACCAAAGGCAATTGTAAAGTTCACCTCCCTCTGTTGTAAGCACAACTGGCTTTCTTGCAAATCCTATGTTCAGTATTGTAGCTCCCAGCAAGAGGTAGCTTGCCTTAAAAAATATTAGCTGTATCAGCAGTACATAGATAACTGCCTTGTTTGAGTGTAAAATAATTCCATCCCTACCAAATGAAATGCCAAGCTACTACCATAAAGGCATTCTGGTCCTTGGCATGACATTCAGATTGATTTTATTGGACTTATGACCAATACCAGCAGAAACAACAAATGCACCCTTGTGGTAACTGATCTTTTCTCTCAGTAGGTTGAAGCTTTCCCCACTAAGAAATGCACTGCTAATTAGGACCAGTCCTCTTCAGTGTCTTTATAGGCGACATTGCAGAGGGACTGGAAGGAAAAGTATGTCTCTTTGCAGATGACACAAAGATCTGCAACAGAGTTGATGCACAAGGTGGGGTGGAAAGGATGAAAAGGGACTTGGCAAGGTTAGAGGAATGGTCAAATGTATGGCAGCTTAGATTCAATGCTAAGAAGTGCAAGGTAATGCACCTGGGAAACAAAACCCAGAGGAAGAGTACACAATGGGGTGAGATACTAACAACAACAAAATGGGAAGGGACCTGGGGTAGTCATATCAGATGACCTAAAGGTGGGCAAGCAATGTGAGAGGGCAGCAATGAGGCTGGGGGGATATTGGGATGCATAGGGAGAGGCATCACCAGTAGAAAACAGGAAGTTATTATCCCTCTGTACAGACAGCTGGTCAGACCCCATCTGGAGTACTGCATGCAGTTCTGGAGACCCAGTCTTCGCAAAGACATAGACAGGATGGAAGCTGTCCAGAGAAGGGCAACTAAAATGGTGCATGGTCTGCACCGGAAGACATATGGAGAGAGACTAAAGGAGCTTAATATGTATAGCCTCAAGGAAAGGAGGGAGAGGGGGGACATGATAGAAACTTTCAAGTACCTCAAGGGAATCAACAAAGTCCAAGAGGGTAGCATCTTTCAAAAAAAGAGGTGTGCAAGAACAAGGGGCACAATTTGAAGATAGAGGGGGCAGCTCAGAGGTAATTTAAGGAAGTATTTTTCACAGAGAGGGTTGTGGATGCATGGAACAGCCTTCCGGAGGAGGTTGTGGAGTGAAAAACAGTGGTGGAATTCAAGCATGCATGGGACAGTCATAAGGCAATTCTAGGGGGTGGGGGTAGGAAGAAGTAGGCTGCTGGTTAACTAGGATCTGCAGCTTATCCAGTAGGCAGGGAAATGGGCAGACTGGGTGGGCCAAGCGGTCCTTATCTGCCATCAAATTCTATGTTTCTATGTAAAACCACTGCCAAAATCCTGGTGGAACAGATTTTCTCTAGGTGGGGCCTACCTCTCAAGGTAGATTATGACAAAGGAATCAGTTTTACGGGTGAGTTGATGAAAGAAGCACTTGAGCTCCTCGGAGTTCATAAGAAGTTTTACATACCTTATCACCCACAGTCTTCGGGTCAAGCAGAGAGAGCCAACAGATGAATTAAGCAAATGCTGTCCAAATTCATTGAGGATAATTCCAAGGATTGGGATTCCCTACTGCTGTTACTCCTTATGGTGATTAGGGGTACACCCTCAGCCACCAACCAGTTGACACCCTTTGAGGTGATGACTGGTAGAAATATGAGATTACCTGAACACCTGTTGTTTGACCTGCACACCCCCACTGCAGACCATGTCTCAGTGGACCAGTATGAGGAAAAACTCAGACAAGACCTCATACACACTCAGTTGTATGCTGCTAGCTGCATGGGCAAGGCCCAGCAACAGTCTAACATTCAAATTAACAAACATGCACAAGAAGTGGATTGGCAAGTTGGGGATCAGGTAATGGTTCTCAGATTTGCACATCCCACACTTTCATTCTCCAGTAAGTGGGAAGGACCCTATCCCATTGTCAACAAGTTCAGTCCAGCAGTCTATGAGGTTAGACTCCTGCAAAACAACAAACTGACTGGCCAATGGTTACATGCAAACCAACTGAAATTGTATAAATGAGTATAATTACTTTTTCTCACCCCATTGGGTGGAATAGTACTAATTTACTAATGTTTGATTTTCCTTTTCAGATACACTGACAAGATGGCTATCTTGTTCCATTTTCTCATCTCATGAGTTATTCCCTGCATCCAAGGCACAGTAAAGCACATCCTTCCTCACTGCAACTACCCCAGAGGGAGTCTCCATCAATATCCCCAACAATTTGATTACTGTCCAAGAAGGTTCAGATACCTACCTCACTGCCTCGGTTGTTGCTCCTGATAAATCTATCCTACAGATTGAGTGGCAAACCACATCTCAAGGACAAATACTCCCCATGGCCAAGCTCTCCAAGAGAACTTTCCATAGTTGGCCCAATGCAAAATTATCCCCAAATGGTTCTTTGTCCTTGCTCCAAACCTCTCTTAGGCATTCTGGTTTATACAATATTATTGCCTTAATTGATCCCTCACATTGTAATTCCTTGTCTAAAGACTCTGCCAGGAAGTTTTGTGCTGCACACAACATGGCCTCAGCTTCCATGTATTTGTCTGTGTTGCCCCTTACTGACAAACAGCTTTTGGAGTGTCCAAAACTCACCCCGGTCCTTGTAGCAGTGTCAGAGCCACTGCCTTACGTGGTACACTTATTAACAACTTGCAATTTATGCATATACCTGTTTTGTTTAACTTGACTTACTGGAATATGAAAGAATTTGGTATGTGTCATACTACTAATACTTCATTGTTTTATAGTACTTTGTTACTTGATAGCTTAGCAGCTTTTCAGATCCAAAACCAAGATTCAATTGCCGGGTTGCACACCACCGAACATAGAGGCAATTTTAGGAGAAAACCTGCTCCTGATGATCAAAGTCATAAACCTAATACACGTAACACATCTGATGTCACTGGTGCCACAGGCACTCTCACTGGTGTATTTGTTACAGCTATGTCTGTTTGGAATAAAGCCGACACTGCTGCTTTCAAATCACATCCACAGAAATTCCAAACTGGTTTGGTAAACGATATTATACCCCCATTATTGCATGGTGTGGATGGCCTTAGTCAGGAAGAAAGATACACTGTATATAATATGCACAACATTGCAAAGGCATTTTCAGACTCTAAAGATAAGATTAATGCACTTATTGCACAGAACAATAAAGAAGCAGATAAGCAATATATTGCACATGAGATTTTATGCTCAGCTCTTACATAATCACTACCATCAATAATCTAATTTGTGATCTAGATTCTGGAAGAATTCCTGATATAATACATGACAGACATATCTCTAAATGGTATTGTCCTCAGTGTAAATCCTTTGTGTTGCCATGTGTATGCTACAAACTTTAACTATGCATATTTCTACTGCTAGGAATTTGGGTTTTGTGACCAGGCACCCTAATACTGGTCAATGTTTTACTTCTAAGAAATGTTCGATTAAGGATTCTATGTTTGTCTCTTTCACTGTTACTTTACCACATTTTGATTCTACTACAGCTATATTTGATAAACTGGGATCTGTACACTCCATTGGGCACCTTGATGAAGATATCTACAGAGAACGCCTCGATTTGCCTCTTCCTTTGGTTTTTCGTCCTCTTCTGGACGCATGGATCGTGCCACACACGGACTGCTGTGTGAAGAAAGGGTATATTTATTTGTGTCAATGTGACATATTTGATGTTATTAAACCTGCATGTGGTTATTCACCAAACAGTATCGATTGGTCCTTTTCATGGATGATGACATCACCACTAATGGCACAGAATACCAGGACTCAACATCTGCTGCAGATGAATCCAAAGTATACCAGTCTAACTGGGAAGAGGTTCAACACCTTTCAACATGGATTTCCAAACAGACTTACACTTGCCTGGTACAGTTTCAAAAATGGAGACTGTCTACAGTAAAAATGCAATATAATTCAGATGGAGAATACTGTATAGTTATAAACCACAGGTCATATACCTATGGCTTAAAAACATGTTCTATTGATTGTTCTAACTTTTGTTTTGTATCTCACCAAAAGACAGTTATTGGGCACACAGATATTACCCCTGTTCACCTTATGGACGCTGACATCATTGATGGTAACCCTGATCATCTGCTTACTCTTTCCGAGTATTTACCTTACTTTAATGTACACATTGGTCCTTTAACTTTGACTTTGAAATCACTTTTAGAAGGGAAAGACACTCACCTCATCCACTTAAGCAGCAATGTTTCCAAAGCTAATGAAGCTGTTCTTGCACATATTCATGATGGTGATATGAATAGTGCACTGACTAACACTTGGTTAGACAGTACCTTTAAAGGTTTTGTTATTATTCAATCATTTATGATATTAAGCCAACAACGTGAGCAGCTGGAGTTCCTTTACAAGGCTCACGCGTCAGGTTTGTAAATGACCCCTGCTCTTAGTTCACTTCCTTACTCTTGCTGTGTTGTCCCTTGTGAGGCAACAAGGGGGGAAATGTTACATGAGGTCCCTGCACCCTAATTGGTACCCTCAGAGTTACACTGTAGACAGCTAGAATTTAGGTATATGTTATAGAAACATAGAAACATAGAATTTGACGGCAGATAAGGACCGCTTGGCCCACCCAGTCTGCCCATTTCTCTACCTGATGGATAAGCTGCAGATCCTAGTTAACCAGCAGCCTTCTTCTTCCTACCTCCACCCCCTAGAATTGCCTTATGACTGTCCCATGCATGCTTGAATTCCACCACTGTTTGTGACTCCACAACCTCCTCTGGAAGGCCATTCCATACATCCACCACCTCTCTGTGAAAAAATACTTCCTTAAATTACCTCTGAGCCGCCCCTTCTATCTTCAAATTGTGCCTCTTGTTCTTGCACACCTCTTTTTGAAAGATGCTACTCTTGGACTTTGTTGATTCCCTTGAGGTACTTGAAAGTTTCTATCATGTCCCCCTCTCCTCCTTTCCTCGAGGCTATACATATTAAGCTCCTTTAGTCTCTCTTCATATGTCTTCCGGTGCAGACCCTGCACCATTTTAGTTGCCCTCCTCTAGACAGCTTCCATCCTGTCTATGTCTTTGCGGAGATTGGGTCTCCAGAACTGCACGCAGTACTCCAGATGGGGTCTCACCAGCTGTCTGTACAGAGGGATAATAACTTCCTGTTTTCTACTGATGATGCCTCTCCCTATGCATCCCAGTATCCCCCCAGCCCTCCTTGCTGCCCTTTCACATTGCTTTCCCACCTTTAGGTCATCTGATATGACTACCCCCAGGTCCTTTTCCATTTTTGTTGTTGTTAGTATCTCACCCCCCATTGTGTACTCTTCCCCTGGGTTTTTGTTTCCCAGGTGCATTACCTTGCACTTCTTAGCATTGAATCTAAGCTACCATACATTTGACCATTCCTCTAACCTTGCCAGGTCCCTTCTCATCCTTTCCACTCCACCTTGTGCATCAACTCTGTTTCAGATCTTTGATCTATACTAACTTATAGGGCTAAGGGCATCTACTTTACAAGAGTAGATGTCAGGATTTGTATGCACACGATTGCTATACACTTTACTTTCCAGTATACACATATATTTCTTGCTTGCAAGACGTTAGGCCATCTGTGTTCTTGTAATGATTATGATATATGAGCCGGCATTGCCATCTTCTGATGATTTGTATTATTACACAGCTATGTACACACTCTACTGTATTGCCTTCACAAAGTGATGACTACTACAAAATTGTATAATGTTATCTTGGACTGAGGAGCTACCTCTAATTTAGCCAATAGGGCTCATCTCTGTAACTAGAAATGTTTCTATCTTACAGTAATCATGGTAATTATCATAGGTATATTATGTAAGACATTACATCTTCTACCTCGGAGACCCCAAGAGACACGGAGATTCCGTGAGGTATAGGGAATGCTTAGCATTGGCTCCCAGTTCCTATTGGTAAGAACTGCTTAGGGCAAATGTGATTATCCTTTTGGTAGTAATAAACAAGCTTTATTACTCTTATGCAACGTGTCTGTGATTCCTTGCATGCCCATTATTGCCACGAACCTGAGAGTGAGGTTTAGACCCCCTAACAATGCTGTGGAACCCCTTGCAATTCCTGTGAACAATTATTCCATGGATACATTTTGAATTCTACTTCTGGTGGAATTCTCTGGAATTTCTAACATTCTGGAGAATTCCAACAGAAACAGAATCAGAAAATTCTTTACAGCTCATAAGGGGAATATTCCAGGAGTTGCTTCCAATCTTTGTATGGAACCAACAAAAATATTGCTCGGAGCTTTGTCTGGGGAAAAACACATTCTAGTCTTTATGAATTTTTTTTATTATTATTTAACTTTTCTTTTGAAAAATTCAGTGACTACTGCTGAGCACAAGTGCTCATTTACAAAGACTAAAATTCAAATACACTGCGTAGGTCCTACCTCTGATTCTTCCTCCACTACAGCAAGAGAAGCCCTACACAGTGAGTAAGTCCTTCCTCTGTTTTCTCCTCCTCTGTAGCAAGAAGAGCCCTACACAGTGTGCAGCTCCTACCTCTGTTTCCTCCTCTATTGCAGCAAGAGGATCTGCACACGGTGTGGAGCTCCTACCTTTGTTTCATCTACATTGCAGTAAGAGGAGCCCCGCACAGTGTGTAGGTCCTACCTCTGTTCCCTCCGGTATTGCAGCAAGAGGAGTCTCACACAGTTTGTAGCTCCTACTGCTGTTTCCTCCTCCACTGCAGTAAGAAGAGCTGCACACAATGTGTTAGACCTACCTCTATTTCCTTCTGCACTGCAACATGACTGGCACCAAACAGTGTGTAGGTCCCACCTCTATTTCTTCCCAGCATTGCAGCAAGAGGAGTCTCACACAGTGTGCAGCTTATACCTCTGTTTCCTCCTCTACTGCAGCAATAGGAGCTGCATACGGTGTGACGATCCTACTTCATTTTCATCCTACACTGCAGCAAGTGAAGCCCCACACAGTGTGTAGGTCCTACCTCTGTTTCCTCCTCCACTACAACAAGAGGAGCCCAACACAGTGTGTAGCTCCTACATCTGTTTCCTCCTCTTCTGCAGCAAATGGTGCTGCACAAAGTGTGTAGGTCCTACCTCTGTTTCTTCCTGCACTACAGTAAGAGGAACCCCCTCATAGTGTGTAAGTCCTACTACTGTCTCCTCCTGCACTGCAGCATGAGGGACCCAAACAGTGAGTAGGTCCTACCTCTCTTTCCTCCTGCATGGCATCAAGAGGAACCCCACACAGTGTGTAGCTCCTACCACTGTATTTTCCTCTACTGCAGCAAGAGTAGCTGCATACAATGTGGAGGTCCTACCTCTGTGTCCTCCTGCACTGCAGAAAGAAGAGCACCACACAGTGTGTAGGTCCTACCTCTGTTTCCTCCTACACTGCAGCAAGAGGAGCCTCACAAACTGTTTCAGTCCTGCATCTGTTTCCTCCTGTACTGCAGCACAAGGGGCCCCAAACAGTGTGCAGGTCCTACCTCTGTTTCCTCCTACACTGCAGCAAGAGGAGACCCCCACAGTGTGTAAGTCCCGCCTCTGCTTCCTC
The DNA here is from genome assembly GCA_016271365.2 of Neoceratodus forsteri. Classification (NCBI taxonomy): domain Eukaryota; kingdom Metazoa; phylum Chordata; order Ceratodontiformes; family Ceratodontidae; genus Neoceratodus; species Neoceratodus forsteri. The sequence goes on from CM057455.1 coordinate 127,659,508, forward strand.
CTGCACTGAGCATGAGGGGCTCCAAACAGTGTGTAGGTCCTACCTCTGTTTCCTCCTGCATTACAGCAAGAGAAGCCTCACACAGTTTGTAGCTCCTACCTCTGTTTCCCCCTCCACTGCAGTAAGAGGAGCTGCACACATTGTAGCAGACCTATCTCTGTTTCCTCCTGCACTGCAACACAAGATGCACAAAAGATTGTGTAGGTCCCACCTCTGTTTCCTGCAGCATTGCAGCAAGAGGAGTCTCACACAGTGTGCAGCTCATACCTCTGTTTCCTCCTCTACTGCAGCAATAGGAGTGGCATACAGTGTGGAGGTCCTAACTCATTTTTTTCCTGCACTGCAGCAAGAAAAGCCCAACACAGGTGTAGGTCCTACCTCTGTTTCCTCCTCCACTACATGAAGAGGAGCCCCACAGAGTGTGTAGATCCTACCTCTGTTCCTTCCTGCAGTGCAGTAAGAGGAACCCCTTCACGGTGTGTAGGTCCTACCTCTGTTTCCTCTTGCACTACAGCAAGAGGAGCCCCACACAGTGTGTAGCTCATACATCTGTTTCCTTCTCTTCTGCATCAAGAAGAGCTGCACAAAGTCTGGAGGTCCTACCTCTGTTTCCTCTTCATTACAGCACAAGGGGCCATAAACAGTGTGTGGGTCCTACCTCTGTTTCCTCCTGCATGGCATCAAGAGGAACCCAACACAGTGTGTAGCTCCTACCACTGTATCTTCCTCTATTGCAGCAAAAGTAGCTGCATACAATGTGGAGGTCTTAGCTCTGTTTCCTCCTACACTGCAGCAAGAGGAGCCCCAAACAGTGTGTAGGTCCTATGTCTGCTTCCTCCTGCACTGCAGCAAGAGGAACCTCACACAGTGTGTAGGTCCTACCTCTGTTTCCCCCTACACTGCAGCAAGAGGAGCCCCAGACACTGTTTTGGTCCTGCCTCTGTTTCCTCCTGCACTGCAGCATGAGGGGCCCAAAACAGTGTGTAGGTCCTACCTCTGTTTCCTCCTACACTGCAGCAAGAGGAGCACCACAGAATGTGTATGTCGTACCTTTGTTTCCACCTGCACTACAGCATTTGGGGCACCAAACAGAGGGTAGGTCCTAAGTCTATTTCCTCCTTTACTGCAGTAAGAGGAGCCCCACATCGTGTGTAGCCCCTATCTCTATTTCCTCCTCTACTGCAGCAAGAGGAGCTGCATACAGTGTGGAGCTCCTACCTCTGTTTCCTCTCCCACTGCAGCAAGAGGAGCCATATACAGTGTGTAGGTCCTGCCTCTGTTTCCTCCCACACTGCAGCAAGAGAAGCCCAACACATTGTGTAGCTCCTACCTCTGATTCCACCTTCACTGCAGCAAGAGGAGGCCCCCACAGTGTCCATGTCCTACCTCTGTTTCCCCCTGTACTGCAGCAAAAGGCCCTGGTTCCATGTCATAGTGGCGATCTTGGAATAGCGATCACCATTGCGGTGTGTGTACATCACCAAAAATGAATTTCAGTGATGCATACTTGCAGTGCAGACAAAGATGTCACCCAAGACCTATGGGTCTTATTTTTAAAATGAGGGGTTGTGCCCCCTCCCTGCACACCACCCTACTTATGGATTCTCAGCTCCAGGAGGGTGCATGTCAGTGGGGTGAAAAACTTAAAAAAATAGAAAGGCACCTCCAGGCAAAAAAAAAACATGCCAGGCAGCCCCTGAACCCTGCACCTGCACCTGCTAGCCAACCACCCTCCCAACCATGCTAGTAGACGAGCTCGGCAGCTGCCCGCCATCCCCCTCCCACATACCATCTCCCCGCCTCCTCCCTTGTGTGTGCACGTGCATATACCCATGTACTTCCCTTCACAGTATTTCACCCACCCCTGTATCCAGTCGCCCACCTGCTAGGTAGCTATGAACACAGGTGCTGTAATTGAGTCACCGTTTTTGTAGGTGCCCAGTTTCAGTCACCTTGTTCACCTGATAGCAGAGGCCCCCACACAGTGTGTAGGTACTACCTTTGTTTCCTCTTCTAATGCAGCAAGAGGAGCACCACACAGTGTGTAGTTCCTAACTGTTTCCTCCTGCACTGCCCCAAGAGGAGCCTCGCACAGTGTGAAGCTTCTACCTGTGTTTCCTCCTCTAATACAGCAAGACGAGCTGCAAACAATGTGTAGGTCTTACCTCCCTTTCCTCCTCCACTGCAGCAAGAGAAGCCCACACAAAGTGTAGGTCCTACCTCTGTTTCTTACTCCTCTGCTGGAAGAGAAGACCCACACAGTGTGTAGGTCCTACCTCATTCTCCTCCTGCACTGCAGCATGAGGGGACCAAAACAGCGAGTAGCTCCTACCTCCATTTCCTCCTGCACTACAACAAGAGGAGCACCAAACAGTGTGTAGGTCCTACCTCTGTTTCCTCCTGCACTGCAGCAAGAGGAGCCCAACACAATGTGTAGGTCCTACCTGTGTTTCCTCCTCTACTGCAGCAAGTGGAGCTGCACACAGTGTGTAAGTTCTACCTCTGTTTCCTCCTACACTGCAGCAAGAGGAGCCCTACACAATGTGTATGTCCTACCTCTTTTTCCTCCTGCACTGCATCATTTGGGACCCCAAACAGTGGGTAGGTCCTACCTCTATTTCCTCCTGCACTGCAGCAAGAGGAGCCCCACACAGTATGTAGCCCCTAACTCCATTTCCTCTATTGCAGCAAGAGGAGCTGCACACAGTGTGTAGGTCCTAACTCTGTTTCCTACTGCATTGCAGCAAGAGGAGCCCCTCACAGTGTGTAGCCCCTACCTCCATTTCCTCTATTGCAGCAAAAGGAGCTGCACACAGTGTGTAGGTCCTACCTCTAATTCATCCTGCATGCAGTAACAGGAGCCCCACATAGTGTGAAGGTTCCACTTCTGTTTCCTCTATCACTGAATCACAAGAAGCTCCACTCAGTGTGTAGGTCATACCTCTTTTTCCTCCTACACTGAAGCAAGAAGAGCCCCACACAGTGTGTATGTCCTACCTCTGTTTCTTCCCCCACTGCATCAAGAGGAGACCCACACAATGTGTAGATCCTACCTCTATTTCCTCCCCCACTGCAGCAAGAGGAGCCCCTCAAAGTGTTTGTGTCCTACCTCTGTTTCCCCCTGCATTGCAGCAAAAGGCCTGGTTCCATATCATAATGCTGACTGCGGAATAGCAACCAAATTGCGGCAGGTGTATGTCACCGAAAACAAATTTCAGTGATGCATATTTGCAGCACAGACAATAATGGCACCCTAGACCTATGGGTCTTATTTTTAATGTGGGTGGTTGTGCCCCCCCACACACACACTTATGGATTCTCAACTCCAGGATGGTGCATGTGGGTGGGTGAAAAACTTAAAAAAACAGAAATCCACCTCCCGGTAAAAAAAAATTAAAAAGTGCCTGGCCACACCAAAACCTTGCACACTGCACCTCATAGCCGACCATCCTCCCAACCACACTAGCAGACCAACTCAGCAGCTGCCTGCCACACCCTCTTCAACACATGATCCCTGCCCTGCCCTGCCTCTACCCGTGTGTGTGTGCGCACGCATATCCGGGTACTTCCCATCGCAATATTTCACCGACCTCTTTATCTGGTAGCCCACCTGCTAGGTAGCCATGAACACAGGTGCCATAATTGAGTCACCGTTTATATAGGTGCCCAGTTTTGGTCACCTTGTTCACCGGTTATCAGCGACCCCCAAACAGAGTGTAGGTACTACCTTTGTTTCCTCCACTAATGGAGCAAGAGGAGCCCCACACAGTTTGTAGGTCCTACCTGTGTTTCCTCCTCTACTGCAGCAAGAGGAGCTGCACACAATGTGTAGGTCCTACCTCTGTTTCCTCCTACACTACAGCAAGAGATACCCTATACAGTGTGTAAGTCCTACCTCTGTTTCTTACTCCTTTGTAGCAAAAGAAGCCCGACACAGTGTGTAGGTCCTATGTCTTTTTTCTCCTGCACTGAAGCAAGAGGGGCCCCAAAGAGTGAGTAGCTCCTACCTCTGTTTCCTCTTGCACTGCAGCAAGAAAAGCACCACAGATTGTGTAGGTCCTACCTCTGTTTCCTCCTACACTGCAGCAAGAGGAGCCCCACACAGTGTGTTGGTCCTCCCTGTGTTTCCTCCTCTACTGCAACAAGAGGAGCTGCACACAGTATGTAGGTCCTACCTCTGTTTCATCCTGCACTGCAGAAACAGGAGCACCACACAGTGTGAAGGCTCTACTTCTGTTTCCTCCATCACTGAATCACAAGAAGCTCCGCACAGTATGTAGTTCCTACCTCTTTTTCCTCCTACACTGAAGCAAGAAATGCCTCACACAATCTGTAGGTCCTACCTCTATTTCCTCCCCCACTTCAGCAAGAGAAATCACACACAGTGTGTAGGTCCTACCTCTGTTTCTTCCTACACTGCAGCAAGAGAAGCCCAACACATTGTGTAGGTCCTACCTCTGATTCCTCCTTCACTGCAACAAGAGGCCCTGGTTCCATGTCATAACAGCGATCATGGGATAGCGATGACCGTTATGGTGGGTGTACATCACCAAAAATGAATTTCAGTGATGCACACTCTCAAAGCAGACATAAATGGCACCCGAGACCTACGGGTTTTATTTTTAAAGTGGGAGGTTGTGCCCCCCCAGCACCCCACCAACATACTTAGGGATTCTCAGCTCCAACACGGTGTATGTCGGGGGAGTGAAAAACTTAAAAAAAATAGAAAGCCACCTAACGGCGAAAAAAAAAAACAACCTTCTGCCAGGCAGCCCCCGAACCCTGCATCTCGCACCTTCTAGCCGACCACCCTTCCCACCACATTAGCAGAGCAGCTCAGCAGTTGCCTGCCACACCTCCTCCCACATACCATCCCACCCTGCCCCCCCCGTGCGTGTGTGCATGCGTATACCCACGTACATCCCATCATGGTATTTTGCCCACCCCGGTATCTAGTCACCCACCTGTTAGGTAGCTGTGAATGCAGGTGTCGTAATTAAGTCATTCTTTTTGTTGGTTCCCAGTTTTGGTCGCCTTGTTCACTGGATTCCAGAGGCCACCACACCGTGTGGCCCTACACAGGGTGTAGGTCCTAACTGCTTCCTCCTGCACTGCAGCAAGAGGAGCTCCACACAGTGTGTATGTCCTACCTCTGTTTCCTCCTGTACTGCAGCATGAGGGGCCTCAAACAGTGGGTAGGTCCTGCCTCTGTTTCCTCCTGCACTGCAGCAAGAGGAACCAAACACATTGTGTAGCCCCTACCTGTATTTCCTCCTCTACTGCAGTAAGAGGAGCTGCATACAATGTGGCAGACCTACCTCTGTTTCCTCCTGCACTACAACAAGAGGAGCACCACACAGTGTGGAGGTTCTACCTCTGTTTCCTCCTGCACTGCAGCAAGAGGAACCAAACACATTGTGTAACCCCTACCTGTATTTCCTCCTCTACTGCAGTAAGAGGAGCTGCATACAATGTGGCAGACCTACCTCTGTTTCGTCCTGCACTACAACAAGAGGAGCACCACACAGTGTGGAGGTTCTACCTCTGTTTCCTCCTGCACTGCAGCAAGAGGAACCAAACACATTGTGTAACCCCTACCTGCATTTCCTCCTCTACTGCAGTAAGAGGAGCTGCATACAGTGTGGCAGACCTACCTCTGTTTCCTCCTGCACTGAACAATAAGTGGCACCAAACAGTGTGTAGGTCCCACCCCTGTTTCCTCCAACATTGCAGCAAGAGGAACCTCACACAGTGTGCAGCTCACACCTCTGTTTCCTCCTTTACTTCAGCAATAGGAGCTGCACACAGTGTGTAGGTCCGACCTCATTTTCCTCCTACACTGCAGCAAGAGAGGCCCCACACAGTGTGTAGGTTCTACCTCTGTTTTCTCCTGCACTGCAGCACAAGGGGCCCCGAACAGTGTATAGATCCAACCTCTGTCTCCTCCTGCACTGCAGCAAGAGGAACCCCACACAGTGTGTAGGTACTAGGTACTATCTTTGTTTTCTCCTGCACTGCAGCAACAGGAGCACCACACAGTGTGAAGGTTCTATTTCTGTGTCCTCCCTCCCTGCCACAAGAGGGGCTCAACACAGTGTGTAAGTACTACCTTTATTTCTCCGGGTAGCAGCTTACTTTTGACTTACATTTCTGACATGATCAAAACTTTCAAATATATAAAGGGTAAAACAAGATAGAGCTTGGAAACATGTTTAATTTTATTTATAAAATACAAAAAGAGGGAGAGAATAGGCACAGCAAATATAAAAGTCAGGTAAGTACAGAGATAGAGAACAATAACAACAACTGTAACAAAGTCAAGTGCTATGTTGCAAGAATAGGATCAAAATTCTACATCCAGTAACTTCAGCAATCATCAAAAACAAGCAGGGTTGACAGCTTTAATGAATGAAATAATGTGTCAGAAGGAGAAGACTAGGAGGTTGTCAGGGGGCAAAGGGGACCGAGATTGAGGGACTAGGTTGAGGGGCTAGACAGAAGGTAGCGCAGGAGCATGGGGGAAAGGAGTGTGTCACAGCAGACACTTTAGAGCTGGACATGAGGGTGAATTGCTAGTGGTTGAGGAGAGCTGATTCCAGAGGGAGCAGAGTCTGTAGGAGATAGTTGACAGACCAGAAGTTGAGTAGGGCTGAGGCAGGGAGACACAGCGGGAGTCCCTGAAGCACTGCGAGTAAGAGGAGAGGGCTGCTGAAGAAAGGAGGGAGAAGAGATATGAGGGGAGGGTCCCAAACCAGTATTTGGCTATGAAAGCCAAGCAATTGGTCAGGTGATGATTGGGTAGAGGGGTAATGGAGAGGGAGGAGTACAGAGACCAGTGATGCGTGTGAGGGCAGGAGTTTGAAGCAAAGCGGCAGAAGGAGCTCAGGAGAGTATGAGGCCTGGACAAGGACACAGCAAGGGCAGCACCGTAAACTATGAGAGTGTAGTCAATTGCGTAATCAATAACTCCTGACAAGGTCGACTGTTTTGTGATACATACTGGACTGCCAAGAGGTGTAATGAGGTTCAACAATGCAGGCAGAGGGCCTTATCATTTTTGAAAGGTCTGGTATAGCACAATACCACCCACCCTGGAGGGTGTTATTGTGCTTAGAAAATGGGCCACTGTATTTTATGTTTGAAAAAAAAGTTATTTTTTTATTGTTTACATGTTAAACTCTTATAGTGTATGGTGGAACGTCATTCTCTACCGAAATCCATTGTTTTTGAAACCTTGTAGTCACACACTAGTGATGTTCGCAGTGCAACAGAATAATGTTTTCTACTGTATGCCGAACGTCACACTGTGTACTCGAGCAGCACTTGACAGTTAGGGCTCACTCCATAGACAGGACACATGGCAAAAGCAGCAATGTCAGCAGCAGTACCAATGTTTAGCGTTAAAACATTCACAACGTATAGTTCTTAAGCAGTTAAAATGTCAAGTGTGAAAACGTTCAAAATGTAAAGTTCTTTTTTCCTTCTAATATCTGATTTTTTTACCCAGAAAATGACGTTCCACCATACACTATAAAGAAAAGTGCATGGGGAACAATTGACAACAGGGCATCTTCCACCTCGTTGTCACTATGACGACGGATTACCTCTTGAGCTGCGCTCTCGAGGTAATCCGTCGTCATAGTGCCAACTCAGTGAAAGAATAGCCCTGTTGTCAACTGTTCCCCATGCACTATCTTATATATTTTGTAATAAAATAGTTCCTCCACCTGCCTTAGAATGCATTTCTTTATTACTGAGCTAGGGACTTTTGTCGTACTGGAGCCTTTGTATTGTGCTGTTTCAGCTGGCTGTCATGGTTACCCACCTTGTAGTTTGTTTTGACTCTGATGTTTGCTATCCCCCCCAAAAAAAATGCATCACTTTCACTGTGATATGCAGAGAATTGTTTAGTTCACCTGCCCCCCTACATGCCTAACACATTGTTTTATTTGTTGAACGACAATCTTGATGGGATGAAAACAGGAACGAGATGGCAGCAGCAGCACAATCACGACTGCAAGTCAGAGGAATTTCTGTTGTTTTTTTTAAACAGTAGTTACAGGTGTGTTGGGTCTGACTCACGACAATGATGGACTATGGATCCCCTCCTGTGGCAACCATGGACTACTGATCCACTCCTGCGTCCTACCTGTCAGCCTGCCAAGAAAAGACTGAATGAAACCCATATAAGGTGATTAAAAAAAATACAAGTTGTTTCAGTTTGGCTAGAGCAAGGAACAAGTTGAGGTTCTTAAGGTGACTTCTTTTTTAAATAAAAGAACGTTACTTATGGCCGTAAAAGTGTTACGAGGTGCTTGACTATAGAATCGCAGACTGAATTTGAGCTCTGTCTCCAGTAGTGAGATGACTGCTACTTTCTTTATTTTCTGTATCACAGATGGGCATCCATCTGCAGTATGGAAAATGAAGAAAACACGGCTCCTCTCATACTCAGTAGCACTACCGGAGGTAGCGGGATGTCTCTCACTCAAGTCTGTTCACCATTTTGCAGCCCAGCTTGATTTTTAGCCACAACTGTGCTGATGTTTAAATTTTGCTTGTCAGTTGTTTGTAACAGAAGCACTTGCCCGGAGGAGATCAGCTGAATACTGAGCTTGCTAAGCAAGGCAACCGACATAGCAGCAGTTGCCTCTTTCAATTTTCTACTAGCCCATTCATATTAGAATTAAGTGAGGCAACAAAGACTGGAACTAGTTATTTCCTAGTCTCTGTTGTCTCATACCGGCCTGGATGATTGTTGTTTTAAGCCAATCAGGTTTCAGTTTACCCTCTGCCCATGTTGTAATGGGAGAATCATTTTCTTGACTAGCTCCTGACAGATGGGTTGGGAGGTTGTATCTATCTCGGTACAATATGCCTGATTATGGTCAGAGTTTAAAGCATATGGCAGCAATGTCAGAAGAAAAACTGTGATTGGTGCCCAGCCAGACCCCATGGTCTTTAAATGCAGTGAATACTTCGAGGTTGGAGCAGTCAGGAGTGGGGAACACAGGGAGGGTCTGGAGTGTATCCAGCTTTTTGCTTGTCCCAAATATCATAGAGAATGTTTTCTTAGTATTGACTCTATGATGATTAGCATGGAACCAGCTGAGGACATTGCTGAAATCCCGTTGAAGGGGGTCCTTGACATTAGTGGTGTTAGGTACCAAGGAATACAGGATGGTATTATATGCATACATTTGGATGAGGGAGTTAGTGCAGACAAAGAGGAGGTCATTGATGAAGAGGGAGAAAAGGATGGTGCCAAGGATGGACCCTTTGGGGACCCCTGCAATGATGGGGAGAGGGGATGACAAGACAGAGTTCACCTGGAAAGATTGTTCCATGTTAGTGAGATAGGATCTGAATCAGTTAACATCAGGGATGGCCAGACCAACTGAGACTAGCTTGTTCAGGATCAGAGAGTAAGAGACCAAATCAAATGCTTTGGCCAGGTCATTGAAGTTCGTGGCAGTGATGTCACCCTGGTCCATTCCAGAATGGATGGCATTTGTTGCCTGCAGAAGTGAGAAGATGGTTGAGTGGTGTTTCCAGAATTCTGATTAATAGGGAGACAGAAAGTTAGAAGAAGCTAAGAATTCAGTGATTCTGGAAAGGACTAAGGTCTCTTGGAGTTTGGCGAGACCGGGGAATGAGGAATATGGGCTGATAACTGCCAGGGGCTGAGGGTTGACATTTCTGTGAAGGGGAGAAGTTTAGTGACTTTCTAGGCTGACAGGATGCTGCAGGAGGAGAAAGAGAAGTTCGGTAGGTGAGCAAGGGGTCAGCAATAGCGGGAGCAGAGATGTGAAGCAACATGGGATAAAGACCATCTGAACAGGATTTGGCAGGGTTTAGGAAAGTAATGCACAGAGCTTTTGCAGGGAGATTGAGGGAAACTGTAGCCACCAGAAGGGGGTGGGCTGGGTGGGCAAGGGAGGTATGATCAGGAAGTGCACAAGGATAAAGAAATTGTTAAAGAAAGTGGTAAAAGAGAAGAGGACGGAGACAGGGGAGCTATTTACAGTGAGGGTTGAGGGGGCTGACTTGGAGGGGGGTCAAGAAGGGAATGCATGACAATCCAGAATTTTGATCATGAGTTTAGGTTTGAATGAAGATGGGAGTTTAAGTAAGCAGTCTTGCAGAGCGGACTTTCTTTGTGCAGGCGTATCTCTGAGACCTTTACATTTGCAGATCCAAAAGGGTGTGAGAGGATATAAATCTGACCCAGGCCTGGGCCCAAGCATTGTATAGGTCAAAGAGATCAGCTGGAATCTAGAGATGATGTTGACACCTAACCCTGACTTTTCTGAGGGGGGCATGGTGGTTCCATACATTAGTGAGGATAGAGATGAAGAAGCAGAGGATAGAGTCAATTTCTAGGGCTGTGAACACTGGGGACCAGTCCAACTCGGCTAGATCTGAGAGAAGAACATCAGCATCAAGGGCATTGAGAGCATGGGATCACATCTATTTGGGGGAGGTGCACCTTCCTGACACAATAGGTTAGGTAGTGATCACTGAGTGTGTCTGAAAGGACCCCAACATTAGTGATGCAGTGGGGATGGAATGAGAGCACCAAGTCTACTAGAGAATGGTTGAAAGAGTGAGGATTATATTGGGTGGCTTCAGAAATCAGTTAAGTACTGTATGTTTAGTGACTCAGTCCAGAGAAGAGTAGGTTTATGGGAGGTAGAGAGCCAATGCAAATTGAAGTTGCCTAAAAGAATGAGTTCACCAGCAGTGGTGTGGTAATGCAAGAAACTAGTGTTGAGGACATGAGCCTAAGGGAGGCATAAAGCACCCCAACGAAGACTGGGAGGGAGGATTGGGAGGATAGGCTGGTTATGATGAGATAGGGGGTTTGATTTGTGAAGGGAGATGGTGCAGGAGATGGACTGACAAATGTATAGGGAAACACTGCCACCTCGTTTGCCACAGTCATCATGGTAAAGGTGGGGGTCAGAGAGGGTAAGGGATGAGACAGGGATCCTGCACAAAACATCAGGAGAATATCTTGTAGAAGAATTTAAGTGAGAAAAGAAACACAGGGCAGCATAGTTACACACTGGCTTTATGAAGGTTCAAGAGGGAAGACAGAAAATACGTCATTACAAAATAGGTGATGTGAAGTTGAATCAAAGTGCTAGCAGAGATTGTTAGCTAGAAGGTGGTCACTTGATTCAACAGGGGCTATGACAGATACAAAAGGAGAGTTGCAGATAATGGTGAGGGTGGACAGGACTCATGGTAAAATGACACAGTGTTCCTGAATCGGGCAGACTCAATGGACCATATGGTCTTCTGCTGGCAGTTTTGTTTGTTTGTATTTTAATATTAAGTATTAAAAGTAAGATTTTATGTCCTACCTGCCATGGCTGGAAGTTCAGGATGCTGGCACAGCTTCCGTTGTTAAATGGTCCTTCATTTTGCTTGCATTTCTGCAAATTATGGAATGCATGTGCAAGTGAGTATGCAGCATTGTAAACGCCATAAGTAAATCTGAAATTGTGTACATCGAACACTATAGTGTCCAGGGTCTCCAATCTCTCCTCTCCTGTACACAGGGGGCGATCACTCTTTTCCTTAGTTATTGATGACTGCATATTTTCAGAGTCTTGCCACTTGCAATCAAATGCTTCCTCCCAAAATCTTTTAACAAAGGGGTCATCAGTAGATGTATGAGGGTGAATATTGTACAGAACTTCCTTGAATCCTGGAATTATGCCCTTGTGGATTGCAAATCCCACTGATCCATTGAGGGCTTCTTTGACCTTTTTTGGCAGATCTGGGGAAATTGACCAATATGTTGGTGCAATCCAAAGCTTTCCGGTTATGTTTTGGTTAGCAACCTCCTCGATTACAGGGATTGCATACTGCACCGATGCATAATTGATAAGGATTTTTGCGGAGGATTTTCTGATCAAGTCGGTAATCTGAAGAACCTTGTCATGGATATTGTCTATGGGAATTACTTCCAAAAATTCAATGCAGGCTCCAGTCTTCAAGATTTCATTCTTTAAACCTAAGACAAACTCCTGATTATTGTCATAATCTGCACCAATGACTCCTATCCAGGTCCACCCAAAGTGATTCATCAACTGGGCCATGCCGCGGGCCTGGTTTATGTCTGGTGCAACAGTACGGAAGAACGAGGGAAACTGGAGTTTATCACTGAAGATGGCAACGGCAGAACCAAAGCTTATCTGGAAGAACATGTTTAGTTTAAAAGACAGAAATAAAAACTATTAAATAAATAGAAAACCATGCTTCTGTACAGGATGATAGTTTGATACAAGAAGTATGTGCCGTTAGTTTTGTTGCAGTTGTGGAATTAAGGATAAGAGATATGGTTTCAAGTCTCCTCCCAATGCTGAACTTATAATGCTTAGAAGTTGTAAAGCTGGACTACACTATATTAATTTTCCATTTTTCAGTAGGATATTACCTTGCCATCTATTCTATCCATTGCCTGCCCAGGTTAAAGTTTGTATTATATTGGGACTAGTTACAAAGCCACAGAGTTAGACTGTGTATATTTGAAACATAGAATTTGATGGCAGATAAGGGTCATTTGGCCCACCCAGTCTGCCCATTTCCCTACCTAATGGATAAGCTGCAGATCCTAGTTAACCAACAGCCTACATCCTCCTAACCCCACCCCTTATAATTGCCATATGACTGTCACATGCATTCTTGAATTCTTCCATTGTGTTTGACTCCACAACCTCCTCAGGAAGGCTGTTCCATGCATCCACAACCCTCTCCATGAAAAAATACTTCCTCACATTATCTCTGAGCTGTCCCCCCCATCTTCAAATTGTGCACCCTTGTTCTTGCACACCTCTTTTTCTGAAAGATGCTACTCTCTTGGACTTTGTTGGTTCCCTTGAGGTACTTGAACGTTTCTAGCATGTTCCCCCTCTCCCTCTTTTCCTTGAGGCTGTGCATATTAAGCTCCTTAAGTCTCTCTTCCTATGTCTTCTGGTGCAGACCCGGCACCATTTTAGTGCCATCCTCTGGACTACCTCCATCCTGTCTATGTCTTTGCAGAGATTGGGTCTCCAGAACTGCACACAGTACTCCAGATGGTGTCTCACCAGCTGTCTGTACAGAGGGATAGCAACTTCCTGTTATCTACTGGTGATGCCTCTTCCTATGCATCCTAGTATCCCCCCAGCCCTCCTTACTTCCCTCTCACATTGCTTGCCCACCTTTAGGTCATCTGATATGACTACCCCCAGGTCCCTTTCCATTTTTGTTGTTGTTAGTATCTCACTCCCCCCTCCCCCATTGTGCTAGCCACCTGTGAATTACACATTGTAGAATAGCTAGGGGACTATGCATTATGGAACTATAATACCATCAAGAGGTTCTGGTAACACAAGCACCTTGAGAGTTAAGATCTAGAGGTCCCATTTACCTTCAAGATGGCATTTTAATCAGTTTCACATACAGTAGGCCAGCATATTTGTAGATCCAGATCAGGGCCCCACTAAATATTTGTTCCAGGAGTTATCTGGTGCCTGGAGCAAACCATTTGTATATTGGAACATGCCATGGTATTTTGCAAGCATTAGAGGCATATTGTAATATTCATTGCAAAAAAATCTGTTTTACAAAACCAGTTAGGGTTTACATTACACCTATAAAAGTATGGAAATTCAATGTTAGGGTTAATACATGTATCAGCACAACACCACCAATCTCTGCAAACATCAGAAACAAAACAGTTATTTGATGTATCCCTTAGTGTCCTTCCACTTAACTCATACACCATACAAATATATTGTTCTATACCACATGATTAACAACTCAAATAGTGTACGAGTTAGGTGGAAGGACACCAAAGGATATATCAAATAACTGTTTTGTTTCTAATGTTTGCAGAGATTGATGGTGTTGTGCTGATACACATATTAACCCTAACACTGAATTTCCATACTTTTAAAGGTGTAACGGAAACCCTGACTGGTTTTGCAAAACAAGCGTTTTTTGCAATTAATTTCTTTACTGTTTGAGATAGGTGTGTAACAAAATTGCAACAAATACTCATAAGTTTGTCATTTTTTTCACATTGTGACCCCCAAATTTTTGACATCGTCTTCTTGTCACCCCACCTCATAACCCTCATTCTGTAGGTGTAAATTTCTAAATCCACGGCAAAATGACATTCTGTGCCACAGCTGAGGAAACACATTTTGGACAGGATGTGAGAAATTACAGCTGTAGTATTCATGAGGTGCTGTGAAGAAATGGCTATGTTCAAACTTTGGAGTGAAAATATAAATGATTGGCAGTTACATGCATGCATAGGAACATTTAATTGATTGAGTGTAACTCAGGCATTCTTTGTTACTTTTGCTCCAAAATTTCAACATTGCCTTTTTGGGACTCTACATTATGAATACTGGCACTGTCATTTCATTACTCAATCCCAAAAGGTGATTTTGCACATCAACCGCACCATTCCAAGCCACAGGTACAAAAGCACATTTTGGGCAGGATGTGAGAAATGTAGCTGTACTGTTCATGAGGTGGTGTGAAAAGTAGCTATGTTGAAAACTTGCAGTGAATATATAAATTGGCAAAGTTACATGCGTGCAAAGGAAATTTTCAATGCCCATGCATAACTCGGGCATTTTGGGGTATATTTGCACCAGATTTTCCACATGGGCTTTTTGGGACCCCACCTCATGCACAATGGCATTTCCATTTCATTACTCCATCCCAAAAGGTGATTTCTTTTAGCCACAGTGAAATCATATTTCAGGATAGAGTAATAAAATAACAGTACCAGTGTTCATGAGGTGGGGTCCCAAAAAGTCCATGTTGAAAATCTGGTTCATGCCAGAGGGGTGTAGACAGAATGAGGAGGGACCTGCAGAAGCTTGACAAATGATCAAGGGTTTGTCAGTTGAAATTCAATGCAAAGAGGTTCAAGATAATGCATATGGGGCACGAAAACCCTGGACCAACATGTAAGTTGGGGGAGGGGTAAGGATATAGCATGCACCAAGCAGGAAAGGGACCTTGTGGTTACCATCGCAGATGACTTCAAGGCAGGGAAACAGTACAACAAGGCAGCAGGTAAAGTAAAAAGGATGCTGGGATGCATAGAAAGGGGCATCACCAGCAAGAAAAGGGAGGTGATAATTTCAATATACAAGACACTAGTGAGGCCCCACCTGGAGTACACTGTGCAGTTCTGGAGACCTTATCTACATAAGGACATAGACAGGTTAGTGAAGGTTCAGAGGAAGGCAACAAAGATGGTGCATGGATTGCATCACAAGTTCTATGAGGACAGGCTGAAGGACCTGAATATGTACTCCCTGGAGGAGAGGAGGGAGAGACAGGATATGATAAAGACTTACAAGTAACTTACAAGGAGGAACAGGATGCAGGAATACACTATTTTCCAGTGAAAAAAAGTTCCAGAACTAGAAGGCATGGGATGAAGATGGAGGGAGGGCAATTCAGATGAAACATGAAGAAGAATTTCTTCACAGAAAGGATGGTGGACAAGTGGAACACCCTTCCAGAGGAAGTGGTGGGGGCTGAAATAATCATGGGATTTAAGAATGCATGGGATAGACATAAGGGAATTCTGGAGGTCAGGGGTAAGGGGCAACAGACTTCTAGAAAGACATAAAGTGAACTTACAAGCTCAACTGGGCAGACTGGGTGGGCCATAGACCTTTATCTGCCAACAGTGTCTATGTATCTATGTAAAATACCTACAAATGACTGAGATATTAACTCACAGTATGTTCAAAATGCCATTGACCGCCTCTATATGGCACTTACTGTTATTCTTCAGTTCACTGTTTGACTTTGAAGAGTGCAGATGTGTCCCAGACCACAGAAGATGACAGCCACCGACCTCGGTTGGTAAGTATAGGGCAAGTGGGTGTGGGGTGGTTAGTTGCTCAGTGGGTGGATCGAGATGCGAAGGGGATGGGGAAACAATGAGAAACCTTTTTTGCAGAAGTTTAAAAAAAGATGTTGTGGACTGTTTTCTTTTTTCACAGGAACAGTGGAACCATTTTTCAGGGCTGGGGTGGGTTCCCCAGTGTCCCACACTGCTCTGGGGGGTACAACATAACTGGGTACACTATGTACACTGGGAGTGGGCTCTGTAGAGTCATACACTGCTGGTGGAGGTGAGTGTAGTGCTGACATGGGGATTGGGCACCCCACTGTTGCTAAAACCATTACATACATATTTCAGGACACTGGGAGATGTCCCACAGTGTGGGGGGGGGGTGCTTTCTTTGTGACACTGGGAATGGGCTTCACAGTGTCCTGCTGTGCTGCTGGTGGTGGTGGTGGGGGGGGGGAATAAGGTATTGAAATAGCAAAAAGCACAAAAGACAGTAGCTCATAAACACAACACTGTTAGCCGTCAAGCATGAGGTATACTTATCAGGGTGTTAAGCTCAGTTGAAAAGCACTGAGCTGGAAAACCAACAAAAAAGGTCTGCACTTCATTCAGTCCTATAGTATGTTTAGATCTCAGTTCACAGTGTTGCAGAAAGCAAAGCCTCACAGATCACCCCAGAGTGGAGATTATGTTTAAAAAAACAAACTCTAGGGGGTTTATGCAGCCTGGGGCGGGGTCCTGGGGGCTGTAGAATAGGCAGTGTTAGCTGACTGTTGGTTCCTGTTCCCCCACTGTGTTGGTTCTGTCTGCCAAAAGGGATTTAGTACTGCAAAACAGCAGCCTTGTTTAGTGCAGAATCCATTTCTATAGGGTTCATACAAAGCAGAACCCTAGTTCAAAAGCAGAATCCTAGGTTGAAGCACAATCCTGGTTCAAATCAGAATCCTAGTTCGAAGCAGAATCCTGTGTTGTGTGGGACATCTATTTTTTCCCCATAGGAAATAATGAGAAATTCAACATGTCATAACTTTGGAACAAATATATATTTTTCCACCAAATCTTCAAAAGGCACCTCTGTGAGGCCCAGGCTTTCTATCCTGAAAATGTCAGCCCAGAAGCTAAAGCCGTTTCCAAGACACAGGTCCACAAAAAAAGTGTGAACCCCTAAACCTTTTTTAACACTCTATATCTTGGAAACGGCTAACTCTATTAAGATAACATTTATCACTTACAAACAGCTCCCCAGTGTAATTATGCGTGCCAAATTCTGTAGAAATCATTTTAACCATTACAAAGTTATTGAGAACCAAAAATTGCTCTTTAACATTAATAAACAAACAGCAAAACCCTCAAGAATCTGTTAGAAACATAGAAACATAGAATTTGACAGCAGATAGGGACCGCTTGGCCCACCCAGTCTGCCCATTTCCCTACCTAGAGGATAAGCTGCAGATCCTATTTAACCAGCAGCCTATTTCTTCCTAGCCGCCACAAAAATTGCCTTATGTCTGTTCCATGCATTCTTGAATTCTCCCACAGTTTTAGACCTCCTCCGCAGGAAGGCTGTTCCATGCGTCCACCACCATCTTTGTGAAAAAATACTTCCTCACATTGCCCCTGAGCCAACCCCCCTCTATCTTCAAATTGTGTCCCCTTGTTCTTGCACATCTCTTTTTCTGAAAGATGCTACCCTCTTGGACTTTGTTGATTCCACTGAGGTACTTAAATGTTTCTATCATGTCCCCCCTCGCCCTCCTTTCCTCAAGGGTATACATATTAAGCTCCTTTAGTCTCTCCTCATATGGCTTTTCTTGCAGACTCTGCACCATTTTATTTGCCCTCCTCTGAACTGCCTCCATCCTGTCTATGTCCTTGCGGAGATGGGGTCTCCAGAACTGGATGCAGTACTCCACATGGGGTCTCACCAACTGTCTGTACAGGGGGATAACAACTTCCTGTTTTCTGCTGGTGATGCCTCTCCCTATACATCCCAGTATCCCCCCAGCCCTCCCTACTGCCTTCTCACATTGCTTGCCAACCTTAAGGTCATCTGATATGATTACCCCCAGGTCCCTTTCCATTTTTTTGTTGTTACTACCGCCCCCCCATTGTGTAATCTTCCCCTGGGTTTTTGTTTCCCAGGTGCATTACTTTGCACTTCTTTGCATTGAAACAGTTTCTGTATTGCTTTCCTTTGTGTGTCAGCTGAGAGTGCTGCTCGTTGCAGTGGGTGATTCTGGACTACTGGCGCTATTTATTGGAGCTTTCTATCTTGATTGCCTGCCCACCTGACCCTGCCTGGCTAACACAGCGTGAGAGGCTGTGTATCTGACTGATACTATCGCCGCCAGCTGGAGCTGGAGTTATACCGAGGGGGCTGCCAGTTATTGGTGCGTGGGTGTGGGGAGGCATCCTATAAAGCATAGGCGCCACTTGCAAGCGGCAGTTTCTGTATTGCTTTCCTTTGTGTGTCAGCTGAGAGCGCTGCTCGTTGCAGTGGGTGATTCTGGACTACTGGCGCTATTTATTGGAGCTTTCTATCTTGATTGCCTGCCCACCTGACCCTGCCTGGCTAACACAGCGTGAGAGGCTGTGTATCTGACTGATAATATCGCTGCCAGCTGGGGCTGGAGTTGTACGGAGGGGGCTGCCAGTTATTGGTGCGTGGGTGGGGAGGCATCCTATAAAGATAGGCACCGCCGAAGCTCGAGCGTGGCGCGAGCGTTGAGAGTGGCGCGAGCGCCACTTGGAGTTGAAAATATTGCCTGTTTCTGGATGGGAGGTGGGAACTAGATATGGTATTGCTGTTCATGTATGTCAACTAGTTTTATTATAAAGTAGAGTTTTTATGTGTATTGCTGCATGAGTTTATATGTGCCATTTTGGCTTATTTAATGTGCAGGAGCTTTGTTAGACGAGTCTTGGGGCCTAGGATTGCTTATGGGAGTTCACAGTTGCATGAACTGCATCCTTTTATCCCACTCCCTGTATCTGATATCACTATCAGACGTTGTAGGGAAGTGGGGGATTGGGGGGGATTGCTCTGCGTATCCACTGTGGGATGACCAGGAGCGGGTTGATCAAAGGATTGAGATGGTTAAGTCCAGGAGACACCCTGGAATAAATAGAGCATCTAGGAGAAGCCAGACGTGGTTGGTGCCTATTTCCAGAGGGGCCACCAGGCCAAGTGGCCAGGTGACCATTAGGGCTGCATCACCTTCTATACCTCTGATGGCAGTGGTATGCAATGCCAGGTCGATCAGAAACAAGACGGCTATTATTGCCACTCTGGTCTCATTGGTCGACCTGGCATGCATTACAGAGACCTGGGTGGAGATGCTGCTGGCCCTGTTTTTTGAGGCTGCAATCCCCCCAGGATATACTGTGGTGCACTGCCCCAGAGGAAATCGTAGGGGAGGTGGTGTAGCTATCTGTTTTAAATCTAACCTGGACTTCACCGTGCACCCGGTGGGAACCCCAGGTTCATTTGAGTGTGTGGCCGTTCGTGGAGGACTCAGTGTGGGCTGCAGGATCCTCCTCATCTATCGCCCTTCTGGTCCGATGGGGGGGTTCCTGCAGGAATTCGCCGAGTTTGTTGCCGGCGAAACATTGGATTCCCCAAGATGTATTTTTCTTGGGGACTTCAATGTTTGGGCCGAAGATAGAAGTCAAAGGTGCGCCGATGAGCTACTGCAGAGTATGTCCCTTTTGGGGCTGGTGCAGTCTGTCGGCGTGCCTACTCATCAGGACGGCCACACATTGGACCTGGTGTTCTCACTGGGACTCAAGATCGTTGATCTTGATATTGACCGAGTAGCTTGGTCTGATCATTGCACGGTGAAGTTCACGTTCAGTGCTCCCGTCATAAATTCTTCCCCTTCTGAGATATTTCACTGTCGCCCGTTAAAAGATCTTACCCCTGATGGTTTTCTGGAGGCAGTTGATTTATCAAGGGTGGGTGATGCATGCGTCGGAGCGGTTGATGCCGGGGTAGACGCCTATAATAAGGTGTTATCTGGCACCATTGACTCCCTCGCACCTGTCCGTGTACAACCCAGAACTTCATATCTGAGGTCGCCTTGGTATGATGGTGATCTCAGGGAGATGAAGAAGCTGGGTCAGAGATTAGAGTGTCGCTGGAGGATATCCCGTCTGGGGGCTGACAAACTGGTCCTGTGTGCGCATTATTGCGCATATCAGGAGGCAATCAACCAAAAGAAGGCAATATTTTTGTCTCGGGAGATTGCTGCTGGGAGAAGCCGACCAGCCTTACTCTTCTGGACTGTTGATAGACTTCTTCATCCATCTTGTCTCCAGCCCGGAAGAGTTTCCTCAAATGAGGATTGTGAGGAATTAGCTCAGTTTTTCTCGGACAGGGTGTCTGCGATCCGGCTGGAGGTTTCTTCAGCCAGTAATATCATTGCTGTCAGTAGTCATCAGTTGTTTTCTGAGAGCACTCTCTCTGGCTGGGGAGAGTTTAGGCCAGTGAAGGATCATGAGGTCATTGAGATAGTGGCCAACTTGAAGTATACCTTTTGTGAACTGGATCCCGTGCCAACGCGCTTCTTGATGAGGTGCATTGACACTGTTGGCTCGGTGTTTGCCCTGTTGTCCGGTGTTCCTTGAGTCAGGGTGTCTTTCCAGATGCCTTGAAGGAGGCTCTGGTGAGACCCCTTTTAAAGCAAGCTTCTCTGGACCCAGAGATTAGGGCAAATTACCGTCCTATCTCCAATCTTCCATTTCTGGGAAAGGTTGTGGAGAAGGTGGTATCACTTCAGTTGGGAGAATATCTCATGACCCACGAGTTATATGATCCATTCCAGTCAGCTTTTCGGGCCAGACATAGCACTGAAACTGCATTAGTTCGAGTGCAAAATGACCTCCTCAGGGCTAGAGATCGGGGGGACAAGACAATTCTTGTTCTCCTTGATCTGTCTTCAGCATTTGATACTGTGGACCATTGTGTGTTGCTTTTCCGCCTGAGGGAGTTATGCGGACTCACTGGTATTGTCATCAAATGGTTTGAATCATTTCTTACTAACAGGAGTCAGTGGGTTGTGATGGGTAATTTCTCATCAGCACCCTGCCTCCTTTCATGTGGAGTCCCTCAGGGTTCGGTATTGGCCCCAATGTTGTTCACAGTATACATGCTGCCCCTGGGGGGGATCATTAGGAGGTATGGTTTGAGTTTTCATTGCTATGCTGATGATACTCAGCTATACCTATCCTTTGCCCCAGGAACATCAAATGCAGTGGATGTGCTGAATATCTGTCTGGCTGAGATAAATGACTGGATGTCTTCCAGCTGGCTGCGACTGAACCCCAATAAGACTGAGGTATTGGTAGTGGAGTCGAATAGAGCTCGTGATGGGATGGCCTCTGATTCTGCAACTGGCATTGTGCTAGGAGCTGTGTCATTGACGGCCTCCCCATGGGTGTGAAATCTTGGTGTGATCTTTGACAGGAACCTGTCCATGGAGGCTCAGATATCCTCCGTGGTTGGTTCCTGTTTTTTCCGTCTTAGAAATATCGCCAGGATTAAGCCCCTTGTTCTGGCTCTGGACCTCCCTACCTTGGTACTTGCTTAGTCACTTCTAGGCTTGACTACTGCATGCCCTCATCTCGGGTCTCTGAATCTCTCTTCAGACTGCAGCTAGTGCAAAATGCTGCTGCCCGGCTTTTGACCGGGCAGAGTAAGTTTTGTCATATCACTCCAGTACTGCGTGAATTGCACTGGCTGCCTGTCAGGTGGAGAGTTTTGTTCAAGGTGGGTTTTCTCACCTATAAGACCCTACATGGACAGGGCCCTGGTTACCTCTCTGATCTCCTGGTACCATACACCTCAGTCCGAGATCTCCGCTCCTCTAGTGGGGGCCTCCTCAAAGTTCCGAGAGCAAGGTTAAAATCAGCAGGGGATCGATCGTTTGGAGTTGCTGCTCCGGCTTTCTGGAACTCATTGCCAGTTGAAGTGAGAGAGGCCTCCACTATAGAGGCCTTTAAGAGTCGTCTGAAGACCTTTTTATTCATGCAGGCATTTGGTGATTAAGTTTTTATGTATTTTATATTTGTATGATATTGTAATGAAATGTATACGGTATGACATACTGTACAGTTTTTGTGCGACGACCAGAGCCTTCGGGATTGGGCGTCTTTATAAATAAATTTGATTTGATTTGATTTGATTTGAATCCTAGCTGCCATACTTCTGACGATTCCTCCAGTCTTGCCAAGTCCCTTCTCATCCTTTCCACACCTCCTTGTGAATCAACCCCGTTGCAGATCTTTATGTCATCTGCAAAGAGGCATACTTTTCCTTCCAGTCCCTCTGCAATGTCACTTATAAAGACATTAAAAAGGACTGGACCCAGTACTGAACCCTGGGGTACCCCACTAGTAACCCCTCTTTCTGCAGAGTGGACTCCATTTACAATTATCTTCTGTGTCCTGTTGTTCAACCAATGTTTTACCCAGGCTACCACCCTGGAACCCACTTCCAGGCTAGTTAATTTGACTAGTAATCTTTTGTGTGGGACTGTGTCCAATGCCTTGCTAAAGTCTAGGTAGGCCATGTCCACAGCCCCTCCCTAATCTACTACTTTGGTCACCCAGTCAAATAAATCAATTAGATTTGTCTGACATGACCTTCCCGCTGTAAACCCATGCTGCCTTGGGTCCTGTGCCCCACTGGCCTCTAGGTACTCAACAATTCTTTCCTTCAGAAGTGATTCCATCACTTTCCCTACCACAGAGGTCAAACTGACCGGTCTGTAGTTTTCTGCCTCTGTCCTGGTCCCACTTTTCTGAAGAAGAATCACAACAGCCTTCTTCCAGTCCTCAGGTACCACACCATCCTCCCATGATTTGTCAAAAAGGGTAGCCAGTGGTGTCACTAGTTCTCTGCTTAATTCTTTTAGAATTCTGAGGTGAATTCCATCTGGCCCCATTGCTTTGTCCAGCTTCAGTTTTAGGAGTTCTTTCAGAACCCTTTCTTCTGTGAAAGAACTGGGATCAACCCCCCCTTCAGTGTTTTTTTTCAACAGTATGTATCTCAGAAACAAAATAAGGGATTCAACTCAAATTTGTCAGTTTAAGAAACCTTTGCACTAGGCTGATGCTTGTCAAATTTCTTGCACATCTGTTAGAGTGTTGCAAAGTTATTCAGGTGCAAATTATGCAAAACTGGATGATAGTGTGCGGAAATCACTTTCACTATTACATCTATTTTCTCCCATAGGAAATAATGGCAAATTCAAGATTTAATAACTTTGAAATGGATTACTATTGTTTTACCAAACCTTTAAAAGGCACATCTGTGAGGTAAAGGCTTTCTAACCTGAACATTTCAGCCCACCACCTAAAGTCGTTTCAGAAATACAGGTAGCCAAAAAAACAGCAAAAAACAAGGAAATCTCTGTATCTTCAACACTTTATATCTCAACAATCTCAAAAGGGATTCAAACCAAATTTGGTACATGTATAGACCGACCCAAGCAAATGATGCCTGCCAAAAATCAGGACAATCTGTGAAACCAATTTAAAGTTATTAACCAGGAAAAATTGCCCTTTAACATTAAACACTCCTACAAAACCTGACTATACTGGCCCTACAGGGCCTGTATAATACCAGCCAGGTACTAAGCAGACTGTGATTACAAACCCTGGCCCCCTACTGGGCACAGGAGGTATGTGGCCAATAGACTGCTCTGTGCGTTGTGATCAACGTCAGGCAGTTAGGGCTCACTAATAGCAATTGCTTCACTGGAGAAAAAGGCCATATTGGTACCTCAAAGTGCAAATGCCCCTAATGCACTAGCAAGGCACTATGAAGTGTTTGCATCTCATTAGGGCCTCATTACTGACCAGAAGAAAACAATGTTTTTGACCCCTTGGCATCTTTTAGGACTGTCTTACTGGTGGTTTATCAAATGGGTGGAGAAATACTGAGTCCAAAGTGGTTACCAACCATGAATGGTCAGACAACTACCCACAACAAAAAAACAGTGCTGGTGATTAGGACATACAGTGGTACGTAAAGGAAATCCACATGGAGTGTACTTCAAACTGTATATTTCAGACAGCTGCCTCTTTCTTCTTGCTTAACAGATCTCTGAATCAGTCCCACCGAAAAGAAGTGACACTTAGTAACACATCTTCACAACATGTCTTCATACAGAATTTTCCAAATGTGTTCTATCACCTGTAGTTATCTATTTAATTATTTAAATGATGCCTCCTAATGCAGTATCATCTGCCTGTCTGCCCGAGCACCAACTTTTGTGCATCACACTCACTCACTTCAACCGTTCACTTAGCTTGATCTCTGAAAATGTTGTCCTTTACTATTAATCAGTAAAATATGTAACAGTTCCTAGTCTTGTTTTTAATGCTTGGGGTCCAGTGTCAATTGGTTTCTTGGCTAACTACAAATCCCAGAGGAAACTGCACTCTTTTCATTATTA
Source organism: Neoceratodus forsteri (assembly GCA_016271365.2). Lineage (NCBI taxonomy): Eukaryota > Metazoa > Chordata > Ceratodontiformes > Ceratodontidae > Neoceratodus > Neoceratodus forsteri. The sequence goes on from CM057455.1 coordinate 127,683,853, forward strand.
TTGACAAAGTTCAAGCAAGTACCATGGGAAACTGGGAGTTGTAGTCACTGGCCATTCTCTCATAGCATTGCTCTCCCATGATCACTCTTTCTGACAGCAGGGAGACAACTGGGCAACTGTGCTGACAGGAGACATGCAGACCTCAAAAAGGGATGAAGGGTTAGAGATATGACCTGTCCTTCTTAATCATTCTCTCTTGCAACCTCTCTCTCTCTCTTTCTCTCTGTCTGTCTGTCTCTGTCTCTGTCTGTCTCTCTCTCTCTCTCTCTCTCTCTTTCAAAGCAAATGTGACCTGAACAACAGTGCTTGGGGAAACCTAAAAAAAAGAGCAAAAATTTTAGACATCAATTCTAGCGTGGAGTCATGTAATGCTAGTGCAGTGCTAGATGCACTTTGAGTGAGCTCCAGTCACTCCTGATATAAAACTTTATTTTTTTTCTGGTGGCTGACCTTATTTTTATTTATTTACTTTATTTTGAAATCTTGGACAGCACCAGTGATCAGTTGCTTATTAATTGGTTCCACAACAGTTAACAAGTATAGAGTGATACATGAACATTCAAATACAGACTGGTTGGGTAGCAAATATACAAACACATGTTACGGTACAACAAAACAGATAAAGTTCCTGGTTACACTATACTGAAGTATTTGTACAATATATGTCCAGGTCAAGGAGAGACAAAAATCAGTAGAGTAGACAGAGGGAGGACAAGGGGTAGAAGATGGAGAGCTAATGGTAAGAGGAAGGGGTAGGGGTAGGAAGTACAGGGGTAGGAGTAGGGAAGAGAGGTGGGGGGCATGGCAGCACCAAGGGAGAGGATGGTGGGTCAGTGAAGTGCAAGTCAGGGCTACCCAGAGGAACAATGACAGGATTAAGAAACGCTAGAGGGTAAGTGCAATTTACGGCAATGGGATTACTGACTTGAGGTGGGATTTAGTGGGGGTGGGCACAGGTACTGGTGGTGAGAAGGTGTTTGCACAGTTTGTGTTTAAAAGACCTTAGTTGCAATGTTTTTTTATAATTAAAAGCTCTTACCGTGGTTTAGACATGGATCCGGTGGTAGATTCCGAAGAATCTATATTAATTGTGGTACAACACCTTGAGGATCGCCTCATGTCATCCGACATCTATGAGCCATTTCAGTCAGGTTTTCAGGCCAGACACAGCATGGAAACAGCATTTGTTAGAGTGCATAATGATTCGCTCAGGGCTAGAGATAGAGGAGACAAGTCAGTGCTCGTGCTCCTCGATCTCTCCTCAGCCTTTCACACTGTGGATCACTTTGTACTTCTTGATCAGCTCTGTCAGTGTCGTGGACTCACTGGTGTTGTAATCAAATGGTTTAAGTCCTCTCTCTCTCTCTCTCTCTCTCTCTGATAGGGTGCAATAGGTGATGATGTGGAATATCTCCTCCTTTCCAATGCCCCTATCATGTGGAGTGCCACAGGGCTCCATCTTATCACCAATGTTGTTCACACTGTATATGCTGCCCCTGGGTGATATCACTCGGCAGTTCAGCGTGGAATTTCACTGCACCCAGAACATCTGATGTTGTAGACATGCTTAACACCTGTCTGGCTAAATCAATGACTGAATGTCTTCCAGCTGGCTGCGACTGAACCCAGATAAGATGGAGGTGCTAGTGATTGAGATGGGTAGTGGGCATCATGGGTTGTCACCTGGAGCTAGCACAGATCTTTTCTTGGGATTTTCTCCATTGGTGGCCTCCCCAAGGTGCACGATCTTGGGTGATCCTGGACAGCAGATTGACCTTTGAAGATCTGGTATCCTCTGTAGTCAAAAGTGTTTTTTACAACTTGAGGAACATTATCAGTATCAAGCCCCTCATTCAGCCCGAAGATCTTCCAACCTTGGTATACGCATTTGTTACTTGTCTACTGTAACTCTCTATTCTTCTGGTTCATGGGAGGGACCCTCCACAGGCTGCAGTTGGTGCAGAATGCAGTGGCCCGGTTACTGATGGGCCTGTCCAGGTCCAGTCATGTGACCCCGGTCCTGCGTGCCCTGCACTGGCTGCCTGTCAGGTGGGAGATCCTTTTCAAGGTGGGCTTGCTTACCTTTAAGGCCCTACACAGACTGGGTTCTGACTGCTTGACTGAGCTGCTGACACCTACAACTTCTGTGTGCTCCCTCCACTCCTCTTTGAGGGGCCTTCTGGATGTTCTCAGTGTTCGGCTGAAGACATCTGGTGATCGTGCCTTTAGTGTCATCGGGCTGACCCTGAGGAATGTGCTACCATCTGCAGTCCTGGAGGCCCCCTCGATCGGTGCATTCAAACAGAGGCTAAAACCCACCTCTTCCCCCTGGCCTGTTTGGACTAACTACTCCCACCCAATCGCACAAGTTATTGCTGACATATATCTATTATAAACTGTGATTTGAATTTTATTTATTATTTATTTCTTGTTTTTACTATTTGTATTGTCTTTATTGTTAGGCTCCCAGAGCCTCCAGGATTGGACGCAATATAAATAAAATTTGTCTTGCCTTGCCTAATGGCTATAGAAGCCTTACCAAATACATTGAACCCTGAAAGGCCCATTGCTCCACTAGCCCTTGAACCAATTGCCCCTGTAGGAGTTCTTCACCACCCACCACCTCCAATGGCTTCACTGCAAGAACTTACTACAGAAGCTTTCTTTGTGGACCCTACTAAAATCAAGTCTGTGGTCTATGAATTGATATTGGATTTTCAGCTAATAAAGACAGCCATTGAAGAGCTAACAGTGAGGGCATGGACTGAGATTGGAGGAGGGAAGATTCAGGAGGGAGATGAGAAGACATTTTTTCACCGAAAGAGTGGTGGACAAATGGAACACCTTACCAGATGAGAGAGTGTCCTGTAAGATGGTGGGCAGTTTCAAGAGGGGTTAGGACAGGGGAAGGGATACTGGGAAGAGGGAGTCAGGAGGGGCAGCTGTGAAATGAGGCGCTAGCTGCACACTTGAGCAGACTCGATAGACCGTGAGGCCTGTTTCTGTTAGCAATTTTGTATGTTCATGTGCTGAAACCCATGTTAGCTTGTTAGAGGATAGGCATGTTGAGACTGATCCTGAAATCACTCGGCTCTATTGCTCCATAGTCAAGCTGTCTGAGAAAGTAGATTATTTGGAAGGTAGATCCAGGAGAAATAATTTGGTGCTCCACGGGCTCTAACCTGATAGAATTCATCCAGAAATTCTGTAACAAGGTGGGCGGTCCATCCCCAAATGGACTGAGCTATATTGTTGACAGGGTACACCGGGTTCTATGGCCAAAATCTGCCCCAGGGGAATGACCAACACTGCCAATTTTCCTGCTCTTAAATTATTTAGATAGAGTTCATGTTTTGAAACAAATCCACGCCAGACAGGTACTGCAATGGGAGGGCCATTGGTTATGGCTGGTACAGGACTTAACCCTATCAGAATATCAGAAGAGAGGGGAGTACAAGGATATAAAATCTAAACTTTGGGCAACTCACATTAAGCACAGAATGCTTTACCCCACCTGTCTTGAGGTCTTTACAGCATCAAGGACAAAATGGTTCGACTCAGCTATGCAAGCTCAACAAGAACCAGCTAAGATCCATACTTTCCCCCTACCATTAAACTGTGCCATCTCCCATACCTTCTCCTCTATCAGCTAAATTGCTGGGGCAGTATAATGTGTACTCATGCCACGACCTGTTATACTGTGTATCTGTTATGCCAGCTTTGATCTTGTATTAATTGTGAATTGTAACTGTGTTCCATTATTGTACCTTGTGAAGTCCATCCAGGACCACCTTGCAAATGAGTATCTCAATGGTGTCTTTTCCTGGTAAAAAATAAAACTGAATTGAACTGATGCCAGCCCGGTGGTGCAGAGGGTTGAGGTGCTGGATGCCACACCTTGCGCCACACAGGCGACCCGTGTTCGGGAATGAGCAAGGGCCGCTGGGGGTCAGCAGGGGAGGAGAAGGATCGAGCATCCGTAGGACTGCTCTCATTCTCCGGGGAGCGGGGATGTGCAGCATTGGTGCCTGGTTGTGCACTGGTGGATGCTAGGGAGTAAGGTGCTGTGCAATAGCATGAGGGGAGCCGAGTGCAGACACATGGAGGGGGTGCTTGCACAGAAGTGTGTGGGTTCCTCCTCTGCTTGCATCATTGCACTCACTCAGCTCCAGAGGGAGCATTCAAGAAAAATGCCGGCTCCCAGCATATGAGCCGCTCCTGGTACCTGTCCCCTCTGGACACTACAATTCCGCCTATGGCGGCCCCACTTGGGTGTGCATCCCCGAATATGAGGGGGCAGGTCACCAGGGGGAGAGGTGAGCCCATTTGCAGGGCTAGGGGAGCCCGGCACAAAAAAAATTAATTGAATTGAATTGAAGATCTTCCCAGGCCTATTTCATTCAAAAAAATCTAGCTGAGTAGTAATTTGTGTTACTTTTGATTTCTTTGAATTCTGGAATGTTATACTGGCTATTCTGCATCTACTTAGTTTGGTGAATTAACAGTCTCTTGTTAGTTTACATGGGTACAGAATTACTTTCCAGAACTTTCTATGACCATCAGATTGGACTATTGATAAAATGTTACGGATATTTAAGCACAGAGTGAAAGACTTTTTCTTTTTGTGCCAATGTTCCAAAGCTTGCTTTGTTGAGATTTTCCTTTATCAAATTTGATTACTTTATCAATGGCAAATTCACTAGAGAAACTTTAGGTCAAAGAACTGTTTGTTTACTCCATACCCTTCTAGAAGATTCTGTGGTTCAGAAGATTCCTTAGTTACTTAAACCAGACACTTTAAAGAGACTCGTGCAGCAAATTTGCTTCACTTTCTTGTGATTATAAGTATTTTGTTTGATCTCATCATAGTCTTTTATTTTCTCATAGAGGGAGAAATGTTCAAAAGTTGTCCGAATTTGTTATCTTCTTGGCTACTATATTATCCTGTCATTCCTAATTTGAGATGATTAGCATATCAATCAAACTTTCTGTGTCTGCACAGGCTAATATAAAGTCAAGCTAGCTGCAGATTTCTTTCTCGGAAGAAAAACATGCCAATGCAGACAAGAGCCCCATACGAAACAGCACCCTGCAGCACAAGGAGACACAGAATGAGCGACTGACACAGGGCCATTGAAAGACCTCAACGGACCAACGCAATCAACATTCGTCATTGACAAAAGCTTGTTTATTATAGCAGCGTTTTTGGATGAGGGAAATCACTAAGTTTTTTTTTATTTTGAGTGTTTACTAGTTTTTTTCATCTGGTTGGTTAAATAACTGGGCTGGCAGAGCTCGTATTTGTAGCTGCATACTTCAGAGCTGTGGCTGGATAGAGCTGTTTCGGTGCTGTGAATAGAGTGCGAGATCTATAGTTATTCTGTGGGTTGTCAACCATTTCCTTACATTCTGCTCTCAACTTTCTTATTTTTATCTCCTTCATTTCACCTATTTCCTTGATTTATTCCTTTTAAAAGGCTTGAGTCTGGTAAGCCAGGATGTATGGAATGGCTGCAAACTGAGCCAACATTGAACTTGGTGATCAGGCAGATCTCAGTTTACCACAGACACTGGTTCACATTTCGTCTTCTGAATGGCGGCTAAGGTAAGTCCGGATTGTGTTAGCAGGAGATTTATCATTTTTACTAGGTATGCATGGCAAGCTCATTTGTTGGACCCACAACAATATCAGCTTAGAAGGCTGAGAGGAGTGCCTAAAGGGATCCCCTTCCCAGTGATAAGCTGCTTTAGCGTGGGCCAAGATCTCTCTGCTCCTTATATTTCTAGTCACCTGCCACTCTGATTCCTAATGCAGCCATTGAGGGCTTTTTCTGCTGCTGCTCCACACACCGACCCTTCCTGGCTTGGTATTACCTTGTTCTCTTCTTTTCACTTTCTTCTCCTACTCGGACACCCCACACTCAGAAATGTTGACTAATCAAATAGGTCTCCTTCTCGCCAGTTGATTATACTCTATAGGGGACATTGACGTAAACCTGCTTCAGCCATTCATACTTCCAGCCTACAGCAAGGAGTTTTTTCCTTTTCCTTTCCTTTCCTCTTCTCCCTTTTTCTTCGAAGCTCCCCCTCATTGTACTAGTTATTTTTGTGATCAGCACATGTATTATAAACGTTCATCTTTATTACTTATTTTATATCATTGAGACTAGCACTCTTTTTATATACACTTTTGTGTTTTCTATGAATAAAACCTAAGGTTAGTGAATTACTGTCCAACTGAAGCAGGAACTTAATCTTGATATTTTGATAACTTTAATTCTTTTCAAGAAATGGTCAACTTACTTCCAGACACTTTTGACAAGGAGTAACCCCCCTATTTTTCCATTTCCCTATATCCCTGGTTGGACTGCCAGGCTCTTTATTCACTGCTGGGAATCTGAATTATAGGATTTTAACATTTTAGAACCATAGGAGCTCCAAATCTACCAGCATCTATGGACCAGCACAAGGAGGGTGGGAGGATGCCCTCTTTTTCTAGGATGCTTGAATCTTAGGCTACCCTGCTTATTCTAACCTCACAAAACAACCCCCTTGAGCAGGTCACTTCATTCAAATACCTGGGTATCACCCTTGACTCGGGGCTCACTTACCATGACCACATCCAAAATCTGTGCTCTGTTGTCAATGTTCGCATTGGTCTGCTACACCAGTATAAGCACTGCCTCCCCATGAAGCCCTATACTTAGCTGTATCAGCTTCTATACTATCTCTCATTGACTATGGTATCATAGTATATGGAGCAGCCAACAACATGCACCTCAACAAAATTAGGATAGCCCTAAATAAGGCCTGTAGGATAGTTATTGGCTGTGAAGGGCTCACGCATACCTGCACTCTTTATACCTCTACCAACTGGCTGAACTTTGATGGCAGGCTCAAATATCAGACCTGCCTCGTCGGTAAAAAAATAACTGCAGGGTTACTTCCTCCTGCTCTAACCCCCCTACTCCAAGCACCCCTGTCCACCTGCCACACTCTGCAAACTGCAACGACCCATTTCTAGGTACCCCACTGCAAAACCTCCTAGAGTCAAAGAATGTTTAAGTACCTGGCTCCTGGATGGCTGAACTCCCTCCCAAATTCCTCCTCACATAACCTAAACTTGACCTGTTCAAATCCCACCTCGGAGACCTAATCACTCAAGGTTCAGTCTGAGACTGTCCTTGATTTTTCTCAGGCCCTCCTGTATCCCAACAAAATATGGACCTCCCTGGTATTGCCACCTCAGAGCATGCCTATATGTGACAATGGGCTCCTCCAGTCCAGCCTGAAATTACAAATAACCACCAGAAAATGGCTATGCCACCGTCCTGCAGTGCATGTTCCAGTTAGCTGTGACTCTGCTCCTATTCCTGTAACTCTATGTACCAGTGTATTATTAGCTGCAATGTTTCTGTTACCTGTAACCATGTTTGATTCTGTACTGAATGTAGTACTTGCTACTTTGTTACCTCTGTTCACACTGTTTCCATTGTATATGCTGCACTATTTGCTATTTGTTATTTGATGACTCTGTATTCAACTGACGTGGAACCTTTGTAAAGGAGTCTTCGACTCAGAGGTATGCATCTGATACTCTTCAATAAACAAACAATAAACACATTATCAGGAGTGTTTTTGGTACTTGCTGTTAATGTTTTGGGAATTATTGGGGTGGGGGATGGTTTGTTTTTTCTTTCTCCAGGTTTGGGGGGGGAGGGTCCTCTGCAGTCAACAAGGGGTGAAATAAATATTTTTAATTTTGAGACTAAATTTCTTCTGTCCCTTCAACAATAGGTAATAATAGGTAATCCACCATGTATAGTGACATGGAACATAAAAGGAGGGCAATCTCGAACTAAGCTTTAGGCCATTCTTTAACACTTGAAGACCTTAAATACATATATCACCTTATTGCTGGAGACCCATCTTCCTTCTACCCAGGCTACTTTATTTCACAGACTTTGGGTAGGTCATGTATATGGAGCCAGAAACAGTAATCATCAGAGAGGCATGGCAATTTTAATTCACAGATCTCTTCCCTTTTTCTTATGTTTCTGAAATTCAGGACCAGGAGGGTAGGTATATTTTTGTTTGTGGAGCTTTGGACCCCACAGAGGTTATTATTGGCTCTGAATAGAGACCTAATTGTGATACTCCTGCTTTTTTGTCTAAGTTAGGTTATTAGTAAACCTTTCATGGGTGTTAGGCGGAGATTGGAATTTAGTTGTGGCAAATGATTTGGATAGAACGTATATGCTCATGTCAGGACTATCCCCAGCTCAGTGTGACCTTTAAAACTCTATTAATGATTTCAGCCTGGCTGACCCTTGGAGAATAATAAATACTAGGTCCAGAGAGTAGACATTTTACTTCCATCCACACAATTCATACTCTAGATTGCATTATTGTTTGATTACCACCCTTTGACTGGCCACAATATATGGTCGCAAAATTGAAGCCATGGTCCTTTCAGACCACGCCCCTGTGAAGCTTACTATAGACTTAACTCATCTTACAGATACCATACTTGGACTTTAAATACTTCTATATTAGATGATTCCTCAATTATTAAACACATGAGAAAATATATTGTCTGCTTTGGAAACTAACTGGCCATCAGTCATTGACAAAGATAAGGCTTGAGGGTGTTGAAATGCTTATGGCATGGGGAATTGATACGTTTAACTACTGTCTGTAAGAAACGAATTCCAAAACTACTAATACATTACTTTCCAAGATTAGAGCTATAGAAATATATTTGCCCATATTTATTTCTGAGGCTATACGAACTCAGCTTACACAGCTGAGGGCTCCATACTCAGCTTTAGTTTTAAAAATGAGCACAGAGCTCTCTAAAAGCATTACGTGCCACATATGTTGGACAAGGTGAAAAAGCCAGTAAACTGCTGGTGCTTAGGCTTCATCAAAGAGCAGCCACTCACTGGACTAAATTCTTATATGACCCCACACATTCTACTTATACTGTCAAGGCTGGGGAGATGATCACCATATTTAAAGACTATATTACTAGCTTCTATTTTGAAGATAGAGAGGCAGGAAATATGCTTGATGACTTGTCTCTTTTTTTTAGTGACCTTGCCCTACCGCATTTCTCAGAAGAAGCAGTCACCTTATTAAACAGCCCAATTACAATAGAGGAAGTTAGGGAAGCTATTACTTAGGAACAACAGAGTGAGGGGACCAGCACCTCTGCCCACGCACATGGAACTTTGCCATAAATCCAATAAATTAAAAGTCACTAAACTGTAAGGACTCACCAGACTGTGGGAGGTACAAATAATCCTTAATCTAGGTCTGGAAAAGGTCAATAAAAATCCAAGAGAGTCCAAATGAAACCCAACACTTCCCTGCTCCCTCACAGTACTTCCTAGTACATGATATGACACATAGGACATCACCTGATGCATTTCGCACTACGTGCTTTCTCATGTATGTAGTCAGTTACCAAGGAAGTGCTCTTAAATACACATGCTTGCTTAAAGTGATATTCACAGTTAAAATGGAACATCATTAGATCAACGCGTACCGGATACCAAAACCATTAAGAAGAAAATATCTTACAAACTGTTTACTCCTGTGGTGCAGATGCTGATAAATATGCAGTTGTTTACATGAATATATTAATAACATCACCTTAAACAAATGTTGTAATGGTAATTATATTCTCCATGGCAAGGGCAGGTATGTATTAGCATTACAACTTGATCAAGAACAGTACTTATGTCGCACTCTAGTGGTCAACTCATAAAATTACCATTGCACTTATTATACTAAAATTTATATAAAAATCAAACCTGCCAGTGATAATGTGTAAATCAATGAGCTTGCACAAGACTTTTCTTGAAAAATGACAGCAGTCAAGAACATGCTGGTGCAAATATGTGTAAAGAAAGAAAAAATACAAGAATTAAAAAAATAATAAAAAATTTAAACAGTACTGTGTCAAGCAACAAAATATTTCATTTCTTCAAGAAAGGTTTAAATTCAATTCTACCATTCAGACCATTATATTCTATTGATTTAAAGGCAAAGATCCAGTATTGTTCTCTTTTTAGCAACAGGTTGTTGTAATCACCTGCCCTATGTGACATTATAGACTTTTCAATGCCAGTATGCATAAAGCTATGCTCTCTTTTGTTTCTTTTTCTAAAAACATGCTTGGCTAATGCAATTGTTAGGTCTTCATTTTCAGTTGCTCTTTCATGTTCCCCTATGCATATCGTAAAGGCCCTTTTGGTCTTACCTATGTAGAAGTGTCAACATTTTCATGTGGCTAGGTATACCAGGCCACAGGTACTGCATGTTATAAAGCCCCTGACATCTATGTCCTTATTTGTAACTGGATTCTTAAATGTCTTACCTTGTTGTACTTTGGGGCAATATGTACAGTTGCCACATTTGTGACAACAGGTAGCTCTATTAGAGAGCCACATCCTTTGGTTTTCTGGGATAGGTTGGAGTGAGTGGACTGTAGTGTCTTTGATACTCTTGCCTTTTCTAAAAACAATCCTAGGACCCCCCCCCCCCCATCAATATCCCTCAATCCTGGATCTTGTGTCACAATATGCCAGTGTTTCTTAATGATATCTGTAATCTGTCCAGATTGTGGGCTATAGGTGTTCACAAAGGTGACTTGGGAGTCTATTGCTTTCTTGTTTTTGTTTCTCTTGCAGTAATGTGGTTCTGCATATCTTATCCACTAGTTTTTTTTCTATCTTCTAGCTCTTTATAGGCATAGCCTCTATTCTGAAGCCTTTGTATCAGTTCATCGGCTCTAGCCTGGTATGTGGCCTCAGACCTACAATTCCTTTTAGTACATATGTACTGACCCTTAGGTATGGCTCGAATAACGTGTTGGGGTGACTACTACTAGCATGTTTGATAGTTATGTCTAGATTAGTGCCCAATTCCCTCAGCGCTTCTTCTTTCTTTTCACTCAGGTTGTGAAAAAAAAATATCATGAGTCGCTTTACACAGATGTTCCATGTCAAATTCGCAACATTTTAGGAAAACTTGTAAAGCAGGTGACATGGGGGGGAATAGAGATTGAGAGCTAAATGCATTAATACCAGTGTTTTTTATGGTCTCACCTCATATATTGTCTTATAAATTACTGTATCTCCTTGAAAAAAGGACTTAAAGCTGACATTTCTGCCAAGTTTGTGAAGATCTATTTTTGTCCCAAAAGAATCAAATTTTTTGGTGGGTGTAAAAGATAATCCCTTATTTCAAACTTGGATCTCAACATCACTTAGGGTGTATTTGGAGATGTTAATAATGTTGCTCACAGGTTCCTGCCTCATCCCCGTCTGGTCCTCCAAGGTCTCACTCGTTGGCCGCTCGTATCCATGCCTTACAAGGTAAGACATTTAAGAATCCAGTTACAAATAAGGACATAGATGTCAGGGGCTTTATAACATGCAATATCTGTGGCCTGGCTTATCTAGCCACATGTGAATGTGAACACTTCTACATAGGTAAGACCAAAAGAGCCTTTAAGATATGCATAGGGGAACATGAAAGAGCAATTGAAAATGAAGACCTAACGTATGCATTAGCCATGCATGTTTTTAAAAAAGAAACAAAACAAAGCATAGCTTTTTGTATACTGGCATTGAAAAGTCTATAATGTCACATAGGGGAGTTAATTATAACAACCTGTTGCTAAAAACAGAACAATATTGGATATTTACCATTGAAGCAATGGAATGTAATGGTCTGAATAGTAGAATTCAATTTAAAGCTTTCTTGAAGAAATGAAATATTTTGTTGCTTGACACTGTACTTGTTAAATTGTATATTATTTTTTAATTCTTGTATTTTTTCTTTCTTTACACAGATTTGCACCAGCATGTTCTTGATTGCTGTCAGTTTTCAAGAAAAGTCTTGTGCAAGCTCATTGATTTACACATTACCACTGGCAGGTTTGATCTTTATAGAAATTTTAGTATATAAGTGCAATGGTAATTTTATGTGCTGACCACTAGAGTGTGACATAAGTACTGTTCTTGATTAAGTTGTAATGCTAATACACACCTGCCTTTGCCATGGAGAATATAATTACAATGACAACATGTGTTTAAGGTGATGTTATTAATATTTTCATGTAAACAACTGCATATTTATCAGCATCTGCACCACAGGAGTCAACAGTTTGTAAGATATTTTCTTCTTAATGGTTTTGGTGTCCGGTACGCATTGATCTATGACATTCCATTTTAACTATGTATATCACTTTAAGCAAGCATATGTATTTAAGAGTGCTTCCTTGGTTACTGAATACACTTTTGAGAAAGCACATAGTGTGAAATGTGCCAGGTGATGTCCTACGTGTCATAATACGTACCAGGAAGTACTGTGAGGGAGCAGGGAAGTGTTGGGTTTCATTTGGATTCTTTTGGATTTTTAATCAACTTTTCCAGACCTAAAGGATTATTTGCACTTTCTGCAGTCTGGTGAGTCCATACACTTCAGTGGCTTTTGATTTATTGAATTTACGGCAAAGTTCTGTGTGCGTGGGCAGAGGTGCTGGTCTCCTCACTCTGTTGTTCCTAACTGCTGTCTTTGACCGGAGCATGGCCTTTCCCCGGTGCAGTTGCACCCGAACTTGTCTGTTCTCTCCACAAACTTTGATCTGGAACTGCACAGGTTTCTCCAAAAAATGCAGACTTAGCTATTTACTTTAAAGTGTGTCCACGCTGTACCCTCATGCGGTTTTATATGCATTCCTGCTAAAACATGGTGTTACCTAAGGAATGCCCTCATCAGAACCACGGCAGGCACAGCATCAGCATGAAAATTAGTGCCTCAGAGATTTGGTGATTTTGAATACTGAAAACATTATGAGCTATATGCATATTCTTAATGATAGCTCCATAGCAACACCAGGACCCTTCAGCACCTGTCAAGCATTTTTATAATTTGAAAGGACTGCACAAAAAATTAAGCGACTTCTGTTGGAGGAATTAGTTTAAAGGCATGCCTGGAGGTTAGTAGAGTACCAAGAGGTCTGAGAGTGCTAAAAAGACCTAATTGTGGAAAAGACAGAAAGCTTCCTGGAGAAATGGGAAGATATCAGCCACAGAGCTAGGAAGGAATATATCAGTCTCATTCTGACCGAAAATGCAGTGATCCAAAAAGAGGTCAAAGAGGAATTGATTAAAAAAGAAGAAATACTTAAATCGTTCATCAATAGCTCTCAATCTGATCAATTGCTGTATGGTTTCTCTGAAAATTTGAGAAAATACAAAGAAAAAATTAAACTGAATTAAAAATGGAAATTTGAAAGAGACAAGAGGGATTACAAGGGGGGATGTGTATTTGACTGGATAATGCCCACCAGTGCACAAACTGCTCATGCAGAGATCCTCACTAACTCTAACACCCAGGAAACCATTCAAGGAAATTATCCAAGCCACATACCAGGCTAGAGCCGATGAACTGACACAAAGGCTTCAGAATAGAGACTATGCCTATAAACAGCTAGAAGATACAAAAAAACTAGTAGATAAGATATTCAGAACCACATTACTGCAACAGAAAAAGACACGAAAGCAATAGACTCCCGAGTCACCTTTGTTTACACCCATAGCCCACAATCTGGACAGATTACAGATATCATTAAGAAACACTGGCATATTGTGACACAAGATCCAGGACTGAGGGATATGGATAAAACACTAGCACTTGATTACTGTTAAACCTCCTTAGCACCATCTCTGACATCCCCTTCCCCCTGCTACTCTAACCCTTCACCTTTCCTCCCCGCTAACTAATGTCCTTCCCCCCCATCTGTCCTGACAAGGTCTGTTGGCCAATTTCAACTTACCCTATGATTTTGCCAGTAACTGACAGAACTTGTTTTAGAAACATAGAAACATTGAATTTGATGGCAGATAAGGACCGCTTGGCCCACCTAGTCTGCTCATTTTCCTACCTAACAGATAAGCTGCAGATCCTAGTTAGCCAACAGCTTACTTCCTCCTACCCCCCCACTAGAACTGCCTTATGTCTGTCCCATGTATTCTTGAATTCCCCCACTGTTCTTGACTCCACGACTTCCGCAGGGAGGCTGTTCCATGCATCCACAACCCTCCCTGTGAAAAAATACTTCCTCACATTATCTCTGAGCCGTCCCCCCTCTATCTTCAAATTGTGCCCTCTTGTTCTTGCACATCTCTTTTTCTGAAAGATGCTACCCTCTTGGACTTTCTTGATTATCTTGAGGTATTTGAAAGCTTCTATCATGTCCCCCTCTCCCTCCTTTCCTCGAGGCTATACATCTTAAGCCCCTTTCGTCTTTCTTCATATGTCTTCTGGTGCAGACCCTGCACCATTTTGGTTGCCCTCCTCCGGACAGCCTCCACCCTGTCTATGTCTTTGCAGAGATGGGGTCTCCAGAACTGTACACAGTACTCCAGATTTGGTCTTACCAACTGTGTGTACAGAGGGCCAACAACTTCCTGTTTTCTACTGGTGATGTCTCTCCCGATGCATCCCAGTATCCACTCAGCCCTCCTTACTGCCTTCTCACATTGCTTGCCCACCTTTAGGTCATCTGATATAATTACCCACAGGTACCTTTCCATTTTTGTTGTTGTCAGTATCTCACTCCCCATTGTGTACACTTCCCCTGGGTTTTTGTTTCCCAGGTGCATTACTTTGCACTTCTTTGCATTGAATCTAAGCTTCCATACACTTGATCATTCCTCCTACCTTGCCAAGTCCCTTTTCATCCTTTCCACCCCACCTTGCGTATCAACTCTGTTGCAGATCTTTGTGTGATCTGCAAAGAGACATAGTTTCCCTTCAAGTCCCTCTGCAATGTCACTTATAAAGACATTAAACAGGACCGGCCTCAGTACTGAACCCTGCGGTACCCCACTAGTAACCCTCCTTTCTTCACTGTGGACTCCATTTACTATTACCCGCTGTGTCCTGTTGTCCAGCCAGTGTTTTACCCAGGCTACTACCCTGGGACCCACTCCCAGGCTGGCTAATTTGTTTATTAATCTTTTGTGTGGGACTATGTCAAATTCCTTGCTGAAGTCTAGGTAGACCAAGTCCACAGTCCCTCCCTGGTCTACTACTTTGGTCACCCAGTCAAAGAAATCAATTAGATTTGTCTGACATGACCTTCCTGCTGTGAATCCATGCTGCCTTGGGTCCTGTGCCCCACTGGCCTCTAGGTACTCAACAATTCTTTCTTTCAGAAGTGATTCCATCATTTCCCTACCACTGAAGTCAAACTGGCAGGTCTGTAGCTTCCTGCCTCTGTCTTGCTCCCACTTTTGTGAAGGGGAATCACATCCACCCTCCTCCAGTCCTCAGGTACCACACTATTCCCCCATGATTTATTAAACAGGGTAGTCGGTGGTGTTACTAGTTCTTCCCTTAGTTCTTTTAGAATTCTGAGGTGAATCCCATCAGGCCTCATTGCTTTATCCACTTTCAGTTTTAAGAGTTCTTTCAGAAACCTTTCCTTTGTGAAAGGACTAATATCAATCTCCCTACCCAGAGTGCTTCTATTGACTGGATTAGGTATCCCTCTCTGCTTTTCCATTGTGAATACTGAGCAGAAGCATTCATTCAGTATCCCTGCTTTTTCACTGTCACTCTCTGCCCAACCACTTTCCTCTTTATTCAGCCTCATCATCCCTGCCTTAGTCTTTCTTTGCTCCCTAATGTACATATAAAAGCTTTTATCCCCCTTCATAACCAAGTTGTATATCTTTTCTTTGGTTTGGGCCTTTGCTACTCTGACTGCCTTCCCTGCTTCCTTCTGCTTTAACTGGTACAGTTCTCTGTCCTGCTCATTCTGTGTTTCCTTATACTTCCTGAAAGCTATCTTTTTCTTCCTTACCTTCCCCACCACTTCTTTTGAGAACCACAGTGTTTTTTTTTTTTCGTTTTGATTTATTTGCTTCTCACAAAGGCTTGTTGCCTCTGTGATGGCTGTTTAGATGTTTCCCCATTGTTGCTCCACCCTACCTTCTTGCCTGTGTAACCCCTCACCCCTGCCTTTTTGCCAAAATGACAGGTGGCATGCTGTTGAAGCTAACAGCAGTACCTGGTGGGGACTGGGTTCGGGGAGGATCAGGTTACTCGGCACAGGGGACCTAGGTTTGGCTACTCTGCACAGGGGCACCCAAGTAAATCTGAACACAGGAAGCAATAACTGTAATGTCCAGAACCAGGAATGGGATTCCTCAGTGTGGCTTTTATTCACATACTAGCTGAACCAACAAAGCATAGATGGACCCCCATGAGGTTACATTCCTGGTAATGCAGATTAGAGACAACAGAACACTTTATCACTGTTTCCAGCCCTCAGGCTCTAAACCCACCAGGCACATAGCCTGGACTTGCACACAGCTTTGGGTACACAGCCCGACTTGTACACTACTTGGGTTTTCCCCACTGGCCCGCCTCCCCCCGCCGGCCACTTGATCCACGGTCCATTTGAGGAATGAACCAATTATCCTACTGTGGCTCCCCAAACCACACTAGAGTCTTCAACTCCTAGAGAGAATTTTCCTTACAATCCCATGTCTGGATACTTTTCTCATCACTGGCTAAGTGCCTGAGGTAAAGTAGAAATCCACAGAAGAAATCCGTAGAGGTGGACCTGGTCACTAAAGATTGGGGGCCACCCACCTCCAGCTCCCACAGCCCATACCCGGCCATTTTTCTGGAAACTGAGCAATTCCTTTACAGAACTTTTAAATGTAGATTCTGGGTAGATGTCTGTCACATCTTCTCTACATATCATTTGCATCCCAACAAGCTCTGGACTTGAACATACTTTCACTTTGCTTAGCCCATTACTCTAGGCTTCCCAATATTTAGTAGTTCAATCCCCACATTGTCACACAAGTCCCAGGGTGAAAACACAGGCCCTTTTAGCAAGAGCAGACACTCACCCTCATGTTGCAGGTGCCCCACAGGTGACTCACAAATCTTCTTGTTCTCCCAAATAAACTCTGGAACAAACAGGCAGCTTCTCCTTTATGAGCAGAACTAGGGGGTTGCCCCAGGAATCTGCAGGGAACCCTTTCCCTGCCCCCCCAAAGGGAGGGGGCACTGAGACCAGAAAATAACGGTCTCCACCACTTCAATTATCTTCTGTGTCTCTCTTTAAGGTGGAGACACATACCCTTTTTACTTAAAAGTAGCCCTCTGTCAGGGCTGAGGCTCCTAGAGACTTCACTGAGCAGCTTTCTCAGCAAGCTCCCAACTTCACACTTCACTGACTCACACTGACTGACTGACTAACTTCAAAACCTTCCAACATTCTAACCAACTCCCTTGCTGCAGATTCCAATGTGGCTCATGCAGCTGCGATAGTTCTATTGGTGATGTCATCCCTCAGTCTCAGCTGAGACTGAGAACAGAGGAGACAGTGTGAAACCCATTTAACTGGAGTTTCACAAGCTGCCTTCCCTGCCCACCACTAGGTCTGACTGGGATTCTAGTAACCCTGGGTAACAAGGGGGTTACACTCACCCTTGACCAGGAAAATGACTGTCCGCAGTCTTTATTTACCCGGCCTTAGGCCATCCCACCCTATGTGCTACCTGAGGAGGGGGGTGATCAGGCCCCCTCCTACCATGTGCAAGCACAGGCAGGCAACACTAAGGGCCTAGAGGCCTTTAGCTGACATATCAGCCTCTACACTATCCACTTACTATGGACACCTAGTGGCTCTGGTAGAACCATCCAGAGCATCGCCCTGATAGATCATCACTGTGGTCCCTACTGCAGGTCAGGGCCACAGCCTATCCATCCCCCCTAACCCTCTAGGGAAAACCTATTTGCCTTTAACTTAATACTCCAAAAACAAAAACAAACCGGGGACCTCCCCGACCTTGGGCAACCTGCAACCACACACCATTAAAATACCACATTTTATACCATTTTACTGTCTCCTCCCTACCCCCACAACCACACCTGTGGAAGGAAAGGGTTAATACAGTAACAACAACAATAACACCACAGTACTTTAAATTTCTACACACTAAAGTACTATTGAGGAACTCCTATGAGCCCCTCCTCCTCTTCTTGTCTTCTCTTCTGTCTTCCCAGGAACACCTGTAAGAAAAAGAAAGACAACACACACTCTCCTAATCTGCATACACAGTCTGCCTAGACCCCTACCATCAAAACACTGAATAATCCCAAGAAGATTTTTTTTTTTAGAAAAAGGTAAAAAAACAGTATTTCTATTAGAAAATGACGACATTATTTACAATACACATTTGGGGGGATGGAGTGCCCTAAAAGTCCCAACTAGTGACCACAATGCCCGAAGGCTAGTCCAATAAAGAGTCTCTCCTGGGCCAGAGCCCAGTGAAGCACAGTTCTAACAGGCCAAAGTCCCGAAGGGGAGAGTCTTTGAGGACAGTTCACACATTTTGAAGTCTGCTAGTGTAGGGTGTGTACTGCAATGTCATAAAGATAGAAAAGTTCGGACTTACCAGCCACTTGTAGTATGGAAAATTCTTAACCGACCTGCACCTCTGATGAAGACTCTCCCTGGCAGCATTTCTTCCGATACAGCTGGGAAGACATCTTCCGGGAACCACAGGAGGGCACATCTTGGAACTGCTGGGTTGATGTCATCTCTGGAGATGGAACCTTAGAACAGGAATAAAAAGAAAAACAGCTGGTCAGACGTCATCCGATTACCAGGTGATGAAGAGGATACAGCTGGGCTGGTGTTCTCTCTGGATCTGAAGTCATCTGGTGGGCAAGTCGATGGTTTCTGGAAAGGCCAGTACACTGTAGACTGATGAATGTGGGGCACCTGAGTCCTGGATGTCCATATTGGCAGTTCAATAAAGGCACTTCACAGTCTGGTGTGGCAGTATTGACTACCACTGCTCGGCTTTCCATTTTGTAGGCACGGGCACATTTGCTGAGAGGTCCTTGCACTGAGGCCAGTAGTACTAGGTGTCAAGAGCTTGATTTATTACCCTGTCTGGGTGCATATAATTCACACAGTGGGAGATTTCACATCCCACTTCGTCCACTATTCTCACTCTGTCTATAAACAGTGTCCTGCCTCTCTTCCACTGGGTATACTTCTCATGAAACAGTCTGTTCTTTACATGCTTGTTGACCCCAGGATGCACACTTTTCATTGCTTCATCCCAGATCCAGGATTTCCTGCTGTTCTCAATCTCCTCCCAGACTTTCCGAAGAAAGGTAGGAAAGGTCACACCATAGATATCATTTGCCTTTCTATGAACCAGTCTCTCCTCTTTACTTGCTTTGGTCAATCTAAGACCTCTGGCCTGGCTTGGGGGTGGCCAGTCCTCATTCTGACAGCTACGCATCCTTAAAGAAATTAGAAACGGATCCCTGACTTCTTCCTCTTGCGAAGCCAGGGCAGTGGCATCACCACTTTCTTCCATGCATTCCTCTGAGGCAAGATCTTGAGGCTGTGTACCCGTTCCTTTTTCACAAGGCCACATAGGTTCCCCCTCATCTTCCTCTTC
This sequence comes from Neoceratodus forsteri, assembly GCA_016271365.2. NCBI lineage: Eukaryota > Metazoa > Chordata > Ceratodontiformes > Ceratodontidae > Neoceratodus > Neoceratodus forsteri. The sequence continues at coordinate 127,703,376 of CM057455.1, forward strand.
ACTGAGGATCTGAGCCCAGGAGTGAGCAGTTGTTCTCACTCCTGAGACTATCCACTCATCACTGGGTGCAGAGTTCGACATCTCCCACTCAAAGGCCTCCCATATCTCATCTTTGCCTAAGAGACTTGGGCTAGGCCCCCCACCAGGGGTCTATTGATGCTTTATCTGAACTTTCCTTTTGGGATCCAGCATCCTAAACTTCAGCTTCTGGTTCTGTCTCTAACTCTGCACCCTCTAGCTTTGTGCCACACTCCCCCAAGAGGCCTTCCTCCACAGGCTCCACCTGGTGCTGTGTGCTGCCAACTACAGATTCTTGAACCTTTGTCCATGTGGGAGCCAAACGAATTTAAGGCACTTTATACAAGCCATTTTTTTCTAGGTATCCAGCACAGTGAGGAATCATGAAGACGTCCCTTCCAGCTCGCAAGCATATTTGACACACATGCACTGGATATCCAGGAACCGCCACATGAGGAGGCAGTTGTCCTCCATAGCACCACTTTTCAATATCCCTCAGTCTATTTATTGCTGCTGTTACTGCAACCTGGGCATGATCCGGGTAATGAGCTGGTCCTGAGGCCATAACTGCAGAAAAACAAACAAAACTTCACTGTAACTGAAAGTCCCACTTTATTGAACACACTTTAGTTGTGAAATAGCTCCTCTGCCTGTGTTTACTTTACTACCCCACCCTGTAATGGCGGCGGCAGCACCCTGTGCATCAACATTTAGAAATTGGGCCGGCTTCTACCAGCAACCTCGATTTACAAAAACTACTGATAACTTTTGCTCAAACTGCACAACTTGCTCTGTTCTTGCTTTAAACACATTCACTGGATTTCCCATGGACTTTTTACATGCTGGAAACTTTTCTTTTACTCACAGTCCCTTAAAGCTTCAGGTTTTTAGCACAGGATTGCCTGTATAACTAGTGCTGCACATTGGCTACAACTCACAGTCTCCCTCTGGCTTTAAACTTTAAACTGAGGCTGAATTAATTACTATGCACACAGTCAACGGCTTAACAGACTTGCACTTGCTGGAAGGACTTGACACAGTCATTACTTGCAAAGAGACTACACTGCTGCACACACATTTATATGGCATAGGGCAGAAAATCACTGTTTGAGAAGTTTTTATATTGTTACTTTACTGTTATCAGTAGCAGTTTGCTGTGATGGGGAAAAAACTGCCTGCAGCCAGTTCTTGGAGGCCTCAGAACAGAAACGGGCAGGCAGTCCTGCCTATCGTCTTCTCGACCACTACTTTTGTAATTCCGACGATCGATTAGTGGGTTGAGCCAGATTTTAAACTAGATAGTCTATTTTTATAATGTTTACAGCAATTTTAACACTCCGCGATGCTCCTCCACAAGCCAGTACACGCACTCCACTCACACTCCCTCTCGAATGCTGGGACAGTCACTGTAGAGCTGGCTGAGGTGTGGGACTGATCTCAGCCTGACCAATCACATGACGCCATGCAAATGAGCCTCTTCTTCCTCACGAGGGCTCTTCTCCTCATGGCAATCGTCAAGCAGGAAAATTTAAACTGCAGAATGCAACTTTTTTTCTTTACCAACTGACTCCTAGGCGGAAGCCCATTTCAGCCATTTAGCAGCCATTTACACCTGCAAGTCTCTCTTTTCATTCAAAAAGCATTTCCAACGTTCAGGGCACAATTTTTCTGCTGCTACCCCTAGTCTTCCACACTTTTCTTTACAGCAGTTCATTTTAAAAGCATTTCAGACATCCAGGACACAATTTTCCTGTTGCTACCCCTAGTCTTCCACACTTTTCTTTACCACAGTTCATTTTAAAAGCAGGCAAAAATGCTGTAAACAGTTTGATGCAGGACAAGGGCACACTCTTTGGCTTTACTGCTCCTTGGTAAACAGTTGGTAAATTTTAAACAGCAGCACAAGATCCACAGCACACAGCAACACACTAGGGAAATTGCTTCAGCTTTTGGGCTACCCACTGCCAGATAGCCAAAATGCTAGCCCCCTTGCCCAAGCACCTTCCTTCTCAGAACAAAATCCAAAGCGGTGCCTCCATTTTTGTAACCCCTCACCCCTGCCTTTTTGCCAAAATGACAGGTAGCATGCTGATGAAGCTGACAGCAGTACCTGGTGGGGACCTGGGTTCGGGGAGGATGAGGTTACTCAGCACAGGGGGCCTAGGTTTGGCTACTCTGCACAGGGGCACCCAAGTAAATCCGAACACAGGACGTAATAACTGTAATGTCCAGAACCAGGAATGGGATTCTTCAGTGTGGCTTTTATTCACATACTAGCTGAACCAACAAAGCATAGAAGGACCCCCATGGGGCTACATTCCTGGTAATGCAGATTAGAGACAACAGAACACTTTATCACTGTTTCCAGCCCTCAGGCTCTAAACCCACCAGGCACACAGCCCAGACTTGCACACAGCTTTGGGCACACAGCCCAACTTGTACACTACTTGGGTTTTCCCCACTGGCCCGGCTCCCCCGCCGGCCACTTGATCCATGGTCCATTTGAGGGATGAACCAATTATCCTGTTGTGACTCCCCAAACCAAACTAGAGTCTTTGACTCCTATAGAGAATTTTCCTTACAGTGCCATGTCTGGGTACTTCCCTCATCACTGGCCAAGTGCCTGAGGTAAAGTAGAAATCCACAGAAGAAATCCGTAGAGGTGGACCTGGTCACTAAAGATTGGGGGTCACCCACCTCCAGCTCCCACAGCCTATACCCGGCCATTTCTCTGGAAACTGAGCAATTCCTTTACTGAACTTTCAAATGTAGATTCTGGGTAGATGTCTGTCACATCTCCTCTACATATCATTTGCATCCCAACAAGCTCTAGACTTGAACCTACTTTCACTTTGCTTAGCCCATTACTCTAGGCTTCCCAATATTTAGTAGTTCAAGCCTCACATTGTCACACAAGTCACAGGGTGAAAAACATAGGCCCTTTTAGCAAGAGCAGACACTCACCCTCATGTTGCAGGTGCTCCACAGGCGACTCACAAATCTTCTTGTTCTCCCAAATAAACTCTGGAACAAACAGGCAGCTTCTTCTTTATGAGCAGAACTAGGGGGTTGCCTCAGGAATCTGCAGGGAACCCTTTCCCTGCCCCCCCGAAGGGAGGGGGCACTGAGACCCGAAAATAATGGTCTCCACCACTTCAATTATCTTCTGTGTCTCTCTTTAAGGTGGAGATACACACCCTTTTATTTAAAAGTAGCCCTCTGTCAGGGCTGAGGCTCCTAGAGCCTTCACTGAGCTGCTTTCTCAGCAAGCTCCCAACTTCACACTTCACTGACTCACACTGACTGACTGATTGACTTCAAAACCTCCCAACGTTCTATACCAACTCCCTTTCTGCTGATTCCACTGTGGCTCATGTAGCTGCGATAGTTCTATTGGTGATGTCATCCCTCAGTCTCAACTGAGACTGAGAACAGAGTGAGACAGTGTGAAACCCATTTAACTGGAGTTTCACAAGCTGCCTTCCCTGCCTACCACTAGGTCTGATTGGGATTCTAGTAACCCCGGGTAACAAGGGGGTTACACCTGTTTTCTAGTGCTTTTCTGAGGCACTCTAAAGATTTTGACAAAATCAGCCCTCCTGAAGTCCGGTACCTTCACTTTTGTGTGGCTTGACTCTACAGTTAAGTTTATCATGAACCACACTGTTTGGTGGTCGTTTGTTCCCAGAAGGCTACCCACTTCAAGATTAGAGATCCTCTCTCTGTCCCCATTTGAGAGTACCAGGTCTAAGATTGCTCCCTCCCGAGTGGATTCCAAAACTAGCTGTCTGAGGCATGCCCCCTGTAGGGCATAGAGAATGGCTCTGCTCTTGGATGTGGCTTCAGCAAAGCTGCTTCAGTTAACATCTGGCATATTCAGGTCCCCCATCAGCAATATCTCCCCTTTCTCTGCCATCCCAAGGATGCCTTCTTATCATTTACTTGTCTATTTCCTCCCACTGAGATGGGGGTCTGTACACAACCCCTGTGCTGATTGTGGAGCCCTATCCAGTCTCCAGGGTGACCCACAGTGCCTCCTCTCCTCATTGTTTACCCTTTAGTTCTGTTGTTTTGATCCCTTCCCTTACAAAGAGAGCTACTCCTCCTTCACCTCTTCCCTCCCTGTCCCTCCTGTAGATTGTGTACCATGGTATGTTGACACTCCAGTCATGGTTCTCTGTGTACCATATGTTTGTGACTGCCACAATATCCAGGCATCCCTCTTCCATCAAGGCCACCATTTTGGGGAGCTTTTTACCTAGACTACGGGCATTGGTACTCATTACCCTCCATTTTTTTATGGCTTTATTTCTTTTTGCCCCATCCCTGTCCTTACTACTTTTGTCTTTTTCTCCATTTACCCCTGCCCTTTTCCCTATCAACTGCTCTATCTTGGTGTTTACCTCACTAATTACCTTGATTTGTTTTGGAGGAGCTAGGATTTCCCTTCTCCTTTTCAGTGCCTCCCTCCTTGGCTTGTTTAACATAGTCACATGGGGAGGTCATTATAACAACCTGTTGCTAAAAAGAGAACAATATTGGATCTCTGCCTTTAAAGCAATGGAATGTAATGGTCTGAGTGGTAGAATTCAATTTAAACCTTTCTTGAAGAAATGAAATATTTTGTTGCTTGACACAGTACTGTTTAAATGTTGTATTATTTTTTAATTCTTGTATTTTTTCTTTCTTTACACAGATTTGCACCGGCATGCTCTTGACTGCTGTCAGGTTTCAAGAAAAGTCTTGTGCAAGCTCATTGATTTACACATTACCACTGGCAGGTTTGATTTTTATAGAAATTTTAGTATAATAAGTGTAATGGTAATTTAATGTGTTGACCACAAGAGTGCAACATAAGTACTGTTCTTGATTAAGTTGTAATGCTAATACACACCTGCCCTTGCCATGGAGAATATAATTACCATGATAACATTTGTTTAAGGTGATGTTATTAATATATTCATGTAAACAACTGCATATTTATCAGCATCTGCACAACAGGAGTCAACTGTTTGTAAGATATTTTCTTCTTAATGGTTTTGGTGTCCAGTACGCATTGATCTAATGGCTTTCCGTTATAACTGTGCATATCGCTTTAAGCAAGCATATGTATGTAAGAGTGCTTCATTTGTAACTGACTACACCTTTGAGAAAGCATATAGTGCAAAACTTGTCAGGTGACGTCCTACATGTCACATCACAGACCAGGAAGTACTGTGAAGGAACAGGAAAGCGCTGGACTTCATTTGGACTCTTTTGGATTTTTATTCAGCTTTTCCAGACCTAAATAAAGGATTATTTGTACCTTCTGCAGTCTGGTGAGACCTTACACTTTAGTGGCTTTTGGTCTATTGGATATATGGCAAAGTTCCATGTGCATGGGCAGAGGTGCTGGTCCCTTCACTCAGTTGTTCCTAATTGCTGTCTTTGACCGGAGCATGGCCTTTCCCTGGTGTAGTCGCACCCGGACGTATCTGTTTTCCAGAATCTATTACTTCACTCAAATTCACTAAAGTCCCCGGTCCTGATGGTTTTCCTTCTAATTTTGATAAGTCTATTATCAAGGAATTAGGCCACATTTTGATGCTCCTTTCCAGTTACTTGCACTCTTCTCCTCTACTAGAATCTTTCTTATTTGAGGCCTCATTGTAGTTTTGCCCAAGCCCAGTAAAGATGCTACAATTCCTGAAAACTACAGGCTTGTCTCACTGCTTAATGTTGATGTAAAGATATTGGCAAAAATCTTAGCCAATCCTCTCAACCAAGTCTAGTTGGGATTAATAGGTCCTGAACAGGTGGGCTTTGTAAAAGGATGACTTTCAAGTGATCACTTCAAAAGTTATTCCACCTAATATCTGCATCCAGGGAGAGGGGCCTTGATGCTATTCTGGCCTTCCTGAATGCAGGAAAAGCATTTGATAGTGTTTCCTGGTGTTATTTATTTTGAGTTCTGCAAAAATACGGGCTTCCAAATTTGTTTCTAAAATAGATTTGTTTATTATATTCCTCTCCCTCGGCAAGCGTACTTTGGAATAGAGTGCTTTCAGACCCCTTTTCAATCTCACGGGGCACTTGCCAGGGATGTCCCTTATCCCCATTTTTTTTAACTTATATTTGGAGCCACTAACTTGAAAGATCAACCATTCCTCTGATATCTCAGGCATGACAGTAGCCACATTAGAATTTAAAATTTCTACCTATGCCGATGATATTCTTTTACATTTGTCCAACCCTGTTTCTCCGTTTCAATTGGTCCTTTCAATTGTTCAAGCATTTGGTTCCTTTTCTGGATACCAACTTAATCTGATGAAAACAAAGACACTTCACTTACCACCTCACATTTTCATTTCAGACTTCATAACATTTGTTTACATTGGGAATCACACAAGATGATGTATTTGGGTATTAAAGTTTCCTCTGATACTTCTGCTTTAAAATCCCTTAACTTGGACTCCCTCTTAAAGCAGATATATAAGGACATGGACAGATGGAAACTGTTGCCATTAACCTTCTGGGGCAGATCACATATCATAAAAATGAATGTTCTCCCCTAATATTATACCCACTAGGAATGATAAATATTGTCTACCAATTCAATGGCTTAAGAATTTCTCTGTTACTCTATCAAGATTTTTATGGCTCAGTAAACCACCATGCCACTCATACGATAAACTGGTTGGACCTAGAAAGTTTGGCAGATTACAGGTGCTGCACTTCCTGAGATATTAATTTGCTCTAAATGGGGCAAAGTATTTCCTATGGAGAGCATCAACTGCTTCCATTTATAGTCCACTCTGGTTAGAGACTGAGAAAGAGTCATGTTCCCAATTTCATATTGATCTTAAGTCATTAGTTTTTTGCCTCCTGGCAAACTACCTCAGCAGCTGAAATCTACCCTGGTGTATTGGCACCTCCATGTACATTCCCAACTTTGTAAACACCTGAAACTGGCTTATGATAAAGATCTGATGCAACCTCTTCTTCAGAACTTAAATTTGCTTATTAATAAACAGTCCTTGTATCAAAAAGCCTGGGATTATTTAAGCACTTCCTCTATCAGTGATCTCTTTGTGGATGAGGTTTTTCTGTCTTATGTACAATTTTAGGCTAAATGTGGTTCTCCTTCCAATAAGTTTTTTTTCAATTTTTGCAACTCGGACATTGCGTTACCCATTTTTTTGGGCACTGCTCCCTAGTCCACTAAAGTGGACATTCTTTTCTCAAGTTTGTTGAAGGATTCCTTGCAAGACCATCCTATCTCTTATCTGTATACTAGTATAGGAAAAGCAGTTTGGGAATTGATATCTCCAGCTGCTTACTACTGGGTTTATAATCTTAGTATTGATTATAATGAGGGGCATTGGTTTTATATATGGTCGGATATTTATAAATTTATAAAGCAAGAGAGACTTTGCTTACAGCAACTTTATACACTTTATGGCCTATACCTACAGTAACACCTACTAAACTGTATGAAATGGGAAGAGCTGTGTCACCCCTGTATCCCTGTTGCAAACAATTTGAGGGAACATGATTTCATTTAGTGGGGACTTGTTTGATTATTGTTTGCTTTTGGAAATTAATTCAATCTAAACTAGACCTGCTTTTAGGTCTTGAAGTTGCGTTCATTGTGGAAAACTGTATTCTAGGTGACTATTCAGCCTTACTGGGCATCTCTCATAAGGCACATATTGCTCTGATTTCCTCAGTGGTTAAGTTATTAATTTTAAAACCCTGGGTTGATCCTGCTCCTTCCACCTGGTCTGAGTGGTTGGCTGAAATGCATGCAGCATTGAATATTGAACACAGCATTGATAAATTTTACAAATCTATACATGTATACAGCTCTAAATGGGAGTCTTTGCATACTTTTCTTCTTATTTCTCTGATCTCTTAGCCCCTTTTATTTTTGTTTTATTTTGTATTGTGTATTGCAGAGTTGAGGGAGGGATGGGTTGATAGGGAAGAGTTTTTAGTCTTTTTTGCTTGTAATTTCGTTAAATCTCTTTTGTTAATACATTGTCTTTTTGACCTCTGGACTTAATCTTTAATAGTTCTTAACTGATATACCGTTGGCTGTTATGAACGAATAAGTTGTATGTTTTTTTCATTACGTTCTTTTGTTTGTTGTATTATGCTTCTTAAAAACTTAATAAAGTATATTAAATTGCAAAAAAAAAATAAAAGAAAACAGTTCTAGCAGCATGAGGGGGAGGAGGCACACCTTGCAGCAGAAGAACTATCTAAAGAGCTGGTGAGACATTCATGAGAACTTTAACAAAATCTAATATTTAGACACCATCCAGCTTGTACTTCCATTAATGCTGTATTCCTCCTCCCCATTATTTGTTACTGAGGCCATATGTATGAAAACAGGATCTTCGCTCCTGAATAGTATGTCTATTCCTGCTGCTTTCACCCTACCTTGTTCGTTCTTTCTTTCTCTATAAGATTTTCTTAGCATGCAACATGTACAGAATTATAGATATCTATACACTTGTATTACCTGTGAGATGAGGGATTTTGCATCACTGAGATAATACAGGTTAGAATGAATGGGCAATGATTAAAAAACTAAAATTGCCTTTTAATTTTAATTAACTTCTATCTTTTCCTTTTGTGTTAAAGAGTTTTTGGTCTCATATCTGTCACCATTGAGAAGGTGTCTGATAAATTAGTGAATGATCTTGAAAATAGTCTAAATGCTTATTGGTTCAATTGGTGCCCCCCTCCCCCCCACACACACACTTCTGCTCTTACCTTTCTGATTGCCTTCTTATTGTGCCTTGAGTTTTCACATATGTTAACATGTTTTACATGAATGAAACATTATGTCAATAAATTAATTGTGCTAATGTCAGACTATAAAATGTACCATCTTTGTGCATGACGTTACCCCCTGATGGAGATCAGTTTGGTGGTCAAGGTGCTGGGCTTTTCCTGATGTGTTTATTCATTTATTTATGGTCTGTAATAAACCTTTTTTACTTGCAAGAAGCAATCTGTGTGCTAAATGCGTGCTGAGTGCAACTCTTGTGTACCACTGGAGATTTTCAGGAAGTAACAATAGTGAAACATGTGACTGTGTTGAGGGAAGGACTATGTCTGACAATGTGACTGGGTGAGTGATATAGTGTAGCATCAACTGTTGGACTGAAACAAAATATTTGGGAACCAGACAATTTTTGATATTGTACTTCTTTAATGCACTATATACATAACAGCAGTGCTTTACAACAAAAACAACACTGAGAAAGAAGAGAATTATATGGCACATAAACAATGCCATGAAAGAAAATGTAGACAGGAAATAGATTGTCTGTTGTTTTGTAACAAGGAGAGAGAGCATTGAGACAGAAATCAAGATGAGAATGAATGGAGTGAAACAGTAAAAGAGAAAGACAAGAAAAGTGTTTCAATTTTTTTCTCTTTTAAAAGCATTTATTTATTTATTTTTATTTAGTTTTTGTTGACCAGGTAAGTGCACTAGACACATTCTGCCTATTTTCAGGCACAACCGGGAGGGGAATACAGATGAATGTCAACTGACCTTGAACCAGATTAAGCTGTTGGTGGTATTTTTAGTGAATTGGGGGAGGGAATTTAACCAATGCACCAGGAAATTCCCCACTCTTTGGTGGGGTGCTGTGATCCAAGGCCCACGACCTCTGAGGCAATTCAATCTGCTGGTGTTCCTGCAGGAGAACAGAGCTCCACTCCAGCAGGTCCAGCTTTGGAGCTTCTTCCAACAACCTTGTCTGCATGTTCAGTCTCTATAGATGAGGATATTGTCTTACCTGGTTTGTCGTCCTCTACATCATCGGGTTTTTACCCGTGGAGGAATTGTGGCTGAAAACTCTGGTCTCAAAGAATCATTCCCATATGCTGGAGGTAATTGCATTGAATAGTGGCACGGGTTTGGATCACCCAGAAATGAATGTTCTTGAAGCAGAAGAAGGAGTCGGATGTGCTGCCGTACCAGCTACGCTTTTTCAAGTTGTCTCTCCAGTTTTGAGTCCTATGAGACTGTAAGTATGGAGGTGATTCCTCCTGCCTGTGCTGCTCCTTCATTTTTGGAAAAAACAGGAGGTAAGACGGAGGCTACTCTATTACAAACTACTGTCTTAGACTGCTTACCATTATCGAGAACTGCTGTTTCACCAGAAGGGTCTGAGCAGAGCGACATGGTTACACCCCCTGATATTATTCCTTCTGATGCAGAGAAACAGACTACACATACTTTGCCACATGCTGGGGTGAGTGATCTCCCCCATTCTCGGTCGAATTCCATGTGTACGGCTGGCTGGAAGCCAGGTGCTGAGGGTCATTGGATACCTGATCCTGCCCATAGTCCCATTCCTGGCCAGGGGTCATGATCTCAATCTGTTGCTACTTTTGTACCTGACATGCTGAATACTCCACAACCTCCTATACTGCATGCCATGGATTTGGATTTGAATGCTGCGGATGTCCAGCACCCAGTTTTTACCACTGAGTCATTGCCTAAGGTATCGCTTCTGTCATCCTCTTCTTTGGCTGATGAAGGCCCTAATTGTAGTAAGTCTACCTGGGGTGACAGAATGGAGTCGGATATTCCACTCCCGGATCCTCTACATGATCGTAGAGAATGTGCAGTAACTAATTGGGAGGAATTTAGAAAGAGGGATAGTTTTCAGGGTTCTCCACCACCCCTACAGAGATGGAATGCTGTTCATCTACCATATTTATGAGGCCTGGAACTTGCCCCAGACCATCTTTATGCAGGGAAGACTCTTATTAAGGGCTATTTGGGTTTTTTCACAAATGAAGTCTTTGCTTTGTTTCATGTTTTAGGCACCTCTTTGTTTGATGTTAGTTTTCAGACCCCACAGGGATTGGATTGTTTTTGGGCGAAATTTGAACTTTTGAGGTATACTGAATTACGGTTACCCTTTTGGGCTATTCTGTTTACTAGACCGGCTATTAAAATAGTCACCATATTATTTCAGAATGAATATGTCGCTGTACATGATATCTCACATTGGTTGAAGCAGCGCTGTGAAGTTTTGGGAACACCTCAACCTACAATATTTTTGATTCAGAACAATTTTGGACGGGAGGGTGGAAATTTAGAGTACTACTTCGGCACACTGCTACTGGTCCTGTTCACTTGCCCAATAGTCTTTTTCTGGGTAGGGAGAGGGGTCATTACTTTTATGCTGGACAACCCTGGGCATGTTTCAAGTGTGGATCTCCTAAACATCTTGGTGCAGCTTGTGAGAGGTTGAGGTGTTCTCGTTGTCTTCCTTTTGGTCATGCCAGTATGGATTGTTCTGATAAATTGAAATGTAATCTCTGTGAGGAGGTTGGGCATGGTTTCCAGACTTGTCCATGGGCTATGCATAATAGGGATGTTTGCCCTAATCAGGATACCATTCTGATAGAGGCTCAGAAGAAAGATATTGCTGCTTCCAAACCCCCCCCCTCCTCCACCTGGGATGTCAGCACCTGCTCCCCCCTCAGTAGAGGAGCCGGCAGCTGCACCTTCTGTTTCACCTCCAGTGTTCTTGCCCCATGTACTGATCCTGTTCAGTCTGCACTGATGGTTGTGGAGCCGGTAGAACCTCCTCTACTGGAATCTCCCTCGGTAGAGGGTACTTCTGGTCAGGATCAAGTACAGCCTCTAGTTGACTTAGTCATGCCGCCTCCTAAAATTGTTGTACAGGCCAAAAAGAGGGCACAAAAGCAACCAAAGACCAGGTCTAAGTTAACTAAGGCCTCTTCCCCGGGTTGGGTGCTTCCCCTTAGCAATAAGTTTGAAGTTCTTTCGAAACCATCACTGTCTTCAGATTTGGGAGCTGATTCCGATACTTCCTCTTAGCCCCTATTGTGCTCTGACTTGGAAAGTGATAATTCTAGAGGTCTGTGAGGTGCAACGTCCCCAACGACTTGGTGTTCGCCCCCATAGAAGCACTAGGTTGGGTAAGATTAAGTGAGTTCCCTAGTCAGTGAGTTGCATGCTTACCTTGCCTTTTGTTAAATATCCTCTGCCCTTTGTCTGCATGTGACCACCTTGAACACCAATAGTGTTAAGAATGCTCAACGCAGGCTATTTACATTTCATTTCCTTCAGGCTTTGAAATGTGATATTTGTGTTATACAGGATACCTGTTTAAACACCCTTTCCTTGGTATCAGTGGCGAAGAAGCTTTGGCGATAGGGTCCTTCTTTTTCTTCTTTTGGGTTAGACACGTGTGATGGCGTGGGGTTTTGTTTCAGTGTGATGGTTTTCATGTCACAAAACTGGTTTAAATTGTTTCAGGCTGAGCATTGCTGTTGGATTTTGTTTTTTTAGGTACCAGTTAATTTGATTAAGCCTTATCTTTTTACGACTCGGTATCTTATTTGGGGAGGTGACTTTAATTGTGTAATGCACAAATGTGATGGGGGGCTGTGACTGATAAGGAATTCTGTGACACCACTTGTCTCAATCAAATTGTTACCCAGAGATGTTTACAGGATTCTTATAGAGCTGAGGGTAGACATACATTTTTCAAGGGTCCCTTGTCCACTAGGATGGATTTTATTTTTACTGACTCCACGGTACGTGTGTTGCATGCTCGAACTCTTCCTGCAGAGACTTCTGACCATTTGGTGTTGGTTGTGACTCTAGGGGTGGGGCCTCATGCCTCTATAGGTGGGGGTTATTGGAAATTTAATATTAAATAGCTGGAGGATTCTTTCTTCATACAGCAATTCCATGACGTTTTGAAAGCACGTATATCTCTAACAGGACTTACAGATGATTTATTGACTTGGTGGATTGATACTAAAGTGGATATTAGGGCGTAGGCAATATGTCTTTCCAAATCGGCTGTATTATCTACTTATAAAAAATATTTGGTTTTACGGTCTCATTTGGAAACATTGTATACTGCTATTAATGCCCAACATCTTAATTTAACTACACAAGTACAGGCAGTTAAAAAAGAGATGTTAGCCCTACAATATTCTAGGCTACTTCTCTTTTACATGAACACAGGGTGTGTACAGCAAAGAAGACTGGATTAGGGGATGCATTTGAGAATTGTAATAGATGGGCAGCGGATAGATTGCTGACCGAAATTCTTTGTATGGGTGATTCTCAGTGTACTACCTTGCCTGGTATTATGAAGGAAGTAACAGTGTATTTGGTGGATATGTATTCTGCCCCTTCTTTAAATACTAGTGCAGTGGATAATTTTCTTACTTCAGTTAACATTTCTCCTGGTACTGATATACATTTTGATCCCTTGATTACCCCTATCAGTAGTGAGGAGCGGGAAATATCCCGTCTGCATCCTAATACAGCACCAGGTATTGATGGTCTGCCGTCTGAATTTTATAAAGCCTGTTGTCCTTTACTAGGTGTTATTCTTCCTGTGGTATTTAATAGAGTATTACAACAGACATCTTTTGATTTTCATTTTTGTACTTATGTACAGATTTTATTGTTTAAGAAAGGGCACAGAGGGGACCTTAACAATTGGAAGCCATTGAGCCTCCTAAATATGGATTTTAAGATTTTAATGAAAATTTTGACCACTAGGCTTCTGACTTTAGCGCCTTCATTGATATCCTTACATCAAACATGTTCTATACCTGGTAGATATATAGAGGATACCCTCCTCTTGCTTAGGGAATTGGCAGAATTGGGTAAGGAAGATAGGATTACAGGATTTTTGATGTCTATTGATTAGGAGAAGGCATTTGATTGTGTCCCCCATGAATTTTTGTTCCGGGTTTTGAGAACATATGTTATACCAGATCAGTTTGTTTCATGGCTTGCTTTATTATATAATCATGCAACTGCTTTCCCCTGGTGAATGATTTTTTAGGTTCCTTTATCCCTATTCGTAGGGGGGTAAGACTGGGTTGTCCGATGAGCCCCCTCCTTTATGTGTTTTGTTTAGATCCTTTATTGCGAACTATAGCACAGGATGCTTGTATTTCTGGTATTATCTCCCCACAGGGTATGATCAGTGTGAAGGTTTCTGTTTATGCCAATGATGTGTGTATTTTTGTAGCGGATGAGGCTTCAGGACATAGGGTTTTGCATCATTTTCAGACTTCCTCGGCTGTGGTGGGAGGGGCTTTAAATAAAAGTAAGAGTTTTTTGTACCCTTTTCATACTGCGCAACATATTTTTGCTGATTTGCAGGGTATTGCAGTGCGACAGGGTGCAATTAAGGTGTTGGGTATTAAGTTTGGGAAGGGGGATAATTCTTTCCTTAATTGGTCAGAAAGATTGGATATTGCCACGCCTAAAGTAGCACACTGGAAATCTTGGCAATAGTCCAAACGTATGAAGGTACATATTGTGAAAACGTTACTTCTACCTCTTTTTTTATATCTTACTGCTGTATATCCTGTTCCTCCTCAGTTAGAAACAACTTTACTTAGTCTTTTTTTTCAAGTTGTTTGGGGGAGTCGTTTGAACCCCATAAAGAGGGATGTGTTATACCTTCAAATAGCTCAAGGTGGATTAAATTGTGTTAATCCTATTACGTTTTTTTATAGTGTATTTTTCCACTGAAATTTAGTTGATCTTAGTTGTCCTCATTCTGTTTTGTGGTTAGATTTTGCCGATTATTGGTTGGGCCCTTTGTATACGTGCTGGATGACTCCTGATCATAAGAAATTTCAGGCTTCCTCTTTTCCTACCTATCTTCAGCCTGCTACAAAGAAACTTACTAAATGGAAGATTCTACCCGAACCAGGTCTTTACTAGAACAAGTAAGTTGCTTTATGGGATGTTGCAATCACAAGTTCATTTTGTTGTACCTGTGTATAAGGATATTCCTGATTGTTATCATGCTAAAGTCCTTCAGGGTCTGACTGATAACATGATACCTTCCAGACTATGAGATGTAATGTGGCTTAGTAGTCATGGGCGACCTAATGTTCCGGGGAATGCGAAACATAAAATGGTATCGGACAGGATGTGTCCTAGGGATATCTGTATTGCTCAGGAAGAGGCTATGGCTCATTTTTTCATACATTGTCCTTATACGCAGGAATTCTGGCAAGGTTTATCTCACCGTTGGGGACAATCATTTTGGAAAACTGCTACTTATGTGGAAGTAGTGGGCGGTTTTCTCTTACGTCATACTTCACTTGAAGTCGGTGTAATAAGACTGTAGCAAGACTGATCTTTGCCATGATTAAATTTCATTTGTGATGGGTGCGGTGTAAATTGACCCTACAATGACTGTATCAACCACCTTCCTGCGTTTATTGACCATATAGAGCATGATTTGACCCAACGCTGTTTTTCTGAAAAGAAAATATTGCTTCACAATACCTGGATAGCACGCTGGAAAGCTGTACCCTGTTTGAAGGACAAGATAGGTTGAACTTGTCATGTTGCCCTATTTTTTTATTTTATTTCTTTGTTTATTTGTTATTGATTATTATGCATTGTTTTATATTTTTTTCTCTCCCAGTTTTTTTCTTGTAGATGATTTACTGTATTGTTTACTATCAGTTGATACACTGTTTGGTTTTTGTTTGTATATAGCCGGTTGCTTTTTCTTTATGTACTGTTCCACCTGAACTACTACCAGAACAGGCAGATGGGACCTGGGTTTAACAAATAAACAAAAAGGGGGAAGAAAGTCTAAGGGTAGACAGGAAGGAATGTAAAATAGGTAGAGAAAAGGACTGGATGTAAAAGAGGGAGGAATGAGGACTGGTTAAGGACTGAAAAGGAAGGATGGAGTAACAGTTAATGGGTTTTTCAAGGCCCATGGCCAGATGGAGCGGCACCCACACCACTGTAACAGAGCTCTTTGATGTCATTGGTTAGAATCTACCAATTCTCCAGTAATTTGTTCATTAACTGTTCCATAGAACAAACACTGTGGTGGAGGCCCCCCATCTCCTCATGCAGTTTGCAAGCTCTTCATGGTGCTTGTCCATGGTTCTAATGCTGATTCTGGTGCTGATGCAAGTACCAGTGCTGCTGGTGCTGTCCCATCCCCTTGGTATGCCAAGGATGGCATTGTTGTATCATATGCTTCCCCTCAACTAAAGCAACAGACCACTACCATCATCAGCACTGACCACCTTGCACTGTCTGGCATCCCGCTGAGCCTGTTGGCAGACCTTTAAATGAGTACGCTGACCACCAGTGCCTTGATGGCCCCTTTTCTCCTGAATAACAAGTGTATCACAGTTGTTGCTCTTGACACCACTGTTGCCCTGGGGGGGAGAGAGAAAAAAAATTTCCACTCCAGGGAAGACCATTGCTGCTTTGCTTGGGGTGGCACTGAGGAACCAGTGAATAATTAGCCTGGATCTTCAGGGGGAACTGCCAGTGGCATTGGTGCTACCACAGGAGGGCACAGGGGTTTCTGGCTGCTCCAGAACTGGTGGTTGTTGCTATGGTACTGGAGGAAAGGGGGACAGCTGCTGCACTGTGGCTGGTGGTTCAGGTTGCCACTGTAGAGCTGGGGGAACTGGGGGATGCTGCTGTACTGGGGTTGGGACTTGTTGCTGCTGCACTGTGGTCGGTGGTTCAGGTTGCCACTGTAGAGCTGGGGAAACTAGTGGATGCTGCTGCACTGGGGTTGGGACTTGTTGCTGCTGCTGCTGCTGCTGCTGCTGCAGTTGGGGCTTCTGTGCTGCTTTGGGAGGAGCTGCTGGATAACCCCCAAAGTACTGCATGGTACTGGTATATGGCATCACTGCCACAGCTCCTTCCATGACACTGAGACTCCATCTGAGAAGAGAAATAGGAAGAAAGAGAGAGAGAGAGAGAGAGAAAAAGAAAAGGAAAGTTAGAAAAAAATCCATGGAAAAACAGGAAATAGAGATGTCTAATAACAAAAACATATGCAAAATATATGAGACAGCAACTGCAGTCTGAGTAAAAATACAAAGAATTGAATGAGACTAAAAAAAAGAATAAGAAAAAAATTGCAAAGTGTTGAAAAATACAGTTTCATATTATATTTTTTTTCTGTGAAAGCTGTCGGACTTCTCTCTCCTCCACTGACTAAAAATGCAAAACCAAAAGTGAAGCTGTCTCACTGTATGGAGATATACTGTGTGACCTGCAGAAGCTCTTCCATGAGACCTTGAGACACGTGTTTACCAGTAGCCTCATTTTGATCAAATGTTGCCTAAATGTACCCCAAGGGCGAAGTTGGAAAAGGAGAATTTCCTATTAAACAGCAGTAAATCACAAATGTATCCATAAAGACAAATGGAGAATTTACTTTAACTTTGCCAGCAGTTTAAAACTTCACAAAATCTCAACCCACTGGCTGAAGTGAAAACAGCATGCTTATATTCCCATACTGAAAACGGACAGGGCACAAACATGCTGCCTGGACAGTGGACAAGTGGATATACAGGGGCACATCAAACTCAAAGGCTGACAGCCACGTGTAACCACACAACACAAAGGCACCACAAAGTGTAATGAAGCTGCACTCATTAATGGAGGAACCACAGGCACACATAAACTGGAGAGAAAATAGCACTTTAAAGTACAAAAAATAAAATAACTTGTGTGGCCAGTAAAAAACCAAAATCACCAAAAATGCAAATATAATCATACATGACTGCTATGTCAAAACACAGAAACATAGACACTGATGGCAGAGAAAGACTAATGGTCCATCCAGGCTGCCCACAGTTCCCTATCAAATCTGGACCTACAGTACTGTCCATGCAGGGTACTAGCCCTTACTATCCAGCCCCATTCCCCTTCCTACAGCTACCACCCTGAGTAACCGCTGCACCCTTCACTCTGTCCCAGACATGCTTGAAACCATTTATGGTTTTGGTGCCCACCAACTCAGCTGTCAGACTGCTCTGTGGTTCCACCACCCTTTCTGTAAAGTAACATTTTCTCTTATCCCTCTTGGTCCTCTTTCCAGTCAGTTTCCATTCATGCCTCCTTGTCCTTGAACTGTTACTCATGCTGAATAGATCCTCACAGTTCACCTTGTTTATTCCTTTCAGGAATGTGAAGGTCTTTTTACAGCTGCATAGTGAATGCTATGCTAACATATTGCTTATATATAGAGAAAAGGGGGCTCTGGGGCTGTGTCCATATACTGAATGCACCACAGCTGTCTCCTTTCACTGAGTGGAGCCACCAATGGCCATGGAAAAGCAATGCTGGCCCCTTCTCCATGCTGCCCCAGTGCCATGAACTGGGGGGGGGGCTGAGGGGGGCTGCATGGGCAGATGTCTGCTCAGGGACACCAACGGGGGGGACAGCCAGGACAACTGTACCAGGCCCAGTGGCTCAGGGGAGCCCTGCATGCAGTACCATTGGAAGGGCAGTGCAGGAGGGGCAGTTGACCTGTGTACAAACCTCTGGTGGGTGCACACAAAGTCCCTCCCATGCTGAGTATTACTACACTGCCTGTAGCTGCCATGTAGAGTCCCTCTGACTGCTGATATTATTCTAATCTCTAAGGCATGGGTCATGGGTGGGCGGCACCGGTGGTGCCCTTGCCTTACACTTGGCTTCCCCCATTTGCTGCTATAGTTACTTGACATTCTTGACCCTTGACTGCCCACTTTTCAGCCCAGTCCATCGGGTCAGCTGCCGCTGAAATGCATGGCATTAATGGATTCCTATTGGCCAAGTAAAAAAAGAAGACACGGTTCTCACTTCAGCTGCAGGACGCTTCTCTTGTCCAACAACTTCGTTGTTCTTCTCTGACACCATGCCATCCTTAACTAGCTAGTTATGTTTGTTTCTTTTTACATTGCTACGCTGGTGCTGGTGGTGGTCACTGCTAATCTGGACTAGTATGTATTTGCCTTGTGGTTTGCATTGCATGCTAAACTGCCTGTTGCTGCCTGGTTGTCGCTCCTTGCGATGCTCAGTACTAGTGTCTTGCACTTCCACTCAGGGTCCCTGACTCCCAAGCCTTCCTCTGCTCAAAGAATTGCTTTTGCTTTGCTGCCTTCTTGCCTGCAGCCTAAGCCTTGCTTTGCTCTGCTGTGCTGCAGTGCTGCGCTGCTGCTTGCTGCTTTCGCCTCTCTGTCATCGGTGATCAAAGTAAGTTTCAATAAAAAGTTAACTGTGACTAACGGGGGACGGATAGTCGATCAAGTATGACCATATCAGTTTAAGTTTATGCCTCCATCATGCTTAGTACCAGGGAGGTCAATCCAACATCCCCTTCTTCTGATTAGTGAGGTTGTAGTATGAGGAAACTCTGGACTGAAAGGCATTGTCCTGTTCCTGGATCAAGAGGAGACCTTTGAACAAATCACACTTGCCTGTTGAATTCATCAGCACAGCAGCAAGCGGCAGCTTTATTGTGATTTTTAAGTAAATGATTATGCTGCAATCAAGAGGGGATGGGAGGGGGCCCTGATTCTAAAGGTGTGTCCTAGGCCTGAACATTTCTATTGGCACCCCTGTGTCTGCTGTCACTGCCAGGATGCAGTGCACAAGACTGCAGAACTCCAGCAATGGGCAGGGCCGGGGATCCACTAGCAGACTGGGTCTGGGCATCCCATCGGCTGTACGCCTGTTCTGCTGATCTGCCCCCTGTACTCTAGTGCACCTGGGGGGAGGGTCTGCGGAAGGGAAGCATGGGGTGGCCTGTGGTCATGAATGCCTACCACCACACCTCCTGCCTGCAAGTGCAGAGCAGCGTGGGTGGGTTAAGCGTGTTCCGCATGGGTAACCTGCCCATTTGTGAATCGTGGCCATAGTGCTCAAGATAACAAAATCTTAAAGGGGATATTCAGATTCAGATATTGATAAGACACTAGTGCTTATTTTAAATGACATGTAAGATATAGTTTCTGGTTTGCTGAAGGGACAGAAATTGGCATGTTATCTCACTAAAAAAGTAAGCGTGTGTTTTTCCAAGTTGAACAAGTAAACAAAAAAGAAAACACACACATTAAAAGTGAGCATTCTGTGTGGCACCTAGTTCTTTATGACACTACTGGTTTCCTACTGGCCAAGTAAAAAAAGGAAACATGGTTCTCACTTCAACTGCAGAATGCTTCTCTTGTCCAACAACTTCATTGTTCTGTGACACCGTGCCATCCCTAACTAGCTAGTTAGATTACTTTGTTTTTGTATTGCTACTCTGGTGCTGGTGGTGGTTGCTGCTAATCTGGACTAGTATTTATTTACCTTGCAGTTTGCATTGTACACTAAACTGTCACTATCTGTTGCTGCCTGGCTGTCACTCCTCGCGACGTTCAGTACTACCCAGTTATAAAAGACTAAATAAAAAAAAAAATTAAAAAATTGGTGATATGGGCCTCAAGGAGCTGAGTTTTGCATAACTGTGAATTTGAGTACTGTTCTGAAATGAGAGTTTGCCCAAACTTTATTTTTTAAACTTTACTGCAGATATCCCTTTCCCTACAAGTGTCTGTTGTAATCAATCAATACATTTTTAATTCAGCTGACTCATATTTATTTCACCAAAATAATTTAAAGGGATACTGTCAGGTTCTCGAGCCGATTTTATTGCGATGCTGCTGCACGTGTCAATAGGGAGCAGTGGCATTACAGAAAACACTCACGATCAGAGAGTTGTAAATGAAGTGAAGACATTGCAAATATTAGCCAAAATGTATATTACTCCTGGTCCACTTGAAATCCCCTCTGCTCCTGTCATCAAGTAGGAATGGTGCCGGATATGGGTAAACTTGTTCATTAATGAGCTAGTGATTTCAGATCGCGTAATAGTAAAACGATGAAGACCCTACAATGAAATCCAGGTATCACTTTAGTGTTATTGCCTTTGAAAAATGAGTGCTCTATCCCATTTTATTTTAATTTTTATTTTTTTCAAATTAAATATACTTTATTAAACATGAACCAAGATATACACTTTATCAGAGATAATACCAGAAAAAGAATAGAGAAATAGCTATAAATTAAGTGTACAGTAATAATCATCTAAATAATAACCATCAACCTACCCTTTAACTTCCCCACCATCACCCTGTCATCCCTACTCCCCATCCCAGAAGAGATATAAACAAAACGATCTGGTACCTATATAGGGTTAACCATACAAGGAAGTAAAAGCAAGGATGTACATCATATGTATATCAGGTGTTTAAAACAGCTTGCCAATACTATTCTTGCAAGCCATATAGTAAAATACTAGTAACATGTATATATAGCCCTTTACTTTGTTTTAAAAACTTGAAGCCATGCTTCCAGGCATGCACTTTGATAGGTATAGATATAGATACAGATACAGATGTAGATGTACTGTAGATATAACTATAACTGTCTATATACATACATATATATCTATAGAATTTGCCCTGCAGGGTCTGAGGGCTTGCTTCTGCAGCCCTCCCTAGCCCAGCCAAGGACAGTTCACCACCAGAATTTTGCCCTGCAGGGTCTGAGGGCTTGCTTCTGTAGCCCTCCCCAGCCCAGCTAAGACAGTTCACCACCGAATTTGCCCCAGGGTCTCAGGGCTTGCTTCTGCGCCCTCCCCCGCCCAGCCAAGGACTGTTCCCTGCCAGAATTTGCCCCGCAGGGTCTGAGGGCTTGCTTCTGCAGCCCTCCTCAGCCCAGCCAAGGACAGTTTGCCACTGGAATTTGCCCTGCAGGGTCTCAGGGCTTGCTTCTGCAGCCCTCCCCAGCCCAGCCAAGGACTGTTCCCTGCCAGAATTTGCCAAGCAGGGTCTGAGGGCTTGCTTCTGCAACCCTCCTCAGCCCAGCCAAGAACAGTTCACCACTGGAATTTGCCAGAGGAGCCCTGAGTGCACTGTGTGCACCAAAACCTTTGAACTTGGCACCTTTTGTGGTGCAGTAGCCCAATTTCATGGAGCTTAAATTTCATTGCTATTCAGAGGGAGCAGCTTACATTTACCTTGTGTGAGCTGTGCTCCTTCAAGCTGAAATTTTCAGCACTACATTGTAATCTGCTTTTTAATCTAAATCCTGCAAATTAATTTTCTCAAATTGCAGTTGCAGCAGCCACTTCGAAGAGTGGGGTTATTCTAGATGCCCTACAGGGGGCATGCCTTAGACAACTAGTATTGGAGCCCACTCGAGAGGGAGCAATCTTAGACCTGATTCTCTCAAATGGAGATGAAGAGAGGATCACAGATGTAGAAATGGGTAGCCATCTGGGAACTAGCGACCATCGAACAGTATGGTTCACAATAAACACAGCAATAGAGTCAAGTCATACAAAGGCAAAAGTACTGGACTTTAGGAGGGCTGACTTTGCAAAATGGGTGAGTGCCTAAGGAATGCACTAGCAAATGGGCAGGAGGGAGGTGGAAGAACAATGGGAATAATAAAACTGCCATCACAGAGGTAACAAGCCTTTGTGTGAAGCAAATAAACAAAACAAAACGATGTAAGAAACCACTATGGTTCTCAAAGGAAGTGGCAGTGAAGGTTCAAGAGAAAAAGAAAGCATTCAGGAAGTACAAGGAATCACAGAAGGAGCAGGACAGGGAACTATATCAGTTAAAGCAAAAGGAAGCTGGGAAGGCAGTCAGAACAGCAAAGGCCCAAACCGAGGAAAAGATAGCCAACTCAGTTAAGAAGGGGGATAAACCTTTATAGGTACATCAGGAAGCGAAGGAAGACCAATGGAGGAATAGTGAGGCTTAATAAAGGGAGGGAGGGTGGGCAGAGGGTGACTGTGAAAAAGAGATACTAAACAAATATTTTTGCTCAGTATTTACAAAGGAAGAGGGGAGGTACCTAAAACAAACAGTAGAAACACTCTGGATACAGAAGTTGATACTAGCCCATTTACAGAAGAAAGGGTTCTGAAAGAACTCTTAAAATTGAAGGTGGACAAAGCAATGGGGCCTGATTGGATTCATCCCAGAATTCTAAAAGAACTAAGGGTAGAACTAGCGACACCACTGACCACCGTTTTTAACAAATCATGGGAGGATGGGGTGGTACCCGAGGACTGGAGGAGGGCAGATGTGATTCACCTTCACAAAAGTGGGAGCAAGGCAGAAGCAGGAAACTACAGACCTGTTAGTTTAACCTCAGTGGTAGGGAAAATGATGGAATCACTTCTGAAGGAAAGAATTGTCGAGTATCTAGAGACCAGAGGGGCACAGGACCCAAGACAGCATGGATTCACAGCGGGAAGGTCATGCCAGACAAATCTGATAGATTTCTTTGACTGGGTGACCGAAGTAGTAGATCAGGGAGGGGCTGTGGACATAGCCTACCTAGACTTTAGCAAGGCATTTGACACAGTCCCACACAAAAGATTAATATACAAGTTAGCCAGCCTGGGAGTGGGTCCCAAGATGACAGCTTGGGTAAAGAATTGGCCGGAGAATAGGACGCAGAGAGTAATAGTAAATGGAGTCCACTCTGAAGAAAGGGGGGTTTCTAGTGGGGTACTGCAGGGTTCAGTATTAGGAACGGTCCTCTTCAATGTCTTTATAAGTGACATTGCAGAGGGACTGGAAGGAAAAGTATGTCTCTTTGCAGATGACGCAAAGATCTGCAACAGAGTTGATGCAGAAGGTGGGGTGGAAAGCATGAGAAGGGACTTGGCAAGGTTAGAGGAATGGTCAAATGTACGGCAGCTTAGATTCAATGCTAAAAGTACAAGGTAATGCACCTGGAAACAAAACCCAGGGAAGAGTACACAATGGGGTGAGATACTAACAACAACAAAATGGAAAGGGACCTGGGGTAGTCATATCAGATGACCTAAAGGTGGGCAAGCAATGTGAGAGGGCAGCAAGGAGGGCTGGAGGGATACTGGGATGCATAGGGAGAGGCATCGCCAGTAGAAAACAGGAAGGTATTATCCCTCTGTACAGACAGCTGGTCAGACCCTATCTGGAGTACTGCATGCAGTTCTGGAGACCCAATCTCCGCTAAGACATAGACAGGCTGGAAGCTGTCCAGAGGAGGGCAACTAAAATGGTGCAGGGTCTGCACCGGAAGACATGTGAAGAGAGACTTAAGGAGCTTAATATGTATAGCCTCAAGAAAAGAAGGGAGAGGGGGGACATGATAGAAACTTTCAAGTACCTCAAGGGAATCAACAAAGTCCAAGAGGGTAGCATCTTTCAAAAAAAGAGGTGTGCAAGAACAAGGGAGCACAATTTGAAGATGGGGGGTGGCTCAGAGGTAATTTAAGGAAGTATTTTTTCACAGAGAGGGTTGTGGATGCATGGAACGGCCTTCCGGAGGAGGTTGTGGAGTCATAAACAGTGGTGGAATTCAAGCATGCATGGGACAGTCATAAGGCAATTCTAGTGGGTGGGGGCAGGAAGAAGTAGGCTGCTGGTTAACTAGGATCTGCAGCTTATCCATTAGGTAGGGAAATGGGCAGACTGGGTGGGCCAAGCGGTCCTTATCTGCCTTCAAATTCTATGTTTCTATGTTTAATTGCATGATTGGTGCTTTCCCTACCTAGTTCCAAACTCAGTCTCCCTAACACTAGAACTTTCCCTCCCCCTCAGAACTTGCTCTGTAGTGCAACTCCTCCCCCTATTCAAGCCCCTACACTCTCTCTTTGTTTCTGTTTAACTTTGCTTTTCCTTCCTTATTTAAAAGGCTAACCCCTCTGTCTCCTTTCCAGGGTATGAGGACTTGCATCTGCAGCCTTTCCCAGTCCAGCCAAGAACAGTTCACCACCGGAATTTGTCTAACAGGTATGGACATGGAGGAGCCCTGAGTGCACTGTGTGCACTGAAGCTTTTGAACATGGCAATTTTGTGGCACAGTAGCCCAATTACATGAAGCTTAAATTTCATTGCTATTCAAAGGGAGCAGCTTGCAATTACCTTGTGTGAGCTGTGCTCCTTCAAGCTGAAATGTTCTCCCACATCCTCCCTCTATTAAATACTCCTTTACTCTGCCCTATGCCCTATCTGACTGGCTTCTGGTGATAAAGGGGCCGGGCACATCACTGTGGGCAGTCCTAGAACCTGCAGTCTTCTGTGTTTGCTGCCTCGGTCCTGTTTCTGTAAAATATCAGATTCTATTACATCATCATGCAGCCCCCACTCTACCTGCTAGTACTACTGACTCCTCTCTGTTGCAGCATTGCCCTGGAATACTTCACACCCCCCTCCCAACTGCTGCTCCTCCAGGCTTTTCTGCAGACATGAAGGACTTTACCTTCTCCAGTCTGCTACCTCTTCCCAAGGGAGAAGAAGAAGAATCAGCATTTATATAGCGCTTTTCATACATCCAAAGTGCTTTACAAGCAATGCTAGATTGGTAGTGAAGTGACTGAATGTGTGGTGGTGGCCATATCGCACATCATCACCCACACACAGCCTGGATAATTGCATGAACCAGTTTATGGGAAGGGGAATGTTGGCCAGGACACTGGGACTCAATAGCCATACTGAACACTCTTACCCAAAACTGGTCTTACAGCACATCTAAATGCATTTCCAAAGCTAGGACCAGCCTCACCTTTTTGATTGCTGCTACCTGGATTATTGTCCTCTCCTTATCTTTCGCAAGTGAAGTGGAAACTAACCCTGGCCCCATGGCCACAGGGCTCACTCACTATTTGGTTGGTTCTCCTCCTGAGCCCCGTTCCAGAGGACTAAAGATTGCCCACCTTAATATAAGAAGGTAGGTGGCTAATCATACAGAACTTGTTGCTTGGACAACCACTCAAAGGCCTGATCTCCTTGTAATTTCTGAATCCTGGCTTAAGCCTTCTCTCCCCAGCTCTCTGTGTTCCCTCCCTGGATACAACTTGTTCCGGGTTGATCGGCCCTTCATCAAAAAGAGGTGGCAGTCTGGCACTATTTTACAAGTCTCATCTAAACCTAACCTTACTACCGTGTCCCTCGTTTGTGTCCTGTGAGGCACTTCATGCACTGCTTCTACTGAGTCACTCAAAAAAACTGCACATTCTTTGAACCTACATGCCTCCAGTTTCTTGCAAACATGGGCTCGAGGAGTTCCTGGCTTTTCTCCCCCAGGCCACCAAAAACAATAAAGTGATTTGCCTAGGTGACTTCAGTCAGAACTGGTTCTGCCTAAACCTTCCTGTCCTTGACTCTAATATAAGCAAGGTCAACCTAACCCAGCTTCTCTCAGTGCCTACATGACATTCCAGCAATGGTAATAGTCACACCCTCCTTGACTGGGTACTTACTGACAGGCCGGACAGAATCTCTTGTGTGACCATGCTACCGGACTCCATTAGCGAACATTCCACTGTCACCTGTGTCTAGGATGTCAGTCCCCTCCTCCTACCAACCCAAAACCATCTCAATGTCTGACTTCTATTTCCTTGACAACTCAACTTTTCTAAGAGATTTTCAGCATGTTGACTGGTCCCCCATATTTGTGACAAATAACATTGACTTGGCTGTGGAATACTTTACCAACTCTCTGCACTCCTTGCAGTCCAAGCACATTCCTTCCATCAGACGCAGGGTATGGGGCCTGCCAACCAAATGGTTAACTAGCCATCTTCTACATATGCTTAAAGCATGGGACAAACTCTGGACCAGGTGGAAAACCTCCTCCCTGCTCTCTGACTTCATCACATATCGCTCCCTTCGTAACTCTTGTAAGAAAGCGCTATGGACTGTGAAAAGCAATTACTATAGAGGACTTCTTCACGCCACCTCTAGTAACACAAAAAGGTACTGGGCACAAATAAACCACATAATGGGATGCTAAAAGTCCCAAACCCCCCAAGACTTTCTAATGAATAACGTCTCCTGTAACAACCATAATACCATAGCTAATGCTTTCAGCTCACTCATTACCGCTCTCCCTAGTTTTGATGTTGACAGTTCCCCCCTCGCCACACTTCCCCTGACCTCCCCCATCCCATCCTTCCTGACTCGCCACCCAGTCTCCAGGCCAATGTCTTACGAGCTCTTAACATGATGTCTCCCCACAGCAGCGCATGCCTTGATGGATTGGAACCCAGAATTCTCAAATTAGGCGTGTCTCTTCTTGCCACCCCCATCATGCAATTGTTCAATGTCTCCATTAGCTTGGGTACTGTACCCCTCTCCTGGAAAAACTCCAGGGTTATTCCAGTCTTCAAAAGGGGTGATCCAAAAAACCTAACAAACTACCATCCTGTTGTGCTCCTCCGTACCTTCAGTAAACTCCTGGAGAAGCTTATCCATCGCCAGGTGTCTAACTTCATTGCCAATTTTAACCTGCACTCTCCTGCTCAGCATGACTTTAGGCCAAACCACAGCACCACTACGGCCCTAGTGCAATTCACCAGTGACATCAAATCTGCTATGGACCAAGGCCAGCTTACTGGGGCTGTTTTTATTGACATGTCAAAGGCATTTGACTCGGTTAACCACTACCTGCTCCTGCATTAACTAGGCTCTACTGATGCCTCTCAATCCACACTTGCCTGGTTTGCCAGCTATCTATGGAGCCACTCCCAGTCTGTCTCCTGTCATAAAGTTCTCTCTGCCCCTGCCCTGCTTCACTCAGGCATCCCACAAGGTTCCATACTTGAGCCCCTGCTCTTTTCTTTGTTCGTCAATAACCTGCCTTCTGTGCCCTTCCACAGTCTCTCCTTACTCTGTGCTGATGACTTGGTTCTCTATGTCTCCTCCAGCTCTGTTCATGAAATTAACTCCCAGCTGTCCTCCAATCTTCATTGTATCCAAACTTTGCTTATGTCCCACCATCTGGTGCTAAATGCTGCCAAGACCCAGGATATGTTCTTTGGGTCACAAAGAAAATCTGTTGCTTCAACTCTGTCTCTCCTGGTTTCTTGTCTTGATGGCTCCCTTGTGGGAGTAACTCAGTCCTTCAAATACCTAGGGGTTATGCTAGATCCATCTCTTAACTTCTCTCTGCATGTCAAAGCTGTCTGCAAATCAGTCAATTCTAAAACTAGACTGGCTTACCGAGTCCATCAGTTTCTGACCCTTGCCACCAGGATCTCTGTCGCCCAAGGCCTTCTCCTCCCTGGACCCTGCTACGCTCTGCCTGTCTTCACTATGGCACAGGCAAGCATCTTGCAAATGTGGGATGTTGCCTACAATGTCTGTAGATTTGTGTTATCTGCTTCTCGTCTTAAGCACCACTGTACTCTCTACACTGACCTCCACTGGTTGTCTCCTTCCTCACATCGGGCTTATTCATTAGGTTGTCTGACTGACAACATTATTCATTCTTCTATCCCTTCCTCACTCGCTGCTATGCTCACCCCCGGGGACTGCCTTCATTCCCTCCGTTCCATGTCTTTAGCTCTGTTATCTGTCCCAAAATGCGCTATCAGGATGAGTGAACTTGCCTTCTTCTATGCCCCCAAATTCTGGAACTCTCTCCCACTTGAACTTAGGCACTCCAAATCTCACCCCACTTTCAAGAAAGACCTCTCCAATTGCCTCGCCTCCCTTGACATTTGCAAATGTCCCTAGCCTCACGAGTCATGCAAATCCACCATTGTCCTGCACTTCAATTTCCCTGTGGCCTCTAGTTTCCTCCCATCCCCACTCTTCCTCAGCTGCAGCTACGCACTTTGTTCCCTGTCTCTGCCTGGGAATTGTCTCCTTGCTGACTTACCAACAGCACTGTCATGTTTTGTACATTATTAACCTTAAATTGTGCCTTTTTGTCTGTTTTGTTCCGATTACACAGTGTGATATGTACTTCCTCTATATACTATGTAACTTGCACCTCTGTATAACTGTTTGTAATCTCCTATTGTACAACACTGTATATGTATTTGTTTTTACCTGTTCCTTGATTTGTACTCTCCCGGGTCATGCCTGAAAATAGGCAATTCAGTCTAGTGCACTTACCCGGTTACCAAAAGCAAATACATAAATAAATTATAGTGGCACAATAGTGCCACTATAGTTATGGTTCAGTACCCCATTTAAGGTTAAATCTGAAATTTGGCACCTTAATAACTTTGCCACCGTATGACGGATTTGGCTAAAATTTGGACTGCATGGTTTGGTACCATAGATCTCTGGATATGGCAAGTTGTGTTACGGTCAGATGTACGGTTACAAAAACATGGCAACCATAACGCTCGCTAAGCAAGAGGGCTGTGGAGTAGGGGGTCATTTGCTTTATTTTAATTTTGTTTTACAAGTCTAAATATCTGGTTGATCCTGCCTTTCCTCATATCTGGTTGATCCTGCATCTAAGGCTCCGATATGACTGTCACTGCCGGAGCATGGATCCGTCCGTTTCTGCCGCTAAAGTAAGTGATGCGTGTGGAACCTCTAGAGGTTTTCAAAATGTTCTGCTGCAGTAGGGTATTATCACATTCCATGACATTTTGAACTGCAGCAGAACAACATTTTGAGAACCTCCGGTTTCCATGCACAACAATGGTCCACTATACACGATATGAGCAGTTTAGTATTCCAAGTGGTCATTTTCTGCTCCAAGGGCCATTATTATGCACACATTCTTTGTATTCACTGTGTTTCTGAATGCACCTTTTATGGGAAAAAAGTGTGTGCGTTTACATTACTTTTACCGTTAGTGTTTCCGCTTGCGTTTACGTTACCATGTGCATTTCCGTTTATGTCACCGTGTGTGTTACCCTTTGCGTTTGCGATACCGTTTGTGTTACTGTTTCCTTTTGCATCACCATTGCCATTTCCGTTTGCATTTGAGTTACTTTTACTGTTTGCATTTCCATTACCATTTTCATTACCATTTACTTTTGCATCACAGTGTGTGTTACCATTTGCGCTTCCATTTACGTTACTGTTTCCTTTGTCATCATCGTTGGCGTTACCATTACTGTTTGCATTTCAAATTGTGTTACCGTTACCGTTTGCGTTTTCGTCACTGGTTGTGTTTGCATTTCTGGTTGTGTTTCCATTGTCGATTGCGTTACTGTTCCCTTCTGCGTCACCATTGCCATTCATTTGCATTTTTGTTAGCATTTTCATTACCGTTTGTGTTTCCGTTGCCATTATCATTTGCATTTGTGGTTGCATTTATGTTGCTTTCATTACTGTTTCCTTCTGTGTCACCATTGCCATAACCGTTTATGTTTGCATTTCCATTTGCGTTACCATTACCATTTGCGTTTTTGTTACCATTTGCGTTACAATTTGTGCTTGCATTTACATTTGCACTTGCATTTGTCTTACCATTTGCATTATCATTTTCATTTGCGTCACCGTGTCTGTTACCGCTTGTGCTTGTGTTACCGTTAGCATTACTATTTTCTTTTACCTCACTATTGCCATTACCATTTGCGTTTATGTTACCATTTGTGTTTCTGCATTTTTGTTACTGTTTGCATAACAATGTCTGTTTGCGTTAATGTTTTCGCTTGTGTTTACGTTACTGGTTGCGTAACCATTTTCGTTTGCGTATACACTTGGATTTCCATGGATTTCTGTTACATTGGTAATACTTGGTCTACTATGGTACTTTTGTGTATTTACCAATTTTTATTTGACATCTGCATATGTTTTTTGTAGAATGAAGCGCCCAAAAATGTATTTTTCATCAGTTTTGCAAAGTTTGATGCTCATGCTGCTCTGCAACTGTTGAAGAGATTTGGATACAATTTGGTATACATAGAGTGTAATGGTGTATCTATTTAGTTACCAATTCATATTTCACTGGTGCATACGTTTTTTGTATAGCGCATTGCAAAACATTGTTTCTTCTATTTTTTTGTCACTGTCTTGCACAGTGCTACTTTAACTCACTGTGTGAGGTAGTTGGTCTGTTACTTGCCACGAGAAAGCTCTTTCCTCAAGGAACATGCCCGTTTTTGGTTGGTGAAAACATGCTGTTCTTTTCCAGAGTTATAAGCATTTGAAGTTGCCCCCCCCTTCGCAGTCAGAGATTTTTCAGTCACGAGTTCCACCATTTATCACATTTTGGCTGCAATTTCCACCATTTTGTGGTGGATGACTTCTTAAAGGTGCAGAAATTTTTTAATTGAATATCTCTGGAATGGTTTTGTCTTTTCACATGAAATTTGGAGGGTGTTGTGTGGATGTTCTGGAGATGTGAATTATGCTGTTTACACGTTGGGAAAATACTTCTCTGCGGAGATACTGTGTGACGCACTTACTGTTTTGTGCATAGCATTGTGCATGGTGCTAGTGGCTTGAAATATATAGCATAGGTAGCCCTAGTGGTATGGAGGTGCCTTTCAGTGGTTTGGTTCACATTAGCCTTTGTGCCGTTATCTTGGAAACGAAGTGAGATACAGACTTTTCGCTACTGTTGGCTCAGAACACCTTTGTGCTGTTATCTCGAAAACCAAACCTGATACAGACTTTTCGCAACTGTTGGCTCACATTGCCTTTGTGCCAGTTGCTTGGAAATGAAGCGAGATACAGACATTTCGCTGCTGTTGGATCACATCACCTTTGTGCCATTATCTCAGAAACGAAGTGAGATACAGATTTTTCGCTACTGTTGCTTCAGATCACCTTTGTGCTGTTATCTTGGAATCGAAGTGAGATACTGACTTTTTGCTACTGTTGGACTGTATTGCCTTTGTGCCATTATCTTGGAAACAAAGCAAGATATAGACTTTTCACTACTGCTGGCTCAGATCACCTTTGTGCCATTATCTCGGAAAGGAAGTGAGATACAGACTTTTCGCTAATGTTGGCTCACATCAGCTTACTGTTACTGTTTATGTGGGCATTACAGTTTGCATTTACATTTGCATTTCCCTCGCTGTCTGCATTATGGTTTGTGTTTCTGCTTCCATTTCTATTATCATTTCTGTTTCTATTTATGTTTGTGTCACTTTTACTATGACTGTTAGCATTTGCAGTTACATTTACTGTTATCATTACCCTTGCCTTTCACATTTTCATTTGTTTCACTGTTACCATTACCGTTTGAATTTGCATTACCATTTTCATTACCATTTGCATTTGCATTTCAGTTCACATTACCACAACAGTTAGAGCTTGTGTTAGCATTCATGTTTCTGTTTCTGTTACACTCACCATTAGTGTTTGCATTTCAAGTCATCATTACCATTACTGTTAGCATTAGCGTTATAGTTACAGTAATTACGCAGACATGGGCAGCATGGTGAGAGCACGGGGCCCCACCACCACATTCCATTCACTATATAAATTGCACATTCTCAAAAAGAAAGAAAATTCATGGCAAGAAAATCCATTTAATGCATCAGTTAGGGTTGTTCCACAGAAACAAAAGTGAGGAAATTCAGAGTAAGGGTTGCCACCCCTTGCACCCCACGCCCACCCCAACCCCACCAACAGGCACCAGGTTGTGTTGCGTTGGGGTCATCAGATCTCTCATCCCATTCTCCTATACTACACCACCTCAGCTTATTTACAAATGAAATGGGGTGGGGTTAGGGCTGATGACCCCAATGCACATCCGATGCCTGTTGGTGGGGTGGGTGTGTGTGCATAGGGGTGGCAACCCTATCACTAAATTTCTTGCTTTTGTTGCTGTGGAACAACCCTAACTGATGCATTAAATGGAGTTTTTTGCCATATATATATATGTAACTGCAGGTATAGATATTGATATGGATATTGATATAGATATAGATACAGATACAGATACAGATACAGATACAGATGTAGAAGTAGCTGTAGATATAGGTACAGAGACAGATACATATATATATATATATATATATATATATATATATATAATATATATAAAATATGTATGTATAGTTACAGATACAGATACGTAGAGATAGATAATAGATATATGATATAGATATAGATACAGAGTCTTAGTGGTTGAAAGATTAACCCACACATGTTCTCTTCATGAACAAGCCAATTGGCTCTCACTGCAGGACAGAATCATGTACTAGAGTTGCCTACTAGGGGAAAAAGATGCTAATGGGTTCCCCCCAGCATTACAAAATGTTCTGCTTCCAAAAAACAGCCACTATACTATCAGGAGTATGCCTTTCCACAGGACTACCCAAGCCCAGCACTCCTTCACATTCACAGCCCCCAGATGGCTTAATGAGCTACAGAACCAGGAAAGATGATGAACCTCCCCAAACTGAATCTTTTCAAATGGGAACTAGAAATAGAACTTGCAAGTAGATCCAGCTGTGACTGCCACCTCTGATTATTAAAGTGTCAACCTTATTCTTGCCAATGTCACTGCCTAAACAGTGCTCCATTTGTATACTGTTTGTAGCAACTCACAGATATTATACATTGTATGCATCTACCCACCTAAACCCTGTATATCCTTGACAATGCTCCTCTGGAGCACCTCCTGGTCAATGCTCCCCTGGAGCAGCTGTACATATGGTAATTAGTTAATTTACTGTTAGCACCTCTCTCAATGCACAGTAACTACCAATTTGACATGTTACCTTTGTTATAGTCCCCCACCCTACGATTGCTGTCCCTCTATCATTAAATGTTTCCCTGGTGTCTAGTGGCACCCCACACTCTAATCACCATCCCCCAATAATTAAATGTTTCCCTTGTGTCCAGTGGCACACCCTGCCCTCTGATCACCATCCCCTATCAAATAAATGTTTTCCCAGTGTCTAGTGGCACCCCCCACCTTCCAATCACTGTCCCCTATCAAATAAATATTTCCCTGGCATCTAGTAGCACCCCCCACTTTCTAATCACTCTCCCCTATCATTAAATGTTTTTCTGATGTCTAGTGGCATCCCCCACCCTCCAATCACCATCCTCTATCATTAAATGGTTCCTTGGTGTCTAATGTCACCCCATCCTCTGACCACTCTCCCCCATTAAACAAATGTTTCCTTGGTGTCTAGTGGCACCCCCCCACCCTCTGATCAACATTCCCATCATTAAATGTTTCCCTGGTGTCTAGTGGCACCCCCACAATCTGATCAACATCCCCCTATAATTAAATGTTTGCCTGGTATCCAGTGACACTCCACCCGCTGATCACCATCCCCCCATCATTAAATATTTCCCTGGTGTTTAGTGGCACCCCTACCCTCCAATTATCATTTCCATATCATTAAATGTTTCCCTGGTGTCTAGTGGCACCCCTCACCATCTGATAGCCATTCTCCTATCATTAAATATTTCCCTGGTTTCTACTGGTACCCCCCAACCTCCAATCATCATTCCCATATCAATAAACATTTTTACGGTGTCTAGTGGCATCCCTTAACCTCTGTTCACTATCCCCCAATT
Source organism: Neoceratodus forsteri (assembly GCA_016271365.2). Taxonomy (NCBI): domain Eukaryota; kingdom Metazoa; phylum Chordata; order Ceratodontiformes; family Ceratodontidae; genus Neoceratodus; species Neoceratodus forsteri. The sequence goes on from CM057455.1 coordinate 127,737,480, forward strand.
ATTAAATGTTTCCCTGATTCTAGTGGCACCCCCCCACTCTCTGATCACCATCCGTCTATCACTAAGGGAGGCAGTATAGTACAGTGGTTTAAGGCTCTGACCTGCAAATCTTGAGACCTGGGTTTGAATCCCACAGGCTCCACTTGCATACTGTGTAAACCTAAGCAAATTACTTAACTTCCCTGTGCTCCCAGGTCGCACCTGTAAACAAGCTTTCAGCTTAGTGTGCTACTTCTGGTTAAACAATTGGGGAAAAATATATTTCCCTGGTGTCTAGTGGCACCCCACCCTCCAGTCATAATTCCAACATCATTAAATGTTTCTCTGGTGTCTAGTGGCACCCATTACCCCCAATCACCATACCCCAATCAAATAAATGTTTCCCTGTTGTCTAATGGCACCCCCTTCTTCTGATCACTGTCTCCCTATCATTAAATGTTTCCCTGGTGTCTAGTGGCACCCCCATCCTCTGTTCACTGTCCCCATCAAATAACTGTTTCCCTGTTCTAGTGACATCCCCCACCCTCCATTCACCATCCCCTATCATTAAAACTTTCTTTGGTGTCTAATGGCACCCCGATTTTCTGATCACTGCCCCTCTATCAAATAAATGTTTCCCTGTGGTCAAGTGGCACCCCTACCCTCCGATCACCATCCCCTATCATTTAATGTTTCCCTGGTGTCTAGTGGCACCCCCACACTTCAATCACCTTGCCCCTGTAATTAAATGTCTGCCTGGTGTTCAGTGGCACCCCTCACCCTCCGGTCACCATCCCCCTATCATAAAATGTTTCCCTGTTGTCTAGTAGCACCCCCACCCTCCAATCGCCATTCCCATGGCAATGGAAGTAATTCTAAAGCAGAATTTTCAACTTTCACCCCAGCTCTAATATAGATACAGATACAGATGTAGATGTATGTGTAGATATAGATGTAAATGTAGGTGTTGATGTGGATGTGGATGCAGATATTGATGTAGATGTAGATGTAGATGTAGATGTAGATGTATGTGTAGGTGTAGATGTAAATGTAGATGTGGATGCAGATATAGATGTAGATGTAGATGTAGATGTAGGTGTAGGTGTAGGTGTAGGCGTAGATGTAGGTGTAGGTGTAGGTGGAGATGTAGATGTGGATGCAGCTGTAGGTGTAGGTGTAGATGTAGATGTATATGTAGGTGTAAATGTAAATGTAGTTATAGATGCAGGTGTTGATGTGGGTGTGGATGTAGATGTAGATGGAGATGTAGATGTAGATATAGATATAGATATAGATATAGATATAGATATAGATATAGATATAGATATAGATGTAGCTGTAGAAGTGTGTGTAGGTGTAGATGTAGATGTAGATGTAGATGCAGATGTAGAGGCAGAGGCAGAGGCAGATATAGATATAGATATAGATATAGATATAGATATAGATATAGATATAGATATAGATATAGATATAGATATAGATATAGATGCAGAGGCAGATATAGATATAGATATAGAGGCAGAGGCAGATATATATAGAGATAGAGACAGAGATAGAGATACAGATAGAGATAGAGATACAGATGCAGATACAGATGCTTATGCAGACACAGACACTGATATAGAGACAGAGGCAGAGGCTCCTGAGCTCAAAGGTGTAATGTCTAAATAACAATAAATAAATAAATATATAGATGCAGATATTGGTATAGATATAGAGGCAGAGGCAGATATAGGTATAGATACAGATACAGATACAGATACAGATACAGATATAGATATAGATATAGATACAGATATAGATATAGATATATATAGATACAGATACAGATATAGATATAGAAATATATAGATACAGATACAGATATAGATATAGATATAGATATAAATTAGTGGTGTGCAAAAATCATATTCCACCAGCAGAATTTACTTGGAAGTCAGACTTTTGCTTCCATGAAAATTCAGAAATAATTTTGACAACTTTCACAGAAAGTCCGGCTTAGAATGGTGGGATACATGTTTTGACTGCTGATTAAGTTATTAAACTGCTGAAGAAAATTCCACAGAACAGATCACTGTCAGAGGTCAGTTCTGTGGAAATTCTTTCAACAGTTTAAAACATGGCTTTACAATTCATACATTCATTGCACAGTTCAATGAGTCACTGAACTGTGGCATGAATGTACGAATTGTGCATCACCTTCACTAGTGCCAATTTAATGTATTGTTTCCCTCCCTGGTGTATAGTGGGACCCCCACCCTCTGATTGCTGTCCCCTTATCAAATAACTATTTCCCTTGTGTCTAATGGCACCCTGCCCTCTGATCCCCATCACTCTATCTAATAAATGTGTCCTTGGTATCTAATGGCACCCCCACCCTCCAATAGCTATCTCTTCACCAAATAAATGTTTCCCTGGTGCTTAGTGGCACCCCTACCCCTCAATCTCTGTTTCCTTTCAAATAAATGTTTCTCTGGTGTCTAGAGGCACCACCACCCTCCGATAATAGTCATCCTATCAAATAAATGTTTCCTTGGAGTCTAATGGCCTCCCACCCTATGATTGCTGTCCCTCTATCATTAAACGTTTCCCTGGTGTCTAGTGGTACCCCCACCATCCAATCAACATCCCTCACCATTAAATATTTCCCTGGTGTCTAGTGGCAACCCCACACTCTGATCACCATCCCCCTATAATTAAATGTTTCCTTTGTGTCCAGTGGCACCCCCACCCTCCAATCACTGTCCCCTATCCTTAAATGTTTCCCTGATGTCTGGTGGCACCCTCACCCTTCAATCACCGTCCCCTATCATTAAATGTTTCCTTGGTGTCTGATGTCACACCCATCTTCTGACCACTCTTCCCCAATCAAATAAATATTTCCCTGGTGTCTAGTGGCATCCCCCAACCTCCAATCAACATTCCTATCATTAAATGTTTCCCTGGTGTCTAGTGGCACCCCCAAAATCTGGTCACCATGCCCCTATAATTAAATGTTTGCCTGATATCCAGTGATATCCCCATTCTCTGATCACCATCCCCCTAGCATTAAATATTTCCCTGGTATCTAGTGGCACCCCACCCTCCAATTATCATTCCCATATCATTAAATGTGTCCCTGGTGTCTAGTGGCACCCCCACCCTCTGATTACCATCCCCCTATCATTAAATATTTCCCTGATTTCTACTGGCACCCCCCCACCCTCCAAGCATCATTCCCATATCAATAAATGTTTTTCTCTTGTCTAGTGGCATCCCTCAACCTCTGATCACTATTCCCCAATTATTAAATGTTTCCCTGATGTCTAGTGGTACCCTACACTCTCTGATCACCATCCTCCTATTAATAAATATTTCTCTGGTGTCTAGTGGCACCCCCCCACACCCTTCAGTCATCATTCCCACATCATTAAATGTTTCTCTGGTGTTTAGTGGCACCCCTTACCCTCTGATCACCATACCCCAATCAAATAAATGTTTCCCTGATGTCTAGTGGCCCCCCCACCTTCTGATCACTGTCCCCCTATAATTAAATGTTCCTCTGGTGTCTAGTGGCACCCCCACCCTTCAAGCGCCATTCCGATGGCAATGAAAGTTCTTCTAATGTGGAAATTCATAACTTTTGCACAGCTCTAATATAGATATAGACGTGGGTGTGGAGGCAGAGGTAGAGTTAGAGGTAGAGATAGAGCTAGAGATGGTATAGGTACGGGTACATGTATAGATATAGATATATACAGTGTATAGATATAAATATATAGTAGATATAAATATAGATATAGATATAGACAAAAACACATACAGATACAGAGACAGAGACAGATATAGACCATAGACACAGGGACAGAGACAGAGACAGACATAGACGTAGACATAGACAGACATAGACACAGACACAGACACAGACACAGACATAGATATAGATATAGATATAGATATAGATACAGATGTAGATGTAAATGTAGTTATAGACATACAGTAGATACAGATACCGATGCAGACACAGACACAGACACAGATGTTGATGTAGATGTAGACATAGAACAAGTCACTTAACCACCCCAGTGCTCCCAGGTTGCCCCTAAAAACAGGCACCTGTGCCTAGTGGGCCTTACCTGATTATGAAAGAATAAAAAAAATACAGATACAGATGCAGATACAGATGCAGAAGCAGATACAGATGCAGAAGCAGATGCAGCTATAGATATAGATACAGATGTAGATGTTGGTATAGATTGAAATGCATATTCAGATAAAGGTGCAGATACAGACATAGATATAGATGCAGATACATATACAGATGTAGATATCATACTGGCATGGTAGCGCCAGTATAGTTAGGTTGAAAGGTAACTTCTATGTTAAACCCAAATTTTTGAATGTTATTGACTTTAGAACCATTAAATGGATTAGCATGAAATTTGGCAAGCATACTGTCTAGTGATAGGTCTCTTGACCTTCTAAATTTCTTGGGGATGTGTTGTGTGGTGTTTGAGACAGAGTGTTGAAAAAACAGAACAATCTGTGTTTTTTGACATTTCTTTGTCCATCTGGATCTCAGAAACGGCTTTAGTCTCTGGTCTGAAATGTTTAAGATAGAAAGCTTTTGGCTCACAGATGTGCCTTTTGAAGATTTGGTGGAAAAATATTAATCCATTCCAAAGTTATGAGAGGTTGAATGCCCCATTATTTCCTATGGGGAAAAAATAGATGTCAGGCATGAATTACTGTAGGATTTCTTAATCAGAGTAGAAATAAATCCTCATTCGAAGTAGGATTATTTCCTGTTGGATATCATTATGGCGGCATTTTGTGCATTAATAACTTCATGGTTGCTCTTGCATTTTACATTAAATTTGGAACATGTCCTCAAAGATAAATGGTCTTTTGATATGACAAGTTTCAGTTTTATTTGGCATGCACCTCTAGAGATATACAATCCCAAAATGTATACATGCCCATGTTTTGTCAAATTCTTTCTTCATTTGTTTCACTTTGTGCATTATTAATGCTGCAGCTGTTCTTGCAATTTACATCAAATGTGGCACGTACCCTCAAAGTCTAATGGTCTCTTGATATACCAAGTTTCATTTTTATTGGGAGTGCACATCTGGAGATATGCAGTCCCTAAATGTGTGCATCCCCATTTTGTGTCAAATTATTTCATTGACTGTTTCACTTTGTGCTTTAATAACTGTGCAGCTGTTCTTGTACTTTGCATGACATTTGGTATGTACCCTCATAGACTAATGGTCTCTTGACATGCCAAGTTTCATTTTGATTGGCTATGCCCCATCATGAAGCAGACATCTCATGAATTTGTAAGTTGTGTTTCAGTTGCATGTGAGGGCATGGAGATATAGTGTCCAAAAATTTGTAAATCACAATTGTTAAGGCTGCATGGCAATGCCATGCTGTCTTTTTGCTATGACATAGATTAGAAGAGGGGCTCAGGAAAGCTACTGTGTATAATTACTCAGTAATTAGTCATTGCCATGGCATTAGTTTTCTACTGCCTTTCCCTCTGTTTGACTGGTACTAGGAACCCAGGGAACTCTAAGCCAAAGGCAGATGTTGATACATTTCCAGTCATGGAGTCAGTGTTATATTACAGTGAAATGCAATGCTGCTAAACTGCTTGTAGTTTGTTTACACAACTCCAGTTAAATTTACAGATTACTGTTTATACATACTGACTAGTTTCCTTTTATGATTCAAAACATATTTGTCTTTCAAATGTTTAGTAATGTAATCCCCTGCTTTCTCAAAAATTTTCACCGTAGAGTAGTGCATATTTTCCTTTCATGATTCAGAAAAGTTTGTCTTCCTGCTTTCTTAAAACTTTTCACAGTAGAGAACTGCATGAAACAAATATATGTCATTGCAGTTTGCAGTAATAAATGTTTTAATAACTCATTCAGGCCTAGAGATGTCTGTAGGCAGCGTCTGAAAGCATAGCCACTCAGGACAATAACGCCTGTAGACGTACTCAACTGACTTTCACTCAGGCCTAGAAACGTCTGAGGAAGTCATCAGTTTTTACCTAACTATTAAGCAAACCAAATTGCTTAGAATTGAATGCATAGCACCATTAGAAATGCAATTTTGCTCTGTACAATTTTGCTGCAGATACTTTGTGTCTATCATGTATACTTTAGGAGTTATTCATATTTGTTTAAGGTATGGTGTGCATGGCCAACATTTGTATCTCAAGCCTCACCTAAGCACATTGAATAAATCTGAAAAAAAAAACAGTTGTTTGGTATTTCAGCTACTATAAAATAAAAACTAAATGGATTACAATTGATTGCATAGCACCATTAGAAAGGTTATTTTGTGCTGAACAATTTTGACACTGATACTTTGTGTCTACCACATATACTTTAGGAGTTATTTGCATTTGTTTAAGGTATGGTGTGCATGGCTGACATTTGTCTCTCATGCGTCACCTAAGCACCTTGAAAAAAATCAGTTGTTTGGTATTTCAGCTAGTATAAAATAAAAACTAAATAGATTACAACTGATTGCATAGCACCACTGGAAAGGTAACGTTATGCTGAACAACTTTGCCACTCATACTTTGTGTGTAGCACTTACGGTTCAAGAGGTAGTCACATTTGTTTGTGGCATGCTGATTATGGCTCTATTTTGCTTAGAAAGGCCCAGGTTGCAGTGCTAAGAGTATACAGGGCACAAGTGGTGGAAGTCTCAAAGAGCTCTTGTGGTGTGAATGAGTTAAATAGTAGTAGGACAGTGCTGGGGTGGTGATGGTGATTCAGGGATGATATACTTTTCAGGGAAGGCAGAGAGGAGATGATGTGTTGGTGGGATTAGAAGGAAAAAAACTGAGGGTTCCAGCAGTGATCTGTAGGCTGGGACAGACCTTGAGGGAACAGGCTGCAAAATGAGGTGTGGGTACTGGAAAGCAAATACATAGGGGTGGTCAGTATTGGTGGATCCAGCTATGTATCCAGGTAGCACCCATAACCTCATTAGTCCAGCAAAAATCTTTTTAAACCTAATCTTAGCTTTAAATGATAATATTTTACATTTTGGTGGAAGAGTTGCCCCCTTGAAAAAATCTAGATGCACCCCTGATGATCAGCAGTGCAGAAAAGTACCACAATTCTGTGCACAAAATTCTGCTATGTATGGTGCAGAACAATACACAACTGCTCACGACTCAGGGAAGACACCTCACCTGGTTAACAGTCTAGATGCACTACTGGTGATCAGCAGTATAGAAAAGTACCAGCAATCTGTGTGCAAAATCTGCTTTATGTGGTGCACACCAATTCACAACTGCCCATAACTCAGGTAAGACACCTCACCTCTACTGGTTTCACAGGACTACTACCTCATCACCCTCCTGATGATGTAGTCATCCTGTAAAACTGGTCAAGGTGTCTTACCATAGCTTTGGGTGGTTGTAAATTGTTTTGCTTCTTATAAAGTTGATTTTGCACACACAATTGGGATGTCTAAGACTTACTATTTTACATTGTGCAGTTTGTGTGGTGAAGCCGAGAGTGCTGTCCCTTTGAGTGCATAAAAGTAGCCTAACAGGCTGTTGCTCCCATGAAAAAATTCTAGATGCACCCCTGGTGATCAGCAGTGTTAAAAGTACCACAACTCTGTGTGCAAAATCTGCTTTCTATGGTGCAGAACAATTCACAACTGCCCATAACTCAAGTAAGGTATGTCAGCTCTATTGGTTTCGCAGGACTGCTGCCTCATTACCCTCCTGATAATGCAGTCATCCTGTAACCCTGGTCAAAGTGTTTTATCAGGTCCATAGCAACAGGAGGTTATAAATTGTTTCACTTCTAATAAAGTTGATGTTGCACACAGAATTGTGATGCCTAAGACTTTATATTTTACATTAGGCAGATTGTGCTGTGAAGCCGAGATTGCTGTCACTTTGAGTGCATAAAAGTAGCCTATCACCTAACTACTCACTTAGGTAAGATACAGTAGCTGAATTTTTGAATGCACATTCAGAGTACCCCCCATGGCACCCACGACAGGATTTATGCCAGCCACTGTGAAGTGACAGGTGGGGTTAATAGCAGACAGGGTCAGTTCCACCATTGGGGTTAGCCCTGAATCCAGAGGACTGGGCATGCAACACCAGATGGAGAAAAAAGCTGTTTTTTTAAAAAGAAACTGTCTCCAAGTATCTCTGGCTCTTCCGTACTCCAGTTATAGTCCAATCATGATCCTCTGGTTCAGATTTAGGGAGATCACCTGCTGGCTAACTTCAATGTTGTGCATCACAGCTTGTTAACTTCTTTAAGGTACTAGAAGCTATAGTGGGTCAGAAGCATGTGCAGAATCTGGAAGGGGGTGTAGTCTTCCTCACAGTGTCATCAGTGTGTAGACTGCTCTGCCCTCCCCTGTCAGGTGTTCTGTGCTACTACTATGCCGTAATGGAGCAGGTGACCACAGGAGAGATAGCTGTACACAAAAGAAAGGAAGAATAGACTTGCAGAACAGCATGATGTAGTAACCTACAGAAAATGCCAAGTTGTAAAAATCTGAATACTTTAATTCAAGGCAGGTTACACCATAGGCACACACACCGCTGTGCACAGGGTCTTTGAACTTTAATGGAGCAGGTGTACTGTGGGAGGGTGAAGACTTAAGATAGCCAGGATTTACATACTATTACTCCCTCCCTAAAGTTACAGATCAGAAGTCAGGAGGGGAGGGCACCCACCATTGACATATCGGTCACAAAGCTATGGGGGCTTAGGTGGGTTTAGAGGTATCCTTGACTTCTGGCATGCAGTGCCAGGGAACCAAACCTATTTAACAACAACAACAACAAAAGATTATGGTGGAGGATGAGAAATGATTGCACTGGAAAGAGGGTGAATGACTTAAGAACTTACCTTAGCCGGGGAACTTTTTGGGCATTTACTTTTTTTTAGGCCCAAACATGGAGTCCTGAGAATCTGGGCTCACCAACCCTCCCAGTTGCCATGTAGTGTTGTGCTGCTGGGGATGTCTGATATCTCTGCATTTTTAGCCTTCCTCTCTCCTGGCAGCTGTAGTCACCATCAGAGATACTGATATAGTATATGGGTGCAGTATCTTGTGGATGGATTTCAGCAATTGCTGAAATCTTGTTGTAGTACAGTTCAAAGGTCAAAAAAGTTGTTGTACTATTGTTCTGACGTCACATCGATAGTACAACAGCTTTTTACTCTTGACCTGCTGCCTGATTGGCACACAGGAGGCTCTGTCTAGAAAATAAAAAAAAACATGGTGGCACGATTTAGCGAGCCCGGGCAGTGGAGCCACCGACTTTCAAGTCAGGAGTCAGAACACGGAGAGCCATACATGGCTCCCATTTTGAAAAACTGTTTCTTTTTTTTCCTCGTTATTTAAAAAATAAACGATGTGCAGAGGAGAAAGTGAGAAGCCGTACGGAGCACAAGTGGCACAAGTGGGAATGGGAGTGAGCAGGAGTGGGAACGGGAGCAATGTGACTACAACAAGTAAGAGAAAAAACTTAGTAAAACAATTAAAAACCCATATACTATATAAAACAGTGGATGGGTGAACATCCACAACTAAGTCTGTGTTTCCATCTCGGGCAGTTGATGTCATTAACTCCCTCGATGGAAACACAGGCTTGTTGTGGATGTTCACCCATCCACTATTCTATATATGTCATGATGCATTCATGCACTGATGTAGTGACTAGCTGATCAAGTGTCTGTATTTTTCTGGGTGGTGGTGGTAATGATTGCTCAGGACAATAAAACGTTGTACTGGGGCCTATCCATCTCTTCTGTGTAACACCACAGTGTCAGAGGTGTTGAGACCTAAGTATTTGGCTAAACCACAGTCATGTGTTTGGAGGTAGGTGGGGTACTATGAACCAACACTGAACTGCTAGCAGCTGGGAAGCAGTGACAACCATGACCTCAGACTATCACATGGCCTCTGCTTAGAGCAGGGTTGAGGGGAGTGAAGTGCTGCATGCTGTTGCTTCTCACATAGAAATACCTACAATAGGGTGAAAACAAATTGAATGAAGGTAATCTGTGCACAGGAAAACAGACAACAGCAAGATGCACGCCCGGCAATTGCATTCTGCACCTTGCTGGTCGAACTGCATGTTGGTCCCATTGCAGGGGGCTTCATCCCCACAACCCCCTCAAATAAATATAAACATTCACATCCTGCACTTAAGGGGATGGACCTCAGTTGGGGCCTCCCTTTCCTGTCCAATTTCCACTGTATTGAAGTCCCAGCCACCCAGATCACAGTCTCCCATAGTGCCTCATTGATATCCCTTCACCCTAAGTCCCGTATCCACCTGATGGTATGCCTTCCATTCAGGATCGGGCTCCTTTCATATCTACCCTTAAAAAGTTGTTTTTTTAATTTCAGGCTCCTTTCCTTTCCCATTTCAACTGCTGCACCAGTGGGTGGCACACCCAAAACCTAAACCTCCCTTTGCCACAGTGTGAATGTGAAAGGACTGGCAACAGTAGAACTATACTTACAGGTATGTGGATTGGTCTATTACTGCTCATTACTTTAGTTCTTTTAAAGGTATATTGAGGATGTTTAAATGGGTTAGTTACAGGCTGCCTCGATAGCCCAGAGGCACTGCACCACGAGGTCAACCTGAATTTGAGAGTAAGCCTGAGTCCCCAATTGTTGGCAGCTTGGGGAGGGAGGATTTGCCTTCCAGCTCCTGTAGCAACCCCCCAATAGTGGCCTAAAGAGGTCATCAGGTGCTTGGGAGATGTGAAGGTTGCAGGGAGGTAGGTGAAGGGGAGGCTGCAGTGAGTACTGAATGTGCAGCTGGTGTAGCTAGGGCTAGGAGGTAGAGGATTTTGTGTTGATAGTGCTGAAAATGGGGGGGGGGTTGCTTGATCATCTGGTTGAGGTCTGTTCTGCACTGAGACACATAGGCCAGTCCTCCTGCAAGGCAGCATTCAGTCAGTCTCTCTGTCATGAATGGAGTATGGGCCAGTAAGGATATTAATTTTTTGGGATGGGATGGTTTGATCAGCTGACTGGGTCAGAGAACATGTCTGGGGGTTTAGGGGGGGTAACAAAGATTACTGCAGGAAGTTGCTGCTTTTTGTTGGCTCTGTTTTATTTTATCCTCTATCACCTTATCTCTGTTGCTCTTACCTTGAGTTAAAGAGCAACTCCGCACTTCTGTACATGATTTATCATAAATAAGATTCAGATGTTTATAGCTTACTAGAAAATACATTTTTTTAATTGTCAGTGTTCCTTTCCAAAAATATCAGTACATCTTGACAGTCCATCTGAAAAGTCTGTATAGAAAAAAAATGCCTCTCCCCTGTTAACCTCACAGTGACTTGAGTTTTTAGTGCTCACCATGACAGACTGTGATATCACAGACAGTGACGATGTGGTTAGCAGGGGAGAGTAAGATACATTTTGAAAGAGTTACTGAAACAAGTGCTGCATTACCTACAATAATTAGTGGACCAACGGCATAGGGGAAAAATAACTAGAAAACAAAGTTAAAACACAAGTGATATAAATCTAGTGTTTTTATTTATTAATATAGTAGAGATTTTGGGCAGGATTTTCAAACCTGCTGAGACAATGTAAGCCCCCTGGTTCAGTGAACATATGGTGCACGGAGCTTGTGGCAGTCTCCAGTCGGCAGTCGGAATATTCTATCCCTCGCACCGACTGCAGGTCCTTAGACCACATATTTGTGGTCTAGCCTGCACCACATCCCGGAGCCAAGTACACAGGACTTGTGCCAGACATTTGGTGTAAGCCACTGTAAATCAGGGAAACTGATGCAACTGCATCTGGTATTGGAAAATACGGTGCAGTTGCGGCAAAGGGGTTCGACACATCGCTGATTTCAAGCTCCCCTGGTGCAGGGTTTGTCTCATGCCCTGCACCAGCATTGAAAAATCCTGCTAATGCTCTTCAACTAATTTTTCACCTTACTCCTATGCTGTATAGTACCTTTTGTATCTCTCGGCTCACTATCTCTGCTCATGCTACTGTAAGTACCTCGTAGTTACCTAGTTTTACCTTTAGCTCCATAGGTCTGGCCAGATGGTGGCTGTCTATCTTTCTGATAAGTATCTTATTTAGTTCTGACTACTATGATCTCTCCTCTAGGATCATAGACCCTTTGCATCTCCAGAACCTCCTCTGTGCTTTTCTTTTAGGTTCTACCAGAGTACCCCAAACTCAAAAGAACCCAACTCTGTGCACTGTGACTTGTACAGAGCAGGTAAGCCATACTAAATTTAGGGGTCAAAACTGAGTTTTACATCGTCTAACCAGCAGGGCTAGTGACGGGGGAAAATCCCCACAGAATGTTCCATTGTCCCAGTTGATGTACTTACCAAAGTGTTACCCTCTCCAGCTAATGCCTGCAGGGCCACCTAAAAGAAACTCTTAATAGCTGTATACAAATTCTACTAACATTTGCTTGTGGGATGGTTACAGTTTTTACCCCAGCGTAGGAGGTTTAGTGTCAGGGGCTGGGTGGCTAGTGTCTGGGGAAGGGAGGTGCTAGTGTGTAGGACTTTGGAAGGTGGGTAAGCTGCAGTCAGGGACTTTGGAAGGATGGAGTGGGCTAGTGTTATGGCACATGGAGGGAAAGTGTAGAAGGAAAGGTGTATGCATGCCTCTGGTGTTTGAGTAGGTGATGTCCAGGAGGACATGGCAGAGAAGGTGTGCAACAAGGATATGGGCGATTCTCGAATGGCTAAGGAGGAAGGGGTGTGGTTTCTGGTAGCCAAGGGACAGGAAGGAGGTGATATCCACAGAGATTAGAAAGTGGGGCACCTAAAGAGGGATGAATGTTCCGATGGACTGTGGTGAAAGTGGCGAGGATTGGTGCAACTGGGTTGTGTCAGGAAGTGGAGGGAGGAGTTATTGTTTGGGGTGATGGGGGGCTGTAGAACTTTTGGGGACAGTGCAGGGTGTACATTCAAGAGGGCTACTGTCATGGAGGCAGTAAGGGAAACATGCTAGTGTCAGGTGCTGTGGAAGGAAGGGGCTAGTGTCAGAGGGGTCTGTGGAGGGAGGGGAGGCTAGTGTCTTGGTTAAAGGAAGGAGGTGTGGCTAGTGTCTGAGCTGTAGGCTAGTTAACTATATAGACTGGGGGCACATAAAGTTCTGTTTATTCTCAAGAAAATGTTTTCTATTGGTAAAGCACTTAAACTGTCTTCTCAGTTTTTATTTATTTATCGAAGTGTATCTGTTTAACAGGTTTTGATATAACAAATTGTCCATATATATATATATATATATATATAGGCACGATAGTACCACTATAGTTAGGGTTGAGTACCCCATTTAAGGTTAAAGTGTGAAATTTTGCAGCTTAATAACTTTGCCACTATATGACACATTTGCCTTAACTTTGGCAGGCACAGAGCGGTACCACAGATCTCTGGATCTTCCAAGTTTCATACCAGTCAGATATACGGTTGCAGAGCTATAAAGCACAATATAAAGTCACATTTACGCTTTTTTGTGCATTCTTTGCTCACACCTACAGGCCGTACGGTTTGCGCGACCAGTCTGAAATCTTCAGGAAACATATGGCTGGGGCCCCCGATGTGCCTTTGGAAGATTTTGTGAAAAAATATTAAACGGTTCAAAAGTTATTCAAAAAACAAGTTTCCCATTATAGTCAATGGGAAAAGTTAACAAAAAAGTTCGACAGTGTCACAAATGCAGTCTTTAGTGTCACAAATGACCCCTGTAGTGTCATGAGTCAGCCATTTTTTTTTTCAGTTACTGGTCACAGAATTGCTTGGCATTTAAATTTGGGGCCCTCTAGGGACACAATTCTTGTTTTTACCTAGTCGAGCCCTGAGGATGCTAGCCATGTCTTTTTTGGGGGGTTAAACACCCCAGAAATATGTTTTTGAAATTTTTGCAAACTAGGTTACTACTAGGTTTACTAGGTAAGTGAGGACAAAAGGAAGCTATGAAGCCTATCTTGATTGTCCCCCACATTTGTGGGAAATTACACTTTGTTGTAGTTTTTGGAGAGCCAATGATCTACACCCTTTTTAAAGGATTCAAAGGTATTACAGTCTACTAGATCTTGTGGTAGCTGGTTCCAGAGCCTTGGTGTTCTTACTGAGAAGAAATGAAGCCTCCTGGTTGTTTTTGCTTTACACACCGTTAGTTGTTGATTATGAAGTCTAGGTACTGTTTTTCTTTGTGTTTTAACAATACCACATCTGTCCATCAGAGAGGGTGATTTGAGAATTTTATATAAGAACAGAAGATCACCTCTGGAGCACCTAAACTCCAGTGAATGCAGACCTATTTTTTGAAGCCTCTCTGGATATGGAAGTGATGCTAAATGGGGCACCATTTTTGTTGCCCTTCTGTGAACTCTTTCAATCACTTGAATATCCCTGACCATGTATGGACTCCACATTGGTGACCCATAATCTGTATATGGTCTGATGTATGCTTTAAACAATGGGATAATACATTCCTCTGTTTTAGATATAAACGTATGGTTAATGAGCCTAAGTAGTGAATTAGCGGTTTTAGCTACATGATTACAGCGATTGGAGGAGGCTAATTTGTCATCTATCAGGATGCCCAAGTCTCTTTCATATATTGAAGATTTAATGATAATATTGTATAATGTATAAGTTTGTTTGGGATTATTGTAACCTAAGTGGAGAAGAGAACACTTGTCTGTATTGAATGTCATTTTGTTTTTCTGTGCCCAATGCTCTAATACTGAGAGGTGGTTTACTAATAAATCCATATTATAGTCGGAATCCACCCTACCACCTAATTTTTTATCATCTGCAGATTTTGAAAGTATGTTCCTGGAGCTAATCTGCATGCCTGAGATGAAAATATTGACTACTACTGGGCCCAGAACTGATCCCTGTGCCTCACCACTGGTCACACCCATATTACTGGAATAGGCACCATTGATCCTAACATGCTGGGTCCTACTGGTTAACCACCAATTGATCCGTATTATTATGTTACAAGAAAAACCTAGGTCTGATAGCTTAGCTAGGAGAATATTATGAGTAACCTTATCAAATGCTTTGCTATAATCCAGGAGGATGACATCCATGGGAATCGTATTGTCTAGTTCTTGGTTGACAGTATTGTAAAAGGCTATTAAATTGGTAGTGCAAGAAAAACCTTGCTTGAACCCATGTTGTGAGTGGTCGATAATGCCTAGAGTTTGCATTTCTGCCTCTAATATGCCTTTAATAATTTTTTCCATTACTTTACATGTGATGGAAGTAAGGCTGATGGGGCAGTAATTATTCACTATGGAACAGTTTCCCTTTTTAAGTATAGGCACAACTGTAGCAGTTATCCAGTCAGATGGAATGGATCTTTCTGCTAATGATTTATTAAAAATAATGGAAAGTGGTGTGGCAATATTTTCATCTGTTTTAACTAAAAATCTAGGATTAATTAAGTCTGGTCCACAGCTAGTATTTGGTTTAAAATATTTTAACAAGGAAACTACTTCAGAAATAGTTATGGTGTGGTTATTTTCAGTAGAACTTCATGCGATAGTATTTGTATTAATTATGACTGTATGATTTGAGAATACTGATGCAAAATAGGTGTTAAATGTGTTGGCTGTCTCTCTATCAGATGTAATGGTGTCTGTGCTGTTGGTCAATGGCCCAATGTGTCGGTTACTGCCTTTTTTACTATTGAAATAAGAAAATAGGGATTTGTGATTTTCTTTGGAATGGGCTATGCAGAACTCGAGGTTGTGTTTTGCCTTTCTGATAGTCCTTTTTAGTTCTTTAACAGCAGTTCTGTATTGTCCCAGTATGAGTTCTTGTGTGTCTGTTGTGCATTTTTTTAAACAAGTAAATTGTTTTTTCTTCTTTTTGATTTTCCTACAAATATCATTATTTAAGCACAAAGAAATTTTACCTTTACTGTTATATTTTATCCAGGCTGGAATATAAACTTTTTCTAGGTCTACTATCTTGTTTTTAACAAATACCCAAGAGTATTCCAGGGTTACAGGTGATAAAATTGTTTCCCACGGGGTATTTTTTAGGCTGTTGTTTATTGCCTCAAAGTTGGCTTTGTGTAGTTATACACCTGAACATTATTAACTATTATGCTAGATTCATACTGTAGATCAAATACAATGGTATGGTGGTCACTATTCCCTAGTGGGTCTGATATTGAAAGATTTAAGACTTTGTCCTCAATATTGGTAATCACAAGGTCTAATATATTGCATCCTCTAGTCGGTTCTTGAACAATTTGCTCAAGCCCTAATTCATTTATTGTTGAAACAAAAGTTTTTACGACAGCTGTTGTACAGTTAGTAGTAAACCAATTTATGGACGGCATGTTAAAGTATCCTAGGATCAGGATATCACCTTTATTCATCATGTGGCTGATGTCTTGTATTAATGTGTTTGTATATTCTGAATCAGAGGATGATGGGCGATAACATGTGCCCAAAATTAGTTGTGGGTATCCCTGAAACTGCATGGCTACCCATATACATTCTGTTGGTGAAGTAAGTAAAATGTTATTTTTAAGCACTTTTCAAAACCAAAGTGCTGTACAATAACAACATTTAAAATAACAGACATAATATTAACAATAAAATCATTCTTCAAATGCTTTTGAAAACAAAAAGGTTTTAAGCTCAGATTTGAAACTCTCAACGGTCAGGCAGCCTAATATCCGGCGAGGTAGAGAATTCCACAGGGTGGGGGCAGCGTAAGAAAATGCACGTGCCCCAGATGTCTTTAAACGAACCCTGGGAATCTCTAGCAATCACTCATCAGTAGATCGGAATGAGCGAGAGGGACAGTAGGGAGTAAGGAGATCTTGCAGGTACCGCGGTCCCTGTTTGTGTAGGACTTTATAGGTCAGTAACCCGACCTTAAAGGTGATCCACCACTGAACCGGCAGCCAGTGCAGTCCACGCAGCACAGGTGTAATATGACTATTTCTACATGTCCCAGTCAACAGCCTGGCCGCTGCGTTCTGCACCAGATACAAGCAGCGGATATCAATCCCTGGTAGTCCTAGGTACAGGGCATTGCAATAATCAAAGTGAGAGGTCACAAAGGCATGGACCAGGGTAGGAAGGTCAGCCAGAGGAACCAGGTGTTTCACCCAAGTGATATTCTGAAGATGGTAAAATGAGGATTTGACAACGGCCGACACCTGAGATTTTAGGGTGAGGCCGTTGTTTATAATAATCCCCAGATTACGTACCTGGTCTGAGGTCGAGAGCTGGACACCATCAAGCCATATGCCCGATGGAACCCCAGCCCTACAACCCGCCTCAAGGCAACCAGGGTCCACAGCCAGCACTTCAGTCTTACTCAAGTTTAACCTTAGCCAGCTGGCACTCATCCAATCTTTGATTTCGGATAGGCAGCTGTTAAGCATAGAGATCGCATCTTCCTGTCCGGGACTGAAGGACAGATACAACTGGGTATCATCTGCATAGCAGTGAAAACCCAGATTATATCACCTAATGACAGCATATATACGGTGAACAACATGGGTACCAAAATGGAGCCCTGCGGCACCCCACAAGATAGGGAGATGGCATCAGAGGAATAAATTCCAGTGATAACCCTCTGCCTCCGACCCATGAGGAAAGATCGAAACCAATGCAGAGCTGTACCAGTCAGTCCACAATAAAGCCACAGGTGCTCCAAAAGCACACCATGGTCCACAGTATCAAATGCTGCAGAGAGATCAAGAAGGACTAGAATAGTGCGAGCCTTTCAATCTCTCGCAATCAGGAGATCATTTAAAACCTGGACAAGGGCGGTCTCAGTGCTATGTCTTTTCCTAAATCCTGATTGAAGAGTATCATAGACATTGTGATTTATAAGATGGTCATCCAGTTGTAGGTCAACCACCTTTATAATAGCCTTACCCACAAAGGGCAGGTTAGAGACAGGCCTGTAGTAACTAAGCAGTCTGGATTTAATGAAGGCTTTTTTAGGAGTGGTCGAATGACCGCCTCCTTTAGGGGATCAGGAAAGACCCCCAGCTCCAAAGATTTCCAGACAATTTCAGCAAGGATTGGACAGATAGTATCTATGCAACCTAATAATAATGACGTAGGGCCCGGATCCAAACTACAGCTGGTTGGTCGTACAATCTGGACAATCTTCACAATATCCATGAGCTCCTGTTTACCAAAGTCAGACCAGGTAACAGAGGTGTTTGTTTCCTCTCGCCGATCACCGCAAAGCCTTAAAGAGGGAGCTTGGCCGATACCCGACCTGATGTTGGCAATCTTATCTGTGAAGAACCGAGCAAGCTCATCACATTTTATTTGTGAAAAATCTCTTCCAGACTGCAGACAGAGTGGATTGCACAATCTGTCGACAGTCTGAAAGAGCTGAGCCGGTTGGTTCCACGCAGCAGCAATCTTCCTGGACAGGAATTCTGCCTTCTTACGGGTGATTGCTGATTGATAGGAACCATAATGGTCCATCAATCTAAGTCTGTCCGCATCAAGGCTGGATTTCCGCCAAGCCCTCTCTAACCTTCACCCCACTCTCCTCAGTTCCTTTAAAGACTCATCAAACCATGGAGTTTTTGGGCACTGAGTGAGTGGGCGAACACGGACAGGAGCAACTAAGTCAAAGGCCTCACCCACTGCCTTATTATAGGCAAGAACGAGGTCCCCTGGACCCATGCACTCATCTGAAATACTCGATAGATCCAGTACCGCCAGTAGACCCTCTGGCGTAACTCCCCTTAAAGGGCGATACTGGACCATCTCCATAGAGGCAGGCCTATTTGGGGGTGCTCCAAAGCTGAATCTTATGGTATGATGGTCCGTCCACTATAAGTATGTGGGTATTCATGTGAATGAATTGTGTCTTTAATATAAAGACATACACCGCCTCCTTTTTTGTGAAATCTATCTTTTTGGTATAATTTAAAGCCCAGTATGTCTTTCTTTCAGCCAGGTTGAATCTGGGTCCCATCATGTCTCTGTTACCGAAATTATGTCAATATCCAGTGAGTGAATTTTGGTTTAAAACTTGGAGATTTTTAACAAGTTTAAGGACCTTGCATTAAGAGATAATATTTTGCAAGCCTCACTGTAGATGTTGGAGGCTTATTTGATAGAGTCTTGGGTACCACCCCAAACCCCCCCTTGATGTCAGTTTAAACAGCTGTTAATGTGTGAGAGAATTCTCCTGCCTAAGATGGAACTATCTCTCCTGCTCAAGTGGAGCCCATCCCAACAGAAGAGAGAAGGATTGTCTACAAAATGTTCCCAATGCGCAAGGCATTTTATTTCCTGTGACAAACACCATTTCCTCAGCCACTCATTGTAGGATTTAATTTCTGTTAGTAACATATTCAGTAGCTCTTGGTACTGGCAAAACCTCTGAAAAACATATTTCACAACCCATTTCGGTCAGGATGTTGTTAAGGCAGATGGTATTTAGCTTCATTTGGTTTAGGTGGCATCTATTGATATAATTTGTGCCAGCGTGTATTTTTACCTGGGGGTTTGCACCAGAATGTTTCAGTATGTTTGGAGCCATCCAGGTTATATTGGATATACCTGCTTCCCTGAAGCTGGAGCAGGTACGTTTACTTTTATCTGGGTTACACACCATCCTGTCAATGTGCTTAATAATGGAGTCCCCTAATAAAAATACCTGCCTGGGAGAATTCACCTTGCTAGTTGTTGTTGTTCCAAGGTTAGGTGTAGTCGACTCTAGGGGGACTGGGCTTTTGTTGTTGGATTTCACCTCCATCTGAGTGAGTGTGGGTACAGAGGTAGAGATATTTTTTTTGCTGGTGGTCATAAGATGAGGGAGTACCTAATGAATCTGGGTTCAGAGTATCATTGTATGGTGTTAGGACCTCAAATTTATGATGTGTCTGAACCACTGGGACACTATTGAAAACTGTAGTGTCACAAAGAAGTGTCGCACTTGTGCCACTTTCGTGATTTTTATTGCGAAAGTGTGGTGATTTGTGACACTACTTTGAGACACTATGCCCAAAATAACAGGAATTCGTTGCCATCCTGCTGCAAAATAATGGTTTGGTCTTTTGGGCTGACATTTGGAGGGCAGAGAGCCAACATCCCACAAATGTGCCTTTTGGTAGTTTGGTGAGAAAATATTACAGGGATGCAAAGTTATGATACTCCGAAGTTGACGATTTTTCCCGTAGCCTAACATTACGGCATCTACCGCACCTTTCGGAGCCCATATCTCCAAAACGCTTTGAGATATGGACTTTTCATTGGAAAAATGCTTAGGCCCCCAAAGGGGGCTAAGCACAAAACTAACTAGGAAAGTCATAAATTATATGAAATTTTAATGTTTTTTCTACGTCGTACGGTTCCTGAGATATAAGCAATTTAGCATTCCAAGTGCTCATTTTCTGCTCCGAGTCCCATTATTATGCATACATTCTTTGTATTCACTGTGTTTCTCTATGTAGCTTTTGGAGAAAAAAAGGGTGTGCACTTTCGTTACTGTTACACTTAGCATTTCCACTTGTGTTTCCATAACCATTTGCGTTAGTGTTCCTGTCTACACCACCGTGTGTGTTGCTCTTTGCGTTACTGTTACCATTTGCATTTCCATTACTGTTTTGGTTTGCATTTCATTTAGCGGCACTGTGTGCATTACCATTTGCGTTTGCATATGCAGTTCCATTTGAGTTTGCATTTGTGTTTCCTTTGGTGTCATCGTTGCTGTTACAGTTAGCATTTGCATTACCAATAGTGGTACGTGACTGTGCGCATTACTGTTTGTGTTTCCATATGCGCTTGCATTTCTATTTGCATTACTGTTCTCTTTGTTGTCATCATTGCTGTTACTGTAACTGTTTCCATTTCCAATTGCATTACTGTTACTGTTTGCATCTTCGTCACCGTTTGCGTTTCTGTTGCCCTTAACGGTTGCATTTTCATTTGCATTTCTGTTGTTGCTTGCATTACTGTTTCCTTCTGCAGCACTGTTGCCTTAACCGTTTGCATTTCTGTTTGCGTTTCTGTTACCGTTTGCATTTTTCTTACTGTTTGAGTTTCCGTTGGTGTTACTGTTCACGTTACTGTTTTCGTTAACTTTTGTGTTTCTGTTGCCGTTAGCATTTGCATTACCATTTGTGTTACCATTTCTGGTTTCATTAACCTTTGCACTTGAGTTTCTCTTACCATTTGCATTATCGTTTACGTTTGTGTCACCATGTGCATTACCATTTACACTTGTGTTTACGTTACCGTTACTATGTGACAAAAAAATCACATTCCATTCATTATTTATAGTGCTTATTCTCAAAAAGAAGGTAAATTCATGGCAAAAAACTCAGTTTAATGCTTCAGTTGGGGTTGTTCCAGAGTGACAAATGTGAGAAAATTCAGTGTTAGGGTTGCCACCCCTTGCACCCCACTCCCACGCCGCCCCCACTAACAGGCATTGGGGTGTGCATTGGGGTCATCGGTCGTAACTCTCACCCAATTCTCCTACACTGCATCACCTCAGATTATTTGCACATGGAATGGGGTGAGAGTTAGGGTCGATGACCCCAACGTACACCCTGATGCCTGTTGGTGGGGATGGGGTGGGCGTGGAGTTCAAGGGGTGGCAACCCTAACATCGAATTTCCTCACTTTTGTCACTGTGGAACAACCCTAACTGATGCACTGAACTGATTTTTTTGCCATATATATATATATATATATATATATATATATATATATATAATGGTAGCACGGTAGTACTACCATAGTTAGGTTGAGTAGCACTTTAAGGTTAAAGGGTCAAATTTTGCATCTTAATAACTTTTCCACCATTCAATGGATTTACCAGAAATTTGGTACAGTTGATTGGGCATGGTAGATCTTGGGATCTGCCAAGTTTTGTAACAGTCGGATATACAGGTGCAGAGTTATTACGTGAAAACCAATTGCACAATTATGATTTTTTGTGATTCTTTGCTCTCCCCTTCAGGTCGCACAGTTTGTGCGACCAGTCTGAAAACTTCAGAGAACATGCTGCGGTGTCTTGAGTGCCTTTTAAGATTTCATGAAAAATATTGAACAGTTCAAAAGTTATTCAAAAAATTCCCATTATAAGTCAATGGGTGGGGTGGGGGGTTATGGGTCTACAGGTTGTGACTTATATGTTTGGTTCGGATCTGTGGATAATTCTAGGGGGCTTTCCTAGGGAGGGTATTGGAATTTTCTTTAGGGGGTGAGGGAGTTTGGGGAGGGGTATGGTTTCTGGTATGATGTATATTGCATTTATTTGTATACTGTGTTGGGGTTTAGGGAGGTGGGGGGGTTTGTTTTGTTTGGTTTGTTAATATTTTGGTTTTTTTCCTTGTTTTTATGTTGAAAACCAATAAACTTAAATTTCAAAAAAAATAAGTCAATGGGAAAAGTCAAAATATTCAGCACTTTCGCAAATGCACTTTTTAGTGTCGCAAATGGCCCTAGTAGTGCCTCAAATCTGCCATTTTGTTTTCAGTTGGTGATCAGAAAAATGCTTGGCATTTAAATTTGGGACCCTCTAGGGACACAATTCTTTTTCTGTTCACCTAGTCAGACCCTGAGGATGCTAGCCATGCCTTTATTTTTTGGTTAAACACCCCAGAAATATGTTTTTCAAATTTCTGGAAACAGTAGTGTTGCAAAATAGTGTTGCAAGCACGACACTTTCGCAAATTTTTACAAAAAGTGTCGCAAATTGCGACACTACTTTTCAGGCTATGGCGAAAATGACAGGAATTCTTTGCCACCCTGCTGCAAACAAATGGTTTGGTCTTTTGTCTGAAATTTGGAGGGAAGGCAGCCAACATCTCACAGATGTGCCTTTTGGTGGTTTGGTGAAAAAATATTGCATGGCTGTAAAGTTACGGTACTCCGAAGTTGGCATTTTTTCCCCATAGACTAACATGGTGGCGTACGCCACACCTTTCGGGGCTTGTATCTCGAAAACGATGTGAGATACAGATTTTTTGTTGTGAGTTACATTGGGCTATGTAATTGCAAAAACCTAGCCAGGAAAATCAAGATTTTTGAGAAATTAACATTTTTTTCTATATTGTGCACTTGCTGAGATATTAGCAATTAAGTACTTCCAATGCTCATTTTAAGCTTCGATCCTCATTACAATGCATACATTCTTTATACACACTGTGTTTCTGTATGCACCTGTCTGGCAAAAACAGGGTATGCGCTTCTGTTACTGTTTCAGTTACTGTTTTCACTAGTGTTTATGTCCCCGTTTGCATTAACGTTCCCATGTACGCCACCGTGTGCGTTACCCTTTGCGTTGTCATTCACGCTTGCGTTTTTGTTACTTTTACCATTTGCATTTTCACTACTGTTTCTGTTTGAGTTTTTGTTTGTGTCACTGTACGCATTGCCATTTGTGTTTCCGGCAGTCCTTTCATTTGCGTTTCCGTTTCTCTTTCGTTTTACATCTTCCTTGCTGTTACTGTTACCATTTGTGTTTGCAATTGCGTTACTGTACCCGTGCACATTACGGTTTGCGTTTCCATATGTGCTTGCATTTCCTTTTGCACTTCTGTTTCCTTTGCTGTTATTGTTGCTGTTACCATTTGCGTTTACAATTGCGGTACTGTGCCAGTGTGCATTTCAGTTTGTGTTTTCATACGCACTTCTGTTCCCATTTACGTTTCTCTTTCCTTTGGCATTATTCTTCAAGTTAACGTTACCATTTGCATTTACAATTGCAGTACCGTGCCTGTGCACATTACAGTTTGCGTCTACATGTGCACTTGCGTTTCCGTTTCTGTTCCCTTTCGCTTTCTTTTTGCTGTGACACTTAACATTTCCATTTAAAATACCACTGCCATCACTGTTTGTATTACCAGTTGCATTTTCATATGCGCTTCAATGTCTGTTTGCATCACTGTTCGCTTTGGCATCATTTTGCACTTGCGTTTCTATTAACGTTTCCTTTACCATTTACATTTGCGTTACCATGTGCACCACTTGTCATGCTTCTGTTTGCATTGCTGTTTCTGTTACTATGTCACAAAACATCACGTGTCGGAAGCGCGTGGCCCTTTCCCGCCGGTGCATTACATTCACTATTTCTTGTCATCATTCTCAAAAGGAAGGGAAATTAGAGGCAAAAACTCCATTTAATGCATTAGTTAGGGTTGTTCCACAGCGACAAAAAGTGAGGTAATTTGAGGATAGGGTTGAAAGACCTCTTGACCACTCAGTCACTCCTCAACTGGCATCAGGGTTTTGATTGGGGCCATCGGTCCTAACTCACCTCATTCTCCTCATACCTCTGCTTCTCCACACATGTGATGGGGTGAGAGTTAGCTAATGACCCAACGCACACCCCAATGCCAGTTGGGGGTGGGCTGGGGTCCAAGGGGGGCTTTCAACCCTAATACCGAATTTCCTCACTTTTGCCACTGTGGAACAACCCTAACTAATGCATTAAATGGAGTTTTTGTCTGTAATATATATATATAGATATATATATACAGTATGTATATATAAATATATATATATATATATATATATATATATATATATATATATTCTATGCAAAATCTCATTAATGCAGTTAGGGTTCTTCTTCAGCAACAAAAGTGGGAACTTCACCATTAGGGTTCCCACCATTGAATCCCTCACTCCCCGCTCCACCAAGAGGCACTGGGGTGTGTTGGGGTCATTTTCCCTAACTCTCACTCTATCCCATGTGTAAACAAGCTGAGGTGGTGCAGTGTAGAAGAATGGGGTTAGAGTTAGGCCGATGACCCCAATGCACACCCCGATGCCTGTTGGTGGGGGCAGGGTGGGGTGGGGTTCAACAGATGGGAACCCTAATAGTGAATTTCCCCACTTTTGTTGCTGTAGAAGAACCCTAACTGATGCATTAAAGAATTTTTTTGCATAGAATTTCCTTACTTTTTAAGAACGAATAGAAAAGTAGAAGTTGCGCAAGGGCCCCACGCTCCCACCAACTTGTAAGTGTCAGGCCACATTACACACCCAATGACTAGAAAGTACATTGACAACAGCAAGGCCAGCCACCAAACAAATGTTACTCTAGTAGAGCAATAGAAAACGCTGTCCACAAAACATAAACTGCGCCACACAATATCTCCACAAAAAATATATTTTATACACATAAACACCACTATTGACATCTATCTACAGGACATGCCATCAACACCCTCCAAATTTCAAGTAAAAAGACCAAACCGTGTCTGAGATATAACATGTCAAAGTTTGAAATTTTCATTCATCAGAGTGGCACAGTTCCGTACCTGTTGACATTTAGCACACACAACAACTGAAAACTACATCCATGACACTAAGGCTAGGCACCCTATCAATTTCAAGCCACCAGCACAATCCAAAACACTGTCTGCAACACGTAAAGTGCATCACACAATATCTACGACACTTGAACACTATAATTCACATCTACAGGACATGCCGTAGACGCCATCCAAATTTCAAGTAAAAAGACCACACAGTTTCCAAGATATTCAATCTTAAAGATTGGTAAAATTTCCCTATCTATTCCATTATAAAAAATCTGGCCATCTTGTCCCCCCCTCGCGATCAAAGATGGCGATCAAAGAATCTCGCGATCAAAGAATTTACAGGCTCATGAACAAAGAATAAAGAATGCTATAAATCAAAAAATTGAAGTAATTGCTGTAAACCACCACCATGGTTCAACAGAACAAAGCCCCCTGAGCAACACCCTCCATCATTTGACTTCCAAGGGTAACCCTGGCATGAGAAAAATGATTTTTTAATCTGGCCATCTCGTCCCTCGCTTGCGATGCACGATCGTGATCAAAGAATCTCAGGATCAAAGAATTTGCAGGCTCGTAATCAAAGAATTTGCAGGGTCATGAACAAAGAATAAAAACTGCTCTAATTTAAAAAATTCAAAGAATTCCAGTAAACCACCACCACCATGGTTCGACAGAACAAAGCCCCCCTGAGCAAAACCCACCCTCATTTAACTTCCTAGGGCACCCCTGGGCTGAAAAAATACATTTTTTAATCAGGCCATCTCATTCCTTAATTGTGATGCATGATCACTACCAAAGAATCTCATGATCAAAGACTCCGCAGACTCGCGATCAAAGATCATTAGCGAGCCACAAATTAAGATTTTAAAAGCTCAGAACTCTATTTTTTGACTGATTTGGATCAAACCAAAGACATGGCTCGATAGATTGGAGTCCACTGAGTAAAACCTATCCAAGTTTTACTTCAGAGGTGACCCCTGAGCCGAGATATTTGTGTTTTTCGATCAGAAATTAAAAAACAAGATGACGGACCTCATGATAGAAGAATTTTTAAAATTCTCGGGGACAAAGATTCTTGAACTGTGAGGCTGCAAATTCTTTGATCGCCAGGAGGAACAAGATGGCCAGAACCCCATTCTTTGTTCACAAAACATACATATAAATGTTCCCATTGACTTATAATGGGAACTTAAAAGTGGCATAACTTTTGAATGCCTTAATATTTTTTCACCAAATGAAAAGTGGCATGTTTGGCCACCAAAGCTCTTTCAAACAAGCCATCTTGCAGAGTGGCATGTCACACAATGGCCGTGCAGGGCCATGTCCAAAATCCCAAAAGCTGACTCCAAAAATGGATAAGTTTGCATTTTTCAGCGTTTTGCTGTGCAAAGACCATAATTCTGACCAAAACACAATTTGGCAGATCAAGAGATCTAACATGTCCCACCACACATACCAAATTTCAGGCAAATCCGTTGAACGGGTCCAAAGTTATTAATGAACAAAATTTTGAGTTTAACATGGATGTGACCTCTGAACCCTAACTATAGTGGCACGACCTCGCCAATATAATATATTATAGTTGTGCAGTTGCACCACTATATTTAGGGTTGAGATGTCACTTCTATGTTGAAGTCAAACTTTTTTGCGTTAATAACTTTGGACCCGTTCAATGGATTTGCCTGAAATTTGGTATGTGTGGTGGGACATGGTAGATCTCTTGATTTGCCAAATTTTGTTTCAGTCAGAATTACGGTCTTTGCACACCAAAACACTGAAAAATGCAAACTTATCCATTTTTGGGGGCAGCTTTTGGGATTTTGGATGTGACCCTGCACAGCTGTCATGTGGTGTGTTACTCTGTGAGATGGATCATTTGAAAGAACTTTGGTGTCCGAACATGCTGCTTTTCTTTTGGTGAAAAAATATTAAGGCATTCAAAAGTTATGCCACTTTTAAGTTCCCATTATAAGTCAATGGGAACATTTATATGTATGTTTTGCGAACAAAGAATGGGGTTCTGGCCATCTCGTTCCACCTGGCGATCAAAGAGTTTGCAGTCTTGTGGTTCAAGAATCTTTGTCCCTGAGAATTCTTTGACCACAAGGTCTGCCATCTTGTTTTTAGTTTTCCATTCGGAAAAACACAAATATCTCAGCTCAGGGGTCACTCCTGAAGTAAAACGTGGATGGGTTTTACTTAGGGGCTCCAATCTATCAAGCCATGCCTTTGGTTTTATCCAAATTGGTCATAAAATAGAGTTATAAGTTTTTAAAATCTTTGATCGCGGCTCGCTAAAGATCTTTGATCGCGAGCCTGCAAATTCTTTGATCGCGAGATTCTTTGATCATGATCTTGCATTGCGACCTCAAACACAATTATCTCAGCTCAGGGGTGGGCTAAGGACACAAATGAGGGTGGGTTTTGATCAGGGGACATCGTTCTATCGAGGCATGGCATTGGTTCAGCTTAAATCGCCCAAAAGGTCATGTTTCACCATTTTTTATTCTTTAGTTGTGAGCGTGCAATTTCTTTGATTGCGAACTTGCAAATTCTTTGATTGCGGATTCTTTGATTGCGATCGTGCATCGTGAGCGAGGGATGAGATGGCCAGATTAAAAAATCAATTTTCTCAGCCCAGGGGTACCATAGGAAGTCAAATGAAGGTGTTTTGTGCTCAGAGGGCTTCGTTCTGATGAACCATGGCAGTGGTTTACCACAATTCCTTGTATTTTTTTAAGTTAGAGCATTTCTTATTCTTTGATCATGAGCCTGCAAATTCTTTAATCGTGAGATTCTTTAATTGCGATCTTTGATTGTGAGAGAGGGATGAGATGGACAGATTTTACAATGCATTAGATAGGGCAATTTCACCAATTTTTAAGTTTAAATATCTCAGAAACAGTTTGGTGTTTTTACTTGAAATTTGAAGGGTGTTTTTGGCATGTCCTGTACATGTGAATTACAGTGTGTACATGTCGGAGAACATTTTTTTGCAAAGATATTGCATGATGCAATTTACATGTTGCAGACAGTGTTTTGCATTTTTTGCAAAGAACTTTAACAATATTATTTCCATCCTCGAAGGAACTACTTGTGAATAATTAAGTATATTTATTTATATAGGCTTTTCCCTATTCTGAAACATTGATTGGATCAGGAAGTCATCGCCCTAAGTGCTTTTGGTTTTGTCTGTCTGTATGTTTATGGACTTTGAAATATTAATGCATTTGTGGAATGAAATCAGGCCCTGAAAATAAAGTTGACAGAAGCAAACAACAAGCCCAAATTCAAGAATGCATACCACAGGATCCAACAGAACCACCAGTACTGCCTTCTAACTAAGGCCATCAAGATCAATAAAGGGATAGTTCATAAATTTCTTGGCATCTTTTGTCAGTTCATCAATGTATGGATAACTCAAGACAGTTGCAATACGTAAAGCCCTCATTTAACTGATATTCTGTTGACTATATGAAAAAAGGAATACAATGTGATGGAAACAGAGTTAGGATATTCGAGCTGTTAAAGGGAAACAGTGGAAAAGGCACTGCTTTACCCAGGCACTACAAAAATGCCTGATTAGTGCTTTCAGACGGTAACATTTTTTAACAAATAACTCTAATTGCTTTTTTAGTGATTTAAACAGTGGCCTTCAACTTTCACTTTCTATTGCTGGGAGCCACCATTTCATGAGTAGCAGAGAGCTTCCTGAGCTCACTGTATGCTAATATGTCCTGCCAACCAATAACTGAGGTCAAACCAGCATATTAGCATACAGTGAGCTCAGGAAGCTCACTTCTACTCATGAAATGGCTGCTGCCAGCAACAGGGAGTGGAAGTTCTGGGTACTTATTCTAAATCACTAAATAAAGTTGTTACTGTCTGAAAGCACTAACTGAGAGTTTCTGCAGTGTCTGAGGAAAGCTTTGTCTTTTCCATTGTTTCCCTTTAAAAATCTGTTCCTTCATTGTAATTAAGTGACTGTTTGATCCAACTTCTTCTGAAGGTACATTGGAAAATGAGTTGACAGTTGTTCATGAACATATACTGTATGATCAAATTGAACTGAACCAAACCTCATGGGAACACCTACGAGTCAAACAAGTCCCCATCCATTGCACTCAAAATAAGGTATCCATCACATTTAATATTTGCCCAGTTTTGAAAAGTGTATATAGTTCAGGAACCTCTTTCTAACATGTTTCTTTCTCAATATCAAATGTAAATTATGGGAACAACCTGCTTTGAATAACAATGTAGGTGGCCGTTCAAATGAAATACTGTAATAAAATATTGCACAAATAACATTACTGCTGCCATTCCCCTAGCGTGTTCAGCTTATACAGTATCTCCATATGTGATGTTGTGTTCCATATTTGGAGGGGCTGCATTCCACTGTTTCCACAATCTAAGTGCCAGGCTACAATACTGATGTTCAAGTAAATATGTATTTCAAAACGGGAAACAACCCTTCTGTTGTATTTATGCCACGTCTAACTAGTTCCTCACAAAGCCTCTCATATGTGTTGCAAAAAGTTTAAAAGATATTTTTTTCTTTATATTTTACTTTCTTAAGACATAGAAAGGAGATTGCTCAGCTGGCATACAGTTTACAACTTGTGTCACAATTTAAATTTAGGAGGAGGGATTTTCTTGCAATCATTCCTGTAGAGACCGTTCTTGTTTGTCTTGCAAGGGAAACTGAAGTTTATTTACAAAGTTTGGGTTCTTCCAAAGTATCTCCTGAGTGTTGTTTACTTTTTTATGCCACCCTTAAATGTGTGTTTATACAGTCTGTCTTTGACTTTATGAAATACAATGGCTTTCCAAGGGCCTCAGGAAAGAGAAATCTTTCCAAGAATTGTTTACTCACCCAATACTATTTACACTGCGTTATACTCACAGTACTTTGAAAAAACAAGGTTTCATGACTGTAACTCATCAACAAAGTTTGCATTTGTAACATGACCTCGTGAAAAAAGATATGTTAAAACAGTAGTAGTAAACGTTCCGGGGAGAGGCAGATAAAAATGTGAGTCAAACTTGATTTCACTTGGCTATACTACTAAACTAAGGTACCACTTGATGAATCTGTGTGCATAGTGATACCCAATAATGTGTATGTGTCACACTGTACATTTTTTTAACAGGGGCTGTTACAGTTATACATTGGCTCTTAGAAGTGGTGCACCAGTTACGCAGATCAATTTTGTCCAACTTCTGACAAGATACCATGGTGCAAAAGGCAACTCTGTGGTGTATAGGTCTTGAATAACTGTGCCTTTTTTGACTGGTCTAGCCTTAATATGTTGCAGTTTAACCTCTTTCATTTCTATAAAAATAAATAAATAAAATTGCAGTGCATTTGAGAATCAAAATGTTATAGAGTGGGGTGATTATAGTCCTATTTTGGAATCGTTGCTAATATATGCTCAATATATTAGTATGGGTTACCAAATGTCTTAAATTGAGTCTATTGCAGTGTGATAGGTGTACTTGTCATTCAAATAGAGTGAAGTCTTCTGATCTGAAGACGGGGAAGGAATGCAGTAAAACGTTTATCCTCAATAAAAAGGCATTCTCAAACAGAACAAAAAGATTCAGAACAGGTAACGTCTGCATCTCGGACACATTTGAAATATTGATCTATATCAGGCCAAAGCAGCAACGCCCTGGGCGAGCTTCTCAGGCAGTGCATTTGATGTTATAATAAATATACCCACAATGAGAATGTTGGTTATATTTTACATTCCCAATAAATGACACACATTCAAATTCTTAATACAGGAGGATAAGTAGAATCATTTTGAGGGAAGGTGCATGCACAATAAACTTAGTAATCTAAATAGATCCCGATGTACAGTTGTAACAATACTGTAAAAAATGTTATCACTCTAACCTTATAAACTGATTACCAAAATCATAATATAGGAAAATAGTAAGACATTCTGTATTTTTATAGTACTGCTAGAACTGTGCATTAGGATCTAATTAGATGATGTTTATTGTGCATGCCCATTCCATCCTGATTGAATTATCATATTTTGTGATGTACTCTGATCAGCTTCATAGTATACTGTACTGTATCATTCTCATGTTTTATCTGCAATAAAACAAATTAACATTAAACATGTTTATTATTTTGATCTGTACATATATGTATCCAATGCAAAAAAAATAAATAAAAAACTTTTATGGAAAAAAATGACACATTCAAAATATGAGTTATGCAGCAAATATATA
Source organism: Neoceratodus forsteri (assembly GCA_016271365.2). Lineage (NCBI taxonomy): Eukaryota > Metazoa > Chordata > Ceratodontiformes > Ceratodontidae > Neoceratodus > Neoceratodus forsteri. Next base: position 127,769,001 of record CM057455.1, read on the forward strand.
ACTGGTTCCCGGAAAGGGATATACAAGTTCCATATAATTGAGAAAGTCTGCAAAGTGGTGGTTAGTCACTAGCACAAAGAGATCAAAAAAAAAATTATATAAGGCACTCCAGAGCAACACACAGACACACACACAGACACACACACAGACACACAGACACACACACACACATAGAAACACACACGCACAGACACACACTCTGACACACACACACACACACACACACACACACTCTGACTGGGTCTCCTGGAGAGGCAGTTGATTCTTTTGGAAAACACGAGGTACAGCTTCCACACTGGGACCGAAAATAATTGCAGTGAGAACTCAGTTCAACCACATTATTCATGTGGGTGCTTGTGTGGCTGTGTGTGTGTGTGTGTGTGTGTGTGTGTGTGTGTGTTGGGGGGGGAGTTATTGAATTTAATATAATCATAAGTGTGAAATAAAGGTACTGTAAGAGGCCCATTACTATGGTGCTAAGACCACAAAACCAAACACAAAACATGAATGCAGCTTTCGTTTTGAGCCTTACAGCAGTGCAGTTTGTTTGTTTGCTTTTCTAGTAGAGAGTGACTTAGTTTCAGTGTTTTCCTCCATATTATTTATAATTTTGACCATGCTCATTCACGCTACATGTCACTAATAAAAGTGAAAGTGCTGTCTAATCACTCTTTTCTATTAATTATACTAATAGTACGTTGTTTTAAATGTATGTTAGCACCTTAATATCTTGTAGTCTTAGCGATCATTCAGGCTGCATTAGAGAACAAAAGTGAAAGTTGTTTAATGGCATGGCAGTGTGAAAATGTAAGGATCAGTTTCAGTATGATGTATAGAAGTGTGGAGATATCAAAATGATGTATAGGGACATGGAAATATCAATGATATCTTCACTGGCTCATTGAGATATCACTTTTTATTCTTGCATTTATTGCAAAACACATGTTGTATAAATATAATATATACATATATGGATGGATTTCAAATGTTCTACCAGGAAGACATTGATCACAGTAACTTTGATAACTAAAAACACACTTGCACAAATTGCGCCCAGCTGTAAAATTTTAACAGGTGGGGAATTCTGCATCTCTGACAACTTAAAATTTGAAACTTTAACATGTTATATCTCTAACATGGTTTGGTGTTTTACATTTAAAATTTGGACGGTGTTGATGGTACGCACACGTTTACAAGTTGGTGGGAGCGCAGGGCCCGAAGGGCCTCTGCTCCCACCAACTTCCACAAGTTCTTACTTTTATATTCTTTCTCAAAAGTAAGGAAAGTCTACACAAAACTGTGTAGCATGCATATTTAGGTTAAAACACAAAGCAGGAAATGAAAATATTTAGGTTTGTTTCGTGGATCTGCTAATCATCTCAAGATTGACAGATGATGGGGTGTGTCATTAGTTGTGAGGCTCTAAATGTTGCCCCATTCTTGTTCACTGTTGCTTCTCAATATGATTATACAAGAATGGGGCAAATTTAGGCCTCACAACCCCAATGACACACCCCATCATCTGTTAAACTTGGGATGATTGGCAGGTCCATGGGGGGGAAGGGCAACCCTAAGAATTTTTCATTTCCTGATTTTTTGTGTTTTAACCCTAAATGATGCATTAATGCAGTTGTTTGCATAGAAGATAGATAGATAGATAGATAGATAGATAGATAGATAGATAGATAGATACCTGACTGGGGTTACAGCACCTGCATCTTGGGAATGTGTCATTAAATGCTCATTGAAACATTTAACTTTAGCTAGTGCGTCCCTTTGTGAAAAAATGCCAATGGCCTGAGGGTCAACTTGGTCCATTCAGGTCAGTTAAACATTTTATAAACGTGTTACTGGGTTTCATGCTACCATTCAGTGGTGTAGTGGTCAGAGATACTTGGGATGACGTGTATGTCAAGGTCTGACTAAACGACACTCTGTGTTAGAAGAAATGGATGGGCATGAAAATAAGGGGAAAATAGCAACTGATAGGCCAGAATGGCGCCCCAATTTCTTCAGGCCCTGCATCATCACAAAGTGCCATATTACCACCAGCCACCTAGCAACAGCTTCCACCATCCCAGGGACTAAATTCGGACCTTCATAACAGCCACTGATTCCCTCTATGGGGGGGAGGCAGAAGGGGAAGGTTCATCATCCCCATCCCCCCTTCCATAGACTCTCATCACCCATGGTAACCCCCCAAGACTATCTACCAGTTTGATATGGAGTCCTGTTGATGGTGAAGGGGAGCATAACAGCTGGGGCCTGATATTCAAATATTTGCCCAGGTGCAGATCCTAGTTTACCCTAGAAAACTGGGTTTTGCACCAATGTCCTATATTTAAATGACATTATACCATTATACAGTGCAAAACTAAGTGACGGGTTTGAAGGGGGCAGTACCAACTGTGTGGGGTGGTCTTCAGTAAAGTGACTGAGGTACAATTTTGTGACTGTTAGGGGTGGGGACTACAGCTGTAACTGTCTGTGGAGAGTGTCATCCATGTGACTTTAGGGGGTATGGGGCAGTACTGTTATGGTGGTGGGGTGTAGTGCTGTGACCGTTGGGAATAGGGATCTGTTCTGTGACTGTCAGAGCTGGGTGCTCAGTGCTGTGACGTACAATGGAAGGTTTCAGTCATGTGAATCTCAGAGGGGTACAGTCCTGTAACTGTAGGGGGTGGAAGGGTCAGTCCTGTGATGGTCAGTGGTCAGTGCTGTGGCTATAGCATAAGTAGTGTAGAGTGGTGCACACTGGAAAAGGTGATGCATTAGCAAAGCAGCCAGCTTGTAATAAGAAAAGAAAGTTCAGCACTCATAGAGTCAGTGCAAGATTTAGTTTCTGGCAAAATGCTGGTGTGTACCCACTAGCTCCAGTGCTTCAACCCTCAAAGGGCCTTCCTCGGGGGGGGGGATGTGAAAAATACAAATGTGCATCTCATTTATGCAGATCTCTTTAAGTGTTATACACCACACACTAAAAACAATGTGCAAGTCAAGTTGAAAACGCACGAGTAACTTGGTTACAAACATTTCATTACTCTGCTTTTTGTGTTTTGTTTTTGACACTCACAGTAAACAGTAAATGATATTAGTATACTACTTAAATTAAACATGCCTCTGTATCTGTTACGTCATTTAATTCTGTAACTTTCCATTGGAAGCAATATTTTTTTTACCTTTTACACTACACTATACTATACCCCTTATCTCTATCCTCTCTATTGTTCCCACTACTGAATTTACTCCATAGTAACCTTTTTCTCTTTACTTTCACAGTCTCACAGGATGTGAACTCTTTCCCTGTCAGATAAGTGTAACAGTATATCTAACCTTTCTTATCCTTCCTAATAACTATCTAAGAACAGTAGATCCTTATTCTACAGGTCTAAGAAACCCCATTTCTTTAAGACTCCTCCCTCTGGCTCCATAGTACTCTGGTATGAAATCCTGTACATATTACCTAGACTTGGTAGCTTTACTGCAACCCCCGTTATGGGAGGGTTGTGTATATGTGTTAAGATGATACATACTGCAGCATTTCCCCCTCTCCATAAACTTTTTTGCCTCGCTAGTTGACTCATGCAGACTGTCAGCCCTGTCCCCACCTCCCTCGTCTGCCACTTCCCTGTCCCAGACCGTTGAGTCTAAAGTTCCCCATGGATTGCCACCCCATGATGGGGCCAGGAAGGGGAGAGCCATCTTCCCCCTCAACCAGTCGCTCACATCTAGAACTGAGCCAGTCATCCAGGTGGTAGTGTGTGACTGAGGTAGGTGGATAGGCTGTGCTAGCCATTTCCAAATTCCCACTGCCATTGGATTACTGCCATCACCTGGGGGAAGCAAAGGTTGAGTCAGCATGCCTTCCCACCCAGGGACAGGACACCTATCTGATTTAACACTCAGTCTTCTCTCTGACCCTCAGCAACCTGAGCATGTCCCTGAACTTGGGTCACTGAAGAAGTGGGAGTCAAGGCACACAGTGCCTCATCCCTCCATACCACTGGACCAGACTTACCTTATACTGCAGCAAAGGAGTTATTTATTAACACGGCAGCTGACTGAAGAACGATGGAGCCACTGCACACCAGGGAATTATTTTTTATTAATGGGCCTGGCACTCAGAGGGTGGGATGTACCTTTGGAGACCAGAGAATGTGTTAACTTTAACAGGGCCAGCAATCACAGGGGACTATTGTTATTTTTAGGCAGTTTGAAAGAAATATTTATTTATTTTATTGTTTATTTATTGAAAATGTTTCACCAGGAGAGGCACACTAAGCAACAAGATGCTCGACTCATGGTGTGACCTGGGGGGGTTAAAGGGAGGAGGGTATACATAAAACAATCAGTAGGTTGAACTTGGAGTCAAGCAATTTGAACAATTGTTATATAGTTAAGTGTGGCTTTACAAACTTGTTACATGAGGAGATACTACATACATGTGCCACAGGGAGGGTGGCATAACATACTTGATTACACATCTAGAACTATTCATATTTACAAAAGTGCCTATTACCTAGAGATTAATTTGAAGTATAATGCACCAAGTTGGCTGAGAGAACTGGAAGCCTGAACTTATACATAGATACATAGATACATAGACAGTGTCAGCAGATAAGGGCCTATGGCCCACCCAGTCTGCCCATTTGAGCTTGTAAGTTCAGTTTGTTTTCCTAGAAGTCTGTTTCCCCTTACCCCTGACCTCTAGAATTCCTTTATGTCTATCCCATTCATTCTTAAATCCCGTGATTGTTTCTGCCCCCAGCACTTCCTCTGGCAGGGTGTTCCACTTGTCCACCACCCGTTCTGTGAAGAAATTCTTTCCTCATGTTTCCTCTGAATCGTCCTCCCTCCAACTTCATCCCATGCCTCTAGTCCTGGAACATCTTTTTCGCTTAAAAATAGTGTTTTCCTGCACCCTGTTCCTCCCTGTAAGATACTTGTATGTCTCTATCATATCCCTCTCTCCCTCCTCTCCTCCAGGGAGTACATGTTCAGTTCCTTCAACCTGTCTTCATAGGGACTTGTGATGCAATCCATGCACCATCTTTGTTGCCCTCCTCTGAACCTTCTCTACCCTGTCTATGTCCTTACGTAGGTATGGTCTCCAGAATTGTACACTGTACTCCAGGTGGGGCCTCACTAGTGTCTTGTATAGCGGAATTATGTTCTCCCTTTTCCTGCTGGTGATGCCCCTGCCTATACATCCCAGCATCCTATTTGCTTTACCTGCTGCCTTGTCACACTGTTTCCCTACCTTGAGGTCATCAGAGATGACAACCCCAAGATCCCTTTCCTGCTTGGTGCATGCTATATCCTCACCCCCAAACTGATATATTGTGCCAGGGTTTTTGTGCCCCATATGCATTATCTTGCACTTCTTTGCATTGAATTTCAACTGCCAAACCCCTGACCATTCTTCAAGTTTCTGCAGGTCGCTTCTCACTTGGGGCCAGGGAGAGGTGACAGGTCTGGGTAGTATACACAGGAAAAGATGAGAGGGTTGACATAGGGAAGACATTGATGTGGAATAAGAAGGGGGATATTGAGCTGCTTGAGGTTTCATATAAAAGCAATGTTCCTATAGATGCCTCCTAATCCCCATAAAATAGCATTATGCAGCCTTGTTGGCTCTGACCAGAATATGTTTTTATTATCTGCAGGTTATACTGTTTGACCACTAGAGGTCAACAAAACACTAAATTTCTCACTTGCTGCTCCCTCACTTTCACTTCCACACCATTTGGAATTTTGGTCTGAAATTGTCAGGGTAGAAAGAGCTTTCCCCAAAGAACAAGCCAGGGTAGAAAGAAATTTAGGGTTCTGGGAATACCTTGTCCAGTTTTTTGGATAGCTATACAATGGCAAAAACTGATTTGGGCACATAAAAAGGATTGCGAAAAGGGATTTTAAAATCCCCTTTCATGAGAAACAAAATCCCTTTTTGTGAGTCACCATTGTGTTTTTCATTTTCTGGCAAGAAAAAAATATTATAACTTGCCCGAGGGATGTTTTCTGTAGACATCCAAGTATGGGATTTGCTAAGGGGAATGTCCTGTACAACCCCATGTCTTTGCTTTAATTTAGTTTTCTTCATAAACAGTACTTTTAAAGTTTAAAAATCCCTTTTTGCGTCTAGCTTTTCATGAGCCAATTGCTTTTCGTGAGCTGTTGAAATCATTTTCCTGAGGGGGAGATCAAAGGACCCTACCTCGTGAAAAGGGACTGGTTCATGAAAAGGAATTTTGACAGCTCATGTAAAGGGACTGGTTCACAAAAAGGGATTTTGACACCTGGCGAAAAGGGATTTTAAAAGGTTACTAATAAGAAACTTTGGTATTTCAAGCTGAAATTATCAGGGTTAAAAGGGCTTGCCCCAAAGATGTGACTTTTGCTGGCTTGGAGATAAAATTTACATTCGTTCCATAGTTATAACATTCCAAAGTTTAGAAATTTCCCATAGAATAACATTGTGGCATTCGCGATACCTTTCAAAGTAACAGAACAGGAGAGGAATCTGAGAATCATAGTCTCCTCCTACCTTAAGGTAGGAAACCAATGTAGCAGGGCAGTGGGAAAGGCCAATGGACTGTTGGCATGCATAGGCTGGGGCATTACTAGCAGAAAATGGGAGGTAATAATGCCCCTCTACAAATCCATGGTGAGGCCACAACTGGAGTACAGGATCCAATTCTGGAGACTACACCTCTGCAAGGATAGAGATGGGATGGGGAGGGCTCAGAGAAGGGCAACTAAGATGGTGCAGGGTATGCAGGGGAAGATATATGAGCAGAGGTGTAAGGAGCTGAATCTGTACACACTGGAGGCCACTGGGGCACAGGACCCAAGGCAGCATGGATTCATGATGGGAAAGTTGTGTCAGATGAATCTAATAGATTTCTTTGACTGGGTGACCAAAGTAGTAGACCAGGGAGGGGCTGTGGACATGGCCTACCTAGATTTTAGCAAGACATTTGATACAGTCTCACACAAAAGATTAATACACAATTTAGCCAGCCTTGGAGTGGATCCCAAGGTGGTAGCCTGGATAAAAAACTAGCTAGACAACAGGATGCAAAGGGTAGTAGTAAATGGAGTCCACAGTGAAGAAAGGAGTGTTACTAGTGGGGTACTGCAGGGTTCAATACTGGGAACAGTCCTTTTTAATGTCTTTATAAGTGACATTGCAGAGGAACTGGAAGAAAAAGTATGTCTCTTTGCAGATGACACAAAGATCTGCAATAGGGTTGATACACAAGATGGAGTGGAAAGGATGAGAAGGGACTTGACAAGGTTGGAGGAATGGTCAAATGTATGGCAGCTCAGATTCAATGCAAAGAAGTGCAAGGTAATGCACCTGGGAAACAAAAACCCAGGGGAAGAATACACAATGGGGGGTGAGATACTGACAACAGTAAAATTGGAAAGGGCCCTGGGATAATTATGTCAGATGACCTAAATGTGGGCAAGCAATGTGAGAAGGCAGTAAGGAAGGCTGGGGGGATACTGGGATGCATAGGGAGAGGCATCAATAGTAGAAATATGAAGAGAGACTAAAGGAGCTTAATATGTATAGCCTCGAGGAAAGGAGGGGGAGGGGGGACATGAAAGAAATGTTCAAGTACCTCAAGGGAATGAACAAAGTCCAAGAGGGTAGCATCTTTCAAAAAAGAGGTGTGCAAGAACAAGGGCACAATTTGAAGATAGATGGGGGAAGTGCTCAGAGGTAATTTAAGGAAGTATTTTTTCTCAGAGAGGGTTGTGATGCATGAACGGCCTTCCAGAGGAGGTGTGGAGTCAAAACAGTGGTGGAATCTCAAGCATGCATGGACAGTCATAAGGCCATTCTAGGGGGTGGGGGTAGGAAGAAGTAGGCTGCTGGTTAACTAGGATCTGCAGCTTATCCAGTAAGTAGGGAAATGGGCAGGCTGGGTGGACCAAGCTGTCCTTATCTGCCATCAAATTCTATGTTTCTATGTTTAAAACAGGAAGTTGTTATCCCTCTGTACAGACAGTTGGTGAGACCCCATCTGGAGTACTGTGTGCAGTTCTGGAGACCCCATGTCCGCAAAGACATAGACAGAGTGGCAGCTGTCCAGAGGAGGGCAACCAAAATAGTGCAGGGTCTGCACCAGAAGACATACGGAGAAAGACTAAAGAAGCTTAATATGTATACCCTTGAGGAAAGAAGGGAGAGAGGGGACATAATAGAAACTTTCAAGTACCTCACGGGAATCAACAAAGTCTAAGAGGGTAGCATCTTTCAGAAAAAGAGATGTGGAAGAACAAGGGGGCACAATTTGAAGATAGAGGGGGGACAGCTCAGAGGTAATGTGAGGAAGTATTTTTTCATGGAGAGGGTTGTGGATGCATGGAACAGCCTCCCTAAGGAGGTCATGGAGTCAAGAACAGTGGGGGAATTCAAGAATGCATTGGACAGACGTAAGGCAGTCCTAGTGGGGGGGTAGGAGGAAGTAAGCTGTTGGTTAACTAGGATCTGCAGCTTATCTGTTAGGTAGGAAAATGGGCAGACTAGGTGGGCCAAGCGTTCCCTTATCTGCCGTCAAATTCTATGTTTCTATGTTTCTATGGTGACAAGGAGGAAAAGGGGAGACATAATCGAAACTTTTATATATGTGAAGAGGCTCAATAAAGTAGGGGAATGGGGTTTAGTTAAGAAGAAGGAGGGGCCAGAACCAGTGGGCATAGCCTCAGACTGCAGGGAAAAAGATACAGAGGCAATGTGAGAGGGTGATTCTTCACAGAGTGGGTGGTGGAGCCTTGGGACAGACTACTAGATGAAGTGGTGGGGGCTGAATCAGCAGAAGCAGTCAAGAGGGCATGGAACAGGCATATGGGACTGAGTAGTGGGGAGAGGATGGAGGCTGGTGTACGGGGAAATGGGGCAGACTAGATGGTCTGGTGTGGTCCTTTTCTGCCGTCAAGCTTCTATGATTCTATTAAATTTCAGTGGCTAGATCTCGAAAATGCTTTGAGATAGAGAGTTCTCTCTAAATTCAGCTTAGTACACCTTTAGGTGTACTAAGCATGTGTGGAGGTGGCCAGGTCATGAATAACAATTGCGGTGGAATTTTTCCAGAGTTGTTATGGTTACTGAGATATTGCCACATTTACAGTACGAGGGTTACTTGGAATGTCTCTAGGACTGCACTGTGTCTGTACTTATGGGTAGGTGACTCCCACCTTTGTATAACATTTTGCTAAACTGGGAGCACGGGGGGGTCCATGCTCCAACCTATGGCTCCAATTATGCATAACTAGGAGCACAGGGACCTCTTGTGCTATGTCTCCATATTTATGGGTGGGTGGGAGTGCAGGGCCCAGAGGGCCAGTGCTCCTACCTATGGATACCATTATGGAAAACTGGGAGCAGAGTGCCCTTCTGTGCTATGTCTCTGCACTTATGGGTGGGTCAAAGCTCAGGGCCTGGAGGGCCCATGCTCCCACCTATGGATACTATTTGCTAAACTGAGAGCACAGGGCCCTTCTGCGCTATGCCTCTACACTTATGGGTGGGTGGGAGCACAGGTCCCAGAGGGCCCAATTTCCCACCTATGGATCTGATAATGCAAAACTGGGATCACAGGGACCTGTTACACTATGTCTCTATACTTATGGGTGGGTGGGAGTGCAGGGCCCAGAGGTCCCTTGCTCCCACCTATGGGCCCTATGATCCCACCTATGGATACCATTTTGCAAAACGGGTAGCACAGGGCTCTTCTGTGCTATGTCTCTATACTTATGGGTGGGTGGGAGCTCTGGGCCCAGAAGCCACACACTCCCACATATGGATCCATCATACAAAACTGGGAGCATAGGATATGAATAACATTACACTTGAATTCTTAATTTTGGGGCCTGTGTAAGTAAGTAGAAGTCAGTGTTTTGGTTCTCTGTTTTTGGGGTTGACTTTTCTTAGTGTAACTTTTATTTCCCAGGAGGAAATTTAGCTGGAAGAATATTTGCAGTCATTTGTGACTAGGCCTGTTACTTAAACTCTGTGAAATCGGTGTCTGAAAGGAAGGAAGGCATTCACCGGGGTGGTGGGTCAGAGTTGTAGCTGATTGGTTCTAGAAGGCACGGGCTTAGTCCCAACCACCCTGCCCCTGACCCCTCCTGTCCCAAACACATCATTTCCTTTATATCAGGGGTTCTGGCATCACTTCCCCAAAAGTGCAAAGGACATACACCTGTTCATATCCTTAAAGGCACAGCACACTGAATAGGGGGTAAACACACTCACACGCTTGCACACAGTAACAAAACAAACAAAAACACCTCAAACAGGAAGGGACACAGACATGCGGAGAGTGATGCAATCCACTGGCTGTGGAGTGGTAGTCTTCTGGAAGATGTTCTGGAGGCTGCATTGCTTCTCTATGTTGAAGCACCTGTCTAGTCTGAGGGAGGAGATTGCCCGTCTCCATGCTGACCTGGTGAGGATATGGGAAACCTCCTCCCCCACCCAGGGACCACCCAGGCCACCACCACTGCCTCCAAGGTTGCCAAGAAACAGAAGCAGTTGGACCATGGTGGGCTCAAGGAGGGTGAGAGTAGTGGAACAGAGCTGCTTCCCTCCAGCTGTGCTTCTCCACAATTCATTTTCCATTCTGGTGGAGTGTGGTTCCTCTGTGGAGGCACCCACAGTGGAGACCAAGGGTGATGCTGGGAACCTCCACAAAGAAGACACACAGAAGGGTGGCACAGGACTCCACAGGGGAAGGAAACAACTCCTGGTGTGGGATTCACTCATTAGGGGGCTAGAACTGGGGGAGAAAAGGGAGAGGGAGGTAAGGTGCCTGCCCACTGCCATGGCTTGGAGGGACTAGAAGTGAATCCTCAGAATCATGGGAGCAGTTGCACAGGGGAAGGAGCTGGATGTCACTGTCCACCTAGGCACAAATGACTTGGCTGGGAATGGGATCAGAGCAGTGCAGCAGGAGTTTGTGGAGTTGGGGAGGGACCTTAGATAAGTGGCACACATAGTAACTTTCTCAGAAGTGCTACCTGTCTTTGGCATGCATGAGGCTAAGGTACTCTGCACCATGGGATTCAATGACTGGTTGAAAAACTGGAGAGGAGCTCAGAGATTTGGCTTCATTGGTGACTGGGGGTCCACCTGGAGGGATACAAGCCTATACTGGTGTGATGATCTGCATCCATCTGGGAGGGGTACCAGGATCCTAGGTGATAGGTTTAAATGTTTCATTGGCAAGAATTTTAACTAGCCAAGGGGGGGCACCAAAGAAAAGCAGGGAAATCCCAGCCCCCCCGCAAAACAGGGTATTTAGTGAAGTAGACGCATGGGTAGAGAAGTCAACTGGGACCAGAACAGGGGTAAATCCAGAAAAAGGCAAAGTCAGTAAGGATAGGGATAGGCCTAAAAGGGGTAAGGCCATCAAAAAATGGAGAGTGATGAGTACCAATGCCCATAGTCTGGGTAACAAGATCCGTGAACTAGTGGCCTTGATGGAAGAGGGATGCCTCGATATCGTGGCAGTCACAGAAACTTGGTACACAGAGAACCATGACTGGGATGACAACATACCAGGGTACACACTGTACAGGAGGGACAGGGAGGGTTGAAGAGGAGGAGGAGTAGCTCTCTACATAATCAATCAAACTTTATTTAACCAGGCATTTACATCATTGAATAAGGGAAGGAATCAAAGCAACAGAACTAAAGGGTAAATAGGAAGTGGAGGAGGCACTGTGGGCCACCCTAGAGACAGGAAATGGCACCACAATCCACACAGGGGTTGTTTACAGACTCCCATCTCAGCGGGAGTCAATAGACAAGAAAATGACAGAAGGAATCCTTAGAATGGCAGACAAAGGAGAGATATTGTTGATGGGGGACCTGAATATGCCAGATGTTAACTGGAGCACCTTTACCGCAGCCACATCCAATAGCAGGGCCTTTCTCGATGCCCTACAGGGGGAGGGGTCATGCCTCAGACAACTAGTGTTGGAACCCACTTGGATGGAGCAATCTTATACCTGGTACTTTTAAATGGGGATGGATGGAAGATTTCAGATTTAGAAGTGGGTAGCCATCTGGGAACAAGCGACCACCAAACAGTGTGGTTCATAATAAACACAACTGTACAGCCAAACCATACAAAAGCAAGGGTGTTGGACTTCAGGAGGGCTGATTTTGGCAAAATGGGAGAGTGCCTCAAAAAAGCACTAGCAAACAGGCAAGAAGGAGGGGTTGAAGAACAATGGGGAAAAATCAAAACTGCCATCACAGAGGCAACAAGCCTTTGTGTAAAGCAAATCAATAAAAAAAAATGAAGGAAAAAGCCACTATGGTTCTCAAAAGAGGTGGCAGGAAAGGTTAAGGAGAAAAGGATAACATTCAGGAAATATAAGGAAACACAGAAGGAGCAGGACAGAGAACTATATCAGTTAAAGCAGAAGGAGGCAGGGAAGGCAGTCAGAATAGCAAAGGCCCAAACTGAGGAAAAGATAGCCAGCTCTACTAGGAAGGGGATAACACTTTTTATAGGTACATTATGGAGTGAAGAAAGACCAGGGGAGGGATACTGAGGCTTAATAAAAGGGAGGGAATGTGGGCAGAGGGTGACCGTGAAAAAGCTGGGATACTGAATGAATACTTCTGCTCCGTATTCACAAAAGAAGAGGAGGGGGAGGTACCTAAACCAAACAATAGAAACACTCTGGATAGGGGGGGTCGGTACCAGTCCATTCACAGAAGAAAGGGTTCTGAAAGAACTCTTAATACTGAAGGTGTACAAAGCAATGGGGCCTGATGGGATTCACCCAAGACTTCAAAAAGAACTAAAGGAAGAACTAGTGACACCAATGACTACCCTCTTTAACAAATCATGGGAGGATGGGGTGGTATCTGAGTACTGGAGGAGGGCAGATGCAATTCCACATCACAAAAGTGGGAGCAAGGCAGAGGCAGGAAACTACAGACTTGTTAGTTTGACCTCCATGGCAGGGAAAATGATGGAATCTCTTCTGAAGGAAAGAATTGTTGCGTACCTGGAGGCCAGTAGGGCACAGGACCCAAGGCAGCATGGATTCACAGTGGGAAGGTTGTGTCAGATGAAACTAATAGATTTCTTTGACTGGGTGACCAAAGTAGTGCAACAGGGAGGAGCTGTGGACATGACCTACCCAGACATTAGTAATGCATTTGACACAGTCCCACACAAAAGATTAATATACAGGTCAGCTAGCCTTGGTGTGGGTCCCAAGGTGGTAGCCTGGGTAAAAAATTGCCTGGACAACAGAGCACAGAGGGTAATAGTAAATGGAGTCCACTCTGAAGAAAGGGGGATTACTAGCAGAGTACCACAGGAGTCAGTAATGGGACCAGTCCTCTTTAATGTCTTTATAAGTGACATTGTGGAGGGATTGGAAGGAAAAGCATGTCTCTTTGTAGATAACACAAAGATCTGCAACAGGGTTGACACAGAAGGTGAGGTCGAGGGGATGCAAAGGGACTTGGCAAGGTTGGAGGAATGGTCAAATGTATGGCAGCTTTTATTCAATGCAAAGAAGAGCAAAATAATGTACCTGGGAAACAAAACCCAGGAGAAGAGTACACAATGGGGGATGAGATACTAACAACAACAAAAATGGAAAGGGACCTGGGGTAGTCCTATCTGATGACCTAAAGGTGGGAAAGCAATGTGACAAGGCAGTATGGTGGGCTGGCGGGATACTGGGATGCACAGGGAGAAGCATCACCGGTAGAAAACAGGAAGTTATTATCCCTCTGTACAGACAGTTGGTGAGACCTCATCTGGAGTTCTGTGTGCAGTTCTGCAGACCCCATCTCTGCAAGGATATAGACAAGATGGAGACTGTCCAGGGGAGGTCAACTAAAATGGTGCAGGGTCTGCACCAGAAGACATATGAAGAGTTATTTAAGGAGCTTAATATGTATACCCTCAAGGAAAGGAGGGAGAGGGGAGACATGATAGAAACTTTCAAGTGCCGCAAGGGAATCAACAAAGTCCAAGAGGGTAGCATCTTTCAGAAAAAGAGATGTGGGAGAACAAAAGGGCACAATTTGAAGATAGAGGGGGGATAGCTCAGAGGTAATGTGAGGAAGTATTTTTTCACCGAGAGGACTGTGGATACATGGAACGGCATTCCTGAGGAGGTAATGGAGTCAAAGACAGTGGGGGAATTCAAGAATGCATGGGACAGACATAAGGCAATTCTAGTTGGGGGTAGGAGTAAGTAGGCTGTTCGTTAACTAAGATCTGCAGCTTATCCTTCAGTAGGGAAATGGTCAGACTAGGTGGGCCAAGCGGTCCTTATCTGCCATCAAACTCTATGTTTCTATGTTACTTTCTCCAAAAGAAGGGAAATTCATTGCAAAAGACTCCGTCAATATATCAGTTAGGTTTGTCATTACAGCGACAAAAGTTTGAAAATTCGATGTTAGGGTTACCAACCCTACCCCCACCTCTCCCTCCACACACCAACAGGCATTGGGCTGTGCCTTGGGGTTGTCAGGCTTAACTCTCACCCCATTCTCCTATACTGTACCATCTCAGCTTCTTTACATGTGGAATGGGGTGGGAGTTAGGGCCGATGACCCCACAGCACACCCCGATGCCTGTTGGTGTGTGGAGGGTGGGAGTATGGAAGTGGGGGGTAGGGTTAGTAACCCTAACACTGAATTTTCAAACTTTTGCCACTGTAATGTCAACCATAACTGATGCATTAATGGAGTTTTTTTGCAATGAATGTATGTTGATACAGATACAGATACAGATGTAGATACAGATGCAGATATAGCTACAGATACAGATAATAGCTATATACACAGATGTAGATACAGATGGAGATGCAGATACAGATGGAGATGGAGATGCAAATGCAAATATAGATACGGATGCAGATACAAATATAGATATAGATATAGATATAGATATAGATATAGATATAGAGGCAGAGGCAGAGGCAGAGGCAGAGGCAGAAATAGATATAGATATAGATATAGATATAGATATAGATATAGATATAGATATAGATACAGATACAGATACAGATACAGATATAGATATATATATATATAAGACAAAGAACCTCTGTGCGCAAACGCTGAGGCAAGGGTTACCCCAAAGGGCATTTGGCTGGGAAGCCAAGTTTCTAGAAAATACAAAATCACACATGCACCCACAATGCAAAGCATCATGGGCTGCATAAATGTATATATAGATGTAGTTATAGATATGTAAGAGTTGTGGGAAATGAAGGACACAGACACAAGTGCATCGTTCTACTGGACCCAAATTAGTGGGTCAAATTATTTTTATTAATAATTAAGCGGACTTATACTTGGCAAAACACAAAAAAAAAAATTAAAAAAAATAAACATTAACATTCCAGATATAGCTCAAAGCGACATCACAGTTCTAATCACTGTTTGGCTTCTGAAATAAGCTATAATACTACAGACTGGGTAGTAAGCCCACCTGTCTCCTCAAGGTCTGAATGGTATTGAAGACCTGCTAGGCTCAGTATTACTCTGAACCTCCACCTCATTTAACTAGGACCTCTGAAACCATCCCTTATATACCTGGTGCTTGTCAGATGACCACCATAAACTCCACCCTCTTCCTAATTTAACTTAAAACATTCCTTAATCACAACAGTATTATCATTGAAACATTACTGTGACATATGCTTGTGATAAGAGTGTTATACAGAGGTTCATAACTTAAAAACAACATTTATGTACAAACATTTCCAGAATGTAGGTCACACAGGCTCCTCCCTCAGGCTGTCAGTGCATAAAGATAGGGAAAAAATGGCCGGCTGGCTCTTTAGAAACAAACTGAGCAGCACTGGGGTAAAACTTTGAAACACCGTTCTAAGCCTTTGGTAAGTGAATTGCATAATTATAAAAGAAACTGTAGTAAAACAGCATAACATTTTTATTAATTCCTTCTTACTGTGTTCTGCGAAAAAAAAGGAAAAGAAAACATTTGCAAACATTCCTGTATTTAATTAGTCCAGCTGTGTTTTGAGGCCTATACATTTTAGCAGTGTGTTTGCATCTTACTAGCTGTTGCTTTAAGAACCTGCAGTACATTATCTCTATTTCACAGCATGGAAATTACAAGCCTTTAGTTTACACCGCATGCCTAACCAATAGTAATACTAAGAGTGGGATTCAATGCTAAGCAGCTTTTGTTTTCAGCAGACTGTTTTATTTCAAATGAACTGCTTTTAGTTAAATATTCAGCCTGCTTGTTTTTCTTACAGGATCAAATGTATTCAGAGGAGCGAGTGTTTCAGCATGATTCAAACAGGGTAGTGAGGGACAGAAAGGAGAGCAGTTGCAGTTTAAAACACAAACTGCAAATTGCAACTCGCAAGACTTCTCTGTCTCCTCGCAGTGTGTGCCATACTTTACTTGGGCCAGTCTCTCTTTAGTTATACTTGTGTACAAACACGGGGGGAATTTTTATCATTACCAGTAAGACAGTGGGGAATGTATAGTGGACATAAAACCTCCCCAGACTCAGAATCAGAATATAAAAGAAGAGAAACAGAGAAACATAGACTTTGATGGCAGATAAGGACCGCTTGGCCCACCTAGTCTGCCCATTTCCCTACCTACAGGATAGGCTGCAGATCCTAGTTAACCAACAGCCTATTTCTTCCTACCCCCCCAAAAGAATTGCCTTATGTCTGTCCCATGCATTCTTGAATTCTCCCACAGTTTTAGACCCCACAGCCTCCTCAGGAAGGCTGTTCCATGCATCCACTACCCTCTTTGTGAAAAATACTACTCTCACATTGCCCCTGAACCGCCCCATCTTTAAATTGTGTCCCCTTGTTCTTGCACATCTCTTTTTCTGAAAGATGCTACCCTCTTGGAGTTTGTTGATTCCACTGAGGTACTTAAATGTTTCTATCATGTACCCTCTCTCCCTTCTTTCCTCAAGGGTATACATATTAAGCTCCTTTAGTCTCTCCTCATACGGCTTCTCTTGCAGACCCTGCACCATTTTAGTTGCCCTCCTTTGGACTGCCTTTATTCTGTCTATGTCCTTACGGAGATGGGGTCTCCAGAACTGGACGCAGTACTTCAGATGGGGTCTCACCAACTGTCTATACAGAGGGATAACAACTTACTATTTTCTACTGGTGATGCCTCTCCCTATGCATCCCAGTATACCCCCAGCCCTCCCTACTGCCATCTCACATTACTTGCTAACCTTAAGGTCATCTGATATGATTACCCCCAGGTCCCTTTCCTTTTTTGTTGTTGTTACTACCTCCCCCCCATTGTGTAATCTTCCCCTTGGTTCCTATTTCCCAGGTGCACTATTTTGCACTTCTTTGCATTGAATCCTAGATGCCATACTTCTGACCATTCCTCAAACCTTGCCAAGTCCCTTCTCATCCTTTCCATGCCTCCTTGTGTATCAACCCTGTTGCAGATCTTTGTGTCATCTGCAAAGAGGCATACTTTTCCTTCAATCCTCTGCAATGTCACTTATAAAGACATTAAAAAGGACTGAATCCAGTACTGAACCCTGTGGAACCCACTAGTAACCCCTCTTTCTTCAGAGTGGACTCCATTTACAATTACCTTCTGTGTCCTGTTGTCCAGCCAATGTTTTACCCAGGCTACCACCCTGGGACCCACTCACAGGCTGGTTAATTTGACTATTAATCTTTTGTGTGGGACTGTGTCAAATGCCTTGCTAAAGTCTAGGTAGGCCATGTCCACAGCCCCTCCCAGGTCTACTACTTTGGTCACCCAGTCAAAGAAATCTATTAGATTCGTCTGACATGACCTTCCCACTGTGAACCCATGCTGCCTTGGGCCCTGTGCCCCACTGGCCTCTAGGTACTCAACAATTCTTTCCTTCAGAAGTGACTCTATCACTTTCCCTACCACAGAGGTCAAACTGACAGGTCTGTAGTTTCCTGCCTCTGTCTTGGTCCCACTTTTGTGAAGGGGAATCACATCCACCTGCCTCCAGTCCTCGGGTATCACACCATCCTCCCATGATTTATTAAAAAGAGTAGCCAGTGGTTTCACTAGTTCCCCCCTCTTAATTCTTTTAGAATTCTAGGGTGAATTCCATCAGGCCACATTGCTTTGTCCAACTTCAGGTTTAGGAGTGCTTGCAGAACCCTTTCTTCTGTGAAAGTACTGGGATATACCCCCCTATCAAGAGTGCTTCTGTTAATTAGATTAGGCACTTCCCCCTCCTCTTTTGTGAATACTGAGCAGAAATATTTGTTCAGTATCCCTGCTTTTTCATTGTCCCCCTCTGCCCATCCACCGTTCATTCTATTCAGCCTCACTATCCCTTCCTTTGTCTTTCTATGCTCCTGATGTACTTATAAAATGTTTTATCCCCCTTCCTAACTGAGTTGGCTATCTTTTCCTCAGTTTGGGCCTTTGCTATTTGACTTTGCTCCTGCTTCCTTCTGCCTTGACTGGTACAGCTCTCTGTCCTGCTCCTTCTGTGTTTCCTTATACTTCCTGAATGCTATCTTTTCTCCTGACTTTCCCAGCCTCATTTGAGAACCATAGTGGATTTTTTTCATTTTGATTTGTTTATTTGCTTCACACAAGGCTTGTTGCCCTGTGATGGCAGTTTTGATAATTCCCCATTGTTGCTCCACCCTCCTTCTAGCCTGTTTGCCAGTGCTTTCTGAGGCACTCTCCCATCTTGCCAAAGTCAGCCCTCCTGAAGTCCAGTACCCCTACTTTGTATGGCTTGACTCTGTAGTTGAGTTCATGAACCACACTGTTTGATGGTCACTTGTTTCAGATGGCAACCCACTCTAGATCTGAGATCCTCTCACTGCCCTCATTTGAGACTATGAGGTCTATGATTGCTCCCTCATGAGTGGGTTCTGAAACTAGCTGTCTGAGGCCTGCCACCTGTAGGGCATCAAGAATGGCCCTGCTCTTGGATGTGGCTGCAGCAAATGTGCTCCAGTTAACATCTGGCATATTCAGGTCTCCCATCAACAGTATCTCCCCTTTCTCTGCCATCATAAGAATGCCTTCTATCATATCCTTGTCCATTCCCTCCCCCTGACATGGGGGTCTGTACACAACCCCTGTGCGGATTGTGGTGCCCTTTCCAGTCTCCAAGGTGACCCACAGTGCCTCCTCTCCTTCCTGTTTACTCTTTTGTTCAGTTGCTTTTAGGAGAGGATAGATGAGGACTTTCTACAGGTGGCCTTCCTGTAGAAAGGTGAAATACAGCAAAATAAAAGGGTAGAAGAAAGTAGAAAAAGTATAAGACAGGTATAGATGCTTCTGCAATAGTCTTAAAAGAGATGAGTCTCAGCAGAAGGGGGGGTTCCACTATGACAAGATATAATTAAAGATCCAGATGCAGATACAGATGTAGATAAAAATACAGATGCTGATGTAGATATAGATATAGAGATATAGATAGATGCAGTTGTTATAGATACAGAAACAGATGTAGTTATAGATATAGATACAGATGTAGATATATAGATATAGACATAGATACAGATGTAGTTATAGATATAAATATACATATACAGATGCAGTTATAGATATAGATACAGATACAGATGTAGATATATAGATATAGACATAGATACAGATGTAGTTATATATATATATATATATACAGATTAAGATGCAGATATACATATAGATACAGGGTTTTATTAACTCTAAAAATTGATTAGCGTTTTGCTCATAAAAGTTCTAAAACTTTGTGAAAATGCATAGCATTTGCCTCACTGTGTTTAACAAACATAACACTTTTAGAATACCTATATAAATGCTTTCTGTACTGTTAGTATTGTCCCAAGAAAAAAGTGCTAATCAATTATTTAATACTCTGAGATATAAGCTGGAGTGTAGGAGGCTTAGGAGGGAGGTCAGGAAGCATTTCTTCATAGAGAGCATGGTGGACACTTGGAATGCACTGCCGGAAAAGGTTATTTCATTGAAGACCGTGGACAGCTTTAAGAGAAGCAGGGATAGGTATATGGGGAAGGTAAGGATCATGGGTAGGGAGGATGGAAGGAGTGGGGAGGGAGGGCAGGGATATTAGCTCAAGCTGTGGAGCCTGTAGTATGAGCAGACTAGATAGACCAAATGGCCTTCTTCTGCTGGCTTCTTTGCATGTTTGTATGTATGTACTGTACGTATGTATAAGATGTAGATACAGATGTAAATATAGAGACAGAGATAGAGACAGAGATGTAGATGTAGATACAGTACAGATGTAGGTGTAGATTCAGATGAAGATGCATATAATGATATAGATATAGATATCAATATAGTTGCAGATGTAGATGTAGGTGTAAATGTAGATATACAGTAGATATAAATATAGATGTAGATTTACATATCAATATAGATGTAGATGTATGTGTAAATGTAGATATAGAAATAAATATAGATGTAGATGTAGATATAAATATAGATGTAGATAAATAATATTGATGTAGGTGTAAATGTAGATGTAGATATAAATATAGATGTAGATGTAGGTGTAAATGTAGATATAAATATAGATGTAGATTTACATATAAATATAGGTGTAGCTATAGATATAGATGTAGGTTTAGATGTAGATATAAATATAGATATAGATGTAGGTGTAGATGTGGATATAAATATAGATGTAGATGTAGGTGTAGATGTAGATATAGATATAATTATAAAATGGGTCTGAGAAATGGAGCTTTCTGATTGGCTGCAAACATTCTAACAGCCTTATGTTAATCTTTTATTAACATACATGTAGAGCTTAACCATATGCTGAACAAGGTTTAACACTGTTTAAAAACATGTTTTATTATAATAACAATAAGGCACTCCCAACGATTATGTTAATGGTCAGTTAATCACCCTCTAGGAGCATGTGGCATTCGGCAACACCTCGTGCCACAGTACACCCCTAGAAGGTGATTAACAGACCATTAACATAACCCTTGGTCATGCCTTATTGCTTAAATATAGGTGTAGCTATAGATATAGATGTAGGTGTAGATGTAGATATAAATATAGATGTAGGTGTAGGCGTAAATGTAGATATGGATATAAATATAGATTTAGATATAGATATAAATATAGGTGTAGGTGTAGATGTAGATATAGATATAAATATAGATGTAGATGTAGGTGTAAGTGTAGATATAGATATAAATGTAGATGTAGATATAGATATAAATATAGATGTAGATTTACATATAAATATAGGTGTAGATGTAGGTGTAGATGTAGATATAAATATAAATCTAGATATAGATATAAATATAGGTGTAGGTGTAGATGTAGATGTAGATATAAATATAGATGTAGGTGTAGGTGTAAATGTAGACATAGATATAAATATAGATGTAGATATAGATATAAATATAGGTGTAGCTATAGATATAGATACAGATGTAGATGTAGATATAAATATAGATGTAGATGTAGGTGTAAATGTAGATATATATATATATATATATAAATATAGATGTAGATGTAGATATAAATATAGATGTAGATGTAGGTGTAAATGTAGATATATATATATATAAATATAGATGTAGATGTAGATATAAATATAGATGTAGATAAAAAATATAGATGTAGATGTAGATATAAATATAGGTCTAGGTGTAGGTGTAGATGTAGATATAGATATAATTATAAAATGGGTCTGAGAAATGGAGCTTTCTGATTGGCTGCAAACATTCTAACAGCCTTATGTTAATCTTTTATTAACATACATGTAGAGCTTAACCATATGCTGAACAAGGTTTAACACTGTTTAAAAACATGTTTTATTATAATAACAATAAGGCACTCCCAGCGATTATGTTAATGGTCAGTTAATCACCCTCTAGGAGCATGTGGCATTCGGCAACACCTCGTGCCACAGTACACCCCTAGAAGGTGATTAACAGACCATTAACATAACCCTTGGTCATGCCTTATTGCTTAAATATAGGTGTAGCTATAGATATAGATGTAGGTGTAGATGTAGATAAATATAGATGTAGGTGTAGCGAAATGTAGATATGGATATAAATATAGATTTAGATATAGATATAAATATAGTGTAGGTGTAGATGTAGATATAGATATAAATATAGATGTAGATGTAGGTGTAAGTGTAGATATAGATATAAATGTAGATGTAGATATAGATATATAAATATAGATGTAGATTTACATATAAATATAGGTGTAGATGTAGGTGTAGATGTAGATATAAACATAAATCTAGATATAGATATAAATATAGGTGTAGGTGTAGATGTAGATGTAGATATAAATATAGATGTAGGTAGGTGTAAATGTAGACATAGATATAAATATAGATGTAGATATAGATATAAATATAGGTGTAGCTATAGATATAGATACAGATGTAGATGTAGATATAAATATAGATGTAGATGTAGGTGTAAATGTAGATATATATATATATATATATATATATATATATAAATATAGATGTAGATGTAGATATAAATATAGATGTAGATAAAAAATATAGATGTAGATGTAGATATAAATATAGGTCTAGGTGTAGGTGTAAATGTAGATATAGATATAAATATAGATGTAGATATAGATATAAATATAGGTATATATGTAGATGTAGATATAAATATAGATGTAGATATAGATATAATATAGATGTAGGTGTAGGTGTAAATGTAGATATAGATATAAATACAAATGTAGATATAGATATAAATATAGGTGTAGATGTAGATGTCGATATAAATAAAGATGTAGATATAGATATAAATATAGATGTAGGTGTAGGTGTAAATGTAGATGTAGGTATAAATATAGATGTAGATATAGATATAAATATAGATGTAGATGTAGATATAAATATAGGTCTAGGTGTAGGTGTAAATGTAGATATATATATAAATATAGATATAGGTGTAGGTGTAAATGTAGATATAGATATAAATACAAATGTAGATATAGATATAAATATAGGTGTAGATGTTGATGTAGATATACATATAGATGTAGATATAGATATAAATATAGATGTAGGTGTAGGTGTAAATGTAGATGTAGATATAGATATAAATATAGGTGTAGATATAGATATAAATATAGATGTAGATGTAGATATAAATATAGGTCTAGGTGTAGGTGTAAATGTAGATATAGATATAAATATAGATGTAGGTGTAGGTGTAAATGTAGATATATATATAAATACAAATGTAGATATAGATATAAATATAGGTGTAGATGTAGATATAAATATAGATGTAGATATAGATATAAATATAGATGTAGGTGTAGGTGTAACTGTAGATGTAGGTATAAACATAGATGTAGATATAGATATAAATATAGATGTAGATATAGATATAAATATAGATGTAGGTGTAGGTGTAAATGTAGATGTAGATATAAATATAGATGTAGATATAGATATAAATATAGATGTAGGTGTAAATGTAGATATAGATATAAATACAAATGTAGATATAGATATAAATATAGGTGTAGATGTAGATGTAGATATAAATATAGATGTAGATATAGATATAAATATAGATGTAGGTGTAGGTGTAAATGTAGATATAGATATAAATATAGATGTAGATGTAGATGTAGATATAAATATATATGTAGATATAAATATAAATATAGATGTAGATATAGATATAGGTATAGGTGTAGGTGTAGATGCTGATGGAGCTGTAGATATAGTTATAGATGCAGATAAAGATGTAGATATAGATATAAATATAGATCTAGATGTAGGTATAAATGTAGATATGGATATAAATATAGATATAGATATAAATATAGCTATAGATACAGATACAGATGTAGATATAGATACAGATACAGATATACTGTAGATATTCATATAGATACAGATACAGATGTAGATATAGATACAGATACAGATATAGATATTCATATAGATACAGATGCTGATCTAGATGCAGATTGAGATATAGATACAGATACAGATAATGATACAGATGTAAATGTGGATCTAGAGATAAATACAGATACAGATAACTGGAGTGAGCATTTTGGTTATTCTTTTTCAGAAAATTAGTTCAATATTAGCAGCATTAGAAATTGTGGCAAAAAGGAACGCATACATACCAAATAAAGCACACTGTTTGAAACAAACATTTTGGTTTTGTAAACTGGCAGCAAAAGATACAACTGCATTCTGTACTGAGAAGTATTTAAAATTGATGGTGATTACAATGCACATTAGCCAGGATATTCAGAGCACTTGCGCAAGGTGCAATAGAATGGCACCTGTGCAAGTTCGAAGATGCAGCACTGAGCGATGTTCAAAGGTAACACTGGCACAGTGCAAAACCCAGTGTGCCAATGTGCAGCCATAATGCATGCAGTGCAAGTGCAGGGGGTGTGCCCATGAATAAGTGGCACAATGGCATATTCAACTGGGAGAGCAGTGCGCAAGTCAGGAGCAAACCCCTAGATGCGCCAGGCAGACTTGAGCCAATAAAAAAAGGAACAAGCACACAGACAGCAGATGCACAACACTGAGCACAGAGAGAGAGAGGGAGAGGGTGCTGGAGCCTGACAGCAAGAGACAGACAGACAGATAGACAGACAGGGACAGTGAGTAACACAGACAAACGGATGGACAGAAAAAGTGAGAGTGGCCCCCAAGGAGACCTAGTGACTGAGCAATGGATAGTGTCCCATTCCTGATGGACACTGTAATGAGGGGACTGAGGAGGCAGGAGAAACAGCAGCATGGCCGACAAAGGGCCTGTCGGAGGTATGCCCAACAAAGGTGGTACCATGCCAAGATCACATATGAGAACTTCAGTGATACAGAGATAGTGGACCAGTACCACCTCAACAGGGCTGTTCTGAGACAATTCTGTGAGCTGTGCAGTGATGAGATGCAGGCACCTACCAGACGGAGTAATGCCATGACAGTGGAGACAAAGGTGACAGCTGTGATGTGTCTGCTAGCCACGAGAACCTTCCAGAGACCAACAGGTGATACCAAGGGTATCACCCAGTTGGCCACATCCCACCTTCTCACCCAGTTCTTCAACCCTCTGCTGCCACATGCTTCGGAGTACATTGATTTCCCCAGCACACAGGCAGAGCATACAGGAAACATGTAGGGGTTCCACCGGGTGGCATGCATGCTTGGAGCAACAGACCGCACCCATGTTGCCATCTGCACACCACCTGGCCCAGAGGGCACTGTATACTACAACTGCAAGGGATACACATCCATCAACTGCCAGGTGGTGTGTGATGCCATGGGGCACATCATCAATGTCTGTGCCACACACCCTGGGAGTGTTTACGATGTCTTCATACGGCACAGCTCTGTGCTGTGCCAACAGTTGAGTGAGGTGACATCCTCACGGGCACCTTGTAGGTGAGTAGGATGTGTGCCAGGGCGGCTGAGCAGTGCAGCCATATGGGTGGGTGTGGGAGGTAAGGGTTGCAGTGGTGTGTGTGTGGGAGGGGGTGGGTGTCAGCACAGTGCAGGGATAACCATGTCTCCCCCCAGACAGGTGACAGTGCATACCCACTGAGGCCGTGGCTGCTCACCCCCTACCGGCGACCATTGTCCTCCACAGAGGAGAGATACAACAAGGCACACACCGGCATGCACAACATCATCAAGCATGTCTTTGGCATGTTAAAGATGCGATTCCATTGCCTAGGCAGATCAGGCGGTGCCCTACAATACAGCCTGTCAAAAGCCTATGGCATGTTCCTAGCCTGCTGCATCCTGCACAGCATGGCCATTGTCCATGGAATAGTAGTCGAGGTTGACAAGGGTGGCAGCAGCAGGGACGATGATGGAGACGGTGCAGAGGGTGGTGGGCAGGTGCCAGCCAGATGGAGGGACCCCAGACTGTTGCGGGAAGCATGGCAGCACAGGGACACAATAACAAGGGAGCATTAAGGACAACGACGGTGAGTACACAGTCACATAGACATGACACACACAGGCCAGCACACACCACAGGGGATGGGACTGGATGTGCACAGTGGCATGCATGCAGGAATAGGGGAGCACCACAGACACAGTTGAGACATTGACACATGGGCACATGCAGCACCGGCAGGGGCACACACACACACACACACACACACACACACAGCCACATGCACACAGGGCGAGGGACATGGCATGGATCAGAAGGCTTTATTTCACTATATAAGTGAGAAAAGGGACAAGAAGGAAGGGATTGTTAGGCTTAAGAAAGGGGTGGAGTGTGTGGAGGATAATGGAGGAAAAGCAGAGATACTAAATGAATACTTCTGTTCTGTCTTCACCATGGAGAAGGATGGACCAGTGCCTTCAGGAGGAAAAGAAGAGCAAGGGGGGAGGGAAACACAGACAAGGTGATAGAGGAGGATAGAGTGAGGGAGGGTCTGCTGGCATTGAAAGTGGACAAATTACCAGGCCTGGACAGACTACATCCAAGGGTACTAAAGCAACTGGCTGAAGATCTAGCAGGGCCACTAGCAGACCTATTTAATAGTTCACTAGATTCAGGCATAGTACCACAGGACTGGAGAACAGCATATGTAGTGCCCCTTCACAGAAATGGTCTCAAGGATGATCCAGAGAATTATAGACCAGTCAGTCTGACCTCCATTGGGGGAAAGCTCATGGAGACCATACTAAAGGAAGGTTGGTGGCATATCTAGAGGAGCATGGTCTCCGGATGAGAGGCAACATGGGCTCATGGGGGGGGGTTGAGATTGTGTCAAACAAATCTGATTGACTTCTTTGACTGTGTCACTAAGACAGTAGACAGGGGCCAAGCAGTAGACATCCTCTATCTTGATTTCAGTAAGGCCATTGACTCTGTACCCCACAAAACGTTAACCAGAAAGTTGGTGGATCTTTGAGTTGGGGAGAAGATGGCCAGATGGGTGGAAAACTGGCTAAGGGACAGAACCCAGAGGGTGGTGGTGGTGGGGGGAGAGTCATCTGGCACCAGAGATGTAGCCAGTAGAGTGCCACAGGGCTCAGTGCTGGGGCCTGTGTTGTTCAATGTCTTCATCAGTGACATTGGGGACGGCATTAAAGGTAAAATGTGCCTATCCGCAGATGACACCAAGCTCTGTGGGAGAATGGACACAGCTGAAAGGATACAGGACCTACAAAAAGATCTGGAAAAGCTGGGGAAGTAGTCCAGGATCTGGCAGCTTGGCTTTAATGCCAAAAAAGGCAAAGTTATGCATATTGGAGCCAAGAATCCCAGGACAGAGTATTACCTGGGTAGAGAAGGACCTGGGAGTGATGATCACTAGTAACCTGAAGCACTATACACAGTGCAAGAAAGCAGCAGCAAAGGCAAACAAGATGCTGGGATGCATAGGTAGGGGGATCAGTAGTAGGAGAGAGGAGGTTATACTGCCCTTGTACAGGTCACTGATAAGGCAGCATCTAGAGTATGGAGTTCAGTACGGGTGCCCACACCTCAAAAAGGACATTAACCTGCTAGAGAAGGTACAGAGGAGGGCTACAAAGATGATAGCTGGTCAGCAGAACAAGGCATACGAGGAGAGGTTGAGGGCACTGAACATGTACTCGCTGGAAGACAGGAGAGAGAGGGGACATG
Source organism: Neoceratodus forsteri (assembly GCA_016271365.2). Taxonomy (NCBI): domain Eukaryota; kingdom Metazoa; phylum Chordata; order Ceratodontiformes; family Ceratodontidae; genus Neoceratodus; species Neoceratodus forsteri. The sequence continues at coordinate 127,796,628 of CM057455.1, forward strand.
ATTGGGTCATTCAAGTACTTGAAAGGGATAAATAATGTGGATAAGAAAAGTCTATTTAAGCTGACTGGCAATCATATCACGAGGGGGCACAGTCTTAAGCTGGAGGGTGGGAGGTTTAGGAGGGATGTCAGAAAGCACTTCTTCATAGAAAGGGTGGTGGACACTTGGAATGTGCTTCTGGAAGAGGTCATCTCGTTAAAGACAGTGAGCAGCTTCAAGAGAGGCTGGGATAGGCATGGGAGAAGATAAGAATCATGGGTAAGGAGGAAGGGAGGAGTGGGGAGGGAGGGCAGAGACATTAGCTCAAGCTGTAGACCCTGCAATATGAGCAGACTTGATAGACCAAATGGCCTTCTTCTGCTGGCTTCTTTGTATGTATGTTCGTATGACACTGGTGCATGGCACCTATGCACCACCACATACACTCAGCCCCCCCATGTGCGTGAGGCAACGGCAGCAGATGGCAGGTAAAGGCTGCGGACACTTCACTTCAACCATGCAGTCCCACGACATGGACGTGAGGGCGGCCACGCTGGGGCTGACTGGCAGCTGCAGGCTCCACATCAGCCACAGGGGGCATGCCAGATGCCCCCCCAAGGGATGATGTGCGAGACTGCGACTGGGTCCACACAGAGGTGTCAAGGCGGCCAAACAGGCCTGCCCTGGGGGTGTCGGAGATGCTGATATCCGACCCTGGCATCCGCTGTGCTGGTGTCACCAGATGCCGGGACCATGGGGTAGACAGTGTACTGTGGGGGGGTCAACTGCACATGGCTGAGCCCAGTGGCTGACACCGATTCAAACCCAGCTGCAATGGTACCCGCCATGTGGTCCACTGCCACCACAATGGCACCGGTCATGCAGTCCAATGCCGCAGTCATGGCCTCCTGCATCTGGGTGAGCCTATGAGCCCAGCCTCGGCCCTCTCCTACCACTCTGCCAACTGGCTCTCCATTGAGGTCTGCAGTAACTGGGTGTGCTCCCGCAGCACCTTGGTGGACTCCCCATCCTGGCCTGTCTGCCTGGCGGGGGTAGGCATGGCACACTGCTGCACAGCCTCCCTCTCAGGTGGAGGCTGCAGCAGGCCGTATAGGGGGAACACTGTTCTCTGGGGCACCGGAGGTGGGCACCATGGCATGCAACCCTATGTCACTTACATCCTGCTGCCGCCCGACTGTCTGCTGGGCATTGCCCAGCACCTCAGCCATGACCACAGCACCTCCATCATCCACACTGGACACAGCTGTGTCACCACCCACTGCTGCACCAGCGGGGACGGGGGCAGCTGTGGGGCTGAGGCCACATCAGTGGGCCCTGCCTGTGCCTGTGTGCCGGGTAGGTGCATGTCGGGCACCCCATCCCAATGCTCTCCAGTATCAGTGCCATGTCGTCATCCTTGGTGTCGGACAACGCCCCTAGCTGGGTCTCCATGCACAGCAACTCCAGGCTGTCATCATGCAGGAACCCCACTAGGGGGTCATCCGAACCCATGTCATCAGAGGCCTCATGCCCAACAATGCCAGGACGCAGTTTGTCCCAGCTGTGGAAGCCCATTGAGGGTCGGGCATCTGTGTCAGCATCCTCCTCCAACGGCCCCTCTGCACGTAGGCATGCTGGTGCTGCAAGGGAAGAACAGTATGTCAGTAGTGCAGCATACCCCATGCACCCCCAACACAACCCATCCTCCCACCCATCCGCCCATTCCCCACCACCCCCATGCCCCCCATGCCATTGGTCCCACCCGCCACCATGCAGACCTGCAATCCCATGGCCACACATGCATGGGGCAGTGTGTATGGCCCCGGAAGCACCTGCATGATGCGTACACAACAGGCTCGACTGGAAACTGTGCATACTCACCATGCAGTGAGGGACTGCCACCCATCTGGAATCCACCTCCAGGCATGCCCACCACCACTGTGCGGCTGATGGTGGATGCCACCAGCTCCTCCGTGGTGGTCTGCAGTGACACGTTCGCAGGCCCACCACTGATTGCACTGTGGGAAACCCGGATTGCCGCAACTCTATCCTTAATGCATCTCCTGTCTGCCCCAACCTTCTTCTTGCACTCCTGGGGAGTGTGATAGTGGTGCCAGTGTGTGTTGACTTACTGGGCCACCTCTGCCCAGCCAGCTGCATGTTTCTGTGGTGTGCCCATGGCACCACTGAGTAAAGCCTCCCGATCCACATATGCCTCAAATAGGGCAGGGCTCTCTGCAGCAGTAAAGTTGGGCCTGTGCTTCCGTGCAGGCCCCTGGTTCTCCTCTCTGTCCGCTCCCAACATACATCCACCTGTGAACAGCAAAGGCTGTGTGGTTCAGTGGCAGCACATAGTGGTGTAGCACCCTACAGCAGTGGTAGTCAGTCATGTTTTCCCCATGTTGCCGTTGTCGTCCCTGTCAGGTTGCAATACCTGTCTGTGGCCTGTGCAGCTCCCTGTCACTTTTATGGCACAATGCATGCAAATGAGCCCATGCGCAATTATAATGATTTGCTAATGAGCCACGATGGCCACACATCCACTCATGCGCTCATTTACATGCATCGATTGAATATCACATAACTGCGCCGTGCACAATAGGATTGTACTGGAGCAACTCCATAGCTCACTTGCGATGCATGCATGGTATGCCCGTCTGTAGTGCGCATGTGTGCAGCTGTGTCCATGTTGCTATGGTGCATCCCATGCTCCATGCACCATGCTGTGGCATGGCATGCCATCGCGCAGCCGTACATTTCACCCATCGTGCACCATGCACTGCGTGGTGTTTTGGCTTCTGACCCCAGGCCCCTATCATGACCCCTTGATCGCGCTGGGCCACCATGTGTTGCGCATGCCCATGACTGCACCATAGCCCCTTGGTTGTGCAGTGACCATGCATCCAAGTGCTACGCGGTCATGGCCTAATGCATCTTATCATGCATCGCGATTGTGTGGCTGCCATGTGCACTGTGCCAGGGCCATTTTCCAGTCACACCACTGGTAGCAATGGCACACAGTGGCAGCTGTTGTGCAATGAATTGGACGGAGGTGAAGCTGGTGAACCTGGTAGCTGTAGTGCAGCCATTTGAGGGCCAGCTCTTCGGCGAGGTGCCACTCCAGCAGGCCAGGGGTTACATGTGGCAGGCAGTGGCCAGGGCACTGGAGCAGAGGACCAGGGTGAAGCTCACAGCTGTGCAGTGCTACCATCAATTTGGGACCTAAAGCGGAGGGCACTGGACTGCCTGTGGTGACTGTGGGCTCACGTCCAGTGGGGCACTGTGCCACAGCTAGGTAGGTGTTTGCATGTTGCTGTTGTGCACTGCTGCTGTACCATGGTGTTGCAAGGCTGCACAGCATGGTCAGCAGTGGGGTGCAGGGTTCACCTGGGGGTACTGTGCATTGGGTATGGATGTTGCATGGATGTCAGCCTTGCTGGCATGCGGGCACCGGAGCCAGCAGGGACACACCCAGCTTCCTGCGGGGTGGGGTCTTCTGTGTGACCGTGTACTGATGTCCACCTCTCTCCATTCCCTCCACAATGCCAGAGGACCATAGGAGGGCTAGGGCTGTGGTGGAGGCAGCAAGGGCGGCACCACCGACTGGGTGGCAGCAAGCACCTACTGTGAGGCGTGGAGCAGGTAAGCATTGTGACCTTCCATCTCAATGTCACCGTGTCCAAATAGTGGGTGTGGGGCATGGCCATGGCGGTCACTGCCATGCACCTGAACAGCTGTGTGTGCCACTATATGGCATCCTGTGGGCTCCATGTACTGGCTGTTGGTGGGGTTGGCATGCACACGGCATCCACTAGTTGTGCTGTGTCACTGCTGCAGCATGCCATGTGGCCCTTGCATTGTGGGTCTGTGGTCACTGCAGTACATTGTCCACCTCTGTGCACACCAGTGGAGTGCTGTGCAGTTGGCTGGCCATGCCCACAATGCATGGGGCCGTTTCGGTCCCTCCATGGGTGTGTGCCACTGCTGTCCTTTACACACTGTGGGTGAGTGGGGTTCCATGGTGACTTGCACTGATTGCCTGTCTTGTCCATTCCCCTAGTTGTGCAGCATGGGCCTGGAGGGAGGGAGGGGCTGAAGAGCACGTGAGGGGACCCAGTGCCAGATCCTCGCTGTGCTAAACAGGATCCTGTCCATGGTGTGGGCCATTCACCGCACCACCACGACCATGAGGGGCAACATGATACGGTGAGGACCAGATGGCCATGCCAGGCATTAGCCTGCAATATTGTTTACCCCGTCCCTTGCTTACCCTTTTTCCCCTCTGCCGATCGTACAGACCCTTTCCCGGTCCCTCCCTTCCTTCCTCTTTCCTCCCTGTTACTGCCCCTGTTTATACTTTTTATACTGTTCGATAAAGTTTTATTTCCTTATGTGCCTGTGTCCTTGCCTGCTTTGCAGGTGGCGTATGGAGCCATGCTGCAGTGGTCGGGTGTTGGTGTTTTCTATCGGGGCAGGGGAGCTGGGCACCTTGCCATGCCCTGCAGCATCCAGTGTTATTTCACATTGCAGTGTGAGCTTTTCCTTGGGTGTGGTGGGTGTGTTGTGTGTTTCAGTGGCACCCTGTGGCATTTGCGGCCATGAGGGGGGTGCATGGGCATGCCTGTTCTACCAGGATCTTTGACCTGTCATGGTGTGGCCCTCTGGGTCCCATTTGTCTTCCCAGACATGTCTGTTTAGGCCACCTGTCCAGTGCTGGCACTTTCAGTGGCTGCTGCCTCTGGGGGAGGTATGGCATGTGTGTTTGGGTCCAGGGACATAGGGGGGGCATGCACACCTGTGTGGCATTAGTCACGGCCGGCTGGCTGTTGGCTGGCAGGGGAGACCGCAGTGACTGGGTGAGGGTGCCCTGTGTGCACACCTGTGCCCTGCTTGCTAGGGCCACCATGTGCTGTGCTGCTGGTCTGGTGCATGCCTCTGGTGCATGCCTGTGGGTGGGGTCTGGTGGGTGCACTGCTTGGCACCTCGGGTGGTGGCTCCTCCCCATCCCATGCTGCCCATTGTACCCTCCTGCTCTGTGCTGGTGTGTGCACTGGTGTGCCCTGCAGGTCAGGTCCTGTGCCACTGGCACTGTGCTTCCTCAGCTGTGTTTTGGGCCTCTTGCTGTTGGCTGCTCCCTGTGCATGTGCGCAGGTTTTCTCCACGCATCCATGGTTGCGCCGGAGCATCTCTGGTTGTGCCATTGTGCATCTTTGCCATATTCAGCCGGGTTGCACTACAGCTCTTCCGATGGCGCAACCTCTGAATATGGCTCCTTCTGTGCCATGGTGCATCTGTTTTGCGCTGTGTTGTACTTCCGCTGGCCTCTGGTGCATTTCTGAATATCTGGACCATGATGTCATTACCAAGCCTTTCACTTTGCTAATTACGTACCTTTGCAGAACAGTTCCATTCCCAACTAAATATTTACAGTGCTTCAAGATGTTTATCATATGTTGGTGACAACCTTCCAAAGGCTGCCCTCCACCTACTTCACCCATATATTTTGAAGTAAAGATACATTTTATATCAAAAATGATAATATGAATCTTTTTAAACTTCTGGAAATTACGTAGAAGTATGAGTATCAGGATGGCCCAGCAGAGATGCAATATCTCATTTCCAATGGGGTCCTTCTGCAGGCTATTTCTGCAGCCATGTGGACTAGAGCACCAGAAGGTTAAGTAATTTGCCAAGGTCAGTCAGTAAGTAGTTGTCTCTTGTAGGATTTGAAGCCAGCAATCTCCTGACTGTCTTAATGATGCTGCATTTGTACTTATCTCAGTAAACTGAAACTGTTAGTAGAGTTTTTCCTTTCTGTTTGTACCCCATTTTCCAGTCACCAGGAAAAAAACAAACTTTAATTTTGCATCTCCTAGCAGCCTCATTAATTAGCAGCTATGCTGGCTCAGACCAGAATTTGTTTATATTAATCCTGTCTCATCTAGTCTCCAGTGAGTTCAAGTTCAGTGCTTTGAGCCAATACTCATTAGATCTGCCCTGCTGTCCCTGAATCTTCCTGGTCACCCTTCACTGCACAGCCTCTAGCTTGTCTGCATCTTTCCTGGGGTGAAGACTCTTGAACTGGGCACAGTACTCCAACTGCATGTCATAGGGGCACAGGACAGAAAGCATAGGCAAACCAAGAAAAGTTATAAAACTTGCAAGTTGTGTTTATTTTGAACAATATCAATAAAATAGAAACAAATAAAGTGTGCAGGATAGCTTGTCATACAGGCAGTGCAAACAAAAACCCTCCCTCTGAGTTTCTTTCTAAAATCTGAATCTTTCTATCCCTAAACAACATATTGCTCTGTTTGTGTAAGATGTTTTTGCCTGGCAGTTCAAATCCTGCATCCTGTTCTTATAAGTTTCATATCCTGTGTTCCACATGGTGTATTAAGACTTGGTCAATTCCTTTCCAGAGATCAGCCTGAAGAGTAGATTCAGTCTCAACAGGTGCAACAGAATAGAACACACTGTTCCAGAGGTTATTTTCCATTGACAATTCTGTTAACACGCTCGTCGAGGTTAAAATACCTCTCAAGGACAACCCCCTGTGTTTTAGATTGGTTTCTTTTCTAGTAAACCCAAATAGCCTTCTGCAAGCATTTGAACAATATTACTACAGTATATGCATTTGCAAATCAAGGGATCCTGGTTTTGCATATATTTTTAACCACAGAGATGCAAGGGGAGAAAGAAAGAAAAGAAACAGCAAGTGAATGAAGGTAGATAACTGGGGGAAATTGTGGGACATCAGAATAGCCAATTCCTATGTGTGTTCAAGGGAATCAACAAAGTCCAAGAGGGTAGCATCTTTCAAAAAAAGAGGTGTGCAAGAACAAGGGGGCACAATTTGAAGATAGAAGGGGGGCAGCTCAGAGGTAATTTAAGGAAGTATTTTTTCACAGAGAGGGTTGTGGATGTATGGAACAGCCTTCCAGAGGAGGTTGTGGAGTCAAAAACAGTGGTGGAATTCAAGCATGCATGGGACAGTCATAAGGCAATTCTAGGGGGTGGGGGTAGGAAGAAGTAGGCTGCTGGTTAACTAGGATCTGCAGCTTATCCATCAGGTAGGGAAATGGGCAGACTGGGTGGGCCAAGCGGTCCTTATCTGCCGTCAAATTCTCTGTTTCTATGTGCCACAAGCAAAATGTGATTGTGCAATCAGACAGACAAGAGACAGAATAGCTGCTAACAATTCAGTTTCATGAACTTGAAGGTCCCCATCCCCCTATAAATAAGACCCATGCTCCCTGCCTGGACTACAGCAGCTGGGCAAGGAAGTGTAAGGAAGGCTATGCTGGTTTCCATACATTCACCCATGGCACCAAGGATAGTGGTACGGTGACTGGGGGTGGGTGTTTGGTGTTCAGTGCTGCAGGGGGGCCACTAGATGCCAGGGAGACTTAGCGATGAGCCGACATTGCCCTATATTCAGTCGAATAGCACCAGTGATGAATATAGCATCCTTGGGCTCCCAGGCAATTGCAAGGTGCAGTGCAAGGTTTTCCATTCCACTTTGTGCTATTTGGAATATCAGGTCCCTAAAGTCCTACTACAGTGTAGTAGAAAGAGTGATGCATTTCAGTGTCTTGTGTAAATAATTGCGTCATCTGCATAAAGGACTATATTTGTGTTCCAGCACACACCAGGCAGGCTGTATGTGAATAGGCTGAGTAATAAAAGGACTAAAATAGAGCCTTGGGGTGATCCAACAGAGACAACCTTGAGCTCAGAATAGAAGCCATCAAGTTTTAATTTTTGCTGCTGTTCAGTCAAGTAGTCTCTAAAACAGGTTACAGTATCCTGAGACAAACCCAGACTAAGTAGCTTTTCCAAAGTGTGACTGTGATTTACAAGTGTGTAACCCCTAGATGGCACTATCCCAGGGGCTACTACCCTTGCCTGATTTGCCACTAACAGGTTGAGGGGCCTGGATCCAATGGCGGGTGCCTCCACCCAGAGGTCAGGGTTTGCAATAGTTAAACTTACTTGGTCACAGCCCTCTGGGACACTGCAACCCCCCTTTCTTCCCACTAGTGGCCCACACAATATATCAGAATTACCTTCACAGTATACACTTACCTCCAGGGCTGGTTCAGGCACCGGGACCTCCTGTAAAATAAGATACAGTGCAACAATCACAGTACAATACTTTAACATAGACAAATACCTCAGGCAGTATAACTTTGCTGAAACAAGCAGCTCTGATTTATTTAGGGGAATATAACAAGGACAGGGGGAAATCAGGTTAATTAGCTTATCACTTTACTATCTATCTATGGCTCTGTGCAGGCCTATCCCTACCAGTTACTGTCCCTGGGTACCCAAGCCCTAGTGGCTAGTCCAAACCGTGGCAGCTGGTAGGGGCCCTTTCACACAGTGAAAAGAAAAATTAGTTTAAACAGTCAGCAGTACAGTGATTCCATTTGGATTTAATGTGGCAATTCAACAGGGCGACCTGAATTAGTACTCACGACCTCCAAACAAGATAGGGTCCTTCAACGTCAGCAGGGCTACTCTTGATCTCCACGAGACTCTTCACACATTTATATGGTAAAAAGAAAGTACTATACCAGGCAGGCTGCTTCTCTATCCCGATCGCAATTACTGCACAACACCGGAGAACACAGCAGATTCAGTTCCTGACAGACCGAGTGCAATTCAACAATTTCTCCAGTCTTCTACAGGGTGAGCCTGGTTTCTACTCTTCAGAGATCCTTTGATTCTTTTCACAGGACGGATTCAGTCCTAACAAGCAGTTACACAAGCTGCAGACCGGAACTCTGGGCCTTACACACGTTTTTTGACTAAAACTGTGCACTGAAGGAGCACAGGGTTTCTTTCTCCTTCACTGCCAGACCTAAACTGAAACTCCAACAGACAAAACCAGGCACTTCCTTTGAGTTCCTCCCAGTTCTTGACTGGATTGGCTGTCACTCACAATAGACTGCTGCTGTTGGTCCAAAAAGGCGCCTAAGTCTAAACTACATCTCCCAGAGTCACTGCCCATGCAATCCTCTTGTGGCTGGCTCAGATTATGAGTCCAAGTTCTGATTCGTCCAAGGCACCATTTTAGAGCTAGCTTACCCCACACTGATTGGTCCAGTTCAGCAGTTCAAAACCAGAATGGGGAACTAGGCAGACACAGTTCTGACTGCAAAGAAAGCAGGTTAGACAAACTGTAATTTCATTATTACTGTAAATGATTTCTGGCAAACAGTTACATCTTTCAGATAGGTTCCCTTTGCACTCCTAGTGACTGCAAAAATGGAGTGAATTGGCAGCAGCTCGAGTGGTACTCAAACAGAGAAGCACACAGTCCCCCATACAAACTAATTATGTCTGCAAGCAGACAGCTCTTAAAGAGACAGTACCAGAGGCTCTAAAAACACTCACTGATAAATGGCTTAAACGCCAAACACCATTCAGGCTTGGAGCATTCAAGCAAGCTCCTGGAAGTCTTTTGGGAACCCCCATTTGCAGGGGGGTTACACCCTTCCTGGCCTGGGAAAGCTTGACGTCCGAGTCAAGCAAGTACCCCCATAAGTTTCAACTGCAACCATATACATTTGCATTAGGCTCACACATGTAATCATCAGTCAATACATCATTTTACCAAGAACACATTTCTGAAACATTGCAGTACGACACTCTTTACACAGTATTACACACACATTGTACCATAACTCAAGTTATTACCTCTTGTACATGAAACCTGAAGAGAGGGGGGCCCTTCCCTATCAGTTACCTTGGGGCTGGATGGGCAAGGGCATCATACTTAGAGGGCAACACAAGTAACTTGAGTTAGCACTGATGCTCAGTTTGGGCAATGAGCTCGGGGACACATACACTCCTTTATGGACAACATTGAGAGGCAAGTCCACAGGCCTCCCAAGTGAATCATAACTGAGGTGCACCACAGGCTTTACAGCTCGACCAGTCTTTCTAGGGGAACTGTTACAGTCTCTCTGCACTCTGAGCCTCATTTTCATGCATTGTCCTCACTTGTCAGGAGTCTCCATGGGGTAGAGGCGCTAGAACTTGGGGCACTTTTCAGCTCCAGGAGTTACAGTTTCTGAGTCCACAACATTTGGCTCGCATGGAGAGCTTTCGGACACTGGCAGTGGACTGTCAGGGCACTCAAAATACTCTTCTTGTTCGGGTGTATCACCAGTCTGCCCTAATCTATCGTTTTCCTCCCTGAAAGCTCAAACTGTTCAACCATGCACAATGATTCCATTTCATCTGATCTGATGCTTTGTATCACTTTCTGGGAGCATTGGCTCCAGGATGAAGCTGGGGCTTAGACAGTCCAGAAGGCCCAGCTTTGTCTCCAGTATTGACTAGGGATTGCCTCAAACAATTGACTCAGTTCGTAAGAAGGATAGTATTCAAAGTCACTCTCACTTTCTTCTGATATGGACTGACAGTCATGCTCAACTGGGACTTGTGCAGGGGAACACTTTAACTCTGCTTCTGTAGGTGCAGACTTCCTTGATCTTTTCTTAGCAGCAGCTCTAGTCACTGGTCCAGAGGGGCATCTTCTGGGGGCTCAGACTCAATCAGGATTTGTCCAATGGGCAGAAATGATTTCTATGCATTGTTTTACATCTTTTGAATTGTTCTCAGGCCTTACTTTGTACACTGGCAGATCATCTAGTTTGCCCACTACAATGTGAGGAGATGGTGCCATCTGTCAGCAATCTTGTGTTTGCCATGCAGTCCCAGATTTCTTAGCAATACCCGATCTCCCTCTGGAGTTCCTGTGCTTTCACCTTTTATCATACCTTTCTTTGTTGGCCAGATTTCTTTGGCAGCCATGGTTTGAGCCAGTTGGTACGATGAGTTAGCTGGGCCTTTAACTTTTGCACATACTGTAAATAGTTGTCAGCTGAACCCCATCAGGAGAGACCCCAAAACACACATCTACTGGTAGTCGAGCTTCTCTCCAAACATCAGGCGGTAGGGGAGAACCCAGTGGCATTACTTTGGTGCAGTTATAAGCATGTACCAGGGTGCTAATTTGTTGGCTCCATCTAGGCTTGTCCTTTGGGTGCAGGTGCCTAGCATATCTAGCAAAGTGCGTTGAAACGTTCAGGCTGTGGGTCCCCTGGGGTGGTAAGGAGTGGTTCTGGACTTGTGACTCCCCACAGAAAGCATCTCTTTGATCAGACGACTCTCAAAGTCTCTCCCTTGATCAGAATGATTCTTTGTGGAGCCCCATAGTGAACAAAAAGTTTTACAAGTACTTGGCTACAGTGGATGCTTTCTGGTCTTTGGTGGGGAAAGCTTGGGTATATCTCGTGAAATGGGTCAGTGACCACCAGCACATTACTGACATTTCTTTGATCTGACTCCAAACTCAGAAAATCAATACAGACCAGCTCCATGGGTGCACTGGTGGTTATGTTAACAAGGGGGCAGCCCTCTGGGGCAAAGCTTTCTGTAAGCAGCTACTACTAAGTTCGAATGTGTTGCTCCACATCAGCCCCATCTTAGGCCAATAGAATCTGGATCTCACCAAGTCAAGTGTTCTGTCTATACCAAGGTGCCCCATGTGGTTGTGCAAGGACATCAGTACTGAGTCTCGAAAGGCAGTGGGCAGCACTAGTTGTTGTTTGTCTACTTGTCCCCTTCTGTCTACTGTTTCTCTGTATAACAGTTTATTGATCAGTTTCAACTTAGGACCTTCTTTGTATAATAGTGCAGTTCTCAAATCCGTGGAGCGTAATTTGGACACATCTCTTCCTGCATAGAGGGCTTCTAAAGCTGCTTTGATCATGGGATCGCGGGATTGAGCCCGCTGAATACTGTAATTGTCCAGCTGAGGCAGTGCACCAATGTCTATTGCAGAAAAGTGGCAATAAGCAGCAGGTATGCAATTCTCAGAGGGTCCCAAGCAATCCACCATGCAGTCCACTGCGTCCGTGGACATTTGTTCCTCCCTGTCAAACTTCCGGCAGAGTGCCCAAATGTCAGGTTCTGCCAATTGGACCCAATCATTCTGGGGAACAGGCCTCCGGGAGAGAGCATCAGCATCTGTGTAGTTCAGACCTGCTCGGTTTTCGAGAGCATAGTCATATGTAGATAATGCAGAAAGCCACCTGTGGCCCGTGGCCTCCAACTTAGCTGAGGTCTGCACATAGATCAAAGGATTATTGTCAGTTTTTACTAGTATTTTAGCCCCATACAAGTACTCATGGAATTGGTCAACAATAGCCCACTTCAAAGCTAGGAACTCTAACTTATGTACAGGATAGTTCTTTCGGATGGGGTCAGGCTTCTACTGGCAAAGGCCACAGGTCTCAGGCCATTCTGTGCTCTTGGTACAACACAGCCCCCAACCCTTGCAAGCTAGCATCAGTGCAGGACGTAAGGTTTTCTTGGATCGGCATAGGCCAGCACTGGAGCATGGGTAAGTTGATATATGATCTCATGAAAAGCAGTCTCACAATCAGGAGTCCAGCGGGACCCTAAATACTTCACTCGGATGAAAATACACTCTTTCAGTCTTGAGGGACGCTGACTTTTGGTATTTTTGTGTGTTGGGGATACCCTTGAGTAAGGTTAAGTAAAGGGCGGATCACTCTTGAATAGTCCTTGATGAAACCGATAATAACCACAGAATCCCAGGAATCTTTGCAGTTCTTTTAGATTTTTGGCTGTGGCCAGGTGGTCAAGGCCTCAACTTTACTTGGGTCGGTCTCTATTCCTCGTGGATACTATGTGTCCCACATACTTTACTGATTTTGAAGAATTGACACTTATCAATGGACAGTTTAAGGCCAAAGTCCTCCAGTCGATCCAATACCTTAAATAATCTGCCTCATGTTCCTCCAGTGAGCTGCCAAACACAATAACATCATCTAGGTATACCAGGCACTCTAGTAAGTTCATGTCCCCACTGTACGCTCCATCAATCATTGAAAAGTGGCTGGGGCACCTGAAATCCCTTCAGGCATCCTCATGAATTCATAGAAGCCAAGCGGACAGATAAGGCTGTCTTCTCACGGTCCTCTGGGGCCATCGAGATCTGGTAGTACCCACTGCGGAGATCCAGCACAGAGAACCACTTGGTCCTCGTTTAGGCAGTCCAAGCATCCTGAATGCGGGCATTGTGTACTGATCAGGATAGTCCGACGGTTTAAGGTGCGATAATCCACGACATCCTTACTGTCCCATTCTTTTTCCTCACTACCACAATGGGGAAGCATAAGGGCTTCTGGATTCTTGTATTACACCGCAGCTAACATCTTCTTGCAGATGCCGTCTCACATCATCTATATCAGCAGGTGCCAGGCGCGAGACCTCTCACGAAATGGTCTTTCGTCATGCAGCCGGATATTGTGCTCAGCTCCTTGCACACATCCTACATCCCATTCCTTTAAAGAAAACACCTGGTCTCTCTGGGCAAGCTTCTCACTGATCCTCACTTTCCATTCAGCTGGCAACGGGAGTCGCAAATCAAACAAGTCAGGCTTACTCTGTCATTCTTCCTCGAACTCTTTGCTGGGTAGTACTGCAGTGTCTGCACAATGCACATTAGCCAGGATGCAACCTCTATTTACTCGAATGTCTCTTTCAGACACATTATGAACTTGGACCATTACCCTTCTAGCATAAGCATGGGCTCTAGCGGCAAAAATACTAGGCTTGACCAGCAGTCCCTCTGGCAATTTTCCATCGCTGGTGCATCCAACATTAATATTTTATTCTTAACATCCTTTCTGATACGGACCTCTCCTGTAAGGTACATTGGGCATTTGGCGCCAGGATCAGAGACTCAGATCCTTCTTCCATACAATTCCGACCGGTTCCTCTGGTTCTATTTTTCAGTATCTCTGTGCCTCATAGGCCTTCTTAATTAAAGCCGGAACTCTTAAAGCTCTACTAGTCTTTGACCCTGTTTTTCATAACACAACTGTGCCAGCCTTCCGAACATATGAGCATTTGTTCCAATCAACAAAGGACACCATCATACAGTCCAGTGGGGACACACTAAGGCTAGGGTCTCTACCTGTTCGCCACTCCAGCCACGGAGGTGGGGGAAAGACAGCCAAATTCGGATATACCGGAATAGGGTAGGCCTTCACTTAACCCCATACATGCAGTCCTTCTAATGGTTGTAAGGGTACATCTGACAAATGCTTCTGATACCAATCCTGGAACATAATTGTCACTTGGGAGCCACTGTCTAATACAGCTCTTGTAGACACTCCATTCACCTTACAGTGGTCTCCATGGAGGACCCACTATTCTGGACCAGTCTGGAGAGGCGATAGTGGGGGCCTGGGCAACTGACCTTGCCACAAAAGGACGTGAGTTAGCATTTTGGTGCCCTCACTGGGATCATTTCGCACCTCTTAACCACTGATTTGTTCTCCAAGCTCTCCTTGTAGCCTATATGCAACTTTGTCAGTGTCTTTTGGGGACCGGCATTCCCTTTCATGTGCCCATCCTTCCCACAATTATAGCAAAACATACTTTCTGGAGTTTGAGCTGGCCGAGGCACCACACTGGGAGCCAGGGCGGGGTATTACTAACTGGAAACCTTGGTGCCATCTCTGTCTGCGGGTGATAAGCATTTGGAGACATCTCATCAGTTTCTCCACTTCCATGGTCAAGGAATTGAGTTTGGAGCTGTTATCAGCAGGAGATACATGGTGGTATCCCCACCCCATAGCAGATGCAGTCGGATATAGGTCGGGGCCCATACTTGCAGGCGTGTCCTTCATAAAGGGACTGTTTTGAATTCCGGATCTCTCTCAACAGCTCGCCCCATTGTGACATATCTTTTTCCTTATCAGAGCACTCATTGACTGCCAACCTCTGCCCCTGAACTTCACTTGATGGGCCACCCTCAGTCACTCGGGTCATAGCCGCAGCTATTGGTGCAGGTCCCTCCCGAGGTCGCCTTTTCTCAACTCCTCGAATTTCTCTCATTAACTCATCATAAGAGGGTAGGGATTCCAGTCGATTTGCCAGGCGTAACTGAAGCAACAGAAGTTCTGAGAAGGGGCAGACTTAAGGATCCTGTCCAGCCTGGTTCGGTCCAGTTCAATCGCTGGCAAACTACCCTTTCTGAGGCATTCTTGCAACAATTTTTCCAGCCGAGATACATACACAGACAACAACTCTCCTTGGTACTGTTGTGCATCTCTTACTCTCCACCATAGGTCTTCATCAGAATCTGGGCTCCCATACACATTCTCCAAGGCCTCAAGATAGGCCTGTGCAGTCACTTCAGGGTTACTGGCCCGTTTAGCACGGATGGTAGCCAGGGCAGGACCTTGAGGCTCTCACTAACCCTCTTTCGCTTTTCGGCTTCCGAGCATTGCCATTCTAGCACTTGGGGGGCAACATAGTCTATCCAGGTCTCCCAGTCATCCTCCCCTTGGGGGGTTGGGTGGGTGCCAGAGAAGATCCCTCAACCTTCGGTAAGAGTCGTGACTAATGGCAGGTGCAGAAATAGGAGTCTGCATTGGTTTAGCCACCATTATGGGTACTGGAGCGGGAGAGGGTGTTGGGGGAGGAATACCCCCAGGTGGCAAGAATAGTTTCTTCAAGTCCTCCACAGTTTTCCCTTCCCCCAGCAACCATTTAGCAAATTTCTCCTCAAAAGTTTCAGACAGTGGTGGGGGCTCATTCCCCCCCCGGTCTTTACTGTACTTAGTTATCACTCTCCAGGCAGTGAGGGCTCCCTCTGGGGTAATGGTCTGTGGCACTTTGGAGCTATCTATGGGATCCTTAAACTCTACTAGGGCCAGGAAAGTGTGGGTGAGCAGATTAGCATGCCGACCCACCACCACAGGGTTTTGTAAACCTTCCACCTTGGAAAGTACTCCCTGTGCAGTGTCCGTATTGATACCCAGGGGGATGTCCAGGATAAGCATAGCATTTTGGGGGTCAATCTCCTCCCCAGTACACCACTCCACCAGCCGGTGCACAGCCACTGTCCGGGTACCCATTTTTCCTAACAGTGGTTCGTGAATATGGCCACCAGAGGACACAGAATCCAGCGGTGCCTCCAAGATGTAACCCTAGATGGCGCTATCCCAGGGCTACTACCCTGCCTGATTTGCCACTAACAGGTTGAGGGGCCTGGATCCAATGGCGGTGCCTCCACCCAGAGGTCAGGGTTTGCAATAGTTAAACTTCTTGGTCACAGCCCTCTGGGACACTGCAACCCCCTTCTTCCCACTAGTGGCCCACACAATATATCAGAATTACCTTCACAGTATACACTTACCCCCAGGGCTGGTTCAGGCACCGGGACCTCCTGTAAAATAAGATACAGTGCAACAATCACAGTACAATACTTTAACATAGACAAATACCTCAGGCAGTATAACTTTGCTGAAACAAGCAGCTCTGATTTATTTAGGGGGAATATAACAAGGACAGGGGGAAATCAGGTTAATTAGCTTACCACTTTACTAGCTATCTATGGCTCTGTGCACAGGCCTATCCCTACCAGTTACTTTCCCTGGGTACCCAAGCCCTAGTGGCTAGTCCAAACCGTGGCAGCTGGTAGGGGCCCTTTCACACAGTGAAAAGAAAATTAGTTTAAACAGTCAGCAGTACAGTGATTCCATTTGGATTTAATGTGGCAATTCAACAGGAGCGACCCTGAATTAGTACTCACACCTCCAAACAAGATAGGGTTCTTCAACGTCAGCAGGGCTACTCTGATCTCCACGAGACTCTTCACACATTTATATGGTAAAAAAGAAAGTACTATACCAGGTAGGCTGCTTCTCTATCCCGATCGCATTACTGCACAACACCCGGAGAACACACAGCAGATTCAGTTCTCTGACAGACCCGAGTGCAATTCAACAATTTCTCCAGTCTTCTACAGGGTGAGCCTGGTTTCTACTCTTCAGAGATCCTTTGATTCTTTTCACAGGACTGATTCAGTCCTAACAAGGAGTTACACAAGCTGCAGACCGAACTCTGGGCCTACACACGCTTTTGACTAAAACTGTGCACTGAAGGAGCACAGGTTTCTTTCCTTCACTGCCAGACCTAAACTGAAACTCCAACAGACAAAACCGAGCACTTCCTTTGAGTTCCTCCCAGTTCTTGACTGGATTGGCTGTCACCACAATAGACTGCTGCTGTTGGTCCAAAAGGCGCCTAAGTCTAAACTACATCTCCCAGAGTCACTGCCATGCAATCCTCTTGTGGCTGGCTCAGATTATGAGTCCAAGTTCTGATTCGTCCAAGGCACCATTTTAGAGCTAGCTTACCCCACACTGATTGGTCCAGTTCAGCAGTTCAAAACCAGAATGGGAACTAGGCAGACACAGTTCTGACTGCAAAGAAAGCAGGTTAGACAAACTGTAATTTCATT
This sequence comes from Neoceratodus forsteri, assembly GCA_016271365.2. Lineage (NCBI taxonomy): Eukaryota > Metazoa > Chordata > Ceratodontiformes > Ceratodontidae > Neoceratodus > Neoceratodus forsteri. Next base: position 127,813,969 of record CM057455.1, read on the forward strand.
ATTACTGTAAATGATTTCTGGCAAACAGTTACATCTTTCAGATAGGTTCCCTTTGCACCCTAGTGACTGCAAAATGGAGTGAATTGCAGCACCGAGTGGTACTCAAACAGAGAAGCACACAGTCACCCCATACAACTAATTATGTCTGCAAGCAGACAGCTCTTAAAGAGACAGTACCAGAGGCTCTAAAAACACTCACTGATAAATGGCTTAAACGCCAAACACCATTCAGGCTTGGAGCATTCAAGCAAGCTCCTGGAAGTCTTTTGGGAACCCCCATTTGCAGGGGGGTTACAAGTGCAAAGGCCTCCCCTAAGTCTATAAAGATTACCCATAGAAACATAGAATTTGACTCAGATAAGGACTGCTTGGCCCACCCAGTCTGCCCATTTTCCTACCTAATGGATAAGCTGCAGATCCTAGTTAACCAGCAGCCTTACCCAACCATGTCTTCACTGCCCAGGGACTTGCGTATGTGCTCAGTGAGCTCAGCTTGTGCAGTCACTGTGCTATTAGATTTTCTAAAACCATGCTGCTGAGTGCATTGGGCAGTGTAGTCTTCTAGGTGTGTGACAAGCTGATCACAGACAATTCTCTCCAGAGCCTTAGATTGGGGGACAGAATGAAGATAGGCTTTTAGTTTGAAACACTATTTGCTTGTCCACTCATAAACAATAGGGTGACATGAGCAATCTTCCAGGCCTTGGGTTTATCCTGGAAAACCAAATAATCACAACTACAAGTAAATACACACCTGCCTGATCCTTCCCAACCAATGAATGAGTGAGTGAGTGACCTCAGGTCCCTCCACGCCCACCCTTCCTTCTCCTTTTCTGCTGTCTCCCCAGAAGAAACACTAATAGCCCTTCTCTCTCTTAATCCTTCCAAAGGCTTATTGCTGGATTACCTTGACCCTAAACTCCTCTTCCTTTCAGCTTCTCTATAGCTTACCCTCTCTCCTTAATCCTAAATCTTTCCTTCTCATCCTCATCTGTCACTTCATCCTGGAAACATGTGGTGGTCCTCCCTCTCCTAAAGGGTGGTGACCCCTCCTCCCCTGCAAATTTTCACCCAATCTCCCTCCTCCCTGCCCTTGCTAAACTCCAAGAACACCAGGTCCTCTCTCAACTAACCTCTTTCCTCGATGACTCTTCCTTTTTCACCCCGTTCCAGTCTGATTTTTGGAAGAACCACTCCACTACCACCTCCCTACTCAGGCTCACTGACTCCATCCTCACCGGGATGGATAATGGCCTTATTACCTCTGCCATCTTTGTCAACCTCACCAAGGCTTTTGACACAGTCTCCCATGCTCTACTTCTTGACTCCCTTATGGCTGCTGGGTTATCTACTTCTGCCCAAAACTGGTTTACAGCTTACCACTCAGGCAGAACACAATCAGTCAAGATCCAGGATACAATCTCTCCCCCCTCCCTATTTCCACATAAGTCTCACAGGGCTCGATGCTTGGACCCATTCTCTTCATCTTCCTAAATGACTTGTCCTCAGTATGCTCCCCCTCCTCATCTATCCATATGTATGCCAACGACACTATCCTGTTCTCCTCCAGAAAATGCCCCGCCGATGTAGCAACCACCCTTCAGCATGACATCCACCAGGTTCAGCTATGGTTTGCCTCTCATCAGCTCCTCTTAAATGCCAAAAAGACTGTCCCCATAACCTTTTGCACTAGGCAGAGACTCTCTGGCCTCCACCCTTTACCGTCTTTCCATACCCTTGATGGGACAATCCTAGAGGACACCTCCTCATTCATATTCCTTGGGGTTTGGTTGGACCAACACCTCGACTTCTCCAGCCACATTGATGCTATCCTGAAGAAATTGCGCCCCACGCTTGGTGCCTTATTCAGGAACCATTGTTGCATCCCTTGTACGGCGTGGCATGAACTTGTCTAGAAGATGATCCTCCCCAATTTTGATTACTGTGATGTAGTCTATGGTGCTGCTCCAAAATCCTCCTTAACTAGATTGGACACTCTCTTTAACGCCTGTCAGTTTGCTCTTGATGCTACATCATGCACTCATCACTATGACCTCTACCATGCACTTTCCTATCCCCTGCTTGCCAACAGGCACCTCACTCAGTGTGCCAAACTCACTTTTAAATTTTGGTTAGGAGAACTTCCCTCCTTTCTCTCATGCTCACTGTCTTCACCCCCTTCCCCCTCCCTCAGATTCTCTGACACTCACACTTTGTTGGTTCCCTGTCAAACCTCTCTCATCAGTCAGTCAGGCTTTACTCATCATTTCCTACAAATCTAGAACTCCCCCTGAAATGTAGCACTTCTCCTTCTCCTACTCCCTTGCCTCTGCCTTACATAACTTTCTCTCATCTAACTGCTCCTGCTTTAACTCTCCTTAACTGTCCTCCTACACCTGTGCTCCTCTCCTTGACTTACATTCCTATTAAACCTTCCTTCCACCCGAGCCTGCTTGTCAGCATGCTCTCTTCTCCTTCACCGCTTACCACCTCACTCCTACCCCTAACCTTTATTCCATTACCAACTTGCCCTTGCGTTATTTTGACCTCTGGCTGGGTTCTCAGCATCCTGGAGGGGTCTAGCACTGGGCAAGCCTCCTCCCTTCCCTTCTTCCTTTCCCTTTCTACCCAACTTGTCCTATCCTAAATCTGCACTCTGTCAGAATTCTTAGCACCCTGGCAATGTTTACGCTCAGGTAAGTTTCTTCCCTCCCTCCTTCTTTTTTCCGCTCCTCTCCTCTCCTCTTCTATCCCCCCTATTCCCTCTGCCCAACTTGTCTTCACCTAATTCTATCCCCTGGCAGGGTTCTCTATATCCTGGAGGGTCGCAGCATTGGGCAATTACTCTTCCTTCACTCCCCCTCCCCAATATCCTTTCTACACAACTAGTCCTCACCTGATTCTGCACTCTGGCAGGGTTCCCAACACCCTGAGTGGCCTAGTCTTAGGCTAGCTTCGTCTTTGACCCCTCTTCCCTCCTTTCCCTTCATCCTTTCTTTTCTCTCTTCCCAACTTGTCCTCACCTAGTCCTGCCCCTTGGCAGTGTTTTCAGCATCCTGGAAGGGTCCAGCACTGGGAAATGACTACTCCTTCTCTTCCCTTTCCCCTCCATCCTCTCTACCTAACTCGTCCTTGCCTGACTCTGCTCTTTATCAGGGTTCTCAGCATCCTAAAGAGGCCTAGTCTTAGGCAAGTTTCTCCCACCCCTCCTCCTCCTTCTCTTTACCATCCCCTCTACTATCGCTAAACAACTTGTCCTTGCCTACTCCTGCCCCTTATTGCTAGTCTTCACCTCATTGTGCCACTGGCAACAATCTCCACACTCTGAAGGGGTCAGTTCCAGGTATGACTCTTCCTTCCCTTCCCTATCCCTTACCCCCTCCTCTCTCCTGCCCCCTCTCTTCCCTCTGCACTTAATCAAAGGAATTAGTTCACTTGAGCTAATCAATTTGATCTTTTTGTTCTGTCTGAGGTGCTCCCAGATTGCACTAGCCCTGTGTTAACTTGCCCTTCACTACTGATTTTTTCTTTTTTGTTCACTTTTCTCCGGTAATGCTCCCCCCATCTTTATTCTCTCCTTCCCCCAGCTGGTTTCCCCTGTCTACCCTCTACCCTGCTCGAAGTCCCCCCACTGGACTTCATTCATTCAGTAATTGCCAAATAATCTGCCTCTTAACCGTGATCCATTCCTGCAGGGAGTTGGCTCCAAGGCTACATTAAATTTCTGTATTATGTTCCTCAGATATGCCACTGGTAATTAAATGCATATTCCACAGGTATGATATATTTAATTGTATGTTATGTCACAAATGCAACTATATTATTATTTATGATATTTTTTAACTGTATGTCTTGCTACATATGTAATTAATGTTTAATTTCTCAGATATGTTAAATGTTAAACTGTATGTCTAATTCTTCATCCAATTGTACCCCCCCCAAGTCGCACCGGGAGACGAGCAGCTTGTTCAGTTTGCCTTCCTGGTGAAACATTTCAATAAATAAATAAATAAAAACAAACATGCGAACATACAAAAGTTGCCAGCAGCAAAAGGCCACCCTGGTCTATCTAGGCTGCTCAAGATTGCGGATAACTCCCTATTCAGCAGCTGCCCCACCCCCTTCTCCTTCCCTCCCTTTACCCTCCCCTTTGCCCTGTCTCACCCCTTTCTGAAGCAATCCACTATGTTACATGCCACCACCTCAGCCGGTAGTGCGTTCCACTTTGCCACCACCCTCTCCATAAAGAAATGCCTTCTCATCTCCCTCCTTAATCTACCCCCTTCCAATCTCATGTCATGGCCCCTAGTGTCTCTCCATACCCTTCTCCTGAATAGACCCTCTGTGTCTGTTCTGATTATCCCTTTCATGTATTTGAAGGTCTCAATCATGTCCCCACTGTCCCTCCTCTCCTCCAGTGTGTGCACGTTTAACTCTCTTACAGTAGTTTGACATTGTCTGTCTTGGGGAAGTGTAGAAGATTTGTGTGATAGAGTACCCTGGGTAAAGAAATAAAAACACTCCTGCCTTATTCATCTCTCTCATTGAGTGAGAACCCTGAGGTCCCTCCCCCCATGAACACTCTCTCTCTCTCTCTCTCTCTCTCTCTCTTTGGGAAATGCTGCAAAGCTGTGCTCAATGGAGTTTATCCGGGTAAACAAATAAATATGAATAAATATAGTCCAAGCCTCTCCGTCCCACCCAACGATTGAGTGACTAGAGGTACCTACCAAAAACATTATCTCTCTCAAGGGCATGCAAGAGAGCTATGATCCATGGGGGTTATCCTGTCAAACGAATAAATACACTCCTGTCTTATCCATCCCAATCAATGAATGTGTTACTTACAGTCCCTCCCAATACATTGTCTCTCTTTGGGAAGTGCTGCAGAGTTGTGCTCAATGGAGTTTATCCTGGAAAGCAAAAAACTACAACAACAAAAAAAACTACACCATCCTAATCCATCTCACCCAATGAGTAAGTGACATGAGGGCATTCCCAAGGCATTGTCTCTCTCAACGAAGTACAGCAGGACTGTGCTTACTAAGATATAGCCTGGTAAACAAATCAGAGAAGGTGTGGCTTGGCCTCAGACAAGATGGCTGATTAAGTTTCCTTCTCTGCATTTCTCGGGGTTTTGAATCCAGCAGGACCATCATCAGAAAAAGAGCCTTCATGCAGAACTAGCTGTCGCAGACAGCCCTAATACTTTATTTTTATTTATTTATTTATTAAATCAATCAGAATTACAAACCATTGAGTCAAAGACTCTTTTACAAAGGCTCCACGTCAGGGAGGTACAAACAATGAAACAGCAAATGACAAGGAAAAGGGAAACACATTCAACAGGCAATTATTATACACGATAATAACTATCCATAGTCAACACAAACTGTGTAATAAATCAATCAAATAGGCAAGCAAGGTTAAAACAAAGTCCATTAAATCTCGGCAGGGGGGCAAGGGCATGGTCTGAGAACAAGGTCAGACCAGGATAAAATCTTAAGGTAAGACACAGTCACAAGAGCTGGAGGAGACAATGTGTTCCCTGAGGAGATCTTTGAAGGTACCAAATTTAGGTACAGTAGGGATGGCAGCTGGTAGAGAGCTGAGCCAGGGGGAAGCCCTATAGTGGAAAGAACGCTGGCCAAGGGTGGCCCTACAGAGGGGAACTTGCATGGGGGCTTTGGAAGAGCTTTTAGTTGCTCTAAGCGAGGGGGTAGCTTACAAGAGAGAAAGGAGCCTGGGAGGGGAAAGGCCTGCTGTGATCTTTTGGCAATTAAACAGGTTTGGTATTTTTGTCTGCTATCAAAATTCATCCAGTTAGACAGACTGTGATGGTCACAAGTATGCATATGCCTGTCACAACCAGTGACAAGAAGACAGGCTTTGTTCAGTGACACCTTAATCCTACAAAGGGCAGTATGGTCTGTGGCTTCATATATAGTGATACCATAGTCCACAAGGGAGGGACAGATGAAGTGACTGCCAGGCAAGATGCGTCATGGGGCAGACAGAGCCTGATGTGATAAAGCAGCCCTATTCAGGTGTTGACGGCAGTGCTAAGCTGGTGTATGTGATCATGGAAGGTGAGGGCAGAGTCAAGAGTGACTCCAAGGTATTTAAAGGAACAAACTTGATCAAGGTACAGGTCGTGAAAGTAGCGAATTAGCAGGGGGACATCCTGTTGTTTGTTCTGGCAGTGCAAAAAAAACATGACCTTGGTTTTCTTGTAGTTGAGTACCAGATTATGGGAGGACATCAGATCTCAACTTCTGAGAAAATGCTTTGAAGGGCAAGCTGGAGATGAATGAGGTCAGGGAGGCTGCAGAAGAGAACTGCATCATCTGCATAATGTAGGAGTTTACCAGAGCAGGCCTTAGGGAGGAAGTTCAAGAACAATGAGAACAGGAGAGGCCCAAGGATAGATCCTTGGGAACTCCCAACCTAATGGGAAGGTTGGAGGAAACAGTGTTATTCACATGGACTTTCAGGGACCTGTTCCACAGATAGTCTGTAAACCAGCAGGAGGCACCCTGCAAAAGCCCCACCAATAGGAAGGATCTGATGAGGAAGGCATGATTTACAGTGTTGAACATCTTTGTCAAATCATTGTACACTGACCCGATAAGCTGTCCTTTGTCGAGAGCCTGGTGGATGAAATTGGTATATTCCAGGAGGGCAGAGGAAGTGCTGTGACCCTTCTGCAAGCCTTGTTGTTTGGGGCAAAGTAGGTTGTGCTTAGCGAGATAATCAGTGAGCTAGTCAGCAACTATTTTTTCAAGTGCCTTGGAGAGAGGCAGCAGGATGGAAATGGGACAGTAGTTACCCGGGAGCGTAGGGTTCCCACCCTTAAGTATAGGGTCAACAACGGCAGCCTTCTAGTGGGAGGGGGAACTGACCAAGGCAGAGGGAGAGAATGAAGATTTCAGTAATGGGAGAGAGGACTGCATCAATAGGGAGGTGTAGGAGATTTAGATCTAAGGCATCACCGCTATGACGTGCTTTGGCCTCATGGATAAAAATAACTCTGAATCGGAAGGGGGGAATGTCAGTAGTGGAAAGGGGGAGGGAGAGAAGAAATAGAGTCAAAGAATTTAGGGGGGAGAATAGAACCAAGGACAGCGAAGGTGCAGTTAAGGGAGTCAGCAATGCACTGAGGGTCTTGGGTAGGTGCCCCATCTATATTAAGCAGGGGGGGACATGGAAGACCTATTTAGCTCCTTTAGGATAATTCCAGAACTTGTGTCCCGAGCTCCAGGAAGAGGTAGGGGTTACCTGGTCGTAGTCAGCCTTGGCTTGCCTTATTTCCCTAGTGCATTGATTCAAAGCTGCTCTGCACAGTTGTCTGTCAGAAGAGTGGTGAGACTTGAGGGCCTTCGTGCAAATATTTTTCAGCAATCCACAGATTGGATGCACAGATTTTACCGACCAACTGGAAAGCAGCAGCCCATCGTGTGATAATCAAGGAGCTGAAGGCGGTGATCTGGGAGTAGAACAGAACCATCCATTTCCGGCAAGAAAATGTCAATAGAAGCCACTGAAACAACCTGTGGCTTTGTGGCTTCCTGGAGGAAGTGGAACAAATGAATGTAATACTCATCCCAATGTTTCAGTTGGACAAAGACATACAACTGGACATCTAGGGGCCCATAGCACCCTTGTGCCACCACCCAGCCCATGGACAAACCCCAGCCTATCCTTGCTCGATTTTTGAACTTTGTAACCAAAGAAATGATTCTGACCAAAGCAAGGGATTTTGGGTAGCTGAACTGGCAGGCCTACAAAATTCATGTATTTCAAGACTACTATAAAGAGCTGTCCAACGGAAGATGAGAATATACGGAGCCATGCCGCCTGATGCATCCGCTTGGAACTAAGTTCTCCCCCCATTACTCTGCAAACATGTGGCTTAACATAGAAACATAGAAACATAGAATTTGATGGCAGATAAGGACAACTTGGCCCACCCAGTCTTCCCATTTCCCTACCTAGCAGATAAGCTGCAGATCCTAGTTAACCAGCAGCCTACTTCCTCCTACCCCCCACTAGAATTGCCTTATGTCTGTCCCATGCATTCTTGAATTCCCTCACTGTTTTTAACTCTGTGACCTCCTCAGGAAGGATGTTCCGTGCATCTACAACCTTCTCTGTGAAGAAATATGTCCTCACATTACTTCTGAGCCGTCTCCCCCTCTATTTTCAAATTGTGCCCCCTTGTTCTTGCACATCTCTTTTTTTGAAAGATGCTACCCTCTTGGACTTTGTTGATTCCCTTGAGGTATTTGAAAGTTTCTATCATGTCCCCCCTCTACCTCCTTTCCTCGAAGCTATACATCTTAAGCTCCTTTAGTCTTTCTTCATATGTCTTCTGGTGCAGACCCTGCACCATTTTGGTTGCCCTCCTCTGGACAGCCTCCAGCCTGTCTATGTCTTTGTGGAGATGGGGTCTCCAGAACTGTACACAGTACTCCAGATGTGGTCTTAACAACTGTCTGTACAGAGGGCCAACAACTTTCTGTTTTCTACTGGTGATGGCTCTCCCTGTGCATCCCAGTATCCCCCCAGCCCTCCTTACTGCCTTCTCACATTGCTGGCCCACCTTTAGATCGTCTCATATGACTACCCCCAGGTCCCTTTCAATTTTTGTTGTTGTCAGTATCTCACCCCCCATTGTGTACTCTTGCCCTGGGTTTTTGTTTCCCAGGTACATTACTTTGCACTTCTTTGTGTTGAATCTAAGCTGCTATACATTTGACCATGCCTCCAACCTTGCCAAGTCCCTTTTCATCCATTCCACCCCACCTTGCGTATCAACCCTGTTGCAGATCTTTGTGTCATCTGCAAAGACACATACCTTCCCCTCCAGTCCCTCCACAATGTCATAGAAACATAGAAGTTGACGGCAGATAAGGACTGCAAGGCCCATCTAGTCTGCCCATTTCTTTTTCTACCTTATAAATGTGCCATCGGCCTTTGCTCACTTATAAAGATATTAAAAAGGACTTGCCCCAGGGGCGTGGCTTCCCTCCAATCCTGATGGCTGCCTGACTGCGGAGCTCTGGAGACCTGGGGAACAAGTTACAAGAGATGCACCTCTAAATAAACTAACTCTATCAGCTATATACAGACATTGAACTAGCTATCCTTCCAGAAGACACCCTGTAAGAAACTTTCTCTCCCGGCCACTTTTTTTGATCGCTACACACTGCTGATAGTCACCGGTGCCTCTCTATGTCACAGGGTAATAGGCCCGAGATGCCTGGAAGCCTCTTTATGCAGCAAATTACAGAGATGTTTGCAGCACTGATGCAGCAAATAACCAAGGTGATTATAGCCTCAAATAACACCACCTCAGCCATTCAACAAATGGACTCCAGAATATCCAAAACCGAAGCCCAAGTCAGCCGAAACTCAAACAAGCTTGACTCGCTTACAGCACTAGTACGGGAACAGGAACGTACTATCCACAGCCTGCAAACTAAAATGGATGACATCGAAAACAGAAGTCGCCGGAACAGTCTCCGCATCTTGGGCATACCTGAAGGGGTTGAGAGAAAGCGACCAGTAGATTTTTTATTTGACGTGCTACCGGAGATCCTTAAGCACGACCTTCCACCAGGCTTTATGATAGAAAGGGCCCATAGCTGAGATCTGGCGAGTGGCCTAGGGCCTTTATGGCATGCATTCTCAACTTTGCGGACAAGGAATGAGTTTCATCCAGAGCACGAGAGCTTGGTTCATTGTCATGGCAGGGCCACAAAGTCCTTATATTCCAGGACTACTCCAAAGATCTGGCTGCCAAACATAAAGCATACACTGAATGCTGATGACTGATGCATGCCAAAAGCATCCAAATCACACTACGGTACCCCACTATGATGCGGCTAGAGGTCAACGGGGTACCTATGTTGTTTGCCACCCCTGAGGCCCTCAGGGAATACTTCAGCAATGCACCGACCAGCAACACCACCTCAGGCCGAAATGACAAATCACATAAAGGACTGTCTGAAAACGGGGAACCCACCACTTTTAAATTGAGCACAGATCCTGGATAACAGTTTCAAGACCTGCCAGCCAGATCTCAGAAGAGCCAACAATCTGGGAAACATGCCAGAAGGAGCCATCAGCATGATCGTATGATGGAGCCTGCATATCAAGGACCCAGAACAGAAGTCTTCAACCTTGAGAAATTTTCTTCACCAAATCGATATGCAGCCCTAATACCGGAAAATCAGGCCAAGACAGCTGAATTCCCCGAATATCCTGAGGCAGCAATGGTGCAAGAGGCCACAGTGTCCAAAATGAAATATTCCAATTCAGCTGCAGAGAAGCTCAATGATGCACCCGTCTCCTCCTCAGTCCCAGAAGTGGAACGTGGACACTTAGACACTAGTACAGATAAGATGGCACCCATTCCAGCGCTGCATCTTCCACCTCTCCATATGGAACCTCTCATGGGCGGAGACAGATAAGTGTCCCTTTTGTTCTTTTCTGAGGGCAGGGTAGGGGCTGGACATTGGGGAATGCTCCCATTGTTAAATGGGAAGGTTTATGTTAGTCTTTACCGCTGTTTTTTCCTATGTCCTGATACCCCCTACCTTGTAGGCTGGGGAAAATACCCTGGACACTGGGTCACTGAAATACAATGTTTTTTGGTAATAAATAGAAGTTGCTGATGAAAATAAGCATAAACTGGGAAGATGTACCCCATACCCTATCTTCTTGGCAGCTACCCCTCTCCAACCCCGCCTATACTGCATTCTGAGGGACTCCTAGAATGGACCCTCCATATACTGCCAAACACTAGCTAAATGATAGCTGCATTCAACATATGGGAGAGACAGTATTTCAGAAGACCCATAGTGCCATCATTATTATACAGCTCTCTTACTGACCCGCTGTTTCGGCCTGCAAACTCAACTGATAGTTTGACAGTTTGAACCAGGCAACAGTATAGGTGCATCCTACTAATCTTCCTTTTGCTGTACAACCCCTCCCCAGGGCTAACCAGCCCAGTACAGTGCTGGCACCACAATTGATTTTGATTCTATCCTACAGTTGTTAATGTAGGATTCCCTTATTTACCCCCCAATGGACAGCCACTGGAGGACTACTTCTCCTCGCTCCATAAACCGACTATTACCAATGCACATATTAGTGCAATGTATGTATATAGTGTTTCTGTTATTGGTTTTATTTTAGACTTACTGTTTTTTTTATCTACAACTTGCTGTAATCTCTTCGTAAACTTCACTTAGCTATGCTGTAAATTGCTGGAAGATAGCCTTAAAGTACTAATAATTATAGTCATCTGGGAATTTTGTCAGCTCCTGTTTGATGACTTTGACCCGTGGAGCCCTTCAAGTGTCTCGAGCACCAGTTTCAATCCATGGACCCCAGGATTATGGATGATATAGCCTTCATAACGTGGAATGTTAGGGATCTTAATACCCCGGTGAAATGGAAAAAAGTGCTGACACACTTGAAGAGACTGAGGGCTCGAGTCGCATTCCTGCAGGAGACAAAACTCACCAAGCATGATCACGCACAACTGGTGAGAGACTGAGTGAGGTAGGAAATTCATGCAGGTGCCCCTACCAGAAAGAGAGGTGTAACCATTCTGTTCCATAAAGCTTTACTATGGAACATAATCCAGAGAGTAGCTGACCCCCAGGGTCGATGGGTCATGGGCCTAGTTGCCACCCCGACTGGGAATCTTCTTCTGGGCAACATATATGCCCCAAATGAGGATAAACCTCCTTTTCTTTGTTGACATAACTGTGAGGATAGAAACTATTATTGCTCCAGATATCCCCACCATAGCAGGTGGAGACTTTAACCTTACTCTGTTTCCCATTCTGGACAGGAGCGATCTGAGTAAGGAAACTCATACTAAGGGGTCCCAAGCTGTTCACAATCTATGCTCGGAATACCAAGTAGTGGATATTTGGTGCCTTATACACCCCAAAGAACGGGATTATACATTCCATTCCAGAGTTTATGGCTCCTTTAGCAGATTAGATTTTTGGTTGATTTCACAAACTTTAACACACTCGGTGATCACCTCAAATATTTTCCCCATGGTCATTTCGGATCATGCCCCGGTCCAACTAATTATAGCATGGGGTGATTCAGCTCCTAGATTCTCCTCCTGGAAGCTTGACCCCCTGCTTATGCAGGACTCAAACTCCTTGTGCTGGGCTAAATCCAAAACTGAATGTTTTCTGCTTGAGAACCCCATCTCGGATACCTCAGCACCAAACACGTGGGAGACGTATAAGGCCACAATGAGGGGGAAAATTATAGGGTATGCTGCTAAAAGAAGGAGGGACAGGGACAAAGAACAGACTGGGTTAGAAGGAGAGCTGGCCATAGTCAAACAGGCCTTAAAAGTCTGCCCATGCCCCATGCTGCAATCTCATGTAGGCAGATGGGTGCTATCCCTTAGAATCCGGTTAAACGAGCTCATATCCCGGAAGGCTGATCTAGCCATGCTAAGAGTCCGGCATACATATCTGGAGGGTGGGGATAGGAGCGGAAAATCCTGGCCTATCAGATTAGGCAGCAACAGGCCACTAGGTTTATTGCTAGCTTAAAAAATCTGACATCAGGAACAATAACAACCAAGGTGCCAGAGGTGAGTAAGATCATGACTAATTTTTATGCTGATCTCTATACCTCATCCCACCCAGCCACTCACTCTGATACCCAAGCTTTTTAGACAACTTAACCCACCCCACTCTATCTCATGACCAAAGAAATAGATTAGATGTCCCCTTCACTGCCCAGGAAATAACGACAGCTCTAATGACTTTAAAATCGGGGAAGGGACCTGGAGGAGACGGATTCCCGATGGAGTTCCTACAAGCCATGGCCCCCACTATAACTCCCATCCTAGGGAAAGTGTTTGCCCAATCTAAGGACAAAGGAGTGCTGCCCCCTCCCTTAGAGAAGCCACCATTACAGTTCTACCTAAGAAAGGTAAAGATCCCACTGCCCCCTCTAGCTATCGCCCTATTTCCTTAATAAATTCAGACAGTAAGCTTTTTGCCAAAGTTTTAGCCAACAGACTAAGCCCTCTTCTCCCGTCTCTGATCCACCCCTCTCAAGTAGGTTTCATTCCAGGCTGATACAGTACTGACCATACCTGAACTCTTCTGAATCTTATTCATATAGCCAAGCAACGTAGTACCCCAGCAGCCGCCTTGGCGATTGATTTTGAAAAGGCGTTCAACTCAGTAGAATGGTACTACCTGCATACTGTACTGGGCCATTTTTGCTTTGGGCCACATTTTTTGGCCAATATTAAGGCCTTATATACACTCCCACAAGCTAGGGTCAGAACCAACTCCTCACCATCCAATCCCTTTCCACTTCATAGAGGCACCAGACAAGGCTGTCCTCTCTTGCCTTCACTTTTTGTTCTTGCAATGGAGCCCTTGGCATCCGCCATTCGGCAAGCTAAAAATATCTCAGGGATTCAGCAGAGAAACTCCTATTTTACAACCTTGATGAATGCAAATGATCTGTTAGTGACTCTGGCAGATGTCAGCATGTCTATTCCCCCCTTACTATCCCTCTTAGATCGATTTACACACATCTCAGGCCTAAAAGTCAATCAAACAAACATTAAAATTCTTCCCCTTAACTCAGAATGTCATGAGGGTAGTATCCCTCACATAGGCCTTAAATGGTCCCCAACCATTATTACTTACCTAGGGATCAAGATTGGTGCCAGCATTGATAAGTGGTGGGATAATAATTTGAACCCCTTGTTAGCTGATTGCAGGAGAGATCTGGAATGCTGGACCTGCCTACTTCTCACTATGGCTGGGAAAATCGCAGCTTTTAGAGTGTCCATGGCACCAAAAATTTTTTATGTTCTTTCCCATATCCCTCTTTTTCTTCCGCATCACTGGCACCAAAAACTAGATAAGATGGTAGGCTCCTTTCTTTGGGGCTCCTCCCAGCCCCGCTTTAGCTGGAATGCTCTTAGGGCACACTGGATTCAAGGGGGCTGGGGGATCCCATGGATGGAAGGCTATAAAATGGCATGCCAATGTTCCCAAACATTGAAATGGTTCCAGCCTATATCTACTAACTACCCTCAATGGCTAATCATAGAACAACAGATCAGTCATACATCCACGTTAGCTGCTTTATTATGGCACCCCAAAAGCTCCAACATTTCGAAGCATCCCACTATAGGCCCCTCTATCCACTACTGGCTAGTGGCTCAAAAGAAACTTAAAAGACACCCACACCCTCTGTCTCACACCCCTCTATGGCATAACTCTCATATACAAATAGGTGGCCGCCCAGTATTCTGGCAGTCCTGGTATGATAGGGGCATACACTTCCTCAGTGATCTTTTGTCCCTAATACAGGGACAACTTCGACCTTTCAATATCAACAGGACCTTTGGGATCTCCCTACCTCAGACTTCTGGCACTACCTGCAGTTAAGGAATGCAATCCAATCAATTCTAATGCAGGGTAAACTTCGAACGACCGAAGACTCTCCCACTTGGAAATGGCTTCTACAAACAGGAGGAGTAGCTGGAGCCATTTACACCTCATTAAGAAACACCTTACCTAATCCAGCATCCTTACTTAAAGCTAGATGGGAGGACACCCTGCATATTTAAATATCTGACAACCAAATGGAAAAAGTGCTGGACTACCGCCCACACTGCATACAGGGAAACCCGTAGTAGACTGATTCAAAATAAAATCATGCACTTTTGGTACAGAACTCCCACAGTTCTTTACAAGGCTAAAGTGTTCTCACATGACAAATGCTGGAGATGCCTACAGCCAGGAGGTGATCTCGTTCATATACTATGGGAATGTCCCTGGGTAGCACCCCTCTGGACAGCTACAGCACAGTTAGCAAGTCAAATCCTAAAACAGCATATTGCACCTGTGGCTTCTCTGATGCTGCTTGGGCTACAGCTTACCACCACACCTCCCCCCCCCTCCAATTTAGATGGCTGATGCTATTGTGCATGCAGGTGAAGCGTTCCATTTTGTGTAACTGGAGAAGCCCAACCATACCTTCATTGGCAGAAGTCATACCTTCCCTTTCATCCTTGAATGAATTAGACAGATGTTCCCATGTATCCTTAGGACAAAGGGACAAGTTGCACTTGTGTTGGGCCCCATACATGGCATATTTAGACCCCGGAGCAGGAATAGGGTGAAGCACATAATCAGAACCTTTTGTTTCCTCCTGTTAAACATCTAGCAATGACCTATTGACCTCTCTTTGACCAGCAGACTTGCAATCTATTTTGCTCTGGATGTTGCTACTGTTAACAGATATTTCTGCAAAAATGTGCTTACAGCAGTTGTTGGAAATAGTTGTCAGTAGGACACTTTAGTTGACAGTTGATTTGATTTTTAGATATATACTGTAGTTAAGTATCCTCATTATCTTAAGTCCGGATACTTTGTGGTACCTTCTCTTTCTTCCCTTGCTTATAGTATGGGAGCTTACGGACCACTGGAAGGTATAATTTTCTGAACACTGAAGCCCTGCCTGACCTCGGCAACAGTACCTCCTAGTTGGTCTGGATCATAACACCTTCAGAATATTGAGATATTTCCCCTGTGCGGCCACTGGAAGGTGCAGCTTTATGATTTCTAGGCCTTGCCAATTAACGGCAGTACCTCCTCCTGGTCGCACAGTGCCTCTTATTGAAGGAAGGTCCAACATGTCTTATTTCCATTAGACTGCAGAAATGACATGCAAGGTTTAGTTTTAGACTCTTTGATGCAATGTATGTAGTCAGGGACCCAGTGGTACAGTTTGTACTCTTGGCTGCCACCGATATGTTGATATTAATACTACAGACTGCATATGTTTTGTTGTATGTTTCAGCTTTATTTATTAGTTCTGTAAATATGTTCCATGTACGTTCTCTTTGTTTTTCTAAAAATTAATAAAAAAAAAAAATAACCCTAAAAAAAAAGGACTGGCCCCAGTACTGAACCCTGTGGTACCCCACTAGTAATCCTCCTTTCTATACTGTGGACTCCATGTACTATTACCCATTGTGTCCTGTTGTCCAGCCAGTGTCTTACCCAGGCTACCACCCTGGGACCCACTCCTAGGCTGGCTAATTTGTTTATTAATCTTTTGAGCGGGAGTGTGTCAAATGCCTTGCTAAAGTCTAGGTAGGCCATGTCCACAGCCCCTCCCTGGTCTACTACTTTGGTCACCCAGTCAAAGAAATCTATTAGATTTGTTTGACATGACCTTCCTGCTGTGAATCCATGCTGCTTTGGGTCCTGTGTCCCACTGGCCTCTAGGTACTCAAAAATTCTTTCCTTCAGAAGTGATTCCATCATTTTCCCTACCACTGAGGTCAAACTGACAGGTCTATAGTTGTCTGCCTCTGTCTTGCTCCCACTTTTGTGAAGGGGAATCACATCCGCCCTCCTCCAGTCCTCAGGTACCACATCATCCTCCCATGATTTATTAAAAAGACTAGTCAGTGGTGTTACTAGTTCTTCCCTTAGTACTTTTAGAATTCTGGGGTGAATCCCATCAGGCCCCATTGCTTTATCCATCTTCAGTTTTAAGAGTTCTTTCAGAACCCTTTCTTCTGTGAAAGGACTAATATCAACCCCCCTATCCAGAGTGCTTCTATTGACTGGATTAGGTATCTCCCCCTGCTCTTCCATTGTGAAAACTGAGAAGAATTCATTCAGTATCCCTACTTTTTCACTGCCGCTCTCTGCCCAACCACCTTTCTCTTTATTCAGCCTCAGTATCCCTGCCTTAGTCTTTATTTGCTTACTAGTGTACCTATAAAAGGTTTTATCCCCCTCCTTAACCAAGTTGGCTATCTTTTCCTCAGTCTGGGCCTTTGCTATTCTGACTGTCTTCCTGCTTCCTTCAACTTTAACTGGTACAGTTCTTTGTCCTGCTCCTTCTGTGTTTCCTCATACTTCCTGAATGCTATCTTTTGTTCCCTTACCTTCCCTGTCACTTCTTTTGAGAACCATAGTGTTTTTTCTTTCATTTTGATTTGTTTATTTACTTACTTCACACAAAGGCTTGTTACCTCTGTGATGGTGGTTTTGATGTTTCCCCATTGTTGCTCCTCCCCACCTTCTTGACTGTTTGCTAGTACTTTTCCCGAGGCACTCTCCCAGTTTGACAAAATCAGCCCTCCTGAAGTCCAGTACCTTCACTTTTGTGTGGCTTGCCTCTACAGCTAAGTTTATCATGAACCACACTGTTTGGTGGCCGCTTGTTCCCAGATGGCTGCCCACTTCAAGATCGGAGATCCTCTCTCCGTTTCCATTTGAGAGTCCGAGATCTATGATTGCTCCCTCCCAAGTGGGTTCCAAAACTAGCTGTCTGAGGCATGCCCCCTGTAGGGCATCGAGAATGGCCCTGCTCTTGCATGTGGCTGCAGCAAAGGTGCTCCAGTTGACATCTGGTTGCATAAACCCGAAAACCTGGCCGAGAGACTGATTTGTTTTAAAAATGAAATCCAAAATCATCACTCTGAAGTTTCAGTCCTGTCCCTATCGGTGATATTGCTTATTTGCTGGACTATACACGGAGTCACTGAGAAAAAATAGCTGCTTGTGAGACAAAAAGACAGTCTGACATTGGCATTAATTTTTTTTAAATAGTCTGATTCAGATTGGATGGTGTTGCAGGCTTGTTTGCAGTTGCAGCTGTCTCTTTGTCAGTCAGAACCTGTTCCTTCAAAACTTGAACTTCTCTGTTCCAGCATATCTGCTGCATCTGAATGTCAAACATTAAAAGAGTGCCCCACTCCACTCATTTACTCATATATTAGATAAACAGGATGGTGATTGCTATGCTACCATGTGAATGAATAGTGCCCAGCAACTGGCAATAAAACAATTAATTAATTTGTTGTAACAATAATGATACTGTTTTCTTTTATTCTCGTATTTAATACAATACATACTTTTTGCAGAGCACTAGAGCCATCAGTGACTGCTCTAGTGCTCTGAAAAAATAAATTTTTTATTGTATTGAAAACAAGAATAAAAGAAAACAGTATCATTATTATTCCAACAGTGAGAACAACTTGGGAAGCAACTATTCATTCACATAGACAGTAGCAAGCATAGTTTGTTTGGGTAATTTATGTGCTGTTTAATTTGACTTTGACAATCATGCAGAAGCTGGAACTAATGTGAGTGCTGTTTAATTTGACTTTGACAATCGTGCAGACGCTGGAACTACTATAGTAGTCATTTTGGAGTAAACACCTGCAATTTTTCCCGGTTACCTCCCCAGATTTACCACAGAAATGCCATCATGTAACCCATGTAAAATTTCAAGCATTATCAGACATTACCTAAAAAATTCAGGATAATTCATGATATGAGTTACAACATACAAACATATGCATTAATGTAAAAAGACCTATTCAAAGTTAAGTCAAATAACTCTGACTTATTATTTTATCTTTCAAAAAAATGTCCACAGTTCTGTGTACTTTCCAAGAACACCAGTCTATCCGGATTGCCCTATATGGCAGTACACCCTTACTTTCTTAGATTTCAATGACCCTTAGTGAAAATTCAAAAGAACATTATAGGCAACAACAGGGGGCACCACCAACCATATCAGCCCCTGACTCATTGAACTGTCTGTTTAAAACCAGTACAAAGCATTTGCTTTGAATACAATGATTTCAATGTTGATTTTAGCAGATACCATAAGAGTATGATAAATCAGCAAGGCTGGTTCCATAAAAGAAGTCCCACAAGCCATCAACAATTTGTAAACTGAACAGAATGCAATACATCACATTTAAAGCACCATTTTTTAATTTTTTAGATTGTGTATTAAGGTGAGTTCCTGCAGGTACCATATATGTTAGAAAATATAAGCTCTACGTAAAGGAGTCAGGCATCTTGGAGAAAAGTTCCCCTGCAGCCAGACCTCCAAAACAATGATGCAGTGATTGTGCATGGTCCTCTAGACCATAGAATAGCACCTGTAAATGCAGCTCCTCAGTCATATCATAACGTAGAGGTATACCTGCCAGTTAATGACCTTTATAGCCTCTTTCCACCTTTTGCCCCTTACAAAAGTTTGTGCCTATAGGGGACTACACGTACTGCAGTTCTAAACCCTCATCATGGGGTAAAAACCAATTGTCATTGAGTTAAATTATGCACAATATGAAGAACTCCCTGGTAGCATATTTTATCAGCTGAGACCTGTGGAGACAGAGGGAGAGAAAATCGCTCATCTTAGCTTATTATCGTTTATCTTGCTTCAGGGCAATAGAGATACCCCCCTCCCTCGCACCAGGCAACCACGGCATACCTGTAGTAAACAGAAACATGCATATCAGCACAAATGTGCTAACCAAGTATATGTTAACCTCTGTAGTTCAGGAACTGATCACCATTTTCTTCACTCCTTCCTGCTCCCCTCCATGTACCATATCTGTTTCATTCCTGTCAGAAACAGGTCGAGAAGGACGCTGAAAACCCCAACGGCCAGCTGGCATGAATATTTGGTGATGAACCCAACTTAGCATCATACTTTTATCTTTACAGCAAAATAACTCTTTTCTTAGGTATTGAAAAAAAAAAAAACTTGAGTTCCATTCATTAATTTTAAAACTCTGAGCTATAGAGAGAAAAATTTAAGCTTTCAGATACCCAACAGTACGATACAACTGACAGTGAACTCGGCTTGGTATCGGCTCGGCATTGTATCTTTCTTCCCACAACAAAGAAACTCTCCTCTGCACATTACAGGACTAGAAAACTTTAAGTTTTGTTCACCAAAACTGAGGCTATGAAGAGGCACAAACTGGGGGTAAAGAACTTCAAAGGATTGCATTCGGAAGCCAGCAGAACTCAATGCAGATGCGATGGTGGCAGGGAGCGGAGCAGCCCCGCAGTCATCTTGCCCGCTCTGTCCCTCCACTCACACTGGGC
Source organism: Neoceratodus forsteri (assembly GCA_016271365.2). Classification (NCBI taxonomy): domain Eukaryota; kingdom Metazoa; phylum Chordata; order Ceratodontiformes; family Ceratodontidae; genus Neoceratodus; species Neoceratodus forsteri. Next base: position 127,833,927 of record CM057455.1, read on the forward strand.
ACTCGCATCTTGTTTTAGTGGTGATTTTGCTTATAGAAACCCTCAGTTTAATACATTTGTTTTAGTGCAGAGCTGGGTTGGACTGCGTAACCCATTTCAGACTCCTTAGGCACTCTGGCGGTGAATAAACTAAGAGAGATGGGGAGACAGATAAGATAAAAGAGATGCCGGTGAACCCTTGAGTACAGGACAAAGCGGTCAGGAAACAAACCCACCCGCAGACCCAGAAGACAGAGGAAGAGTCTGGGGAAGAGTTCAGGGACAGTTACACAGGAAATTACCAAGCGAGTTACATTTGCCCACCACCTACCACCCCTAGTTTTAATAAATGCAGACCCACATTCCATGACAAGGGCACAAACCAATACCCTATGGTAAAAACTAAGGAGTCAAGCATCCATGTCTGCAGTTCACAAAACAACCCTTTTCCGTGATTTTGCAGATGTGGATGAAACATAGAAACATAGAATTTGACGGCAGATAAGGACCGCATGGCCCACCCAGTCTGCCCATTTCCCTACCTACTGGATAAGCTGCAGATCCTAGTTAACCAGCAGCCTACTTCTTCCTACCCCCACCCCCTAGAATGTCCTTATGACTGTCCCATGCATGCTTGAATTCCACCACTGATTTTGACTCCACATCCTCCTCCGGAAGGCCGTTCCATGCATACCACATTGAATAGACAGTGCCACCACTGGGGGTTCACTGCCAGGGGGTGGTGAAGTCCTGACTGCTGGGGGCACCCTAAAAGGGGGGGTCAGAGGATCTCTTGCTGGGGGGCCTGATTCTTCATGGGGCTGAACATTCTTGCCTGCTTCCCTGTCTGTAGGCTGCCTTACTATCTTCAGAAGGAACTCTGAGTGACTTTGGTCAGAGACTTTCAGTTCTTAAGAAATCTGTTGGATGTGAGAAGTCACGTGATGCAGAGCACTAGTTAGCTGTGTTCTCTGGAAGCTCTGCCTACTCTCCCTACTAAATGCTCCAAAATACCAAATCCAGCGTGATTTTTTGTTAATTTTCTGCTCATAACTACTTACCAAGCAATAGTCATCTAGTAGAAACTCCGATGAAAGCAGAAATGCCTAAAGCTTTACCGAAGCATACTCCACCGGCAACTCCGGAAAAGGCCCCGAAGAAGTCGAAGGCCTCAGTGTTACACCATTCCCAGGCATCTACTTCTGGCACCACAGTGGAGGAACCTCTAACGCTAACAAGATTTCTAGAAGAATTCTGTCCTTTTAAAGCTGAGATGACAGAATTCGCAAATGAGATCAAAAGCATTACCTCTGCTCTGGAAGATTTGTCGAAAAGAACCTCCGACAATGAAGCACGTATACGATCTCTGGAAAATCGAGCTGAAAAAATAGATCCCGCAATGGCTCAAATCAATCACCGATTAGCGAAACTGGACCAGAAAGTGGAGGATCTTGAGGGCAGAAGCCGCCGCAACAACGCAGTAATCATCGGTTTGCCTGAAAAGGAAGAAAGACCGGACCCGATTAAATTTGTCCAGAGGTTCATAGAAAAGATAGCAGGTCCCTCTCCTTTTGGTCCCTGTTACAGCATTGAAAGAGCGCATCACGCTCTGCGCCCCATTTCGCCACGAGGAGCACCCCCCCCGTACTTTAATATTTAAGTTCCTAAACTACCAGGAGAAGCAGCTTTTTATGGTGAAGGCAAAAGAAACGAAAGAACTGCAGTGGGAGGGAGCGAGGATTAGAGTTGCCCACGATCTACCACTGTTGGTCCATCAACGAAGGGCAGCCTTCCACCCTCTGGTAAGCAAGTTAATTGCTGCGGGCATTAAATTCAGAAGTTCTATCCAGCGAAATTGCAAGTATTAACAGCGGATACCTGGAAAGCCTACAAAAATGTGGAGTTAGCAACTGCAGTGCTTCAATCTGCACTCCCTAATCTCTTTAAACCCACTTAATAGTTGCATGTAGACTTTCTCACGGTGAGAGCACCACTTACTAACGTTTTGAACAGAAGGCTAAGTTTTACTCTTCTGACAGGGGTGTGCACCGTATTTTGGCTGCCTTTTCTACTTTATTGGATGTCTGGTTGTCCGGTTGTTTGATGTGGCCAGGATTCAGCTTAAATATTTGTAATCCCTCGGAGAACTACTTTCCCCTTGGTTCTCTTACATGTCAGGGTTCTGTCTGCAGAGAGATCTCCGCGTGGTCTAGGGGGGCACAGTGTGTGCGGTCTCGAGGGCAAAATTTGGGAAGATGTTCTCAGATTTACAAAAATAGCTCAGTTTGGATGGCATATCCCCAGATCTTCGCCGGTATACACCGAAGAGAGCAGCATGTAATCTGCTATTACCTTCTTATTGCCGGATGCCAAGAACATTTCCGCGATTCAGCCACTAGATGGAGCCAGAGTAGTTCCTATGGAGACTTATAATTCCAGCATACGATATTATGTATACAAATACGCGATTTAGCCGCTGTATTTAAGTTCCCAGCCCTTCTTTTTTGTGACTTTAAAATATGGATTGCAGCATAAATAATGTATGACCCTGTGTCAGCTATATGTTCCTATGGAGAGAAGCTGCTTAATCTGAGACTGGTGTGAACATTACAGGGGATCATCCTGTTTTTGCTTTAATTTATTTTAAATAGCCAAGATATTTTTTCATTGTTGGTATACTTTCACTGACTATCACATGGCTTAGTTTTTTATTTACAAAACAGATGTTTAAATACTACAGTGTTTGGGTCAAACAATCAAACAGCGAGAGATATTGTGGTTCTTGCAGCGTTTGCATTTAGTTTTAAACTAACATTTTGATTGGGACTGTTATTTCAGGTTACTAGGAAGTTACATGGTAAAAGGGCGATTTAAAATCCTGTTAAATGGAGCCGGGTAGGGGGGAGGTGGGGCGAAAGAGGAGTAGCTGTGTGAACTGCTGTCATGGACTGTGATAGAACGGGGGGGGGAGATTGGGGATTGGTATATATTCAAGTTTGGGGGTAAGTGTTAATGGGGTATCTAAATTTAGGGTGGAAGGATTGGGGGGTGGAAGCACAAGACACAAGTGAGGAAAAAGTGTGAGGAGCAGACATATTCTATATGGGTAGATAATTATATCCTTAATGATTAAGATAGCGCTGTCCAGAATCATTAAATTTATAAGTTGGAATGTCAAAGGGGCTCGTCAGAAATCCAAACAATATAAAATCTTAAAACATTTAAACCATTTAAAAGCCGACATAATGTTTCTGCAGGAGACTCACCTGCTTAACAATGAAAGTAACTGCATGAGGCGCCTACAAATAGGACAAGTTTTCACCTCCCAAGGCAACACACAAAGCAGGGGTGTAATGGTGCTGTTTCACAGAACTGTGCCCTTTATACCTCTTCAGGTAATACAAGATACTGCAGGTAGATATATTTTTCTCAAAGGGAAATTACACATTTTGGAAATCTTGCTAGGATCTGTGTATGGTCCAAATACGGACACACCTGCCTTTTTTGTACAGTTGATGGAAGCATTAATACCATTTTTAGATATCCCTATTATAATAGGAGGGGATAGGAGTCTGGCACTTGATCCTCTAACAGATAGATCTAAACCCTCCAGTAAGGGTCCCTCCCTAGCCCAAAGAGCACTTAGTGAGCTCTTAGACCATTCAGATCTTTCTGATGTATGGAGAGTCCTTCATCCAAAAGTCCGTGAATACACTTTTGTCTCTCAAGTTCATGGTTCAGCATCCAGAACTGATTATATTTTTGTCTCTCATAGCCTCCTCTCAGGGGTATTAGATGCTGAAATTCTTGCTGGGCCTCCCTCAGACCATTCTTTAGTATCCTCTTCAGTTTCCTTCTCATCTCTTCCTAAAAAGGGTAATAGATGGAAACTTAATAATCAATGACTGAGGGATTCCAATATAGTAAGCTATATTTCTTCACAAATATGTGAGTTCATCTCAAACAATTCTAATTCCACTAGCCGGCCAGATATAGTGTGGGGAGCATTTAAAGCCTTCATGTGTGGAATTTTAATAGGTCTGGCATCTAAAAACTAAAAAGAGAAGGAGCGATATATGTCTGAGCTTCTGGCTCAGTTAAGACTTAATAAGGCTAAACTATCGCCCTATTCTAAGGAGGAAGATAGGCAGGAGATAATTAAACTGAGGGACTCATACTTAAAATTATTGGGCGAACAAGCCAAATTAGCAATGATAAAAACAAAGGCAAATTATGTTGACCAAGGGGAGAAAGCGGATCGCATGTTGGCAAGACGTATTAAGCAAGTAGAATCCTCCAGAATAATACCTGCTGCCCAATCTATTGATGGCGGTCTTATTAAGACCTCCCCTAAAGAAATTGCTGAGGAGTTCAGGAAGTACCTCGAATCGCTCTATAGTGCAATGAAAAACCGCCCATCTGAAGAAAAAGTACATTCCTTTCTAAAGGATCTGAACCTCCCCTCTCTTTCCGAGCTCCAACGGACTCAACTCACTATCCCTATTACCCAGAGTGAAATAGAACAAGTTATTAAGAATCTCTCTCTTGACAAAATACCAGGCCCAGATGGATTTTCATCCAACTTTTACAAAGTTTTTTCTAAAGATTTGTCCCCACTTATTGCTTTATTCCAATATATCCTCAACGGTCAGGCAACGGACAGGTCATTATTTGAGGCACTTATTCTATTACTCCCTAAACCAGATAAACTGTCTGATCAAGTTTCTAGTTACAGGCCCATCTCACTGCTTAATTACAATATCAAAATTTTTGCGAAGCTACTGGCTGACCGTGTAAACAAAGTTTTACCTGACCTAATTGGAGTGGAGCAGGTTGGCTTTATGAAAGGAAGATTATCAAATGGGACAATTAAGGACACTTGCACACGTCCTCTCTGTGTCCGGGGAGATGGACCTGCTGATGGTGTTGGTCTCCCTGGACGCAGAGAAAGCTTTTGATAGGGTTTATTGGAGCTATCTTTTAGCCATGATGAAAACATTTGGTTTCCCGGATGTATTCCTGAATTGGATCAGTTCATTATACACGATGCCCTCAGCCAGAATTTCCTGCAATGGGGTTATTTCAGACCCTTTCAGGTTACATGTGGGCACCAGGCAAGGTTGCCCTTTATCTCCTCTTCTTTTTAATCTTTATCTTGAACCCCTCATTAAGAGTATTTTACATAATCATGAAGTACACGGTATTAAAATCCAGGGCCATACTGTTAAGATAACAGCATATGCAGATGACCTTCTGCTACATATATCACACCCTACCAGGTCTATTCTGGCCTTATTGAGAATCATACAGAATTATAGTGAATTAGCCAATTATAAACTTAATCTGGAAAAAACGGTAGTATATCCCCTTAATGACAGAACTTTTAAACTTGAAATTACTGCTTTAGGATTATCCTGGAGATCCGACTCCATAAAATATTTGGGTCTCACCTTGGCCAGGAGCTCAGGACGGATCCAACAGCTAAATTTGGACTCCCTGGTTCATGCAATTGATTTAGACCTTAAAAGATGGGCAATGCTTCCAATTTCCCTATGGGGGAGAATTAACTTGATCAAAATTAATGTTTTCCCCCGACTGTTCTATCCTCTGAACATGCTAAATATCTGGCTCCCACTTTCATGGTTTAAGAAAATTCATGGGCTAATTGCTAATTTCATCTGGGGTTATAAAAAAGCCAGAATGGCCTATCATAAATTAGCTGCCCCTAAATTAATAGGTGGGTTGAGACTACCTCATCTAGGCCTGTATTTCTGAGCCAGTCACACAAATAAATATCTCAGATGGGTACATGCTTCAGACCCCCTGGCCCAAAATACCTATGTACCTCTTTGGTTACAGATTGAATTATCCTGCATCAGGAAGCATGGCTTCTCACCGAAAGCTTTGTTACACCTTAACCCTAAATTCTTACCCGCACTGCTCAGGAAATCCCCGCTAGGTATATCTGTTAAGGTCCACTCGCAGTTATGTGGATTTTTAAAATACAATCATACCAGGGACCCTTCTCAACCCATAAGAGGTAATCCTCGCTCCTTAATTGAAGGCAAGCCTCTTAATACCACTTGACTTTCTCAACTGGGAGAATGCCAACTAACTGATATAATTACTCCAGATGGACATTTATTCACCGCAGTAGAAATTTTGAATAAACTTAAACTTTCACATATGGATATCTTTAAAACATACCAACTTCGACATCTTCTACTAAAGACCCTGGGCCCCGATCCAATAACTGCCTCGAAAATAGATTTCCAAATAGCTTTAAGTCCCTTAGCTGGCCTGCCACATGCTGTTTCTAATCTATACAGTACCTTATTCAATTGGGCCTACTCCCAAAACTTTGCACCGACTTCTTATTGGGCCTCACTATTCCCTGATGGAGTGTTCAACTGGACAGCATTGTGGCACAGTTGCCACAAATACATTCTCCAAGATCGGCTTAGACTGATGCAATTTAAATTATTACATAATATCTATTATTCCCCCCAGAAGTTGGCGAGGTTAGGAATAGTGTCCTCCTCAATTTGTACCAGATGTCATCAAGGCGAAAGGGACCTTCTCCATATTTTTTGGAAATGTCCTAAGGTAGTGCCGCTCTGGACTGCTAGTAAAAGGAAGGCTGATCCTTTACTGGGTTTGGAGGACCTCTTCATACCGGAGATATGTCTGCTAGGGGATGCTGCACATATCCCAGTGCGGAACAGAAAATTCCACAAAACTCTAATCTCGGCATCCCTTAAAAAAGTGGTCCTCAAGCACTGGAAAGATTCCACTGAAATTACTTACAGAGTGGTTACAGGAACTACTTGCCAACCTCAGAGTAGAAAGAACTATAGCTATCCTTCAGAACAAATTACCAAGGTTTAACAAGATTTGGGGCCCTGTGACAGCATTATATTCCTACAAGAATAGGGTTTGTTCCTCCTGGGTAAAGGTATCAGTAATGGGTGTCTACCCGTGCGTGGGGGTAAAAGGGGAGAGGGAAGGGGGGGAGGTAGTTGGGGGTAGTAGCAGGGTAGGCAGAGAATGGATCTGAATGTCATTTGAGATATGTATGTATATCAACACTGCATGTTTTTTTTTCACGTGGATGTATTCTCTGCATTATAAAATTTCAATAAAATTTTAAAGGAAAAAAAAAAAAGAAATCTGTTGGATGTGTTTAACTGCTTTGGTAGGGTGGTGAGAGAGCCCTAGAGCTCATTTCTTTGTTAAACTGTTTTGGAATGTCATGGTGAGAGCACAGCTCTTTGGACTAATTTCTGTGAGTGGGTGGGGATGACAGACCTATTCTGCTCAAGACTGGTTTATAAGTGCGTCACGCTTAGGCCCATCTTGATCATAAAGACTCAATAATTTTACTGCACCTTGCTGTGTTTGTTTTAAGGGGTTTTATTTTTGTGGAGGGGGGTTTATTTGTGCGGAGTTTGTTGGGGGTGTGGGATATATATTTTGTTTTGTTTGAGTTTATGTCTGGGTATTTATTTGGTTTATTAATCTGGTCAGTTGTTGAGTGTGCTGGTAGTTTTGCAGGGTTTTAAATAATTGATTAGCAGTTTTTTTCTTGGGACAATACTGACTCTACAGGAAGAATTTATATAGGTTTTCTGGAAGTGTTATGTTTGTTAAACACAGTGAGGCAAGTGCTATGCATTTTCACAATGTTTTAGAACTTTCATGAGCAAAACGCTAATCAATTTTTAGAGTTAAATAAAACCCTGGTTTTGTACTAATACGTGTTGGTCAAGAGCTCTCCTGGTTAGGTGCCTGTCCCCTTCTAAGCTCCATGGCCTCCGGCCTTTAGATTGCACTCCCCACCCAGTGAGATATATGAGCAGTGTCGAGCATTGGGTATTGTGAGGAAGAGGCACAAGGCCGGGGGTCACAGACCTGGAGGGGGAGTGGAGTGGAGCGGAGTTGACAGATTGGGGTGGTAAGGCCCAGGGGTTACCCTGGGGTGAAATGAGTTCCAGAGAGGGGTCCTCCCTATCTTGTCACCATACCTAGGGGCTCCACATTAGGTGGCCAGTTAGCTCAGCCAACCTCGGCAGCTCATTCTACTCAGATGGTGTCATGAAATGTCAGGTCCATTAAAAACAAGACAGCAGTAATTGCTGATCTTGTTGAGTCATCAGACCTAGCTTGCGTCACTGAAACCTGGCTGGATGAGAATGCTGGCCCTATTCGTGAGTCAACTGTTCTGGCTGGGTTTTCAGTGATACACCGTCCGAGGATGGATCACAGTGGTGGGGGTGTAGCGATTTGTTTTAGACTGGAATTGGACCTTATTGATGTGTCAGTCAGGGAGTCCAAGTCCTTTGAGTGTATCATTGGCACAGGTATGGGGTGCAGAATTCTTCTTGTCTACCATCCACCCAGGAGCAAAAAGCAGTTTCAGCTGGAAGTCGAGGACCCCAGATGGGTGGTGATGGGGGACTTCAATGCCTGGGTCAATGATGAACTCTCGCAGTTTGGTCAGGACTTCCTTCAATTAATGAATTCATTAGGCTTCATACAGGTGATTACCTCTGTGACTCACATTCATGGTCACTCATTGAATTTAGTCTTCCTACTGGGGATGGAGATCTCCCACATGGCGGTGGAAATGGTCGGTTGGTCTGACCATCACATCATAAGGTTCAATTTCTTGGCTCCCCCCAATAGACTTGCTCCTGTGGAGATGGTCTGGTACTGCCCTTTGAGGGGTTTGACCCTTGATGGCTGATGGCAGCATTAGACCTATTGAGCATGCCAAGTGTAAGCATGGAGCCAAAAGACCAACTGCAGGCCTGTAATAGGGCTGCGGCCGAGGCTCTGGATTCCATTGCTCCTGTCCGTGTTTGCCCACTCACTTTTCACCCTCAGTCCCCTCGGTTTGATAGGACCTTGAGCAAATTGAGGCGAGTGGGACAAAGGCTGGAGCGATGCTGGCGGAAGTCCAGTCTTGATGCTGACAGACTTAGATTGATGTCCCATTATAAGGATTATCAACTGGCTATCTCTCGTAAGAAGGCAGAATTCCTGTTCAGGAAGATAGCTGCTGCACCGAACTGACCAGCTCAGCTCTTATGGATTGTGGACAGACTGTGCAATCCAGTTTGTCTCCATCCATGGTGAGCATTGTCACAAGGGAAGTGTAACAAGTTTGCTCGGTTCTTTGCAGATACGGTTGCTGGCATCAGAGTGGATATCTGTACGGCTCACTCCAATGGGGATTGCAGTGGTTGGTGGAATGTCGCTGCTCCTTGGTTTGATTTTGGTCAGATTTTGGCTGGTTGGCAATTAAGGATGTCTTGAAGATCATCCAGAGTTTGCGGCCGACATGCTGTAGCTTGGACCTGGGTCCAACCCGCCTCCTTGTGGAGTGTGTTGAGGTCATTGGCCTGGTCCTAGTTGAGATAGTTGGGTGTTCTCTAGAGACAGGTGTGTTTCTGCACACCCTGAAGGAGGCGGTGGTGACACCCCTTTGTAAGAAATCTTCTCTTGTCCCTGACTGTCTTGCTAACTACAGGCTGGTCTCTAACCTTCCTTTTGTAGGGAAGGTTATAGAGAAGGCAGTTGTACTGCAGCTGAAGGATCATCTTACCATCAATGAGATCTACGATCCTCTCCACTTGGGCTTCAGGAAGAGGCATAGTACTGAGATGGTACTTGTCTGGGTACTCAATGATCTCCTGATAGCGAGAGATCAGAGGACCCATTCCATCTAGATTCTCCTCAATCTCTCTGCAGCATTTGGCACTGTGGACCATGGTGTGCTTCTGGAGCACCTGAGGTTCATCTGTGGACTGTTAGGTACAGTTCTTAGGTAGTTCCACTTGTACCTCACTGGCAGGTTTCAGAGAGTGGTGTCAGGGATTTACTCCTCTGACCCCATCTCCCTGCCTTGTGAAGTACACCAGGGCTCTGTGTTTTTGCCCATGTTGTTTGTGATGTATATGCTGCCACTGGGGGACATTGTAAGGCGCTAAGGGCTGAGTTTTCACTGCTATGTGGATGATTCTCAGCTCTACATTTCCTTTTTTGTCCAGGCAGGATGATGCGGTCTCATAGATACATAGATACATAGACAGTGTCGGCAGATAAGGGCCTATGGCCCACCCAGTCTGCCCATTTAAGTTTGTAAGTTCAGTTTATGTTTTCCAGGAAGTCTGTTGCCCCTTACCCCTGACCTCCAGAATTCCTTTATGTCGATCCCATGCATTCTTAAATCCCGTGATTGTTTCAGCCCCCACCACTTCCTCTGGCAGGGTGTTCCACTTGTCCACCACCGTTCTGTGAAGAAATTCTTCCTCACGTTTCCTCTGAATCGTCCTCCTCCAACTTCATCCCATGCCCTCTAGTCCTAGAACATCTTTTTCGCTTAAAAATAGTGCATTCCTGCACCCTGTTCCTCCCTGTAAGATACTTGTATGTCTCTATCATATCCCATCTCTCCCTCCTCTCCTCCAGGGAGTACATGTTCAGTGCCTTCAACCTGTCCTCATAGGACTTGTGATGCAATCCATGCACCATCTTTGTTGCCCTCCTCTGAACCTTCTCTACCCTGTCTATGTCCTTACATAGGTAAGATCTCCAGAACTGCACAGTCTACTCCAGGTGCGGCCTCACTAGTGTTTTGTATAGTGGAATTATGACCTCCCTTTTCCTGCTGGTGATGCCCCTGCCTATGCATCCCAGCATCCTATTTGCTTTACCTGCTGTCTTGTCACACTGCTTCCCTGCCTTGAGGTCATCAGAGATGATAACTCCAAGATCCCTTTCCTGCTTGGTGCATGCTATATCCTCACCCCCCAACTGATATATTGTGCCAGGGTTTGTGCCCCATATGCATTATCTTGCACTTCCTTGCATTGAATTTCAACTGCCAAACCCTGACCATTCTTCAAGTTTCTGCAGGTCCTTCTCATTCTGTCCACACCTCTGGTGTGTCTACTCTGTTACAGAGCTTTGTGTCATCAGCGAACAGTGAAATTTGCCTTCTAGGTCCTGTGTAATGTCACTGATGAAGATATTGAATAGTACCGTCCAAGCACTGATCCCTGTGGTACCCCACTGGTCACTCTTCCTCTGTGGAGCGACAGCCATTTACCACCACCCTCTGTGTCCTGCTGCCCAGCCAGTTACCTACCCACTGCACTACTGTCCTGCCCACACCCATATTCCCCAGTTTGTGCAATAGTCTTCTATGTGGCACAGTGTCAAAGGCCTTGCTGAAGTCCAGATAGGCCATGTCCACTGCCCTCCCCTGATCCACCTCCCTAGTCACCCAGTCAAAAAATTCAATGAGGTTGGTCTGACATGACCTTCCCCTGGTGAAACCATGCTGCCTTGGGTCCTGTAGTCCATTGACAACCAGATGTTCCACCAATCTCTCCTTCAGTAGTGCTTCTATGATCTTCCCCACTACCGAGGTATTTAACAACTGCCTTACTGAGATCCAGGACTGAATTTATCTATTTGTATTTATTTATTTATTTGTACAAGTCGTATTTACAACCTTTGAGTCAGGGACTCATTTACAAAGGCACCTTGTCGCAGGGAGGGCAAGACAATGGAACATTGTGCAGATACAACATTGGACAACATTACAGGTGCAGGCACTAAACACAGAATACACTTAGTTATATGTTGGTATAAAGTTCAGGTTTACAATTAAAGATGTACAATTTCTCTGGAGTTACGGTGGAATGCATCCTTGTATAAACCTAAGGGGGTAGGTAAAAAGGGGTAGGGGGAAAGATGGATCGGCAGTCATGGGGACATTGTTGAGATTAGGGGGGCCAGACAGGGAAAGGTTCTGCAGTAGGATGGGGGGGAGCATGGTTAATTGCACCTACAGCAGCGGACATTAAAGAGATAGTTCTGGAGATGGTGCCAACTGGTTGAAGCTGAACCCTGACAAGACCGAGGTGTTGGTTGTGGACCCAGGTCATCGGGATGAGGGATAACTGGCTGGTTGACCTTTGAGGCTTTGGCTTGGGGGCAGCCAGCTGTTGACTTTGGACTGGCTACATAGTCTGGGTGTTATTTTTGACAAATGGCTGATACTTAAATAACAGGTGGCAGCTGTTGTCAAGTCCTCTTTTTACCATCCGAGGAATATCGCCCAGATAAAACACCTGTTCCACCCGATGACCTTCCATATCTGGTCCATGCCTTTGTGACCTCGCACCTTGATTACTTAACTTCATATACCTAGGGTTTCTGGGGGTTGATATTTGCTGCCTGCAGCTTGTGCAGAATACGGTGGCCAAGTTGTTGACTGACTTACCTCGATCTTGCCATGTCACACCTGTGCTCCGTGGCCTGCACTGGTTGCCAGTTCAGTGGTGAGTCACCTTCAAGGTCGGTTTACTGACCTATTATGCCCTATACAGACAGAGTCCATGCTACCTGCAATAACTCTTGTGCCCTTATTGGCCCCTCAGCCCACTTTCTTCCACTGACGAGGGATTGCTGGAGATTACCAGGGTCAGTTTGAAGACATCTGGTGCCAGGGCATTTTCATTTGTGGCCCCGTCCCTGTGGAATTCTCTACCTCATTCGGTAAGGGAGTGCCCAACAAATGAGAGCTTAAAGTCAGCCTTGACAACCTATCTGTTTAGTCTCACCATTTCAGAATTTGGATAATTTATTATTGATGAACACTGTTGTTTTTATATGTTATATACTGTAATGTGCTGGTTTTCTGCTGCATCTTTTTTACATTTTGTACAAGCGCTTGGATATTTTGATTTCTGCTTTTTAAAAATAAAGACGAGTTGAATTGAGTTGAGTTGAGGTGAGGTAAGGAGACCCACCCTAGAGGGATGCAAGCAGCATGCAATATGATACAAAACCTAGGCTTAACTGATATATGGCGAATGTTTCACTCATGTGACTGGGATTATACATACTACTCAGGGGACCACAAGTCCCATAGCTGACTAGATATGTGGCTAACCTCTCACCTTCTAACACATGCAGCCCTGGACTCCTCCATCCTCCCCTTAGTCATCTCAGATCATGCCCTGGTGCAATTCCAGCCATCCTGAGGGCCTCCTCCCACCACCTCCCCTTGGTGGAGATTAGACCACTTCTACTCAGGGACCCAGGTTTTATCCCATGGGTAAAGAAAGAAGAGTTTTTTTTGAGGAAACTCCACTGGAGGATACCACAGCCAGTAACACCTGGAAGGCCTTCAAGATGACTATTAGGGGGAAATCACTGGCTGTGCAGCCCGAAGGTGCAAAAAGAGAGAAAGCCAACTTCACAAGTTAGACCTGAGCATGGCTGAAGCACTGATAAAAGCCCAACCTAATACAAGCTCACACTCTGCCCTGGGCTGCAAAGTCATGGGTCTTAGAGTAGAGATCAACACTTTGCTCTCTAGGAAGGCATAGATTGCAGTCCTGAGACTAATGCATAAATATTAGCAAGCCAATTTTTATTTCTTAGTTGCCCAATCCCAGGGGCTCTGGGTGCCTTACAAATGTAAAACATATACAATAAAACAATCAGGGATGCAATCAAACAAATAGATATCAAAAAACAATAAAATCTGCCAGTTCAGTGGTACTGAGGGTTGAGGCGCTGGGCACCACACCTTGCTCCATGCCGGCGACCTGCATTCAGGAACAAGCTTGGGCCATCGGTGGTCAGCAGGGAGGAGAAGGATTGAGCGTCTGTTGGACAGCTTTCCTTCTCTGGGGAGGGGGGACTCCAGCAGTTGGAGCTTGCCTGGCCCTTAGTGGAGGCTGGGGGCAGGAGCACTGATGTTGCACACGGGGACTGGGGAGCGATGCAGATGCTAGATGGGGTCACGCATGGGAGTGTGCATGGTGACCTCATGGGCAACATTGCATGTGCTGCCCCCAGGGCAGAGAGAACCAAGGAAAAAGTTCACCCCCAGAGGATGAAGGAGGGAGCTCGCAGGCCACACACTCGACTAGCCAAGACACAGAAGAGACTCATTCCAGTCTTGGGGGGGAGGGCCCCCTCCCCGACCCCACAGGGAGGTAAGCCCTGGAGCCACTACTGTGCCAGCTGGTAGATGATTGGGTGACAAGGCTGGGGCTCACTCCAGATTGCGAGAGCTATAGGGATCAGGAACACAAATACCATGAAAAAAAAAACTAACAAAACAATAAAATCGGTAGAATACAATATACCAACACCACAGATAAATCTAAAAGTTCTTCACAGCTCCATATCTAGGAAAGCCAGAGCCAATAAAAAAGGTCTTCAGGCAGCTATTAAAAACTTAGACTGAAGGGGCCTCCCTAACAACTGGTGGGAGTGAATTCCACAAGATGGTCCTGGCAACACTAAACGCCCCGTCACCAGCAGTTTTTAACCTCATCTTGGGAATTGCAAGGAGGCTCCCAGAGGAAGAATGGAGGGAGCAAACTGGAGTGACAAGTGTAAGGCAGTCAGCCAGGGAGAATCAGTGGATGTACTGTTCTTGGACTTTTTGCAAGCTTTTGATAACTGCCTTATAATGAATTGCTATTAGTATTACATTATCTGGGCATACAGTCTCCCATAAGAAATGGGGTGCAGGACTAGCTGACTAATAGAAGAGGGTCTGCATCAGAGGAGTTTTGTCTGATTGGGTGGATGTGATGAGTGGAGTGCCCCAGGCTTCGGTGCTGGGGACCCTGCCTTATTAATCTATATGTAACTTCACTATAGTATGATAACCATAAAGTTTCGTTATCCAAATTTGCTGTCAACTGTAGGTCTCGGGCAGCTGTGGGAAATATTACAGGAGAGAGCCCACTCTAGACTGCACTAGATTATGTACAGGATTGGACTACAAAGCATAAATTACATCTAAATCAAAATAAATGCATGGTAATGCATTTGGGTAAAAATAATAAAACTTGCCACAGCTATATATTAAATGGTAAGCCACTAAGAGTGACAACTGAAAAAAGGGACTTGGGGATACTAGTTTCTCAGGACATGAAATTTTCATCACATTGTGACAACATCACACAAAAAGGAAATAGGATACTAAACTGTATTTTCAGACATATAGCAGCAAGAGATAGAGATGTGTTACTGCTCTTATATACTTCATTGGCGAGACCCATTTTGGAGTATGGGGCACAGGTCTGGACCCCCACAAAAGGGACGATATAGCAAAGATAGAAAGAGTGGAGAAAAGCGCTGCTTGAGAGATTAAAAATTTGACAGGAAAGAACTGTGAGACAAGGCTGAGGGAGCTTGATTTATTACTTTGGAATATAGAAGAAAAAGAAGTGACCTATGTCTCATGCAAAAAGCATGGACTGACAATAATTTATGGGATAGTTTGGGCCTGCAAGCTAGAGAGCAGGTGTATAATACCCGTGCACATCCCGTACAACTAAGAGCCAGTAAAAGAAGACTAGTAAGGCCCCAATACGGGTTTAATCATAGAGTGGTACCTGAGTGGAACAAGTTACCCCTAGAGGTGGTAAGGAGTGAAAACACACAGGTGTTTATGAAAGAATTAGATAAATTCTACAGGGATGAGAAATACAAACATAGAACTCAAACCTTGGGGCAAACAAATAAAGCAAGCATAATGGACAAATGTCTACCAAGCACTGTGAAATTCCTATGATTCCTATGATAGCCAGGGCCTCATCCATGCAGGGCATTAAAGGTGAGCAAGCCCACCTTGAAGAGGATCCTACACCTGACAGTCAGCCAGTGCAATTCGCGCAACACTGGGGTCACATGAATGAACTTAGTCCTGTCAGCAGCCTGGCGGCAGCGTTTTGCACCAGCTGCAGATGGTGGAGGGTCCCTCCAGAGACCATGAAGTACAGTGCATTACAGTAATCAAGCCTGGATGTCATAAAGGCCTGTACCAAGGCCGGAAGGTCCTCAGGTGGAACTAGGGGTTTGAGCCTGGCAATGTTCCTCAAATGGTAAAAACTAATTTGGACAATGGATGACTCCTGAAATTCAAATGACAGTCCATCATTGAGGAACATGCCCAGATCGTGCTCCCTAGAGGAGGCCATCTATTGTGTAGACCCTAGGAAAAGACCCGTTGCCACATCAGAGGCAATTCTATCACACCTATTGTTCGACTCCACAACCAGTACCTCCACATTATCAGGGTTCAGTCATAACCAGCTAGAGGCCATCCAGTTATTGATCTCAGCAAGGCAGCAGTTAAGCAGTTCAACAGCTTTGGATGTCCCAGGTGCAAAGGAAAGATACAACTGTGCACCATAGGTATAGCAATGAAAACCCACACTGTACTTCCTAATGACTCACCCAGGGGCAGCATGTATACAGTGAACAACAACAGTGACAAGACCAAGCCCTGGGCACTCCACAAATGACAGGAGGCTTGGGGAGGAGGAAAAATTCCCCATCACTACCCATTGCCTCCTGTTAATGAGATAAGATTCAAACCGGTGGATAACGGTGCCAGCAAGTCCACAGGACTCCCTGAGATGGTTGAGTAGCAGGACATGGTTCACTGTATCAAATGCTGAGGAGAGATCAAGGAGAATGAGAATTGACCCTACCCATACCTGCTCCAGTTCGAGAGACACTACGGAGTTCTTTTGCCAGCTTGCACTGAGATTCCCCCCACGAAGACCGAAGACCAGCAGTGTATTTCTCGGTCCATCCCAGTGGCAGTGGAAGGTACTGGGAGGTCTAAACAGCAACCTGTTTGTGACACTTTGGGAAGGGGCATTATTAAAAGTTAGTTTGGTAAGACTTTACATACCTGAGGAGGTATTGCTAAGCTCAAAGGAGAAAAGAGGGCATGTCAAAACATCTATCCTAAATAGATACTTTTGCTCAGTATTTACTGGAGAGAAGGTAGGGCAGAGCCCACAGCTCAGCACCATGGACACAGGGGGCAGGGAGGTGAGCACTACTCCCTTCACAAAAGAAAGGGTCCTACAAAAGCTTGCTAAGCTCAGGGTGGACAAGGCAATGGGACCTGATGGCATACATCCCAGGGTACTTAAAGAGCTAAGGGTGGAACTAGCAGAACCATTAGCAGAACTGTTTAGTGAATCTCTGAGCACAGGAGAGGTCCCAGAAGACTGGAGAAGGGCTCATGTGATCCCGCTCCACAAGATTGGTAGCAGGAAGGAGGCAGGGAACTACAGACCAGTCAGTCTTACCTTAGTAGTGGGCAAGATTATGGAGGCACTCCTTAAGGAAAGGATAGTGCAACACCTGGAATCCATAGGAGCACAGGATCCAAGACAGCATGGGTTTACAAAAGGAAGGTCCTGTCAAACTGATCTCATAGATTTCTTCGGGTAACCAGAGTGGTGGACCAAGGGGGAACAGTTGATGTCGCCTATCTTGACTTCAGCAAAGCCTTCGACACTGTTCCTTATAGAAGATGGATAAATAAGCTGGGTAGGCTTGGGGTGGGTCAGAAGTTGGTCAACAGGGTGGCAAACTGGTTGATGGGCAGAAAACAGAGAGTGGTGGTAAATGGTATACAGTCAGAACAGATGCAAGTCATAAGTGGGGTACCTCAGGGATCAGTCCTGGGGCCAGTCCTGTTCAATATCTTCATTAGTGACATTGCAGATGGACTAGAGGGTAAGGCTTGTCTGTTTGCAGATGACACCAAGATCTGCAACAGAGTAGATGATCCAGATGGGGTGGGCAGAATAAGAAGAGATCTAGATAAACTAGCAAAATGGTCAGAAGAGTGGCAACTGGGATTTAATACAAAGAAGTGCAAGATCATGCACATAGGGAAGAGAAACCCTGAAACCACCTATAAGCTAGGAGGGGAGTTGATGGCAGTCACAAAGGAAGAAAGAGACTTGGCATCATCATCACCGATTACCTGAAATCATCCAAGCAGACCTCTAAAGCAGTAGGTAAAGCTAGGGGGATGTTAGGGTGTATTAGTAGGGGTATCACAAGTCGTAAGAGGGAAGTAATAATCCCTCTTTACAAGACACTGGTTAGGCCCCATCTGGAGTACTGCATGCAGTACTGGAGGCCACAGCTTCACAAGGACATTAACCAAATTGAGGCAGTCCAGAGAAGGGCAACCAAAATGGTGCAGAGACTACATCACAAGACATATGAGGACAGATTAATGGAGCTCAATATGTATACCCTTGAGTAAAGGAGGGAGAGAGGTGATATGATCGAAACATTCAAACACCTTAAGGGCATTAACAAGGTGAAAGAGTCTAACATGTTTAAATATAAGAAAGATAGCAGGACAAGAGGACACAGCATGAGATTAGAGGGAGGCCGATTAAGGGGGGAATGTGAGGAAATTCTTTTTCACAGAAAGGGTGGTGGATGCATGGAACGGCCTACCTCAGGAAGTGGTGGCTATGACTACAGTGCAGGGCTTCAAACAAGCATGGGATAGGCATAAGGGAGTAATACAGATGAGTATGAATAGATAGGCCACTGACAGAGCAAAGGCTGATGGCACATTTATAAGGTAGAAAAAGAAATGGGCAGACTGGATGGGCCTTGTGGTCCTTATTTGCCATCAACTTCTATGTTTCTATGTTACCTGCTCCAGCTCGAGAGACACTACAACATTATTTTGCCAGCTTGAGCTGAGATTTCCCCCCCCTTCCCAAAAAGACTGAAGACCAGCAATGTATTTACCGGTCCATCCTGGTGGCAGCAGAAGGTATTTTTTATTTTATTTATTATAGTACTTGAAAAACCATTTGAGCTCAGAGCCCTTTACATATGTTCCACATCAGGACATTTCGGTATAACGGATAGGTAAAATTATACAAAGAATTGCAGAAATACAAAGGTAAACAAACAGGATTATATATCAAACACAGTACCGGTCACAGGAAAGCAGACAATTTACAGTGCCCAATGGTGAAACCAGTCAGTTGTCAGCAAACAAGTGGTTGTTTGGAGCATTGCTAAGTGCTAAAGAAAAAAAGGAAAAAGGGGTGAAGGGGAGGAGTCCAACTGCAATGCGCAAAAGGAGAGCGTAATATCAGTAAATCAGTAGGGAACGGAGGGAGGTGACTAGATAGTAGGCAGAGGGAGAGGGGGCTAGGTGTGTGGGGGGAGCAGGAGGGCCTACTCAGGGGAGAGAGAGGGAAGAATTGAGGAGGCAGAGGATGGAAGTAGTGATGGGGGGGTGGAAAGGTGGTGCTAGCGATGACAGGCACATCGAGATTCGCGTATCATAAGGAGCTTCAAGTTCATTTTGAAAGTACCCAGTGTGGGCAGGCGCGCAATGTTCTCCTGGAGGGAGTTGAACTACAACGGTGCACGGTAAGCAAAGGACCTTTGTCCTTCAGATGTTTGACATTTTGGAGTTAGGAAGGACTGGTGTTCGGAGTTGCGTATGTGCCGTGGATTATTGCTGGGAACCAGAAGTTGTTGGACCCCTGGCGGTAGCTGACCAAGGCAGATCTTTTTGGCCAGAAGGCAGGACTGATATTTTAGTTGGCCATTGAGCGTGAGCCAGTGTGCCCTGGCATAGAGATCACATGTGTGAGTCAGTCGGTGTGCAGCTAAAAGGAGCCGGCAGGCTTTGTTGAGTGCAGTTTTTATGCACCAGAGAGCAGTATCTGTGGCAGAACCATATATAGGCAGCCCATAGTCCACCAGGGAATGCACAGAACTGTGAACAGCTATGCTGGGGGCTTCAGGGAAGAGGCTATGCTTGTGATGATAAAGTAGCCCTATGCGCTTGTTGATAGCTTTGGCCATATTGTCAATGTGGAGAGTATAGGAGAGCGAGTTGTCAATAATGATACCAAGGTATTTAAAGTGTTGAACAAGTTCAAGGAAATCCCCACCACTATTGCATATTGATAGTGGGTAGTTTCTGTGTTCACTTAGAGAGCTGGAAAACAGCATGGTTTTTGTTTTCTTGTAGTTCATTATCAATTTATGATATTTGAACCACGCCTCTACACAACCGCCTCGGGGGCAAGGCCTGTAGCAGTGAGTTGGTCAACTAGGAGGGCAAGATTGACCGTATTGAAGGCCTTTGTTAGATTGATATAGATTGCCCCAGCAAGCTGTCCAAGATTGAGAGATTTATGGATAAAGCCCATGAATTCCAGGAGGGCTGTAGTGGTGCTGGGCCCTGACCTAAAGCCATGCTGCTCAGGGCATAGGAGCTTATGTTTGTCCAGGTATTCAACAAGTTGGTCCATGATGATTCATTCCAGGTCCTTTGAGAGTGGTAGAAGTATAGAGATGGGTCGATAGTTCTTGGGTATGGCCCGTTTCCTGCTCTTGTACACAGGGGTAACTACTGCGGCTTTCCATTTTTGAGGGAATACTGCGAACCGGAGTGATAGATTGAGAAAATGGGTAAGGGGAGACAGGATATCTTCCAAAGAGAGCGAGACTAGTTTCAGATTGAGGTTATCTCCACTTACTGAGCACCTTATGCAGGTATTTCCTGGCTTCCCTGATAGTAATAGTCTTGAAGTGAAAAGGGGCATGCACTGGGTTCTGTGAAGGAGTAGCAGGGTTGATGAGGGAGAAGAAGTCGGTAGGGAGGACATTAAGGAGGTTGGTGAAAGCAAGGTTGAAGGTGTTGGCTATAGATTTAGGATCAAGGATGGGGGATCCATCAATGCTGAGCATGGTAGGGGCCATTTTGGGCTCACATCCAATGACCTCTTTTAGGTTTGTCTAGAACTTATGACCATCATTCCAGTTCTTGGCTAGGGCCTCCTTGCAGTATAAGTTTTTGGCTATTCGGATTGTCCTGGTACAGTTATTCCTGGCCTGTTTTTAATTCAGGATGTCGGACTGCTTCCCTGTGGCCCTAGCTACATGCCAGAGATGGTCTGTATTTTTCATAAATTCAAGGATGTCAGGGCTCATCCAGGGATTGAAATGGCCTTTGATTTAATGCTTTTTGAAGGGTGCATGAGTGTTGCAGATCGTATTGAATAGGAGGCTGAAATGGTCAAGCACACTATCAGTGTCAGAAGCCCTGAACACTGCTGACCAGTCAGCGCTGAGGAGATCGGCTTTAAAGCGGCCCAAGTGACCAGGCTTGAGGACCCTGTTGGTGACTGTTCTTGGAGGAGGTTTGGTGAATTTATTAGCCCAACTGAACAGGACAGGGGAGTGATCACTGAGGTCATCCAGGAGGACAGAGGTGTTGGAAATATACTCAGGTCGGTTTGTGAGTACCCAGTCGAGCAGAGTACTAGTGTCCATTCTGTAAGTGGTCCTAGTGGGATCTTCAATGAAATGTGTAGAGTGGACAGTCTGAATTGCATCTTTGAAGTGGTTAGCTTTAGGGGCAAGCCAATTAATATTGACATCACCAAGAAGTATAACCTTGGAGCTTAGGGTCAAGCTTCCAAGGCAGTCTATGATGGCTTGGAGACCTTGGACTAAGTTATTTGGTTGGATGTGGACTGTTAACAGTGTAATTGTTTTGTTATGGGCCCCAAGAAGGACATTAATGGCAAGGGCCTGGGAGAACAGCCCTAGGCTGGGTAAATTTAGGACTATGCCCTGTAAGCTATCCTTAAGGTAGAGTGCACAGCCACCACCTCTTTTAGATACTCGATCTTGCCTAAAAATTGTGTGACCCAGTAGACTGGTGGCACCATCTGGGATCCTGTGAGAGAACCATGTCTCGACAACTGACAGCACGTCAGGATTATGGAGGGCTACCCAGGCTTGTAGATTGTCAAACTTTGCTGCCAGGCTGCGGATGTTTAGGGATGCAAAGGTTAACGTGCCTGGTTTCTGGGCAATCGTACCTTGATTTTGAGGGGGGCCCAGATTGGGTTGGATGTTGCCTGAGAGAAGTATCAACAGAAGGGCTAGTTTTACCAAGTAACTTTTAAAGTATTTGGTGTTAGCTTTGTGCTGCCTTCTTGAGTTTATTCTGATGGCGTGCTTGTGAGAGAGAGAGGGCAGTCTGAGTAGGAGTGTGGGAGGAAGAAGCCATGGCTGGGCATGCTGAGTTCTGGACCAGGTGTGCCAGGCTGTGTTGTTAGGCCTGTAAGTGGCAGGTAGGTCGGAGTCAAGCACTGACATTATGGTGCAGTAAGTATTGCCATAGATATGCTCAGTGATAAGGAGGGTAGGCAGTTTAGAGTCATTGTGTAGCTGCCCTGATATCATACAGAGAGTGGAAAGAAGAATATGAAAAGGCATTAATCTGGTTACCGAAGTCATGATTGGTGGTGGGGGGGGGAGTCTTAGATTAATACTGCTCTAGAAAAATGCAAGGACTAAAGGGCTGATAAAGATAAGGCAGCAGCAGTGTTTGTTAAATCTGAGCATGAGAGAGGTTCATCCCTTTAAGAAGTTGCAGGAAAGGAGAGCTCCTTTAAGTGGTTGCCGAGAGGTCTAAACAGCAACCTGCTTGTGACATTTTGGGAAGGGGATGTTGTTAACCATTAAATTGAGCAGCTCCTGGACTGATTTTGCATACCTGCTCCAGCTCGAGAGACACTACTGCATTCTTTTGCCAGCTTGCGCTGGGATTCCCCCCCCCCGAAGACCAGTGCCTAGCAGTGTATTTCCTGGTCCATCCTGGTGGCAGCAGAAGATACCAGGAGGTCTAAACAGCAACCTGCTTGTGATGTTTGGGGAAGGGGGCATTGTTAATTGCCTTGTGCATAAAGGGGGTGTGATCACCAGCATCTCTCCATGGAGCGGATCTTCACGTGAGTGACTCTCACTGGAGTGGCGAGAGTCCTCAGCAGTAGTCACAGGTGGGAGGTGCAGCTGGAGGCCCCATATAAAAAATAAATTTATGTTTGTATTTAGTGGAGGTTTTAGAGTAACTGAGAGTCTGGGTGGTAGGGTAATAGTTTACATAAAGGGAATATAGGGCTAAGTATAACATATACATACATTATTTAATTGTGTTTTTTATTGCTGTTGTCATTGGTAGATTTAAGCTGCCTTGAAATAGAAATTAGTTTCAAGGGGGTGGTAAAATATTATGGGTAAGGGGCACAATGTACAGTATGTACCTGAGAGTATTCCTGTGGTGACAACCAGCTATAGAAAATCCAAGAAAAATGTAAGCGATGTAAATTGTGGGAATCTGCACAATATTGTTTGTGAACCTATGGATCCAGAATTCACTAGGCGTTAATTCCAGGTGGGGGTTATGAAATCCCAGTTCAGATTACCCATAGCGAGGATGGAACCTATAGGACTAAGCAAGGGTGTAGATCTGAATTAAGACAGAATTTGGTTAATGTAGAAATACAAAAGTCATGTGTCCCCTCTTTAATGAATACTAATATTAGAGTTCTAGTAAACAAAGTAGATGAGTTAAGTGTAATGTTGAAGTATAATCTTGTACAAATTGCTGTTATTACTGAAACATGGTGTACCTCCCAGTTACCGAAATATGCTTTACAGATTAGTGGGTACCAGTCAGTGAGAAAAGACCGTGAAGGAAATTGGGGGGGGGGGGAGGACTTGCATGTTATGCACAAGAAAATATCCCTTTTGAGAAAAAATAAGTGAATTACAAGTGGAAGGATTTGAGACTCTTTGGTTATAAGTAAATATGCCCAGACTTCCCAGAAATTGTGACCCATTTTTTGTGGATGATTTTTACCATCCTCCTTCGAGCAATAGTCATAGTATGATTACACATCTTAATTGATGTTTAACAGAATAATGGAAACATATCCTGTGTGGGGGATTATTTTAATGGGAGATGCAAATCAGTTGCAGTTATCCAGAGTTATGCATGGTAGGAATTTGAAACAGATAGTTAGGGAAGGGACTAGGGGGAAAATGTGTTGGACGTTGCAGTCACTAATCTGGCCGAATGGTATTGTCCCCTGAAATTGGACCTCCTATTGGTTCTTCTGATCACAAGTCTGTGTTTGTCACCTCCAGTGTATTAGGGTGTAAAGCCCAAAGAGAGAAGAAAAAGGTGTGGATGAGTCAGAAGTGGAATAGAATAAAACATGAAAGGGTGTTAGATGCTATAGTAGGGGAATTTGATAATGAATGGCTCAAATTTGAATCAGCTGATTCTACCTGGACTATGGTAACTACCAAAATCCAAGAGATAATGGATAGAATGGCACCTTTGTGTGAGGTTGAAGTTAAGGAGAGTGATAAACCTTGAGTTACGGAGGAATTTAAAGGATTGATAACTAAAAGACAAAGGGCTTTGAAAGCATGACGGATGGATGAATTCCATAAATTAAGGA
This sequence comes from Neoceratodus forsteri, assembly GCA_016271365.2. Lineage (NCBI taxonomy): Eukaryota > Metazoa > Chordata > Ceratodontiformes > Ceratodontidae > Neoceratodus > Neoceratodus forsteri. The sequence goes on from CM057455.1 coordinate 127,858,073, forward strand.
ATAAAATAACGAGGTTAGAAAAATAGAATAAAAAGAAGTATTATGAGAAAAAGATTAGTGGGTTACATAATGCAGATCCTAACAAAGGATGGAAATCAACAAAGGTTATTATTCAAAGTAAGAATGAGGAGGAACAAATAAGTAAGTGGACAATTAACTGTAGTTTTGAGGGTGAAAACAAGGTGAGAGGATTTGTGTAGGAATTAAACAGAGTATTGTGCAAAGATAGTAAAAGGTTGGAACCCTTGAAGGAATGTGAGGAAGAATTGTGGGGTAGTTACGGATAAATACCTAGTGTCAGTCGAGGATGCTCTAAAGCTTTAAAGTGATTAAAAGTAAATTAAACAGTAGGACCAGACAATATATCTAACTGGATTTGGCATGAGGTAGCCGATTTGGTAGCACCCTGGATCTGTAATGTGTTCAATAAACCTATGTTGTTGGGAAAAATTCTCAATCCATGGAAACAAGGCTGGGTTTTACCATTGCCTAAAGTAAATATTCCATGTGATGCAAATAAGAATTATAGACCCATTTCTTTCACTTGTGTTGTTTCTAAATTATGTGAGGAATTTGTTAACAATTGGCTACTGGAAATAGTAAGTCAGTATATAGAGCCCAATCAGTTTGGTTTCCTAATGGGGAGTTCCATCACATTAGCATTATTGAAAGTTAAGGTGTTATGTTTGAGGTCATGGGAGAATGGGAAAATGGTAATTGATTACAGGAAAGCCTTTGATTTGAAAGCACATGATATTTGAATAGATAAATTACAGTCCATGTCAGTTTCTGCTTGTACTGTATAATAAGGTGGATCCATGATTTTCTTCTAGGTAGGTTGCTGTGGATCGAGAAAGAGGGGTGGAGGTCTGAACCAGATTATTTCTATGGGGGGGGTTCCACAGGGTACCAAATTGGGGCCTATCCTGTTTCTCATTATGATAAACTACCAGCATACAATGGGACCCTATATTAAATACGTGGATGACATAACTGTTATTGATAGATTTGAGGAAGTAAGTCAAAGTACAATACAGGAGGACCTAGCAAAAATTGAAGTATGGACTTGGTGTAATAAGATGAGATCAATCCAGACAAAACACAAGAAATAAGATTTGGGAAAACTAATAAAGCTGAGTTACCCCCTCTTATGTTTGGGGGTATTGCCGTGAAGGTGCTAAACAGTGTCAAATTGTTAGGTTTACAGAGTCAAAATGATTTTGGATGAAAAGAACAAGCATCAGAGAGAGTAAAAAAAGGAAATTCTAGGGTGCACTTTTTGACAGTGTTAAAGAGAGCAGGTGTGAGGCAGGAAGACTGTATATATATTTTTTACATAGTTGTTTGCCCTGTGTTGAAGTATAGGGCTAGGATGCTGGGTTAACTTCGGGAGAAAGTGAAGAAACTGAAAGAATTCAGAAGAGAGCTTTGAGGATTATTTTAGGCCGGGAAATGTCATATAATGATGCATTGAAAATTTGTAAGTTAGAAAGTCTGAATGAGAGAAGAACAGACATGTCAAAGAAATTGTTCTATGAAATCTGTAATCCTCAACACAAGCTGAATAATCTGTTACCACCTAGAGAAACTGCAATCTATGGCTTAAGAAAACAGGTTAGATGGTGAAAACCAGTGTTTAGAACAACCAAATATCAGACTTCTTTTTTCATGGAATTTTTAAATGATTAATATTATTATTGTGTGCATTCTCTGTGGAATCAAATGTTTACTCTTTTGTCCTTGTTTTTAAGGAGTAATTGTATTATGTATTATGTTTTTATGTTTTTTTTGTATTCTTGTTATGAATTGGTGTATTTAACTTCAGTCAGCCCCATCTTTGGTGGGAGGTTTGGCTGCAATATGCTAAATAAACACACAAACAAACAAACACCTCTCCTCTATCCCTCACCCTAATATGCTCCAGCAGTGGTCCCAATGCTGGAAGAATGGCCATAAAACCTATACTGACGCCTGGAGTAGACTGATCAAAAATAAAATACTATACTCGTGGTATAGAACACCAGCATTTCTCTATGCACTAAGCTGCTGGACACAGAGAAATGCTGGAGGTGTATAGAAAGGAAAGGAGACCAATACCATATTTTATGGACATGCTCCAAGATCCAGTCAAACTAGAAATAATTATGTCAGCTAAGTTCACAGATCCTTCGCAAAAAGATAGCCCAATCAACTGCCCTATTAGTGTTAGGCATGAAATCCAAAACCCCATACCTGACAGCCCAGGAGTATAGGTAAAGTAGCTAGCCTTGCTAAACGTGCAAGGTAAGTGTCAACTCATATGCAACTGGCATACCAACCATGTTCCCAGCATTGATGGAATTCTTACAGCTGTGACACAGATAGCAGACATGGACAAACTAACAAATGTAGCCACCAGTAGGTTCCACAAATTCTACAATGGTTGGTGACCATTTATGCAATTTACAAAACCAAGGGAAAGTATAGGATAGACCCCATTCACTGAATCTCTATCCAGTAATATCATGCTATGGGTGGTTCGATACCATGGACTTCAACCAGAATGTCTTAATTGCTATTTCATTCATTATTTATAGTCGTGTTATGTAGTTTTCGGCTCTTTGTGTTTGTTTACCTTTTCTTTTGCAGGGCAGGATAGTTTTTGATTGCTAGTACCTTCAAGATAACAGGTAACTGAACACACTAGGTGTCAAGCTACCCCATAGAACACATATTGGAAATTAGTTATGCTTTGTGTCTCTGATGTCTCTGTAACTGGTATGTACACCATTGATATCAATGTATTTTTATTGAATGAAGTTACAGTATACCACACCTACTGCATACTACTGAATGTAACCTGGATCATTCACAAAAAAACAAACTCAATAAGAATTTTAATTGCGTAAACAAATCAGTACATAGAAATACCCTTCCAACATATTCATATGGCCAAAAGAGTGATTGAGTGACCTAAAGAACCTACCAAAACATTTTCTGTCTCAGGAAAGGGCAGTAGAGCTGCGCTCAATGGAAATTATCCTTATAAACAAATCAGTACATTTGAATATATACTCTTCTTTTCAATCCCACTGTAACAAATGAAAAACCTGAGGTCCCTCCAAAGATGTTATCTCTCCTAGGGAAGTGCAGCAGGGATGATCTCAGTGAAGTTTATATAAATAAGTTATATAAAGTTATATAAATAATATAAATATGACAAATAAGTTTGTCTGGGTACAAAAACGAACACACACAAATTCACTTGTGTCTTATCCATCCCACCCAATGATCGGGTAATCCCAAAACAGGAACTCTTGGAGAAGTATAACACACTCCAGCTATCTCTATCCCACCCGCAGAGCGAGAGACCTGAGGATAATCCTAAAACAGGAGACTCACAGGGAAGTGTAGCACACTCCAGACATCTCCATCCCACCCACAGAGTGAGAGACCTGAGGATAATCCTAAAACAGGAAACTCACAGGGAAGTGTATCACACTCCAGACATCTCCATCCCACCTGCAGAGTGAGAGACCTGAGGATAATCCTAAAACAGGAGACTCACAGGGAAGTGTAGCACACTCCAGTCATCTCTATCCCACCCATACAGTGAGACACCTTAGGGTAATCCCAAATCAGGAAACACACAGGAAAGTGTAGCATAGTCCAACCATCTCCATCCTACCCAGAGAGTGACAGACTTTAGGGTAGTCCCAAAACGGGAACACTCAGGGAAGTGTAGCACACACCAGCCATCTCCATCCTACCCATATAGTGAGACAGCTGAGGGTAATGGCTCCCACTCTAGCCATCTCCATCCCACCCACAGATTGAGAGACCTGAGGGTAATGGCTCCCACTCTAGCCATCTCCATCCCTCCCACAGATTGAGAGACTTGAAGTCAATGGCTCTCACTCCAGCCATCTCCATCACTCCCATAGAGTAAGAGACCCAAAGGTAATGTCACTCACTCCAGCCTATTCCATCCCAGTCATAGAGTGAGAGACTTTAGGATAATCCAAATGAAAAACTCTCAGGGAAGTATAGTACACTCCAGCCATCTCTGTCCCACCCACTGAGTGACAGTCCTAGAGGTAATCCCAAAACAGGAACTCTCAAGGACATGAAGCACACTCCAGACATCTCCATCCCACTACAGAGTGAGAGACTTTAGGATAATCCCAGAACAGGAAGCTTTCAGGGAAGTATAGCACACTCCAGTCATCTTCGTCCTACCCACAGAGTGAGAGACCTGAAGGTAATGCCTCTCACTCTAGCCATCTCCTTCCCAACACAGATTGAGAGACCTTAGGGTAATGTCTCTCACTGTAGCCATCTCCCTCCCAACACAGATTGCGAGACCTTAGAGTACTGTCTCTCAAGCTAGCCATCTCCATCTCACCCACAGACTGAAAGAGCAGAGGGCAGTGTCTCTCACTCCAGCCATCTCCATTCCACCCACAGAGTGGGTGACCTGAGGGTCTCATTCCAGCCATCTCCATCCCACCCACAGAGTGTGGGACCTTAGAGTAATGTCTCTCACTCCAGCAATCTCCATCTCACCCACTGAGTGTGAGACCTTAGAGTAATGTCTCTCACTCCAGCAATCTCCATCTCACCCACTGAGTGGAAGAGCAGAGGGTAATATCTCTCACTCTAGCCATCTCCACCCCATCATAGAGTAACAGACTGCAGGGTAATCCCAAAACAGGAACTCTCAGGAAAGTGCAGCACACTCCAGCCATCTCTATTCCACTTACAGACTGAGACACCTTACGGTAATTCCAAAACAGGAAACTTCATGAAAGTGCAGCACACTCCAGCCATCTCTAACACACCTGATGAGTAACAGATCCAAGATTATTCCCAGATTAGGGTCTCTCACAAGGAAATGCTGCTCATTCCTGCCCTCCCCAACACTTCCAGTGAGTAGAAGATCCTAGAATGCTGCCAGTTTAGGGTCCCTCACAGAGATGTTCAGGTCATTCCTGCCCTCCCCAACACACCCACAAAGTAACAGACCCATGATTATTTTCAGATTAGAATTCCTCTCAGGGAAGTGCAGCTAACTCCTCTACTCCATTATACACCCAATGAGTAGGAGGCTCAAGATTACTCACAAATTAGGGTCCCTCAAAAGGAATTATAGCTCACTCCTGCCTTTCACAACACATCTAGTGAGTAGAAACCCCTAGATTACTGCCTGGTTTGAGTCCCTCACAGGGAACTGCTGCTCACTCCTACCCTCCTTGACACCCTCCCAAAAAGTTAGAGACCTGTGATTACTCCCAAATTGGGGTCCCTCTCAGGGAAGGTCAGCTAACACCTGTATTCCCTTATACACCCAATAAGTAAGAGACCAAAGATTACTCCCAAATTGGGATTCCTCAGAAGGAAGTGTAGTTCACTCCTACCCTTACAAAGACGGTCAATAAGTAAGAGACTAAAGATTGCTTCCAAATTAGTGTTACTCACAGGAAAGTGTATCTTACTCCTGCCCTTCCCGACTACTCAATGAGTAAGAGACCCGATATTATTCCCAAATTAGGAACTCTCACAGGGAAGAGCAGCTTACTCCTGCCATCTCTATTCCACCCACAAGATGAGAGACTTTAGGGTAATCCCAAAAAAGAAACTCTTAGGAAATGCACCATTCTCTAGCCATCTCCATCCCACCCACCTAGTGGCAGACCTTAGAATAATCCCAAAACAGGAACTCTCTGAGCAGTGTAGCACACTCCAGCCATCTTCAACAGAACCTGGGAGTAAGAGACTTGAGATTACTCCCAAATTAGAGACCTCACAGGGAAGTGCAGCTCACACTTGTCCTCCCCAACACACACAATGAGTATGAGATCCAAGATTATTCACAAATTAATCTGTCACAGTGAAATGCATCTCACTCTTTCCCTCTCCAACTCATCCAATGAGTAAGAGACCCTAGAATACTCTCAAACTGGTGTCCCTCACAGGGAAGTGTATCTTACTCCTGCCCTTCCCAATGCAGTCAATAAGTGAGAAGACTGATATTACTTCTAAATTAGGGTCCCTTACAGGGAAGTGCAGCTCGTTCTAGCCCTCTCCAACATACCCAATAAGTGAGAGAACCAAGATTACTCCCAAACTGGGGTCTCTCACAAGGAATTGCAGCTTACTTCTGCCCTCACCAACACACCTAATAAGTCAGAGAACAAAGATTACTGTCATATTAGGGTCTCTCACAAGAAAGTACAGCTCACTCCTGCCTTCTCCAACCTGGTCAATAAGTGAAAAAATTTCGATTAATCCCAAATTAAGGTCCCAGCCCATTCCTGCCCTCTCAAACACAGGTCAGTGAATGAGGGTACTCTTAAAACAGGGTCACTCCTGGCACAGTGCAGGCAGCTAACTTATGCCATGCCTCAGGGATTGCTGAGGTACTTCATTAAATTGTTAACAACTACACTGGCTATTGACAAACACATGACAAACAGGCTGGAGGCCCACAGGTCTCCATCCTGGCTCCTGATCACTTCTCCATTTTCCTGAACAACCTCCCTTCTGCCTGTGTCAACTCATTTATTGACATGTATGCAGAAGACAGTAATTGTTATGTTTGCTAGCGCGCATGTGCAAGAAACATTATGCGACAGCTTAGGGGAGAAGCAGGTTGTGTAGGCATGGCATTGTGGCAGCCAAGGGAGGCACTGCATTTGGGGACTTGGCACTGGTGACCAATGGAGGCACAGTGTACCGATGACACTGGTCTCCAAAAGTGCCACCAAGTACAAATGTTTCGACGCAGCAATCAGGGGCCGTCTTGTCATATCAGCATCAGTCATTCCTCTGCAATGAGGGAGTGACCCATCATTGCTGGGCAGGACTGCTGCTACTGTAATATGGTTTGTGAACAGCTACTTGCACTTGGTGTTCTGAACAATACCGAGCCCCATGCGAGGTGCCCAATCACTCGGCAGCATGTGCCCACACTACAGTGTTTGTTTGCAACAGGGCCCCAATCCCAGTCAGCTTCAGTCCCGCATGAGTTCAGGTTGCCAGGAGCCCACTCACCATTGACATAATTACCCCTCCCAGTTTGATTTGCCAATGGGGAGCCTCCCCATTGGCATAATGTCCCCTCCAGACAAAGGTTGGTGTGTGCCAGGGTGGTGCCCAATACCTGCCATTGCACCCCTCAGATATGCTGATGGGGGGTTCCAATCCCCCATTGGCTACAGTCACCTCCCAAAAACTAGGTTGGCATGCTGGGAGGCCCACCCCAGCATGCCAAATGTCCATGTTAAATGTCCTGTAAAAAAAAAAGTCCAGCAATGTTTTTGTTTCCCTGTAAAGCAAAAACGGTCCCTCATCAAGTCCAGAGGCCATCCCCAACCTGTCCACTCTGCACTCCACCTCTCCACCCCCCTCTTCATACTTACCTCCGGGCCCAGCGTGATGATCTTCGTGGACCGGAACACGCCTGCACTCTTCAAAGCCGACACAGAATTGAGGAAATGCCAGTAAGCTGTATAAAGGCATAAATAGGTTTTTTCAACTTTGGTACATATCTCAGGCATTGGGGGAATTTCACCACATTTTCAACATGGGGTTATTGGGACCTCCTCATAAATTCAGTCACTGTCATGGCATTATTCTGTCCCAAAAGTTGATTTTGCAGTCACTGCGCAGAATCACCTTTTGGGACCAAGTAACTAAACAACAGTGCCAGTGTTCATGAGGTGGACTCTCAAAAAGTCTATGTTGCAAATTTGGTGGACAAAATCCAAAAAATGACTGTTTTACAAGCGTGCATTGTGCAGTTGCTTTGCACGCTCATAACTTCACGAATTTGCAATATTTTCACTCCAGATTTTCAACATTGCCATTTTTCCAGCCCTCCTTATGAACAGTATAGCTGTAATTTTTCACATCCCAGCCAAAATGTGTTTTCGCACTTCCGGGGCAGAATAGCGCAGTCGCTGTGGGAAATCAGTGTTCGGGACACATTACGGAAATCACAGTGACACTGTTCATTAACAGAGGTCCTAAAATGCCTGTGTTGAAATTTTGGTGATGAAAGTCCATAAAATGACTGTGTTACAAGCGTACATTGTGCAGTTTCCATGCACACTCATAACTTCACACATTTGTAATATTTTCACTCCAGATTTTCAACATTGCCGTTTTTCTGCACCTCCTTATGAACAGTATAGCTGTCATTTTTTAAATCCTGGCTATAATGTGTTTTTGCACTTTTGGCACAGAACAACATGGTTGCTGTGGGAAATCAGTGTTCGGGACACATTAAGAAAATCACAGTGACACTGTTCGTGAGCAGAGGTCCTAAAATGCCTATTTTGAAAATTTGGTGGTGAAAGTCCATAAAATGACTGTGTTACACGCATACGTTGCACAGTTTCCACGTATGCTCAGAAGTGTGAGCATTTTTAACATTCCCACTGCAGATTTTCAACATTGCCATCTCTTCACACCTCCCTATGGATGGTACAGCTGTCATTCTTCACATGCTGCCCAATCTGTGTTTTCGTACATGAGGCACGGAATGGCACTGTCACTGTTGGAACTCAATGTTTGGACACATTGACAAAATCACACTGCCACTCTTCATGAGAAGAGGTCCCAAATGCTTTCATGAGGTGGGGTCACAAAAAGGCCATGTTGAAAATTTGTAGTGCAAATACCAACAAACACCCGAGGCATTAGGGTTTCTAACCATAACGTCCTACCCTGTACAGACTGGCAGGCATCAGGGTGTGCCTTTGGATTGCCGACTGTACTGCTCATGCCATCCCACCCCCCCCCAGCCACTGGCAGGCATCGAAGTGTACCTTGGACTCTTCAGCCCCAGATTTCACCCCATGCTCCTATGCTGCACCCATTTCACCGTATGTCTTTATGGAATGGGGTCACTATAAAGCCAAACAACCTACGGCACACCTCAACACGTGTCGGTGTCTGCAGAATAGGGCGAGGTGACATGGCATGCCCATTATGGGCGACAACCCAAACACATACCCCAATGCCTCTCTGTCTCTACAGGGTGGAGGTGGGGTTGGCGTGAAGTTCAATACTTCACTTCCATTCCTATTCTGCATCTGTCTAACTTCTGCATTTCCAATGCTAATACCAGCAAGCAAACATTCAGCATTGACAAATGCTTGTTTATCTCCTGTCCCTCCTCTGCAGCTGTGGAAGACCTGCTCCAGCAGGACGTCAGCAACATTCTGCACTAGTTCCAATCCAACCAACTCAGAGTCCTCACCCAAAAATGTTGTTCATGACCTTTGGAACCAGGCAGAAGCTATCCAGACTCATTGCTTCACTGCCCATCCCTTGAAACAGTTCAGACTTTCAAGTGCCTCAGTGTGTGACTCGACAGTAAGCTTGACTTCTCAGCCAACATTGATGCCATCCATGCAACCCTCCATCAGAAGCTCGATGCCTTGTACATCAGCAAAGACTATTTTTCTCTGAAGATCTGCAGGAAGCTTGTTATCAAAATGGTGCTCTCTATCTTTAACTATGCACTTGTGGTCTATGGCACAACCCCTTCCACTTTTCTCATCAGACTGGACACTCTCTGTAACTCCTTCTCCTGCTTTGCTACAAACTCACCCCTTCATATCCACCATTGTGCCCTCTGCTCCTCCTTATTCATTCTCCCTCTGTCCTCACATCCCAGGCTAACTGTACCTGCTTCATATCCAAATACTGGTTTGGTTCCCTCCCCTCTTACAACTCCTCTGTCCTCTCTCAACTCCCCCTGCTTCCTGTTCCCTCTATTCCAATGGATCATCACACGTTCATCACTCCTCACCCCTGCTCCTTCACTAGGCAATCTGCCTTCTATTAACTTCACAGACTCTGGAACCAGTTCACCTCCTCCCTCCACCTCTCCTTCTCCCCATGTTCCCTCAGGCACCAGTTGAAACTTCACCCATCCCACCTGTTGCTGTTATCCATCCTCCTGGCACCATCCCTGGCCTGAGCTTCAGCTGTCCTTGGTAAGGTAGTCAGCTGGGTCTGGTTTCCCTTCCTTACTGTCTCTGTTCTTCCGTGTACCAGAAGGCCGGGCAAAAATGCACCCTTCAGGTCTCTTACCCCTAATCAGTATTGTCTTTGCTCACCAGGTTTTGCTGCCACATTACCATTGTACTTGTCTAGATGTTTACTGTTGAGCTGTGATTGCATTCTGTTCTCTGTACCATTTTTGTATTTATCTAATTTTGTCCCAGCTTATTTTAGCAAATTTTGTTCAACTGGTTTGTTACTGTGTATTGCACTGCTGTTCTTCCACAGTTTCCCTCTCCTGAGTTGCAACTGGAATGGGCCTTGGCTCAGTGTGCCTCTCCCGGTTACCAATTTTCAAATAAATAAACCTGTACATATGTTATGTATCTTCAGTAAAGGACACAGAAAATTCTCACTGTTAAATTTACCCAGAGAACACAAACATTCCTCTTACCTGTGGATACCTATAGATTCCCAGCAGTTTAGCCATGGGAAGACAGGATTGTCCTGGCTCATCTCCAATGAACCCAAGCAATAATGAACCTGACTGACATCTGTAATTGGGAACAGGCTGCTGACGTCCTGACAATAAGCGTAGACTGCTGTCAAGTGCTCTAATTTCTGAAAAGCAACCATCATACAGGCTGAATCCCAATGTGATATTTGGTAATAATTTTTCATTGTGGTTGATTTCGTTGATTGCAAACATTATGACTCGAACATAACGGTATGCCCTGATACGAAACCTAGAAATGAATTCATTTATATTTTTAGAAAACAGTAACTTTATTATCATCACCTAAAGAAGAATTCTTAGTTCACCAAATGTTTATGAAGAAAGACACTGTTGTATTTAATTCCTCAAAGAATACAGTATGTGCCATACATTATTGCAAGCCTCAAAAGGTAAGAAGAACAATTTAGCTATTGAGAAGCTTGCAAAGGAGATCACTGCAATCTAGGGGATGAGAAATGTTGGATATAGGTGTGAATAAGTAATGACCTGCCTCATGCACTGTGGTTCATTCCAAGAACCCTGCATAGCTGTAAACTACAGTAGTAGAAGATTTTCTGCTCTTAGATGCTCCATGCAAATATACCCCGCACCACCCTGCAATTTGTATGGTAGGCCACAGTTCCAGTCTAAGGATTATATCCCAACATCAGCAGCTGCAGATATTATCAGCAGCACTTAGCTTAAAATAATTATTTTTAACTAGATGACAAACTGCCCCAATTCCTATACTGGAAGATTAGCTACAATACACAGGGAGGATGGCCCAAAACAAGAAGTTATGCCATGTTATGTTAGACAAGTTAAATCAAATTAACATGACCCGGTCTCAGTTTCTGATTCACCTGGCTACCATTCTGCAAGCTATTTTTAATTTAATTGCTTCTGCTGGACAGCAAGCTGTTTTTTTTGTTTAGCTCTCTGGGTTAAATATTTACAGCTATAATAGCATATAAATGCAATGACTTCAATAATAATGAATCATTCATGATTGTAATGTTTACATTTATGGAGTCCTTTTGATTCATTGACCCTGTATTCTATGAATTTAGATTGTAACTGTATGAAGAATACATGTAATCTGTATTGTTCAAAGCTTTAATAAAAGTTATTAAGTAAACAAGGAGATAAAAGAGCATTAAAATAAAAGGAACATCACCGTAGATTTCTTTTTTAAACTTTCTTTTTATTCATGTTTCAGAAAATGATGTTTACACAAATTAGTAAGAAGTTTATATGCAATGCTAGTTTGTAGTACTGTTGTAATAGTAATTGTATTTGAGTTGGCACCCTTTCCCTTCCCCAGAGGCCCAGAGTGCCTTTCATGAGGTGCAAGAATAACTTCACATAAAGTGCAGGAGTGGTGTATACTCATAAATAAAACAACACAGGCAAATAACACAGCAGAACAGTGAAGAGCAAATACAATTTAACTGAGAATGAACAGACTCCGGAAGATATTACTGTATTTAGCAAAGGCTTTACTAAAAAAATATGTCTTCAGACCCTCCTCTTTAAGTCCTCTGGTAAGGAGGCCACTCTAAGGACCATAGGGAGCAAGTTCCATAAAACTGTCCCAACCAGCAAACTGACCCAGTCCCCCAAGATTCTTAACCTGGTGCTAGTCACAACAAGGTGGCCCACCTCATTGGTGCTAAGAGTGCACATAGAAACGTAAGATTGCAAGAGATTCAACAAAGGGGAGTACTAGCATAACGCAGTAAAACATATTTTTTATTTGTAGAATTTATGGCAATTCATATTATTTTAATTAGTTTGCACTATTTTTATACTTGTACAATCTGTCATTAAGGTTTTAGTGGTAGTTAGGGAGGGAACCTTAGTGAAGAAGGCAGAGACTAGGAGCGTTTTGGGGACTAGGGAGCAGCAGCGAATATTTTTGCCTGTGGACTTATTTTGCTTAAAGTCTGTCATTTTAAAATGGCCCAAAATTAAATTATGGAATGTCTCCCTACCTGGCTGGAGCAGTTTGAAGATCTGCTGCAAGAGATGAAGGGAAGGAGGTCCTGGGCTTTCTGAACTTTTTGCAATTCATGCAGTCCTGCATCGTCACTGGTTTCTGGGGAACTGCCGCCGTGAGAGTGCTGTTTACAGAGGACTGTGGTGGAGATGGTCCGGTGAAGTGGACTAGATAGTGGAATGGACTGGTTCTGGATCCTCTGAATTCCCTGTTGTGAGCCTTGCAGCACAGAAAGATCTGCCATTGAACATTTGGTTACTGGCTATTAATTAGTAGCGATAGCCATTTGGGTTTGTGGTGAGGATACCCTTTTTACCTCTCAGGGGTATCTGCTGGGACTGTGGCCATACAGGAGGGCTGGGGTGGCATTTGTTGAACACTCGGAGTTATTCCTAGCCACTCCTAGGCTTTCTGGAGAGTGGGCTGAATGCCTATTGTTGTTTGAGGCTATAGTGTTGGCCACAGGTCTTTAAAGTGGTGCCTCCTGGTGGGCAAGGTTGGGGTTTTCTTGTTTGCAGTCCTGGTGATCGTCTCTGACTGTTGGATTAATTTGTACTCCTGTGCCATTCCCTGGGACTGCAAGCTAGAAGCAGGACTTGCTTAAAATTTTCAAAATGGTCAGACCGCCTTTTCTCTTTTTTGGGGGGACCATCTTTTTCTGGGTGGGCAGTGAGAATGCCCATTAAAATAATTAATCTGTCGAATTCTGTTGATCTTTCCCAACCAATGTGAGAGCTAGAGCTGGGGAAGATTTTCTTTTGACTGTTTCCCAGAGAGGTGGGAGGTCTCTGGGCTTAGAATTCCTTGGCTGAAAGTTTGCTCTCCTTGGAGAATATTTTACTTAGATACATTGCCACAAATGCTTTAATGCTGTGATTTCTGATCTTGCTGCCTCGACAGATCTGACTTGCATCAAGACCTGGTTGGATAATAATGCAGGACCAATTCTGGAGGCTGCAATTCCAGCCAGGTACTCGGTGATACATTGCCCGAGGTTGGACCGCGGGGGGGAGGGTTGTGGTCCTTGGTTAAGACCGAATTGGCTCTCACTAGTGTTCCAGTTGAGGAGACCATCTCTTTTGAATGTGCTGTTGTAGCAGGTGTGGGCTATCGAATTGCTTTCATCTACCGTCCACCAGGAGATGAGAAGCAATTCCTTAAGGAAGTAGCAGACTTCATTGTCGACCTGGCCTTTGAGTCTCCCAGGCTGATGGTCCTGGGTGACTTTAATGCCTGGGTTAATGACGAACTTTCACAATTTGGACAACACTTCCTCCAGTTAATGGATTCACTGGGCCTAACACAGGTGGTTACCACTGCTACACATATAGGTGGCCATTCTCTTGATTTGGTCTTCCTCCTGGGGATCGAGGCCTCTGACATGAGGGTGGAACCAGTCAGTTGGTCAGATCACTACACTGTGAGATTCAATTTTGGCACCCCTCCTTCTAGGCTGACCCCTGTGGAGATGATCAAGTACTGACCTTTGCGGAATATTTCTTCCAATGGCCTTGCAGCGGTTCTTGACCTATCACAACTCCCTGTGCATTGCAATGATCCAGAGGCATTGGCTGTGGCTTATAATACCGCCATTTCCTCCGCCCTGGATTCTATTGCTCCACTTCGTGTGCGCCCTCTCTCCCCCTTCAACCTCGGGCCCCATGGTTTGATGGGGTCCTAAGGGAGTTGCAGCGACTTGGACGCAGGTTAGAACATTGTTGGCAGAGGTCTGGCTTGGATGCCGACCACCTTAGACTGTTAGAACATTACCAATTCTGTCAGTCAGAAATCTCTTGTAAGAAGGCAGAGTTCCTGTCCGGGGAAATTTCTGCCACTCAGAACCGAATAGCTCAGCTTTTCAGAACTGTGGACAGATTGTGCAACCCAAACTGTCTACAGCTCTGTAGAGCATTTTCACAATTACAGTGTGATGAGATTGCTTGGTTCTTTGCTGATAAGGTGGCTGACATTAGGTCAGACATCTGTTTGACACACTCTATGCGGGATGCAAGTGGCCAGGAGCGGGCCACTGCCCCCTTGTTTTCCTGTTGTACCTTCGATCACCCGGAAATCATGGATGTTATGTGGATTGTCCAAGGGCTGCATCCTACCAGCTGTGGTTTAGATCCAGGCCCTACGCCCTTAATTTTAGGGTGTGGGGAGTCCATTTTACTGGTTCTAGCACAGATAGTCTGGTGTTCCCTTGACATGGGTGAATATCCCTTTTCCTTGAAATAGGCAGTGGTGACGCCCCTGTTGAAGAAAGCATCTCTGGACCCAGACTGTCTTGCTAACTACAGACCCATCTTGAACCTTCCCTTTGTGGGGAAGGTGATCGAGAAGGTGGTGGCAGCCCAGTTGGAGAACCACTTGACCATCCATAGCATCTACGAACCTCTCCAATCAGGTTTTTGAAAGAGGCATAGTGCCAAGACTGTGCTGGTTCGGGTGCTCAATGATCTCCTGATGGCAAGAGACCAAAGAAAACGATCCATTGTGGTACTATTAGATCTGTCATCAGCATTTGACACCGTTGACCATGGGGTACTACTAGAGCACCTGAGATGTATTTGTGGACTTTCTGGGATTGTTCTCAAATGGTTCACCTCTTACCTCACTGGAAGAACTCAGAGGGTGGTGTCAGGGGTCTTTTCCTCTGATCCCTTCTCCCTACCTTGTGGGGTTCCTCAGGGATCCATATTGTCCCCCATGTTGTTTGTGGTGTACATACTCCCCCTCAGAGACATTGTGAGATGGTATGGGCTAGGGTTTCACTGTTATGCAGATGATACCCAGCTGTACCTGTCCTTTGCACCCGACCAGGAAGGAGCTATTTCAGCATTTAACAGCTGCCTAAATGAAATCCAGGATTGGATGAGGTCCAGTTGGTTGAGGTTGAACCCTGGGAAAACGGAGATGTTGGTACTGGATCCAGATCACCGGATAGGGAGACCTATGACTGGCACCCCATCTGGGGTGTTTTGTGGGGATGTCGAGCTATGGGTCTCTGAACGGGTGCATGATCTGGGGATGATATTGGATGCGGGGCTGACTCTTCGCTCTCAAGTGTCAGCGGTGGTAAAATCATCCTTTTATCATCTAAGAAACATTGCCAGAATCAAGCACCTAGTTCCGTCCGGCAATCTGCCAACTTTGATCCATGCCTTTGTGACCTCACGCCTGGACTACTGCAACTTGCTTTACCTTGGGCTTCTGGGGGTTGATATCCACCACCTGCAGCTAGTTCAGAATTCTGCAGCCCGAGTACTGATGGGTACTTCTAGATCTTCCCATATTACTCCGGTGCTGCTGGAACTGCACTGGCTGCCAGTTCAGTGGCGGATCACCTTCAAAGTCGGATTACTGACTTTCAAAGACCTCCACGATCTGGGCCCTGATTACCTGAAAGAACTCCTGATCCCTTACCGCCCTGTGAGATCACTCCGTTCAGCTGCCGAGGGGTTGCTAGAGATTCCTAGGGTAATATTAAAATCAGCTGGGGCCCGAGCTTTTATGTTTGCGGCCCCCTCCCTTTGGAATTCTCTACCCCATAGGTTAAGGTAGTGTACAACTGTGGGGAGCTTTAAACAGGCACTCAAATGCTATCTGTGGGAAAGGGCTTATGGTCTGACTGTGTATTAATTTTTTATGTGTGTTTTATAATATCTTTTGTACTGCTGCTTCTGCATTTGTACTGTATCTTTTTATTGGAATGCACCTTGGTATTCGAAAGGAGCAATATAAATAAAAATATTATTATTTATTATTAATGTTTATAGATTTATTATTTGTTGTTGTTAGTTTTTTCCTTTTTTTGGGTGGTGCTTAGTTATTCCAGGTGTGTTTTGCTGCTAGTTCTAGAAATGTGCTGGGAGGGCTTAAAGACGGTCAGGCAGTATTCTCCCACCAGACTCAGGGAATTGCATCCTTTTGACTGCCCCTACCTACCAATTGAAACCTATAAATGCTGCCAATCATTAGAGATTGCCAGGAGGCATAAGAAAGGGGGAGAACTGGGTCTGGTGGGGGAATGGAATGGGGGGTAAATTAGTGTGGTGGGGACCAGGAGACACCCTGGGGTGAAATGGTATCAGGACAGGGGTAATCCCTGTCTCATTCCCATACCCAAGGGCCCAGCAGTAGATGCTGAGCAGGAGTTGAGGTCTTCTTCAGCATCCCAGCCAGCCAGGGGGGTGTTATGCAATGCCAGATCCATTAAAAACAAGATGGCTATTATAGCTGATCTTGTTGAAACGGTGGATCTGGCATGTATTACCGAGACCTGGCTGGATGAAAATTCAGGTCCAGTATTGGCTTCTGCAACTCCAGCTGGGTACTCAGTGATCCACCGCCTGAGGTTGGATTGTAGGGGGCGGGGGTGTAGCCATCTTTTTTAAGACCAAACTGGGCCTTGAGGATGTTCCAGTGGGGATCACCAGATCCTTTGAGTGCATTATGGGAGAGGGTGTAGGCTGCAGGATACTCCTCATCTACCATCCACCAGGTGATGGGGGAGCATTCCTGCAGGAGATAGCAGACTTCATCATCGACGTGGTATTGGAGTCTCCCAGATGGATAATTCTGGGGGACTTCAGTGCCTGGGTCGACAATGAACTCTCACAATTTGGTCAACATCTCCTCCAGCTAATGACAATGATGGGCCTTACACATGTGGTTACCTCTTCTACCCATATAGGAGGTCACCCATTGGATCTGTTGTTCCTCCTGGGGATGGAGATCTCAGACTTGGCGGTGGAACCAGTCAGTTTGTCTGACCATCACACTATAGGGTTCAGTTTTGGGGCTCCCCCAAATGAACCTGCCCCTTCGGAGATGGTCCAGTACCGCCCTTTAAGGGGAGTTACCCCAGATGGTCTATCAGCGATCCTGGACTTATCAGGACTGCTGGGTGAAAGCACAAGTCCAGGTGATCTCGTACTGGCCTATAACAAGGTGGTAGGAGATGCCTTGGACTTGATTGCTCCTGTTCGTGTTCGACTACTCACTTCTCACCCAAGATCCCCTTGATATGATGGTTCCTTGAAGGAGCTGAGGTGAGTTGGTCGAATGTTGGAGACAGCATGGCAGAAGTCCAGCCTGCATTCTGACAGGCTTAGATTGATGGAACATTACAAGGGCTATCAATCAGAAATCACTCATAAGAAGGCAAAGTTCCTGTCCAGGGAGATTTCTGTTGCACAGAATCGACCAGCTCAACGTTTCCAAACTGTTGACAGATTGTACAATCCAATCTGTCTCCAGTCCAGAAAAGCTTTTTCACAGGTTAAGTGTGATGAGCTAGCTCAATTCTTTGCAGATAAGGTTGCCAGCATCAGGTCCAGAATCAGCCCGGCTCTCTCTACAAGGGGTTTCAGAGGTCGATGGGAGGTGGTGAGCACCCAGTCTGTCTGGATGGATTTCAGCCAGCCAGAATTTATGAAAATTGTGAAGATTGTCCAGACTTTGCACACTACCAGTTGTAGTTTGGATCTGGGCCCTAACCCCCCTTTTAGTGGGGTGTGTAGATGTTATCTGCCCGATCCTAGCTGAAATTGTCTGGAGATCTTTGGAGAGGGGGGTCTTTCCCGATCCCCTAAAAGAGGCGGTCATATGACCACTCCTTCAAAAGCCCTCCTTTGACCCTGACTGCCCAGCTAACTACCAGCCTGTCTCTAACCTGCCTTTTGTGCGGTAGGTTATTGAGAAGGTGGCTCTGCTGCAACTGGATGATCATCTTGTAACTCACAATGTCTGTGGAGCTCTCCAGTCTGGATTTAGGAAGATGCATAGCATGGAGACCACCCTTGTCTGGGTATTAAATGACCTCCTTATGACAAGAGATCATAAGGCTCATACCATCTTGGTTCTTCTCGATCTCTCAGCAGCTTTTGACACTAGACCATAGTGTACACTTAGAGTCTCTCAGTTCCTTTGCGGACTGTTTGGTACAGTCCTCAGATGGTTCCTATCATTCCTCATGGGCAGGTCTCAGAGGGTGGTCACTGGAATTCATTCCTCTGACACCCTCCTCCTGCCCTACAGTGTACTGCAGAGCTCCATATTGGCACCCATGTTGCTGGCAGTGTATATGCTGCCATTGGGAGATATCATCAGGTGATACAGCTTGAGTTTTCACTGCTATGCAGATGATAATCAGCTGTATATGTCCTTTGTGCCTGGACAGGTTAATGCGATTTCTGTGCTAAACTACTGCATCTCTGAGACCAAAGACTGGATGAGCTCTAGCTGGCTGAGACTGAATCTGGATAAAACTGAGGTGTCGGTAGTGGACCCGGGTCAACCAGGGGTGGGTTTGGGAGCTGGGCACATGTTGGTCCTATGGCTTGATGGTGTTCAGCTCACTACCTCAGGTCAGGTGCATAACCTTGGTGTTATTTTTGATGATGGCTTGACCTTGAAATCTCAGGTGTCAACATGATTAAATCCTTATTATACAATGGGCAAGGAGACAACCCTAAAATCCTCTACTCTGATTGGCTGCCTGGCACACATCTCCTGTTGTAAAATGTATTATCACCCCACAGGAAAAGGTGCCAGGCAGCATCTCGAGCTATCACTGTCCGTAAAATCACTGCGAGACCCATCTCAGTCCACACATGCCGCCATCTTTCTCACTCGCTTACACACCCGCTTCACAAAAAAAACTTGTCAGTCATTAAAAAATGAAAAAAATGGATACCTCATTCACCCTAACAGACGAAACCATAGAAAAATCAGACTCCCAAAAATCCAGTACAAGAAAATTCTGCCTGCAATGTGCTCTCCATCTCCTTCTCGGCATCTGAAGTGGTTCCTCACTCACAACCTGGCCCCCCAAAACACAAAGCAACCGGGAATCATAAAGCAATACTGTGCATGCTCACTAGCAGCACGGCTCCAGCAATCAGGGAATATTTTTTTCCAGCGGAACAATAAACACATTAAATATTACCTGAAATGGGGAAAACAAACCTTTATTTACTATTTTCTATGTGCCAAAAAAAGAGGACATAGTATAATTGCAATATGCCCCTCGAGAATGTTGATAATGCCAGGATTTACCCATGCCTGGTGTGTTTTGGCCACTCAGCTGTGCCTTGTGGCCCAGCACCCCAGGGCGTGGGTAAATCCTAGCATCACCAACACCCTCTCGTGGTATATTACTTAATTTTACCATCTGAGGAATATCACCTAGGTGAAACACCTGGTTCCACCAGACGACCTTCCAACATTGATCCATGCTTTCATTACCACCCATCTTGACTACTGCGATGCCCTCTACCTAGGGCTGTCTGGGGTTTATATCCACTGTTTGCAGTTAGTGCAGAATGCTGTGACCAGGCTGTTGACTGGTACTTCAAGGACCAGCCACATTACACCTGTGCTGCGCGGACTGCACTGGCTGCTGGTTCAGTGGCAGATCACCTATAAGGTAAGCTTGCTTACCTTTAAAGCCCTACATGAACAGGGACCTGACTACTTGAATGATCTCCTACTCCCCAAATCTCCTCTCTGATCCACCAACAAGGGATTGCTAGAGATTCCCAGGGTTCTTTTAAAAACTTATGGTGCCCGTGCTTTTTCACTTGCGGCACCAACCCAGTGGAATTCTCTACCTTGCCGGTTAAGAGAATGCCTGACTGTCAATAGTTTTAAATCTATGTTAAAAACATATTATTTGCATTAGCCTTCCCAGATCATTCTTAATTAATTTATATTGTTGTTTTACTCTGGTTATTATATCTGTGTTTTAAAATGTACAGCGCCTCAATACTTGAAAGACGCTATATAAATAAAGTTTTGATTTGATTTGATGGAGAAAGTATCTCTGATTTAGAAGTGGGTAGCCATCTGGGGACAAGCGACCATCAAAGAATGTGGTTAACGATTAACACAGCCATAGAGTCAAGCCATATAAAAGCAAGAGTATTGGACTTCAGGAGGGCTGACTTTGGGGGAATGGGAGAGTGACTCAGAAAAGCACTAGCAAATGGGCAAGAAGGAGGGGTGGAGGAACAATGGGGAAAAATCAAAACAGCCATCACAGTGGCAACAAGCCTTTGTGTGAAGCGAATCAACAAAACAAAAAGAAGGAAAAAAACACTATGGTTCTTAAAAGAGGTAGCAGGGAAGGTTAAGGAGAAAAAGGTTGCATTCAGGAAGTGTAAGAAAACGCAGAAGGAACAGGACAGAGAACTATACCAGTTAAAGTAGAAGGAAGCAGGGAAGGCAGTCAGAATAGCAAAGGCCCAAACTGAGGAAAAGATAGCCAAGTCAGTTAAGAAGGGGGATAAAATATTTTATAGGTACATTAGGGAGTGAAGAAAGACCAAGGGAGGGATATTGAGGCTTAATAAAGGGATGGGATGGTAGGCAGAGGGTGACAGTGAAAAAGCAGGGATACAAAATAAATACTTCTGCTCAGTATTCACAAAAGAAGAGGAGGGGAGGTACCTAAATCAAAGAACAGAAGCACTCTGGATAGGGAGGTCAATACCAGTCCATTCACAGAAGAAAGGGTTATGAAAGAACTCTTAAAACTAAAGATGAACAAAGCAATGGGGCCTGATGGGATTCGCCCAAGAATTCTAAAAGAACTAATGGTAGAATTAGTGACATCACTGACTGCCCTCTTTAACAACTTATGGGAGGATGGTGTGGTACCTGAGAACTGGAGGAGGGCAGATGTGATTCCCCTTCACAAAAGTGGGAGCAAGACAGAGGCATGAAATGGCATACCTGTTAGTTTGAACTCCATGGTAGGGAAAATGATGGAATCGCTTCTGAAGGAAAGAATTGTTGAGTTTCTAGAGGCCAGTGGGGCACAGGACCCAAGACAGCATGGATTCACAGCAGGAAGGTTGTATCAGACAAATCTAATACATTTCTTTGACTGGGTGACCAAAGTAGTAGACCAGGGAGGGGCTGTGGACATGGCCTACCTAGACTTTAGCAAAGCATTTGACACAGTCCCACACAAAAGATTAATGTACAAGCTAGTCAGCCTTGGAGTGAGTCCCAAGGTGGTAACCTGGGAAAAAAATTGGCTGGACAACAGGACGCAGAGGATAATATTAAACTGAGTCCACTCTGAAGAAAGGGTGGTTACTAGCGGGGTACCAAAGACAGCATTTGACCTACAGCTTCTCCAGATTACTTTACAAAAACCAGTGAGTTCCGAGATATTGAAGCCATACCTCCAGAGCAGCTAGACACGATATTGTTGACTTCATTTTTCAGCTGAAAAAACATGACAGCTCAGAATATGAGCCAACAACAATTAGAGGAGCACTTTATAGTATAGGTAGGTACTTAACTAAAAGAAATTACGGGGTACCTATTTTCCAAGGTCCTCCTGGCACATTCAAGCAAGCAGTAGATACCCTTACAGCAAAACAGAAGTACCTAAAGAAAATGGGTCTGGGATACCATCCAAGACAAGCACAGGCTCTCTCAGAAAGTGACATCAATCTCCTCTACACAATCAACACACTAGGTTACCATTCCTCTACAGCTTTACGTCATATAATATTCTTTAACATAGGCTTGAATTTTGTGCTCCACACCAACGAGCAATATCAACTCAAATGGGGAGACAGAATTCCAGGCACTGACTCAAAAGTGAATAAATTCCTAGAATACCATGAGAGGCAGATGAGGACAAGAGCTGGTGTAAATGTCAGGGATGTCAGACCAGTTGCCCCCAGAATGTACAAAACTTGCAAAACCCCAACAGAGACCCAATAACAGTTTACAGAAAATATGCAAGCCACAGGCCACCAGAAATGTTAAAACCAGAAGCCCCGTTCTACCTTGCTCCAAACATCAGGCTTTAACCAACCAGTTACTGGTGTTGCTGTATGACCATTGGAGAAAATAAAGATCCATCATGAAGCTACTGCATAAGTCTGCCAGAATACCAGCTGTATATATAATCACAAATCACTTCACATGGAAAACTGCAATTCAAATGCTTGTAGACTCTAACATTCCCCCCACAGATGTTGCCCAGTTCTCAGGACTCAAAACATGGAAATATAGACTTTGATGGCAAATAAGGACCACTTGGCCCATCTAGTCTGCCCATTTCCGTACCTTTTTTATGAGCTGCAGATTCTAGTTACATAACAGCCTACTTCCTCCTACCCCCCACTAGAATTGCCTTATGTCTGTACCATGCATTCTTGAATTCACCCACTGTTCTTGACCCCACAACCTCCTCAGGAAGGTGGTTCCATGGGTCCACCACCCTCCCCTTGAAAAAAATACTTCCTCACATTACCCCTGAGCCATCCCCCCCCATCTTCAAACTGTGTCCCCTTGTTCTTGCACATCTCTTTTTCTGAAAGATGCTCCCATCTTGGACTTTGTTGATTCCCTTGAGGTACTTGAAAGTTTCTATCATGTCCCCGCCCTCCCTCCTTTCTTCCAGGATATGCATATTAAGCACTTTTAGCCTCTCTTCTAGGGCAGCTTCGCAGTCTCCAGAATGTCTCTCAGAAGACTGCCACCCCACAGTCAGTGCATTGAGCCACTCCCCACATGTCATCCACCTTTCCTGTTTAAAACTTTATTTTTTTGTCTTTGTTGTTAGTCTGTGGGTGTTTTTACCTTCCATGTAGTGTGCTGGGCTGCTTAGGGTATGACAGGCATATGTCCTTTGCCCATTTGGGGAAGCAATGCCAGAAACCTTGGTATAAAGGAAATGACTTCACTGGAGTGGGTAGGGTGAGGGGCAAGGTTGGGGGGGCCCAAAAATATGTAAAGCATTAACATGTATAGTGCCTTGTCAGAGGAAAAACCAAAACATCTGCTCCATATTATCTGGTAATCCTCTGCAACCCTCCACCTCCTGAGAACAGCCTGCACAGATGTAACCTATGTCCACCAGTACTGAAATGCCTCCTTGAATGCACCATATAGCTCCGGCAACTTCCACTGTACAGGAATAGGGCATGACATCCAGCACCAAAGTGACCACTCAGAGCTCCCAAATCTCAGCAACATGGAGCAACATTTTTGGTAGCCATTGTATATTCTGTGGAGACGTCTCCATCAACATTCTTCAGTCCGTCCTGCCTATCAGAAAGCGTCGTTATGTCATTTACTTAGACTCTGAATCTGAGTAAACTACAGAGCAGGAACTTTTTCAACAAAAGTTAAAATTGACAGTTTTTCATTGATACTGCAATCATTGGCACCCATTGTTTTGCCTGCTGTAATTGGCACCCTTTGTTTTGCCTGTTTTAACTGTTTTAAAAAACGGTCCAATATGTTTAACCTCTTGGAAAATTACTACAAGTGCAACCCTCAGACACAAGAATGAACCCATCAAAAGGTAAGCCTCATCAACACCTTGGATCCATATCATAGGTATCATAGGTTATACAGCGCTATGTAGACAAAAGTCCTTTTGCTCGCCATTTCATTAATACCCCATAATCCTATGTTTAAAAAGGTAATTGTCTAACTCATTCTTAAAGATGTTCATATTTACACTGGTTGCAATCTCCAAAGGTAACCTATTCCAGATTTTAGTCACCCTTAAGGTGAGCCAGGATTTCCTTTTATTAGTTCTAAGACATTCTACTATCAATTGGAGAGGATGGGCCCTAGTAGTATATGGTGAATCTCTTATTTCCAGACCCAGACGTTCCCACAATCCTGGGTCAGTGAAAAATGTATAAATCATACACATGTCTCCTCTTAATTGCCTGAGCTCTAATGGATACAGGTCCAAAATTTTTAACCTTGTTTGGTAATCGTATCCTTTTGCTTCCAATATGCTAGTGGTTGCCCTCCGCTGGACTCTCTCCAATGCTGCTATCTCTGTCCTACCACCTGGTGACTAAAACTGTGTACAGTAATCTAAATGCAGTCTAACCAAAGATGTATATCATGGCAGCAGTACCTCTCTATTTTCACATGTTATGTGTTTATTTATACAGTGCAGAATACAACTAGACTTCTTAATAACAGAATTACAATGTGTTTTAAATGTTAGATCATTTGTGATCATGATACCCAAATCACTCTGCTGCTCCACTATACTCAGACTTTGCCCACCTAGTGTATAGGTCCAGTATTTATTCAGTCACCCAAAGTGCATAACACAGCATTTATCAATATTATAGGTTAATTTTTTTTCCAATGCCCACATTTCTAGTTCATTCAAGGCTACCTGAAGTCGGACAGCATCAGCTTGGTTATTCACTATATACCCTACCCTGGTGACGTCGGCAAATTTAGATAACCAAACAACATTTTTAACACACACTGATGCAATGTATATGTTAAAAAAACATGGCCCCAATACAGAACCCTGGGATACCCCACTGGTCACATCTGCCCAAGTGGAATTTGTGCCATTGACACTAACATATTGTGTTCTGGATTCCAGCCATGCTTCCAACCATCTAGTTATTTTCCCATCTAGGCCATGCATGATTAGTGCATCTATGATTTCTTCTTGAGGCACCTTATCAAATGCCTTCAAGAAGTCCAAGTATACCATGTCCACAGACTGCCCTTCTTCCATGGCCTTACTGATCCATCCATAAAATTCAAGTAAGTTGGTCTGGCAGGATCTTCCACTAGTGAATCCATGTTGTACTGGATCCATCCTATCGGTAGTTTGAAGGTACTCGATAATATAATCCTTAAGGATACCCTCAAAGATTTTACCCAACACAGATGTCAAGCTAATTGGCCTATAATTTGACACCTCTTGTCTACTGCCCTTTTCATGTTGGCGCGCTTGCGCAGCCAACATCTTGCAGCAGTGGGGATTTGGAGGCGCGGTTGCTGTTGGGCGAATGCAGGGCACACATCAGTAGATGTGTCCCTCATTCTCCAATCAGCCTGCATGCTGGCGCCACACCATGCATACTAATGTGGTGAGCACATCTAAGGAAAGGTCCACTGCAATCTGAGCAAAGCTTGTCAGACACAGCGGACCCTTCCTACATGCTCGCCACATTATCAGCATGGCGGGCTGCTGCCTAACTGCTGACTTTGTGGGTACCCAAACCCCCTGCCGGCTTACTCTGGCCACAAAATTTGCCAGCAGGGGCCACTCTCCATCAGCATAAAGCGAGTCCCCCTACTTATATGCCAAGGGGGTGCCCAATCCCCTCGGCTCTTGCCTCCCCAACTTTCTTTGTGCCCACAGGGTGCCTAATCCCCATCGGCATAAATTAACTCCCCCTTTGTTGTGTGCCGACAAGGGTGCCCAATCCCCCATTGGCTGCAGCAACCCCCCACAAACAGTTAGGTGGCATGGTGGGAGCCCACCCCAGCGTGCCAAGTCCCCTGAATAAAAAACTGTCCCACAATGTTATTTGTTTTCCCCCTGTAACATAAAAATGGTCCCTCGTAGTCTCCCTACCCACCACCCGCACCCACCCACTGCGCACCCTGCCTCCCCACACACCCCCTCACCCCATACTTACCTCCAGAGTCCGGCACGATGATCTTCGGTGGACCGGGAACACGTCTGCACTCTTCAGAGCCGACCATGAATTGAGGAAATGCCAGTAAGCCATATAATGGAATAAATAGGGTTCTTTTAAACTTTGATGCATATCTCAGGCATTTTTTGGAATTTTTGCACCAAATTTTCAACATGGGGTTTTTGGGACCCCTCCTCATGAATTCTGTTACAGTTATGACGTTAGTCAGTCCCGAAAGGTGATTTCGCAGTCATGGAATCACCTTTTGGAACTGATTTATGCAAGAAAAGTGGCAGTGTTCATGAGGAGGGCTGTCAAAAAGCCTATGTTGCAAATTTGGTGGAAAAATCAAAAGAATGGCTGTTTTACGAGCGTCCATTGCGCAGTTGTTACGCATGCTCGTAAGTTCACAAATTCACAATATTTTCATGCCAGATTTTCAACACTGTCATTTTTCTACACCTCCTGGTGAACAGTACAGCTGTCATTTTTCACATCCTGGCCGAAATGTGTTTCCGCACTTCCGGCGCACAATACCACGGTCGCTGTGGGAAATCAGTGTTTGGGGCAGATTACAAAACTGACAGTTACACTGTTCATGAGCAGAGGTCCTACAATGCCTATGCTGAAAATTTGGTGATGATACTCCATAACATGACTGTGTTATGAGCGTGCTTTGTGCAGTTTGCACGCACGCTCATAAGTTTGCGAATTTATAATATTTTCACTCCAGATTTTCAACATTGCCATTGTTCTGCACCTCCTTATGAACAGTACAGTACAGCTGTAATTTTTCATGTCCTGACCAAAATGTGTTTTCGCAGTTCCGGCGCAGAATAGCGCGGTCACTGTGGAGCGTCCGGTTTTGAGACACATTATGGAAATGACAGTGACACTGTTCATTATCAGAGGTCCCAAAATGCCTATGTTAAAAATTTGGGGCCGACAGTCCATACAATTAGTGTTTTATGATTGTACGTTACGCAGTTTGCATGCACACTTGTGACTTCCTGCATTTGTAATATTTTCAGTCCACATGTTCACAATTGGCATTTTTCCACACCTCCTTATGAACAGTACAGCTGTCATTTTACATATCATGCCTGAAATGTGTTTTCGCACATATACCTGATGACCCAAAGCCACACCCCACTGCATGTCGCTCTCTACAGGGTGGGAGAGGGGTTGGCACCACTTCAGTACTTCACTGCCATTCCTATTATGTGCCTCTAGCTCCACCAATGCCAATGCCAGCGCGACAACATTTGGCATTGACAAATGCTTGTTATAAATAGGCACCACCATAGCTTATCTCCAAGCCTTCATAACATACCCCATATTCAATGATCTTTGAAAGATCTGAGCTATCGGACCTGCCAGGAAATCTGCCAATTCCTTAACTATTCTGAGGTGTATTCCATCCAGGCCTTGAGATTTATTTGGGTTAATTTTCTGTAATCTTTTGAGAGTTACCTCTTTATTACGTATATTAAAAAAAATATTGGATAGGTCACTGTGCATTACCAGTGAGCAATACCATCTTGAGGTTCTGGACATAGCAACCTTTCGAGCTTTGCTCTCGAGGTTTCTGTGTGTCCAGAATCTCTTGATGGTATTACTTAACATAGAAACATGGAATTTGACAGCAGATAAGGACCGCTTGGCCCACCCAGTCTGCCCATTTCGCTACCTAATGGATAAGCTGCAGATCCTAGTTAACCAACAGCCGACTTCTTCCTACCCCCACCCCCTAGAATTGCCTTATTACTGGTAATGCACAGTGTCCTATCTGTTATTTTATTTTTAAGCATTGTTCCCACATTGATGTAATGAATGCAGAGTGTGGATTAAAGTGATATTATTGATTAACCAGATTTTTGACTGCTTAGTTTAAATAAGGGCTAACTATTTAATCCCATTGGTCACAGAGCAGGGCCAGGTAGATCTGTGATCAAGAGAGACTGTAGGCAACAAACAGTAGCCTCTGGCTTATCTAAGGATCACAGTAACAAGTTACACTGCACATTTAAATCAGGCCTTGCCCCTTACAAAAATCCTCACTGCTTTCCGGTTAAGCCCATGTGTACATGTGTGTACCTAACACATATTTTTACTAGTCCATTGCATCTGGTGTAAACTCAGAGAAACATAGCATTTGATGCCAGACAAGGACCTGTTGACACCCTCCCAGTCTGCCCATTTGTCCCTGCCTATACTGTCACTACAGACCCTACTTTATTGTACAAGTCCTATATCAAAGCAGCAGTTACATGTGAGCAATAAACATTTGGCCTATACATTTTTATTTTATTTAAGATGACCAATCATCTCCTTTCCTCTTGTATAATACCCTCTTTCTGTATTTGGAGTCTGCTCTAGCACTTTGTTTTTGCAGTTTAAATAGTAAGAGTAGTTCTCCTTTAAATATGGCTCAGGCTAGGTTCTCATTAGTATTCTCTGATGATTTTGAAGACATACTGTTTAACTTCCACGTTCTTGTGACTATAATGAACTAGCATATAGCAGACACTGCTTCCTGATATCTTGGAACAATAGGTGTATAAAACAGCTGAGAATACAGATGCAAATCTGATCAGAGATGTATTAACAGAAACACTCCTTTTTTATTTCAAATGTAACAAAAAGTGATAAAGCTGACTTCAAAAGGAGAAAGACGACTATCATACAAGACAGGAGATATGAGGTGGTCAAAATGGAATAAAAAGTATTGGTCACTCATGCTTTCCATGTATTTATCTTGAGCAGGCTCAGGGAGATGGTATGATACAGGGGTGCCTCGCCCACCACCAGTGCTGTATAAGGGGACTGGGGAGGCACGATTCTAAACCAAAGAGTGTACAATATGCTAAATCTTCCATGCCAATATTTCATCCCTCACACTGACCTGATAGTGTATTCTTGATGTGCAACCTTTTAATAAGCATATATTTGTTTTATTCTTTATTTATTGTTTGAAATGTGTCACCAGGAGAACACGCTGAGCAACAAGTTGCTCATCTCCCGGTGCAACCTGAGGAAAAAGTATTTACAAAAAAAGCCAAGGTCACCATAAAATGCACTGCTGGAACTTCATCAAAGTACAATGTAAGAACTCAGGCAGAGCTGGAATTGGGCAATGGGACACATAGTCCTGGGGGAGTGGACACACAGGTTTGAGGGGTGGGGGACTGGCTTACTGCCCATCAGCACAGAAGGTCAGTGAGGGTGAGGCAGTCTAGAAACTAGGGTAGACTCAAGGGAATTTCGGTCTCCTGACATCAAATTCTGTGTTTCTAGCCATTGCTATGTTTGCACATTGACTGCAACATCCCGTGTTTAATGTGGTTCCAGAAGTGAAAGAAACAGAAGCTGAAGATGAGGGGCATTATACTTCTGAACTGTGCCAGATTGTAGGGACTACCTTTACATCATTTTAAATCTAAATATATTCCTCTTCACTGTCCCCCCACCACCACCACCACCAAAGTGACTGGTGCCAATCATTTAGGTTCTTATCAAGTATTTCTTTAAAAAGTTACTGAATTTTGTCCAGATTACTTTTTTTTATTTTGTACATATTTTAAGAAGCACTGTAGTACTATCCAGATTGCAAGGTACGGAAGACTCTAATTTTCTTTCTGTATTTAAAGTAACAGTTACGTTTTTTGTGGAGATGCAAACTCAACATTGTGGAAACTCCCATGTGTTCATAACCTGCTGTTGGTATAGTAACTCAACCAGACGAGAGTCCCACCAATTAATGCTAGAAAAAATGATGGTTCCTGCTAATTAACGCTGGATACCAGTAGAAAATAGCTACTATACATGTCCTCTCATACTGAAGCACTGTGGTCATTAACTTCAGCAGTACCTCTGGGGATGTCAAACCTTGAAAGTGCAAAATATATTTTTTTGAATGTACATTTAAAATGAGTAAAGCTAACAAGTGAAAAAGCAAACATTAAATAACCTCCAGCTTATTTATTACAGTACATATAAAAGTGAGGTACGAAGTAGCTAATGGCAACTGTGGATCCCCATTTAGTATATGAAGACATAAATTTGTCAGCGGGACATCATGGCATTCCTACAGAGACTTTTGGAGGTCCCCCTCTTGGTGAATTTTTCTTTTCATTTCAGAATGTTTTTTTATTAAGCAGTAGAGTTTGCAGTATAGCAGTAGATATGATTAAATGATGTTGGATGTATATGTATATCTATTTTGACTTGCCTGCTTTACTCACTTTAAATGCAAGCCCGAAAGAAACACAAAAAATGCCTTTTTGTACTTCAACTAGCCTATATTCCCCTAGAGCCCCCACTGAAGGGAATGAGCACAATATTGCTGCCCCCCCAAAAAAAATAAAACACAAATTTGATGGACAGCTCAGTTTCTCATTTCTTACTCAACTGTTTAACATACAATGCTGAATTCAGGTATCATTTTGTTTTAATTAGTGAAGGTACAGCCAGAATGTGGCACAGAAGAGAAAGGGAACAAAAGACCATGAGATCTTCTCGTCCTCAGCTACTGCCCATCCCTTTCTATAACTGGGCTGTACCTTATATAGAGATAATTTATATAAACTGCTAAAACATTGTTAATGTACCAGTTAGGGTGAAAGCAACAAAAGCTGGGAAATGTGGTGTTGGGGTTTACAACCCTAACCCCCCCTTCCAGGCAACACATCAGGTGTGGGATGTGCCTTGAGGTCCTCAAGTCTAACGTTCACCCTTTTCTAATACACTGTACATGAAAGGGCTGATCGCTAGGCTTGTGTACCCCAAGGCACACCCCATACCAGATGTGCTGCCTGGAAGGGGGAGGATGTTAGGGTTGTAAACCCAAATGCCACATTTTTCAATTTTTGTTGCTTTCTCCCTAAGTGGTGTATTAATGAAGCTTTTTGCAATTTACATCCTTAGTTTTTGAGATAGTATAATCATATCCTTATTTTTATGTGGGAGTACAGGGTCTGAATGCATTTTGCTGTGGAAGCACAGTGTCTGATGACTTTGAGACACTTCAGCTACAGACTGCTTTGCGCATTTTTGAACCTTATGACCAAAGGCATATAAGTTAGGTTGTTCACATCTACAAACACAATATTAAGGCTGCATGGATGGAGCTCTGCAGATGTTTTACTAGGAGAGGGGAAATGAGACTATGGAAACAAGTGACTGGTTACCAGTACAGTGGCCTTCCTAGTGCTGCAGTTAGTGATGTACCATTTTTTTTCCACTGTCCCTCCCCTCCACAGCTACACTAGGGCTGTCTCTCAGCAAATGCACCCTTTTTGGACTCTCATCATCACAAGTTTTGCAAGATCCAATCATCCAATGATGGCTACGAAGAGCTGACTGAGTATGCATGAGTATCGGGTGAATGCGCACTGTTGTCACAGTGGCCATCTTAGGCACAGCAGGCTCTTTCCACTGTATGCACAATTACTGGTTACGGCATATACTCAAGTATAGTGCAAGTATGGCATCAGCCACAGTGGCACTGTTTGACTTGGGTTCAGTGCTCTGCAGCAGCCATGTTGGCTCTGACCAGAGTTTGTTTGGGATTGTGTCTACCCACCACCCTGTAGTGTCTGATATTAGAAAACCCTTATTATATGCTGATGATCTTACATGATTTTCAGTGTCCCAAGTTTGTCGATATCACACAGCTTGACCAGCACCTGGGGTCTGCCAATTATTTTTAATAAGCTAAAAGTAATTTTGTTCATTCTTACAAAGCACACATTAAGTTGGTTTATAGATGGAAACAAAATAGATGTGGATAATAATTTCATATATCTAAAACTAGAGTTTTCAAAATGGTTTATGTACTCAGCATATTAACATGAAGAGTAAGCAACGTGTTGCCTTTTTACATGGCATTCATAAACAATGCAAAATGTGATGGTTACAATCCAGCTCTTGCTCTCAGATGTTTTAATATGATAATAGATTCACAAATACTTTATGCATCAGAAATACGGGGACAGCTTAATGTGCAATGTCTTGAAAGGGCACAGAATAGATTTTTTATGCAATCTGTTAAAGGTACTCATATAGATTCTTTCATGTTTGCTATGACTTTAAACTGGTACCCCTAGAGTCTCAGCACTACTATGAGATTGACAAATTACTGACTTAAACATCTTAGTATGGTTCCCACAAGACTACTAGATGTTGGTTTGAGAAAGGCTAGGAACTTCATTTTTAACAGACTCTAGAATTTCACTGGTCCAAATATCTATGGGGCACCATGTTCTCAATAGATTGTGCATACCTCTGCTTAAATGGTCCTTATTATGTTATACTACAGGAAGATGACTTTATCAGAAATTGGATTTATGGTATTTCTAAACAAAAATATTTATCTGTAATGTGTCAGAACACTGTTGCTTTGTTCTACTCTTTTGTTAAAAGAACACATGGCTTGGAGCAGTATTTTGAATTTTTTAATCTCTGGCACCTCATATCACCTTTGTTAAGATCCAGTTTAATATTCTTACTGTTGCAAATACTGCAAGGAGTGTTGCAATATTTATTCACAACATACTGAAGAACAGAGCAGCTCTGGCTGACAAATCAGTGGACTGATTTATACATTATGTATTTTTACCATGTATTATCAATTTTTTGGTCTTCAATTTTCTTCCAGTATAACATTCTGTTCTTACAGCTATTAACTTCTTCCATTTATGTGCATATTTTTATGCATTTTAAATTAATGTGT
Organism: Neoceratodus forsteri; assembly: GCA_016271365.2. Classification (NCBI taxonomy): domain Eukaryota; kingdom Metazoa; phylum Chordata; order Ceratodontiformes; family Ceratodontidae; genus Neoceratodus; species Neoceratodus forsteri. The sequence continues at coordinate 127,890,745 of CM057455.1, forward strand.
TGTATTTTTTGTACAGCCTTTTGTGAGGGAAAGCATAATACATTTTACAACAAGCTGAAAATAGAAACTAGAGTTAGAAACTATGTTTTGACTATAGTTCTTCTCCAGGAATTATCTAAAAGAGAAAAATGCTTTTTTTCTCATTTAGATAATTCTGAAGACCTATGGTTGAAACATTGATTCTAAGTTTATTTCCAACATGTATTTAATATTACCATTTTTTTCAGACCACATGATGACGTAGCACTTTTTTTTGTTTTTCATTAATTTTTCAGACTTTTCCTAAATCTTTGTTTGAAAATTTAATGTATGGAAATACTAGAAAGGGAAACTAAGGGAAACAGAATTCTAGAGTAAAAAAAGAATACATAAATGACATTGCATTAAGTAACATAATGCAGAATGAATCAATTGTACCAAACCAGTCTTTGAAACAGTATAGCTGAAGAAATCTCAAAGTCTCAGTTGTTTCAAAGGAAAACACAGTAATACAGTAAGTGTTAATAGAAGACTTATTGAAAAATGCATTCCTGTGGGTTCCATACTGTCTCCAGTTATTTTTTTCTGAACCTTAATCTTACATGAGGAGTATGTATATATATATATATATATATTATATAAAAGAAAAATATAAAAATAAATCATGCCATTACTATCACTATCATGAGCTATATCCTTGGTTAATAGAGTCTATGAAATAATAAAGCTTAGACTACAAGTCAGAGAATGAGTTGGGAGGCACTTGTGCAACACATAAAATAAAAAATAATTAGTATCACTTACGTCCTGCACTGTGCTGGTGGCGGCGGTTCTTTGAAGTTCACATCTGGGTAGTCAGTACTGAGGTGGACAGAAATAAGACTGGGAATATTAACATCACCTTGCCTTGAAAATGCTTTCTCCTTCCTACCCCACAGACTGCACGCTGGCTGCCAAGCTTGGCAGATAACAGCAGAAACAAGCAATACACATCCTGTTCTGAATAACAATGCAGAAACCAGGAAAAAAGGAAACATTTGCGGTGTATTTTACATTACCATTATATATTACATTTTGTAAGATTGCAAAACAAAAAAAAAAATCACTGTTTGCTTCCAGTAACAAAGTGAATAATAATTTCAGTCTTGAAATGTTAATCTTTAATTGCTTACTGAGACATATTTTTATATAACACTTTAGCTTTGGATCCCAGCTACTGCATATGCAGATTAAGCTACAAATGATTCAATAAATGATAATGCAGTTACATTTAAGGATTTAGAGTAAGCTATGGAATCTTAACCAGCAACCCCCTTTTTATTGGAGATGGCCTACTCAAAATATAAACTTTAGTTCTGTATAACTGAAGTGTTAACCTCACTGCTCTGTAGTTACCATGTACTCAAGCTATCTGAGGGAATGCCTTATGTAAAGTGACAAGGTACAGCAGTTTCTTGCTGAGTAATGTAAGCTCTTTTATTGACAACATTAATGCTACTGAGAGCAGGGGTCATTGCTATGTGTGCAGCACTAATTACACAGCCTATGAGTTTAAACTGTGTTTATCTCTCAATAACAAACAGAATTACAACTGTTATGATAATGACAAGTGCAGTAACAATAGTGAGACTGGTCAAAGGCTTTGCACAGTCTTTGGTAAACATGAATTATAGGATGTAAGTGGGTGTATAGTGAAATACTGAACTCTTGCATCCAAATAGATCTGTTTGTTTGACACAACATTCTCTTTCCAAAACAAGTCATAAAGTAGGTGAGACCTGTGACCAGTTTTTGACAGAATCAACATAATATTTTCAGAACTATGTAATCCCTTTCAGTATTGTTTGAGAAACAGCAATGTACCATATAATGTTTATTTAGTAAAGAATATACCTGCTGCTAGCACTGATGCTATTAACTGAGCAAACACTTATACAGTATAATCTGTATGCAACACTACTTTGTTTCTTTCTCAGAGTTTGTTTTCCATTTTTTTTCAGCCTTTATTACTTTCACTGGTAAAACAAACTTGCCTAAAAAAACTATGCTTTTATTAATGGCATGGACTCATATCATAATTGCAATAATGCACTTAAAGGTGTGCTTTCAGTGGGGATAACATCACCTTTAAGGTGGTAAAAGCTCTCCACCTTTGTCCTTGTGCTTCAACTAACCCAAAGTTACCCATCATCACAGCATAAAGCACACCCTGTAATGCCTATTGCTTTCATGTGATGTCTCATTAGAAAGATCTGTATATCCCCATTCTGGTCGTTACTGCTGTTCTAACATGTCAAGTATGAAGAATAATAACTAAAAGAAAATAATATTAAAAATTATGAATAATGTATTGTCCTGTTATATGGCATATAGGTTTATCTTCATACTGTGTATTATTGGGGTGTGGTCGCAACTCTATAGTTAGAGTTCAGTCTTTACTTTTATGTGAAACTAAAAAAAAATTGCAGTTTAATAACTTTGCAACTGTTCAAGCAATTTGCTTGAAAGTTATCATTTGTCACCAGGGACCCCACCCCCACCCCCCAGACCAAGGAGCTCTTGATGTGGCAAGTTTCATTCTAGTTGGATGTGTAGGTGTGGAGATACGAATTGTCAAAAAATTGGAAAATTACCTTTTTGGGTGAAAGTCTTTGTCATGCCACTGTGCAAAAATGGTGTGTAATTTTTGGTATGCATTTTTTCTGTTTGTAGGTTTTGGGTCCCAGATGGGCCTTTGGAAATATTGGTAAAAAAAATATTAATCCATTCCAAAGTTTACTTACTTGGTTTATAGGACAAAAGAAGGCAATTTGCCCATCGAGATTGTCCTCCATATACATGGGTCATTAACCCATATCCCATTCATCCATCAGTTTATCTAATTTATTCTTAAAAATTGTAATGGTAGATGAGTCAACAAATCCTGTGGTAATTTATTCCATATCCTGGGAGATCTGATGGAAAAGAAATTTAACCTCTTATTATTATTTGCTTTTTTTTATTTCCAATTGTTTATTGTGAAGTCTTGGCACAATTTTCCTTAACGAATAAACAATGCCACATTGTGCCATTTGAACTGGTGATTTAAGAATTTTAAACAGTTGCAGAAGATCACCTCTAGTTCGCCTATGCTGAAGAGAATGTAATCCCATGTTTTGCAGTCTAGTGTTATATTCTAAGTGAGCAAGATGGGGTACTAGCTTAGTGACTCTGTGTTGAACCTGTTCAATTTTATAAATATCTGACTTCAAATAAGAGCTCCAAAATGGAGATCCATAATCTAAGTAGTGCCTTATACTGTATGTGATCTGTACAAAGTTAAAAGGCATTCTTCCGATTTGGAAATAAATGTTTTATTTATTCTACATAGTAGTGCATTGGTTTGGTTTGCAAGTCTAGAACAGTGAGAAGAAGATGATAATTTATAATTAACCAAAATTCCCAGGTCTTTTTCTAAACAGGATGTCCTAATGATAATGTTGTTTAAATAAGATTTTTGTTTGGGGTTTTCTTTTCCCAGGTGAAGAACTACACATTTAGATATATTAAAGTGCATTTTATTAATGAATGCCCATTGTTCAATTAAGGCAAGGTCCAGTGTTCAGTTATGACAATTTGTAAGGGTGTTAACATTACCCCTAAGTTTGGTGTCATCTGCAAATTTAACCATAATGTTATTTAGTGAGATGTACATATCACTAATAAACAAATTAAACAACACTGGGCCCAAAACAGTTCCCTGGGGCACACCACTAGCAACTACACCCACCTCTGACAATACACCATTCACCCTTACTCTCTGTGTTCTGCCACTCAGCCAGTTATTTATCCAGGATATAATAGGTGCTGAGAAACCTAAATGGTTGAGTTTATTATTCAAAATACTGTGTGATACTTTATCAAAAGCCTTACTATAATCCAAAAGAATGACATCCATTGGTATTTTATAGTCAAGGCTAGAACTAGTATAATCATAGAAAGAAATTAGATTTGTAGTGCATGAAAATCTTGTTTTGAAACCGTGTTGATAGTCATCATTAATTTTTAATGTAGACATTTCATTTTCTAATTGTTGTTTAATTATTTTCTCCATAAGCTTACATGGTATCGACGTGAGGCTAATAGTCCAGTAGTTTTCAATTTTGGAATGTGAGCCCTGTTTATAGATAGGTGTAACAATAGCTGTATGCCAGTCAGCTGGAACTGAAGACTAATAAAGTGATTTTTTTAAAGATAATAATCAAAGGCAAAATTATCATACCCCTTGTCTCTATAAGAAATCTAGAGCTAATATTATCAGGGCCAGAGCTTGTATGTTGTTTCAGTGAGTCAAACACCCACTGTATGTCCCGGAAAAGGATTTCATATGGTTCTAGGTTTGACCCTACTGGGATAGGAGAGATTTTAGACAACTCTGGAGTAAAGACAGATGAAAAATATTTAATTAGTTCTGTAGCCGTTTCTGTATCAGATTTTATAGTAATATTATTACAGACAAAAGGGCCAATCATATTATTATTACTTTTCTTACCATTTAGGTAAGTATACAGTGCCTTATGGCAATCCTTGGTATGGACAATTTTAAATTCAAAATTGCATTTTGCCAAAATGATTACTCTTTTTAATTGTCTAACCACCTCTCTATGCCTAAGTAAAATAGTATCTTTCTCATCAGGTAGACATTTTTTAAGGCTACAAATAATTTGTTTTGTGTTTGATTAATTTTTTGATATTACCGTTAAACCAAGGGGGGGTCCCTTTATTATTGTACTTGAATTTGTCTGGGACGTGTTCTTTTTCAAGTTCAGATATTTTTGTTTTTAGAAAGTCCCAGGCCTCCTCAGTATTCAGTGGATGCATTATTGGTTCCCAATTAAGGGTCTTTATCTGGTGGTCAATGTTTTCAAAATTAGCCCTATCATAGTGTTTTATTTTCAATTTATTGATTTTAGGTGCTAAGGGCAGTTGGATAGAGAAGAATAGGGAAAGATGGTCACTATTTCCCAAGGGGTTAAGTAATTGAATGTCAGATATATGGGTCTCTGGATTAGTTATAACTAGATCCAATATGTTCATTCCCCTTGTCGGTTCTCTAACAATTTGAGTGAGGCCCAAATTGACTATGACTGAAAGTATTTGTTCGTCGTGTTGGTTAATACCAGAAAGTGTGTCCCAGTTTATAGTAGGAAAATTAAAATCCCCTAAGATGAGAGCTGGGTCTTTACAAGCAATTTGGATAATTTCATTTCAAAGTTGCTTGGTTTGGTCAATATCAGAGGAAGGAGGATGGTGACAATTACCTATAAGAAACTGGGGGATGCCAGTAGGTAATATGGACCCAAACACTTTCAGATTCTACAGTAGTCATTGACTCATATGATGGGATATCATTCCTTACATATAGACTGACCCCTCCTCCTTTTCTTGTATCCGCCCTATTTTTAAAATAGTGCTTAAAACCAGGGATTTCTGCTCTCCACTTTTTATCAGTATTACCCCAAGTTTCAGTAATAGCTATTAAAGCTAGATTTAGAGTTTTAACCAGGATTTCAAGTTCTGCAAGTTTAGTAATTGTTAATGATCGAGTGTTTAGAGAGAGAGAATATTGAGGTTTGTCCAATATGATGAGCAGGGATTAACAATGCAAGAGATGGGGGGCGTCCCAATCTCCCCCTTTTCTATTGGTTTGAATGATTATTTATGAAAGTTGCTATTTTTCTTCTCAAGATTGTACTGCCCCTTCTACTAAGATGTAAGCCATCCCAACAAAAAAGGGATGGCCTATCATCAAATTCCTCCCAATGGGTTAAGCAAGTTATGCTCTGATAGTAGGTCCACTTGCAAATCCATTCATTTAATGCTTTTATTTTGTTATTGATATGCCTAGTTACTCTTGGAATAGGTAAAATTTCAGAAAGACATATGCTGCAACCACGTTCTGTTAGAACATTGCATAGAGCAACGTAGCCCTGTTTGATCTGTTGAAGTGGGGACCGTGTAATGTCGTTAGTGCCAACATGGACAACCACTAAAAGATTTCCCCAGCAGATGACAAAATCATTTAGTCATTGATGTAAGATGTGCTATTTTTGTTTCTCTCTAACTAGAGCTGGTTCGGTGTTCCTTATTTGGATTACAAACTATGCGATCAACATATTTTATTATAGAATCTCCTAAAACATATACCTGTTTTTTTGAATAAGGCACATCAGAGATTTGTGGAGATCAAGACTCTGGGGAGGTAGCTGAGGGAACAGAAACCTGAGAAGTTTTGAGTGGTGGAGTAACCATTTTTTTATGATCTAATTATGCTTTAAAATTTCCTCCATTGGGAGTATCAGCTATGTGTTTAGTGGTTCCTGAGGTACTAATAGAATCATCCTCAGCCAGATAAGGAAGGGGTTCAAAAGAATTAGATAATGGGATTGTATAAGTTTTGGGAACAGAGTTATTTACTTTTTTAGTATGCTTTTTTGGAGGGATCAAAGTTCAATCCTCGGCTTCTACATGGTGTCTATCTTGATCTTTGGCAATAGTAATTAGGGAGGTAGAAGTAGTCATTGGATGCTCAGCTAAAATGGAGAGTGGTAAACAGTTTAGAGGTGGGTCATTGGAGAAGGATCTTCCCAGACATTTTGTGGAAGAGGTATTTGCCTCTACCAATAATGACATATGATCAATATACTCTTCAAGGGCTTTAATTGCAGAACCAATATTCTCGCTTGGTTGTAATCGTTTTATTTCTTCCTGTAAGTTTTTGACTAGAAAACATTTGTTGCACATAAAATTAGGATCCTGATTACCAATGGTATACATCTTACACTCAGAACACACTTTATTAGCTTTCTTCATGTTTTAGGATGGTCAAAACACAAGGATGATAATTGGTGGATTAATTACCTTATATATAGATATGTTGATTCAATTGTCTGGTCCTGGTGTCCCCGGTGGACACGGTAGACACATGCAGGACACGCATGTCTCTGCGCGCAGCCCCATGCACGCTTGCCCTGCTCGCTTAGCGATTGTTTTTAAGAGCGAGTACCAGAAGTGCGTTCCCTTGCTACTTCCGGTTTCGCGCTAATGTTAAAAGCACAAAAAACATTTATTTCAGCCTTTAAAAAGACTTCACCCAGTGTATAATCGGGTATTCAATAGTAAAATGCCCCCCACAAATATGAGCAGTGCTCAGAATAAAGGAAAAGGACTGGTGGCAAAATTTGCCAGAGAGTGCCTCCAGTCCACCAATATCCCACACTGCCCTGTATCAGCGAGAGGGCTTGGAGCTAGGGAATAACTCCACTGCTCAGATGTCCCTATAAGCTGCAATTCTAAAAAGGTATACAACAATCAAATAGTATATCAGAGCAAGGAGTGCTAGAAGCAATTCAGGTGTATTTAGTTATTACATTTTATTTATTTATTTAAATAAATATATATTGACTTAGTCTTAGTATCTCCCCCGTGCTCCTGGCTGGCTCTCTCCTTCTGCTTTCTTCTTCTTCTGTCCCCCAAGTGCCATCCCACAAGGATCATAACCCCTTCCTTCATGCCCAAATGACTTATCCATTCTGGCAGGGTGGTGGGAAGCTACTCAGCCCACCAGGAATGGATCCAGAACCAGGGACATGCCATCTCAGGGTGGTGCATGTGGGGGATGGATTCATGTCACTCGGTTGGGATCACCTTTTTTTTCCATTTTCCTTCCTGAGGGAGACTGTGCAATGCTGACAGTGGCATGCAGTGCACTCATCTGCATGCTGCATGCCATTGGCTGCTCCTCCTCTGTGCCCCAATGTATGGGACTCAGCATGCCAACACCTAGACTTAACTAGCTGTCAGAGAAGTGCCTGTCCATGTTCCCAACCCTCCCCAGGAGAGGAGAGGAGAGCTGTGCCCCAGATGCTCAATCCTCTTCCTCCTGGGCTTACCCCCAGCAACCTGCTCACACCACAAACACAGGTAGCATGCATGGCAGGATGTAAGCCATGATGCCTCAGCCCTCCATGCCACTGGGCTGGATAAGTTATTACATTTTAAAGTTTTCCATTATTTTGTTTGGTAACAGTTAGATGTCCTGCTCAAAAAAGGATTCTTTTTCACAAATGCAGAATTGTTTTCACAAGTGTGGAATACTTTGCCACAAATGTGGAACCTTTTTTCTTGCTGCTGCCTTCTTGTTTTCAGTTACTGGTGACAACAAAATTAAATGACATAAAAGACACACTGGTTAAGTAGACAACAACAGTTGTCTTTACCTAATCAGGGCCCATACAATCCTATTCTGGGGTTAGATTTTTGATAAGTCACTTAGAAATGTTTTTTTTTTTTTTAATGTGCAAAAATCCTTTTTTACAAATCACAGGAAAAAAATCTGCAAAACAGGATCTTTTTTTGCAATTTGCAAAAAAGGATTTTTTCCTTTTCCACAAATCATGAAAAGGGAATCATAAAACAGGATCCTTATTTGCAATTTGTGGAAAAGGATTTTAGAGCAGGAGCCAGGTGCATTTATCTATATGTCTGGGTCTGAAAGATTCAATGACTGTTTCTCATGTAAAAAAGTGTGTAGAATTCAGATTTACAACTCTTATTTGTCCATAGTTGTACGTTTTCTTGGAAAATGCACTTTCTTAAGAGTAACTAAAAGTTTTACATTTATGTAATAGACTCTGTTTACTTAGTTATTTATCTAATTTATATAATAGACTTGGTTTGCTTAGTTATTAATGTAATTTATTTAAAGTTTCAGATATGGCTGGCAAGAATTCTCACAAACCACAGAGGAGAGACATCCTACACACAGACCCAGGAGTTAGCACAGACCGTGGAGACCTGCTAAGTTTTGATGATGCTCATTGGCAGAAAGTAGTGGATGCAAAGGAAAGGTGTTCTAGGCAAACACTGTCAAAGTACAACATGGTGTGTCTTGAATTAGAAACATAGAAACATTTATATGGAAGGGGAAAACAGTTAGACGATCATATGGGAAACTTACTGCTCCAAAGAAACTAGGGAGCCTAGCGCTGTCCTCCTTTTTCAAGTATTATATGGCATCACATGTTAGTAAATTAGTCCATTGGATTCGACCGACCTCTGCTGTAGACCTCAATCAGTATGTGCCTCCCTGGATTTACATTGAGAGAGACTTGGTCTCTAATTGCTCACTTACGTTAAACTCAATTCCCGATATTTCTTTCAGACTTCTACCTAAATCACTTAAAAACACACCCATTGGATGGTCAATAAAAGCTCTATATTAGGTACAGAAGTTCCTAAAGGTGAATTGGCAGAATTCGCCGGACCAACCTCTTATGCATAACATGCATTTTCAAATCCAGTGAGCCCCGATCCCCTTCACATTCCTGGAACCCTTAAGTGGGTTAAATTTCGGAGACCTAGCCCCCCAAGGGAAGTTATTGTTGTATGAACAAGCTTGTGTTCGAATTCCAGAATTAAAAGGGAAAATTTATAAATTTTGGCAGATTAGTGACTCAATAAAAGCCCACCTGAGAAAAATGGGAATGCGGGGTGAAGTTGAGTATGAATTGACCTCTCTACTGAAGGTAGCAGAGCAGCAGCATCCTGTTTCCAAATTATACCATATATTCCAGTCTGGGACAAAGGGATTTCCTCCAAGGTTGGTACTTATTAGAGGCAGAGATTAAGGATAAAAGAAGAGGAAAGCTTATGGGAACAAATTTGGGAGAACAATAGTAAATATATTAGACAAGACAGATATAAATTACAGCAATTCAATGTCATACACAATTTGTATTATACCCCCGTCAAACTACACAAAATGGGAAAATTAACATCGCCAAAGTGTGGCAGATGTGAGGTTGGAGAGGGGGATCTGTACCATATACTATGGGCTTGTCCCAAGATTCACCTCTTCTGGAATTCAATTCATACTTCATTACAATCAGTAATAGGACTAGAGCCTTTTTTCATGCCAGAAATTTGTTTACTAAACAACTTTCCCAGAGATATGGGTAAACAAAGGAAGGCGTTTATAGCCATTATATCAGCCACTGCAAAAGCGGTTATTCTTAGGCATTGGAAAGATGTCAATATGCCATCTGTGGTTGAATGGTATAAAGAGATTATGATGGCATTACAACTAGAATTACACATAGCAAAAATGAATAATAAGGCACAATCTTATAATACTAAATGGGGGCTTCTAGATGCGGCTCTAGTTACCTGGAAGTTCCAGTCTCCATAGACCGGTGACGTGTTATCTTCAGAACTTATAGTATTTCCCGAGCCCTTGCCTTAGGAAATCTCAGTGGCTCTTTGAATAAGTAGATGCTGATGGGAGGGGGGTTATCAGAATTGTGGGGGTGGGTTACTAGGTTTTGTTGTTTTAATGTTAAAACGATTTTGTTGAACTTGTTAACTTTATTGTTACTTCCAACCAGGCCAATGTCTATAATAATTTTGATACTATGTATGTACCAGCCTGGTCAGGACACACTTTCAATGTAAAGTAGATTGTGTCAATAAAGTAAACTGAATAAAAAAAAAAGAGACATAGAAACATAGAATTTGATGGCAGATAAGGACAGCTTGGCCCACCTAGTCTGCCCATTTTCCTACCTAACAGATAAGCTGCAGATCCTAGTTAACCAAAAGCTTACTTCCTCCTGCCCCCCACTAGGATGGCCTTATGTCTGTCCCACACATTCTTGAATTCCCCCACTGTTCTTGACTCCATGACCTCCTCAGGGAGGCTGTTCCATGCATCCACAACCCTCTCTGTGAAAAAATACTTCCTCACATTACCTCTGAACCGTCCCCCCATCTTCAAATTGTGCCCCCTTGTTCTTGCACATCTCTTTTTCTGAAAGATGCTACCCTCTTGGACTTTGTTGATTCCCTTGAGGTACTTGAAAGTTTCTATCATGTCCCCTATCTCCCTTCTTTCCTCAAGGGTATACATATTAAGCTCCTTTAGTCTTTCTTCATATGTCTTCTGGTGCAGACCTTGCACCATTTTGGTTGTCCTCCTCTGGACAGCCTCCACTCTGGCTATGTCTTTGTGAAGATGGGGTCTCCAGAACTGCACACAGTACTCCAGATGGGGTCTCACCAACTGTCTGTACAGAGGGATAACAACTTCCTGTTTTCTACTACTGTTGCCTCTTCCTATGCATCCCAGTATCCCCCCAGCCTTCCTTACTGCCTTCTCACATTGCTTGCCCACCTTTAGGTCATCTGATATAATTACCCCAGGTCCCTTTCCATTTGCGTGAACATTACTCCAGCAGCCATGGGTATCATCATATCAGCTACAAGAACTTCACTGCATTTAAGAGTTCTGGTAAACTTGCAGTTGATGAAACTTTAAAAAAAAGATATCAAAAAGAGTTATCCAGCAAATGCTGTGATCCCAGGTTCATAGTGCTCTATCTTAATCTGCAGCATCTACATCAGGCATATTCCCAAATGAATGTATATTTTGTAAATCATACAAGAAAAGGAATCCTAAGGGGTCAATGGAGATTTTGAATATCCTACAACATATGTAACTTATGGGGCAATAGACAGCATAAAAAACGCAGCAAAGAAAATGGATAATCGACAAATGGATGTGATGGTAGGCACTATTGATCTCATAGCCAAGGAAGTGAAGTACCACAACAGCTGTAAGAACACATATGTAAAAAAGGCAGAACAAATGAAAAGGCACAGGTACAAAATGTGAATACAGTCAATTGAGGGACAGCCACCAGGATGTCTTTTCAGACTTGATAAGTATGTGCAGTGCATCATTGTTAATTGCATGCAAGAAGAATCATTGCTATCTCTACACAAAAGGTACATGGACATTCTTATGGAGTGTAGTGGGTGTGAAACAAATTATGACCCACAGAGCTTGCAGTCAAAACTGGCAGATAACTTCAAGGATGGTATTATATTTGATACCAAAAGTAGAAAAGTGAGTACAATCATTAAGTCTGCTAAGAAACAGGTTGACTGGGGGGAAGCACAAGCAGCTCAACACAAAAGAGAACAGTCGTTAGAACTCCTACAGGTACAGCCTCATAATAAAACCAAAGTTAATGCTGAAGACTGAATAGAAGAAAATGTAAAACTGCCACCCATTCTTCAGACATTCCTACATACTGTACTCATGGGTTCATCAGAAGTAGGCAGTGAATGACAAGAGTGCTAGCCATCTTCTCTATAGACAGGAGAGGCTAGGTCAATCTATTGCAGATGATATAGTGGTTGCATTGTCAAGGGAAATAATCAAACCAGAAAAACACCTCTTGTTGGGCATGGGTATTAAATCCATGACAGGCCATAAGAAAGTTTTAACTACTTTGAACAGGTTTAGTCACTGTCAGCTACAATGTTGTGGAGGAACTCAAAACCACAGTCACAGCTGGCCCGGTGGCACTGAGGGTTGAGGCACTGGACGCCACACCTCGCACCACACCGGCGACCCGGGTTCGGGTACGGACTTGGGTTGCCAGAGGTTGACAGGGGGAAGGAGGCTCAAGCATCCCCAAGCATGCTCTCCTCCTTCAGGGAAGGATACCAGGGGTGTTTAATACACCCGATGTCCAGGAGAGCTGGTGGGCTTGCAGCTCTGGGGCAATGGCGGCTTCCATTGGGGGGGAGCCAGGGAAGGGAGGATGCCATCAGGCAATTGGCAGGCGTGCATACGCACATTCTTCCCAAGCCAGTGTCATCAGCGGGATGGAGGGGAAGGGACAGAAAAAATGGAAAACCTCCCTCGGCGTATCTGGATCATGGCCGCTCCAGCCACTCAGTCTGCAATCACGGGCAGACCCCGCTTTGCAAGGTGCTCCGTGGAGGAAAAAGAGGCAGGTAGGAGTCACCAGAGGCACTCTAGGGGCAGACTCAGTGAGGGATGGGTGGCATTGAGCAAGCCTGAAGGAGTGGAATGGCGAGGGTGACCAGGAGGGGATAAAAAGAAATTTCAAAAAAAAAAACACAGTCACAGCCAATGTAATGGAGAAGATTATGGCTACACCAGATGGATTGCTCATACAGTCAGGTTTAGCCACTGCTTTGGCTTTCAACAATTATGGTTGGCCCGGTGGTGCTGAGGGTTGAGGCGCTGGATGCCACACCTCACACCATGTTGGCGACCCGGGTTCGGGAATGAGCTCAGGCCACTGGAGGCTGGCTGGGGAAGGTTGAGGATGAGTGCCCTTGTGGTCCTCCCCGGGCAGAATGGGGTGGGTTGTCCCCACATGCTGGTGATCTTCAGTGGAGGCCGGAGGCACTGCAGTAGACAAGACAAGCACGTATTCAGCATGGATGATGCCTGCAGGGTTGCCGTGCACCAGAGTGTTGATGTGCACCATGCATGGAGGGAGTGGGAGTGGTAACACACAGAACAGCGGAAACCAACTGCACCATGGACAGGCGACGGCACCTGCTCCCCATGCCCCCCACCGGGCCATCCCTGACTGTCCTTCCAGGTCCTCCATTCCCCGAGCCCAACCTTGTAGCCAGAGTCTGAATTGAAAGCATGCCCAAGAGGAGAGGGTGACCCACACCGGGAGGGTCAAACCAGGGGTGTCGGCTGCAAGGAGGGGGGGAGAGAGTAGGTCCAGATCAGGGGAGCTTCAGGACAGGCAGGATACAGGACTAGGATGCCTGAGAGAGGTTCAATGGAGCCGTGACCAAAGGGAAAAAGAAGGGAAAAAAAAACTATTATGGTGAGATGACAAAGACATTTGACGGCCATGAAACTTTGCATGACACTGAGGGTATAGCATACCAAAACATACCTTCCAGTATAGTAGAGACAGCTGTACCCAAAGAAAGGTCTGAAGAAGCTATGACAAGAACACACACAGATGACTAAGTGACAGCAAGAAATGAAACACACAATAGAAACAAACACAGCTAAGCAAAGATCAGAAGTTGACACCCATGACCAGGCAGGGCCATCTTTAACATCAAAGAACAAACAATGCAGAACATCAAAGACAAAGGCTGATGATTTTGATGAAGGCAATTTGCCAAGTGTAAAGAAGCAGATATTTCAGCCAATGGCATGACAGCAACAAGACACTGTACCCAAGGGAATTCAAATGACTCAGAGGAAAAGAGCTCTAGGTATTGGCGAAAAAGGCATTCGACCATATACATCTGGAAAACCAAAAATAAGACAGTATCAATATAAGGTGATAGAAAACTCTGCACAAAAAAAACCTAAGCAAACTAAGAGAAGGGACTTTGCCTGGATATGTTGTGCAAGTGTAGATGCTACTCCAAAGTGGCACGGATGGAATGCCCTTGCTTCTATAGATGACCTGACACAGCAGATCATATCATACATGGACCCTATAGGAAAGCCTCCTTCAAGACTTGATGTAGTACAAGGCACTTTGAATTCTGCTGTCAAGTTTATGGATGAATGCCAGGATGACTATATGCCTATCACTTAGGACTTGACCACAGCAAAACCTGTGCTACAAATTCAGTCCACAAAGTCCCTGGAATATGACAGATTTTTCATATGTTTTGGACCATTCCGTATACAATCAGAATATTTCAAAGGTCTTGGATACCTCCTGAATGGTTCTGGTGGAGACCACATTCTTGTTGAAAGTGGTGTATTGGCATTGGGATCCCTGAATGGACTTCTTTAAGGAACTTTTTCAATTGGATAAAAAGGCTTCACCAGATGCTATCAGCAGCATTCGGAATTAAACATTTGCAGTGCTTTATACAATATAAAGGTTTGTTAGCCTTTCCAATCTCAAAACATTTGCAGCAGCTACTTAATGACCCATTGCCTTCCTCAATGGTATACCTAATGAATACAGCTGAGTTCAAGTCATTCATGAAAGGATATGAAACATTCTCAGATTTCACACACTGTGGTGAGAATGGTGCAACTGCCCAATTATGGCAGAAGTACTGCAGTTTGGAAGAGTTTTACCAACTCTTCTGCCATGTCACCAGGACAAATGACTTGCCTCTCTTTGTATTTAGCTTGGAGAAGATGATAGCTCTTTACTTCACAACTGGACACCACAACTATGCCAAGTGGATGACCCTGTACCCTATGAATTTGCTAAACCTGGAAGAGACCCACCCTGGACTAAGGAATACATTTGAGAATGGAGCATTAACCATTGCAAGATCATAAAGAGGGTTTAGCAGAAATTACATAGACTTGACTTTGGAACAGACAATTAATGCCAATGCTGTATTAAGACTAACTAGGATTTCTTCTATGACACAGAACATCAATGCAAGGAGGAGGTGGAACATTCTGCAGTCAGCTTGAAGTAAAATTGTTGGAAGTTTTATGGAAAAAGTTGATCTTGTCAGCCATGAAGAAGCTAGCCAAGAGCTGAAGCATTTTAGAGTTAAACAAGATTTGAAGGCTCTAAACAACCTGTTGAACATAACAGACTCCTCCATGAATTCATTCCAGGATGCATTTGAGGACAACAATCTTTATTCAATAGGCAGTGGAAAAGCAGTATCACAAGAGGTAGCAAACGAAGTGTTAAAGATTACTGAGATAGATACCTGGATGTATTGTGTGTTTAGAGATGAATGCATTATGAAAGGCAGTAGGTTTGAGGAACCCATCAAAAGACACAAGTTGAAAAATGTTGCACATGATGCAATGAAGGTGAAGATTAAAGAACAAGGACAAGAAAATCATCGGGTTGAAAGGAACTCGAGACCTTTTTGGACACTTGCTATATCTATCTGCGACTTCAACAGCTGAACTTTTGATGGTGTTTATCTACTCGCTAACCCCAGTGCCCCTCTCCTTAGGAAACATTTATGGATCAATGAACACAACAATGAAGTCAACATTGCTGAAGAAACTTGAGACCAGAGTCTAAAGCAGCCACTCCGATGCTGTAAATGCCATTGTGGTTGAGGCCATGTTCTTGATCAGAAGTCTTACAAACCTGCCACCAACATTTCACGGTGTGGCAAACACCATCCTGCCTCTTGTTTGCTGTACACCTCCAAATGAAGTCCACCTTGTCAGTGTCTGTTACAAGTCACAATCAATCAAAGGTCTTGAACAAGAGAAGAGAGGAAAGCATAGAATCACTCGTCTCTCATATCTCATAACTGGTCCTGACTAAAGCTGACCAAGAGATGTTGCTGGATCCCTGTCTTCATCTTCATTCAAGATGGCACTCCTTGGTTTTCTAGCTACAGCATGAAATTCTGATGTGTACTGTGAAGTTCTAGGTGATAAAAAGCTCATGTATGCAGTAGGAGAAACGTGTTATTCATAGAAAGTGGAAGCTGGACATATGCTCAGACTAGAATGCAAGGTCCTAAAAAGCAAACAGATAGAAGTAGACACAAGAATCATGCAACACATACACTGCATTTGCAGTCAAAATGAGGGTAAAGATGTGCATGTAGTGGTCAGGGCAGATGATACTGATATTCTGGTCTTCTGCTGTGTCATGCAAGTCTAAATGATAATCTCAAACTGCACATGGATGTTGACCATTCAAGGAATAACTCAAGAAGATTCATAGATGTATCCTGCTTGTCAGCAGAGTTAGGCAGACCTGTGTGTCCAGCTCTACCTGGTCTCCATGCACTGACAGGGTGTGACTATTCACCACTGTTCAAAGGCAAGGGGAAAGTGCGACCTCTAACAATTATGGAAAAGAATACAGAGTAAACACAGGCATTTGGAAAACTGTGATGTCCACACGTGTCTGAAGAAACTGAGAATACAAGTGAGAGCTTTGTGTGTACCTTGAATGGACAGAAAGTAAAGAATGTCTACACGGCCCGCTACAGTATGTTCAATGTCAAGTATCAACTGAGTGACAAAGACACACCCTAGAAAACATCAAAGGAGCAAATCCAAGCTCAGTGCCACCATGCAAATCTATTCTGACACAACACATCTGCAATGCATATTACATTTCATTGTTATGAAAAAACACAAACTAGAAATGACACTATTGAACCCAAAGGATAATGGCTGGACCTATGAGGATGGCAAATACAAGCCAAGGTTGTTCGCATGTGAAGTTGTACTACCAGTCTTAAGTTAACAATTGAATGAACATGACAACAATCCAAATGAAGAAGGTGATGACAGTGACTGTGATGTCAATATTGATGAGATAGATTTGCTTAACATGTCAGATAATGAAGACAGTGAACAAGAATACTGATTGTTGTACTTAGGTTCATAAAACATCATAAAAAGTTGATTGTTTCAAGTTAAAAATAGAACAAAATAAATAATAACATTAATATTAAGCCTTTGATACATAAGTTGCTGTTTGTTACAATGTCTGCAGTATTTCAATAAAAGCTTATAGAATTTAAATTAAAGAAGGAACCATTGATTAAAATATACACAATTTTCACTGACAGTTAATTTTTTTATCAAAGAAGTGCATTTTCCAAAAAAAGATCAACTTTGAGCAAATGAGAGTTGTAAATCTGGATTCTACACACTTTTTTTTTACATAAGAAACAGTCATCAAATCTTTCGGACCTAGACACATAGATCAATGCACCTGGCTCCTGGACTATTTTCTTTTTCTGCAAATTACAAAAAAGGAACCATAAAAATTAATTATTTTTCACAATGGATCCTATTCAGTAATGTGCACAAGAAATGAGGGAATGCAGTGTAGGTGGGGCATGCAGCTACGTGCTGTGCAGAGCACCCCAGCCATGCAACATTCACATACAGGTGCAGGTTCCAGCAAGAGGGAAGAAATGGGATCAGGACAGGTGTACAGCTACATGCAGGGGTGGGCCGCAGGATGTGTGGAACCATCTCCCTACCCAGTGACCACCCAATAAAGGAGTAGTGGAAACACTACACAGGCATTCGACATGAGGTACCTAAACCAAGCAATAGAAGCACTCTGGATAGGAGGGTCGATAACAGTCCATTCAAAGAAGAAAGGTCCTGAAAGACTCCTAAATCTCAAGGTGAACAAAGCAATGGGGCCTAATGGGATTCACCCCAGAATTCTAAAAGAACTAATGGGAGGACTAGTGACACCAATTACTACCCTTTTTAACAAATCATGGCATGATGGGGTGGTATTTGAGGACTGGAGGAGGGTTGATGTAATTCCCCTGCACAAAAGTGGGAGCAGGAAAGAGGCAGGAAACTACAGACCCGTTAGTTTGACCTCAGTGGTAGGGAAAATAATGGAATCACTTCTGAAGGAATGAAGTGTTGAGTACCTAGAGGCCAGCAAAGCACAGGACCCAAGGCAACATGGATTCACAGCAGGAAGGTCATGTCAGATGAATCTAATCAATTTCTCTGACTGGGTGACAAAAGCAGTAGGTAGTTTTGAAAACTTTATTTGATTCTCATAAGTTATTACAAAGATTTACTTTCACATATCTTTATAGAAAATGTTATATAGTCTGCATATAAAATTTTTCCAAAATTATTAGGTTATTTCACATACAATATAAAACTACATTTCCTTATCAGTTGTGCTTTACATATAGCTTATAAGGAATCCACATTTAAGAAGATTCATTTACATGTTTAATGACTTCAAAAATCTATATAATCTGTCAAGTATTTGTGGGTCATGGCTACTGAACAAATAAAATATTAGTTGTTCAGAGGGGAAATCAATGGTAGCTAATATTGGGGCCAACCATATCCTTCTCTTTATTTCATATTGTGAACAATGCATGTTTGAGGTAGTCCACAGCTCCCATTTGGCAAACACAGTTTGGATCAGTTATACCTATTCTTCTTTGGTCATAAAATATATAACTTGCTTTATGAAGTTCATACCTATATCTGATTCTGATTCTTCTTTCTTCTGGATTTCTGACAGTGGTTAAATATGATTCTAATTTGTGATCTGCTTTGATTATTTTATACCATTTAAAATGATGTAATTTAACAAATCTTTCCAAATCTTTTTGGACAATTACATCTCTTAATCGTTTTTTTTTCCCAGATGTTTGATTTCAGGAAAGGGGACCATGTATATAGAATCTGATGGCAGATAAGGACCACTTGGCCCACCTAGTATGCCCATTTTCCTACCTAATGGATAAGCTGCAGATCCTAGTTAACTCATTGCCTCCACAGGAACTCTCTGAAGTTGCAGCACTTGTCTCCTGTATACTGTTAACAGTGAATCCTGGGCCCTTTTAAGCAAAATCAAGCCATAATCAGCATGCCACAAACAAATGCTAATAGCACAAAAACCATAAATGCTAGACACAAAGTATGAGTGACAAACTTCTTCAGCATAAGATTACCTTTCCAACGGAGGCATGCAAGTAATAATAGGCAATTTAGTTTTTTTTTCTATGCTGGTTAAAACAGCAAAAAAAAAACATTTCCACTAAAAAATGCACAATAAGCCTTTTTTGGTTGGGAAATATGTAACATATCAACACCAAATTAGGCATCAAGACATTAGATGTAGTTTTAATAATTGTTTGTTAAAAAAACAACAAAAAAAAACTACTATTTCTGTAGTATTAAACATAATTTGTCCCCATTTTAGTCAAGGTGTGTTGGTGAGGTTTGAGAGACTAATCTAAACCATAAACACCATACCATAAACAAATGCATACAACTCCTAAAATATACATGATACACACATATCAGTGGCAAAGTTGTTCTGCACAAAATTGCCTTTCCAACGGTGCTATGCAATCAGTTATGCTCAATTCAGTTTAATGTGTTTTTTTCTTAAAAGTGCTTAGGTGGTTCTTATAGGACAAAATGTCTGCCAAACACACCATGACATAAACAAATGTAAATAACTCCTTAAGTGAATATGATACACACACAGTGTCAGTGGCAAAGTTGTTCAACACAACATTACCTTTCTAAAGGTGCTATGCAGTCAATTCTAATCATTTCTGGCTGGCAAGTAATATTAAAACATATGTGTGACATCTCCAGATGTTACTAGGACACACAGGGAGTCTGTAGGTGACTTCTGTAGTCATTCTGGGACACACTGCAGTACATTTGCTGCCTCCTACAGGCGTCTTCTAGGAGGCAATGAGTTAACCAACAGCCTACTTCCTCCTACCCCCCCACTAGAATTGCCTTATGTCTGTCCCATGCATTCTTGAATCCCCCAACTGTTTTTTGACTCTATGACCTCCTCAGGAAGGCTGTTCCATGCATCTGCAACCCTTTCTGTGAAGAAATAGTTCCTCACATTACCTCTGAGCTGCCCCCCATCTTCAAATTGTGCCCTCTTGTTCTTGCACATCTCTTTTTCTGAAAAATGCTAAACTCTTGGACTTTATTGATTCCATTGAGGAATCTGAAAGTTTGTATCATGTCCCCCCTCTCCCTCCTTTCCTCGAGGCTATACATCTTAAGCTCCTTTAGTCTTTCTTCAAATGTCTTCTGGAGCAGACCCTGCACCATTTTGGTTGCCCTCTTCTGGACAGCCTCCACCATGTCTATGTTTTTGTGGAGATGGGGTCTCCAGAACTGTATAAGGTGCTCCAGATGTGGTCTTACCAACTGTCTGACAGAGGGCCAACAACTTCTTGTTTTCTACTGGTGATGCCTCTCCCTATCATCCCATTATCCCCTCAGCCCTCCTTACTGCCTTCTCACATTGCTGACCCACCTTTCGGTCATCTGATATGACTATCCCCAGGTCCATTTCCATTTTTGTTGTTGTCAGTATCTCATCCCCCTTTTTGCACTCTTGCCCTGGGTTTTTGTTTCCCAGGTGCATTACTTTGCATTTCTTTGTGTTGAATCTAAACTGCCATACATTTGACCATTCCTCCAACCCTGCCAAGTCCCTTTTCATCCTTTTTATCCCATCTTACGTATCAACCCTGTTGCAGATCTTTGTGTCATCTGCAAAGAGGCATACTTTTCCTTCCAGTCCCTCTGCAATGTTGCTTATAAAGACATTAAAAAGGACCAGCCCCAGTACCGAACCCTGCAGTACCCCACTTTCCCGATACTGCTACTCTCTTCTACCGCTCCTTCACCCGGGCTCCCCTAGGTGTCGGTATTGTGGTGGGAGCGTGCAGGTAACACCCCCCCAGAGAAGGAGAGCAGCTGTTGGGTGCTCAATCCTTCTCCTCCCTGGCTGACCCCCAGCAGCCTGTGCTCATTCCCGAACATGGGTCATCAGCGTGGTGCAAGGTAAGGCATCCAGCGCCTCAGTCCTCAGTGCTACCGGGCCAGCCCATAGTTGAACGATTTGATCCGAATCCATTTTGAAATTCAGATATTAAATTATTAGATTCTGCCCATTGTTATAAACAATCCAATATGATTCTACAGAAGATCTTTTGGGAAGCATTGAGGAAGCTTATCGGCTGGTACATGGCTGGGTTATTTGTATTTCCCTTTTTGAAAATATGGGAAATAAAACTGCTCTTCCATGAGTTTGGAAAATGGCTATCCTGTATACAATGATTAAAAAGTGTATATAAGATGGGGGACCACCAATAATTAAATGTTTATATATATATCTGCCAGGATACTGTCTGGCACTGAAACCTTATTATTTGATACTTTATCTAAGGCATTAATAATTTCTAATTCACTTATGTATATTGCTTTTGGATGATGTTCTGATCTTTTTTTTTTATTAGTATATTGTCTATCCTCTTATGCTTGTTAGAAGTAAAGATTTCTAAAATGTTTTTTCCCATATTTGAGGAGTGATTGCTGCTTCAATCTTTTTTTAAACCTTAAATTTTATTGAGAGCTTTGATCACCATATACAGTTGATTACATGGATACAGATGCAGTAATTAATACATTGCAGATTCAAGTCCATAAGGTATGCTAGAAAGCCAGCCTTCTGGTTTATAGAATGAATCTTTGTGGACAAAATTCTTAAATGTCTTGTGTTCATTCCTAGGTTATGGTTGTCATCGGATGGATTTGCAGTATGGCAACTGATCAAAGCAAGGATAAACTTCTTAAGGGTATTAATCTATGTGGTGGAGATCCTATGACCTTGAATTGGGATACAAAGACTCTAAGTTCATTTGTTTATGCAAGAAACTATACTATATAAAAAACAGCATTAAATTGTAATAAACTTGCATCTGATTACTGAATAAGTAAGTCTATTTCTTTTTGAGCTGAACATATCTTCGGTACATGAAGGAGTCATCAGCATCCAGCAAACCAGATTACAAACAGAAAATAAATAACTATTGTAACTAACTGAAGCACTTGCCCAGTGGCTTATGTCTTTTAAGTTTGATTTAATTAAGATACGCATCTATTGTTTTTGGTTGATTATGTATTTGTTTGAGGAGCTGGTCAATTAGGGAGCTCTTCTTATGTTCTTGTGCCCCAATTAACCCTTCAACACTTGTTCAAGGTAACAAATCCCCTCCTTTTCTCCCTATAGGTGTAGAATGGGGACCAACTTGCATTATGCTTTTCCACTGTTAAGCGGAAGTAAGCTGTTATTGTCTCCATCTCCTTAATTTCTTTGAACATCCCCCACCATCTTTCCATTGCTGGAGGTGAAGTATTCAGCTATAGCTGGGTAATACTCTTTGCACCTGCCACTGTTAAAATTCTATATAAATACCTAAGGGATTAATTTTTTAATTTCCTTGGTGAGAGGCCCAGCACTAACTCTTTAAAGTCCAATGGTTGTTCCAGATTGAGAATTTCCATTATGGTTTGATTAAGAAGGTGCCAGAAATCTTTAATGATTGGGCAGGACTAAAAAATGTGCATATATGTCCCTTGTTCCCCACAGCCCCTCCAGCAATGGTCTGATGGATTGTTACCTAGGTGTTTGTAAACTACAGGAGGCCTGAAGTATCTCCCCACCAATTTCCATTTAAATTTTCTCCACACTCCTGTGTTGATTGTGGTGTGTGTACCCTTCTATATGATGTCCCATTCTTTTCCTGAGATTGCATAGATTCTGTTTGTTTCTGTAACCCATCTGCTTTGTATCACCTGTCTGGTCAAAACCCCCATGTCTTCCTGTAAGGTTTTGTAAATAGTTGTTATTAGTGTTTTGGTGTTCCCTTGTCTGGCTCTATCGCAGAGAAATGGCAGAGAGGATTGGATTTCTTCCAGGAGTTTGTCTCTGCCGACCTTACTTTCTATATTATGTCTGCATTGCAGGTAGCTATAAAAATCTTTCCTAGGAAGATAGTAATCGTGCTGCAGATTTTTATAATCTACTACTACACCTTGGTTTACTAGTTGGGTTAGATACATAAGCCCCCTACCTTCCCATCATTTAAAAAAATGGGTCATCCGGTTCAGTAGGGAACTCAGGAAGAAAGGTGAGGGGTATTGCCAAGCCTGGGTGGGTAATTCCCAGTGGGGCCTGGTCTGGAACCACACAGATATAGTATGGCAAGTCCAACAATTCTTAATGGATGTTTGTATGTTTATGGAGGTATAACCAGGGCATTACACTTAAATGAGTCTCACCATTGACATCTTCTTCCATACCTTCCCATGTCCCTGGGGAGGAGGGTGACATTAGTTTCATTACCAGGAGTGTTTGTGCCGCCTTACAGTATGCTGATAGATCTGGAAGGCCCCATCTTTTCTTCTCCTTTCCTACCAGCAAGCAAGCTTTTCTAATCCTCAGCTTCCTTCCTGCCCAAACAAACCAACTTAGTTTTTAATTTATTTTTTTCCAGTCTGACCTCGGGACCTGAAGTGGTAAGATAGAGAACAAGAACAGTAAACAGGGAAGTGCATTCATTTTTACAGTTTCTTTGCGATTGCTAAGGGACAGTGGAAGAAGATTCCATCTGTTAAGGTCTTCCATTATCTGGGAGAGAAGGATGAGATAATTTGCTGTGCAAAGATTTGTAAGTTTTGTTGGGATCCATAGTCCAAGGTATCTAATTTTCTGCTTAACCCACCTAAAGGGGATCAATTGTTTGACCTCCTGTGTTACCCTACCCCCCCCATTCGCAGAACCTCTGATTTGTTGGTGTTCACTTTGAAACCCGAGATTTCTCCATATTGTTGGAGTAGTTGTAGCTGGGGGAATAGATCCAGATGGTTTATCTACATAGATTAGTGTGTCATCTGCATATAGTGATGTTTTACATAGCTGTTTCCCTACTTTAATACCTGAGATTAGCTGATGTTGTCTAATCGCAGCTGCCAAGGGTTCCAGACTAATCGCTAATAGCAAAGAGGAAAGAGGGCACCCCTGACTGGTGCCCCTCTCAATTTGTATTGCTTGAGAAAGGGCCCCATTGACTCTTATCCTGGCAGTGGGTCTGCCATTGCACAATTCCACCCATTGCTTGAATTGACCCCCAAGCCCCATAAAATCCATGGTGGTAAATAAGTCACTCAAGTTGAGTCTGTCAAGTGCTTTTTTTGCATCTAAAAATATTGCTAGTTGTGCTGATTCAGTGTGGGTTCGATATTTTAATACATTTAGGAGTTTTCTAATATTGTCCGACAGATGCCTATTTGGGATGAATCCTGTTTTGTTGGGATGTATGGGTGTTTCAATGCTCTTTTGGAGATGGACAGCCAGAATTTTCATCAAGATTTTGAGGTCTTGGTTAAGTAAGAAAATAGGATGATGCACCTCTCACTTGTCAACTGGTTTCCCTGGTTTAGGGATGACAGATATAAGGACCTCCTCCCAGGATACTGGAATCCTCTCCTCTGTCAAACAAGAAATTAAACACTCTAGACAAGAGGGGAGCCAAAACTTTGGCAAATGTTTTGTAGAATGAGGTACAGAACCCATCTGGGCTGGGATCCTTCCCTATATGGAGGGTGTGTATGGTTTGGATTACCTCTTCTTCTGAAATTAGGGCATATAACTGGTCCTACCTTTGTTTGGTGAGAACTGGTAATTTTATTGTGTTTAGAAAGCTTTTGGTTGCTTCTACAATATTTCTATTTCCCTCTTCTTTTGTATATAGTTGGGCATAGTAATTTTGAAATTGGTTTTCTATTTCCTCAGGAGTTACCCATGGTTTGGCAGGATCTGTTTTATTTTGCATTTTTTTAATCCTTCTCTCCGCCTGTAGTTTTTTGAGTCTGAATGCCAGCAGTTTTGAAGCACGACTGCCTGAGTCATGATATTTATGTTAGGCAAATCATAGGTTGCCTTCAATTTTCTTATTTTCATGCTGATTTAGGGCTTCTCTGGTTTCTCTTAGTTGTCTAAGTATTTTTTTGTCCAGTGGTAATAATTGTTTTTGGTTTTATAGAGTCTCCAGATCTTGTAGTTTTCTATAGGTAAGCAGCCCTAATTTTTTCTTTGCTGAGGTGAACCCAATTAACTCTCCCCTCACCACTAATTTAAGTGCTTCCCATGTTGAAATCTGGGAACGTCCCTGGTTAATATTAATGTAATACACATAGAAATATAGAATTTGATGGCAGATAAGGACCGCTTGGCCCACCTAGTCTGCCCATTTCCCTACCTAACGGATAAGCTGCAGATCCTAGTTAACCAACAGCCTACTTCCTCCTACACCCCACTAGAATTGCTATATGTCTGTCCCATTCATTCTTGAATTCCCCCACTGTTTTTGACTCTATGACCTCCTCAGGAAGGCCTTTCCATGCATCTACAACCCTCTCTGTGAAGAAATACTACCTCACATTACCTCTGAGCCGTCTCCCTCTATCTTCAAATTGTCCCCCTTTGTTCTTGCATCTTTTTTTGAAAGATGCTACCCTCTAGGACTTTGTTGATTCCCTTGAGGTATTTTAAAGTTTCTATCATGCCCCCCTTCCCCTCCTTTCCTCAAGACTATACATCTTAAGCTCCTTTAGTCTTTCCTCATATGTCTTCTGGTGCAGACCCTGCACCATTTTGGTTGCCCTCCTCTGGACAGCCTCTACCCTGTCTATGTCTTTGCGGAGATGGGATCTCTAGAACTGTACACAGTACTCCAGATGTGGTCTTACCAACTGTCTGTACAGATTGCCAACAACTTTTTGTTTTCTACTGGTGATGCCTCTCCCTATGCATCCCAGTATCCCCCCTACCCTCCTTACTGCCTTCTCACATTGCTGGCCCACCTTTAGGTCATCTGATATGACTACCCCCAGGTCCCTTTCCATTTTTGTTGTTGTCTGTATCTCACCCCCCATTTTGTACTCTTGCCCTGGGTTTTTGTTTCCCAGGTGCATTACTTTGCACTTCTTTGCATTGAATCTAAGCTGCCATACATTTTACCATTATTCCAACCTTGCCAAGTCCCTTTCCACCCCACCTTGTGTATCAACCCTGTTGCAGATCGTTGTGTCATCTGCAAAGAGACATACCTTCCCCTCCAGTCCCTCTGCAATGTCACTTATAAAGACATTAAAAAGGACTGGCCTCAGTACTGAACCCTGAGGTACCCCGCTAGTAACCCTCCCTTCTTCACTGTGGACTCCATGTACTATTACCCACTGTGTCCTGTTGTCCAGCTAGTGTTTTACCCAGGCTACCACCCTGGGACCCACTCCCAGGCTGGCTAATTTGTTTATTAAGCTTTTGAGCAGGACTGTGTCAAATGCCTTGCTAAAGTCTAGGTAGGCCATGTCCACAGCCCCTCCCTGGTCTACTACCTTGGTCACCCAGTCAAAGAAATCAATTAGATTTGTTTGACATGACCTTCCTGCTGTAAATCCATGCTGTCTTGGGTCCTGTGCCCCACTAGCCTCTAGGTACTCAACAATTCTTTCCTTCAGAAGTGACTCCATCATTTTCCCTACCACTGGGGTCAAACTGACAGGTCTGTAGTTTTCTGCCTCTGTCTTGCTCCCAGTTTTGTGAAGGAGAATCACATCCTCCCTTCTCCAGTCCTCAGGTACCACACCACCCTCCCATGATTTATTAAAAAGACTAGTCAGTGGTGTTACTAGTTCTTCCCTTAGTTCTTTTAGAATTCTTGGGTGAATCCCATCAGGCCCCATTGCTTTATCCACCTTCAGTTTTAAGAGTTCTTTCAGAACCCTTCCTTCTGTGAAAGGACTAATATCAACCCCCCTATCCAGAGAGCTTCTATTGACTGGATTAGGTCTCTCCCCCTGCTTTTCCACTGTGAATACTGAGCAGAAATATTTGTTCAGTATCCCTGCTTTTTCACTGTCACTCTCTGCCCAACCACCTTCCTCTTTATTCAGCCTCAGTATCCCTGCCTTCATCTTTCATTGCTCCCTAATGTATCTATAAAAGTGAGCAAAGAAAGACAAAGGCAGGGATACTGAGGCTGAATAAAGAGGAAGGTGGTTGGTCAGACAGTGAGTGAAAAAGCAGGGATACTAATACACCTCTTTCATTCTAGATGTCATGATTTTGACAAAATATTTGTCATTTAGTAGGGACACATTTAGGCACCATATTGACTGGTTGGAGCTTTGGGACAGTCATACCTTAATTGAAATACAGGCATGATCTGAAAAATTTATTTTGTGGATTTTTGACTGGCTAATTGTATGCATAAATGACTACTGAGTGTAGAATAAATCTATTCTAGAATATGATGAATGGGAGGCAGAGAAAAAGGTAAAGTCCCTCTCCCTACCATGTTGTTCCCTCCACATCACTGCAAGTCCTAGTTCTCTGGTCAATCCTCAAAGGACTTTGCCTTCCCTTTCAGTGGATGTGGACTTTGCTGAGGATCTATCAATGGATGGACATGGGGCTGTATTGAAGTCCCCCCCAAGATGATTTGTCCTGTGGGCAGTCCCACTATTTTTTGGAAAATTCTTTGTAAAAAGGCTGTTGTGTTAAGTATGGGTGCATAAATATTTACTAAATGAATGGTCTTCCCCTGATATTCGGTTGTTACCCTCAGGTAATGCTCATTTTCATCCTTATCAATCGAATTTATCAGGAGTGCTGTACCTCTTCTAAATAGGATTGCTACCCATGCTTTTTTACTGTTTTTTGATGTGGAGACTTCCACATTCTCACCCATCCCCTGTGCAGTTTCTCTAATTCTTTTTGCTTAAGGTGAGTTTCTTGTAGGAAGACCACCTCGCAGTCAAGTTTTTTTGAGCTTGGATAGTAGTCTAGAGCATTTTATTAGGTAATTAATTCCCTTAAAGTTATATGACACTAAACTGAATTCTGCCATTACCCTAAGCAATCTAAACAGTCCATGTCGGGTCCCGTGTGTTTCTGTGCTTTGGTAATTTTAGTGTCAGTGGCTCAGAAGGTAACACACTCACCTCTGAGGCTGGGAGATCAGAGAGCTGTGGGTTCAGTTCTCACATCTGGCACTTGGGTTAATATCCCAGTACTGACACTGTAGTGCAGCATGAGAAGGGTGCTGCACTTCTGAGGTGCCATCTTTTGGATGAGACGTTAAACCGAGATCCCATTTGCCTGGATTGGTGGTAGTTCAGGTGGATGATAAAGATCCCATGGCACTTGTCGAAAAGAGTAGGGGAATTTCCCCAGTGTACTGGCCAAATTTCCCTCATTCACTAAAAATACCACCAACGGTTTCATCTGGTTCAAGGTCAGTTGGCATCCATCTGTATCCCCTTCCCCCAGGTCGTGCCTGAAAATAGGCAGGATTTGTCTAGTGCACTTACCCAGTCAACAAAAATTAAATGAATAAAAATAAATAAATAAATAAATAATCACCATGTCCCTCTGTGACAATATCCTGCAAAGGACCAGGAAGAGTGCTAAACATACAGCATAATAAATTATAACTGTGTAAACAAAACTGTTGTGTTTTAACGAATGGATCAGTCCACTTGGTATGATAAAAAAACAACACTTAACTATTAACTAGAACAGCAACTTGTTCCTTCCTAGGCGAAAACCTGCTCTCAGGGAGAACTGAACACTCCATCTACCCTCCAAAGCAGGAACCTTAAAGGATTAGTGTCCCCTATAAAAAAAGGGGGTATTCTGAGCAGGATCCTTAGTCCCTGTCAGCAACAATGTAACAGTTTGTCACCAATTAAGCTTGCTCTAATAGATGACCATATACATATCTGGACCCCCTTCCCCTCCCCCCATGAATCTCAAGTTGTCTCCTTTTTGTTTTGTTGCTTCCCCCCTTTTTGTTTTTCCTGTTTCCCACAAAAAGAAATTAATGCCATCTCATAAAACCTCTCTTATTTCTTGTTCTTGTAGTCTCATTATTAAGGTTGGGAGGGAGCGAGTCCCACTCATTTTCCTTGCTACCCCCCACCCTTTTGGAATGAGGTCTCAGTTCTTAGAGGGTTCTGCTTAATCTGTATCAGCCAATGCCCTCCTTAAATTATTGCTGAAGATCCCCATGGTCAGAGACTTTTTTAGGGGGTTATATGTTAAATATAACTGACAATTTGTTTTACATATCCTTCCCCTAACAAACAACATTATACCTCATGACCTCGTTACAATAAAGTTCGTCAGTTTTGAAAAATGTCCTGACTCTCGACCTTGATGTTCTTCTCTCACTCTAGTTGAGCAAGCCATCCACCAAGTGTTCTATCTGTGTTGTTTTTCGAGCCTGACGAAGAAGTGGCCATGCGAGTATTGTAACAATTAACCAACGTTTTGAGATCGGGGCAAATCTCTTCTGCAACACACCTGGTATGTCCCTTCCGAGATTCCGACCAACAACTGACCATGTCTCTCTGAGTAATTTATGTTCCAGTTGCTCCACCTCTAGATCAGGGAATGGAATTTGCCACTCTTTCAGCAAAGGAGCTGCTTCCACTGTGGAGGTAAAGATTTTGGGTCCTTCTGCTGTAAAGATTTTTAATTTGGTTGGAAAAGTAAGGTGCGCTTTCAAACCTTTTTTCTCTTTAATGTCCTGAATAATGGCTCTAATTCTCTGTCTTTCCACCTGCAACATTGGAGAGAAGTCATGTTCAAAACAGATTTGGGTATTTTGGTATTTTACTTCCTTGATCCTCCACGCCTCTTGCAATATGAAATCCTTCGATTGGTAGTAAACCATCCTAGTAAATATGGACCTGGGCCATGCAGTAGGAGAAGTTGGCTTGGGTCCCGATGCCCTATGAGTGCGGTCCATCTTGTAGTGGAAATCAGATGGCAAAGTCAGTGTGGTTCTCAAAAAAAGCTGCAAAAAGTCTGCTACAGAGGGAAACCCGTCCTCTGCTCCCTTGGGTACACAGTGCACTCTAAAATTATTTCTTCTGGTTCAATTTTCAATATCTTCCATTCAAGCTCTTGACTGCCTCTCCTGCTTCAGCAAATGAAGAAGTCGTCAGTCAGAAGATTCTCTCGCTTCCACCACCTCTATAATTTTCCCAGTGTTTTCCGATACTAGGTGATTGAGCTGTTGTAAATCTTGCCTCATGCCAGCAATCAAAGTCTCTATTTTTTGCAGCATGAAGGATTTGTTTTAGGGTGCACCCCATCTTTCTGGGGTGTAGGTTTTCTTCTCTGTCTGAGTCAGACAACGAGATTATCGGAGAGCGTGATCGCGGAGAGCAGGTCGCAAGGCCCTCTGCTCCTGCCTCCAGCAGAAGCTGCTTCATCTTGGTTGCTTGAGGTCCATTTTTCTGGCTCTTTTCTCACATTTCCCTTCAGTGGCATGCTGCCCAGCCAGGCAAGGTAAGTTTTAGACTTGATTATTGAATTTTTGGGGAAGGATTGAGATCGATTCCTGGAGGTGACCATGGAGCCCAAAGGGAGTGCTGCTCACATATTGGTGATATTACTGGAAGTCCGGCTGCTTCAATCTTTTTTACTGTAATTACTCACTATTAATTTATTTTTAAGATTATGCAGGTGGTCTGCATTAAGTATCCCAGAAAACGTAACAATTTCAATACTTTGCCATCATATTCATTTGGTATTTATAATCTCCATACCCTGAACAGCCATAGATTCATTTTCATTATAAGTTTCCCAGGCCCATGTGGTAATTATCGGTAAGTGAGATGATTCTGTTCTTATTTTAATTTTGAACTCTATTATGACACTTGTTGCATCAAGATTTCCCCGTATCAGGTCTGTACATGACAAACATAATGGACCTATACAAGTATAGTCTCCCTCTATATCACTATGTGTTGTCCCATTATATAGACACAAATTTAAAGCTTTCATGATCTCTGACAAAGGCTTCTAATTTTGATAAATGGTACTGTCACATGATTTGTGCAGGCTAGACAGATTAAACACAAAAGTAGTACTGTACTGTGGACATGGCCTACCTAGACATTAGCGAGGCATTTGACGCAGTCTCACTCAAAAGATTAATAAAAAGGTTAACCAGCTTGGGAGTGGATCCCAGGGTTGTAGCCTGGATAAAACACTGGCTGGACAACAGGATGCAGAGGGTAATAGTAAATGGAGTCCGCTATGAAGAAAAGGGGGTTACTATTGGGGTACTGCAGGGTTCAATACTGGGACGGTCCTCTTTAATGTCTTTATAGGTGACATTGCAGAGGGACTGGAATGAAAAATATGCCTCTTTGCAGATGACACAAAGATCTGCAACAGGATTGATACAGAAGGGGTGTGTGGAAAGGATAAGAAGGGACATGGCAAAGTTGGAGAAATGGTCAAACATACGGCAGCTTAGATTCAGTGCAAAGAAGTGCAGAGTAATGCACCTGGGAGACAAAAACTCAGGGAAAGTGTATGCAATGTTAGGGGAGGTAATAACAACAACAAAAATGGAACGGGAACTGGAGGTAGTCATATTAGATGACCTAAAGGTATGCAAGCAATGTGAGAAGGCAGTAAGAAGGACTGGGGGATATTGGGGTGCATAGGGAGAGGCACCACCAGTAGAAAAAATAAGTTGTTATCCCTCTGTAAAGACAGTTTGTGAGACCCATCTAGAATACTGCATGCAGTTCTGGAGACTCCATCTCCACAAGGACATAGACAGGATGGAGGCAGTCCAGAGAAGGGCAACTAAAATGGTGCAGGGTCTACACCAGAAGCCATATGAAGAGACACTAAAGGAACTTAATATGTATACCACTGAGGAAAGGAGAGAGAGGGGAGACATGATAGAAACATTTAAGTACCTTAAGAGAATCAGCACAGTTCAAAAGGGTAACATCTTTCAGAAGAGGAAATGTACAAGAACAAGGGGGCACAATTTGAAGATAGAGGGAGGATGACTCAGGGGCAATGTGAGGAAGTATTATTTCACAGATTGGGTGGTGGGTGCATGGAATGGCCTTCCTGAGGAGATCAAGGGGGCAAAAACAGTGGAGGAATTGAAGAATGCATGTGATAGACATAACGTAATTCTAGTGGGGGGAAGGAGGAAGTAGGCTGTTGATTATCAAGGATTTGCAGCATATCCAATAGGTAAGGAAATTAGCAGACTGGATGGGCCAAACAGTCATTATCTACCATCAAAGTCTATGTTTCTATGTTTCCTATGAGGCCCAGATTGGAGGTGGCAACATGGCATGCACAAGAAGGAGCTGTGGACCAGAAGGAGGATGCACTGGTAACATGGACTGCAGCCGCTGCAGCAGACAAAGTGCAACATGACTGAGGGAGGCACCACTGGCCATGGGCCACCAACGTCACAGGTGACCATGCTGGTGATGGATATCTGTCACCACTATAACATACCGTATGGGACCAAGGCCCTGTACACCCCTGCAATGGCAAAGGCACAGATATGGCTGGACATCCAGGCCGCTGTCAATGCCATGGAACTGGAGGTACACATGCTCTCGGCCATTTAGCACAAGTGGCGTGACCTCTGGTCACAGGTGAAATGGAAGCTGTGCAAGGCACACCAGTCTCAGGGTGCCACACTCTATGGCCCCTTCCCCTGGAGCCCCCACCAACACCCATTGAGAAGCTATAGGCGAAACTATCAGCGATGTGGTGATGGACGGTGAGCCTGACTGTCAAAGTCAAAGTCAAAAGTTTATTGATGTACAAATGTATAAAATTACATAATTTATAACATTCCATGCTTATTAAAATACACATTTCTTATATCATTAAAAAGGAAAAAAAGAACAATTCATACATTCACAGTTTAGCAAGATATTGCACATTAAGAGTAAGCTTTTTTAAATCTTAACCGCCAACAGAAATTTAGCTAGCCCAGAAATGTCTTTTGTTTTATCTAATTTTAATGTAACCCCCCTGCAAATGGGGGTTCCCAAAAGACTTCCAGGAGCTTGCTTGAATGCTCCAAGCCTGAATGGTGTTTGGCATTTAAGCCATTTATCAGTGAGTGTTTTTAGAACCTCTGGTACTGTCTCTTTAAGAGCTGTCTGCTTGCAGACATAATTAGTTGTATGGGGGACTGTGTGTTTCTTTGATTGAGTACCACTCAAGCTGCTGCCAATTCACTTCATTTTTGCAGTCACTAGGGTGCAAAGGAACCTATCTGAAAGATGTAACTGTTTGCCAGAAATTATTTAGAGTAATAATGAAATTACAGTTTGTCTAACCTGCTTTCTTTACAGTCAGAACTGTGTCTGCTAGTTCCCATTCTAGTTTTGAACTGCTGAACTGGACCAATCAGTGTGGGTAAGCTAGCTCTAAAATGGTGCCTTGGACGAATCAGAACTTGGACTCATAATCTGAGCCAGCCACAAGAGGATTGTATGGGCAGTGACTCTGGGAGATGTAGTTTAGACTTCAGTGCCTTTTGGACCAACAGCAGCAGTCTATTGTGAGTGACAGCCAATCCAGTCAAGAACTGGGAGGAACTCAAAGGAAGTGCCCGGTTTTGTCGGTTGGAGTTTCAGTTGAGCTTTGGCAGTGAAGAAGGAAGGAGCCCTGTGCTTTTCAGTGTGCAGTTTTAGTCAAAAACGTGTGTAAGGCCCAGAGTTCCGGTCTGCAGCTTGTTAGGACTGAATCCGTCCTGTGAAAAGAATCAAAGGATCTCTGAAGTAGAAACCAGGCTCACCCTGTAGAAGACTGGAGGAATTGCTGAAAATTGCACTCTGTCTGTCAGGAACTGAATCTGCTGTGTGTTCTCCGGTATTGTGCAGTAATTGCGATCGGGATACAGATGCAGCCTGCCTGGTATAGTGCTTTCTTTTATATGGATGTGTGAAGAGGTTTGTGTACCTCAAGTGAGCCCTGCTGACATTGAAGGACCCTATCTTATTTGGAGGTCGTGAGTACTAATTCAGGGTCGCTCCTGTTGAATTGCCACATTAAATCCAAATGGAATTACTGTACTGCTGACTGTTTAATTCTCCTTTTCTCTGTGTGAAGGGCCTCACCAGCTGCCACGGTTTGGACTAGCCACTGGGGCTTGGGTACCCAGGGACAGTAACTGATAGGGATAGGCCTGTGCACAGAGCCATAGGTAGATTATTAGAGTGATAAGCTAATTAACCTGATTTCCCTGTCCTTGTTATATCCCCTAAATAAATCAGAGCTGCTTGTTTCAGCAAAGTTGTACTGCCTGAGGTATTTGTCTATGTTAAAGTACTGTCCTGTGATTGTTGCACTGTATCTCATTTCTAGGAGGTCCCAGTGCGGAACCACACCTGGGGTAAGTGTATACTGTGAAGGTAATTCTGATATATTGTGTGGGCCACTAGTGGGAAGAAGGGGGTTGCAGTGTCCCAGAGGGCTGTGACCAAGTTAGTTTAACTATTGCAAACCCTGACCTCTGGGTGGAGGCACCCGCCATTGGATCCAGGCCCCTCAACCTGTTAGTGGCAAATCAGGCAGGGGTAGTAGCCCCTGGGATAGCGCCATCTAGGGGTTACATTAATAAATTCACGATTATCAGTAATTGCCTGATATCTTATTGAAGAGCATAGAGGTGTCACCCATTTATCCCTTTCTTCTTTCCAGCAATCACACTTAAAGATAGCATGCAACATTCTTGGATATACCATATAAACATATTTGCAGCTATGCACATTCATTTTACCTTAACCCTGCTTTAAATGTGACGTATCCACTCATAAGGTATCTAACCTGAGTTTACAAAGGCTATTTCTATGATAACTGAAAATCACAGGTCCCTCTCCCAACAATACCATCTATGTGATCGAGTGGGCCCATCACTCACTGCCCTCCCCCACCTCCACCTGGGTCTCCTCCTCAACCTATGATTTTTAAACTGCTTACATTTCAAGATAAACAGCATATCCTGGCTAAAGTCAAAGAAATCCAGGAGCTCCAATGGGAAGGAAACAGACTTCAGATCTCTCAAGATCTCCCGCAATCAGTGTGAGCATAAAGGCAAGAACTTCACCCCATGGTCTTCAAGCTGATTGTGGTGGTGAAGCCTTTCAGGGTTCGATACCCCACCATGCTACAAGTCGAACACACCGATCAGTGGATTTCATATGAGTCACCAGCGCAGGTAGTGGCAGAGCTCAAGATTCTTCTGCCAGAACTCAAGTGAAAGTACCCTTATTTCCTGTACCTCTGACACCTAGAAGCTCATCTTTAAATTGTGCAGTGAATACATCTGCCAGTTTCCCATGCAGTTGATAGACCTGTTATTTTCCCCTCTTGAACTGTGAGGCCCTGTTATTTCTCCCCCTGGTTTGGACTGAGGCTTCAGCTGGGGACACATACCTCATTCTGTCACCTGCCTGCATCGGCGATGTGTGCAGACAGTCTCAACCCCTGTTGCTTTGGTCTTGCATGACCTGGGAGTCTTGTTTGCTACTCTTATCTGAGCAACAACCTCAGCTAGGCTAACTGCAGTTAACTGGATGGGCTCCACCAGGATTCTATGGGCTATCCTGGACCTCCTCCTTCCCTGGGCCGTGGCAGAGGATCTTGCCTCAGTGCAGCATGCATAGCCCTGGACTGGTGGACCCTCCCTTGTGGACCCAGACTTCTGCTACCAGAGCCAGACATTTGAGACTATTACTGTGCAGCACTCCTGATTACCAATACTGTACTGCATTCTGGAGGGAGGGGAGGCGAGGTCTTCCCTTTTGGTTTCTGCACTTCAGTTACCCAGGGCCCTAGCATAAATGGACTTGTGGATTGTGCTAGTTATTCACCACCGGGCAACGGTGAATCTGGGTGACACTCATCTAAACTGCAGTCATTGTCACTGCCTAAGCCATATCTAAGCATGCTAAGCCCAAAGCTGGCTCTTTAACCATGTTAGGCAGTTTCCAGCCATTTCAACTATTCTGAGTCTGTTTGTTCATACTAGTTAAAATGTTCTATTAGCTGACTTTTCCCACGCAGTTTGCGGGATGGTGGGGAGAGATGTGTATAGGGTTAAGGTTGTGTTTTCTATTAGCATAGCCAGAAGAAAATCACCTACCAATGTGTAGTTGGTAGTGCAGTTATTAGAACAGGGGTAGTGTTGTAAAGTTCTTGTTTTCTAAATGCTAGTGGGTTTGTTGGGGGTTATCTAAATAGGGGGTTGGAAGATCTGGGTTTAGGGTTGAACTGGATGTTTTGGTACACTAATCTGTTTTTAGCATGCAGTTGGCAGGAGCGGGGAATGTTTGGGCCTTAGTGGTACCAGGGTCTTTCCTGTGAAGAACAAGAGGAAGAGTGCAGTTCAAGATGTCTGAACCTCTAAAGTGCCCCTTTAAGCCTCTACTATCTACATCAAATGGGCGGTCTGTACACTTTTGTTAGTTGGAATATCAAAGGGGCCCAAGGCAGGCATAAAAGACTAATAATATTACGCCATATCCAACACCTTAGGGCAGGGGTAGCCTACCTGCAAGAGACCCATCTTTGTAGGGAGAACATCTCCCTCTTTCGGAGAGGCTGGGTAGGGCAGACTTTCAGCTCTGGCACCTCTTCCAGACAAGGAGTAACTGCAGTCTTGATTGCCAAATCGGTTCCCTTCACTAAGACACGAGAGTGGTGAGACCCCTCTGAGCACTATATTATCCTCCAGGGCACTATAGATTCCTTTCCAATCTTTCTGGGATCAATATACAGTCCAAATACTGACTCACCATAATTTTTCACCCATATACTATCAAGTCTAGCTTTCAACCCATCTATTCTGTCTTGGGCGGAGATTGGAATCTAGCTCCCCAATCTGATTTAGACCGCTCAGATAACAGGAGGACAGGGTTAACCCCAGACCAAAGGGCTCTGTGAGGCCTGTTGAGTGGCACTGAGACAGTGGACATTTGGCACTCCCTGATCCCTACAGAACGGCAATACACTTACTTCTCTCCACCCCACAATACTCTATCCCGAAGTGACTATTTTCTCATTGGCTCAACTTGTCTCCCTGGTATTTTAGCTGCAATCATCCACTCTAGGGTGTTGTCTGACCACTCCCAATCACCATCTCATATCTACTGGGTGCAGGGATTGGACAGGACTCCCTCTGATGCCTTAATACCCAGCTCCTGCAGGCCCCCACCTCATTGTCCCATACCCAAAATTTTATTTTCACTTTCTTAGATGCCAACAAAGGCTCGTGGATAGAGTGGGCATCATCTGGGCTACACTTAAATGTGCCCTTTAAGGTGAATTTATTCATCTCTCAGAAAACTGGTCCTGTAAAAGGAGGGAACAATTAGATGCTCTTTTAGGTGAAATTCACCAATTAGAGCACTGTCTACAGCGTTCCTCCTCTGACTCAGAGTGGGCCAAATCGCACAATTTGCAATCCCAGTTTGCGGATGTCATGGCACAGAAAGCTGAACTTGCCCTACTTCGCACTAAGCTACAATATCTGTAATCAGAGGAGTGAGACAGCAAGCTCATAGCTCTCAGGCTAAGACAGGCAGAGACTGAAAAATTTATATTGTGTCTGCGCCTGTCTCCGGGTGATGAGGTAGTCATGGATCCCAGACAAATAGCTTCAATCTTTGGGGGGTATTTACAAAGACTCTACTCAGTGGATGAGGCATCCAGTCCACCTGTTCTTGCCGTCTCTACATATTTAAACTCCACCACCAGTCCAACCTTATTCCCCTCTTCAGCTGGGCATTTGGGTGTCCCAATTTCACTTGGTGAAGTGGAAAAAGCCATTAAACATTTACCTTAGAACAAGGCCCTTGGACCAGACGGTTTTGTCAACAACTTGTACAAAGCTTGCCTCCCTCAACTAGCGCCCCTTCTGGTAGGTTTTGTTTTACTCTTGGTTAGTGGATGGGATATGAGACCCCACCTTCCTAGAGGCCCTGATCATTCTCCTTCCAAAACCCGATAAAGACCCCTTACAACATGAAAGCCACCGTCCTATTTCCTTACTGATTTGGACTCGAAAATGCTGGCTAAAATTATAGCTAACCACCTGGCCCTTGTCATGGGAGAGATTATTGGCCAAGAACAGGTATATGTAATATATACGAAATGATTCAAGTGCTTGTCTTATGCATGAATAGATGAGAGAGTTAATGATCGTAGTATGTCTATTCTAAGGTTAGGATATTGCTGTATTTAAAAAAAAAAATAGTTTGTACTCATTAACGTATTCTGCATACTGCATTGTTCATGGATCCCTGAGTGACTGCATAAAGGTAGCAAAAGGGAAAATTGATATTAATAGGTAAGCTGCTGTCATGACACTTGTTGTTCAAGTATGTTATTTATGTGATGACTGTGTAAATTTTATTGTAATTTGCCACAGGTCCATCTTGAAAATGGGTCTCAACCCAATGATGTTGTTACCACTGCTACCTGCATAAAAATAAACTTTTACTACTAGGTAGGTTTTATGTTGGCACAGGTATCAGGAGAACATATGAGGAAGCTTCTCCACTTGATCTTGGCGTCAGGGGAGTCTGAGGTACCTGCTGCCCTGGTTTTCCTTGACGCCGAGAAAGCTTTCGACCTTGTCTCTTGGGAATTCCTATTCACTTCCTTTCATCACTTTGGTGTACCCATTGAACTTATTAATTGGGTTAAACTCTTGTATTCTCTTCCCACAGCTTGGGTCTGGTGCAACTGCTATCTGTCCAGGCCCTTCCCCCTTTAACGAGGCACTCGACAGGGCTGCACACTTTTACCCCCTCCTCTTTAATTTTTATCTTGAACCACTGATCTGTAGACTAGTTAGTTCCCCTGCTCTTAAGGGCATCTGAATCGAGAGGAAAAGATACACCCTTTCAGCATACACTGATGACTTGCTTCTGCATATAGAAGACCCAGGTACCTCTATCCCTATCTTGCTTGCCGAGTAGGATGGATTTTCCAAGGTCTCCTTCTATAAGTGAAACCTTTCCAAGACAAAAGTCTTTCCTCTCAATAATATTTCCTCTCAATAACAGGCTTGCCAGGGCAGATGTCAGTGACCTGGGCCTCTCTTGGGAACCCAGAACCCTAACCTACTTGGGCATTAAATTCTCCCAGTCTATTCCAACCATGATCAAGGAAAACCACTAAACTACTACAACTTCTGGAATCTGATTTTGACAGCTGGGGGATGATACCTCTATCTGTCTGTGGCCAGATTAGTATTCTCAAGATGAATATTTTACCTCGCCAAATTTACCTGTTGGACATGGTGGGTGTTTCTTTCCCTAAGCTATGGTTTGTCTGACTTCAAAAAATGCTTAACACATTCCTATGGAGGAACAACGGGGTGCGAAGGGCTTATGGTAAACTTACTGCCCC
Organism: Neoceratodus forsteri; assembly: GCA_016271365.2. Classification (NCBI taxonomy): domain Eukaryota; kingdom Metazoa; phylum Chordata; order Ceratodontiformes; family Ceratodontidae; genus Neoceratodus; species Neoceratodus forsteri. The sequence goes on from CM057455.1 coordinate 127,930,134, forward strand.
AAAATTAAAAGGAGGCCTAGCACTTCCCTCCTTCTTTTCATACTATGGCACCCAGCACATTAGTAAGCTTGCCCTTTGGATGGACAAAGAAGTTTCAAAGGGTCCCACTACTTATACCCTATATGGTTAGAAATTGAAGGGGCCCTTGCGAACAAATCAAATTGCTTCTTACCCTCCCTGATGTACCTGCTTCTCTCTCAACTTTCCCGGCCTCTGAGGAATTCCTCAATTGGCTGGTCACTCAGGGCTCTGCACCAAATACAGGCCCATCTATCATTAAGTTGGCACAGGTCACTTGCTTAACCCATGCTTAATAACTCTCATTTTCAGATTGGCCGTCGCCCCATTCCACTATCCCTTTGGCCCCACTTGAGGAATTGTACTCTTGCCGACCTCCTTCAAGGAGTGGAGCAGGTCTCCCTTCCAACTCTTCAAACCCGGCTCCAACTCCACAACAAAGACCTATTTAAATTCCATCAAGTGATAAAAACAATATTCTCCTTCCTGGGTCCCAAGCCTTGGACCACCCCTATCTCGGAAGACTTACCCTCCATCCTTAAAGTTGCGGACCAACCACATGCAGTTTTCAGTCTACAACACTTGCAATCCCTGGATCAACCCCCCCCCCTTGGGAATCTGCTACTACTGATTCCAAGAATTGTCTCTCCCAGCGGAGGCTGTTTTCTGGAGGAAAGTCTTGAGTACTGTCTACAAATTTATCAAACAAGATAGACTCTGCCTGATCCAGTTTAACATCATGCATAACCTCTACTATACTCCACTAAAACTGCACAAAATAAGTAAACTCACATCCCTCTTATGCTCCCGCTGTAGGGATGCCCCTGGGTCCTTATATTGCCTACTCTGAAATTGCCCTAAGTCCCAATCTTTTTCCAATTCCATTAAGCAGGTGTTAGTTCCTCTTCTGTTGCTGGAACCACTATTGACTCCTGAAAGTTGTCTATTAACTCTGTTCCCTCCCAGAATTCGCAGAACGAGGAAAACTCATCTTGCCCTTGTGGCTTCCACAGCAAAATTGGTAATGTTACAGCACTGGAAGGAAGAGTCCCTCCCCTCAGTGCTAGAGTGGTATCGTGAGAAGTTACTTGCAATCCAACTGGAGAAGCACAGAGCAAGTATGCAACACAGAACTTACTCCTTCCAGGCCACCTGGGAGCCCCTATTGGCCTTGCTCTCCTACTGTCTTTATTCTCCTGAATGAGGCACAGACAAGGGGTGGAGGTAGAGGAGGAGGTACGGGGTTTGTTTGTTTGTTGCATTATATGTATGTGTATATATATATATATATATATATATATATATATATATATAAATGCAGCTTTTGTCATTCTCCTGTTGTGCCTTTCACTGTACGCTGCTTAAACCTTAATAAAGATTAGTAAATAAAAAAAAAATTATAATAAATCCAGATCTAATTTCTTTAAAGGAGACATAATACTGGAGATTTCTTTCAACAGACCAAGTGGGGTTCCTGATAATATAATTGCATCATCTGCATATAATAACACTTTTATTTCTTCATTATCTATGATGGGGGCAAAGGTGTCTATAATTGCAATCCTTTTTATTAATATTTCAATATACAAAATTGAACAAAAGGGGTGCTAGCAAGCAGCCTTGCTTAACTCCTCTAGTAATTCTTATTTTTTTCACGAGCACCCCATCTTTGGTATATCTGATCTTAGCAGTGGCACTAGTATGCAATACGTTTAATATGGTCATCTATTTGCAAATTTATAGGATCTCCCATAATATTACCCTGTTGACTAAGTCAAAGGCTGATTTTATATTGACAAAACATATATACTAACATACTAATTGCCAGCAGATTGGGCCTTATGGTCTATTGAGTCTGCTTGAACCTCAGATCCCTAGTTGGGTACCGAGGTCCCCCCCCTTGTGTTCCTGAAACCCCTGTCATCCATCCCCAACCCCTAGGCCAGGCCATCACCTGGTACATCCACTTTCTGTGTCTGTCCCCCTCTCTTGAAGCCCACCACTGTGGATCTCTGAACCAGCTCACCAGGCAGTGCGTTCCAAGGATCCACCACCCTCTCAGTGAAAAACCTCCTCCTCTTTTCCCCCCCTCGCCCTTCCACCTTCCAACTTCAAACCATTCCCTCTGGTGATACCTCCCTACTTTAGTCTAAAGATCCCCTCCGTGTTTACCCTATGTATTCCCTTGAGTTACTTGAAGACCTCAATCATGTCCCTCCTCTCTCTCCTCTCCTCCAATGAAAATAGACCAGGCTCCTCAAGTCTGTCCTCATACATCAAATCCCCTAGTCCTCGTATCATCTTAGTTGTCCTGCTATGTACCCTCTCCAGGAGCTGTATGTCCCTCTTCAAGTGTGGTCTCCAGTACTGTACACAGTACTCAAGGTGTGGTCTAACCAGTCCATTGTACAGCGGCAGAATCACTTCCCTGCTCCTAGAGGTGATCCCTCTTACGATACATCCCAACATCCTGTTTGCTTTGCTAGCCACTCTCTCGCACTGCTCAGAGTTATCCATACATGTATCCACCATGACTCCTAGGTTTTTTTCCCCTGTTGAGGCCTCCAGCGCCTCCCCTCCCAGGGTATACCTGTGTTCAGGGTTTCCCCACCCAAGATGTAACACCTTGCACTTGGTGATATTGAAATTTAATTTCCAGGGGTGAGACCACCTTTCCAGGGTGTCCAGGTCCCCTTGTAGGGCCAACCTCCCCTCTTCCCCATCAACTACTGCTCCCATCTTGGAGTCGTCAGTGAAGAGGCTCATTTCACATCCTACACCCTTACTGATGTCCGATATATATGCATTAAACAGGATCGGACCCAGGACTGAGCCCTGCGGTACCCCACTACCGACCTCTCTAGAGTTCCAGAGCTCCCCACCAACCACTACTCTCTGAGTGCATTCAGCTAGCCAGTTTTCAATCCATCTGCCCATCAAAGGGCCCACTGCCAAACTCGTCAGTTTCTCCACCAGACCATTGTGGGGGACAGAGTCAAACGCCTTGCTGAAGTCCAAGTATAATACATCCACAGGCTTTCCCCTGTCCAGTTCTGATGTTACCCAGTCGCAGAACTCCACAAGGTTGGTTTGACACGATCTACCTGGCACAAACCCATCTTGCCGACTATCCAGACCTCCCACCTCCTCCAAGTACACCCCCAATCATTCCTTTAGTATACTCTCCATGAATTTTCCCACCACCGAGGTCAAACTGATGGGTCTATAGTTACCTGGTACTTCCCTCGACCTCTCTTTGTGGATTGGCATCACATGTGCCTCTCACCAATCCCTAGGTACCCTCCCTGTCTCAAGCGACCTGTTGAAGAGCGCTGCCAGGGGTGCAGCCAGTACATCTGCCAATTCCCATAGTACTCTCTGATGAATGTCATCCGGCCCAGGAGATTTATCTTTCTTTAGGGCCTTAAGGGCTAACCACACCCTTTCGGTGGAGATAGCATTATCCGTCCCCTCCACCTTACTGGCCTTTTTATCCTTATACAGATGAGACACCCCTTGGGTACCTTTCCCTCCCTCTTGCTCCATTTCTGTTGCTCCCCCGATCCCACTTACTACCGCTTCTATCCCCATAGTGCCTTGCTTTGTAAATATACCCTCCCCCTCCCTAGTGAACACAGAGGCGAAGTACTCATTTAATACCTCTGCCCGGTCCCTCGCCTCTTCCACCCACCCTCCTTCTGATCTCAATCTTCTGAGCTGGCCCTTAGTTTTTCTCTACTCCTCAATGTCCTGGAAGAACCCCTTTTCCCCTGCCTGTATCCCCTGTGCCAGTCATTGCTCTTTACTGGACTTTTCCTCCCCGCACCATCCGGGTGACTTTTCTAGATGCAAGATGGTACATTTCCTTTTCCCTATCTCCTCCTGTTGTTTTGTATTGTTTGTAGGCACCCTTCTTTTCTCTGACCGCTATCCAAACTTCACTGGACCACCAGCATGGTTAATGTGACCTTGCTCCCTTACGCTTCACCTTAGCACAGGTCCTGATTGCCTCATGAAGTCCCCGTTTTATGACCTCCCAACTCTTTTCCACATCTGTCATTGTTGTAATCCCCTTCAAGTGATCCTTGAGAATATTTCCCATGCCCACAAAGTCTGCTCTCCTGAAGTCCACTGCCAGTGTCCTAGATCTCTCCCCCCATGCTTATTTGAAACCAGACAGTATTGTGGTCACTCCCAGTCAGGGGATCCTCTACAACCGGGTCCCTTACCAGATCCCCATCTGCCAGAACCACGTCCAGGACATGCCCCTCCCTTGTGGGCTCCATCACGTGCAGTGTTAAGAACACATCCTGGAAGCCATCCAGCAGCCTATGCTCCTTGGCCACCTTAGAGGACATGGTTCCCCAGTTTGTACCTGGCATATTAAGGTCCCCCATCAACACCACTCCTTCCCCTCTTGGTCCACACTGGGCAATGATGTTTTCCAGCAAACCATCCTCCAGAACATCACCCATCCTGGGGGGCCTATATACTACACCCAGCTTGACCTTACCTCCTGCTGGGGTTCGTAAGATGACCCATAAGGCCTCCACGTTTCCCTCTGCCTCTTCTACCCAAGCAATTTCTGTCATCTCTAATGAACATAGCCACTCCAGCCCCTCTGCCCTCCTTTCTAACGTCCTAAGCATAGTGTACCCCCTCAGGTTTAGGTCCCAGTCATGGTTTTGGTTGGCCCATGTTTTCATGACTGCCACCACATCCACCCTCCCCTCGAACAGCATGGCCTGGAACTCTGGCAACTTGTTTCTCAAGCTCCTGGCATTTACTAACACCACTTCCTACCCCTTATCTCTAATCCCCTTTGTCAAACCTCACCCAGGTTCCTTATACAGTACTTCCATCCTTCCTCTGCTCCTCCTGAAACCTCCTCCCCCAGTCTGTCCCCCCCCCCATGTTTGAAGGCTGCTCCTCTCATCTGGAGGAGAGGGCTTCTGGTCAGCCCCTCCCCATATATATATATGCCCACTTTTCTCTTCTACATACACATCAATACTATCATTTAGTGTAAAGATTTAATCCAAAGTGCTTCATTGCTTCTTAAATCCGCATTGACATTTTCAGATTAACTTATCCTCTTCTACCCAAGTATTTAATCTGTTTAGAATCAATCTAGTGTGTATATTTTTTGTACTACAGGGAGCAAGGTAATTGGTCTATAATTTTTTTGGTTCCTGCTTGTCACCTTTTGTAAATAGTGGAACAATAATGTCTTGATTCCAATCATGAGGAAAACTAAATGATGACTTATTAAAGTAAATAATGGTGCCAATTATTGAGACCAGAAATCTGGGTTATGGAGAAATACTTCTGTTGACAGTCCATCATGTCCTGCTGCCTTATTTCTTTTTTGGGATAGGATAGCCCCTCTTACTTCAGCCCAGAGAATATAAATTGATCAGCATATTCATTGTCTACAGAATGGTCAAGTAAGGGTACCATCTTGTCACACACTTTTGCGTTGTATATATTATCAAAATATACAACCCATTTTTCTTCAGTGATCATTCCATGCAAATTATATATAACATTGTTCTAATCGCATCCATAAGTGACTAGTGTCCAAAACATCGGAGAATCCTTTTCCCAAATAGCTTTTTGTAGCTGGTACCAAAGCTCATTCTTAAACCTTTTTTTCTTAAGTTTTAACAGTTCCTGTACTCAGCTTTTAAGTTCGTATGGGCATATAATACAGGTGGTATAGTTAATTTAGATCTTAACTTTCCAACTTTCCTAATTTCCACCCTTAATTCTCTGCATTCTTTACCAAATCAGGATTTGTTAGTACCAGCATCTGTTGGTGATCTTGGTTATTTTTCCTTTCACAACTGAGTTCCACAATTATCCATAAAGTTATCAAAAGCACCTAATACCATAAGACAAATGGCTCTATTTGTCCCAGATGTAGGAGTCATTATAGTCATAATGGCGTTAGTACATACTGTATTTATTTATTTATTTATTTAAATGTTTCACCAGGAAGGTACACTGAGCAACAGGCTGTTCGTCTCCACTGTTGCTTTAGTATGTTCATTCCACTTTATTTTTTTTACCATACTTAATACACATTGTTTGATTTATTTCTTCTTCTACTTTTTTGTCTTTGCCATATTTTGTACATTCTAGCCTGCTTTTACATTCTAGTGGGAAATGATCACTGCCCTAAATTTTATGTATTCTACAGTAATCTACATTAGGATAATCAGAGGCATCTACCATACAGTAATCCAGTACACTTCCCCCACTGACTGTAGGAAATGTTATTTCATCTATCCAGTCTCCTTTTATATGGCCATTTAAGATTCTAAGATTATTTTTACCCAAAAACGGTATCAACAATTTACCATTGGCTGTAACAGTTTTATCTTTTGAGTGTCTAACTGATATATTTAGCATATCATCTATTCCCCATTCATTTCTTTTCTCTTCAGTCATGTAACTCATGCGGACATTAAGGTCATCTACAATGAGTAGGAATATACATGGATAGTGTGATTTAATGGAATCTAGCTCATAACCTATGATCTTTAGCACATCCCTAAAATCTTTTTTTTGAAAAATAAATATTAATAAGTGCCACAAATTTACTCTTAGAAGCTAATATTATATACATAAAAAAGTCATTATATAGACTTGTTTCAATATTTTTAAGGCCAAGGGTTATATCAATAAACACAGCCAAGCCCCCCCTTGCATCTCCTGAATTTTCTTTGTCTATATGCAGGGATACTCCACACATTATATCCCTCTATCGAGCACTCCTCCAATCTACCCATCCATGTTTCTTGATAAATCAAAATTGGAAATTTTGACAGTCACTCCTGACACCCTTTATCTTCTAGCTTAGATTTTAATCCTGATATGTTCCAACTTATTAATGATATAAAATTATTTTTAGCAATAGACTTCAGTCAATTAGGCTCATCTTTGATGTTTACAGTGCTATCCAGAAAGTCACTAGTTGTCATTAAGGTGTTCTCACTATATCTAGCACATCACTAGTATATATTCTATTACCTAATGTCTTTCTTCCTATTACATACACCAGTTTAGAGTCTTCTCCTTCCAAACTAATTTCTGTTTCTGCTGGTTTCATGTAAGTGGTGATACGAGACTGCTTAACTACAGTGCCTTCATTTTTCCCCTTCTCTAAATCATTAGCTTCTTTCCCAAACTGCTGTGTTTATTTTTTTTGGTGGTGGTGGAGGTGTTACCACTTCAGTTATTGTAGAATCCAGTCATGCTCCCACTGCAAGAAATTAATTTCTTTCAGCCATTAATCATAATCTTTTTGCAGATTGTTTTAATACAAGGCTTACCTAAGTCTTTAGAGTGCTAGCCTCGTACCTATATGCAGAAACAATATCCTGCCATCCCATTGTATGGCCCATTATTCCCTTTATTAAATTATAGGTTGCCAATTTCAAAATATACAGATTGTCATTTTTTCCCTTAGGGATGCCCTTTACATAGACAGTTGGAAGTATATCCCCTGACTCTATCAGGTGATGTTTCTTTTTCTCATTTGATTATTTTTTTATTTTCTACACTATTTTCACCTTTTTTAGTGTTTTTACTTATTTAATGTTACCTTTTTACTAGTTGTCTTACCCTCATAATCCTTATCTTTTTATATCTTATTATATTGTTTAGCAATTGGTTTATCACTACATTTTCCATCAGAGCATTCTTTCTGAATTTTATTTTGTATATTAGCAACTTTACTGTCCTTCTTCATCTGATGTTTTCTTTGGTTTATTTCTTTAATTAAATGGTCTATGTGCCTAATCTCTTTACTATCTACTTCTTCAGTTATTGTTTTTATTGATTTTGTTCCATTTCCCACCTCAGTTGGGATAACCTTTTTAACCTGATGTTGACTTTCTGTTTTCCCTTTTTTGGCTTGTCCCTTTCTTTTCTCTTTCTTTTGGATGCAATCTAACCTATAAAGACCTGATGGCGGTAATTGACCTCTCATTATTGGGCAAGACTAGAACAGATCCTGAGCGGTTAGTTACGGCCTATAATAGGGCTGTTTCTTCAGCTCTCCATCGATTGCTCCTGTTTGTGTTCACTCCCTCCTGTGTCACGCTGGGGCACCCTGGTTTGATTGGACTCTATGGGGGTTGCAGAGACAGGGGCATAGGTTGGAGTGTCATTGGCGGAAGACAGCCTTAGATGCCGACCACCTTATTTCGTTAGAACATTATAAATTCATCAAACAGAAATTTCCCATAAGAAGGCAGAATTCCTGTCCAGGGAAATAGCTGTCACATGGAACTGACTGGCTTAACTCTTCAGAACTGTTGACAGACTGTGCAACCCAGCCTGTCGGCAGTTCCATAGATACATAGACAGTGTCGGCAGATAAGGGCCTATGGCCCACCCAGTCTGCCCATTTGAGCTTGTAAGTTCAGTTTGTTTTCCTAGAAGTCTGTTGCCCCTTACCCCTGACCTCCAGAATTCCTTTATGTCTATCCCATGCATTCTTAAATCCCGTTAAAGTTCCGTTCATTTTTTTCACAAAATGATTGTGATGAGATCGCTCGCTTCTTTGCGAATAAGGTGGCTGACATCAGGCAGGAATGCCTCCAACTTCTCTCTATGGGGGATGCTGTTGATCGGTGCCATGTCGCAGAACCCAGAGTTTTCTGGAGTTCCTTTGATCTGCCAGAGTTCATAGATATTATGAGGATTGTCCAGGCGATGTGTCCCACTTGCTGTAGTTTAGATCCAGGCCCTACTTCCCTGATCTTGGGTTGTAGTGACATCATTGGCCCGGTCTTATCTCGGATTGTCCAGTGCTCTCTGGGGTCGGGTGAGTTCCCTAGCTCCCTGAAGGAAGGGGTGGTGATACCCCTCCTGAAGAAAGCTTCTTTAGACCCAGAGAACCTAGCAAACTACAGGCCTATCTTTAACCTCCCTTTTGTGGGAAAGATTATTGAGAAGGTTGTGGGAGCTCAATTGGATAACCATCTAACCATCCATAATTTATACAAATCTCTCCAATCGGGTTTTCATAAGAGGCATAGTACTGAGACTGCCCTGGTGCGGGTGCTCAATGATCTCCTGATGGCGAGAGATTGGAGACACTATTCCATCTTGGTTCTCCTTGATTTATCATCAGCTTTTGATACCGTGGATCATGGGGTCCTGCTCGAGCGTCTGAGGTCCATCTGTGGGCTATCTGGTACAGTTCTCAGATGGTTTACATCTTTCCTTGCTGCTGGAATGCAGAGAGTTGTCTCGAGTATTTTGTTCTTCTGGGGCTTTCTCTCTGCCTTGCAGGGTACCTCAGGGCTCAGTGCTGTCCCCCATGTTATTTGCAGTATATATGCTGCCCTCAGAGACATTGTAAGATGGTATGGGCTGAAGTTTCACTGTTATGCTGATGATACCCAGCTCTACCTGTCTTTTGCCCCCGACCAGGTTAGTGCTATCTCAATAATAAACAGTTGCCTCATTGAAATCCAAGATTGGATGAACACCAATGGTTTAATGTTGAACCCAGGAAAGACTGAGGTTTAGGTTGTGGACCCGGGTAGTAGGGCAGAGGGGTTGAGGACTGAGCTCCCCTCCGGTTTAGTCCTGGGGTGGCCCAGATTCTCACCTCTGAATGAGTGTGTAACCTAGGAGTGGTGCTTGATGATGGTCTGACCCTCCGTCATCAAGTGTCGGCAGTCATCAAGCTGGCCTTTTACCATCTTAGGAACATTGCTAGGATTAAGCACCTTGTACCGTCCAGCGACCTACCTGTTTTGGTCCACGCCTTTGTGATATCATGCCTTGATTACTGCAACTCCCTTTACTTAGGGCTTCCCAGGGTTGATATCCGCCGCTTGCAGCTAGTGCAGAATGTGGCAGCACGCTTGTTGACTGGGGAATCTAGAAGAACTAATATTACTCCTGTGCTTCATGGTCTGCACTGGCTGCCTATTCAGTGGCAGATCACCTTTAAGGTAGGTCTATTCACTTACAAAGCCCTACATGGTCAGGGCCCTGATTACTTGAAAGAGCTCCTGGTCACTTACACCCCTCTGCGACAGCTCCGCTTGACTGACAGGGGTTGCTGGAGATTCCGAGGGTAAGTTTAAAGTCATCTGGTGCACGTGCTTTTGGTTTTGTGGCACCTACCCTCTGGAATTCTCTGCCACGTCAGCTTCAGGAGTGCAGGACGGTGGAGTGTTTTAAGCAGGCTCTCAAGACTTTTTGTGGGGAAAAGCTTACTCTGGATTTTCTTGATTTTACTGTATTTATTGTATTTGTTTTTATCTTGAATGTACAGCACTTTGATATACGAAAGGCGCTATAACAAATACATTTTACTATTATTATTATGATTAACCTAACTTCCTCAGCAGTGTTTGTACAATTGTTTCCATAATCTGGAGGTTTTTTTCATAAAGAAGGCTATAAATGACTGAAACAAAACAACTAGTTCCACAAGCTGTGTATTACTGAAGCATATTTCTTTTTTGAGCTTATTAAGCATATCAAAGAGACAATTGTGACCCACTTGAGAGACTTGCTCTCTTTGATTAGCAATTTGATTTGTATTACCTTCACCCGCTGAGAGTTTTCATCATTAGGCCATAAATATGGTACTTTGCTCATAGGATTAGATGGTAGATCAAGGTTACAATAATTCATATAACGCGTAAGAAAAGAATTAAAGTCTCATAGATATGAGCCATTTTTTCTAGAATTTTTGTTCATGTCTTGTGGAAGATCTAAATTACCACTTCGACTTTTATCAATAGCTTCTATTACTAGTCACGGCAGAACTATTACATTTCTGTTCACAGCAGCCTTTCCTTCATTAGGTTCATTAGGGGGTTTTAACACATTTTCACTATTTTGTATTACCGTTTAATTGCTTTTAATGGCTCCCTTAACAGAACATGTTTTTGCACTTACATTTTATCATTTTTTTCAGCAACCTTATTTACAACATTTGTGCTCATTGACACATCTAGATCTGATCTGTGTAGATCTGGACTAGTTATATCAATTGATTTATCTAGAGTTTCATTGCCTGGTGCTATCTCACATTCTTTGAGGTTTCTGATTTCATCCATTACTGAATGTGGGAATAGCTGGTTACCCTCAGTACAACCCTTATGAACTGGTGAGGAGGTTAACATTTGGTAAAAGCCTCTAATAATATTTTGTTACCTCTTAGCTCTATATGGCTTAAAATGGGATGAAGAAACTGGGTTATTTTAGAAATGCCATGTTGAGCAACGCTTTTAAATCAGTCTTTGCCAATTTATCTGGCTCGTCCTGTATTTCATTATTTTTTCGACTGCATGTTTTCTCCTCCTTTAACACTTTGTTAGACATTTTCATTTTTATTCATGCTGGAATAATTTAGTAGCCACCAATAATAATTATAAGATTTAATTATACCAGAAGACAGCTGTGAGGCACAAGTACACCCTCCTCTCCAAAGGGAAATAATGGGGGATTCTACAATCTTGTTAAAGAGATACAAATACAGTTGTTATAGCTAGCTATTATTATCAGTTGATGTCCAGTGACATAATTAAAGCCACCTTGTTGTAGGTGATCACCACTCACTATAAGCTGGTCCACCAAGCCATCAATATTGTGCACAAACAGTTCTTCTTAAAGGTAGTGGGCTCAAGCTCTGGATGTCCCTTCACAGAGATTTACAGTTTCAATGTTCAGGCTTAAACAGGCTGTCCTCAATATCCACTTCTTACTGTGTTGGTTTGAAGAACTAGGAGGCCCCACCAATGATTTAAACAAAGACACTGATGAACCAACAAACAGAAACAAGAAGAAACAAAACAGAAAGAGGGTTTTAATACAATCTAGTAAGTATAAAAGGTATATATTAGCAGAGTCAGCCAATATCACAAAATATCATGAAATGTTGGACACTTATAAAAGGATTTAACTAGTTTGGTCTGTTTTAAGTTTGACCTATATCAATAACTATATCTCAAATCTAGTTATATCTGGTTAACTCTAAAAACAGTTTTTTTCCTTTTTGACGTTCGCTTGATCGCATGCGCAAGGAACGTTTTGGGAGAGTAGCACACTTTGGAGGTGTGCCCCTCCCTTTCAATCCACTGCTCCATTGAGCAGGCGTGTCAGTCCTGCACCAGTGGGTGTGGGAGCTTTGTATGACAGCAGTGGTCTTCGCTTCAAAGAAAACCACTGCTGTCATAGAGAGCACCGCGTCATGCCGCCCCCTGTGTCACGCCGCCCCCCGTGTCACGCCGCCCCCCCAAATCTTTGCTGCCATGTTGGGAGCCCACCCCAGCATGGCAAACATCCATGTTGTTTGCTGGCGGGGTGCCCAATCCCCGTCGGCTCCATGGCCCCCAAGCCATCCTTCTGCCACGCTGGGAGCCCACCCAGCATGGCAAACATCCCGCGCTAGTTTGCTCGACGGGTGCCCAATCCCCGCCGGCTCCATGGCCCCCAAGCCATCCTTCTGCCACGCTTGGGAGCTTCACCCAGCATGGCAAAAATCCCGCGTTGTTTGCCACGGGGTGCTCAATCCTCTGGCTCCTTTGCCCCCAGCCATCCTTGTGCCATGCTGAAGCTCCACCCAGTGTGGCAAATGTCCCACATAGTCTTTTTATTTCTTTTACCTGAAAAGCAAAATGGTCTCCGCGGGCTCTCCCAGTCCCCTCCCACAACCCGCACCCACCTAATACGAACTCCAGCTCTTCCCACACCCCCATCTCATACTTACCTCCAGAGCTTGGCGCAACGATCTTCGTGGACCGGGAACATGTCTGCACTCTTAAAGCCGACCGCTAACTGAGGAAATGCCGTAAGCTGTATAATGGGCTAGATAGGGGTTTTCAACTTTATTGCATATTCAGGTATTTTTGGCTTAATTAAATTTCATCATATGTTTGACTCCTTCATGAATGATGTCACTGTCGCGAGATTGAGCCCAGTCCGGCGGGTGATTTCGCAGTCACCCGCAGTCACTGCATGAAATCACCCTTCAGGCCCAAATAATGTGATGAAAGTGACATCATTCATGAGAAGGGGTCCCAAAAAACCCATGTTGAAAATTTGGTGCAAAAATTCCAAAAAATGACTGTTTTACGCGCGTGCATTGCGCAGTTCCTACGCAGGCTTGTAAGTTCACGAATTTTCAATATTTTCACTCCAGAGTTTCAACATTGCCATTTTACCACACCTCCTTATGAGCAGTACAGCTGTCATTTTTCACATCCTGCCCAAAACGTGTTTCCGCCCATGTAGCGCACAATGGAGCAGTCGGTTTGCGAAATCAATGTATGAGACACATTAAGAAAAATCACAGTGACACTGTTCATGAGCAGAGGTCTTAAAATGGCTATGTTGAAAATTTGGTGAAAAAATTCCTAAAAATGACTGTTTCTGGCGTGTTGCGCGGTTCCCTACTTGCGGCTACAAATGCGTTCAATTTTCCAATTTGCACTCCAGATTTTCAACATTGCCATTTTACCACACCTCCTCATGAGCAGTATAGCTGTCATTTTTCACATCCTGCCCAAAACGTGTTTCCGCCCATGTAGCGCACAATGGCGCAGTCGGTGTGCGAACTCAATGTATGGGACACATTAAGAAAATCACAGTGACACTGATCATGAGCAGAGGTCTTAAAATGGCTGTGTTGAAAATTTGGTGAAAAAATTCCTAAAAATGACTGTTTTACGAGTCTGCGTTGCACAGTTCCTACGCATGCTCGTAAGTTTGCGAATTTTCAATATTTTCCCTCCACATTTTCAACATTGCCATTTTACCACACCTCCTTATGAGCAGTGCAGCTGTCATTTTTCACATCTTGCCCAAAACGTATTTCCGCCCATGTAGCGCACAATGGCACTGTCGCTGTGCAAACTCAGTGTATGGGACACAGTAAGAAAATCACAGTGACACTGTTCATTAGCAGAGGTTTTAAAATGCCAATGTTGAAAATTTGGTGAAAAAATTCCTAACAATGACTGTTTTACGAGCGAGCATTGCACAGTTTGCGAATTTTCAATATTTCCACTCCAGATTTTCAACATTGCCATTTTACCACACTTCCTTATGAGCAGTACAGCTGTCATTTTTCACATCCTGCCCAAAACGTGTTTCCGCCTATGTAGCGCACAATGGGGTTAACAAAAAGGTCATGCTGAAAATTTATTGTGCAAATACCAGCAATCGCACAGGGCATTAGGGTAAAGCACCATACATGCCAAACACCACTGCAAATACCTGCAAGCGAACGTTCGGCATTGACAAATGCTTGTCTTTTTAACTAAAGCTAACTACTGTATACAGGATACAAACAGAATGCATACAAAATACCCACACGCTGCTTACTTACCTTCAGAGGAGCTGAATGCTGCACACATAAGGTTGTAATAGTAGCAATAGAGGTTATACTGATAGTTACACAGCAAAGATGGCAAAAATAGTAGCTGGCAATGCAGTGATGGCAGCAGTAGCAGTCTGAGTATTTTTAGCCAACACGATCAGCCTCTGCTACTCCCATTCAGTTGACTGAAGCTTCAGCTTCAAAGTTAATGCTAAATGCCAGAATGAAGCTTTATTGTCGGGCACCAGCTTTAGCAATTTAACATGTACCACACCCGAAACAGGAAAAAAATTCAGTAGCAGCAGAAAAAGCACAAAAAGACATTGTATATGTATGTATCTGTAGCTGAAAATGCCAACAGAAAGAAAACGCAGGGTAAATGGGAGACTGGCACACACAATGCTCGAGTGTCATCCAGTTCAATCTGGCTAGTACCTGGGTTGTGCATGCACATTTGTAACCAGGCAGCTAGATACCATGTGATTACTAATGGAATGAAAAGAACAAGACAAAAATGGTTATAAATCAAAACTCAAAACCTAAATTAGAGCCAGGATTAAAAAAAAAAACATAAAAAAGTATCAACGTTTCTGCTGTATGCTGTGTATACATCATGCAGCACAAAGTATTGGAAAACAGTGGGAACAATGATTAGTAAACTAGGAGACTTCATAAAATGGTGAAAATGTAAAACTCTGAAAACAATAAAATAGTAAACCAGTAAAAACAACAGAACCTCCTACAGACGCTCTTTTCAAGTAACATCAGATATCACATGCAAGAGTACACAAGTTCATAAGAAGTGAATATATCACATCAGTCAAAACAACAAGCTGCCAGTTTCCACTTTCATTCTGTCTCCATCCCAATTTCTGTTTTTCTCGACGTTCACTGTTCTCAGCCCTGCTCTGCTCCACACTCCGCTCTCCTCCCAGACACACTGGTTCCCCAGCTTGCTGACTTCTAGGACTTGATTACCACTCAGCAAAGGACTGCTCCTGTGTCCGGTCTCCTCCAGGGCTTTCCAAAGCCCCCCTCACTCCAACAGTCCTGTCAGACTCCACTGCTTCCTGACTTTCTTTGCTAACAAAACAAAGGTGACACAGGAAGCAGACCATGCCACAAGAGAATTCGACTTAAGATAAACTGATAACACTGCATGGCAGCCAATGGTGGCTTACATTTTATTTCAAATAAAACACACTTAGCAGTCCTACTCTGAACACTACTCCACAATGTTCAGAGCATAAATGTCTCAACCTCCTATCTGTAACATGTATGCACAGTGGCACATTGGTCTGAAGCATCAAGTCTAACAGTCTGACCAAAAAATTCAAGACCCCTGAAACAGTAGGGCAGTCAGCATGCCCAGGAATGACAGCCAGACTGCTTCCTAGGTTAAAGAAGAATCACCTGACTGGATCGAAATCATGCAAGGTAGGTGGACTTGACAACAGCATGGCACACACACATGGAAACATGGCACTAATGAAACAGATGACTGACAACCTGTCCCCCCAACAGTGCAGGATTATGTGAACTGTCTGGATGAGGGCCCATCTGGGCAGAGCACAGGTTCCACACAAGCAGGCAGCATGACAGGCAGGTGCAGTCACATCTGCCATGCCACACACACACACACACACACACACACACACACACGCACAGACTACAACACCAACAACAAACATGTACCCACCAAAATAGGTGGCACACAGACAGACACACAAAAGTCAATGCCTTCTCATACTGCTTGATTATCTTAAGACATCTGATATGACTACTCCCAAGTACCTTTCCATTTCTGTTGTTAATACCTCCACCAACATTGTGTACTCTTCCCCTGGGTTTTTGTTTCCCAGGTGCATTACTTTGCACATCTTTGCATTGAATCTAAGCTGCCATATTTCTGACCATTCCTCCAATCTTGCCAAGTCCATTCTCATCCTTTCCAATCCACCTTCTGTCTGCAAAGAGTCATACTTTTCCTTTCAGTCCCTCTGCAATGTCACTTATAAAGACATTAAAAAGGACCAGACCTAGTACTGAACCCTGCGGTACCCCACTAGTAACCCCCTTTTCTTTAGAGTGGACCTTTTACTATTACCCTTTGAGTCCTGTTGACCAGCCAGTTGTTTACCCAGACTAGCACCCTGGGACCCACTCCCAGGCTGGTTAATTTGACTATTAATCTTTTGTGTGGAACTGTGTCAAATGCCTTGCTAAAGTCTAGGTAAGCCATGTCCACAGCCCCTCCCTGGTCTACTACTTTGGTCACCTAGTCAAAGAAATCAATTAGATTCATCTGACATGACCTTCCTGCTGTGAATTCATGCTGCCTTTATTTTGTTTATTTATTATTAGATCATCGGTTTACAGACCTTTGAGTCATAGACTCATTTACAAAGGCACCTCATCAAGACAGCAACACATCACAGCAAACAAACAGTACAGTACATAATGCTTAGACTAAAAAAGCAACCAGTGTTACAGGCATTCACTGGTGGTACACGCTTGGTAAAAGGTAGATCACAGTAGTCATAATATAGGTACACGAGTACCACGTCAGGTAGCAACCAGAGATATTTTATTACATTAGTCAGCAGATGTTGCATGAGACCCCAGGTATATACAGCAAAAAGTAGACAGGGCAGGCCCAGCCTAGGGGTGAAGGTAAGGGGAAAGTGGGGGATTATGTGCAGTTGCAGCAATGAGTGCTTGTCAGATGGCTCCTGAGGGAGACCTTGAAAGGACCAAGCTTAGTGGAGTCAGCTATATTGGCTGGGAGGTAACTGAACCAGGAGGGAGCCCAATAGCAAAAGGATATCTGGCCCATAGAGGTCCTTACCCTGGGGACAATAAGGGAGGTTTTGACAGTACTACGGGTAGAGACTGAGGGGGAGGCATGCTGCAGGGAGGTGGTGACCCCAGTGGGGGAGAGCCCTAGCAGGGTCTTTTTTACAAGAAGGCAGGTTAGGGAAATGGAGTCTTTCTTCAAGGTTGAGCAAGTTGGTGGTGGAGTACAGCAGGCATGTATGGGTGTGCCTAGGGGCTCTCAGCATTAGGCTGCAGGCCTTGTTTATAGAGAGTTGGAGTCTTGCAAGTGCAGTGTTGTCGGCTGCAGCATAGATGGGCAGCCCATAGTCGATTAGCGACAGGACAGAGGAGGTGATTGCCAATCTAAAGGCCTCTTGTGGTAGGCAGTCCCTATGGCAAAAAGAGCAAACTCCGCACGTCATCAGCGGATAGCACGAAACTAGTTGGCATTACTTGCTGTTGGAGCCTTTTGGCTGATTGTGGCGTCTGCTTTTTTCATTTAATAAAATATGCCTGTTTGACGCCCAGTGGAGGAGTGCAGAGTTTGCTGTTTTTACATTTATCATTATTCGAGCACCCTCTCATAACAGTTGAGCTGTTTTTGTCTTGATTTCTTCAGTCCCTATGGCAGTATAACAGTCCAATCCTGACGTTGGTGGCAGCAGAAAGGGCATTGATATGGGAATGGAAGGAGAGTTTCGAATCAAAGGTAATGCCCAGATACTTGTAGGAGGAAACCTGCTCAATGGGGTTTAGTGTGCTAGACAGTATCACGAGAGGGGCACCACTAGCTTTGCTTTGGCGATGCGAGAAGAGCATAGCTTTGGTCTTTTCTAGGTTCAGGACCAGCCTTTGTGATGTGAACCAATGCTCAGCTCTATCAAAAGCTTGTTGGAGGGTGGCCTGGAGTGTGTTGGGGTTGGTGTCAGTGGCAAAGAGCACAGCGTCATCCGCATAGAGGAGGATCTTACTTGGGCAGGCCAAGGGAAGGGAGTTGAGGAAAAGACTGAAGATGAGAGGGCCTAAAATGGAGCCATGGGGAACCCCAGAGCGGACAGGTCTTGTGTCAGATAGGGTGCTATTGATTTTTACACACTGAGTTCTGTCAGAGAGGTAGCTGATGAACCATGCAAGGGAGCCAGAGGAGAAACCAAGGCATCTGAGGGAATCAGGCAGGCGAGGATGGCAAACCATGTCAAAGGCCTTAGAGAGGTCAATGAACACAGTACTGGCAGGACTTCCGGCATCAAGAGCAGAGTGCAGGAAGTTGGAGAATTCAAGTAGTGCGGTTGTGGTGCTGTGACCTGCACAAAAGCTATGCTGTTCAGGGCACAGGATATTGTGCATGGCCAGGTATTCAGCAAGCTGGTTGGCAACTACTTTTTCAAGGGTCTTAGAGAGTGGGGGAAGGATGGAGATAGGCTGATAGTTACCTGGGGTCACTCGATCGCCAGTCTTTAGGATGGGAGTGATGATGGCGGTTTTCCATGTGCTGGGGAACTGCCCCAGGCACAGAGAGCGGTTGAGCAGCTTGGTAAGTGGGACCAGGATAGCATCCAACATCAGACAAAGTAGCCTGGTGTCCAGTAGGTCAGTGCCGGGGTTGTTACTACTAACGGCCTTGGGTCCTGTGCCCGAATGGCCTCTAGGTACTCAACAATTCTTTCTTTCAGAAGTGATTCCATTATTTTCCCTACCACTGAGGTCAAGATATCAGGTCTGTAGTTTCCTGCCTACGCTTTGCTCCCACTTTTGTGAAGGGGAATCACATCTGCCTCCTCCAGTCCTTAGGTACCACACCATCCTCCCATGACTTCTTAAAAAAGGGTTGGTGTCAGTAGTTCTTTAGAATGTCTAGGTGAATACCATCAGGCCCCGTTGCATTGTCCACCTTCAGCGTTAGGAGTTCTTTCAGAACCCTTTCTTCAGTGAAAGAACTGGCATTGATCCCCCCATCCAGAGTGCTTCTATTGATTGGATTAGGTACCTCCCCCTCCTCTTCTTTTGTGAATACTGAGCAGAAGTATTCATTCCGTATCCCTGCTTTTTCACTGTCACTCTCTGCCCACTCACCCTCCCCTTTATTAAGTCTCACTATCCCTTCCTTGGTCTTTCTTTGCTCCCTAATGTACATATAAAAGGCTTTATACCCCTTTTTAACCGAGTTGGCTATCTTTTCCTCTGTTTGCACCTTTACTATTCTGATTGCCTTCCCCCGCTTCCTTCTGCTTCTTTAACTGGTACAGTTCTCTGTCCTGCTCCTTCTGTGTTTCCCAATACTTCCTAAATGCTATCTTTTTCTCCCTAACCTTCCCTGCCACCTCTTTTGAAAACCATAGTGTTTTTTTCTTTTGTTTTGATTTTTTTTTCGCTTCACACAAGGCTTGTTGCCTTAGTGATGTCAGTTTTGGTTTTTCCCCATTGTTCCTCCACCCCTCCTTCTTGCCTGTTTGCTAGTGCTTTTCTGAGGCACTCTCCCATTTTGACAAAGTCATCCTTCCTAATGTCCAGTACCTTCACTTTTGTATGGCTTGACTCTCGGCTGTGTTTATCATGAACCACACTGTCTGGTGGTCACTTGTTCCCAGATGGCTACCCACTTCTAGATCTGAGATCCTCTCTCCATTCCTGTTTGAAATTACCAGGTCTAAGATTACTCCCTCCTGAGTGGGTTCCAACACTAGCTGAGGCATGCCCCTGCTTTTTGATGTGGCTGCAGCAAGGCTGTTCCAGTTAATATCCGGCATATTCAGGTCCCCCGCCAGTAATACCTCCCCTTTTTCTCAAGTCCTAAGGATGCCTTCTATCACTTCCTTGTCCATTTCCTCCTTCTAAGATGGGGGTCTGTATACAACCCGTGTGCAGATTATGGTGCCATTTCTGTGTCACAGGCAACCCCCTGTGGTTGGAGCTGTGGGGTAGACTAAGGAGATTCCTGACAGCCAACACATCGAGGGGCACATGGGGGAGCAGGAGGACACCCCAAGCACAGAGACTGACTGCAGTGGTGGAAGCAGCCTGAAGCAACACTATGTAGGGGGGGATAGCCAAGCAGGCCATGGACACTCAGGCCAGCATGGACACAGTGCAGGATGACCTGCCAGGGACATCTGCTGGCCCACCTCTATCATGATTTGCATAATAGTGACTGGCAAGCAGCCCCTTGACCACTTACTACCCTGACTGCCATTGGCTAAAGTTGGAGCAGCTACAGGCAACAAGGGAGCAGATGCAGGCCATAGACCAGCTCACCAGGATCCTGGCAGACAGCACAGGGGCATAAGCACAGATGGCCAAAGAGCTGAGCACCATTGCACAGCTGCAAGAACATATGGCATAGTACCTTGTGGCCAGTGGCTGAGCGCAGGAGAAACTTGCCATGGAAATAGCCACTGGATGGCATACCAAGGAGAGGGCAGCTGATGCCCTCACGGCCCTCACCATGCACATAGGCACACCCAACCCCCCACCACACCTGCTGGTGCCCCTGTGAAGGGCAGTCAACACATGTCCCCTGCTGCACACATATGTCAGGAGTGAACACATGGTGATCCTGGATTAAACAGTGCCACACAAGCTGGAATGGCTGTGGACAGTAGTGTAGTGCTGCTGCAGTGTTCATGGTGCATGACCAACCCACCCTCCAGTGCCACCATGCATGCTCCTGCATGGCCTGGTGGCAGGGGCACTGCTGGACATGCCAGGGGTGCCCACTGGACATGACATGCCAGAAACCAGCTCGGGCCTGGCCGTGCACACACATCATACCCACACACACCTACAGACACACCCACATGCCCAAACACACCCAGTCACCCATACACAGATGAACCACACGCACCTAACCACATTCTGCACAGGGCATTGCACACACAGACGATGGGCTACACATGCTGCATGCAACTCACAGGCAGCCCCCAAAATGCCTATAATACCCATCTCCCACCTGCCTATGCTGCGTGGTGGCACACTGCCCCTGCCCCATGTTCACTGAGCCTGCATGCCCCATGTGGGGCATTGGCAATGATGCATGCACGGCACATCCACAGGGCCATCTGACTTGGGATGTGCCATGGTGTGCCACATGAAGCAGTGGCCGTCCATTCAGCACTGTCACTGGCCATACCGGAGAAGCATATGTGCACACTGGCCAATGGGTGCTCAGCTCTGCAGCATCATCACTGCACCCATGGCAGCACAACTTGTGCCTGAATGCACCATGGGAAATTCAGTGCTGGACCTCATGAGTGGCAACACACTCTGGTGGTGGCTTTCAATGGACTCCCCACAACACTGTGTCATGACCAGGCTGCACCTGGTCTGGTGGGCAGGGCGTGCTGTCATTGGGCTTATCAGGGCACTCCCCTGGTCCCTGGCTGGTGGCCTGGGTAAAACATTGGCTAGACAACAGGACACAGAGGGTAATAGTAAACAGAGTCTACTCCAAAGAAAGGAGGGGTTACTAGTCGGGTACTGCAGGGTTCTGCAACAGGGTTGATACACAAGGGGGGTGGAAAGGATGAGAAGGGACTTGGCAAGGTTGGAAGAATGGTCAAATGTATGGCAGCTTAGATTCAGTGCAAAGAAGTGCAAAGCAATTCACCTGGGAAACAAAAACCAGGGGAAGAGTACACAATGGGGGGGGTGGAGGTCGTAACAACAACAAAAATTGAAAGGGACCTGGGGTAGTCATTTCAGATAACCTAAACATTAGCAAGCAATGTGAGGAGGCAGTAAGGAGGGCTGGGGGGATACTGGGATGTATAGGGAGAGGCATCACCAGCAGAAAACAGGAAGTTGTTATCCCTCTGTACAGACAGTTGGTGAGACCCCATTTTGAGTATCTGCATGCAGTTCTGGAGACACAGTGTCTGCAAAGACATAGACAGGATGGAGGCAGCAAGAGGAGGGCAACTAAAATGGTTCAGGGTCTGCAACAGAAGCCATATGAGGAGAGACTAAAGGAGCTTAATATGTATACCCTCAAGGAAAGAAGGGAGAGGGGGGACATGATTGAAAATTTCAAGTACCTCAAGGGACTCAACAAAGTCCAAGAGGGTAGCATCTTTCAGAAAATGAGATGTGCAAGAACAAGGGGACACAATTTGAAGACAGAGGGGGGGCAGCTCATAAAAAATGTGAGGAAGTATTTTTCCACAGAAAGGGTGGTGGATGCATGGAACGGCCTTCCTGAGAAGGTCATGGGGTCAAAAACAGTGGGGAATTCAAAAATGCATTGGACAGACATAAGGCAGTTCTTGTGGGGGAGGGTAGGAAGAAATAGGCTGTTGGGTACCTAGGATCTGCAGCTTATCTAATAGGTAGGGAAATGGGCAGACTAGGTGGGCCAAGCGGTCCTTATCTGCAATCAAGTCTATGTTTCTGTGTTTCTCCCCGGGTGGTATAGGCAGTCTCCATTGGCACAGGTGGAGAACACTCTGCAAGTCCTCCCAGGGACTATCATCATCATCATCTTGCCACTTGTGTCATCCAGGCACCAGACGCGCATCGAGTCCAATGGTGCATTCCATGATGTTTCTCACCCTCTTATGCACATGGCTGAAGGCCTCCTCTGCTGGGTGCTGTGGTGCCAGGTAGGGTGTCAGGAGGTACATCCATAGTGGGTAACCACTGCCCCTGTGGAAGTGAGGGTACATTGCATTAATATGGTCATGGCCATATACTGTGGCACGCGTGTCTGGGGGTGTCACATACATATTTACTTATGAGAAACCAGCCCCCTCCCTGCATGTTACAGGTATCATTTAAGGGCGTTGTTGTCAAAGATGTAGGCATTGTGGCATGAGCCTGGGTATTGGGTGAAGACCATGGTGATGATGCCACTGGTGTCACACACCACCTTGCTGTTGATACAATGGTAACCCTTCTGATTTCTGTATGCCTTCTCATCCACTGGTGGCACCAGGATGGCCACATGGGTGCAGTCTATGGCACTCAGTGTGTTTAGCATTCTGTATGAGTCATGGAAAGCACATGCCATTGCCCTGCTATCCTAAGGCATGGTGGGGAATGGGATGTGGCCAGGAACATACAGCATCAGGACATCCATCACCTGGTGCAGCTCCCTGGAGACAGATGACTGGCTCACACCCACTATGTCTCCCACCAGCCCCTGGAAGGACCTCATGGCATAGTACAGCAGGGCACACATTACCTTTGTCTTGATGGACATGGCCTTGGAACATGCTGTGAGTGGCACGACCTAGTCTTGCACATGCTCGCAGATGTACAGCAGTGCATCATGGTCCACACAGAATCACTGAAGGCATTCTGTATCCCACAGTGACCACACCTCCAGGTATATGTAGTACATATGTGGCCTTCACTGTTGTTGCCATGCCTGCTTAAAGGCATCCTCGATAAGGACTATGTGCATCAATGCACCAGGGCCCATCCTACTGTGCAGTGTCCCTTGCAATGCTGTCACTGAAGCGTGCATTATGTGGCATATGTCAGCGCTTGCATATCCTTTAAGGTGTGTGGGCAGTCACGTGTGGTAGGCATGGCATGCACCTGGCCATGCTGATCATTGCATGTGTCACTGATACCTATTAATGTGGTCACGATGGCATCAGCAACATGTAGGGTGAGCATAGCAGAGTACATGTGCGGCCTACCTAGGTGACTGGCTTGGGTGTCCCTCTCATGCTATCAGGACACCCTCCTGGTGGTGAACCTCTGCAAGGTTTGGGAAACACCACTAGTTAGTGCTGTAGCTTTAGTCCTACACTCTGTGCCCTTCACTCTGTGTGTCACTCTAGTTCATGTGTCTCACCCTACACTGTGTTGCAGAGCACACCGGAGCAGCCCACCACCATGGTGCTGGAGCTGCTGGACCTTGGGGATGGGTCTGCAGGTGAGGTCGTGGCATGCAGGTGCGGGGGTCAGTGGTGGAAGCCAGACATACTAGATTACTTCACTAGAAGCAGGACGCCACATAAGGTCATCTACAGGGATGAGTGCAGGGACCTGTGGGCCATCCATGTGCCCTATGAGGAGGGTTTCTGGCATGATCATGGTGAGCGTGTTGCTGAGTGTGTGTGTGTGTATATTCCCATTACTACAGTGTCCCAGGGTACTGATGTCCATCTCTGTCCATCTCTGTTCTTCTCATTGCAGAGTTACACAGGACCTGTGAGATGGCTGGTGCTAATGGTGCACCCATTCACCCCTGACCACCCCCTGCCTATGGACTACAGTACAACAGAGTCCTCTGTGTCTGACTGAGTGGCTGCTTATCAATGCATGTGTGCATCATGACCCCCAACCCCCTTACCTTCTTAACCCATTCCTATCCCATTGTCTTGCAATAAAGCCATATGTTTTGTACCAGCATTGCATCTCCGTACTTCACCCCGCTGTGGTGTGGTGTGGTGTGGTCATGTGTGGCGTGGTGTGTGTGTTCCTATGTACCTGTACCTGTGTGTCTGCAGGGCCTGACTCTAGTATGCCTGAGGCTGCCAATTGGTGCTGGCACATCCTGGCTCAGGCACAGTGGGCATGTGTTCAGCATTGCCCACCACCACTGCTGTCCACCCTGTGCCTGTGCCATTCCCATCATGGTGCATTGTTGCTTCACAGGCACACTGCTGGACATTGGCATGTCTGGGTTGCCTCTGATTGTGCATGTCTCCCTGTAGGGGGGGCCATGGTTGTGTCCCTGGCATGGCCATTCTGCTTCCCCCAAAGGAGGCCCAAGGTCAGTTGAGCCTGTTGCCCTCATGTGCCTGTGGGTAGCCCCTTGCACACAGGGTAGTGTTCTTGATGTCCTGGTAGCACAGGAGCTGTGCCTGAATCACATGCCATTGCTGCCTTTGTGTGGCCATGTGAGCTGATGCTGCATGGCCTGTTTATGACAGCCTATGTCTCGAATTGGCCGTGGTCTGGCACCATGTGCCATTTCCTGATGTGCCATGCTTTCAGCATGTGCGTAGGGTGCCACATGCATGTGTTTTGCACCGCCACACCACTACGCACTCGTGCAGTCCTTGCCATGTGCATGTACATGTCCCAGAACTGCGTGCAACTGCAGCAATGAATGGTGCAGCCAGCTTTAAAGTTTGTGTACTACTCCATCCGAGCCTACACTAGTGTTGTCAGAAATGGTATACAGCAGGACTGGGACATCAGATTTAGAAATTACCTTGAAGTAGAAAGGAGGGGGAAATGCAGCAGGTGTGGGTAGACTGGTCTGAGGTAAGGGCTGACCTTGGAGGAAGGCAGATGTGAAGCTGGACAGGTCAAATAATTGTTTATTAAATGTGTAACCCCCTTGTTACCCGGGGTTACTAGAATCCCAGTAAGACCTAGTGGTAGGCAGGGAAGGCAGCTGGTGAAACTCCAGTTAAATGGATTTCACACTGTCTCACTCTGTTCTCAGTCTCAGCTGAGACTGAGGGGTGACATCACCATAGAACTATCGCAGCTGCATGAGCCACAATGGAATCTGCAGCAGGGAGTTGGAATAGAATGTTGGGAGGTTTGAACAGTAGTCTGTAAGGTCAGTTGGAGTTGGGAGCTTGCTGAGGGAGCAGCATAGCAGCTCAGTGTAGGCTCTTGGAGCCTCAGCCCTGACAGAGGGTTACATTTAGGTAAAAAGGGTGTGTGTCTCCACCAAAAGAGAGACACAGAAGCAGTTTGTAAGAGGTAGAGACCGCTGTTTCGGGTCTCAGTGCCCCCTCCCTCTGGGGATGGGGGCAGGAAAGGGTTTCCTGCATATTCCTGGGGCAACCCCCTGGTTCTGCTACTAATGGAGAAGCTGCCTATTTGTTCCAGAGTTTTTGTGAAACGAGAAGACTTGTGAATCGCCTGTGGGGCACCTGCAACTGGAGGGTGAGTGTCTGCTCTTCCTGAAAGGGCCTATGTTTTTCTCCTGGGGACTTGTGTGACATGTGGGGATTGGACTACTGAAATAGTGGGAGGCCTAGAGTAATAGGCTTAGCCAAAAGTAAAAGTATGTTCAAGTCCAGCATTTATGGGAAGTTAAAAAGACATGTAGAGGAGATGTGACATACATCTACCAGTAATCTACATTGCCAAGCTTTCAGTAAAAGAGTTGTTTAGTTTCCAGAGAAATGGCCGGGTATGGACTGTGGGAGCTGGAGGTGGGAGATCCCCCATCTTTAGTGACCAGGTCCACCTCTATGGATTTGCTCTGTGGATTTCTACATTGCCTCATGTACTTGGCCAGTGATGAGGGAAGTACCCAGACGTGGGATTGGAAGGAAAATTCCCTGTAGGAGTTGAAGGCTCTAAGGTGGTTTGGGGAGCCACAACAGGATAATTCGTTCATTTCCCAAAATCAAGTGGCTGGCGGGGGAGCCGGGCCAGTGGGGAAAACCCAAGTAGTGTACAAGTCGGGCTGTGTACCCAAAGCTGCGTGCAAGTCCGGGCTGTGTGCCTGGTGGGTTCAGAGCCTGAGGGCTGGAAATAGTGAAAAAGTGTTCTGTTGTCTCTAATCTGCATTACGAGGAATGTAGCCCCGTGGGGGTCTGTCTATGCTTTGTTTGTTCAGCTTGAATGTGAATAAAAGCCACACTGAAGAATCCCATTCTTGGTTCTGGACATTACAGTTATTGCTTCCTGTGTTCGGATTTACTTGGATGCCCCTGTGCAGAGTACCCAAACCTAGGTCCCCTGTGCCGAGTAACCTCATCCTCCCTGAACCCAGTCCCCACCAGGTACTGCTGTCAGCTTCAACAGCATGTCACCTGTCATTTTGCTAAAAAGGCAGGGGTGAGGGGTTACAAATAAAACTGGAGGCACCACTTTGGATTTTGATTCTGGGAAGGAAGGGCTCAGGCAAGGGGCTAGCGTTTTGGCTATCTGGCAGTGGTTAGCCCAAAAAGCTGAAGCAAGTCAACTAGTGTGTTGCTGTGTGCTGTGGATCTTATGCTGCTGTTTAAAATGCCAACTGTTTACCAAGGAGCAGTAAAGCCAAAGAGTGTGCCCTTGTCCTGCATCAATTGTTTACAGTGTTTTTGCCTGCTTTTAAAATGAACTGTGGTTAAAAAAAAGTGTGGAAGACTAGGGGTAGCAACAGGAAAATTGTGCTCTGGATGTTGGAAATGCTTTCTGAATGAACTGAGAGACTTGCAGTGTAAATGGCTATGTTAAATGGCTGAAATGGGCTCCTGCCGTGTAGTCAGTTGAGGAAAAAAAAAGCATTCTGCAGTTTAAATTTGCCTGCTCGACGATCGCCGTGAGGAGAAGAGCACTCGCGAAGAAGCAGAAGCTCATTTGCATGGCGTCATGTGATTGGTGAGGCTGCAATCAGTCCCACCCCTCAGCCAGCTCTACAGTGACTGCCCCAGCATTCAAGAGGGAGTGTGAGTGGAGTGCATGTACTGGCTTGTGGAGGAGCGTCGCAGAGTTTAAAAAGCGCTGTAAACCTAAAAATAAACTGTCTTGTTTAAAATTGGGCTCAACCCGCGATTCGATTGTCTGAATAGCAAGTGTGGTGGTCGAGGAGATGAGCAGGACTGCCTACCCGTTTCTGTTCTGAGGCCTCCAAGAACTGGCTGCAGGTCGTTTTTCCCCATCGCAGCAAACTGCTACTGATAACAGTAAGTACTAACATGGAAACTGCGCAGTGATTTTCTGCCCTATGCCATATAAATATGTGTGCAGCAGTGTAGTCGCTTTGCAAGTAACGACTGTGTCAAGTCCTGCCAGCAAGTGCGAGTCTGTTAAGCCATTGACTTTGTGCATAGTAATGAGTTCAGCCTCAGTTTAAAGTTTAAAGCCAGAGAGAGACTGTGAGTTGTAGCCAAATGGGCAGCACTAGTTTTACAGGCAATCCTGTGCTTAAAAACCTGAAGCTTTAAGGGACTGTGAGTCAAAGAAATGTTTCCAGCATGTAAAAAGTCCATGGAAAATCCTGTAAATGTGTTTAAAGCAAGAACCGAGCAAGTTGTGCAGTTTGAGCAAAAGTTATCAGTAGTTTGTGTAAATCGGATGTGCAGTGGCTTGACCCAATTTCTGAATGTTGATGCACAGGAGTGCTGCCACCACCATTACAGGTTGGGGTAGTAATGTAAACACAGCAGCAAAGGAGCCATTTTAAAAGTGAAGAAGGTGTTCAGTAAAGTGGGATTTTCAGTTACAGTGAGCTTTTGTTTGTTTTTCTGCAGTTTTGGCCTCAGGACCAGCTCGCTATCCGGATCATGCCCGGGTTGCAGTAACAGCAGCAGTGAATAGACTGAGGGATATTGAAAAGTGGTGCTATGGAGGACAACTGCCTCCTCATGTGGCGATTCCTGGTTTTCCAGTGCATGTGTGTCAAATATGCTTGAGAGCTGGAAGGGACGTCTTCATGATTCCTCACTGTGCTGGATGACTAGAAAAATATGGCTTTTATGAGCGCCCAAATTCGCTTTGGCTCCCACATGGACAAAGGTTCAGGAATCTGCAGTTGGCAGCACACAGCACCAGGCGGATCCTGTGGAGGAAGGCCCCTTGGGGGAGTGTGGCACAAAGCTAGAGGGTGCAGAGTTAGATACAGAAGCAGAAGTTGAAGTTTCGGATGCTGGATCCCAGAAGGAAAGTTCAGATAAAGCATCAATAGACCCCTGGAGGGGGGGGGCCTAGCCCAAGTCTCTTAGGAGAAGATGAGATGCGGAAGGCCTTTGAGTGGGAGGTGTCGACCTCCGCACCTAGTGATGAGTGGATAGTCTCAGGAGTGAGGACGACTGCTCACTCCTGGGTTCAGATCCTCAGTAAAGAGGAAGATGAGGGGGAACCTATGTGGCCTTGTGAAAAAGGAATGGGTACACAGCCTCAAGGTCTTGCCTCAGAGGAATGCATGGAAGAGAGTGGTGATGCCACTGCCCTGGCTATGCGAGAAGAAGAAGTCAGGGATCCGTTTTTAATTGCATTAAGGATGCAAAGCTGGCAGAACCAGGACTGGCCACCCCCAAGCCAGGCCAGCGGTCTCAGGTTGACCAAAGCTAGTAAAGAGGAGAGACTGGTTTGTAGAAAGGCAAATGAGATCTATGGTATGACCTTTTCTACCTCTCCTCAGAAAGTCTGGGAGGAGATTGAGAACAGCAGGAAATCCTGGATCTGGGCCGAAGCAATGAAAGGTGTGCATCCTGGGGTAAACAAGCTTGTGAAGAACAGACTGTTTCATGAGAAATATACCCAGTGGAAGAGAGACAGGACACTGTTTATGGACAGAGTGCGAATAGTGGATGGAGAGGGATGTGAAATCTCCCACTGTGTGAATTATGTGCGCCCAGACGGGGTAATAATTCAAGCTACTGACCCCTGGTATTATTGGCCTCAGTACAAGGACCTCCCAGCAAATGTGCCCGTGCCTACTAAATGGAAAGCCGAGCAGTAGTAGTCAATACTGCCACACCAGCCTGTGAAGTGCCTTTATTGATCCACCAGTATGGACATCCAGGACTCAGGTGCCCCACATTCATCAGTTCTACAGTGTACTGGCCTTTCCAGAATCCATTGACTGGCCCACCAGATGACTTCAGATCCAGAGAGGACTCTAGCCCAGCTGTATCCTGATCCGTCACCTGGTAATCAGATGACGTCGGACCAGCTGTTTTCTTTTTGTTCCTGTTCTAAGGTTCCATCTCCAGAGATGACATCAACCCAGCAGTTCCCAGATGTGCCCTCCTGTGGTTCCCGGAAGATGTCCACCCAGCTGTACTGGAAGAAATGCTGCCAGGGTGAGTCTTCATCAGAGGTGCAGATCAGTTCAGAATTTTCCATTCTACAAGGGGCTGGTAAGTCCAAACTTTTCTATCTTTATGACATTACAGTACACACCCTACACTAGCAGACTCCAAAATGTGTGAACTGTCCTCAAAGACTCTCCCCTTCGGGACTTTGGCCTGTTAGAACTGTGCTTCACCGGGCTCCGGCCCAGGAGAGACTCTTTATTGGACTAGCCTTCGGGCATTGTGGTCACTAGTTGGGACTTTTACGGCACTCCATCCCCCCAAATGTGTATTGTAAACAATGTCATTGTTTTCAACTGTTTTCTAATGTATATACTGTTTTTCTACCCTTTTCTAAAAAAATCTTTTTGGGATTCTCCAGTGTTTCGATGGTGGGGGTTTAGGTAGACTGTGTATGCAGATTAGGAGTGTGTGTTGTCTTTCTTTTTCTTGCAGGTGTTCCTGGAGAAGACAGAAGAGAAGACAAGAAGAGGAGGAGGGGCTAATCGGAGTTCCTCATTAGTACTTTAGTGTGTAGTGATTTAAAGTACTGTGGTGTTGTTACTGTTGTTGTTGCTGTATTAACCCTTTCCTTCCACAGGTGTGGTTGTGGGGGGTAGGGAGGAGGCAGTAAAATGTTATAATAATTGGTATTATTCTTGGTATGTGGTTGCAGGTTGCCCAAGGTCGGGGAGGTCCCCGGGTTGCTTTTGTTTTTGGGGTATTACACAAAGGCAGATAGATTTTCCCTAGAGGGCTAGGGGGGATAGATAGGCTGCGGTCCTGAACGGCCATAGGGACTGCAGTGCTGAACCATTAGGGCTATGCTCTAGATAGTTCTACCAGAGCCACTAGGCATCCATAGTAAGTGGGTAGAGTAGAGGCTGATATGTCAGCTAAAGGCCTCTAGGCCCTTAGAGTTGCCTGCTTGTGCTCGCACATGGTAGGAGGGGGCCTGATCACCCCCCTCCGCAGGTAGCACATAGGGTGGGATGGCCTAAAGCCGGGCAAACAATGACTGCCGACAGTCATTTTCCTTGTGAAGGGCCAGTGTAACCCCCTTGTTACCCGGGGTTACTAGAATCCCAGTAAGACCTAGTGGTAGGCAGGGAAGGCAGCTGGTGAAACTCCAGTTAAATGGATTTCACACTGTCTCACTCTGTTCTCAGTCTCAGCTGAGACTGAGGGGTGACATCACCATAGAACTATCGCAGCTACATGAGCCACAATGGAATCTGCAGCAGGGAGCTGGAATAGAATGTTGGGAGGTTTGAACAGTAGTCTGTAAGGTCAGTTGGAGTTGGGAGCTTGCTGAGGGGAGCAGCAAAGCAGCTCTGTGTAGGCTCTTGGACCCTCAGCCCTGACAGAGGGCTACATTTAGGTAAAAAGGGTGTGTGTCTCCACCAAACGAGAGACACAGAAGCAGTTTGTAAGCGGTGGACACTGCTGTTTCGGGTCTCAGTGCCCCCTCCCTCTGGGGATGGGGGCAGGAAAGGGTTTTCTGCATATTCCTGGGGCAACCCCCCTGGTTCTGCTACTAATGGAGAAGCTGCCTATTTGTTCCAGAGTTTTTGTGAAATGAGAAGACTTGTGAATCGCCTGTAGGGCACCTGCAACCAGAGGGTGAGTGTCTGCTTTTCCTGAAAGGGCCTATGTTTTTCACCCTGGGACTTGTGTGACATGTGGGGA
The DNA here is from genome assembly GCA_016271365.2 of Neoceratodus forsteri. NCBI lineage: Eukaryota > Metazoa > Chordata > Ceratodontiformes > Ceratodontidae > Neoceratodus > Neoceratodus forsteri. Next base: position 127,961,715 of record CM057455.1, read on the forward strand.
TTGGACTACTGAAATAGTGGGAGGCCTAGAGTATTAGGCTTAGCCAAAAGTAAAAGTATGTTCAAGTCCAGCATTTATGGGAAGTTAAAAAGACATGTAGAGGAGATGTGACATACGTCTACCCAGTAATCTACATTGCCAAGCTTTCAGTAAAAGAGTTATTTAGTTTCCAGAGAAATGGCCGGGTATGGACTGTGGGAGCTGGAGGTGGGAGACCCCCCATCTTTAGTGACCAGGTCCACCTCTATGGATTTGCTCTGTGGATTTCTATTTCGCCTCATGCACTTGGCCAGTGATGAGGGAAGTACCCAGATGTGGGATTGGTAGGAAAATTCCCTCTAGGAGTCAAAGGCTCTAAGGTGGTTTGGGGAGCCACAACAGGATAATTTGTTCATTTCCCAAAATGGACCGCAGATCAAGTGGCCGGCGGGGGAGCCGGGCCAGTGAGAAAACCAAGTAGTGTACAAGTCGGGCTGTGTACCCAAAGCTGCGTGCAAGTCCGGGCTGTATGCCTGGTAGGTTCAGAGCCTGAGGGCTAGAAATAGTGAAAAAGTGTTCTGCTGTCTCTAATCTGCATTACCAGGAATGTAGCCCCGTTGGGGTCTGTCTATGCTTTGATTGTTCAGCTTAGATGTGAATAAAAGCCACACTGAAGAATCCCATTCTTGGTTGTGGACATTACAGTTATTGCTTCCTGTGTTTGGATTTACTTGGGTGCCCTTGTGCAGAGTAGCCAAACCTAGGTACCCTGTAATGAGTAACTTCATCCTCCCCGAACCCAGTCCCCACCAGGTACTGCTGTCAGCTTCAACAGCATGCCACCTGTCATTTTGCTAAAAAGGCAGGGGTGAGGGGTTACAAATGCTTCCGCAATTGTCATAGGATTGTTACAGTGAACCCTGCTAATGATCATATCATTTATCAAGGGAGTATTTTTTGCACCTAGGAAAGGTTTGACGTGGGTCCAGAATTTCCTGGAGTCACCTGATGCTTCCAGGAGGAGCTTCTTACAATATGTGCTTTTTGCTACTCTTTTCTGCTTTTTGCAGTCTTTTCTCTGTGTTCTATAGATCTGGTAGTCTGAAGTAAGTCCAGTATTTCTGAAACACCTCCAGCTCTTATCTCTAACATGTAATGCAGACAGGTGGTCTTTGTGTAACCACTTGGTGGGTGCCCCGAAAACTTGATGGGTCACAAGGTGTGTATGTCTATCCTGAATTTCATGAAATTTGTCTAAGAAGTAGTCTAGTGCTGTTTGAGAGTCAAGGGATTGAGAAAGACAGGACCAGTCAATAGTTGAGACTTCATACTGGAACTACACCTGATTCAGATTAGCATAATTCCTGAAGGTGATATAACGTGGGGGCTGAAACTGGGAGCTGGAGTGTTGCCACACACAAAAAATAGGGGAGTGATCAGATATGCTATCTGGCAAAGTTCCAGCATCCACGATTATGTCAACCCTATTTGTTAATACCCAATCCAGTAGCATGCTTGACATTGCCTTAGGGAAGATCCTCGTCAGCACAGTTATAACTTGATGTAGGTTATAGCATTGGATTACAGATTGAAGTGACCCCTGAGTGTGTCCAAGCCAGTTTAGATTCACATCCCCTAGGATCAGCACTTCATTTTTGCCTGCTAGTCTCACTGTATCATCCAGTAGATTTGTAAAAGCTGACAGCCCTCCCTGGGGTGGGTTATAGGCATCTACGATATGTAGATTTTTTTGCACCCAGACGGAGAAGAGCATGAAGAGATTCACAGACAGAGGATTGGGGTTTATTTTTCTCTGAGACGTTAAGATGCACTTTGTAAAACAGTGCAACACCCCCACCCTGCTTAGAGGATAACCTGTCATTCCTAATAAGGTTACAATTTTGTATCACACAGGTAGAGTCAGGAGTGGAGGGCTTAAGCCATATCTCAGATAGGCACGGTATATCCGGGTTGTGGGTGGAGACCCAAGCCTCCAGCTCTGTGCAGTTGCGTGTAAGGCTCCTAATGTTTAGATGGGCTATGCTGAGCTCTGAAGCAGTAGACCAGGAGGAATTTTTGCATGGCTGGGGATGCGAGGGGCCAGGGTTCAGTTCCACATCACCTGCCAGCAGGTAGCCAGCAGCATTAGATACCAGATCTTGTGATGAAAGAAAGGAGCAACCGTAGTAATTTTAGAGCAGAGAGTATGATCTAAGTATGCAGCCACAAGATAATACATAAACCTTGTGACTAGTAGAGGGGTGATGTCAAGGTGATCAGTAGGTCTAGCCTGCATGTTGGAAAACTTAAAATTGCTATCTGAGTTCTGCTCCCAGGTACTACTTTGGGAACAAGGGGCAGGGAGAGCCTAGCCAGTGAGCAGAGCAACAGGCTGGCCACAAGAGAGACCATATGATTTAGTGACATCTTGAGCAGCAACACCAACGTTGCCAAATATGCAGAAGTAAAGAGAACCAGTCCTATTCTGAGCTGGAAACAACAACTACAGAAAATCTTACACTGAGCACCAAAGATAGGCCAAAATGCCCCTAGTGGTTGTATGTGATAAGGAGCAAATGGCAAAGTGGCCTGTTAGACGTCAGCTGCAACTGACCAAAAACACATTATATAAGTAACTGCCAAGATAGGGTGGGCAGTTGGGGGGAAGGAAGGTGGGGAGCCGGCGTGCAGTACCAGTGGGATATTAGCATCCTGGTAGCGGTAAGCAGGCTGCTGTGCTGGCTGGCGGCAAGGTCCTCTTATTACCTTAGTTTTCCAAAAGCAGGCAGTCTCCTGCTTGCAGGACCGCTTTAATAGTCTGGCTGGGCTTGTTCGATACCGGGGCTGTGGAAGTTTAAACGGGGCTGTGGACGGTCGCAGTCAGCCGGGCGGGGGTATCCTGGGGAGAAAAGGAGAGGGAGAGGATTTAGGCCAGGAGAAAAGAGGCAGGGTTAACTATAACAAAGAGTGGGGCAGATATTAGACTTAGAGAGGCAAATGGAAGTCAAGTACAAACTTAGTAGCTACAGGCCCCAACTTGTTCTTTACAGTATTCTAAGTTCCAAGTGTATGCACTAGAGTTTAAACAGTGCCCCTTCTTTAAACAGTCTCTAACAGTAGTTTGTTGCTAAATTGCCCCTTCTTTAAACAAACTGTGACTGCTGATAAATTATCACAGTGCCCCTTTGTTAAACAAAATGTGAAAAACACAAGGCCTTTCTTTATCTTTTATTTATCGCAGTAACAGTGTCCTGAAGGACTGCACTCAAGGACTACAGACTAATGGCTAGATTGTAAAAAGGTGCCAAAATAAAATTCAAAAGTCCTCAGCGTCCTGGTAGCAATATGCAGGATATCGTGCTGGCTGGCGGCAATGTTCTCTTACTCTTATTACTTTGGTTTTCTGAAAGCGGACGGTCTCCTGCTTGCAGGACAGCTTTTGTGAAAACGGCTGGGCTTGTTTGGTACCGGGGCCATGAAGGCTTTAAACCGGGGCTGTGGACAGTCGAGTCGCTCCCGAGCAGGCGGTTGTATCCTTGGTTTTCCAAAAGCGGGCAGTCTCCTTCTTGCAGGACCGCTTTTGTGAATGTGGCTGGGCTTGTTCGGTAGCGGGGCCATGGAGGCTTTAAACCAGTACCGTGGATGGTCGAGTAGCACCTGAGCGGGCGGGGATATCTTTGATTTTCCAAAAGCAGGTGGTCTCCTACTTGCAGGACCACTTTTGTGAATGTGGCTGGGCTTGTTCAGTACCAGGGCCATGGAGGCTTTAAACCGGGGCCGTGGACGGTCGAGTCGCGTCCAAGCAGGTGCGGGTATCCTGACACACAATTGTTTTCCACAATTACATTGTAGGAAGGTAAGAACTCATATGGTTGCAACATCAGATCATGTGCTTTTACAAATAGATTTTTCAAATTATGAACAAACTTCTAAAGGGCTGGATTATTGGAAGTTGAATCTCTCACTTCTGGATATTAGTGGTGAGAGATGGTTTCCTGCGCACCATAGCTGCTGGTAAATCAGTTTTCTGTTTACATGATTCCATCCTGGATTGGTGGGAGGATTCAAAATCTGATTTTTGAAATTATTTTCAAATTATAGGCAGACTTTTGGGCCACCATAAAAAAAACAGAAATATTTTGCCAATAGACAGCAGGTACTGTTATTTCAGGAAAACATATCCAGAAGGCACACTGTTAACTCAGTTGCATTTCAGACTGCTAAACCCACCCTGATATCAGTACAATATGATAGGTTAACAGCTTAAATACAAGAACAAAAAATTAGCAATCAAGGGTCCCAGGCTCACACCAGTCCCTTTGATTGTTGTAAGACCATGAAGAAAATTAAGAAAATACACTCCATTACCAAACCTACTGGTGGAGTGGCTGCTACAAAATCAGATATGTTAGCAGAAATATAATCTTCTTTTCAGTTTGTTTTCCACAGACCTGCAAGTCACAAAACCCCACGTCACTGCTTGCCTACAAAGCTATGCTCTGCCACGAGTGCCTGACTATTTCTTGCCATCTCTTTTTATGCCTATTTCTAAACAGGAACTCGCTTTCGTAATCACACAGTCCCCCTTAGGGAAAGCCCCTGAACATGATGGTCTCCCACTGAGCTTTATAGGTCTCTGAGTCCTCATTTAACTAAGGAATTGGTGGACTTATCTACCTGTAGTCTCAAACAACAACAGCTTTCCCCAAGTATGTACATTGGTCTTGTCATTTTGCCATATAAAAAGGAGGCTAGAACCTCCTACAAAATTGGCGACCCATTACACTTCTTAACAGCGATTACAAATTTCTTGCTAAAATCCTCAGCCATAGACTTTCTCCAGTATTGCCAGATGTCATTCACCCTACCCAATCCTGTTCAGCACCAGATAGAATAATCACGGATGGTCTCATTCGCATCAGAGAATTTATGGGCAGATGCAATTCAGCACAACTCACTGGATTGCTTATTAGTTTGGATGAAACCAAAGCATTTGATTGGGTGTCTCATTCATATATACAAGCATGTTTGTCATGTTTATGTTTTCCTAGTCAATTTATTTTATGGCTCAAGATATAGTATACTTTCGCTATTTGCCCAATATACTCCTTGATACTATCACCTACTAAGCCTAATACCATACCTGCAGGCCATTCTGCTCCATGCAGCCTAATGTCACTGGGGTGGGACAGTCCAGGCTCCAGCGGCGAGATAACTGGCTGAGGCAAGGAGGGTGGTGGGACCAACACCGTTGAAAGCACATGCATGGGTTCCGGTGCCAGAACGGGAATTGGCTCTGGGGGAGGTACTAACGGCTCTGGGGATGAGGGTTGTGGTGGTGCTGGGCTGACTGGCTGGGAAGGAGTCACTGGTGGTGGTTGCTGCTCTTTGGACTGTATGGCCTCCCCACTGGCCTTTTTCCATCACCCCTTTCCCCTTTTCCGTTTTCCTTTTTTCCTCCAACCTCTCAGGTCCCCCCCCCACAACCAGCTGCCACAACATGTCGGCCTTCTCCGCCAACTCCACAATCGCCTTATAGGCCTCCTCTTTTGATGACCTGTTCTTCTTCAGTGCCATTGCTTCACCCAACGTGCCTGTACAAACTGTGGGGAAAAAATTGACAAGGTGTCACTGTTAGTGCCAGTTCCGTACCTTCCTATCACAGCCATGCACCTACATATCAGAGCTATCCCTCCTCTCCCCAGGCCTCTTCCCCTGATTTGAAATGCAGAAATGCCACTATCAACTGCACCTCCCACTTCAAATTCTTCTTCCCAGCTGTAAAACACCATTCTCCCAGTACTGGAACAAAACCCCCTGTGGCCCCCTTGGAGGATCCCCCCGTTCATCTTTTCCTCTGTGCCTCCCTAGGCCGAGGCCTCATCTTCCTTGTAAAATAGGCCCCAGGTGCATTGTGACATCACACACCATTCCATCACCCACGTGACTTCAGATCACCCCTGCCTTCAATTAAAACTACCTGACAGTCCCCATTCAATCAGCCATCCCCTGCAACCCCCCCAGAAACCACACGGTCCCACGACATTGTTGTATTTGACTCACAGATCTGGAATGTGACACAAAACACCTTGCAAAATCGTAAACAGTCATCTTTGCATTTGACCTCAAATCTAACTTTGAATGTGAAACCTCCCCGTGACAAAAACCACAGGTGAAAATGACCTTACGCTGCTCCATCCCTGTTGTTATATCTCCAGCCTGAGACCCTTCTGTTCAAAAAATAAAAATTAAACAAAAGCCCGTTTTTCCTCAGGTTTTACCAGCTAAACCTATCCAAAAACCTGGCTTGCTGAAATACGGTGGTTATAACTGCATCCTTTTCATCATCCCCTAGCGAGGGCCTGCCAAGCGGTGTGGCATCAGATGCTATTCCGCTGACCACATGGCTTCCCTCGATAGGCCTTTTCATGGGCTGTAAATTTTGGGCCCCTTCCACGTGAAACAACCCCCTTTTGGTCTCCAAAGAAACCTTCCCTTAACACACACTCTCTCTCCAGTGCAGGCCCTGACTGGCCCTCTCGCCTGACCTGACTCTCCATTTCGTCGTGCTAGTCCATTCTGCAGCAGAATTGGAAACGGCAAGATTGATAAAACAAACTACTACCCATGTTATTATTTCTGTTCAGTATGCAGTACTTGTGCCTTGAAACCTTGCCGTCCAACAAATCAAACTCGGTCCTCTTTCCTCAGCTGCCCTCCCACAGCCTTCTAGTCGCTGTAAAGGAATTAAGAGGGTTTGACCCCTGAACTCAGTTCAACACTAAACAACGTTGCTCACATTCTAACCACTATATCCTCAGTGAACTGGACAGAACTGCTAAATTCCCTTCATTGCTCAGCTGCCCACACAAAACTAGCTCCATGCTCTCTGCATCAATGGCTCGAGGATCTGTGATGCTAGTAACTTACAAATTGCCATGCGTGCGCTCTCCTCCCTTCTATGCTCTTTTTGGTTTAGCTTTTTCAATGAAACTGTAAACACACTTCACTCGATTGTTGCTTTCGTTCCTGCTACACACATTTTTTATTTTTTTTTTCTTACCTCTGAACAGAATCTCCTTGACAAACCTTGTTTGCTGGCTGGCCCTTTAAAAACTTCCAGTCAGGTTGAAAGCCAATATGATGTGCTGTGCTTGTTGAAATAACTCCAACAAAATTTTCCAGCAAGAGAGGATGTATTCCTCTGTGCTGCTCCTTGTATTGCCCATATTTTTGGACCTCCTACCTATCGCCTCACCTATCCTCTTCCTGCTCCCTTATTGGCTCCTCCTCCCTCCCTCCCTCTGAAAACATATCTCCTGCTCTATGATCTCACTGCCCCCCCAATCTTCCCCTCCCCTTCTATCAGAGCAAACCAACATTCTGCAAGGCAGGAGGGGAGTCCACCAGGACAACTTGGTCTGCCCCTTAAAGGGCAGACTTCATTATACTTTTGCTACAGTGATACCTTATGTAATTGGATGGATAGGGCTTGCAATTCCTGTCACTAGAGGGGATAGATAGGGCTGCCCCCTCAGCCCTCTCCTATATATTGTACCATTGGGACCTTTTTTATCCCAACTGCACTTTTATGATTCCATTAGGTTACTTTCTCACTAGTACGGATATAGAAGTTAAATCTGTTACTTATGCAAATGATGTCTGTCTCTTTTTAGTTTATCTTCCCTTGTGCAGTGCTACAGAAGCCTTGGTAATGGAATACATGATGGGTTCAGAATCTACATTTAATTTTTCCAAAAGTTTTTGTCAGTTGTTGGGCACTGGATCCTTACAACAGAATCACATCATGGGAATAGCGATCTCATTAGAGGTATGTAAACTATTGGGTATTTACTTTGGTCCTGCTGACATGGCGTTTTACAATTGGGATTTACTAATGAAACAAGCACAACATATAGAGTAGTGGATGGATGAACATCCACAAAAAGACTGTGTTTCCATCAAGGGAGTTGATGACATCATAGAGACCTCGATAGCGAAGCTTGAGAGGTCTTCTTGATGTCATCAACTGCCCAAGATGGAAACGCAGCCTTAGTTGTGGATGTTCCGCCATCCACTGTTTTGTATAGTATATGAGTGCCTTCAATTTGATTCTCATTATTCTATTTATGAAGTTACTTGCTGTGGGTGCTGCTCCATTCCCACTGGTGCTCCTGCACGCTCCCATTCCCGCTGCTGGCACTCTTGCTTGATCCGTCCCACTTCTCACTTTCACTTCTCCACACCACTTAGTTTTAAAATAAAAAAAGAAAAAAGAATTCATTTTTCTGAAAGGGAGCCATGTATGGCTGTCTGTGTCCCACCTCTAAATTCAAAAGTCAGTGACTCCGCTGCCCGGCACTCACTAAATCGCGCCGCCATGTTTGTTTTAATTTTGTACATCGAAGCTTGACTGAGCCAGTCAGGTGGAAGGTCAAGGTTAAAAAGTTATTGTACTATCAATGTGACATCACATCGGTAGTACAACAACTTTTTTGATCTTTGAACTGTCCTACAACAAGATTTCAGCAGTTGCTGAAATCCATGCACAATCGAAGGCACTCATATACTTTGAAAGGTTACCAGATGGAACAGATGGAGAATGTCCAATAAAAAGAGGCTGTATATGGTTAAGATCTTTTTGTTAAGCATGTTTTTACATCTCTGTGTAACCCCCCCCACCACCAAACAACTAGATACCACTGTTTATAGTGTGTTTTTTTCAAGCAAGTTGGGATAGCCATTTGAATCCTGTTAAATGTTAAGTTCTATATTTGGATTTCCAATTTGGTGGTATTTGTATGGTGAATCCCATTGTTTTCTTTTTTCCTTTATTTTTCAACAAGAATTTTACCCCTATTCTCCAGGGAAAACCTGTCCTTTGGTACCCATGAGTGCAGGGTGTGGTTTTTCCCTGGACTCCGCACTGTGATTTACTCACTGCTATTCCCAAGCAAAAATCATTACATGGCTTACTGACTTATTTCCTCTCAGCTTTCGGGAAACTCAAAACATGGGAAATCCCTAAGCAATGGTTGCTTTCCCTATCACATAGTGAACTTTATAAAGCCATTTTGTTAAAAAAATATACTGTTTCTCTCGGCTTTGGTTCTGGAACTTCTACCCTGTTACAGCTGATGGGACAACTTCTCACTAATGCCAGGACTCCATCTTTTATGTGGGATACTATATGGCTTTGTGCACATAAAAATAAAATGTAAAAGGTAAACAAAACAGACCAAGGTGGCTACCTGGTAATAGCCTGTGCTCCAGCAAACACAAAATGTAGCAAAGCAAAAGAGCAGAGCAACTAGGCAACCGACAGCAAAACAAAACTGGTTTACGTTAAAGTACGCTTTAATATATTAGTAAAAGCTGCACAGTAAAAGGTAATTTGAAACACTAGGACATTAGAGAATGAATTTGCCAAAGACAGAGCTGGTGTCCAGCTACCCTAGAAACTATGGCTCACCTTTATTTTAATGTCCTTATATAACTGTTTTTTGGGTTATTGCCCTTAGGGTTGGAAAAATACCCCTTTGCAGTTTCTTACTCTTGATATTTTGGATTGGGGCACAATGCCTAGGTCCTGGGCCAAACGTGATATCAGAACTCTACATGTAATTCTGGGGTGTATGAAGTATCATGTCTGGCAGACTCGATGCATTTGGTCCCTACAACAGCAATTTATTTCCCCTTAACAACTTTTTTTGAAAATACAGGGCACCATACAGGATATTAGAAATAAAGAAAAATCAAAGCTGTCTAGAGCCGAATATCAGAAATTATGGAAAGATATGAATTGGCTAGATACTGATTAGATTTGTTTTTCAGTTGTCCTTTTTGTTAGAACAATGAAAATCTTTTTAGTGGAGGTATTCTGATTCCAGTGAACTGCTGATTTTATTTTTCATCTTAGTTTGATTTGCAAAGTGTTTATGTTTAAAGTGTAACTGTATGAATTAGTTTGTATTTTTCTTAAAACTATTGGGTGTTTTTTATTATATTACCTTGGACACTAATTTAATGGGAGTATGATTTAAAATACTTATTTGTTTTTCTATTAATGTTCATTTATGAAATATGAAGGGGGAAATTATGAATTAATACTTTTGTTATATTTTCTTTTCTCTTCTAAACATTTTGTGATTTTTTTGTTTCAGTTTGAATTGTATGGCTGTAATACTTATTCCTTTATTTAATGTGAATTCAGCATTGTTTATTATCATTAGTTTTGAAGTTGTCAATAAAAAATTTCCTTACTCTCAGTAGACGGCCTGAGAAGGAGCTAGAAGGATGTTTAAAGGAATCTCTGTAGGTGCTGGAGATGCTAAAAGGGAGGTGCTGAAGAATACCAATGGACCGGAGGAGTTCTCTGGTAAGGAAATTGACTTTTAAGAAGCAGAACACACTCTACAGCAGCAGATGGAACAAAAGACAACACTACTCCACAACCAGATGAAAAGGATCAAACAGCAGTTTATAGAAGGAAGAAACAGATTGGCAGAGAAGGAAACATAACATAAATGCCTGGCAGACAGCTCACCTAGCAATGAACAGTCTCTCTCACCCAGATCTTTGATTTTTGTACAAGTGATCCAGCAGAAGAGAGTCTTCCAGAATGGGAAGCAACATGAGAGGGTCTGCAGATGCATATAAGCAATGGAAGGGAGCACTAGACGCTAGAACAGGCCTTTCGCGAGGCAGACTGGATGAAAGGTGCCTTGGGCAATTTGGTTGCTGACCAAGTCTTCATACCAGATATCGGATCTACCCAGAAAAATATGGGCTGAACCACAGATGGAGAAAAGGAACATAGCCAGCAGCACCAGAAATGGAGAAGCACAGGAAACTGACATGATGGACACAGCTAGCTTTTTTCTTTCACCAAGGGGGTCACAACACGAAATGTTTTACAGTGACCAAGAGGGAGACTCTGGTCAAAATAAAGACAACAGTTGGAGGGCCGGAACAGAAGGAGACACAAAAACAGAACAGCAAAATCAGCCAATTAAACCCATACATGTGTGCTATTTAAAAAAACAGTGGAACTAGCTAAAAGCAGGAAAAATGTTCATTTAAGGCATCTGGGAGGGTTAGGAGAGCCTCCTGATAGAATATACGTGGGGAAAACTTTAACAAAACAGTCCCTGGGAGGCTGGCACAGTGGTAGCACTACCATTTGTGACACCAGCGACCTGGGTTCGGGAACGAGCCCGGGCAGCTGGAGGGCCAGCCGAGGGAGAAGGCTCGAGCATCCTAGGGACTACTCACCTTCTCCAGGAGGGAGGGGGGACCACGGTCTGGTGCTTGACTGTCCCAAGGTGGAGACTTGAGGTATAGCAAGCTCAGCCAGACAGAGGGAACCATGTGGTGGACATCGGCGCTAGGTGCCATGATGTCAGGGCATACACCACAGGGCACAGAAAAACAGTGAAAATGGCCTTGGCATCTCCAGCAGATGGAGCACTAGCCCCGATCCTCAATGCCTCCTACCTGCCACCGAACCGGCATTCTGATGAGACAGGAAGAAGATGGGGTGTCCAGACCCCACCTGAACCCCACCTGGGGGGGGAGAAACCAAGGCTCCATTGGGGATGAGACCACTTGGAATGGTCAGGTAGGAGAGCAGGGACTTACAAGGCACAACCAACTCCCGAAGGGTGGAGTGCAGATGGCCGGGGGGAGTATAAAGAGAAAGTAAAAAAAAAAAACAGTCCCTGGGTTTTACATCTGCAGACATTTACACCCTGACACATGCACTAGTGGAACATACTTTTGACTTCAGTTTTTGTATGCCTGAACTGTTGGAATGGTTTTGGGCAAAACATATGTTACTGAAAACATACCCCTATGATCTCCCTTTCAAGTAATACCCTTGACTAAACAGTCCTTTAGGGTAATAACTGTTCTTTTTCAGAATGAGAAGGGCAATAGTACCAACATCCTATATTGGCTTGAGAAACACTGTAAAGTACAAGGAACTCCAGATCCAATCCTTGACGGAGAAGAATTCTGGAATGGAGGATGGCGAATAAAAGTGAAGCTCTTACATTCTGATAATGATTTCTGACACCTGCCTAATTGTTTTAATATTTGCAGGGATAAGGGGTTTATTTTTTACCTGAGACAGCCAAAGAAATGTTATAAATGTGAGTCAATAAGACACATCACCTCATCTTGTAATACAATACAGTGCACACAATGTGGTGAACTGGGTCATTCAAGGTTTCACGTGACAATTCCCCTAAATGTAATCTGTGCAATGAAGGTGGTCATACTTTTACCGGCTGCCCATGGGCAGCACATAACATGGAAGATGCAGACCCTGGAATTCAGGATTTTTATATCCTGATGGCTGCAAGAGCAGCAGCGGACTTTGCCATTGGTAAAAGCACACCCGGGCCTCAGCTACAAAGAAGGCCAGATACATCAACAATGGCCATGGTATATATGAGAAAACCAGAACCCCCACCACGGCAAGCAACAACAGGCATTATTTCTTTTGTAGCATCAAAACTAGGTAATCTGCCAGTACCATGGGTACACAACCAACAAAACAAACCGGTGAACCACCATGGGCAAATATAATGCCAATTCCCCCCCTCCCATCCCAATTAACTCCTTTGGAACAAACAGAATTCAAACTTATAATAAAAAAAGGAAACGGTCCCAGCAGAGCTTCTGAGGGTCCAAACCCTCCAGAAATGGTTCCCATAACAAACAGATATGAGGCCTTGCAAATAGGTCGGATAGAGGAGGATCGGGACTCAGATGCAGCATCCAGGTCTTCATCTCAAATGGATGCCACTTCCAAAACAGAAACAGTTACACAGCCAGAAATAAAGGAGAAAAAGGAAAGATGGATGGGACCAAGGGTTGGACTTAGGAAGAGCTCCAGGGAAACGGCTGCGCCAACTTGAATCACTCAACATCTAGAAAACAGATGTTATAAGCTAAAATTAGTAAGTCTGAACACTAATAAGATTAGGTCAGACACAAAGAGACTAGCTATGTTTGAGATTTTTGTTAATCATGACTATGATATTGTATTTTTGCAGGACACTCATTTATATTATATGGAAGAATTTGAAACTGAAACAACTAAAAACTGAGGCAACCCACAGCCCCCAAAGATTACAGGACACCAGAGCTTGTAGAAAAAATATAAAAACGCTTTAATCCATAGAAGCAATAACATCAGCAGTGCCTGACACGTTTCAGATTCTTCAATCCTTTAATCAAAGGCTGAAAAACATTCCACACATGACTTAAATACCACAACTCTGTGACATCATCCGAATATCATTACAAAATCTTTGACAGCTATTGGCTATCACACTTAATCACAAATATTCAACGATGCATTCAACATCCCCCCATGTGACACATTTTCAAATTTATTTCTTATACTTAAGACTCTCATATTATCTTAGTTATACTAACCACTAATGGAAGCAACAATTGCAACATTACTAGCACATTATTAAATGTTAAATAACATCAGCATACGAACATACGAACATATGAAATTTGCCAGCAGATAAAGGCCTAGAGGTCTATCAAGTCTGTTTGAATGTGCAGCTAGCACCCCTTATTCTGGAGCTGCCCCTCCCTTCTACCCTTCCCCTTCATTGACCCTCCCCCTTGTTCTGTCCCATCCCCTTTTGAAGCAGTCCACTGTTCTACTGGATACCACTTCTGCAGGTAACGCATTCCACCCAGCCACCACCCTCTCTGTAAAAAAGTGTCTCCTCATCTCCCTCCTGAACCTTCCTCCCTCCAGTCTTATATCATGGCCCCTGGTGTCCCTCCCCTCCCTTACTTTGAACAGCCCCTCTGTACCTGTCTTGTTTATTCCTTTCATGTACTTAAAGATTTCAATCATGTCCCCCATCCTCCTCTCCTCCAGTGAGTACATGTTCAAATCCCTCAGCCTCCTCTCGTATGATAAGTCCCCAAGCCCCTTGATCATCTTTGTCACCCTGCGCTGCACCCCCTCCAGTAACTTAATGTCCCTCTTCAGATATGGGCACCAGTACTGCACACAGTACTCCAGGTGCGGTCTAACTAATGACTTATACAGTGGCAGAATCGCCTCCTCCCTCCTCGAGGATATACGCCTTGCAATACAACCCAGCATTTTGTTGGCCTTTGCAGCTGCCTTCCTACATTGTGCCGAGTTGTTCATTGACCCTGTAATTTATTTTTTACCTGAGACAGCCAAAGAAATGTTATAAATGTGAGTCAATAAGACACATCACCTCGTCTTATAATACAGTACAGTGCACATAATGTGGTAAATTGGGTCATTCAAGGTTTCACTGTGACAATTCCCCTAAATGTAATGCAGCAGGGAATACATCTTTCTTCCAAATAAGGTTTTAACGCCAATCCAGTATTAAGCCCTAGATATTTATTCACTCTTAACCTCAGTATCCATTCATTTTCTCTTTTCAATATTTTATTTCTAAAATTGCTACACCTCAGGTTCACAAATATTTTTTTAATGCCTGTAAACTTAAAAAACTGCTCGCCTCTATTTTCAATTTGTACTATATGGGCAGCTGTTGCATAACTACAATCCCTCTTCTCAATGGCCCATACATGTTCATTTACTCTAATTTTGAATTGTCTTTCAGTCTTTCCTACATAAAACCTATTGCAACTGCAAGCTGCAAGGTAAATAACACCTTCAGTATTACAAGTGATCAGCTGCCTGATTTCAAAGTTCTGCTCCGTGCCTGCACTTTCAAAATTCTTACCTGGTTCCACATGTTTACAGGCTACACGATTCTTGCATTGAAACCACCCTTTACTATTGTTGAGCTAATTATTGCTCTTTTTCTGTGCAAAATGACTATTTACTAAACTATCTCTTAGGTTGGAGCTCTCCTGTAAGACATAATTGGTGGTGAGCTAGCCACCATTTGTAGTCCCTTGTCGCTTGATAAAACTCCCCAATTACTTTTAATAATATTTTCAACTTTTTTGCATGCTCAGAATAGCCTGTAACATAGTGGAACCTATCATTAGTCTGTGTCTGTCCTGTCCCTTCAACTATCAAGGCACTTCTATCTATATCTACAACTGTCTTTCGTGCCCCCTCTATTACATGTTTGGCATACCCTCTTTCATACAGTCTTCTCTCTAAATCAGAAACATAGAAACATAGAAACATAGAAGTTGACTGCAGATAAGGACCGCAAGGCCCATCCAGTCTGCCCATTTCTTTTTCTACCTTATAAATGTGCCATCGGCCTTTGCTCTGTCAGTGACCTATCTATTCATAGTCATTTGTATTGCTCCCTTATGCCTATCCATGCCTGTTTGAAGCCTGCACTGTATTCATAGCCACCACTTCTTGTGGTAAGCCATTCCATGCATCTACCACCTTTCTGTGAAAAGAATTCCACATTCCCCTTAATCGGCCTCCCTCTAATCTCATGCTGTGTCCTCTTGTCCTGCTATTTTTCTTATATTTAAACATGTTAGACTCTTTCACCTTGTTTATGCCCTTAAGGTGTTTAAATGTCTCGATCATATCACCTCTCTCCCTCCTTTGCTCAAGGGTATACATATTGAGCTCCATTAATCTGTCCTCATATGTCTTCTGATGCAGTCCCTGCACCATTTGGTTGCCCTTCTCTGGACTGCCTCAATTTGGTTAATGTCCTTGTGAAGGTGTGGCCTCCAATACTGCACGCAGTACTCCAGATGGGGCCTAACCAATGTCTTGTACAGAGGGATTATTACCTCCTCTACGACTTTGATACCCCTACTAATCACACCCTAACACCCCCCTAGCCTTACCTACTGCTTTGGAGGTCTGCTTGGATGATTTTAGGTCATCAGTGATGATGATGCCCAAGTCTCTTTCTTCCTTTGTGACTGCTAGCAACTCCTCCCAGCCTATAAGTGGCTTCAGTTTCTCTTCCCTATGTGCATGATTTTGCACTTCTTTGCATTAAATCCAGTTGCCACTCTTCTGACCATTCTGCTAGTTTATCCAGATCTCTTCTCATTCTGCCCACCCCATCTGGATCATCTACTCTGTTGCAGATCTTGGTGTCATCTGCAAACAGACAAGCCTTACCCTCTAGTCCATCTGCGAGGTCACTAATGAAGATGTTGAATAGGACTGGCCCCAGGACTGATCCTGAGGGTACCCACTTGTGACTTGCATCTCTTCTGACTGTACCATTTACCACCACTCTCTGTTTCTGCCAGTCAACCAGTTTGCCACCCAGTTGACCAACTTCTGACCCACCCGAGCCTACCTAGCTTATTTATCAATCTTCTATGTGGAACAGTGTCAAAAGCTTTGCTGAAGTCAAGGTAAGCGACATCAACTGCTCCCCTTGGTCCACCACTCTGGTTACCCAGTCAAAAGAAATCTATGAGATTAGTTTGACAGGACCTTCCTTTGTAAACCCATGCTGTCTTGGATCCTGTGCCCTATGGATTCCAGGTGTTGCACTATCCTTTCCTTAAGGTGCCTCCATAATCTGCCCACTACTGAGGTAAGACTGACGGTCTGTAGTTCCCCGCCTCCCTGCTACCACTCTTGTGGGTGGGATCACATGAGCCCTTCTCCAGTCTTCTGGGACCCTCCTGTGCTCAGAGACTCACTAAACAATTCTGCTAATGGCTCTGCTAGTTCCTCCTTTAGCTCCTTAAGTACCCTGGGATGTATGCCATCAGGTCCCATTGCCTTATCCACCCTGAGCTTAGCAAGCTCTTGTGGGACCTTTCTTTTGTGAAGGGGTAGTGCTCACCTCCCTCCCCCTGTGTCCATGATGCTGAGCTGTGGGCCCTGCCCTACCTTCTCTTCAGTAAATACTGAGCAAAAGTATCTGTTTAGGATAGATGCCTTTACAGGGTCCTCCTCCTCACATGCTCCCTTTTTCTCCATTAAGCAGCAATACCCCTCTGGACTTTCTCCTTTCACTAATGTATCTATAGAAAGTCTTGTCACCTTCTTTTACTGTTCGTGCTAGTGTTTCCTCAGTTTGGGACTTTGCCTGCCTTACTGCCTTACCTGCTTCCCTTAGGGCAGTTTGGTATGCCTCCCTATCTTCATCCCGCTGTGTTCCCTTATATTTTCTGAAGGCCAGCCTTTTGGCTCTGACCTTTTCTGCTACTGTATTTGAGAACCAAAGTGGTTTCCTTCTTCTTTTGCACTTCCTTTTCTGTCTAACACCATGGGATGTTGCTTCAAGTATTGTATCCTTAATGCTTGCCCACTTTGCCTGTACCTCCTCACCTGTGTTTCTTTTTGCCAGGGCTAGCTTAACTCTGTTGGCCATCTTATCAAAGTCAGCTCCTCTGAAGTCCCATATTTTTGCTTTGGAATGGGATGATTTAGATGTAGTAGCCAAATTGAACCATACCATGTGATGGTCACTGGCCCCAGGTGACCTTCTACCTGGAGATCTGTGATCCCTTCTTTGTTAGTCAGTACTAGATCTAGGATAGCCTGTCTCTTGTGGGTTGCTGTACCAGTTGTTTGAGGCCCTCCCCTGCAGGAATCCACTATGAGTCTAGTTCTGGCAGATGTTCCTGCTGGTATTGACCAATCTGTATCTGGCATGTTGAAGTCTCCCATTATCAGAACCTCCCTTTAGCTGTCATGTTTTGTATATCTTCTAACAGTAATGTGTCTATGTCCTCCCTCTGGTCTGGGGGCCTGTAGACAACCCAGTTCTTATGGCTGTCCCATTTCCTGTTTCCAGGGTGACCCACAGTTCTTCTGGCTCCTTATGTGTATTCTGAATTCTGTAGCTTTGATATTTTCATTAACACAGAGGCCCACCTCCCCCCTTTTGCACTTGGTCTCTTCTGAACAATACATAGCCAGGTACTGAAGTCTCCCAAGTGTGGTTACTGGTAAACCACGTCTCACTAATTGCTACTATGTCCAGTTTAGCCTCTGACATTATTGCCTGCAGGTCTGGGATCTTATTTCCCAGGCTGTGAGCATTTGTGTACATGATTTTCCATTGGCCAGATTTTGGTGCGTTAGTTGTTGGGTGAAGTTTGGCATTACCCCTGTGCATCGTATGGGGAGACAAACCTTTTTTCTTACCTGGTGATGCAAATGAACGGCAAACACGCTGAATTCCTGTTTGACCACTAGCTGAGGGGGGAAGGGTGTTCTTCCCATTTGACGTATGGGGTGCTGCACCCCTCTCCCCATTGCTAGTTTAAATATTCTGCAAGAGCGTCAAACTTCTGCCCCAATGCACTGACTCCCTCTTTAGTCAGATGCAGTCCATCAAATTTAAAGAACTTTCGCTCCCAGAACTGTTGCCAGTTCCCTACAAATCTGTGTCCTTTTTCCTGGCACCAGTCCTTGAGCCACGTGTTTAGCTCCCCTATCTCCCCTTCTCTGACCTTCCGTCCATCTGCTCCCTTCTCCCAGACTGGCAGGATCTCAGAGAAGGAGATGCCGGACGAAATAGATGATAGTTTGTCACCCAGCCTAGTCAGGTGTTCCTTGGTCTCCACAACTGACCGGCTGGCGAGATCGATTAGTCCCTATGTGTACTAGGACATCAATGTTTCTCCTGCTTTGTGAACAATTTTAGCAATGCGGTCAGTGTCTCTCCATGCTGATGTACCTGGGAGACATCTGACCATCACCCTAGCTGGAGATGGTATCAACTCCCCAATCATGGGTCTCCTATGATCAGAAGTTTTTGGATTTCCTTTGTGCTTGTTTAGTTTTGATTCCTGATTTGGGTGAGTATTGTTGTGCAGCTCCTGTGCCACAGTGTCCTGCTCTGCAGTGTCTTCTGCCTCTTTATTTGATTTCAGAGATAGAGGCAGATACCTGTTTATAGTGTTTATATGGTTTTTGGAGGTAATGTGTTGGAGAGTAGAGAGTGATGGGGCACCTGATTTGCTCCTCCTAACCACCTGCCAACCTCCTGGACCAACTACCCTCTGCGGTCGAGGTTTTTCTGTTGGATGCTGGGGAAATGGCGGGTGGTTCTTATAATGTATTTCCTCTTCAATATGAAATTTGAGGCGTGCAATCTCTGCCCATGCTGCCTGGAGCTGAGACCTAAGATCTCCAAAGGCCCAGCATGTAGGACAGTGTCCTAAATCTTGTAAGACTGTCCTTCTGAAAATTGTTCCACAGTACCTGCAGTTAATGAAATCCATTCCAAATAAGTTGCTGGGTTTGTAACCTAGTCAGGGTAATTAGAAGGAAAAAAAAATGCAAGTAATGGTTTAATTGTGCTTTGTTTAACTTGTTATAACTTGTTATATATGTTAAATCAGTGGCTTTTCTCGTAAAAACTTCTTCTGTGGTACAATTCCTTTTTATTCTAAGGAATTGTCCCTTAGGAATATTTCGTACCGTATGTGGTGGGTGGCAGCTAGATGATACAAGCAATGTATTGCCATCCACTTTCTTCCTATATAGTTCAGTACTCACTGTGCCCATATTATCTTTTTTGATGGTAAGATCTAAGTAATTCACTTCACTCTCACTAACTGTGTGACTAAATCAAAGATGTTCACTCTTCGTACTTAGAAATTCAATAAAATTCTGTAATGTCGTAACGTCACCTCACCATATAAGTATGACGTCATCTATATAACGTTTCCACATCACCACTTGCAAAAAGTAGGGATTGGACCTGTTATTATAGATGACATCATATTTCCATTTTCCAATTTGGAGATTTGCCACAGATGGGGCGCATGTAGCTCCCATCGCGGTACCTTTAATTTGCTGATAAAGATCTCCATTAAATGTAAACACATTTTTAGTGAGCATATGTTCAAGAAGTTTTAAAATAAATTCTGTTGGTGGAGCTGCTGTATCAAACACTCTGTTATTAAGAAAATAAGCCACAGCCTCTAATGCACCCTCATGTGGCACGTTAGTATACAATGCCTCAATATTGAGGGTGACCAACAGACAATCTTTGCCTATATTTAAACGTTCTAACAAATTTAATACATTTTTTATATCTTTTACATAAGAAGGCAATTGTTGTACAAGGGGCAAAAGAATGAATCAATGTACTGAGAGATTGGTTCTGTGGTGACATGAGCCGCTCTGTCGGCCAAATCAGGTGTTTTTTGCATCCTTATGGACCTTGGTAAAAACATAAAAGTAGCAGTCACTGGATGCTCAACCTGTAAAAGCTTTTTTGTCAATTCACCAATAATATTATGTTTGAAAGCTTGGTTCACACTCTCATCGATGCTAAATTTAAAATCCCACAAAGGATTGTCCTTTAGTTTTCTGTAGGACTCATGATTGTTTAACTGTCTCTCTATTTCCAACTGGTAATCTGCAATGTCCATCAATACTATACAACCCACTTTATCGGCCTGTTTCACGACCAAATCATGGTCGTGCTGTAATGCCAACTGTTCTTCTTTATTCAAATTATTAAAACCCAAATGTGGTAAAGTGTCAAAAAGCTGTTCAAGTTCTTTTTAGCAGAGTTCTTTAAAAACAGTGATCACTGGGCATAACAGAGGGTTAAATATGGAGTTGGGTTTAAAAGCCATTGTAGGGGCCTGTTGTGTTGTAGATCCATGTTCTGTTTGTCTTCTAGCGAAGAAAGATTTCAAATTGAGTTTTTGACACATTAAGTGGAGATCTACAATAGTCTGAACTCTATTTAACGGAGTTGTGGGAGAGAAACTAAAGCCTTTTTTAAGGAGGTCTATTTCAGGTACAGTCAAGATATGATTCGACAAGTTAATAATTTGAATTGAATCTTCACTCACCTCTGACGGCCCCGGTCCCCCTTCTGGTGTAATACATTGGGCGGTACCTGTTGTATCCCTGTTGTCTGTTTGGGCCACCTCCTCCTCCCTCTCTCTGTTCCCTTTCTTTCTGGTTCTACCTAGGGCTGTCGGGGGTTGATATCTGCCACTTGCAGCTGGTGCAGAACGCAACTGCCAGGCTATTGACTGGTGTTTCAAGAGCCAGTCATATAACACCTGTGCTCCGCGGTCTGTACTGGCTGCCAATTAAGTAGCGGATCACCTTTAAGGTTGCTTTGCTAACCTTTAAGGCCCTACATGACCAGGGACCGAGTTACCTGAAAGATCTCCTTTGTCCCTACTGTCCCTCCCGTCCTCTCCGATCCACTGATGAGGGATTGCTAGAGGTTCCCAGGGTATGTTTGCAGACATCGGGAGCAAGGGCATTTAGCTTTGTTGCTCCATCCCTGTGGAACTCTCTACCTCATCGGGTACGAGATTGCCTAACCATTCAGAGTTTTAAAACTGCTTTAAAAACTTATCTTTTTAACCTGGCTTTTGTTGATTGATGCGGTTATTTGTTATGTGGTTTTTATATTGTTCTTTGTTGGAATTTATATGTTGTTTATAATGATTTATTTTATTTTATGTATTTCATTGTACAGGCGCCTTGGTTTTAGAAAGGCGCCTTTTATAAATAAAACTGATGATGATGATGATGATCTAGATTCTCCTCTGTAATCGACCAGTCTGGGGCTGCGTCGGGGTCTTGTTTGTAGCCATTGTTGCTGTAATGGTGGTTCTTTCCCTGCCTGTCCCCTGCGAAAAGGAATCTCTTGATTTCTGTCTTCATTCTCAGAACCACTGTCTTCCGTACTAAAATTAAAAGATACAGTTCTTGTTCTTTCCATGATACCTTTTCTCGTGTCCTTTTTCCAAGTATAAACATGGTCCAGTTAGTAATCCTCCTTGTCATGAATAAACTTGACTTGCCTAGCACTTTTCAATTCTCTATCCAGCCTACTAATTGATTCTTTCAGCTTTTTATTATGATAGTTGAAATCTTCACAATCTTTAAATTTTAGCGCCTCCCTTTCTTGTTGTTTAAGTTCATCTCGGAGTGCTATTTCTCATTCTCTGCTGAATTTAATGATCAACTCCGTTAACTTGGTACTTGCTTCACTCAAGATCCATTGCCATTCATTCATAAATACATCATTCTCTGTACCAAAAGCAGGATTTTTAACAAGGCACAAGCCCCTCAGGATTCTTTTAACTTGTATATTCACTTCCAAATTCGATACATTCCAATATATTTTTCTAAGCTGGTGAGTCAGTCTCTCCAACCCCTTAAATACCTCCCACAGTGAACTAGCTTCTGGGGGTAAATTAGCAGTCTCTGATTCTTCTGCTAAAACGGGGTTCGCTGTGTTCACTGTAGCTAATAATTGCTCCATATAGAATAGCGGGTTCTCCACTTGATATCTCCTGATTTGATTCAAATCTGGTGTAGCTTCTAATGACATATCTATTTTCTTTTCAACACTCTTCACAGTGTTCCTATAGGGGTTTTGCATGTTTGTTTCACTCTACTAAAACGTAACCCGTGCGTGCATTTGAAAAATCACTGTTAACTACAAAAAATGTGCACTGGGTATGTGGTGCTCATCAGTAAAAAGACACAGACTGAAACAACTAAAAACTGACGCAGTCCACAACTCCAAAGATTACCAGACACCAGAGCTTGTAGAAAAAATACAAAAACACTTTAATCCATAGAAGCAAGAACACCAGCAGTGTCTGATGCATTTCAGATTCTTCAATCCTTTATCAAAGGCTGAAAAAACATTCCACACATATGACTTAAATACCACACCTCTGTGACATCATTCGAATATCATTAAAAAATCTTTGAAAGCTATAGGCTATCACTCTTAATCACAAATATTCAATGATGCATTTAACATCCCCCACCCCACCCCCATGTGACACATTTGAAACTGCATCAGATTCCTGGGTTTGGGGACAGTGTTACTGGTCTGGGGGAAGGGGGCCCTGTTTTATAGGATGGAAATTTGTTTTATGGACCCAACAATCTTGGTTACCCAGATGGTAGATATTTTTCCAGGCAGAGCTCTTGTGTTGGATGTTCGTATACAAGAGACAGATGTTCACCTAATTAATACGGTATAAATGCTCGACAATGTAAGGTAGAAAGTATAGAACTATTACAACTAATACAGCCTTTTTTATACACCAATAAGAAAGTGTTGTTCGGGGGGGGGACTTTAACATTAGTAGGTTCAGCTTTGACAGAGGTTTAAAGACAAACAAAATATACTGCAATACAGGGTTTTTAAATAACCTTCAAGAACAAACATGGTTATGAAACACTTTCTTGAATCCAGACAAATCAGCTCACCATGCAGTCTTTCGAGAACAGAGAACTACTAGGATAGACTATTGGTTTAGCACCCCAACCTTACAATTTAGGAACTCCTTGGTGTCTCTACTGGTGACATCAGATCACTGTTCATTTCAGATTTCCAAAACACCTCAAAGGGACCTCATTATTGGAAACTGAACGTATCCCTCCTTGACAACCCTATGTTAGAGGAAGGGTTTCAGAATGTTATAGACACAAGAAAATCTGTATTCTTTCTATATGATTCAAAACAGGACTGGTGGGAGGATAGTAAAAAGGATTTTAGGGAATACTTCCATACTATAGGAAGATTGCTATGGAAGCATAAAAGAGATATCAGGAGCTTAGATCCCAACTAGAAATATTTAATCTATGCTAGTTAAGGGAGAATACGTCAACCCAGAGGATCTCACTAATTTGAAAAAAAAAAGAGTTAGCCAGGACCCAATATAATAGAATGAAATCATTAGAAAGGGAGCAGAGATTTGGGACCCAAGGATGACAGGTACACACAAATCCTTTCAAAAGCTGTGCCAATCAAAGAAAGAAAAAGGAATTGAGAGGTATTGTTACCAGAGGGAGAACACATTAATATTAAAAAGGAAACAATGAAAGAAATTGAGAGATACATCAACCAAATATTGCATTTTCATGTGATTCCAACATGTTTTGTATTATTATTTGACTTTTTGAAAGTCATAATAAAAAAATTCCCTACTCTTGGGAAGAGGGCACTGCTGGTAGATTTCCAGGACAGCAAACCTGAAGGCTGCAGAGCATGGATTGCTGTAGCAGGCTGGGGAATGGTCCTCTGACCCAGCCGGTGGAAAAGAGGAGGACATGCTGTGAGGAAGCTCGGCCAAGAAAAAGCAAACTCCGGAGGAGAGCAGCATCGAAATGGCAATGGAGAGTGCTAAAGAGACTGAGATGAAAAAGGTACAGAATGAAGTTTGTAACCTAAATGAAGAGCAGCTTGAGAGAGAGAAATTATGGAGAAGAAATGCATCCTCATGAAAAAGCTTGCCAAAGATGAGGAATACTACAAAAAAAAAGAACATTGAATTACAGCAGCAATAAGCAAAGCAACTGCTACAGCAGTGCTTACCTAGAATGAGTAGTGAAATGCCAAATGAAGGCTCAGCTGAGGAAATGCTGACAGCTCCAGCTGATATTAACACACAGGTGAAGGCCAGAGATCAAAGGGAGCTGACGTTAGCCTACTGTATGCTGCAGTGAAAGCTGCCTTTCGGATTTCAGAAATGGACTCAGACCTACTAGCACGGATGCCAGAATCAGCCCTGAAAGCAGCAGGATGGATGCTTAACCCTGATAGGGAAATGGGTCCTGGATCCTGATTGGGACTCAGCCCTTAGCTTGCAGGCATCCTCCTCTGCGTACATACAGGAGTGTAAACTGGACAAGAAAACTCAGATTCAGGTACTCAAACAAACTAAAACACTTCAGGGTCAGGGGAGGGTGGGGGCAAAAAATGTAAATATGCGACATGAGTTGGCTTCAGTAATATTGGAGCATGAGAAAAATAAAAGTGTGCACAAGCAATACTCTGAGACCATGAAAAAGGCAGGAGAACTAGACAGAAATGTAAATAAAGATATAGTCAGGACTTTGCAGCTGGTGCAGAATGTGGCAGCTAGGCTGCTGACTAGCTTATCTCGAGCCTGTCATGTCATGCCCGTGCTCCGCAGCCTGCACTGGCTGCCAGTTCAGTGGCGAGTCACCTTTAAGGTCGGTTTGCTGACCTCTAATACCCTACATGTACAGGCTCTGCATCACCTGCAGGAACTCCTGCATCCTTACTGCCCCCTGTGTCCACTCTGCTCCACCAATGAGGGATTGCTAGAGATTCCCAGCATCTGCCTGAAGACTTCTGGTGCCAGGGCATTTAAGTTTACGACCCCTACCCTCTGGAATTCTCTACCTTGTTTGGTAAGGCAGTGACCAACCATGGAGAGCTTTAAATTGGCCTTAAAAACCCATCTGTTTAATCTCGCCTTCTTGGATTGTGGACGAATTACTGTTCTTGGAATACTGTTGACTATTCTGTATATGTTTTTAAGCTGTGCACGTGTTTTAAATTGCTGTATCTTTTATTATTTGTACAAGAGCTTGCATAATTTTTGACTTGAGCTTTTTAAAACTAAAGTGAGTTGAGTTGACCAATGTGGATAGAAATGAAAAGGAAGGAATGAGAATGCAACTGAATATACAGGCTGATAACACAGAAAATACCCCATCTGATAAAAAAAAACAATACATTTTCCCCACTACATCTCTCAAATGCAGAGAAAACTGACTTTGCAGAGGATCAAAACCAATTACTCCCCCTTCCTCAAGTCGGGACCTAGTTTTGGTGATTTATTTATGAAAAGTGAACCAGATTGCCCCAAAAAATACAATAAGGCTCCTATATAAAGGAAGCTTGGAACCCAGTCCAGATTGATTTCACAGAATGTTGGGGAAAAAACCTATTATGGAACCCTTACATTTTAAAGCATATGAGATATATGCAAGTAATAATATCCGGCAGGGTGGGCAGTATTGGGCTATACCCCCGGCCACCCAAGGGTGTAATGAGGCCCGACACTGCAGGTGAGGGGCCTTATAACCCCTGGAAGGGTGGGTATAGCCCACACTGCCCACCCTGGAGGATATTATTGTGCTTAGAAAATGGGGCATTTGTGACATTATTAAATAAAATAACAAACATATCACAATTTTACTTAAAAAGCAGTATAGAATAATTGAAGTTAATTTGATGTAAAATAGACCCTCAGCTGTTGTTACAGCTGACAATATTGGGTGCTTTTGTTTTTAAATATAGTACTTTCTTTTTAACTTTAATGTGCTTGACAGATGGTTTCCATGTGTCTGATGTTTTTTCTGCCTTCTTGCCTCATTATGTTGCTTGCACGCATGTGAAAGAAACATAGTGCCATCATCCGAATTTTCGGAGGTGTGGCACCCATCTTCCAATTCAGTCAGTGAGTTTGCAGGCACGGCTGCAGTTCTCCAATGACTGCTGCAGCTGTCTATGACAGCAGTCAAAAATGCAGTGGCATGTAGTTGAAAGGGAGAGCTCCACTTCAGTGAACAGAGCTCTTCTCCCCACATACACACACGCAAGCACGCATATTGCATGCTGATGCGCTCCCTCCCCCCCACGCCCACACTGTATGGCCGGGGGGTGCCCAATCCCGTTGACTCCACACCCCCACACAAAGCTGCCCAGGAGCGACGCTGGGATCCCACCCCAGCGTGGCAAAAATATTATAGCCAACAGGGGTGCCCATCCCCGTGGCTCCATGACTGCACGCCCCCCCCAAAAGCTTTCCAGGTGCCACGCTGGGAGCCCACCCCAGCGTGGCAAATCTTGTTATAGCCAATGGGGGTGCCCAATCCCCTATCAGCTCCAGCCCCCCCAAACAACCTTTCTAGCTTCCATGCTAGGAGCCCACCCCAGTGTGGCAAATGTGCCGCATCGTCTTAATTAAAAAAAAACACCTGTAAACAAGAAAATGTTCCCTCGCTGTCTCCCTGCTCCCCCCAAAACCCGCACCCACCCACTGTGCACCCTGCCTCCCCACACCCCCCTCACCCCATACTTACCTCCGGAGCTTGGTGCGACGATCATCGGTGGACCAGGAACATGTCTGCACTCTTCAAAGCCGACCGCAAACTGAGGAAATGCCGGCAAGCTGTATAATGGAAGAAATAGGGTTTTTTCAACTTTGTTGCATATCTCAGGCATTTTTGGGAATTTTGGGCCCAAATTTTCAACATGGGGTTTTTGGGACCCCTCCTCATGAATTCTTGCACTGTCATGGCGTTAATCGGGCCCGAAGGGTGATTTCGCGGTCACTGCACGAAATCATCTTTCGACGGATTAATGAAATGACACTGCCAGTGTTCATAAGGTGGGCTCTCAAAACACCTATGTTGAAAATTTAGTGAAAAATTCCTAAAAAAACGACTTTACGAGCCAGACAGTTCCTAATATTACTCAGAAGTTTACACATTTTAAATATTTTCACTCCAGATTTTCAACATTGCCATTTTACCATGCCTCCTTATGAGCAGTACAGCTGTCATTTTTCACATCCTGCCCAAAACGTGTTTCCACCCATGTAGCGAACAATGGTGCATCTGGTGTGCGAAATCAATGTATGGGACACATTAAGAAAATCAAAGTGACACTGTTCATGAGCAGAGGTCTTAAAATGGCTATGTTGAAAATTTGATGAAAAAATTCCTAAAAATGATTGTTTTACGAGCTTGCATTGAGCAGTTCCTATGCACGCTCGTAAGTTCGCTAATTTTCAATATTTGCACTCCAATGACTTCCAAATACCTAAACAGCACGTACAAGCAAGCAACATTCGGCATTGACAAATATTTGTTTTTTCTGTCACTCTCTGCTTGTTTTACTTAGAGCTGTGGTACTGCAAGAATGACTGCACTGTAGAAAGGTAGTGTTTGGAGCTATGAGTTCAGTGAGGAGGTGCTATGTTGTGTAATGAATGGCACGTATACTTGTGATGTGGTGGGTTGTGGTCAGGGAGCTGTCAGGAGGAAGGAGCAAAAAAGTGTTGGAGCAGTTGGAATTAAATGGTTTTGTTTTTGCAATGAGTGGGTGGGCAGGAACGGGGCAGAGCAGAGCACCAGGCTGTGGCTCAAAAATGTGAGCGAGATGAGCTGTACAGCACATTTAGAGTTTTTAGTTTTAAAGAAAGAAGTATCTGGGGGGAAAAACTGTGCTTGTACTAAAATGTCTTTTGTTTGTTGTATTCTGTATACAATCAAGTTGTGACTGCTCGCTCACTAAGCAATAAAAAAAATAGCAGCACTTTGAACGTGTGCGCTATGTGCCTCAGCCAATGAGGACACAGGCTGGGCATTTCTGAGGTGGCAGAAGTATTTTAGTGGGTAATGGGGCAGTTGGCAAAAGGACTTGTTTTAGGTGGGCATTGTTGTCTCATAAATGCCCACCTAAACAAGTCTCTCAGCCAATCAGAAGTCTCAAATTGTTTTATTCGTTTTCTAAGCAGTAATTTATATCTCAGGAGAGGACAACATCAATATAGGCTTCAAGACCCCACAGTGTTTGGAACGTTTCTGTTTCAAATATTACCAGGTAAAATTCTCTCCCTTGTAGACCCCCTTCATTGATATACCCCTCACAAAACCAATGACTTAAAACATTACAGTAATGTTCTGAAATGAAAGAGTACATGTAGGAGATATGACCCACTGACTACAGCAGGGATGTAAAGTGCTAAGTGCACCCAAAAAAATTTGTGCTCAGAACAATTTTCGACTGGGGGATAGTGGTTTAAAATTCAATTGAGACAATCGAAAGATTGGATTTAACACCTGCCAAATTTTTTCTGGAGCGGGATAGAGGAGTCTGCTTCTACTCAGGACAGCCCAAGGCATATTACAAGTGTGGGGCAAGAGCCCATCTGTGACATATGTGACAAATCACAGTGTGGGTTGGGCAGGGAATTTGGTCACATTGGTATGCAATGTGAAAATCACTCCAGATGTAACCTATGTGAAGAGTATGGCCATCTCTTTGAAAATTGCCCCTGGGCATCCCATAATAAAACCAACAATATCAACCCTGAGGATTGAATTAAAAAAATCACAGAAGTACTGTGAGCGGCCAGAAAAACAGGAAGATATACAAAAGACAGGCAAAACTGCCCCAGAATGTCCCCCCAAATGATCCTGGCCCTATAATAATTGAAAAGATCAAGGGGATCAGACTGCATCTACAAATGACACCCCCCCACAGACAAAAACCTGAAAATAATAAAGACACTACCACTCATGTATTACTGAAATCAGTATTCCACTCAGAGTAGTATGCAGAAGAGGACTTGAGGTGACTCAAGCATCCCAGCCCCGCACAGCTGGCTAGCACCACAGCTGAGGAGATGATCTACCCGACAAAATAGACCAAAACTAAAGCAGGTGGACATAAAAACTGAAAAACCTTATGATGCCCTCTCCACCCCCAGTTGGGAGGACATGGAAAAGGAAGACCTAGACTCTATTTCTTCCATACTGTCTGAACACATAAATCTAGAAGACGTTAAGATAGAAGGAAAGAAGAAAAGCAACAAAGATGGAAATTGAATTTTAGGTGTGTGTATGTTTTCCTTTCCCTCTGTAATAACTAATGTCATCATTTACTTTAGCCACTGTTAACTGTTGCAGTATTAGGAAAGGGTCTAAAAGGCAGATCGGAGAAGGACTCTTTATCACATCTCTTACCAAATTTTTCTTACTGATGAGTTTTTAACTCATGTTGTTGCTTCTGTTTGCATTGTTGTGGACATTTGCATGTTTTTTTAATCCTGTCGATTCTCTTTTGGGGCATGTGCCCTTGTTTTTCCTTCTAAAAAATTCTGAAGCCTTCAGTAGCTCTCACTCAGTTCACTAACCTTCCTGTTTCCTGATTGGCTGTGGCACTAAGCTCATTTAAATTTCTCTTAAAGACATACATCTGGTGCAGTTGTACCTATCCAGCTAACTGATGCTAAAGGACTCCTGGGGTAAGAAGAAAAAATTACTCACCGCAGTAATATTTCTTTCAAGGGGTCCTTTAGCAGTTACTTTAGCCACTGTAAACTGTTATGAGACAAGGGTCTAAAAGGCAGGTAATTTTTCAGGAAATGTATGACTATACTATAGATATTGTTATTTTTTCACAAGAAACATGGATGCAGTCTTCATTTTCACTACAACAAGCACAAAAGGCGTGGCTATGGGGCCCCTTGTACTGGTCCTTTGAGTCAGACAAAGCTGACAGAATTGGCATATTATTCAGAGGGACAAGGTTCAAAATGCATTTAATTTATTTATTCATTTGTTAACCGGGTTGGTGCACTGGTCAAATGACCTTTTTCCGGCATGGCCCAGGCTAGAAACTGACACAAACAATGCAAGATACAATGAGAACAAATGGCAGTAAGCACGTAGAAACTTCAACTAGAGTCTTGTGGAAGTCAGGCAACATACGCTGGTGAGGTAGCAGTGCCAAATACAACAAATCAAGAAGTTAAGATAACAAATATTTATAAATACATATATACCATGACTGGGTAGCAGCATCCTCAACAATAGGTCTGAAATACATTGGCAGAGCCAGCAGCATCAAATAACACATAGTACAAAAAGTAAGTTAACAGGTAGAACCAGGTGACATCATGATAAGATGGCGATTGTTGAGCCAGTTTCAGGATGTGAGGAAAAGTGAACTATCAGGGGGAGGATGCAAGCGGGGTTACATAGGAGGCACAGCAGTGCTGGTGGCCTGAGGACAGTTGCAGGCCAAGGAGGACAGGCAATGGGTTCTATGTAGGGTATTTAGATTTGGGGGGTCAGAGGAATGCAGTGGGGAAGTTGTTCCATAGAGAGGATCCAGCAGTGGAGAAGGCCCTTTGGTCCATCCTGGTGGTTATGTTTGGACAGACGAGTTGGAAGTACAGTAGGACATCTGGTGAAGATTGCAGCTGTAAGTCCTGGGCCAGAGCAGAATGGAGTGAGGGGAGCAAGAGGGACTATGGATGGCAACTCTGATGGACCGGGCCAGCAGGTAGGAGTGTCAGGCTTGAGGGAGGAGGCAGTTTGGGGACGATAGAGAGAGCAGTGGTGCATGAAAAGAGGGGCGTGAAGGGCAAAGCGGCAAATCTGGTTGTAAGTTGTATCCTGCTAGTACTGGTTGGCAGAGCAGGTAAGGGAGCACACTGGACACCCATAATTGAGGAGGGGGAGGAGGTTGCCCTGGGCTACAGCAAGGCAAGCTTCTGGCATGAGATGGTCTATCAGGTGGTAGCAGAGCCCCAGCGTTTGGTTAATGCGATAGATAAGTGAAGAAATGTGGTCAGAGTAGGTGAGGGACTGAAATAGGGAACAGTGTTGAGTAGAGATCAATCCGAGGAGTGGACGGTGAAAGGGCAGCCAGAGTGACCAAGGGTGGAGAGTTTATGTTTGGAGCTGAAAAGCATAGCCTTCATTTTGGAAGCATTGACCAGTAATTCGTTAGAGAAGAACCAATGGAGATACTTACAGAATTCAGCGGTGAGGGTGGAGGACTGAGAACAGGGGGAGGGATCACTCTGGAAGAGTAGCAGGTCATGGGCATGGAAGAGGGATTGACATGATAGGCCCACCAATGGAAGGGAGTTAATGAAGAGGCAAAAGAGGAGGGGGATAAGTATAGAGCCCTGAGGGATCCCTCTGAGATAGGTTGGGGGTAGGTGACATCACTAAGGCAGACAATTTGGGTTCAACCAGCTAGGTAGTTTGAGAGCCAGGCTGTGGAGGCAGAGGAGAAGCCAAGAGCACCAAGTTTACTTATTAGGATGCCATGACTGACTAGGTTGAATTCCTTAGATAAATCAACAAACAGAACGCAAGTAAACTTCCCGTCATCCATGTTCTGAAGCACATGGTCAGTGAAGAGGGCCAGGGCACTGGCTGTTCTGTGCCCCTTCTTGAAACCATGTTGCTGATGGCATAGAAAGTTATACTTGGTGACATGGTCAGTAATTTACTGCTTGACAGCCTTCTTATGGAGCTTCCCAAGATGGAGCAGTATGGAGATGGGTCGATAGTTATCCCTAATGCTAGGATCTCCTGATTTGAGAATGGGGACAATTTTGGCTTGCTTCCATGCAGGGGGGGCAGAGGCTGTAGTAAAGGAGAGACTAAAGATAAAGCTAAGTGGGTAGGCAATGTCATGAGCCACTAATTTTAAAACATGGGGGATAAGTCATCACTACCAGCACTCCCTCTTGATGGAAGACAGCGAAGGAGATTTTTTGTTCAGTGAATTCACATAGGGAATTGAGACTTTGTATACTTTCAGAGTGGGGAGGGCTTTAGTCAGAGCCATCTTCTACCAGTCCCACCTATAAGTGAGACAGTAGAGAATGGATCATTCAGAGTGGAAAGGGCTTTAGTGAGAGCCACCTTCTAGGAGTACCACCTATAACTGAGACAGCAGAGAATGGATAATTCAGAGTGGAAAGGGCTTTAGTGAGAGCCACCTTCTTCCATTCCCACCTATAACTGAGACAGCAGAGAATGGATCATTCAGAGTGGGAAGGGCTTTAGTGAGAGCCACCTTCTACCAGTCTCACCCATAACTGAGACAGCAGAGAATGGATCATTCAGAGTGGGGAGGGCTTTAGTGAGAGCCACCTTCTTCCATTCCCACCTGTAACTGAGACAGCAGAGAATGGATCATTCAGAGTGGGGAGGGCTTTAGTGACAGCCACCTTCTACCAGTCTCACCTATAAGTGAGACAGCAGAGAAATTCTCATCCTATGCTTCAGTGACAGTGTAGAGACACACGCTTAAGAGTGACTTCTTGTGTCTCTTTCCTCCCTAGACAACAGGAGAGTTGGCATGTCATGGAGTTGACCCTTCACTGTCCAGGATGCGAAGGCTATGGAGCTTTGCCTTCTATTGTGTAGCACCCCCTGTGGCAGTTATGACAGGGCATGGCAAGGTCTTGTTTTACAGCAGCATCTCTGCTTAAGGTGAGGTGCGATGATGCAAACCAGAACAGCTGGTGTGTGAGATGGGAATCCAGGGTGGGAAACATAGAATTTGATGGCAGATAAGGACCGCGTGACCCACCCAGTCTGCCCATTTCCCTACCTAATGGATAAGCTGCAGATCCTAGTTAACCAGCAGCCTACTTCTTCCTACTCCCACCCCCTAGAATTGCCTTATGACTGTCCCATGCATGCTTGAATTCCACCACTGTTTTTGACTCCACAACCTCCTCCGGAAGGCTGTTCCATGCATCCACAACCCTCTCTGTGAAAAAATACTTCCTTAAATTACCTCTGAGCCGCCCCCCCCATCTTCAAATTGTGCCCCTTTGTTCTTGCACACCTCTTTTTTTGAAAGATGCTACCTTCTTGGACTTGGGAAGAATGGGCAAAATGGGTGCATGGCCCCCTGAACAGAACTTCCTAGTTGGTGTCCCTAATTTACTGTACTTGTAACTGCTATCTTTGAAAAACTCTTCTTCCGTGGAGCCATGTCCCATGTACCTTGGCTTGCAGGCACTAGGATCTGCCTCGGTATTAAAGGACATAAGGGGTCTAGGGATCCCAAGGTAATAAGATGTGAACAGTGTAGGGTTTCCACTTTGTTAAAACTATAACTTTACTTGGTATTATTTAAAATGAACAGTCAGCACAAAGACTCCACATTCAGGTGTGGGGCTGGTCCCAATTTGCACTTTGTGGGCAAGATGTGAGGAAGTTTTTTTAATTTTTACAAAGAGTGTGGTGGACACATGGAACAGTCTGCCACATGAGGTGGTGGGAGCATGCACAGTGGAGGGCTTTAAACATGCATGGGATAGGCAGAAGTGAATCTTGGAGCTGGGAAGGGGGTGGTGGAAGGTCGTTGACCTGTTAGGGTCTGAGACCGCAAACAAGTGCAGAGCATAAGGACAAACTGGATGGGCCTAGCGGTCCTTATCTGCTGGCAAAATCTACGTTTCTGTGTAAGTGTCCCAGGAAGGGAAATGGTCTTGAAGTAAAAAGGGGGGCTACTGGAAGTGGTAGAAGGAGGTGTAGGCAAGGGGGATTAGGGGGGAAGTTTAGCCTGGTAGTTTCAAAGATTGAAGAATGGGCATTGAGAGCACTTGTAGTATCAGTGGGGTCTGTCAGGAGCCATGCTAGGTGCTAAGGAGGGAAGGTGACTGCTTGGTAGAGTGGGAGAGCAAGGCATGAATGGAGGACCAGAAATGCCTGGGATTTCCTAGGTGCTTGGACTGGAGTGTTTAGAAATAGGCCAACTTCCTCAAGTGGATAAGGCACTTGCAAAGATTCTGTAGGCGATGGTAGTCAGTCCAGCAGGGAGGGGATGGTATGGCTTTATAAATGGCTAAGGTGGCATCCCACTCCTTCATCAGCTTGAGGAGGTCAGATGAGAGCAAGAGATTGTCGCCCCCATGTTCTCTACAGGTAGCGAGCAGGAAGTGTTTCTTTTAGACAAGAAAGAGGGCAGAGACAAATGTGTCCAGAGCTAGGGCAGTGTCAGTGACATTATAGAGGGTAGTCAATCAAGGGCTCTGAGGTCAGCCTAGTACCTGAGGGGGTCATAACTAGAAAAGTTGCAGAAAGTCAGATAGGTGGGTGGGGGGCCAAGAGGGTTAATGCACCAGACATAGTAGATGGGGGAGTGGTCACTAATGGCATCAGACAGTGTGCCAGTATGGGCAAGTTTGACAGCTCGAGTCATCAGGATCCAGTCAAATGTAATGTGTTTATTGGTTCGATTATTGAGGCATGTGTGGGAGGTAATTAGTTGGGTAAGATTACGTTGTTGTAAAATGGAGTTGCAGTCAGAGAGCAGGGTTGTGTCCCAGATGATATTAAAGTCACCTAATAGAAAGGTGTCCCTTGAGAGGGAAAGAGGGGGTAAGGATGTTCAGGAGCGATGTGAGTCCAGAGACACCATTGTTTGGGGGTTATAGTAGCACCTAATGAGCAGCTTCTTATTGGTGGCAACTGTTAGTTCTGCTGCAAGCCACTCAATAAGGAGGTCACTAGTGGACTGGCCTAGAAGCATGGCAGTAATGGAGTTACAGTAGTACAGGAAAACACCCCCACCACGGCAGGAGGTAGTATGATCACAGCATAAGAAGGTGCAACCAGGCAGGGAGCAGCTGCGAACTGGGGTAGAACTTTTTACCAAGATCTCAGAGATGCCCCAGATGTCAGGCTTGTACAGTAAGGCCCAGGCTTCCAGTTCAGCCATTTTAGATAGTAGGCTCTCTCATTTTGAGGAACTATTTTTAGGCCATGTTTAACACCCCATAGTAGGCAACTGTGGAATAGGGGAGTTTTTAAGGGGAATGTAGTTAGGAGCCATGGTACTTTCAGTGTCCCCAGAGAGTAGGAGGTGTGTGGCATGGAAGTTAGATGGGAGGAGGAAAAAGGGAGATGGGACCTGTAGGTAGAGGGAAAAGAGGTGAAGGAATAAGAGGTGCCGGTCATGTGAGCTGATGAAAGCCAGGGTGGCAGACAGGCAGACGTGAAACAGGCTGCATTATGGACTCGGCAGAATAGAAGCAGGGCAGAAGGTTGGCCAGGTATACTTCAGTGTGACTTGTTCCAGGGCTAGGACAGAGGCACCAAAATCGAAAGCAAGGACATAGTCCGAGAAGAGTCCAGAAGAATAGCACCATGACTGTTAGGGAGGACATTTTGTTGGGGTGAGGAGTACAGGTACAGCATAATTCACCACCTCGTGAGGGGTGAGTAAGACAGCAACAAGGTGTACTCCTAGGAGCCCAGGAGATGAGGGAAGGCAGGACAAATTATATGTACCAAGTGTGTGTGTGTGGGGGGGGCTTAGGTACTAGAGGATCACAGCAGGTGAAAGTACTAGCAGGCTGTGTGGCCTAGTGTATAGAGCTGCAAGCTTTGGAATGGGCTGGGCACCACAGGCCAGGGTTCAAATCCCATAGAAGGGGGATGATTTCTAGAAAGGTGAGGCTGGTTACTCTGGTTGGGGGGGGGGGACTCAGGACAACCTGAGGGACTGGGGACTACAAACCCTATTTAAAAGTGAGAGGGAGGTGTAAGGGAGAGTGCAAAATCCTCTTCTAGTGATTCAGCAGTATAAGCTGCTAAGGGCAGTTTGGGGAGATAGCATACAGTCGACGGTGATCACATGACACAGTCACCTGAGCCAATCTACCCATAAAGGAAATGCTGTTCAGCAGTTTCTGTGTTCTCGGGGGTGGAGGGATGGGGGGTGCCTCCAGTGATTATGGCTTTCGCTACCTGAAATACATTGGCTAATTGTCTTAATACTAGGAGAATATTAATACTAGATGGCATATGGGACCAAGAACCAAGCAGATTTATTAATGGTTACACCCCACAAACAAAAGCTGGAAGAGTGAAAATGTTCAAAGATATACAAACTTACCTAGCCACAGTTAAAAATATTTATTTGGGGAGGGGGAGACTATGATTGCAGCATAGATATTTATATCAGACAAGAAAGGGAAACAAATACACTGCAATGCTTTAGTTTTACAAAAATGCATAGAAATCACAGAACCAATAGGATGTTGTAAATTCTAGAAAACAGGACTCCAATACACATACGTGAGGGGGAATTCACGACCAAATAAATTACATCTTAATATCTAAAAGACTCAATGTGGTTAAAACTAAATTACACAATGGCAAGAACATTTTCTGGACTCTAATTGGTCAGTGTGTGTCTGGCACAGTGAAGTTATCCCAGTATAACATCACGGGTGTGATGTTATCCAGTACAATCTCACTGATCTAGTCTCAGCACTGTGAGCCACTTTATGATTCTTTTAAGAAACAAAAATATTTTTCCAGACTAACTGAAACATCTTTACAATTATGTTTTATTCTGAATAACAACAAGCTATTGTATAATAGTAATAATACACTCCAGGGTGTGTGTTGTGCTGGGATAACCTCACTTCTGGGGTCTAATCTCAGCACTGTGAACCTCCTCACTGATTGCATTGGATTTATTAAGAAACAAAAATAGTTTTCCACACTAATAAAAACATCTCTAAAATGATTTTTGTATTCTGTATAACAACAAGCCATTGCACAATAGCAATAATACTCTACAGGGTGTGTGTCATGGGGATAATATAATTTCTCATGTGTTGGATGAACTCGGCCTCCAGCCTCATGCCCAACCACCTGAGGCATGATGTTATCCCAGCACGACATACACCCTGTCAGGCGTTATTGCTTAAGAAACCCAGCAGAATTTTCTGAACATCTCATGGTATAGAAACATAGAAACATAGAATTTGATGGCAGATAAGGACCGCTTAGCCCACCCAGTCTATCCATTTCCCTACCTAATTGATAAACTGCAGATCCTAGTTAACCAACAGCCTGATTCCTCCTACCCCCAACCCCTAGAATTGCTTTATGTCTGTCCCATGCATTCTTGAATTCCCCCACTGTTTTTGACTCCACAACCTCCACAAGAAGGCTGTTCCATGCATCCACAACTCTCTCTATGAAAAAATACTTCCTCACATTACCTCTGAGCTGTTCCCCTTCTAGCTTCAAATTGTGCCACCTTGTTCTTGCACATCTCTTTTTCTGAAAGATGTTACCCTCTTGGACTTTGTTGATTCCCTTGAGGTACTTGAATGTTTCTATCATGCCCCCTGTCCCTCCTTTCCTCGAGGGCATACATATTAAGCTCCTTAAGTCTCACTTCATATGTCTTCTGGTGCAGACCATGCATCATTTTAGTTGTCTTCCTCTGGACTGTCTCCATCCTGTCTATGTCCTTGCAGAGGTGGGGGTCTCCAGAACTGCATGCAGTACTCTAGATGGGGTCTCACCAGCTGTCTGTGCAGAGGGATAACAAGTTACTGTTTTCTACTGGTGATGCCTCTTTCTATACATCCCAGTATCTGCCCAGCCCTCTTTACTGACCTCTCACATTGCTTACCCACCTTTAGGTCATCTGATATGACTACCCCCAGGTCCTTTTCCATTTTAGTTGTTGTTAGTATCTCACCCCCCATTGTGTACTCTTCCCCTGGGTTTTTGTTTCCCAGGCACATTACTTTGCACTTCTTAGCATTGAATCTAAGCTGCCATACATTTGACCATTCCTCCAACCTTGCCAAGTCCCTTCTTATACTTTCCGCACCACCTTGTGTATCAACCGTGTTGCAGATCTTTGTGTCATCTGCAAAGAGGCATACTTTTCCTTCCAGTCCCTCTGCAATGTCACTTATAAAGACATTGAAGAGGACCGGTCCTAGAACTGAACCCTGCAGTGCCCCACTAATAACTCCCCTTTCTTCAGAGTGGAGTCCGTTTACTATTACCCTCTGTGTCCTCTTCTCCAGCCAATTTTTTACCCAGGATACCATCTTGGGTACAGAGTGACAAAGAACAACCAATACCAAAGAAGCGTTTGTCAATGCCAAATGTTTGCTTGTTGGTATTGCATTGGAAGTGCAGGAGTTAGAGAGATGCATAATTTGCACTGTTGTTATGCTCATTGTAGTATAGTACTGCACCTAAACCTCTATTTTTGTTTTTTTTTTGCTGTATATTGGCTGTACTTTCTTATTTGTCTATTATTGTTGTCCAACTACCACTGTTTAGTACTTGTATTTTAGCATATATATTGTACTCCCCCCTCTGCTCAGTGTGCCTTCCTGGTTAAACTCTTAAATAAATAAGTAATAGGAATGGAAGTGAAGTATTGAAGTAATGCCATCCCCCAACACCACCCCACAGAGACTGACAGGCATTGGAGGTGTACCTTTGGGTCATCAGCCATGACACTCACGACATTCCACCTCACCCCACTCTGCAGACACCAAGTGTCACAGTGTGCCTTGAGGTCTTCAGCCCTTATGCTCACCTCCTTCCATATTGAAATAAGCTGAAATTGGTGCAGTATAGGAGAATGGGGTGAACGTTAGGGCCAAAGACCTCAAGGCACACCTCAATGCCTGTCACTGGCTACAGGGTTGAGGTGGGGGTGGAATGGGGTGAGCAATACAGCCGACAACCCCAAGTCACACCCCTGATGCTGGTCAGTCTGCATAGGGTGGGCATTATGATTGGAAACCCTAATGCCTCAGGTGTTTGTTGGTATTTTTGCTCCAAATTGTCAACATTGGCTTTCTGGGACCCCACCTCATGAACAGTGGCAGTATCATTTTTTTACTCAATCCCAAAAGGTGATTTTGCACAGCAAGTGAGCCATTCAGCGCCACAGGTGTGAAAACACATGTTGGCAGGATGTGACAAATGACAGCTGGATTGTTCATGAGGAAGTGTGAAGAAATGGCAATGCTGAAAATCTGGAGCGAAAATATGAAAAACTGGTGAAGTTATGAGTGTGCGTAGAAACTGTGCAACACATGCTCATAACACAGTCATTTTTGGAATGTTTTCACCAAATTTTTAACATGGTCTTTTTGGGACATCCCCTCACGAACAGTGGTACTGGGATTTTGTTAATCTGTCCCAAAAGTTGATTTTGCACAGCAACTGTGCCATTCTGTGCCACGGGTGCAAAAACATATTTTGGGAAGGATACGAAAAATGACAGCTGTACTTTTCATAAGGGGGTGTGACAAAATGGCAATGTTGGAAATTTGGAGTGAAAATATTAAAAATCGATGAAGCTATGAATGTGCATAGAAACCGCATAATGGACGCTCATAACGCAGTCATTTTTTGGAGTTTTTTTTTCACCAAATTTGCAACAAGGGCTTTTTGGGATCCCACCTCATGAACAGTGGCACTGTCAGTTCATTAACTGGTCCTTAAAGGTGATTCTGTGCAGTGACATCACCTTTCGGAACTGGGAAACAAAATGACGACAGTGTTCATCAGGTGGGGTCCCAAGAACCCCATGTTGAAAATTTGAGACCAAAACTCCAAACATTGGCTGAGATATCAACTTAAATTGAATATCCCCTATTGACTGTTATTATACGGCTTATCGTCATTTCTTCAGTTCGCGGTTGGTCTTTAAAGAGTGCAGACGTGTTCCTGGTCCACAGAAGATTGCTGCTCCTGACCTTCAGAGGTAAGTATGGGTGAGGGGCTGTGGGGAGGTGGAGTGTGCAGATGGAGGGTGCGGGTTGGGGGAGAGGGGCCAGCAGAATTGACGAGGGACAGTTTGTTGTGTTTTTTTAGGGTTAAAAAAATAAACTGTTGTGGGACTGTGTTCTTTTTTACAGGTAAAATATTACAAAATGGATTTTTGACACAGTGGTGTGGGCTCCCAGTGTGCCAGAGTACTGGGGGGGGGGGGAATCAATGCTGGCACGCAGATTGGGCACCAAGAACATAGGGGCATGGGGAGGGGTGCATCCTACACCGGGAGTGGGCATCCCAGTATTGGAGACATCAAAGAAGTATTTTATGGTACACTGGGGTGGCCACCAGTGTGCCACATTAATTGGGGAAGGGGGATACATGCTGACATGGGGTTTGAGCACCCCAATGTCAGCAGGGGATGGAGAACAGAGGGTACGGAGCAGGCAGCAGCTGTGGGAGGGAGAAAATGTGTTGTCCTGCTGTGTGACTGTTTGGAAGGGATGGGAGATCTGCCACTGCAATGAAGAAATTGCCCCTGACTGCAGCGGCAGATTTCACGGAGGGTGCGGGGTGGTCAGCAGCAGTGGGAGGAAGCTAATTTGTTGTCCTGCTGTGTGACTGGGAGGGAGGGAGGGACAACTGCTGCTGCAATGATGAAACT
Organism: Neoceratodus forsteri; assembly: GCA_016271365.2. NCBI lineage: Eukaryota > Metazoa > Chordata > Ceratodontiformes > Ceratodontidae > Neoceratodus > Neoceratodus forsteri. Next base: position 128,002,175 of record CM057455.1, read on the forward strand.
GCCTCTGATAGCAGTGGCACATTTCATGGAGGGTGCAGGGTGGGCAGCAGCAGTGGGAGGGAGCTAATTTGTTTCCCTGCTATGTGACTGGTTGAGAGGGAGGGGGAACCGCTACTGCAATAACAAAAATGGCCCAAACTGCAGCGGCAGATTTCTTTCAAGTGCAGTGTTCATAGAAACATAGACTTTGACAGCAGATAAGGACCACTTGGCCCACCTAGTCTGCACATTTCCCTAACTATTGGATAAACTGCAGATCCTAGTTAACCAACAGGCTACTTCTTCCTACCCCTCACCAGAATTTTTTCACAGAAAGGGTGGTGGACACATGGAATGGACTTCCTGAGGAGGTTATGGATCAAAAACAGTGGGGGAATTCAAGAATGCATGGGACAGACATAAGGCAATTCTGGTGGGAGGTAGGAAGAAGCAGGCTGATGGGTAACAGGATCTGCAGTTTATCCAATAAGTAAGGGAAATGGGCAGACTAGGTAGGCCAAGCGGTCCTTATCTGCCATCAAAGTCTGTGTTTCTGTGTGTCTATGACTGCCCACCAGCAGCTGAACAAAACACAGAAGAATATCTGGAAGACAGTACTATAGACACAGGACACAATGAATCTATCAGAGTCTTAACTAAACCGATACAGATACAGGAAATCATACCTGTAAGAAGTAAGCTAAAATCAGGAACCTCACTGGGAAGGGATGGATTTCCCAATAAATTTTATAAGACCTTTAAGACTGAAGTTTAGAAAAAGTACTTGCTTATAATTTAGCATGAATATTATTTCCGCCACCATCACAAAGGGCTTAATTATCTTTCTATATAAAACAGGGGACAAGAATTTAATATAGACATGGGAGGCCTACAGTATTTGCCTCCTAAGTTCGGATTTCAAATTTTATCACAGATTTTGTGAACAAGATTCTTCTACACCCTAGTTTGGTCTGGAACAATAAAAACAGAATTGTGAGATACTGTAACACTTGCCAATACGTAGATAATTTTTTGATTAAGTTTGCTTGCTGGCTGTGGAGAAGATTTCTGTAAGTTTTGCTATTGTTTTTTAAACTACAGGAGAAATGGATTAGTTAATTCTACTTGTTGTTGAGGGAGTTAATGTACAGAGGATTTTTGTAAATTTCGATAGTGTTTTATTTTCTTTTTAATTTAGCTTAAAGGTTTCTGTAGCTGGACTGACTGTAAAAGCCCTCCCACCCACCTGTTGTACCAGCCTTTCTTAAATACTTAAATGCTACTGGGGGTTGGGTTTGAAGGCTGTGAGGGAGGAGCTTGGGGAGCTGCAAACTGATCTGAGCCCTCAGAACAGGTCAGGAAGGAGGAAACAAGGAACAGCCATATGAGTTAAATCTTAAAGACATATAAATCTATAAAGCATATGAGTAGATCTATAGTCTTTATGAGTAGGATTGTGGTTTCCAGTTAGTACTGTAGTTGGCTGTCTTATGCTGTGTGCAAGGGCATTTGGGATCGCAATTTCTGTTAGAGGCTGGGATAGGATTAGTTAATTCTACTTGCTGTAGGGAGAGTTGGAGTGGAGAGGCTGTACAGTTAGTGTGGACCATGGGTAGGATTGTAGGGTGCAATGGTTGTGGGGCAGCAATGCAGATGAACATACTGTGGAGGCTGGGAAGGTGCCCAATATGCCACAAGCTAAGGAGGATTGAGGAAGAGGTTCAGTGACTTGGCAGGGAGCTGGGGAGGTTGCAGGATGAGGGGAGGATTGCGTCGGTAGGAGGGCTGACATCTGAGAGTATTGTGAGAGCACCACAGAGAAGGAACAGTAGGTCAAGAATGGAGTCAGGGGAGGCAGCACAGTAGACAGGAAGCCAGCTGATGAAGGGTGGACTCTAGTAGGACCTAGGAAAAGAGGAGCAGCAGTAGGCAGGAGGGAGGAGAAAACACACAGTAAGGCAAAGAGGGTAGGGAACATGTTTGCTGTACTAGCAACACATGGGAAAGAGGACACTGGAGCAGATTCCACAAGGGATAGGATTCACAAAGAGGAGGTGAAGAGAGGCATTACTAGTGGAGAGAATGAGCATGGCATGGCAGGGAGAGGGATAATACTCGGAGAGGTGAGGAGGGAGAGGGAGAGGAAGGCTGGCAGTCAAACAGGAGGAGGGGGAGGAGTCTCAGTTGAGAGGAGCAGGGGGGAAGACAGTGGGACATATTGTAAAAGCACCATCTTGAGTGGCCCTAGAAAAGAGAACCTGGGTGGGGGGGGTGGCGACGGGCACAAAGAAAGAGGAGGGAGGTGTACTGGTGTTGGGGGACTCCATACTCAAGGGGATCAGATGGGGCTGCAAGGGGGAGAGGCACAGTAGGATATGAGTGGAGTACATACCAGGATTAAAGGCAGACAAGGCAGGAGAGGCAATCCTAAGATGTGTAAGGAGGGGCGGGAGGAAACCACACATTGTGGTACATGTGGGGACAAATGAGCTAGCTGGGGAAACAACAGAGGTAATAAAGGAGAGGACTGAGGAAGTGGGAAGGTTGTGCGAGGAGACTGGGGAGTCTGTGGCATTCTTCGAGGTGCTCCCAGTACCCTGCACAAGCACAGTGAAAAAGGGGAGGATTAGGGACACATGGTTGGCAGAATGGTGTCAAACTAAGGGATATGGGGTTGTGGGCGGCTGGGGCAGTACCTACAATAATAACAATCTGTTTGCAAGGGATAGGCTGCACCTGAGTGGGGAGGGGAAGGCGGTATTAAAGCAAAGACTGGGGAGGTATATTGCGACAAGGGTGGATTTAAACTAGATGAGGGGGTGACAAGTTGACAACAGGTAGGCAGGGATCAAATAGAGTGGAGTCACAGCGTACCTCCCAGGCAAACAAGGAAGGACTCAGGGCGGATGAAAAAGGAGGGAGTAGAAGGGAAGAAATGGAGGTCAATGAAGGGAAGGGGGCAGGATGGAAGGTGGTCTCGTTGAATGCAAGAAGCTTAGGTAACAAATCAGCTGAGCTACGGGCACTCTTAGCAGTGTGGAGGGTAGATATTGCAGCTGTCACAGAAACATGGGCAACTGAGCACCGGGACTAGGTTCTGGCAATCCCAGGATACAGATTGTACAGGAAGGACCGTAAGGAGGGGAGGGACGGTGGGGTGGCAGTATATGTGAGGGATGGGATCAAATGCACAAGGGACGAGGGAGAAGAAAGGAGAACAGAGGCAATGCGACTGCAGCTCCTAGACTCAAGGGGTACAAAACTAAGGTTTGGGGTGGTATACAGGCCACCATCCCAGTCTGAGGAGCTCGACAGTGAATTAGCAGGACAAATCAGAAAGGTATGTAGAAAAGGGAAGGTGGTCATCGTGGGGGATTTCAACTTGCCAGGGGTTGACTGGAGCATTCCGGTCACCTCTAGTGCTAAGGAGGAAGTGCTCCTGGACACGATCTAGGAGGGTCTCCTGACACAGTTGGTCAGTGTACCTACTAGGCTAAAGAACACTTTAGATCTGGTATTGTCGAATGGGGAGGCAGCGGGGGAAATAAAGGTAGAAGACCCACTAGCCGACAGTGATCACCAGACAGTGTGGTTTAATATCTTGACGTGCAGGGAGCCAGAGAAATCAGTTACTCAGGTGGTAAATTTCAGGGGGTCAGACTTTGGGAGGATGCGGGAAGTACTGAAAGGGAAACTGGAGGGCATAAGGCAGGAGATGGATGAAGAGCTGAAATGGGATATTATTAAATGGGGGATTACAAAGGCAAAAGAAGCCTGCACCAAGACACAGAGTAAGAGGAGCAGAGCAAGAAAACCATGCTGGTTGAGCAGCGAGGTGGTGAGAGCAAAAGGAGAGGTGCATCAGAGGTATAGGAGGACAGGACAGGAAGTGGACAGGGAGGAGTATGCAAGATGGTCCAGGGAGGTGACAGAAAAGTGAGATAAGCCAAGGCCCAGAGAGCTGAGATTAGCACGGGAATTAATGGGGGACTTTTCAGATGCATCAGGGAGAAAAGGAGTGTAAGGAGACAATAATGAGGATAAAAGGGTGAGGAGTGGATGGAAAGGGTGAGGTTCAGGCAGAAGCATTGAATGAATACTTTTGCTCAGTGTTCACGGAAGAAAAGGGGGGACCGCTACCACCATGGGCTGGGAGGGTGGGGACAGGGGGAAAGGAGGTGACGTATGGAAGAACTGAGGCAAGTAGAGTCCTAGAGGGACTGAGGGCACTGAAGATAGACAAGGCAATAGGGCCAGATGGCATACACCCCAGGTTGCTGAGGGAGATGACGGAGGTGTTGGCGAAGCTGCTGGTGGATCTGTACAGCACCTCACTGGAGTCGGGATGTGTGCCACTGGACTGGAGGATGGCACATGTAGTACCATTACACAAGAGCGGACCAAGGGATGAACCGGGTAATTATCATCTGGTAAGTCTCACCTCCATTGTGCAAACTCATGGAAACAATACTAAAGGAAAGACTGGTGTTGTACCTGGAGGACAGTGGCCTCCAGGATGTGAGGCAGCATGGGTTTGTTTCAGGCAATTCTTGTCAAACTAACCTAATACAATATTATGACTACATGACAGGTGAACTGGATAAGGGTCATGCTGTGGATGTTCTTTACTTGGACCTCAGCAAGACCTTTGATTCTGTGCCTCATGGGCAGCTTGGGGAGAAGCTAACTGGTGTAGGGGCAGGGGCAAAAATGATGAACTGGATTATGAGCTGGCTGAGTGGGAGGCTGCAGTGGGTGGTGGTGAGAGGGGAGCTCTGAACTGCAAGGCTGATGACGAGTGTGGCACCACAGGGCTCTGTACTAGGACTGGTATTATTTGGGCTCTTCATATCAGACATTGCATATAGGGTGGTGAGCAAGGTAAGTCTGTTCGCAGATGACACCAAAATGGGAGCAGTGGTCGATGGAGTTGAGGGATGGAAGCAGCTGCAGTGGGACCTCGGCAAGCTGGGGGAGTGGTCAGAGAGGTGGCAGCTGAGGTTCAATGCAAAGAAATGGAAGGTTATGCACTTTGAGGTGAAGAACCCAAGAAGAGAATACTGGCTGGGAGGTGTTAAGCTGGGGATCACTGAGGAGGAGAAGGACCTGGGGTAATGGTGACAGGGACCATGAATGACACTGCCCAGTGCAGGAGACTGGCTGCGAAAGTGAACAAAATGCTGTGGTGCATAACGAGGGGTTTTTCATCCAGACAAAGAGAGGTAATCTTGCCCCTCTACAGGTCCCTAGTAAGGCCACATTTGGAGTATTGTGTACAGTTTTGGAGGCCATACCTGAAGCATGATATCAGGCTACTGGAGGGGGTACAGAAGAGGGCAACAAAGATGATATGTGCAATGGAAGGGAGAGACTATGACAGCAGGCTGGGAGACCTGAATATGTACACCCTGGAGGGCAGAAGGGACAGGGGGGACATGGCAGAGACATTCAAGTATCTGAGGGGAATCAATAAGGATGAGACAGATGGGGTCTTTAAGTTAAGGATGGGGAGGGTCACCAGGAGGCATGGGCTAAGAATAGAAGGGGCAAGATTTAAGAAGGAAATGAGGAGACACTATTTCACAGTGAGGGTGGTAGCAAAATGGAATGCCCTACCAGAATGGGTGGTATCATGTAAATCTGTGAACAGCTTCAAAAGGACATGGGACACGGAACAGAGGAGAGTGAGAGTGAGAGAGGTTGGGGGTGGCAGTAGGATGACAAAGAGGAGGGGGGTGGGGCACCTGCAAACTAGGGATGCTATCTGCACACTCTAGCAGACTTAGACCGGGTGGTCTGTTTCTGCTGGCACATTCGTATGTTTGTATGTTAGTAATTTTTGTTTATTCAATAGTTTTACTGGGAAGGCATACTGAGCAGACAAGCTGCTCAATTCCAGATGCGTGCATCTGGGGAAGGGGGACGGGGCAGGAGACAGCAGAAATAATATAAAGTGTACAGTGAATGGAACCATACAATAGTACACAGACCTGGAGATAGTACAAATAATGAGCAGCATATAGTGAAGAAACAGTACATTGTACACAGGAACATCAGAAATGATGACACTATGCAAATAGGATTAGGAAATTTTTTATGATAAAATACAATCTCAGATGAGTATCTGCGAGTCCATAAATCCAACCTGTAAGTCTCAGTCTGGCAGCATGAGGTGCCAGCTTTGCCATTCCGGATAGTAAGTGCCCAGGTCTGGATCAGGGGAATGGGGAATTAGGTGCACAAGCATGTGGAGCTGAAGTGGTCATTGATAAGGGAGTTGAGGTAGTGTGCAGTGGAATCATGATGATATGCTGAGGTGAGCGAATTCCACAATTTAGGCATGAGGTGGGAGAAGTCTGCTTGACCCGCAGTGGTGGTCTTACGTGGGATAGCGAAGGGGCGGGTGTCATAATGCCCGAGGGAGTGCATGGGGGGGTAAGGGCTGCATAGAAATACGGAGGCAGGGACTGTGTCCATAACTTGGCTGTAAGCCTGGCACAGTGGGACAGCCTTCTGTTCTGAAGGGTGGGGAGGCACAAGCATTGGTAGAGGACACAGTGATGGGTACTGGGAGGACAGTCGAGGATGAACAGCAGGAGTGATAGAGGGTATCCAGTCTGGTTAGGGAAGTTTTGGGAGCAGTACTGTAATGAACAACATGAAACATTTATTAATAAATGGGAAGCTTTCCTTCCCAGATTTTCCCAGAATCTACACATTTTAGATAATATGAGACCCTTGATGCAAACACTCTTCAAATTGAAAGTTACACAAGCCCAAATTCTGAATAATTCAAGGAAACAATTCTTTTGTACGGTTCTCAATGTAGCAGGCCCAACTGAACCAGACTTCAAATACTGTATACCAAGGAAAAGAGAACTGGCTACCAAGCTATTAATCAGTAAGAGAATGCCACAGAAAATGCGGGATGTTCTTTGGTTAATCACATATGGAAAACTGAATATCGGAGGAAATAGTAAACATAAAGCAATGAAAGGGAGTGACTGTCCCTACTCTGAATATGCTGCACAGGAAGAAAAGATATAACATTGTTTACTGGAATGTGACTTTGTAAAGTAGTTGTGGAAATACTTGGCAGCCAGATGGCACCTTCCTTTGCTGGAAATGCTCACTTATGAGATAATTGTTCTAGGTGACTTTCCACAAACATTAAAGTAGTATAGTAGAGATAACTGTGATATTTGGCTGCCTGAAGTACTGACTGTGGCAGGTAAGATGACAGTTGGTATTACGACAGAGAATGACGGATATTTGTATATCTCTTTGGGAAGGATAGGAAGGGTGTCGGGGGGGGTGCACTCTATGGTAAAGAGTGGACAGAGACCACATTCTGCAATTTGAGCCTTAGAGTATGAGTGGAATCCCTGTCTCATCCTCAGGAAAGAAAACCCAAGTCATGGAAACATAGGCTTTGAGGGCAGATGAGGATCGCTTAGCCACCCAGTCTGTCCATTTCTCTACCTACTGGATAAGCTGCAGATCCTAGTTAGACAATAGCCTACTTCCTCCCACCAACAACCAGAATTGCCTTATGTCTACTCCATGCATTCTTGAATTCCCTTACAGTTTTTGACCCCATGACTTCCTCAGGAAGGCATTCCATGATCCACCACTCTCTCTCCATGAAAAAATGCTTCCTCACGTTGTCCCTGAGCAGTCTCCTCTCTATCTTCAAATTGTGCTCCCTTGTTCTTACACACCTTTTTTCTGAAGTATGCTACCCCCTTGGACTTTGTTAATTCCCTTGAGGTATTTGAAAGTTTCTATCAATTCCCCCCTCTCCATCCTTTCCTCGTTGATATACATATTATGTTCCTTTAGTCTCTCTTTGTATGGCTTCTAGTGTAGACCCTGAACCATTTTAGTTGCCCTCCTCTGGATTGCCGCCAACCTGTGTATGTCTTTATGGAGATTTGGGTCTCCAGAACTGCATGCAGTATTCCAGTTGGGGTTTCACCAAATGCCTGTATGGAGGAATAACAACCTCCTGTTTCTACTGGTGATGCCTCTCCCTTTGCATCCCAAGTATCCCTCCAGCCCTCCTTACTGCCTTTTCACATTGCTTGCCCACCTTTAGGTCATCTAGGATCCAAGGATCCAAGACAGCATGGGTTTACAAAAGGAAGGTCCTGTCAAACTAATCTCATAGATTTCTTTGACTGGGTAACCAGAGTGGTGGACCAAGGGGGAGCAGTTGATGTCGCCTACCTTGACTTCAGCAAAGCTTTTGACACTGTTCCACATAGAAGATTGATAAATAAGCTAGGTAGGCTCGGGGTGGGTCAGAAGTTGGTCAACTGGGTGGCAAACTGGTTGACTGGCAGAAAACAGAGAGTGGTGGTAAATGGTATACAGTCAGAAGAGATGCAAGTCACAAGTGGGGTACCTCAGGGATCAGTCCTGGGGCCAGTCCTATTCAACATCTTCATTAGTGACCTCGCAGATGGACTAGAGGGTAGGTTTGTCTGTTTGCAGATGACACCAAGATCTGCAACAGAGTAGATGATCCAGATGGGGTGGGCAGAATGAGAAGAGATCTGGATAAACTAGCAAAATGGTCAGAAGAGTGGCAACTGGGATTTAATGCAAAGAAGTGCAAAATCATGCACATAGGGAAGAGAAACCTGAAGCCACTTATAGGCTGGGAGGGGAGTGGATAGCAGTCACAAAGGAAGAAAGAGACTTGGGCATCATCATCACTGATGACCTAAAATCATCAAAGCAGACCTCTAAAGCAGTAGGTAAGGCTAGGGGGTGTTAGGGTGTATTAGTAGGGTATCACAAGTCGTAAGAGGGTGGTAATAATCCTCTGTACAAGACATTGGTTAGGCCCCATCTGGAGTACTGCGTGCAGTATTGGAGGCCACACCTTCACAAGGACATTAACCAAATTGAGGCAGTCAGAGAAGGGCAGCCAAAATGGTGCAGGGACTGCATCAGAAGACATATGAGGACAGATTAATGGAGCTCAATATGTATACCCTTGAGCAAAGGAGGGAGAGAGGTGATATGATCGAGACATTTAAACACCTTAAGGCATAAACAAGGTGAAAGAGTCTAACATGTTTAAATATAAGAAAATAGCAGGACAAGAGGACACAGCATGAGATTAGAGGAGGCCGATTAAGGGGAATGTGGAAATTCTTTTCACAGAAAGGGTGGTAGATGCATGGAATAGCTTACCACAAGAAGTGAGTGACTATGAATACAGTTCAGGGCTTCAAACAGGCATGGGATAGGCATAAGGGAGCAATACAAATGACTATGAATAGATAGGTCACTGACAGAGCAAAGGCCGATGGCACATTTATAAGGTAGAAAAAGAAATGGGCAGACTGGATGGGCCTTGCGGTCCTTATCTGCTGTCAACTTCTATGTTTCTATGTTTCTATGTTATCTGATATGACTACCCCAAAGTCTCTTTCCATTTTTGTTGTTGTTTCTAGCTATGCCCCCATTGTGTACTCTTTCCATAAGTTTTTGTTTCCCAGGTGCATTACTTTGCACTTCTTTGCATTGAATCTAAGCTGCCATACTTTTGACCATTCCTCCAACACTGCCAAGTCCCTTCTCACCCCCCTTCTGTATCAACCCTGTTGCAGATCTTTGTGTGATCTGCAAAGAGGCACACTTTCCCTTCCAGTTCCTCTGCAATGTTACTTATAAAGACATTGAAGAGGACCGGTCCCAGTACTGAACCCTGTGGTACCCCACTAGTAACCTCCCTTTCTTCGAAGTGGACTCTGTTTACTATTACCCTCTGTGTCCTGTTGTCCAGACAATTTTTTACCCAGGCTTCCACCCTGGGACAGACTACCAGGCCGGTTAACTTGATTATTAATCTTTAGTGTGGGACTGTGTCAGATGCATTGCTGAAGTCTAGGTAGGCCATGTCCACAGCCCCTCCCTGGTCTACTACTTTGGTCACCAAGTCAAGGAAATCTATGAGATTCATCTAACATGACCTCCCCACTGTGAATCCATGCTGCCTTGGGTCCTGTGCCCCACTGGCCTCTAGGTACTCAATAATTCTTTCAGAAGTGATTCCATTATTTTCCCTACCACTGAGATCAAACTAACACTGTTACCTTCTGCCCACCCTCCCCTTTATTAAGCTTCACTATCTCTCCCTTGGTCTTTCGTCATTCCCTAATTGACCTATAAAACTTTTTATGCCCCTTCTTAACTGAGTTGGCAGTCTTTTCCTCTGTTTAGGCCTTTGCTATTCTGACTACCTTCCGTGCTTTCATTTGCTTTAACTGATACAGCTCTCTGTCCTGTTTATTCTGTGTTTCCTTATAGTTCTTGAATGCAGTCTTTTTCTCCCTAACCTTCCCTGCCACCTCTTTTGAGAACCATAGTGGTTTCTTCCTTTGTTTTGATGTGTTTATTTGCTTCACACAAAGGCTTGTTGCCTCTGTGATGGCAGTTCTGATTTTTACCAATTGTTCTTCCACACCTTCTTCTTGCCCATTTGCTTGTGCTTTTCTGAGGCACGCTACCATTTTTCCAAAGTCAGCCATCCTAAAGTCCAGTACCCTTGCTTTTGAATGTCTTGACGCTACAGCTGTGTTTATCGTGAACCGTACTGTGTGGTGGTCGCTTGTTGCCAGATGGCTACCCACTTCTGAATCTGAGATCCTCTCTCCGTACCCATTTGAGAGTACCAGGTTTAAGATTGCTCTCACCCGAGTGGTTCCAACATTAGCAGTCTGAAGCATTCCCCTGTAGGGCATCAAGAATGACCCTGCTCTTCGATGTGGCTGCAGCAAAGGTGCTTGAGTTAACATCTGGCATATTCAGGTCCCCCATCAACAATATATCTTCTTTTACTGCCTTCTATCACTGCCTTGTCCATTTTCTCCCCTTGACGCAGGGGTCTGTACACAACACCCGTGCAGATTGTGGTGCCATTTCCTGTCTCCAGGGTGACCCTCAGTGTCTCCTCTCCTCCCTGCTTACCCTTTAGTTCCATTACTTTGATCCCTTCCCTTATGTAGAGAGCTACTCCTCCTCCTCTTTTTCCCTTCCTGTCCCTCCTGTTGATTTTGTACCCTGGTACAGTATGTTGACAACCCAGTCATGGTTGTCTGTATACCATGTTTCTGTGACTGTCACAATATCCAGGCATCCCTCTTCCATCAAGGTCACTAGTTCAGGGAGCTTGTTACCCAGACTACGGACATTGGTACTCATCGCCTTCCATTTTGTGATGGCCTTACCCCTTTTAGCCCACTCCCTGTCCTTGCTGCCCTTTTCTCCATTTACCCCGACCTGCTCCCTATCAACTTCTCTACTTTGGTGTTTACATCACTAACTACCCTGTTTTGTGGTTGGGCTGGGATTTCCCTTTTCCTTTTCAGTACCTTCCCCACTTGGCTAGTTTAAATGCTTGCCAATGAAGCATTTAAACCTATCACCTAGGGTTCTGGTTCTCTGCCAGACAAATGAAGACCATCATGCCAGTGTTTACCTGCATCCCTCCAGGTGGACCCCCTGTCTCTGATGAAGCCCAAACCCTGAGCTCCACACCAGTTTTCTAACCATTCATTGAATTCTATGGTGCAGAATACCCTAGCCTCACCCATGCCATAGACAGGCAACACCTACAAAAAGGTTACTGTGCATGCTGCTTGCTTAAGGCCCCTCCCCAACTTCACAAATCTTTCCTGCACTGCTCTAATCCCATTCTCAGCCAGGTCATTTGTCCTGAGGTGGACAATGTTGTCCAGCTCTCTCTCCCATGCAGCTGCTCCCACAATCTTTAGGATTCACTTCCTAGCTCTCCAGCCATGGCATTAGATATGAATCTTACCTCCCTCTCCCCTCCCTTCCCTAGTTCTTCCCTTCTAATGATTGAGTCTCCCACCAGGAGGTGTTTTCTTCCCCTGTGGGGTTTTGTACCACCCTCCTTTTGGTCTCCTTTTTGGAGGTTCCCAGCATTCTCCTTGTTCTCCATTGTTGGTGTCTCCATAGTGGAACCTCGCTCCACAAGAACAGCATATGAATTGTGGAGAGGTACAACTAGAGGGATGCACCTCTGATCCACCACTCTCACCATCCTAGAGCCCACTATGGTACAACCACTCATCTTTATTGGCAAACTCTGAGGCAGCAGCAGTGGCTGTGGTGGTCCCTTGCTGGGGGAGGTGGTTTCCTAAATCCTTGCTAGGTCAGCTTGGAGATGTGCCACCTCCTTACTCAGACCAGAGAGGTGCCTGCAAATAGGGCAGCATCACAGCCTCCAGAACATCTCCCGGAAGACTGCCACCCCACAGGCAGTGCAATGCACCACTCTGCACATGTCTCACTCCCTTCTTTTTTTTATTAGTATGTGTGAGTGTGTTAACCCCCTGCTCAGTGTGCTGGGCTATTAATGTTATGACAGGTGTATGTCCTTTGCTGTTATTGTTGAAGTGGTGTCCAAACCCCTGGTATAAAGGAAATGATGCACTTGGGGCAGGCGGGGTGAGGGGCAGACTGGGTGGGACCAAGCAAATGCAGTAGCCCATGGCATGTGCAACTGTGTTTGAGCAAACTGCAAAATGGTGACTCACTCATGGTGCATGTCATGGGGCTACCAGTGAGGTACAGAGACTGGATGGTGTGGGATGGCGCATGTAGCGACAGGATGTCACTACACATATGTGTGCATGGGGGCAGTGGGAGTGAGCATGCTCAGTGAGAGGCAAGAGGGGTTTTGAAGGGTAGTGCCATGGTGGGCTACTGAGCTGGCCCTGTGGCATGGCGGGTGGGTTCATGGTGTGGGTGAGCAGGGTGCTGGGTTCTGGTCCAGGCGCAGGTACGTTTTTGTTGCGCCTGGTCTGAATTTTTTTTTAACATTTTGCACCACCCCAACATGCACTCCTGGAGTTCAGAATCATTACATGGGGGGGGTACATTAAAAATGCAAGTCCCTGGCACCATTTTGCTGTTCACTGGGGAGTCATAGCACCAAAACTGATTTTTGGCACTGTGACTTAGTTGGTAATCGTGATCCCCTTTCGACGGTCCCTGTTATAACATAGAACTAGCCCGTGCTGTCAAGAAACAATCAGCCACTGCTCTGACCCACCAACCTGGTTAGTGTTTTCCTTCCTTTCAGCAATACAACCTGCACAACAAGATAACAGAAAATATATCTTGCTAAAAGCACTTTGAATGAGAGAAAAACAAAGCAGTAATCTGTAAGAACAAAACAGTGCCAACTTGTAAGCACGTCCTGTAACAATTTAGCAGAAAATATACCCTGCAAAAAACAATTTCAATCGGAGAAAAATAAAGCAGTAAACTGTAAATCTGTAGGCACAACACAGTAACAAAGCCTGTAGGCACAACCTGTAACAATTTAACAGAAAATATACCCTGCAAAGAAACAATTTGAATCAGAGAAAGTAAAGCAGTAATATGTAAGCACAAAACAGTAACAAACCTGTAGGCACACCCTGTATCAATTTAGAAGAAAATATACCCTGCAAAAAAAAAAATTGAATCAGAGACCAATAAAGCAGTAATCTGTAAGCAAAAACCAGTAACACAACCTGTAAACACACAAAAAAAATAGTAACACGACAGTAAATCTGCTTAGCCAAACCCTTACAAAAATCTAGGTGTGATATTTACATGCAGAATACATGCCACATGCTTAATTGTGCAATGTTTACATGCAGCTCACATACATAAAGTGATCCTAAGAGAACCAGGTCTAAAAAGGCAAATCAGGCTTGTATGCTGCAAGCTTGACATGTGTGCAGCAGGTAAGCTGGTGTGAACATCTAAAAATTACATCAGTTTCACATGCTGCACACTTGACATGAGTGCGGCAGTTAAGCTGCTGCACACTTGCCATGTGTGCAGCATCTAGGCTGGTGCAAATCTCATATGAAAAAACACATCACTTTCTATTTCTTTTACTTCTGCTAGCAATTAGTCATTAAAATACATTTCTGTAGGCCAGCCTGGTAGTGCAGAGGGCTGAGGCATTGGCGCCTTACCTTGTGCTACACTGATGACCTGGGTTCAGGAACCACCTCCGGTCGCCAGGGTGCAGTACAGGTGGGGGAGGGCTGGAGCAGGATTAAGCCATGGCTCTCCACTCCAACGGGGTGGATGCTCATCCGTCTATAGTCCTACTCCCACTGGGTGGCGGTCCAATGGGCGCGGATGGTACGGGTGGCTACAAAAGTCAGGGGAGAGGTAGAAGGGGCCAGTGGATCCTGGTGTGTATGCATGTGTACATCATGACCTTGGGTAGGGAGAAAACAGAAAAATTAAAAATGTACATTGAAAAAACAAAAATACATTTTTGGTCGATTTCCCCCCCCCAAATTGGGTAAACTAATTAATTCTGATCCTTTTGCAAGTTCTTTAATGGCTTTTGACTTTTGTCATTAAATCAACATTAATTTTGTAAAGTATTGTTTCCTTACTGCATTGAATGCCTAGACTATGGCCAGTCAACATCCCCTACTCCAGATGTATGAAGAGGGGACTCTGTTGTGAAGCCTATCCTTTTTGTTTTGGACCATGCAAATCCCTCGTGCATATTTAGTGCTACACTTGTGTTTCTCCATGGCTGTTTCGTCTCACCTACTTTCTCTTTGTAATTCTGTATTGAGCACATACACTATGGCAATGTTCAGCACCTTTTGTGTTGAGTAGGGTCTTGGATGCATGTACCATCCTTCACATTTTGTCACTGAAATGAGGGACATGGAACCTCAAAATGAGGGACAACAAGGGACACTAACTCACAAGATAATCAGGACACATCATGAAACATGGAGATACAGTACTTCAGAACACAGTGCAAACCATTGCATTAGCACCTGAGAATGAATTTCTACCATTAAGCATAGGTGCCATTTACCTAGAGCCCCCCCCCCATATTTGTGCCTAGGTTGGTCTAATGGTGTGGCAATAACAGCTTTAAAATTGGATTTAATCTTTTGCACAATAAGTGCCCACCTGGTCTGTGTGTGCTCACACTGCAGGTACTCTCCAGACTTGACTGGGTCTGTATTGGGTTGTCCACTCTCTCCACCTATTAGTGGTGGCACAATCACATGTGATGTGGATGAGTTCTAGCCAAAAAAGAGGCATGAGTCTTGCATGAGTGACACTGTCTTTCCTGACACAGAGTAGACAAACTGTACACTACTGTTTGAAGAAGTCGGTAAGCACTGAACTCACAATAGCAGTATTGTGGCAGCATATTTTTGTTAATCTGCTCTTAGTTTGTCTCTGTCTCCCCTGGTAGTTGAAGGGGCAGAGGGTGAGCTAGAAGTTAACTCAAGGCTAGGCTACCTACTTACTCTATTCAGCTTGCCTTGAAAAAAAAATACAGCACTAACCCCTGGAGGGATGGAGGTTTGTTCAAGCCTGATGGCCTGCATCCATCCTGGAGGGGAATCCAAGCACTCAATGATAAGTTTAAATGCTACATTGACAAGCATTTAAACTAGCAAAGGGGGGTGGCAGGCCAGCAAGGAGGGTACCTACTTGCTCACCCCCCACAGCTAGCAGTGGAACTAGTGAACCAGAGGAGTGGCTATCTCTGCAAAGCAGTGTGCAAAAGATGGAGATTAGTGCCCAAGGGTGGATAAGCAGAAAAGGGACAAAAATTCAGCAGAAGGGCAGACAGCAAGGAGAACCTGGGATAAATGACAACCAAGGAAGGGGCTGGAGTAGAACAGTGAAACAGTCTAGGGAGGTCAAATCATGGAAAGCCATTTGTGCAAATGCCAGGAGCCTTAGCAACAAGATGGAAGATCTGGAGGCTGTCATGGTACAGTCAGACCTGGACATTGTGGCCATCACTGAAACCTGGTGTAATGATAACCATGACTGGGAGATGGCCACAGGGTTGGACTGGCCCACCTGGATACCTGGAAATTTCCAGGTGGGCCCCCCTCAGTTGGGTAAGTGTTTGCCTTCTGAACTCTGAAAACTTTTGCATTTATCATCTTTTTTCTAATTAAATGGGGTATCTGGGACACTGTTGATAAATGTAAGATGCAAAGATAGAGCTAGTGTATCAGATTGAAGTGGAATATTGATATGACTATGTTACCCTGGGCCCTCCTCTATTGATTTTCCAGGTGGGCCCTTGTATCCTCTTTCCAGGTGGGACCTCTGTACCCCAGTCCAACCCTGGATGGCCATACCTGGCTACAATATATTTAGAAGAGACAGAGCAGGCAGGAAGGGAGGAGGAGTGGCACTGTATGTGAAAAATGACATAAGGGCCACAGAGATCCAGGAGGAACAAAATGGGGGAGAGATACTGTGGGTTAAGCTGGAAAGGAAAATGGGGACAGCCATCTGCACAGGTGTGGTCTATAGACCACCAGCCCAGGAGGAAGAAACAGATAGGGAGCTATGCTAGCCATCCAAAGGATGGAAGACAAGGGTGAGGTAGTACTGGTTGGAGACTTCAATATTCCAGATGTGGACTGGAGCATCCCAGCAGCAGCATCAACTAGGAGCAGATTTATCCTGGACTCCTTCAGGTGCCTTCCTCAAGCAACTGGTCACGGAACCAACTCGGCAGAAGGCAATACTGGACCTTGTGCTCACAAAAAGGGACAGTGTGATGGGGGTAACAGTGGGGGAGCACCTGGGAAACAGTGATCACCAGTTATTGTGGTTTGAAATCACAGAAAGAGCAGAACCAAACCACACAAAAACACGTATCCTAGATTTTAGGGGGGCTGACTTTGGGAAAATGGGGAGATACTTGAAAGAGGCATTAAGGGGAATGGGACAGGAATCAGGGGTTGAGGAACAGTGGGCAGTATTTAAAATGGGGATTACAAGAACAACAAAATTATGCATTAAGCAGGTTAGCAAGAGGAAAAGGAAGGAGACCATTATGGTTTCCAAAGAGGTAGCAAAAGAAAGTGAAAGCCAAAAAGAATGCATTCAGGCAATACAAAAGACACAGGCAGAAGGGATAGGAGAAGTACCAGGAGAAGCAAAGGGAGGCAGGAGGTCAGTAAGGAAGTCAAAGCTCAGACAGAAGAACACATTGCAAAATCAGTTGGTAGGGGACAAAACCTTTACAGGCACATAGTGAAAAAAAAGGCAAAGGGAGGGATAGTGAGACTGAAGGGGGAGGATAGGGGCCGCATGAAGGATGACAACAGTAAAGCTGACATATTGAACAGGTATTTCTGCTCAGTCTTTACTGAGGAAGAGGAAGGTAATGGGTCTGAAGGGAGTACAAGGGATGAGAATGGTGCAGAAATGGACACAAGTCCCTTTACACGAAAGGGTCCTGAAGGAACTGGAAGTAATAAGAGTTGTTAAAGCAATGGGGCCAGATGGGGTGCACCCAGGGTCCTTAAAGAACTAAGAGGTGGTGGCTGAACCTCTGGCTATCCTGTTTATCCGATCACTGGAAACAGGGGAGATACCCAAAGACTGGAGGACAGCAGATGTAGTCCCCTTATACAAAAGTAGGAACAAAGAGGAAGCAGGGAACTACAGAGCAGTCAGCCTCACCTCGGTAGTGGGGAAGATCATGGAAGCACTACTGAAGGAGAGATTGGTGGAACATCTGGTTGTCAATGGACTACAGGACCCAAGGCAGCATGGTTTCACCAGGGGGAGGTCATGTCAGACCAACCTCATTGAATTTTTTGACTGGGTGACTAGGGAGGTGGATCAGGGGAGGACAGTGGACATGGCCTATCTGGACTTCAGCAAGGCCTTTGACACTGTGCCACATAGAAGACTATTACACAAACTGGGGAATATGGGTGTGGGCAGGACAGTAGTGTGGTGGGTAGGTAACTGGCTGGGTGGCAGGACACAGAGGGTGGTGATAAGTGGCTGTCACTCCACAGAGGGAAGAGTGACCAGTGGGGTACCACAGGGATCAGTGCTGGGACCGGTCCTATTCAACATCTTCATCAGTGACATTGTGCAGGACCTAGAAGGCAGAATTTCGCTGTTCGCTGATGACACAAAGCTTTGTAACAGAGTAGACACACCAGAGGGTGTAGACAGAATGAGAAGCAACCTGCAGAAACTTGAAGAATGGTCAGGGGTTTGGCAGTTGAAATTCAATGCAAAGAAGTGCAAGGTAATGCATTTGGGGCACAAAAACCCTGGCACAATATATCAGTTGGGGGGTGAGGATATAGCATGCACCAAGCAGGAAAGGGATCTTGGGGTTGTCATCTCTGATGACCTCAAGGTAGGGAAACAGCGTGACAAGGCAGCAGGTAAAGCAAATAGGATGCTGGGATGTATAGGCAGGGGCATCACCAGCAGGAATAGGGAGGTCATAATTCCGCTATACAAGACACTAGTGAGGCCCCACCTGGAGTACAGTGTACAGTTCTGGAGACCATACCTACATAAGGACATAGACAGGGTAGAGAAGGTTCAGAGGAGGGCAACAAAGATGGTGCATGGATTGCATCACAAGTCCTATGAAGACAGGTTGAAGGAACTGAACATGTACTCCCTGGAGGAGAGGAGGGAGAGGGATATGATAGAGACATACAAGTATCTTAAGGGAGGAACAGGGTGCAGAAAACACTATTTTAAGCAAAAAGATGTTCCAGGACTAGAGGCATGGGATGAAGTTGGAGGGAGGATGATTCAGAGGAAACATGAGAAAGAATTTCTTCACAGAACGGGTGGTGGACAAGTGGAACACCCTGCCAGAGGAAGTGGTGGGGGCTGAAACAATCACGGGATTTAAGAATGCATGGGATAGACATAAAGGAATTCTGGAGGTCAGGGGTAAGGGGCAACAGACTTCTAGGAAAACAAACTGAACTTACAAGCTCAAATGGGCAGACTGGGTGGGCCATAGGCCCTTATCTGCCGACACTGTCTATGTATCTATGTATCTATGTAGCAGCAAGCTAGGTTTAGCAGTGGTGATGACTGTGGTGTGGGTGGCCTTCAAAGGCTTTGATAAGTGCAGTGCAGCAGCAGTCACAGCAGCAACCAAGCAAGAAGTAAGCAGCCCAGGTTGGGTCGGTTTGGTTGGAGAGATGACTTGTTCGCAGACCATGTTGGGGACCTGTGATGGTCAGTTCTAGCATCCAGCTTCTGGCAGGAAGGAGAGAAAGGGAGCAGACTGAAAAGTGGGATAGTGGCACACTGTGCTAGGCTGCAGGCTCTAAATATATGGCCAGGTAAGTAAAAGTAAATATTTTTTTACAGGGGATTGAAGAAGGAGGAAGGACTGAAATATTGATTTTTTTTATGTTTCTTCACCTTTGGGCAGCTTTGTGACCCATAGAGAATGGGTACTGAATGGAATGGAGTCATGGAGAAAAACTGAGACAGAATTCATCGGGGGGGGGCAGAATTTCAGCCATGAAAAACATTGGTTCGTAACTTGATGGGTTTAAGTCCAAATCTGATGCAATGCTTTGGGGCGTATTCAAATGAATATTATACATTTTCCTGATTTGCATATCACTTTCCAGTCAAAACAAATAAGTTGTACCTTTCAGAGATGTTACAGACAATCCAGAGCTGTCCCTTGCATTCACAGATAGTTGAGCAGTATGGTATGCACAGGCTATTAAAGCCCTACTATAGTTAGGCTTATACCCCCCAGTGAAGCTGACCTCCATATCCCCATGCTCAGGCACATTATGACAAAGGGCAAAGGAGATTGCAGGGGTATAACTGAAATTAATTCTGGTATTTTTTAATTATTATTTTATACATTATTGTTAAAGAGTTGGAGCTTAATGAAGGCCACCACTCGACTAACAAGGGCCTTGTTAGTAGGAAAGTGGACTTTATTATTCTCCAACTCACCATCATAACATATAAAATAGTAATAGAATATAAACTCCATTCATTTCAAGGAGGTACACCGTAGCAGTTTGACCAATGGACATAATCTCTTAAATACTCCTGCCTCTGACTTCCTAGTACATAATTAAGAGAATGTTTACTTATATGTATACTTGGTGGGTTGTCTGTAGCAGCATAGTTATACCCACTGTAGTATGTGTGGAAGGAGGGAAGGACTGACCATGTAGGTGTGCATCGAGTTATTGCTACTTTTATGTTTGCACCTTAAAATCTGTTTGCATGGAAGCATTCAAAACTATGGAAAGAAAACAGTAGGAGTACAGGCCAGACAGAAGTAATTAAGTGGTTTTGTGTGTAAGTTTGTGTATTGGGAGTGGGAGAAACCACATGTGTTTACATTAGTATGTGTGCTACCGTTCAACTGTGAAACTGAGATGAGTAGAAGAAGAATGAATGCTACAGACATAAGGCAATTCTAGTGGGGGGTAGAAGAAAATAGGCCATTAGTTAATTAGAATCTGCAGCTTATCCATTAGGTAGGGAAATGGGCAGCCTAGGTGGGCCAAGCGGTCCTTATCAGCCATCAAATTCTGTTTCTATGTGGAGAAAACTAAATAGCATAACAGTGGCTACAAGCATGCTGCATGCATTCAGATGTAGTCAGATACAGTATGTATTAAAGTATAAGTGAGCCATATGTGTGCAGACAGTAATGGCTTGGTGTTTAAAGGCATTGAACTGCAAGCTGAGAGACTTGGAGGCATGAAGATCTGGGTTTGATTCTCATCATCCCCACTTGTGTATGGTGTGATCCTGAGCAAGTCACTTAACTTTTACATGTGCAGTTATCAGTGACCCCTTGCTTTTTGCATGCATGTCACATGCATGCAGTCTTTCCCAATTTAACTTAGAAATCCTGGTTTCCACACTAGCTTGCTGCATGCATACCATATGCATGCAATCGGTTCTAATTTAACATTTAAATCATTCTTGTAGCACACATATCACTTGGGTAGTTATATGTGTACAGCATGAAAACATTTCATATACAGTAGCTATTTCTGTAAGGGAAAGAAGCCTTAATGTTTCTCCTTGCTCTGATAATGTTACTCCTTGTTTTGTCATTTTTAACAAACCTAGAAGAAAAGAGCTCAGGTGAAGCTAGGTGCTTTCGGCTAGCAAACCTAATTCTTCCTCCAAGTCGGGTGGTATAAAGATCCCCAATCTAACTGGAATAGGAAGCTTTTGGAGAAATCAAAGAAATGCTACTAAAAGGAAAACTAGTTGTAATGGGGGACCTAAACCTGCCCTTCGTGGACTGAGATATCCCAGTGGCTAGATCATTGAAGAGTTAACTGGTGGTAGAAGCTGTACAGGATTGCTTTCTCACACAGTTATTCACTAACTCTACTAGGCTGGATAGCCTTTTAGAAGTAGTACTCACTAATCTGGAAAATTTTGAGGCTGTCAGACTCAGGGAGTCACTGGCAAACAGCTACCATAGCTCAGTGTGGTTTAACATAGCCCTGAAGAATTTAAAGTCTCAGTTAATGGCAGAGGTTCTAAACTTCAGAGGGGCAAATTTTGATAACATGAGGGAACTAGAGAGAAAAACTAACTAAGATTCATCAACATCTTGGAGTAAAAGACATGTGGGGAATGATTAAACAAACCATCACAAAGCCACAAAGGTAAGGGCAGAGACAGTGACCAAAAGAAACAAACACAAACACCTCATTTGATTCATGAGTCATGTTAGGACAGCCATAAGGGTCAAGATGGAAGCATTCCACAAATTCAGAAGAAAGTTGGGTAATGACCTATGGGAGAATATGTACACTACTAAATCAAGGAGGCTAAGTCAGAAATGAGACACGCGAAGATGGCTGCAGAACTTCAGTTAGCTAAAGGTATTGGGGGGAATTTTTTTTTATATTTGCAGAAAAAGAGAAGGAAGGGAGGAGGGTTAAATAAAATCAGTCATGAGGATAAGAGAGTGGAAAAAGATGAGCAGAAGGCCACTGTTCTGAACAAATGCTTCTGTTCAGCGTTCACCAAAGAACACAGTACAGCCCTATGCCTGATTGTGAAATTACAGCACATGACAGGGGAGTGTAAAAATTGGAAATACCACTTATTACCACAGGCAGGGTTAGAGAGATGCTTGACTGTTTAAAAATTGACAAATCTCTTAGTTCTGATAGAATACATCCAAGGATTATTAAGGAGTTAGCAAATGAGTTACCAGACCCCTTAGGGTACCTGTTCAACCATTCTCTCCAGACAGGAGTTATACCTAATGACTAGAAAATAGCTGACATGATGCTTCTTCATAAGGGTGGAAGCAGGGAGGAAGCCAGAGATTACAGGACAGTTAGCCTCACATTAGTGCTAGGAAAGTAAATGGAGGCCCTGATTAAACAAGACCTAGTAGATTACTTGGATAAGTATGGCTGACAGGGTGACAAACAACATGGTTTTGTAACAGGCAGGCTGTGCTAGACAAACCTGACTACTTTCTCTGACTGGGTAACTAGGGAAGTAGATTGTGGCTAAACAGTGGACCTCCTCTATTTTGACTACAGCAAAGCCTTTGCTTCTGTACCACTCAAATGCTTGTTGAAGAAGCAAGAGGATCTGGCTATAGCAAGCTGCATTGTTAGGTGGGTAGAAAACTGGCTGGATGGAAGGAGGCAGAGGGTGGTGGTCAATAGAGGGATGTCAGAGGAGGGAGAAGTGATGAGTGGGGTCCAGCAGGGCTTGGTCTTAGGCCCAGTCCCATTTAATATGTTCATTAACGACATTCGAGGAGGTATCCAGGACAACATTGCACTGTTCGTGGCCTACACTAAATTAGGAAGCATGGTGGACAGTGAAGAAGCAGTGAGAGTCGTACAAAAAGATTTGAAATTGTCAAAAGAATAGTCTAGTATCTGGCAGATGACATTTAATGCCAAGAAATGTAAAGTGATGCATACTGGCAGGAATAACCCTAGAACAATTTATTAGCTTAACAGGGTTAAACTCAGTGACTCAAATCAGGAAAGGGATCTTCGAGTTGTTATTAGCGACACCCTTAAACAAACCAGCTAATGCAATGCAGTATATAGTAGTGCTAACAAAATACTGGGATGCATAGGGAGAACAGAAGGCTGTGGGTTTAGTTCCCATAGTTGGCACTGGGGTTAATATCCCAGTACTGACACTGTAGTGTCACTGTAGTGTAGCATGAGGGGGGGTTGCTGCACTTGTGAGGTGCTGTCTTGCAGATGAGATGGTAATTTGAGGTCCCATCTTTCTGGATTGATGGTAGAAAGGTGGATGTTAAAGATCCCATGGCACTTATCGAAAAAGAGTAAGGGAATTTCCCCGGTGTCCTGGCCAAATGTCCCACCCCCCCATTTACTAGAAATACCACAAACAGCTTAATCTGGTTCAATCTTACTGGGCATTCACCTGTGTGTGGGGAAGGGGCAGCTGCAAAGTGGGATGTTAGCTGCTTACTCAAGCAGACTTGACAGACCTTGTGGCCTGTATCTACTGTCAAGTAATAAGTAGGTAAGTAAGTAATTTGACAGTAGGCACATGGAGGTGATACTTCCACTGTACAGATTTATGGTGAGACCCAGTCTGGAACACTGCACAGTTCTTGAAGACCATTCCTTAACAAGGATAGGGACAGGATAGAAACCATTCAGAGAAGGGAAAATAAAATGATACCGGGGCTACAGAGGCTGCCATAAGAAAGGCATCCGGAGGCATTAAATATATACTTGCTTGAAACTAGGCGAGAAAGAAGGGATAGGTAAGAATACGTTTAGCACATGAGGTGTTTACAATCAATGCCCTACACTGAACTACTCACCAAGGCTCCCAACTCAAGCACGGGAGGGCATGGATGGAAACTAGTGGGTGAGAAATTCAGGACAGATCTTAGAAAGCAATGTTTCTGAGAAAGGGAAGTGGAGCCTTGGAACAGACTACTTGCAGAGGTGGTATAAGCTATGACCATATCTGCCTTCCAAAGCAGATGGGATAAAGGATACACGAGAATCAAATCCACAAAGAAATCTACCAGCTAGGACACAGGATCGCCAGGATCTCGGGATCGCAAGGGCACACTTGGTAGACCTTTGGTCTCCTTCTGCATCACCTTTCTATTTTTCTATGTGAAGCCTCTTTTAATTATATGTATGAGAAAGATCAGAAATTTTACCGAAAGGCACTGGTAATTCTATGATGGAAAGGATTTCCTTTTTTTCAATAATGTAAATAATGAAATTCAAGATAGACTTGGGATTATGTTTGTTTTAGAAGTATGACAATGAGGAAAAAGATATAACATGTATCACTGTGATCTGATTTCTGTATTTTTCTTTTAGTATATTCAACAACAAAAAAAAACAAGTCTCCTACTCTTTTGCAAAGAGTGCCTTGAGTTCTTTTCACTTCCACCTAGACACCCACCAGGACACTACCAGCAGCAAGATGGGTAGAAGGGATGTTGGTTTAAAGTCTCATCTGAAAGATGGCGCACCCTGACAGTACCCCCCCCCCGCCCCCATACTGCACTCATGTGTCAACATTTTTAGGTATGAGCCCAATCCTGGCATGGAACCAGAACCCTTGGCCTTCTGACTCAAAAGCAGATTTGCTACTAACTAAGCATGATGACCAGAGACAGTTGCAATGTCTGAGTTTGGTTTCATTATTTACTGTACACAAGTACAGTAAAACTTAAACACATATCTGCATTGCTGTTGTGGCTATTAATAGATTTTGTATGTTGTGGCAGGGGTACTTTGCAGAAAGTTCATAGCAAATCCCATAGTGCATGACCTGTGTTGTTTATTAGCCTGAGGTTATTGGATAGCAAATCCCATAGTGCATGACCTGTGATGTTTGATATCCTGGGGTTATTGGATAATTGTAATGCTGGGATTTGGAGATAATTAGATTATGGGATTTGGGGACATTAACTGTCATGGGGTTGTGTAAGTATTATTTCACTTGAGGTATAATTAAGTTAACAACAGTTAAAAGTTTAATATATTGTTCAGACTATTTGCAAAAGTCAAGCAGCTCTGAAGATGCACATTAAGTATAGTACTCTGCATATAGTTTATATTTAGTTATTTGATTCTCTTGGGAACATTTTTCACCATCCAAATGAAGTATGCCACCATTGGTCAGAAAATTCCAGCAAAGCCATTGGATCCCAAAACCCTATAAATACATGTCATTAACAGCCAGAAATGAACAGCAAAATGAACAACGGTAAGGTTATCGTAGACAGGCTTAATTTACTTCAGTAGAATTAAAAGTATATTACTATGTATATAAAATATTATTGTCTATCACTTTTTCTCACTCACTCACTCACACGCACATTTTCCAGCAGTGTTATACATTTTGCTGTTGCTGTTTAGAATTTTAGCTGATACAGTCCTTTCTGATTATGTTAATGCATTACATGCATCTTTAAAATTATGCCACGGCAATCTTCTTTTCTCACATTCACTCTCTCTCCCGTGGTTGGGTACTGTCCCGATGAGGTATAGCACTATGTGCTGTCATTGTCCTGTTACTGCTCCTTCTGTGTCAGTCTTCTTTCCCCACATTCACCCTCTCTCCTGTGGTTGTGTATTGTCTCGATGAGGTACAGTACCTTGTGCTACCATTGTCCTGTTACTGCTCCTTCTGCATCAGTCTGTGTCAGTTTCCTCTCCTTACACTCTCTCATGTGGCTGTGTATTGTCTACATCAGGAGTGGTACCATATGTTGTCAATGTCATGTTACTGGACATAGACAGGATAGAGGCAGTCCAGAGGAGGGCAGCTAAAATGGTGCAGGGTCTGCAAGAGAAGCCGTATGAGGAGAGACTAAAGGAGTTTAATATGTATACCCTTGAGGAAAGAAGGGAGAGGAGGGACATGATAGAAACTTTTAAGTACCTTAGTGGAATCAACAAAGTTCAAGAGGGTAGCATCTTTCAGAAAAAGAGATATGCAAGAACAAGGGGACACAATTTAAAGATGGGGGGGCAGTTCAGGGGCAATGTGAGGAAGTATTATTTCACAGAGAGAGTAGTGGATGCATGGAACAGCCTTCCTGAGGAGGTTGTGGGGTCTAAAACTGTGGGAGAATTCAAGAATGCATGGGACAGACATAAGGCAATTCTTGTGGGGGGTAGGAGGAAATAGGCTGTTGGTTAACTAGGATCTGCGGCCTATCCTGTAGGTAGGGAAATGGGCAGACTAGATGGGCCAAGAGGTCCTTATCTACCCTCAAAGTCTATGTTTCTATGGTACTGCTCATGTCACGCTAAACTTCTTTCCTCACACTCAGCCTCTTTCTTGTGGTTGTGTATTGTCTACTTCAGGAGTGGTACCATGTGTTGTCAACGTTGCATTACTGCTCATGTCATTTTAAACGTCTTTCCTCACTCTTACCCTCTCTGGTGGTTGTGTATTGTCTACATCAGGAGTGGTACCATGTGTTGTAAACATTGTGTTACTGCTCATGTGATGTTACACTACTTTCCTCACACTGATCCTCTTTCTTGTGGTTGTGTATTGTCTACATCACGAGTGGTACCATGTGTTGTCAATGTCGTGTTACTGCTCATCTCATGTTAAACTTCTTTCCTCACACTACCCCTGTATCTTGTGGTTGTGTATTGTTTTCATCAGGAGTGGTACCATCTGTTGTGAACTTCGTGTTACTGCTCATGTCATGTTACACTTCTTTCTTCACACTCGCCCTCTCTTTTGTGGCTATGCAGTCTCTCTATCAGGTTTGGTACAGTCTGGTGTCGTTTTCCTGTTACTGTGGATGAAATTCCATCACGTATGCAAAACACAAATGTACTGATGTACACAGATGATATTACTTGATATAGTAGTCCTACTTCTGTTGAGATCCCGAATCGACAGCTCAATAATTATTTCTTTGATTGGATTTATGGTTAAAATGTCTGCATTTGTTATTAAACAGTAAGAAAACCAAGAGTATGCTTTCTGGCTCAAAGCCCAAATTAGTTAAAAATCCTTCTTTAATTATATCTATTTCAAAATGTGTACTATTAGAGCAAGTGACTCAGTTCAGGTATTTGAGCTTAATATTAGACACCAGTTTTACTTTCTCATGACATACTAAGCAATCGTGTAAGCAGATCAACCAGGAATTGGGTGTACTTTTTAGATTTCAAAATTATCTGTCTTTGCAGGCTAGAACAGTTATTGCCAGAAGTGTCCTACTAGCAATTATGAACTATAATTCTTTTCTCTTTCAAAGCTTACAAAAGCTGATTTGTCACTATTGACTACCACATCCCATAGTATAAGCAGGTTTGAACTTAAAGCATCTTATCAAACCCATCACTGTTTACTGTATCAATTAACAGGTTGGCTCCCCCCAAAATTAAGTACTGTATATAATTTAAAGTGTCTAATGGATAATGTTATGAGGCAAAAGACTGATTCTCCTTTATATTCTTACTACTAGTTTAGGGAAATTTAAAGGTTTTTATGATCATCTACTGCTATTAAGTTAGTGGCTCCAAAAATTAAAACAAAAATGGGAGAGGGTTCTTTCTCTGCTATGGCAGCAGAACATTGGAACTGTTTACCAACGACCTTTTCTGAAAACATTAGTCATGCATTCTGTCTTTGGAAGCAGTATAGCACAGTAAGTTAAGGCTCTGAGCTGCAGATTCGGAGACCTTGGTTTGAATCCCACAGCCACCTAGGTGCATACTGTGTGATCCTGAGCAAGTCACTTAACTTCCTTGTGCTTCCAGGTCACATCTGGAAACAAGCTTTGGCTTAGTGTTCTACTCCTGGTTAGAGAATGTCTCTTCCCCTTCCCTTTTTTTAAATCAAGATTGAAACAATATTTTATGAGTAAAGTGCAATGTGAGTGTTTTTTATGAAATTGCAGTGCTGTTGAAGTGAAGTATTGTTATGTATTGCTGTTTGTTCCATATTTATTTTGTGTAATTGTAATATCTTGACTATCTGGTCCTGGGTTGTGCCTGAAAAGGGGCCTTGGCTCATGGTACTCACCTGGTAAACAAAAGTTAAAATAAAATAAATAAAAAATAAATAACTGAGAGTTGAGAGTAAGGCAGGATGAAAATCCTTAGTCAGGGATGAAAGAAGGCAGGATGAGAATCTTTTGTCAGGGATAAAAGAGGACAGGGGGATAGTGGCCAGTTGGGCAGTGACCCTATCAACATAGAAACATAGACTTTGACAGCAGATAAGTACCACTTGGCCCACCCAGTCTGCCCATTTCCCTACCTATTGGATAAGCTGCAGATTCTAGTTAACCAAAAGCATACTTCCTGCAACCTCCCACTATAATTGCATTATGTCTGTCCCATGCATGTTTGAATTCCCCCATTGTTTTAGACCCCACAACCTCTCCAGGAAAGCAGTTCCATGCGTCCACCACTCTCTCCATGAAAAAAAAAAATTCCTCACATTACCCCTGAGCCGTCCACCCTCTATCTTTAAATTGTGCCCCCTTGTTCTTAAACATCTCTTTTTCTGAAAGATGCTACCCTCCTGGACTTTGTTGATTCCCTTGAGGTACTTAAAAGTTTCTATCATGTCCTCCCTTTCCCTCCTTTCATCAAGGGTATACATATTAAACTCTCTCAGTCTCTCTCTTCATATGGGTTCTGATATAGACCCTGTATCATTTTAGTTGACCTCCTCTGGACTGCTTCCATCCTGTCTATGTCCTTGCGTAGATGAAGTCTCCAAAACTGCACGCAGTACTCCAGATGGGGTCTCACCAACGGGTCTGCACAGAGGGATAACCACTTCCCTTTTTCTACTTGTGGTACCATGTGCTGTCTTTGTCCTTTTTACTGCTACTGCTGTGTCAATCTCCTTTCCTCACACTCACCCTCTATCTTCCACTTGTGCAGTGTCTCTATCAGGTATGGTACTATGTGCTGTCATTGTCCTGTTACTAGTCCGACTGTGTCAGTCTCCTTTCCTCTCTCTCACACTCTCTATTATGGTTGTGTAGTATCTCCATTAAGCATGGTACCATGTGCTGTCATTGTCCTGTTACTAGTCTGACTGTGTCAGTCTCCTTTCCTCACACTCACAATTTCTCTTGTGGCTGTGCAGTATCTACATCAGATGTGGTACCTTGTGCTGTCATTGCCCCACTACTGCCATATCAGTCCCTTTTCCTCATATTTACTCTTTCTCTCTCTTTTGGTTTATGCAGTATTGCTATCAGATGTGATACATTTGTTTGTTTATATACCAAGTAAGATACACGAGGATGCCTATTTTTTAGCATGACCCGAGAGAGCTCGATACTAACAGCAGGAAAAATATAGAGCAAATAGTGCACATTAATTGACAGCAATGTTAACAGGGGGTTGCAATTAACAGACTTTATGAGTAACCAGTAGTGAAAAGAAAAAAACATTGTCAGTTGCAGTGTAAAAATGTGTCTGCTAAAAAGAAAAAACATGCTACAGAAAAAAAATTGGTGATATCAAATTAACGTTTATGGGTACAAAAAGGCAGAGTGCATTAACATTTAGTATGGAAGAGAAATTTAGCAGAAAGTCTGCTGTGGATCCTTCTGTGTCGATCCCCTTTTCTTCATACTCACCCCGTCTTGTGGTTGTGCTTTGTCTCCATCAGGTATTACTCCTTGTGCTGTCATTTTGTTACTGCTGTCCTCTTCTGCCTGTGAGATTATTCCAGCTGGTTGTAAACTGTCCTTTCCTAGTGTCGATGCATACTTCATGGATGGCAATTTTATTTTTGGTTTAATTATGCCAATATATTTGCCAAGTGGCAACCCGTCGATCAGCTTCACAAAGCCAGAAAAACACAGACAATGTGTAACGTAAGTCATTTTACATATTGGACAGGGTACTTTCCCTAAATCACTGTCACTGTCACACATTATATTATTTTAATTTTCCAAATGTTACATGGGAATTTTTCCTTAAACAGTATGTTTTGTAGCTGCAAAATTAAGCTGTATGCTATAAGATACTACAGCCAAACGGAATCATATTCTCTGTTCTTCATGGTGTGTTGTCTATGACTACTGTGGTATACTCTTTCTATGATGCCCTTTGCATAGTCTGAATTAACAATGGCAAAGTAGAGATACCTTAGTACATGTAATATAGCATAGCATCCCCTACAGACTATAGAGCTATCCCAGTATCTGAAGTGCTATGTAACTGGAACTAGGAAGGTGGATTACATATCATAAAACAACAGGAATTGCTGGCACTCATCACCTCTCAGTAATACAGGTGAATACTTGGCTACAAAATAAAAACTTTTATTAGAAGCAAAACACTGCACGCCTGATGCGTTTTGGACTATCAGTCCTTTCTCAAAGTCCGAAATGCATCAGATATGCAGATTTTTGCTTCGGATGAAAGTTTTTATTTTTATAGCCAAGTGTTCACTTGCATTATTGAGAAGTGGGGAGTGCAAGAGTTTCCTGTTTTACTTGTATTCACTCTGGGTACCTCCATCCCAGTGCTGCTTCATATGTGTTTGCTGTATTGGATTACATACTAAATATGAAATACTATGTCAAAGTTTGTGTATTGGGTGGGATTACTGATAGTGGAGAACTGTTTTTAGTAATCTAATTAGTGTGCCTTATTTTATGCAGTAGCAAAACTCTTTGAACCCTTTGGGAAAGGATACTGTTGTACACCACTTAGTATGTCTTAAATAGCTCAGAACAGCTGGCAGAGTGACATTGTCTGACGATAGATGCCTCCAGATACACATTTCTTTGGCAGATTGTGCACATATTTTTTAACATTAAAGCTGCTATTGATGAATAACTAGGTGGTGTGGCTATTTGTTTGTTATTTTACAGTGAGGTAGCATTTCTCATCTCTTAAAGGAAGCTTTAGCTACTAAGAATGGGTTACTCTGAAACATGGAGACCAATTCCAAGATGACTTATGCATGGCGCAGGCTGAATTATGCCAAACTCTGTGGTGTAACTGGCATTTGTGCCATAAACTATGCCATTTGGTATTCCAAAAGGTGCTTTGCACCATGCCATATGTGGACTGCGACAAATGTGGGATACATCACCCACTACACTGCAACCTGCAATGACATGGTGCAGGGGTGGGTTAAAGTGGCAACTGCACCCTACTCCAAAAGGGCAGATGCCATAACCCACTTATGCAATTCCAGGAGCTGCAATGGTGCAGTGAAGGTAAAACATCTCAGAGGTGCTCTATGGGGCATCTGTCAGTGCCCTCCAAAGGATGCCTGCTCTACAGCACTACAGCAAAAGTCCTGTTGTGCTCTCCATGCTCTGATGAACATATCCATGCCCCCCACCCAAATGTTGGGAACACCTGGGAGTCCATTTTCTAAAGTGCCCCCCAGACACCTGTACCACCTGTCCAGCCCCCCATGCCCCCTAGTGCTTGCCATGGTGTTCCAGGGTGGGTGCTCTTGGGTGAAGTTTGCAGTGGGCTGTGACTTGTGGCATGCAGGGCTGTTACACCATGTCCATGGCATCAGTCTACATCTGCTGAAAGTCACAAATCATAGGTGCCAGGACCCTGCCACTCTTAGAATACGGTGCAGGGTCCACGGCATAGCGGCGAATGTTGCAACTTGCATACGCCTGTGAATTGCGACATCCATCTTGGCATCGACCCCCTAGAAACATAGAAGATGTCTGTCAATAAGGATCTCTTGACCCATCTAGTCTGCCCTGTATTCCCTACCTACAGCTACAGCTACAGCTACACTGCAGACCCTACTCAGTTTTCAGTTTTCTCTCCACCTGTTTTACTTCCTAGATACCCTTGTATTGCTACCATGCATTCTTGAATTCTGTAACCATCTTAGCTTCCACCACCTCCGCCAGAAAGCTGTTCCATGTATCCACCACCCTCTCTGTGAAGAAGTACTTCCTCACATTTCCACTCAGCCTTCTCCCTTTCACCATCATACTTTGACCCTTTGTCCTTGAGCATATTTTTCTTTGGAAAATGTTTACTTCCTGTACTCTGTTCCTACCCATAAGGTATTTGATTGTTTCAATCATATTCCCCCTCTTCCTCCTTTCCTCTTGGGCGTACACATTCAGCACCTTAAGCCTTTCTTTGTAGGACTTTTGATGCAGGCTCTGCACCATTTTGGTTGCCCTCTTTTGTACTGTCTCCACCCTGTCTATGTCCATTCAGAGATGGGACCACAAGATCTGGACACAGTACTTGAGATGTAGTCTCATCACTGACCTATACAGGGATATCACAACATTCCTCCTTCTGCTGGTGTTTTCCCTGCCTGTGCAACCCAGCATCCTGTTTGCCTTCTCAGCATTCTTGTCACATTGTTTAGCTACCCTCAGGCCATCAGAAATGATTATCCCCTCCCTTTCCTGCTTTGTGACTGCTAGTTCCACTCCTCCAAGTTGGTATGTTGCCCCCTGGTTTCTGCTTCCCAAGGGCATAATTTTTCACCTTTTGGTGTTGAAACCCAGCTGCCAGACCAGTGATTATTCTTTCAGTTTTTATATTGTCCCTCATTCTTTTGACTTCCCTAGTGTGTCTGCTCTGTTGCAGAGCTTTGTGTCATCTGTGAATAGGCATACTTACCCTTCCTGTACCTCTTTGATGTCACTAATAAATATATTTAAGAGGGCTGGACCTAGTACTGACCCTTGCGACATGCCACTGGTCACTTTGCCTACTACAGAGTGGATGCCATTTACCGCCACCCTCTAACTACTATTTCCTAGTCAGCTCTCTGCCCATTTAACTACTTTATACCCTACTCCTAGGCTGTCCAGCTTGTTTACCAATCTTCTATGAAGAACAGTGTCGAAGGCCTTACTGAAATCTAGGTTGGCCATGTCCACAGCACCTTCCTGGTCCACTTCCTTATTAACCCAGATAAAGAACTCTATCAAGTTAGTCTGGCAAGACCACCCCTAGCCTTGGATCCTGTAGACCACTGGCAACAAGGTTTTCCCCAATTCTTTCCTTCAGTAATGTTTCCATTGCATTGCCCAGCACTGATGTCAGACTGACAGGACTTTAACTTCCTGCCTTCTCTGTAGTTCAGCTTTTTTGTAGAGGGACTATATCTGCCGTCTTCCAATCCCCTGTTACTTCCTCTGTTTCCAGTGATGGGTTGAACAGGGTTGTTAGAAGTACAGCCAGCACTTCCCTGAGTTCCCTCAGTATCCTAGTCCCACACCAGGCACTTGGGGTAAATCCTAATAGTGACTCTGTAGTACATCACGGGGGGGTGCTGCACTCCAGAGGTGCTGTCTTTTGGATGAGACATTAAAACAAGATCCTGTCTGCCAGTTCTGGTGGTTGTTCAGGTGGACGTTGAAGATCCCATGGCACTTCTCAAAAAAAGAGAAGTGGAATTTCCCCAGTGTCCTGGCCAAATTTCCCCATTCACTAAAAATACCAACAGCTTAGTATGGTTTAATTTCAGTTGGTTGCCACTTGTATCCCTCCCCCCCAGTCACCCCTGAAAAGGACTTCTAGTCTCAGTGGGCCTCCCTGATCAACAGGTTTTTGAGGGAGGAGGTGGATGAGCCAATTGAACTACAGTCTGAAGTTCAGGGGGCAGTTTATTGTAAAATATAGGGCCATTGTAGGGGATGGAGTTCTGCATATGCTTGGTGTGGTAAAAAGGGGTGCCAAAGATATGACAGGCGGCCTCTCTCGTACTGCGCTTGGGAAATGATAAGGAGAAAAGGGAATTAATGCTCATCGGCAGTAGGTTTTGGTGAACTTTGCGTAGGAAAGAGAGCATTTTAAGTTCAAACCTTCCTTCAAGGGTGAGCCAGTTGAGGGTGGCATAGAGGGTACAGTGATGGGTCATTCAGGGGAGGCCGGTCAAAAAGCATGCAATATTATTGTATGTAGTCCTGACTTTGGAGAAAAGGGGGGTATGTGCTGGGGGGGAGTACACAATTGAGACATAATCAAGGAGGGGCAGGAGAAGGGAGCTGGTGAGGCAATCTGAAGTTGGGGATAAGGAACTTTCTGATCTGGTATAAGAGACCTAGCCTTATATGAATTTTCTTGATGAGGTTAGTAATATGGATATTGTAGGTCAGGTGAGGGTCTAAGTACAGTGTGACAGGGTAGAATAGGACCCTGTCCCATTTGTTTTGGAGAAAGTGTTTAAATGAAGGATCTGTATTCTTTCCTTTCCTGTCTCTTCTGTCTGGTTGCACAGTCAAATTTTCTACTGTGACTTCAGACTTGATCAACCCAAACAGCCTCGCAATTCTTTACCCTTCACTGTCTCTCTGTTTTCCTCCCTTGCATATCTACATCTGGTAATATAAAAAGTATGTGCAAATCAGTGTATGGAATGAAACTGACAATGGGATTATTTTTGTTTAGAAAATATGGTATTACTGTTGAAGTGTATATATATATATATATATATATATATATATATATATATGATTTGAGATGACTGTAAAAACTGGAGGTTATTTCAATACAAATGTCTCAGCCTTTTGCACTGCTGTGGAGACTTCAGAAAGCTCACTGTTCTATCAGATCATGCCCAAATTTGACAAGAACAGAACATTTTGCAAGAACAGGATGTTTGCTGAGGTGGGGGTGGAAAAAGCCTTATAAAATAGCTAGGCTGCAATTGCAGAGAGGTTTTTGTATTGTTTTGGAAGAACAGGAGAGATTTTTTAGAAGATATTTTATTTTGCCTCTGTATATAGTTATTCTAAACAGTTTTATTTTATGTAACTGCAACTACAAATAAACAGTTTTGTGGAATTTTACAACTGCTCCTGGGTTTTCCCTATGCTTCCTGACCTGTGTCTCGATGACATACAGTCCAAGGTATTTGAATTTGTAGACTTATTCTATGTTGTTACCAAGATTGTCTGAGAGGGATCTGCCCATGACTGGGGCCTTTCTTGGGTCACAGAAGATCATAAATGTGTTCTTCTTGGAGTTGAGAACCATGCCTTTGGCAGAAAACCAGGTGTGTAGCTTGCTGAAGTTATCCTGCAAGTTGAGAGACAGTATAGCGCAGTGGTTTAAGGCTCTGAGCTGCAAATCTGGTGAAATCCAGCAGACCAGATGTGGGTTTGAATCCCACAGCTTCCACTTGCATACTGTGTGACCCTGAACAAGTCAGTTAACTTCCCTGTGCTCCCAGGTTGCACCTGTAAAAAAGCTTTCAGCTTAGTGTGTCTCACCTGGTTAAATAACTAACAAAAAAAAAAAGTTACTGAACATTGTATCAAGGTTAGTTTCACTGCTGTACAGGGCTGCCTCATCAGTGTAAAGAACTAGGTGGGTGGCTTGGCAGATGGAAAGGAGGTTATTAACAAGAGCGGGCCTAGGAGAGATCCCTAGGGTTCCCCACATTTAATCAGACAATCAGCAGAAAAATAACTATTGATATTAGTTTTCTGCGATCTGCTGGAGAGGTAGTTTCTAACCTGTTTGACTATCCCTCCCTTGGTTTTTTTCTTTTTGCTTACATATCTAAAAAGTTTTCAGACCCCCTTTTTTTAATGATTTTGCAGTAATTTCCTCTTTGTGTGCTTTTGCTCCCCCAGCCACTTTCCTGCCTCCTCCTGTTTCTCTCAGTAACTCTCCCTGTCCTCATCCTTCTGTGTTCCACTGTACCTTCTAAATTCCCTTTTCTTCTCTGACTTTTTCCATTACTTCTTTGAAGAACTATGGTGGTCTTTTTTTCCTCTCACTCTTGTTAACCTGCCTGACATACACAATTTTAGCCTAGTCAATGTCATCTTTTATTTTTGCCCTATGTTTCTGTACTCCCCCAATTTCCCTATCCCTGCCAGGGCATCCCTCAGGCATCCCCCAATTTTCTTAAAATAAGCTCTCCTGAAGTCCGAGACCCTTGTGTTTGTATGGTTTGATTCTGACCTCTTCTTTATATCAAACCATAATTGCAGTGATTGCTGACCCCCAAGTGGTTCCCCACTGTAATTTCGGACATCCTGTCCCTGTTTGTCAATACCAGGTCCAGTAGTGCCCCCTCATGAGTGGGTTCCATAACTAGTTGCCTGAAGAATGCCCCTTGCAAGGGGTCTAGGTCATCCCTACTCCTAGTTTTTGCCATAGTGGCAGTGGGGGTTCAATCTGTGTCCAACAGAGTAACATCTTTGACTAGCAACACCTCTCCCTGTCAAGGTAACTTTTGCATTGTTTTCTGTATTTTCTTATCTACTTCTTCTCCCTGTCCCGGAGGTCTGGAGACCCCTTCTGTGCAAACAGTAGCCCCTTTATCTCCCGTATGTAAAATATCTATATTTTTGTAATATCTGAAATTTAAATTTATTTATTTAGTTTTTGTTGACCGGGAAAGAAGGACTAGACAATTCTGCCTATTTTCAACCTCATCCTGGTGAGGGAGATACAGATGGATGCCAACTGACATTGAACCAGATTAAGCTGTTCATGGTATTTTTTGTGAATGGGAGGAAATATGGCCAGGACACCAGGGGAAATTCCCTTGCTCTTTTTGAGAAGTGTTATGGGATCTGTAGCATACTCCTCAATTACCAGCAGAACAGGCAGATAGGACCTTAGTTTAATGTCTGATCCAAAAGACGGCATCTCAGGAATGCAACACCCACCTCATGCTGCAACACAGTGTTAGTATTGAGATTTGGGGATAGAACCCACAGTCTTATCATATTTTGGCCTCAGAGGCAAGTTTGCAACCTGCTGAGCCACTGACACTGAAACATATTTTTGTATCCTCAAATATGTTTCAAACATATAGTATGTCATATACAGTCACACCATTCAGACATATTTCAAGACATATTTGAAGAATGATCCAAGAAGTATCATATTTTCAATCAATCAATTCAATCACAAAATTTTTATTTTTCCAGGCGAACACTGTTGAGCAAGCTCATTTATAAGATGGACCTGGTTAAATCCAGATTATATTACAAACAAGCAGGACTATTTACATTTGGGGTAAAACATAGCAGAAGTGCAAATCAGGATACACAATGCACATAACATAATGGTTGATTCTAGAGCATCAACAAGACCAGTGATTAGTTGGAGCTGACAAGTCCGCAGAGATACAGAGATGGATATTTTTACAGAGTTTTTCATAAGGAAAAAAGGGACAGGCAAGACTCAAGTATCGCTATCATGGCAGACAGACAGAAAAAAGTGACAACAGCTTTTTCTTGACCGGTTCACAAAAAAACTCAAAACATATATATATATATATATATATATAATCTGCAAAAACTTCATTAATGCATCAGTTAGGGTTGCTTACACACTGACAAAAGTGTGGAAATGCCACATCAAGGTTACTATCCCACCACCATCATCCTACCCTCGCCACACCACCAGGTATCGTGGTGTGCATTGGGGTCATCAGCCTAACTCTCACCCCATTCCACATGAAAAAAAACTGTGGTGGTGCAGTATAGGAGAAGAGGGTGAGAGTAAGGCATGACCCCTGCAACACACACCTCGATGCCCGGTAGTGTGAAATTGGCATTTTTCCACACCTCCTGATGAACAGTATAGCTGTCATTTTACATATCCTGGCCAAAAAGCTTTTTCACACGTCCAGCGTAGAACAGTGCGGTCACTGCACAAAATCAATTTTTGGGACAGTTTGAGGAAATGACAGTGACACTGTTCATGAGCAAGTCCATAAAATGACTGTGTTACAAGCGTGCATTGAGCAGTTTCCACGCACCTTTGTAACTTTGCGAATGTGCAATATTTCAATGCCAGATTTTCAACACTGGCATTTTTTCACACATCCTTATGAACAGTACAGCTGTCATTTTTCACATCCTGCCCAAAATGTGTTTCCGCACCTGCAGCACACAATAGCGTGGTCGCTGTGGGAAATCAACTTTTGAGACAGATTAACAAAATCACAGTGCCACTGTTCATGAGGGGAGGTCCCAAAATGCCTATGTTAAAAATGTGGCTAACAAACTCCCCAAAATAATTGGTTTACGGATATGTGTTGTGCAGTTTCTAAGCATGTTCATGACTTCACCAATTTTTCATATTTTCACTCCAGATTTTCAACATTGCTAATTTTTACGTCTCCTCATGAACAATACAGTTGTCATTTTCCACATCCTGCCCAAAATGTGTTTTCGTCCCTGTGTCACCAAAAGGCATAGCCACTGTGCAAAACCACCTTTCAGCTAACAAACTGATTGTGCTGCTTTTCATGAGGTGGGCTCACAAAAAGCCCATGTTTAAAATTTGGAGTTAGGGTTTCCAACTGCAGCACTCCACCCTGTAGAGACTGACAGGCATCAGGGGTGTGACTTGGGATCATCGGCAGTAATGTTCATGCCATTCCACCCCCACCCTCACCCTGCAGCCAGTGACAGGCATCGTGGTGTGCCTTCCACTGTTTGGCCACAAAGTTCACCCCATTCTCCTATACTGCACCCACCTCAGTGTATTTCCTTATGGAATGGGGTAAGTATAATGCCCAAAGACCCCAAAGCACACCATAACACTTGTCAGTGTCTACAGGGTAGGGTGAGGTACAATGGCATGAGCGTTACAGCTGACATCCCAAAGGCACACCCCAATGCCTGTCAGTCTCTACAGGTTGGGGAGTGGAGTTGGCATCACCTCAATACTTCACTGCCATTCCTATTATGCATCTTTAACTCCGGCACTACCAATGTCAATGCCAGAGAAACAACATTCGGCATTGACAAATGCTTGTTGATTTTGAGGCACTTAAGTGACGTCAGCAACTTAAGTATTCCAGACTGTTCATGACCACTGTGTACTCTCTGACCATCTTAAGAGGTTGCTGTTGTCTAGGTATTTCTGCACAATATTTTCCATATTCCACTTGTGCTCATCATGTATCCCCTATTTACATATGATATATATATATATATATATATATATATATATATATATATATATATATACACACAGTATATATATATATATATATATATACTGTATATATTGCAATTCTATTTCAAAATTCAGGTTTTTATTTTTTCAATGTTATGTTCCTGAATAAAATCAGAAATTCTTATTTGTGCATACACATTATAGTACTTTCTAAATAGTTTGCATTTTAGGTAAATAAATATATTGAATCTATCCAACATATATATTCTAACATAAATATTCTAAGTTACTTATACTTTTTCATTGTTGGTTTCCCTTGTAAGATGCTACATATGTAAAAAACACAAAGATATATTCATAACATAGTTTTAATTTATACCCAAATGGGAAAAAAACTATACTGTATTTTGTTAATATGTAGACTGTTTCTTTTTTAATTTGAATTTTATTGATTTTAGTGAAATGTCCTAAGATGAAACGTCTAGGCAAATACACACATCAGTGTTACAGATTGAGAACAAACAGTCTCATGTCCCCTCTCCCCCCAAAAAATCGATCCCATGCTCTCCACCCCACGGCTTGGCATCTGTGGAGAATAGCAACTGTTACAATTTTTATCTCCTAATATCACACGTTATGATGTAGAGGTGGGGTATACCCTTAGAAATGAGATGATACATCTCAAGGATGTTACTTGGCCCTGAATTGGATCAGATATAGGGTGTGCAAACTCTCCCAGTTCCTCTTGTTCCTGGAATAAGTGCCCCTCATATTAACTTTTAGTTGTTCAACTCTTAAATTGAACAGTAGTTCTTGCAACCATTCAGTCTAAGTAATAGTATGTGCATCCAGACAGTGGTGTAGGACCAGTTTCTTGAAGGATAAGGAGATCAATGCCATATGGAACCTACGTTGCCAGAGTGTAATATGTGTATAGTCTCCAACCAGGCACACCTCAGGAACAAAGAAATCTGCCAACCCCAACAATGAGTCCGTTTTACTTTTAATCTCTTCCCAAAGAGACTTGATGGGTGGGCAGTCCCAAAAAATTTGAAGAAGGAAACCTTCCTCTTGCTGGCATCTGGTGCATGATGGAGAGGGGGCCCTTCCTATCCTGAATAATCTGAGAGGTGTCAGTACATATTATTCATGTTTTGAAACTGCTTAAGTCTCAGCCTGTCCTGAGTAACATAAATATACGTATCTCTCCATATTTTATCCCACTGATCTACTAACTCAGGAAGTTTTCTCACTTGTACTTAGGTGTCCTGTCCTGATCTCCAAAGGTCCTGTCAAACAGGGAGAAGTACACCCAGGAAACTGCATGGGGCAAATTAGTTGTTAAGACGAGGGATCTAAGACATTCTCCAGTATCATCCTCACCAACTAGTTTGTCCTCTTTCTGAATTAATAGGGGGCACAGGTGAAACACATGCCTCCTGTCCAGAGAGTATTTATTCAAAATGGTTTCCACAGGGCTACAATCTCCTTCAGAAAAGAAGTACTTTACTTTAGATTCCTTGAATTGAGGAACCCAGTGGAATGTGACTGTTTTCCCCCCGATTTTAAAGTTAGGATTCCCTATAAGCAGTTGGCTAATGTCCAATGTATGTTTATATCTTAAGAATGAACAAAATTGTGCATGGCACTTGACTGAAACAGCAATAAGGGAGCAGGATAGGTTGTGTGGAAGGTCATTTGGTGATACATGTAGTAGTGTTTCTGGACACATGCCTGCTATAGAGATTAAATCTCTTTCCAAGGTTAGCCATGGGGGAACATATAGTAAAGAATTCTGTTCTACTGGGGTAGTGAGCCATCTCAAATATTTATAGGCATGATTAGCCCAGTAGTAACACCCAAAATGCAGTGATCTCAATCCCCCTCAAACTTTGGGAGCTACCAGTTTATGGTAAGACCATCTTGATTGTTTACATAACCAGATAAAGGAAGAAATGACTGAGTGAACTTTTTAGAGCCATTTTAAGGGAAGCCGTAAATTTAGCATATTTAGTGGGTAGAAAAGTCTCGGCAATATGTTCATTTTGACAATGTTAATACACCGCATAGAGATCCTGTTGAATAGTTCGTAATATAGAATCTAGGTTTAGCTTCCTCATAGTAGCCTCACCTCTGGCCAGGAATATGCCAAGATATTTCAGACTCTGTGAACTCCACTGAAGTCCTAAGTGCAAGACATCAAGCCTCATTAATTTTTTGTTAAAGGGGGAACACGGTGGTTTTGTCCAGATTAATTTTATAATTAGAGAACCTACTAAATTCTGTAATAGTATCTAGTACTGCTGGTAAAGATTCTTTCAGTGAGCTTGATATAATAATATATTGTCTGCATTGGCCGAAAGTTTAAAGGTCTGGTTTCTTATGAAAATAACTCAGATATGAATATTATATATTAATTTAGTCAGTAAAGGTTCTAAGTAGATATTAAATAGAAGTGGGGACAAATTGGCATCCTTGTCTGGTGCTGGAGTAGAGGGAAAGGGTGTTTGAAAATACACCAGTGCAGTAAATACGAGCACCTGGGTTCTTATATAGGGAAGATATCTAGTTAACAAACACTGATGGAAACCCAAATTTGTGCATAGTATGTCACAGGAACTGCCAACCCACCCTATCAAATGCCTTCTCTGATTCCAGGGACAGCAGTCCAGCCGGGCTGTCAGAGTCCCTGGATGCAGAGAGGATGTGTGATAACCTATGCAGGTGATTCGAAGAGGTCCTGCCCTTCATGAACTTTACTTGTTTTTCATGAATTATGGAAGGCAAAAATCTTGCCAGTATATTTGCAAGTAGCTTAGCAAGGATTTTGATGTTGTAGTTTAATTATGAAATGGGCCTATAATTGATGACCCTTTCTGCATCTTTTCCAGGTTTGTGCAACACGATGATCAGGGCTTCCAATATGTTGCTGTTGATAGTTTCTGAACTCAAAATCCAATTAAATAATTTGGAAAGCCATGGGGGTATCTGCTTCCCAAAGGCCTAAAATATATTGGGGGGAAACTCATCAGGTCCTGGGGCTTCATCCAGAGGGAGGGTGTTAATGGTAGCTTGGATTTCTACCTCACCTATAGGTGCTATCAGGCTTGCTTTTTGCCCTACATCCAGTGAAGGTAGGGGAATGGCCTCGAGAGAGTTACATATGGACTGCATATTCTGGAGAGTGCGCATTTGACTGTAGAGCTCTTGATCTGCATCTGTCCAGGAAGAGAACAAGTCTTTTGAGCAATCGGTTTAAATGCTTCATTGGCAAGCTTTTAAACTAGTCAAGGGGGGAGGCACTGATAAGCAGCAGGAAAATCCCAGCCTCTCCCTACAAAACAGGGTACTAAATGAGGAAAAAGACCAAGGTAGAAAGGTCAGTGGGAGATGCTGCAACTGAAGGTAAAGCCATCAAAAATGGAAAGCAATGAGTACCAATGCCGTAGTCTGAGTAACAAGCTTCCTGAATTAGTGGCCTTGATGGAGGAGGAACATCTGGATATCGTGGCAGTCACAGAAACATGGTTCATACAAAACCATGACTGGGACGTAAACATACCAGGATACACTATCTACAGGAGGGACAGAGAGGGTAATAGAGGAGGAGGAGTAGCTCTTTACATAAGGGAAGGAATCAAAGCAGCAGAACAAAAGGGAAAACAGGGAGGAGAAGAAGCACTGTGGGTAAATTTGAAGACTGGCAATGGCACCACAATCTGCACAGGGGTTGTATACAGACCCCCCTCTCAGGGGGATGAAATGGACAAGGAAATGATAGAAAGTATACTTAGAATGGCAGATAAAGGGGAGATATTGCTGATGGGTGATCTGAATATGCCAGATGTCAACTGGAGTGCAGTTGCAGCAGCCACTTCGAAGAGTGGGGTTATTCTCGATGCCCTAAGGGAGCATGCCTTAGACAACTAGTATTGGAGCCCACTCGAGAGGGAGCAATCTTAGACCTGGTTCTCTCAAATGGAGATGAAATGAGGATCACAGATGTAGAAGTGGGTAGCCATCTGGGAACTAGCGACCATCGAACAGTATGATTCACAATAAACACAGCAATAGAGTCAAGCCATTCAAAGGCAAAGGTACTGGACTTTAGGAGGGCCGACTTTGCCAAAATGGGTGAATGCATAAGGAATGCACTAGCAAATGGGCAGGAAGGAGGGGTGGAAGAACAATGGGTAATAATAAAAACTGCCATCACAGAGGTAACAAGCCTTTGTGTGAAGCAAATAAACAAAACTAAACGATGTAAGAAACCACTATGGTTCTCAAAGGAAGTGGCAGTGAAGGTTCAAGAGAAAAAGAAAGCTTTCAGGAAGTACAAGGAATCACAGAAGGAGCAGGACAGAGAACTGTATCAGTTAAAGCAAAAGGAAGCTGGGAAGGCAGTCAGAACAGCAAAGGCCCAAACTGAGGAAAAGATAGCCAACTCAGTTAAGAAGGGGGATAAAACCTTTTATAGGTACATCAGGGAGCGAAGGAAGACCAAGGGAGGGATAGTGAGGCTTAATAAAGGGGGGGAGGGTGGGCAGAGGGTGACTGTGAAAAGGCAGAGATACTAAACAAATATTTTTGCTCTGTATTTACAAAGGAAGAGGGGGAGGTACCTAAAACAAACAGTAGAAACACTCTAGATACAGAAATTGATACCAGCCCATTTACAGAAGAAAGGGTTCTGAAAGAACTCTTAAAACTGAAGGTGGACAAAGCAATGGGGCCTAATGGGATTCATCCCAGAATTCTAAAAGAACTAAGGGTGGAATTAGTGACACCACTGACTACCCTGTTTAACAAATCATGGGAGGATGGGGTGGTACCGAGGGCTGGAGGAAGGCAGATGTGATTCCCCTTCACAAAAGTGGGAGCAAGGCAGAAGCAGGAAACTACAGACCTGTTCGTTTAACCTCAGTGGTAGGGAAAATGATGGAATCACTTCTGAAGGAAAGAATTGTCAAGTATCTAGAGGACAGAGGGGCACAGGACCCAAGGCAGCATGGATTCACAGCGGGAAGGTCATGCCAGACAAATCTGATAGATTTGACTGGGTGACCAAAGTGGTATATCAGGGAGGGGCTGTGGACATGGCCTACCTAGACTTTAGCAAGGCATTTGACACAGTCCCACACGAAAGATTAATATACAAGTTAGCTAGTCTGGGAGTGGGTCCCAAGATGACAGCCTGGGTAAAAAATTGGCTGGAGAATAGGACACAGAGACTAATAGTAAATGGAGTCCACTCTGAAGAAAGGGAGGTTACTAGTGGGGTACCACAGGGTTCAGTATTAGGACCGGTCCTCTTCAATGTCTTTATAAGTGACATTGCAGAGGGACTGGAAGGAAAAGTATGTCTCTTTGCAGGTGACACAAAGATCTGCAACAGAGTTGATGCACACTGTGGGGTGGAAAGGATGAAAAGGGACTTGGCAAGGTTAGAGGAATGGTCAAATGTATGGCAGCTTAGATTTAATGCTAAGAAGTGCAAGGTAATGCACCTGGGAAACAAAAACCCAGGGGAAGAGTACACAATGGGGGGTGAGATACTAACAACAACAAAAATGGAAAGGGACCTGGGGGTAGTCATATCAGATGACCCAAAGGTGGGCAAGCAATGTGAGAGGGCAGCAAGGAGGGCTGGGGGGATACTGGGATGCACAGGGAGAGGCATCACCAGTAGAAAACAGGAAGTTATTATCCCTCTGTACAGACAGCTGGTCAGACCCCATCTGGAGTACTGTGTGCAGTTCTGGAGACCCAGTCTTCACAATGACATAGACAGGATGGAAACTGTCCAGAGGAGGGCAACTAAAATGGTGCAGGGTATGCACAGGAAGACATGTGAAGAGAGACTTAAGGAGCTTAATATGTATAGCCTCGAGGAAAGGGGGGGGCATGATAGAAACTTTCAATTACCTCAAGGGAATCAACAAAGTCCAAGAGGGTAGCATCTTTCAAAAAAGAGGTGTGCAAGAACAAGGGGCACAATTTTAAGATAGAGGAGAGCGGCTCAGAGGTAATTTAAGAAGTATTTTTCACAGAGAGGGTTGTGGATGCATGGAACGCCTTCCGGAGGAGGTCGTGGAGTCAAAAACAGTGGTGGAATTCAAGCATGCATGGGAAAGTCATAAGGCAATTCTA
Source organism: Neoceratodus forsteri (assembly GCA_016271365.2). Classification (NCBI taxonomy): domain Eukaryota; kingdom Metazoa; phylum Chordata; order Ceratodontiformes; family Ceratodontidae; genus Neoceratodus; species Neoceratodus forsteri. Next base: position 128,047,021 of record CM057455.1, read on the forward strand.
GGGGGTCTGAGTAGAAAGAAGTAGGCTGCTGGTTAACTAGGATCTGCAGCTTATCCAGTAGGCAGGGAAATGGGCAGACTGGGTGGGCCAAGCAGTCCTTATCTGCTGTCAAATTCTATGTTTCTATGTAATTAGCAAATTATTTGATAATATCTTTGGGGTTTAATTTAATGGAATCATCCGCCCTTGACCAGATACTTTTATTGTTCTAGATGCCTCCTGGTTTTTTAGCCTGAGGGCAAGCAGCCTACTCGTCTTTTCCCCCTGGTCAGTATAAGCTGCCCTAGTTTTCAGTATAGCAAACTCTGCCTTTTCCCTTAATAGTTCACTGTATTGGTCTCTCAACCCTAACAACTTCCTTCTGTCCTCGTCTGTGGTAGTGGATGATAGTGTTGCTCCCAACCCATGAATATCGGCCAGTAGAGCTAGGGCTTTCTGTTTCCTTACCAGCTTCCTATCGGAAGCTGTGTGGATAAATTCTCCCCTGAGAACACATTTTAAGGCACTCCATTCCATATATGGGGGTTTCATTGGAGAGAGGGATCTTTCCAGATCCCTTAAAGGAGGCAGTAGTATGCCCCTCTTTAAAAAAAACCCTCCCTTGACCCTGACTACCCAGCTAACTGCAGACCGATCTCGAACTTACCCTTTGCAGGGAAAGTAATTGAGAAGGTGGTTGCTCTTCAGCTGGAAGACCATTAAACTAACCATAATATCTATGACCCTCTCCAGTCTGCCTTCAGAAAAAGACATAGCACTGAAACAGCCCTGGTATGGGTACTTAATGACCTTCTGACGTGAGAGATCAAAGAACCTTGTTCTGTCTTGGTTCTCCTTGATCTCTCAGCAGCAATTGACACTGTGGATCATGGGGTGCTGCTTGAGTGCCTGTGGTTCTTCTGTGGACTGAGGGGTGGTCCTCAGTTGGTTTCAGTCTTTCCTTGAGGGTATATCCCAGATGGTGGTATCAGGGATTTATTCCTCTGCCCCTCAAGGAGTACCCTCCGGGGTTCCACAGGGCTCAGTGCTGTCCCCCATGTTATTTGCGGTGTACATGCTCCCATTAGGGGACATTATAAGATGGTACGGGTTGAGTTTTTATTGCTATGCCGATGATTCTCAACTGCACATGTCTTTTGTGCATGAACAGGAATTAGATTCTGCTGCAGTGTTTAACAACTGCCTACTGGAGATTTAGAACTGGAAGAGTGCTAGTTGGCTTCAGTTGAACTCAGGAAAAACAGAGGTATTGGTGGTGGACCCTGATTATAGGACAACAGGGGCATGGGCGGGAAAACCCTGAGGATTAAACTTGGGGGGACCCCACTTATTGCCTCGGGCCAGGTGCGAAACCTGGATGTGGTATTTGACAAAGGCCTGACCCTGAGGACACAGATTTCGGCTACAGTCAAATCTGCCTATTACCATCTAAGGAACATAACCCAGGTGAAGCACCTGGTCCCACCCAAAGATCTTTCTACCCTTGTCCACACCTTTGTCACCAGTCATTTTGATTACTGCAACACTCTCTACCTAGGGCTCCCAGGGGTAGAGAACCATTGCTTGCAGCTAGTGCAGAACGCAATGGCCAGGTTGTTGACTGGTATCTACACATCCTGTCATATAACACCTGTGCTGCGTGAACTGCACTGTCTGCCAATGCAGTGGTGTATTACCTTCAAGGTTGCGTTGCTGACCTATAAAGACCTACATGAGCAGGGACCCCACTAACTGAAAGAAATCTTCTGTCCTTACTGCCCCACACATTCACTTTGATCTTCTGGTGAGGGATTGCTAGAGATTCCCAGGGTATCCCCAAAAACATCAGGAGGAAGATCGTTTGCCTTTATGGCACCTACCCTGTGGAATTTTCTACCTCGCCAGATACGCGAGAGGCAGACCACAGAGGGTTTTAAAAAGCTGTTGAAAACCCACTTATTTAACCAGACTTTCTCAGTATTCTATTAATGTATGCACTGTTATGTTTTTATCTGTTTTAAATTGTAATACTGTGTGTTTTTATTTTGTACTGTAAAGGAGCCTTGAGCATGGGAGGGGCACCTTATACAAATAAAATACTGATTGATTAATTAATTGATTGATCTGTTCTACTCATGGAGTGTAGATTGATCTCTGTGTATTGATTTATGACTTTTGAGATATCACTCACCATCTTCTCATCCTTAAGCATTTGGTTATTTCATTTCCAAATTGTTTGTCTGGGTAGATTGGGGGTAAGATTCAACTGGCACCATACTGCTGCATGATCTGATATAACCCCAAGTTCTGTTTTACTTTCCAATACCCCATGTATCAGCACATGGCTAATCAAAAAAGTAGTCAATCCTTGATAAAGAGCAATGTACTTCTGACCTAAATGTGAACTCCTTTAAATCAGGTTGTTAAATTCTCCAGGGGTTCCCTCGGCCCAAGTGACCCACTGGTTCCCTGGTGGACCTCTGTCTGGGGAAAGGCCTTTATGCCTTCTGTCAGATCTGTCTAAATCTGGGGAGAATGGCAGATTCCAGTCCCCTCCTAATATTATGGGATGTGTGGTAAAAGGTGCCAATACTGCCAAAAGTTCAGAGAAGAAAGTGGGGATCTCTGCATTAGGGCCATGCACACTACCTATTACAACTGCAGTTCGATCAAGCAGACCCTTCAAAAAAATATAATGACCATTTGGGTCTCATATACAATGTTCACAGACAAATGGCGTACATCTAGAAATCAGAATGGCCATCCCCCTGCTTTGTGTTTTGCTTTCCATAATTAGCTACCCCCTGCTTTGTATTTTACCTTCCATTATTGGTTACCCCCCTGCTTTGTGTGCTGTCTCCTGCAATGTATACTTTCCCTACATATTGTCTTTCAGAGTCCTATAGATGGGTTTCCTGCAACATCAAAATATCCCCTTTAAAATAATGAATATACTTTAACATCCGATAACGTTTAACTTTCTTACGAGGCCCACTTATACTTCAAGAGAGTATTTTCACAATATTTGTCATTCATCCTTTCATTTCTTAACCGACTAGAGCCTCTGCAGGAATCACTGAACACCTCTCTACAGAATAACAAGCTGACCCATGTCCCAATCTCCCTTACTGCTGAGGTCCCAAAAAGTAAAAACTTTTGAAAACTTGAGCAGTATTGGACTTAACCCCTTCCTTAATGTTTCCAAATCGTAGTGAAGCAAGAGCAGACTGTTCCCTGCGATACAGCATGAATGCAAGCCAGAGCTCTTCCCCTAACTCCTCCAGCCTTGCCCGTGCCTCTGTTCCAACTTGAGCACACTGTAAACCATATCTGAGATAGGCCTTCTTAAGTGACTGTGTTCAAGAAAACAGGGGGGGGGGGTTATGCAGTAAAATAATCAGTTCTAGGAAGTCTGAAGGACCACACTACCCGGGAACCAATATATGAAAGGTAGCATCTTCTGAAATTTGCTTAGAGCTCTTTTTACTTGTATAGCTTGGACCATTTTCCCCTTTCTGAGTATTCAGTGTTTTTTAAATAAACTAGGTAGAGCTTCTACTAGTGCTGTTTCTGCTACTTTTGGGTCTTCAAAACTTGCCCAGGTGCTGTCAAGCAGAACTTGAAACCTGGCTGGATATAACATCCTGAATTTAATGCCAGCAGGAATCAGCTTGTTGACCAGAGGGTAGAACTGGGAGCGACGTCACACTGAAACCAGTAACTCTTGTGCCAACCTGAGTTTGGCATCCCCTCACTTGACTTATAACTCCCTTACCTTTGTGAGGAAGTGCTACAGTTCCAGGCAGTTTAAAAATCTGAAGATTAGTGGCTGAGGGGGTGTTCCTGCTGAAGGCATTGGGAGCAGCACCTGGTGAAATCTTTCAATAGAGTAGTTTGGGCCAAACGGTGATGGTCCTGATAGTTTAGCAATCAGCTTTATGTGAATAAAATCAGGTCTGACCATTCTTTCTCTGGCAGGCTTATTATCACCACATTGTTCCATCTATTGCGCTCTTCTAGGTCTTCAGCCTTAGCTTCTAAATGAGCCATTATTTGCCTGTTTGCCGCTGTCTCAGGATCTATTCTTGCCACGTTTTTCTCCAAAGATATATTGTACACCTCACTGTCCCCTTTTCTTTTGGATTTCTCTTCAAGAGCTATCGCCATAGGTTTAAATTCAGTAGTAAGTGATCTTAGTTCTTCCCTAAAGGGCTTGAATTTGTCCAGAAAATGGTCCACCATCAGCAGGTTCTGTTCTGGGGAAGAAGTTGTTGCACAACCACTGGTTGTTGGCTGCAGCCTAGTTTTTTTGCTCGCTTTTTCAGGCATTGGTGGTGGTGTGTGTTTAGGCAGCACCTGCCGCATCTCTGCTTCCATAGTTTGTGGATAAATCGCAGATTTAGAATGACTAGGTGCTTTAGCAATACTCCTGACCAAGTAGGTAGACAATGATAACTTCTGAGTGGAGAAATTAGATTAAGTCGAATGAAGCGAGCGGGTGCGTTTGAGAGAGCTATTAATCGCAAGATTGCTTTACGAGACTAATATGTAGACTGTTTCTAAATATATGCCTAAATATATCACACATTTCAGATATCTTCACATTTTTCCTAGTTATATTTTAAATATTTGCAGAAGTCAAAAGTATATGTCTTATTGGCATTGATGCACTAAATGTATATGTTTTGTTATACTATCAAAAACATACTGTGTTGTACTTTGTATTGTTTTTATGGACTCTCGAATGAAAAATTATTATAGTTTTATGAATGCATAATTTTACAATAAGTGTATGTTAGCAAACATATGTTTCCAATACATGTGACCTGATATACTGCACATCTGGAAAGCATCTGATATATATATATATATGTTTATTTTTTTATACTGGCGCTAGTTAGGGTTGAGTAAGCACTATAATGTTAAACCTCAGATTTTGCACCTTAATAACTTTGCCACCATACAACGGATGTACCTGAAGTGTTGCATGCGTGGTCTGGAACCAAAGATCTCTGGATTTGATAAGTTGCATTATGGTCAGATGTACGGTTGCAGAGCTCCAGAACACCACAAAACACAGAAAAACAGACTTTTTTTGTGTTATTTTGCTCACGCCCACAGCCCAAATGATTTGTCCATTTGGTCCAGAATCTTCAGGGAAGATGCAGTCTGGGTCACTGATGTGTCTTTTGAAGATTTGGTGGAAAAGTATTAAACCGTTCAAATGTTACTCTAAAAACAAATTTTCCATTGTAGTCAAAGGGGAAAAAATATATGTGTCTCATGAAAGTTTCACAAATGCAATTCTACTTTCATGAATGGCCCTTTTACTTTTGTGCTGTGGCCTTCTTGTTTTCAGTTAGTGAGAGAGAAAAATGCCTGTTGTTTCAATTTGGGACCATCTAGGTAAACACTGGCTGTTGGATTTACCTAGGTGGGTCCAAAAGATGCCAGCCCTATCTTTTTTTGTGGGTAAAACCTCCCAGAAATTCAATTTTAAACAACGGGGAAAAAATACTTTTTCAAATCATGAAAGAAACTGGCCAAATACTTTCATAGATGCAAAAGTTCTGTGCTACTTTTTGCAAAACTTTCGTGATTTGCTAAAGCATTTAAAAAAAACATGCAAATCTTTACTATCTTCCTGCAACACAACGGTTGGGTATTTTGAGCTGAAATTTACAGAGTGGCAAGCCCTGGTCTCACAGATGTGAAATTCAGTGGTTTGGTGTCAGAACATTCAAGGAGCCCAAAGTTACAGCATTCTGAAATAGGAACATTTCCCACAGGGTAACATTGTAGCGTCCGTGACACCTTTTGGCACCCAAATCTTGAAATCAAAGTAAGATACAGAGTTTTTGCTATTGGTAGGTTAGTTCCTGCTGAAACAAGTCTGGAAATCATAGATTACACCTGCAATGGAAATGTGTACCTACTTGCTCTGATTACAAAATATTGACAAAAACATGTTCCAATGATGCCTTTTTAGTGCTTTTCGGTGTCCGCATCTTGTAAATTATGTGAGATATGGATTCCATGGACATACATTGCATATACATCTCACCATTATGATTACAATGACACTTTAATTTTTTTTGTAGCTGCTACAGTTGCTGAGATATTGTTACATTACTGTTACAAGGATTCCTTGCCCTATAGGTCTGCTGTTTGGCTCTGTAATTATGAATAAGTGGGATTGCAGGGCCCAGAGGGCCTGCCCTCCCACATATGCAAACCATTATGTAAAAAATGGACAATGTGAAGGAAGCGCACCCACTAACATAAATCACTTACATTATATTTTCTCGAAAAGAAGGGACATTCATTGCAAAAAAAAACTATGTTAATGCATCAGTTAGGGTTAATAGTACAGCAACAAAAGTTTGGAAATGTGCTGCTATGGTTCAAAACCCTAACTCTGCATTGCCCCCTACCCCAACACACACTCACATGCAAGATTGTAAGACACTGTACCATGCTATCACATCTGTAACCACAATAATAACAACACTACTTATTTCGCATAACACTATGTAATGAAAAAACAAATATAGCACCAGCGACTCTATACTGTCAGCACAGTATGATGACACATTATTGCTGGTATATTTTCTTCATACAATGAGACTTAGTCTGCACACATTTTCAAAATATTGATTATTATGTTTCACTACTCAACAATTGGGTCGCTGCAGGTATCATTGCTACCACATAGGCATGTGGCAGCAGGACAGATAGAGATGACACATAGTACTTTTAAGTTACTGCTTGGGTGTGAAACTAACACCATCACATGTTGTTATACTGCTGCGTTACCTGGAAATACTCATTAGCAGTATGTTGTTGTTAGCTTTGGGTGTTACTTCTGTTGCTTCCACATGTTACTCGTAAACTATACTACAAATAATTACTTTTATTATTACTACCGTTTGTTATTAGGACTGACTCACTCTATCAGAAAAATAAATGCAAACATTCAATGACTGTTGGTAGGCTTATAATAACTCTCATTTCCAAGAAACTATCTGTGGATAACATACTGTGTGTTACATCACTTCTTCACTATTGAAATATAGGCATCTGCTTAAATCTTGATATTGCTGTTTGTAACACAAACAATGCTTACTGTGGGGCATCATCCATGGTTGCCCAGCATGCATGTCTACCCCAAGGCACTATGAAGGCAGCACAACTCATACAGTTGGTGACCCATGATGATGGATATGTCTTACAGTACATTTAGAGGCTATACATTACTTCTGTTACCTGATACTGGTTGTCTCTGATTGGTTGTGTATGAGTTGGCCCTTCCCCTGCTTGCATATATTTATGTGTGTGTGTGGGGTGTGTGTGTGGGAATGTGGAGCTAGGGTTTTGAACCCTAACAACACATTTCCAAACTTTTGTTTCTGTATTATTAACCCTAATTGATGCATTAACAGAGTTTTTGCAATGACTATATATTATAGGGGCAGTGTTGCACCCCTAAAGTTAGTGTTGTGTAGGCACTTTAATGTCAAACCTCAAATTTTGCACGTTAATAACTTTGCAACCGTTCAACAGATTTGAATGAAATTTGGAATACGTGGTCTGGTGAAGTAGAGCTCTTGATTTTCCAAGTTGTGTTTCAGTCGGACATATGATTTCTGTGAAGCGAAACACAAAACAATTTACTTTTTGCCAGTTTTGATGCATTTTTTTGTCCATGGTGCTGCAACCACAACATGTGGTCTTTTGTTCTGAAATTTGGAACATAAAAAGAATTTGGGTCACGGAACAATTCAGCATTGGTTTGGCAAAGAAATATTAATACATTCAAAAGTTATAACATTTTTATTTTTTGAATTCTGATCATGCTCACTTCACCCATTTATATGTATATTTTGTGACCTAAGAATTGTCTCATGGTCAAGGATTTTGCTACCTTGTGAAAGAAAATCCTAGTCCATCAGAAAAATTCCTTGTCCATGAGCCACCATTTTGTTTTCAGTTTTTCAGCCAAACAAAATGTTGTATCTTTGTCTATGGGCGACATTTGAGCTAAATGAGGCATGGGTTTTGTTTAGGGTGACACCCTCTACAAAGCCATGCCTTTGGTTTGGTTCTCTTTTGTCAAAAAATAGCTATTTGAAAATTAAAAATTCTTCTTTCGTGACTTGCTAACGGTCCTAGTCCGTGAGCCTACAAAATCCAGGTCTGTGAGATTATCCTGATCCGAGAGCTTTGTCCATCAGGGGATGACCATATAGCCAGAATTCTGGGACCAGATGTCCCTGATGGAGTGACCTAATGACCCCTCGTGGACTAGAATTTTTTTAGCTCATGGACTAGGACTGATCTGATGGCCCAGGATTTTGCTATCTCAAGAATGAAGAATTTTTAAAGGTGTAACAACTTTTAAATTGCATAGCTCATTAATGGTTTGGTCTTTTTACTTGAAATTTACAGGATGTTGAGGGGATGCCCTAGAAGTGCAAATTATTTATTTATCGATTAAAAGAATCGGAATTACAACCTTTGAGTCATAGACTCCTTTGCAAAGGCTCCACGTCAGTAGGAAAGAAAAAAGGAAATACACAAGCATCACTTAAATATTACAAATCAAAACATTCAGCACAGTAAACGTTGTAAGGCTACATCTGCAGGAATCTTACAAAGAAGGGCTTAGGTTAACATTACAGTATGTACATTTGACAGTATATAGTTTCGGAGGGTCTTAAAAGTAGGCCCAGAGTCATAAATTATTTACAGTGAGTTTGATGAGACTTAGCCTGAGAGAAGAAATAAGAAGTCCCTATGCTGAGGGCTACCTCACTGCACTAGAGAAGGAACCCATTTATAATATGATTCAATTTTAGAGTCAAAAAAGGAGGTGACTATTATTATCCGGACCTACCGGGGATAGAAAATTTGTCTGGATAATCGATTGTCCAGATAATTGAATTCACAAATCAGTGCTACAGATAGGTGAATAACTTTCTAAGGACCAGGTCGCTATTCCATACAAGTGAATAATCTGGATAATCGAGGTCCAGATAATCGAGGTCTGACTGTACTGTAATCTACCTATTACCAAGCATGTACCACCAGTGAATGCCTGTAACACTGGTTGCTTTTTTAATCTAAGTGTTATGTACTTTTTTATTTGCTGTGATGTACTGCAGTCTTGATGAGGTGCCTTTGTAAATGAGTCTATGACTCAAAGGTCTGTAAACCAATGATCTAATAAATAAATAAATACAGTAAATGAAATCCGAAGGGCGGGGAAGTGATATACAGTCACAGGTTGCACAGTTAAGGAGAATGGATGTGAGACCTGTTTTAAATTGTCCCAGACTGGTTGCAAGGAAGATAGTGGGTGATAGGTTGTCTAGCCACTAGAGGGCACAATATCGGAAGGACTGTTGTCCAAGGCAAGTTCTACAGTAAGGTACTTGTAGGGAGGTGTTTGCAGAGTGCCCTGGTGCCTTCTTGTGTGTAACTGTATGGATAAGGGGTGGAGGCCAATTGATGCCTGTTTGTGTAGTATTTTTTTTTGCAAGGAGGCAGGTGTGATACTTAAGCCTATCTTGGAAGTTTAGCCAATCAGTATATTTATAAAGCTCACAAGTATGGGTTAACCTGTCACAATTAGAGACCAGATGGCAGGCTTTATTGAGGGCAAGGTTGATGCTGCGTAGGGCAGTATGGTCAGCAGACCCATAAATTACTATGCTGTAGTCCACCAAGGGTAGTATTGAAGAAGATGCAGCTAGATGCATCACCTGAGAGGGAATGCAGTGTCTATGTCTGTATAGGATCCCCAGCCTGGAATTAACAGAGGATGAGACTTGTTGTATGTGTGTGTGGTAGGTTAGGGAGGTGTCCAACATGACTCCCAGGTACATGAAGCAGTACACCTGTTCTAGCACAATGTCAAGAGAGTTTGTCACCATTAGAGGTATGTTACTGATTGGGTTTTAGCGGTGGGCCAAAATCATAGATTTCATCTTCTTGTAGTTAAGTATAAGGTGGTGTTCATAAAACCATGTTTCCAGTTCTCCAAAGGAACCCTGCAGGGAGGATTGTAGAACATTGGGATGGGGATGTTTCCAAAAAACTACAGCATTGTCTGCATACTGCAGGATTGAGGGATGGAGTTCAGGAAGATGGTGAACAGTAATGGGCCTAGAATGGACCCTTGTGGGACATCTGTTAGGACTGGCCCACTGGAGGATAAGGTTGTATTAATTCTTACCTGCTGGGTCCGGCCAGAGAGATAGTCTTTGAGGCAGGAGATTGCCTCAGAGGAGATATTCAGGGATGGTAGGGTGTGGAGAAGAAGCATGTGACTGACTGTATCAAAGGCTTTGGTCAAATTCATATAAAGCCCCTACCACTGAGCCCTGTTCAAGGGCCTCATGAATATATGAAGTAAATTTGACAAGAGCAGTGGAGGTGTTGTGACCCCTCCAGAAACCATGTTGTTCCTGACAGAGTAGATTGTGTTTGGTCAGGTAGTCTGTGAGCTGGTCAGCCACAATTTTTTCAAAGACCTTTGGGGGGGGCAGGATAGATATTGGCCTATAGTTGCTAGTGGAAGTGGGGTCACCACTCTTCAAGATGGGAGTTATAACTGCTTTTTTCCATGATATGGGGAATTGGCTGAGGCATAAAGATAAGTTAAGGATTTTGGTGAGATGGGGGATGGTCACTTCCATCGTAAGCTGGATGAGTTTGAGGTCCAAGGAGTCACTACTTTAGCGAGAGTTCACCAGAGCTTTGCTTGGATAGCATTTTGCCTCATTGCAGGAGATGATTCGTAGCCGAAAAGGGGTATGGTTGAGGGTGGTAGAAGTGTTAATGGAGTTGTTACTGATCGGTTCAAAGTAATTGGGGGGAGGGTATGGCTGAGGTCAGTGAAAGATGTATTGAGGGCATTAGTGATAGATTTTGTGTCCTGGGAGATAACCCCATCTATTAGAAGCTACACTTGGGTAGGGGATACATTTTTCCCGGATAGTTTCTTAATGTTGCTCTAGAATTTGCTTCCGGATCCCCAGGAGGCGGTGACAGCTTGTTTGTAGTATGCCGCTTTGGCTTGCCGGAGAGCCCATGTGCAGCTGTTACGAGCTTCCCTGTAATGCTGTCTTATCTTGGGGGAGTTGCCAGTCAAGAGCCTTTTGCCAGAGGTTATCTCTTAGGTGCATTTGGTCAAGTATTGCTTGGGAAATCCATGGTGTGTCCCGATGCTTTACTGTATGCTTGGAGAAGGGGGCCAAGATGTCACAGGCAGAGTTAAAGGTGGCAATAAAGTAGGTAAGGGTGGCATCAACGGACTGGGCAGTGTGAATAGGAGACAATCGCAGGAGGCAAGGTAGGATTTGAGGTGAGGGAGGGCACCTTTATTAATTATTCTGTTTGGATGTTGGGGAATTAAGTGGTTCCATAGATATGCCATTACAAAGTGGAGATTTTCCCCATAGGATTACATTGCAGGGTTTGTCATGCCTTTAGGTACATGTATCTCAAAAATGAAGAGAGATACTGAGTTTTTGCTACAGGCAGCATAGTTTACCTTTAAGTGATCTATGCTAGAGAAAACAAAATTGAAACCATAGAGTAAGCCTGCAGTGGAACTTTGTTTGTGGGTCGCATGGTTAATAAGATGTCAAATTAGTGTCACAAGGGTTCAAAGAGTGCCTGTACAGTGCCTTCTGGTGCCCATATCTTGGAAATGATGTATGACACAGGTTCAGTTATTGACTGCTGCATTATACAATGGGATATGAAAATACTTTAACCTCATTGGTCAACACACATCACATGACCATGGTATATCCTGCAATATCCCACGGCTAGGAAATGGCATTTATAAAAAACATACTTAAACACATTTTAAATGTATTTTACACATGGGTCCATTGTATAATTGCAATAAGGCACTCCAGGGTGTGGGTTATTGGTGGATTTAACCACTTCTTGTGTGGTTAAGTTACTCGGCTGCGCCTCGTGACACACCATACCTGTCATGCCTTATTGCTTAATGAACTACTCACTGTCATGGTTACAATGACACTTGAATTTTTTTCTAGCTGGTATGGTTCCCAAGATATGTACAAATTACTGTTACAAGGGTTTGGTGCCCTACAGGGCTGCTGTATGGTTCTGTAGCAATGTGTAAGTGAGAGTACAGCCCCCACAGATGCACATTGTTATGCAGAAATGGGCAACTTGGTGGGAGCGTGAACAATACATGTTTTTTACTTGTTATATTACACTTTTTTAAAAAGTAAGGAAATTCATAGCAAAAAACTGTGTTTAGAAATATACATAGAACCGTAGAAACAGAAGATGACAGCAGATAAGGACTGCAAGACCCATCCAGTCAGCCCATTTCTTTTTCTGCCTTATGAATGTGCCATCGGCCTTTGCTCTGTCAATAGTCTATCTATTCATACTCATCTGTATTGCTTCCTTATGTCTATCCCATGACTGTCTGAAGCCGTGCACTGTAATCATATCCACCACTTCCTGAGGTAGGCTGTTCCATGCATCCGCCAACCTTTCTGTGAAGAAGAACTTCCTCACATTAAACCTTAATCGGCCTCCCTCTAATCTCATGCTGTGTCCTCTTGTCCTGCTATTTTTCTTATATTGAAACATGTTAGACTCTTTCACCTTGTTAATGCCCTTAAGGTGTTTGAATGTTTCAATCATATCACCTCTCTTCCTCCTTTGCTCTAGGGCAACAGTTCTTAGACTTTGTCACAGTGAGCCTCCCCAAATCCATGGAAAAAATTTTGAGCCTTCCCTAAAAACTGAAATAATCTTGGGCCCCCCCAAAGAAAAATAACATACTGTTCTTTGCGCGGTACACCATGAATATATTGAAACCCTTTAGAGTACTTGGCTTACATTCAGTTCTTTGTCTTATACTGATGTGAAACCTATGAAAAGAGCTCCTGTGCTCAAAGGTGTTATCTGAATAAAAAATAAACAAATATTGTTATTCAGCTATTACTTTGCTCCTTCCTGCTACTGCTCTTAGCACTTCTATGCTCAACCTTGTATTTGGGTTGTTCTGCCATCAGGCTACAAATTGATCAATTGCCACCCCATTATTAGTTTATTGTTTGTATTTGTTTGCACTATTGTTCACTGTGTATTTCTTGATTGTTTTGCAGTTACCTTTTGAAATGTATTCACTCCTACCCTTCCCTGGGTACACCTGAGATGAGCCTTGGCTCATTCACCTTTCCTTGTCACCTATTAGTAAATAAATACATTAAATTCACCTACTATTATCCTCTTTCAGTTTGCTTCATCTCTTCACACAAAATACATAAAACTCAAAATTTTAATACAGTACTTTTTCAGACTTGCTCGAGCCTCCCCTGGAACAGGTTGGGGCCTCCCCAGGGAGGCTGGCCTCACCATTTGAGAACCCCTGCTCTAGGGTATACATACTGAGCTCCATTAATCTGTCCTCATATGTTTTCTGATGCAGTGCCTGCACCATTTTGGTTGCCCTTCTCTGGACTGCCTCAATTTGGTTAATGTCCTTGTGAAGGTGTGGCCTCCAGTACTGCACGCAGTACTCTCGATGGGGCCTAACCAGTGTCTTGTAAAGAGGGATTATTACCTTCCTCTTCAGGCTTGTGATACCCCTACTAATACACCCCAACATCTCTCTAGCCTTACCTAATGCTTTAGTGGTCTGCTTGGATGATTTCAGGTCATCGCTGATGATGACGCCCAAGTCTCTTTCTTCCCTTGTCACTGCCAGAAACTCCCCTCCCAGCCTATAGTTGGCTTCAGGGTTTCTCTTCCCTATGTGCATGATCTTGCACTTCTTTGCGTTAAACTCCAGTTGCCACACTTCTGACCATTTTGCTAGTTTATCCAGATCTCTTCTCATTCTGCCCACCCCATCTGCATCATCTACTCTGTTGCAGACCTTGATGTCATCTGCAAACAGACAATCTTTACCCTTCAGTCCATCTGCAATGTCACTGATGAAGATTTTGAAGAGGACTGGTCCCAGGACTGATCCCACCCTGAGCAACCCCACTTGTGACTTGCATCTCTTCTGACTGTATACTGTTTACCACAACTCTCTGTTTTCTGTCCGTTAACCAGTTTGTCACCCAGTTGACCAACTTCTGACCCACCCTGAGCCTACCCAGCTTATTAATCAATCTTCTATGTGGAACAGTATTGAAAGCTTTGCTGAAGTCAAGGTAGGTGACATCAACTGCTCCCCCTTGGTCCACCACTCTGGTTACTCAGTCAAAGAAATCTATGAGATTAGTTTGATAGGACCTTCCTTTTGTAAACCCATGCTGTCTTGGATCTTGTGCTCTTATGAATTCCAGGTGTTGCACTATCCTTTCCTTAAGGAGTGCCTCCATAATCTTGCCCATTACTGAGGTAAGACTGACTGGTCTGTAGTTTCCTGCCTCCTCCCTGCTACCACTGTTGTGGAGTGGGATCACATGAACTCTTCTCCAGTCTTCTGGGACCTCTCCTGTGCTCAGAGACTCACTAAACAGTTCTGATAATGGCTGTGCTAGTTTCACCCTTAGCTCCTTTAGTAACCTGGGATGTATGCCATCAGTTCCCATTGCCTTGTCCACCCTAAGCTTATCGAGCTCTTGTAGGACCCTTTCTTTAGTTAAGGGACTAGTGCGCACCTCCCTTCCCCTGTGTCCATGGTGCTGAGCTGTGGGCCCCACCCTACCTTCTCTTCAGTAAATACTGGGCAGAAGTACCTATTTAGAATAGATGCTTTTAAGTGGTCCTCTCGGCACATGCCCCCTTATCCCCTTTGATCTTAGCAATACCCACTCTGGACTTTCTCCTTTCACTAATGTATCTATAGAAAGTCTTGACACCTTCTTTTACTATTTGTGCTAGTGTTTCCTTGGTTTGGGCCTTTGCCTGCCTTACTGCCTTCCCTTAGGGAAGTTTGGTATGCCTCCCTATCTTCATCCGGCTGCATTCCCTTATATTTTCTGAAGGCCAACCTTTTGGCTCTGACCTTTTCTGCTACTGTTTTTGAGAACCAAGGTGGTTTCCTTCTTCTTTTGCACTTCCTTTTCTCTCTAACACAAAGGGATGTTGCTTCAAGTATTGCATCATTAATGCTTGCCCACTTTGCCTGTACCCCCTTACCTGTATTTCTTTTTGTCAGAGCTAGCTTAGCTCTGTTGGCCATCTTATCAAAGTCAGCTCCTATGAAGTCCCATATTTTTGCCTTGGAATGGGATGATTTAGATGTAGTGGTCAAACTGAACCATACAATGTGATGGTCTTTGGCCCCCAGGTGACCTTCTACCTGGAGATCTGTGATCCCTTCCCTGTTAGTCAGTACTAGATCTAGGATAGCCCTGTTTCTTGTGAGTTGTTGTACCATTTGTTTAAGGCCCTCCCCCTATAGGGAATCCACCATGTGTTTAGTTCTGGCAGATGTTCCTGCTGGTATTGACTAATCTGTATCTGGCACGTTGAAGTCTCCCATTATCAAAACCTCCCCTTTAGCTGTCATGTTTTGTATATATTCTAACAGTAATGTGTCTATGTCCTCCCCCTGGTCTGGAGGCCTGTACACAACCCCAGTCCGTATGACTGTCCCATTTCCTATTTCCAGGATGACCCATAGTTCTTCTGGCTCCTTATGTGTATTCTGAATTTCTGTAGCTTTGATATTTTCATTGACATAAAGGGCCACTCCACCCCCCCCCCTTTTGCACCTCGGTCTCTTCTGAACTGTACTTAGCCAGGTATTGAAGTCTCCCAAGTGTGGTTACTGGTAAACCATGTCTTGCTAATGGCTACTATGTCCAGTTTAGCCTCTGTCATTAGTGCCTACAGGTCTGGGATCTTGTTTCCTAGACTGCAAGCATTTGTGTACATGATTTTCCATTGGCAAGATTTCGGTGTGTTAGTTGTTGGGTGAGGTCTGGCATTTCCCCTGTGCGTCACATTGGGAGCCGGACCATTTTCCCTTACCTGGTGATGCAAATGAACTACAAACATGTTGAACTCCTGTTTGACCACTAGCTGGGGGGGGGTGTTCTTACCATTTGATGTATGGGGTGCTGCACCCTTCTTCCCATTTGCTAGTTTAAATATTCTGCAAAAATGTCAAACTTCTGCCCCAATGCACTGACTCCCTCCTTAGTCAGATGCAGTCCATCAAATTTAAAGAACATTCACTCCCCAAAACTGTTGCCAGTTCCCTTACAAATTTGTGTCCTTTTTCCAGGCACCAGCCCTTGAGCCACATGTTTAGCTCCCCTATCTCCCCTTCTCTGACCTTCTGTCCATCTGCCCCCCTCTCCCAGACTGACAGGATCTCAGAGAAGGAGATGCTGGATGAAATGGATGATAGTTTGTCACCCAGCCTGGTCAGGTGTTCCTTGGTCTCCACAACTGACCAGCTGGCGAGATCATTAGTCCCTTTGTGTACCAGGACGTCAATGTTTTCTCCTGCTTCCAGAACAATTTTAGCAATGCAGTCAGTTTCTCTCCACGCCGATGTACCTAGGAGACATTTGACCATTACCCCTGGCTGGAGATATGTATCAACTCCCCGTATCATGGAGTCTCCTATGATCAGAAGTTTTTTGGATTTCCTTTTTGCTTCTTTGTTTTGGTTCCTGTTTTGGGTGAGTTTTGTTGTGCTAGCTCCTGTGCTGCAGTGTTCTGCTCTACAGTGTCCTCTGCCCCTTTGTTTGATTTCAGAGATAAAGGCAGATACCTGTTTGTAGTTTTTATATAGTTTTTGGAGGTGATATGTTGGAGAGCACCAAGTGATGGGGCACCTGATTTGACCCTCCTAACTACCTGCCAACCTCCTGGACCAACTACCTTCTGCGGTCGAGGTGCTTCTGTTGAATGTTGTGGAAATGCCGGGAAGTTCTTATAACATATTTCCTCTTGAATATGCAATTTGAGGCGTGCAATCTCTGCCCATGCTGCCTGGAGCTGAGCCCTTAGATCTCCAATGGCCCAGCATGTAGGACAGTGTCCTAAATCCTGTAAAACTTCCCTTCTGAAAAGTGTTCTGCAGTACCTGCAGTTAATGATGTCCATTCCAGCTAAGTTTCTGGGTTTATAACCTGGTCAGAGTAATTAGAAGGAAGAAAATGAAAGTAAAAGTTTGATTTTGTGTTTTGTTTGTTTGTTTTTGTATAACTTGTTATAACATAGAAGATAATGCCTAGGAAGTGGCTGTTAACCAAGCTGTAATCACCTAGAGCGGTTGCCAGAACAATTAAGTAAACCTCGAGAGCGCAGCTTGAGAGGTTTACAGTTGTCCTGGCAACCGCGAGAGGTGATTACCTCCGTGGTTAACAGCCACTTCCTAGGCATTTTTCT
Source organism: Neoceratodus forsteri (assembly GCA_016271365.2). Classification (NCBI taxonomy): domain Eukaryota; kingdom Metazoa; phylum Chordata; order Ceratodontiformes; family Ceratodontidae; genus Neoceratodus; species Neoceratodus forsteri. The sequence continues at coordinate 128,064,364 of CM057455.1, forward strand.
TTATAGTGTATGGAGTGAGTGTTTTTTTGAACAGAAAAAACACAACGTTGCGATTGCAAAAATGTGTATGGAGTGGGTGATTGTGAAAAAATTATCACAGGAAAACCACAGCGTTGAGACTGATAAAATGTAAAACTTACCATTACGTTAACTGAATACACTCTCAACATGCAACTCATGGCAATGGATGTGATCGCAACACTTGCTTTTATTTAAAAATAACTAAAGGGTTAATAAAAGAGTCAGCCGCATCCAGCACATTTGCGGTTGGTCAGTTTTTGTCATGTGGATGTGCGCGACGTAGTCGTCTGTGACTTCGCCTCTTGATGTGCGTGGGTCAGACATGGAGCTTGTGGGAACAGCAGGAGGTAGGCCTGAGGAGATTAAATAAGAAAAAAATAAAGGCCTGTCTGTCTGATTGTGGGGGGACTGTGCTGGTATCCATCGCGATGTGTGCTGCGGTGGTTTAGGAACTGAATGAGTGGGCTTGCTTACTTTTTGAATGCTAACTGATTAGCGTTCCATTTTTGGAATTATGTCACCTGCTTTGTTCTGTTCCATAATCCCATTGATGTGACGTCTCTATGCAAGGTTTACAGCATGTGATATCACACTGATGGGATTATCAGGTTGTAATACTGCAGAAAACACAGGTTAATTGACTGTCTCCATACATTATAAGTTAAATTACTAGTGCCCCTGTAAATGAGGTCACTGTGAGCATACCCCTCTGATCTTCCTCTTCCTGCTTTGCTACAGGAAATGTCACGACTGTGCTACCCTATAAAATGAGTGTAGTGTTGGGTGGTTGGGGATGGGGGTTGGTGGCTGGGCCCTTCCCCTGCCAAAAAAGAAGAACCGCAGATGAAAGAAACAAGGAGGTAAGAGCCAAAACAATCAGCCAGCAACAAATGCAGTAGTCCTGAAAGCTTATCCTAATAATAGATCAAACTGTGAAACCAGTAAAGCACCACCTGTAATAATTTCACAGAAGATATACCCTGTAAGCAACACTTTGCTACAGAAAAAAATAAAGCAGTAACAGAAGATATACCTTGCAAAAGACAATTTCAATCAGAAGATTACAGCAGTAATCTGTAAGCACACACCTGTAGGCACACCCTGTAATAATGCATCAGAAGGTATACCCAGCAACAACAATTTGAATCAGAGAAAAATAAAATAAAATGTTAGCAACAAACAGTAACAATCCCTGTGAGTACAAAATAAAAATAACAACACACAGTAAATCTGCCTAGCCAAAAGAAGCCTTAATCCTTTACCTTGCTCTGATAAGGTTATTTGCTCTGCTCGTTCAAGCAACCTAGAAGAAAAGAGCTCAGGTGAAGCTAGGTGCCTTAGCCAGCAAACCTAGTCTTCCAGTGCATCAGTTAGGGTTAAAGTGACAAGAGTGAGGAAATTAAACTTTAGGGTTGAACCCCTAACCCTCCCCACACAACCCGCACATGCATCCTCCACAGACTGACCAATGCCAGGGCTTGCCATGGGGTTGTGAGGCTTAACTATCACCCCATTCTTGTTTATGTTTGCATAACAACCTGCTTACACATGGAATGGGGTGAGAGTTGGGCTTGACGACCTCATGGCACACCATGGCATCTGTCAGTCTGTGGAGGATGGATGTGTTGTATAGGGGGGTTAGGGCTCAACCCCAACATTTTATTTCCTCACTTTGTCACTTTAACCCCTAACTGGCATTAAACACATTTTTTTGCCATCACTATATATAATTTATCCTATAAAATATACTGATTTACATTTTAAATATTTGTTTTATGTAGAAAACAAATATGGAATATATATATATATATATATATATATTCTATATATATCTATATATATTAGAGGCAAAAAACTCTATTTAATGCATTAGTTAGGGTTGTTCCACAGCGACAAAAGTGAGGAAATTCGGTGTTAGGGTTGAAAACCCCCCCTTGGACCTCCTGCCCACCCCCCCACCGGCATTGGGGTGTGCATTGGGTTGTCAGCCCTAAATCTCACCCCATCACATGTGTAAAGCAGCAGAAGTATAGGAGAATGGGGTGAGAGTTAGGACTGACGACCCCAATGTGCACCCCAGTGCTGGTTGGAGGTGAGCTGGGGACCAGGGGTTTTCAACCCTAAACCAAATTTCCTCACTTTTGTCGCTGTGGAACAACCCTAACTAATGCATTAAATGGAGTTTTTTGCCTCTAATTTTCTTTTTGAGAATGATAATGAGAAATAGTGAATGTAATGCAGCGGCGGGAGTGCGGGGCCCAGAGCATAATGCGGCAGTGCCACATGATGTCTTGTGGCATAGTAGCAGGAACAGCAATGCAAACAGAAGTGCTAACAGTGGCACACATGGTAACACAAGCGCCAATGAGAACAGAAAGGGTAACGCACACGGTTGTGTAGACGGGAACGGTCTGCCATGTGATGTGTTGTTACATAGTAGCATGGTGCATGCAAATGGAAATGTCAATGGGCATGGTGATGCAAAGTGAAACAGAAAGAGAAACAGTACTGTAGACACAAATGGCAAAAAATAACAGAAATGCAAGCGCAAATGAAAACGCAAAGGATAACGCACATGGTGGCGCAGACGTCAACGGTAAGTGAAACGGGTACGGAACCACAAGCGGAAAGGGCAACGGTAACAGTAATGTCAGTGCACAGACTGGTTTTTCCCAAATGCTGCATAGAGAAAGACAGTGAGTAGAAAGAATGTATGCATAATAATGGGTATCGGAGCAAAAAATGAGGACTTGGAATGCTAAATAGGTTATATCTCAGGAACAGTACGATGTAGAAAAAAAATTTAAAAATCATATTATTTACGACTGTCCTGGCTAGTTTTGTGCTTAGCCCCCATCAGGGGGCTAAGTACTTTTCTGATGAAAAGTTCGTATCTTGCACCGTTTCCGAGATACGGGCCCTAATAGGCTCGGTGAATGCCGTAATGTTATCCTATGGGAAAAATAGAGAAGTTCAGAGTGCCATAACTTTACCTCCCTGTAATATTTTTTCACCAAACCACTGAAAGGCACATCTGTGGGCTGTTGGCTGTGTTTCTTCCAAATTTCAGGAAAAAAGACCAAACCGTTATTTTGCAGCAGGGCGCCAAAGGATTCCTGTAATGTGTCGGGCGCCGTAATGTTATCCTATGGGAAAAATCATCAACTTTGGAGTACCGTAACTTTGCCACCATCCAATATTTTTTCAATGAAACACTGAAAGACACATCTATGAGTTGTCGGCTACTTTCCTTCCAAATTTCAGCCCAAAACTCCAAACCGTTCTTTTGCAGCATAGTGCCAAAGAATTACTGTTATTTTGGGCATAGTGTCACAAAGTAGTGTCGTGATTTGCGAAAGCATTCGCAAAAATTTCCAACACTTTCGTGAGTGCAACACTACTTTGTGAAACTACTTTTTCCAGAAATCTGAAAAACATATTTGTGGGGTGTTTTACCCCAAAATAGAGACATGGCTAGCATCCTCAGGGCCTGACTAGGTGAATACAAAAAGAATTAGGTTGCTAGAGGGTCTCAATTTTAAATGCCAAGTATTTTTTCTGATCACTAACTGAAAACAAAATGGCAGATTTGTGACACTAACAGGGCCATTTGCAACACTAAAAAGTGCATTTGTGACACTGTCAAACTTTTTCTTAACTTTTCCCATTGACTTATAAAGGGAAATTGTTTTTAGAATAACTTTTGAACCGTTTAATATTTTTTCACAAAATCTTTGAAAGGCACATCGGGGACCCCGGCCGCACTTTTCCTGAAGATTTTGGGCTGATCATGCTAACCGTGCGAGCTGTAGGTGTGACAGTAAAATTCCAGAAAAAGCGTAAACGCAGGTGCAGATCACGCTTAATAACTCCGCAGCCGTGTATCCGACCGGTACAAAACTTGGCAGATCCCAAGGCGTATTGGTCTTGATCATATTCCAAATTTCAGGCAAATCCATCAAATGGTTACAAATTTATTAAGGTGCAAAATTTGGGGTTTAACATAGAAATGGCTCCTCAACCCTAACTATGACAGCACTACCGTGCTACCATAATACATATATATATATATATATATATATATATATATGTTACATAAACCTTTATAATATATTTAAGCAATATACCAAGAGACTGTGGGCGTGCCAGGATAAACCCATGGGTGGCGTGTTGTTCGGTCCTGAGGCAGAAACCGAGGATCAGCAACACACCACCCGTAGGTAAATCCTGGCATCACCCACAGCCTCAAGTGGGATATTGCTATTGTACAATTTGGATTTTTTTAACATTACATATTTTTATTATAGGTTTTATTGATTATTTGGGCTACGTGTTTTATGTAGTGATGTAGACGTGAAGCAAAAAATAGTTCCACACTGTTTCCTACTGGTGCCGGTTCTGAAGGATTCACAGAGGCTGGCTGCTCAAATGTTCAAGCTAGGTATCACACAAGTTGTGAGGAACGTTTTGAGATGTTCTTTCTAGTGGAACTGTGTTCAGAATGTTTAAAAATATTTTATCTAGCTCCGTCTTGTCAATTACCTCAAAGGAGCATTGCATTTTTTTTTTAATTTAGCATGGTAGGTAGCGACGCTGTGGGAGATGGTGGCACACGGCTTTGATTTTTGCCGTCAGACGGATTTTGAGATGGTATGGGGCAAGGGGGTTCAGCAGGCACTTTTTCCTGTTGGGTACTAGCAGGATTTACACGTTGTACATTGTGCTAGGTAGGCAATCAGCAGTGTCAGTGGCTCAGTAGGTAGCACACTCACCTCTGAGGCCAGGAGATCAGAGGGCTGTGGGTTCAGTTCCCACATCTGGCACTTGGGTTAATATCCCAGTACTGACACTGTAGTGCAGCATGAGAGGGGTGCTGCACTTCTGAGGTGCCGTCTTTCAGATGAGACGTTAAACCGAGGTCCCATCTGCCTGGATTGGTGGTAGTTCAGGTGGATGTTAAAGATCCCATGGCACTTATCGAAAAGAGTAGGGGAATGTCCCCGGTGTCTTGGCCAAATTTCCCTCATTCACTAAAAATACCACCAACAGCTTAATCTGGTTCAAGGTCAGTTGGCATTCATCTGTATCCCCCTCCCCCGGGTCATGCCTGAAAATAGGCAGGATTTGTCTAGTGCACTTACCTGGTCAACAAAAGCTAAATAAATAAATATAATATTTATAGACTACATTCTGTAAATACATATTGAATGCACTACTTCTACATGTTTTCTTATAGTTAAATATGTATGCAAGCAAAGAAGGCATCACCAAAATACAATGGTGCTCACAACTTAAATGTAAACAGCGTTCATGTTGAAAGTCAGTGTCAGTGGTTCAGTAGGTAGCACACTTGCTTCTGAGGCTGGGAAATCAGAGGGTTGTGGGTTCAGTTCCCATGCCTTGCACTTGGGTTAATATATCATAATGGATGAGATGTTAAACCGAGGTCCCATCTGCCTGGATTGGTAGTAGTTCAGGTGGATGTTAAAGATGTATTTATTTATTTAACAGACTTTAGGATTACAACCTTTGAGCCAGGGACTCATTTACAAAGGCTCCATGTCAGAAAAAAAACAATAAAAACACTTAATACATATACATATAGAATGGCAGCTAAAGGTACAGTTTTATCGCTTATACAATATTGCAGAATCAAGATCAGCTATACATTACATTGAAGATCCCATGGCACTTATTGAAAAGAGTAGAGGAATTATGTCACATAATACATACATGGAAATGTCCACTTAATACAGTTATATAAAACAACAGATCCAACAACAAAGAAAATGATATATATATATTTATATATATAAACAAAAGAAACCAGACATTCCATCAATCTTACTTCATTAAACAGTATTTTTCATATTTCATCCCAGGTATTCCCCTTCTGCTAATTTTAAAGAGTTTAAAAAAATAGTATCTAAATGTTTCCAGAGGTGTGCAACCTTTTCAGGAGAATATCTCTTGGTATAATTTTCCTTAACTTGATAAAGAGCATTTTCTATTTGTGTAATTATTACTAGATATGTGCGAAATTGGAAACTTTTGCCTAGTGAAATATTTCGTGTAATTCCTACATTACGCGAAATTTTTTGCCTAGCTGAATATTAATTTTGCCTCCAATTCCACTTTCATGTAATGCAAAATGTTACCCAATTTTGCCAATTTCACTTTTGCATAATTTTTTTAATTCAGTTGTTTAACCAGGAGTAGCACACCAAGCTGAAAGTTTTTTTACAGGTGCAGCCTCCAAGCACAGGGAAGTTAAATGATTTGCTCAGGGTCACACAGTATGCAAGTGGAATCTGTGGGATTCAAACCCAGGTCTGGTCTGCTGAATGTCACCAGATTTACAGCTCAGATCCTTAAATCACTGTGCTATACTGCCTCATATATATAAATATTTGGCATTATCCTGAATTTCGCCAATGTTTTTTAATTTCACCAGTGAAATTGCAATGCACTGTGCGTAGATAGCTGAAATATCATGTGCATGCTGTTTCCTGCAAAATATATTGTCTGTTGAGTCGGAGAGCAGTTCAGTGTGGTGCTTCCCAGCCAATAAATCCTTCAAAAACCTCTTCATTTGTGATTTTTGAGAGTTAATTGCTCCCAAAATCTCAATTTAGTTCCTAGTTCTGCTAGTGACTATTTTTTTCAGATTTTGTATCTTTGTACAATACTTAGGTAAACTTAGATAGTGTTTTCCATTTTCTCTGTGTCTGTGTCAGTGGGGGAGTTAAGTGGGGTAGGGTCGACCGTGTTGTGTGTGTGTGTGTGTGTGTGTGAAAGTAGAGCAGGCTAGTTCCTAGTATTTGACAGATTTCTCACAAGTTGTGAGTGACTTTCTATAATTTCTTTTAAGTCTTAATATTTTTGTCTGTGTGCTACTTATTTGTTATAGTATTCTTACATATTGACCCTTTTTTGGTTAACTTTATCTGAACAGTTACTACATTCTGACTGAGTAGTTCTGTTCCTGTTTCCCTTTGCTGAATCACTTTTGTGATTTATTTTTTTATTGAAAGTATTTGTGTACATTAACCACTTGACTTATCCATATCTAGCGACAATGCATTGTTGAATTGCTCACAGAAATTAATATTGTGATCTAGCCTCTGCATTGCAGCGTTCCTGTTTTTCTATTTAATTTGATATAATCCATTGCGATAATGACGTATGATTTTAGTTGTCAGCAGTGGCCCACGCCTTGCAGGTGCAGCACCTCAATCCAGCATCCCCACACCCAGATGGAAGACTTGTATTTAGTCACCAATGTCGTACAGAGATGGGATGCATCAGCAAATGTCCACCAGAAAACTAAACAACCACTCCAATTGAAGTATTTTGTATCTGGCAACAAGAACAAAATCTGGTCAGAGCCGATATGGCTGTGAAGAGCTTTTGGGATGCTTTTACCCATTATTTCTAATGAATTTGCACAATGCAGATCTGTGGAGAGGTAATTTCAATGCAGTCTTCCTTGTACACATTTTTTACAATGTATTTTCCTAGAATTTGCCTTCTGATTGCTATATATTTAGTCTGGATAGTTCACAGAAGAAATGGCATCGTATTTTCAGTGGGGCTCTACATCTACACAATATTATGCTGCATTGTATAAAATCAGAATGCACTAAAAACAATATTTTACATTAGGGGGATATACAGTATTAAGAGTGCTAGATTGATGCACAAGCAGAAAGATGCATTGTGCAAAGAGGGTGGCACTGATACAGTATTCAAAGTGAATGCACCACCAGTACAGGGTGTGCATATAGTGAAGCCTACCAGGATGAAGCACTGCATAGGATTCATAGGAAGATACTGAGCTGAATGGACTTACGTCCTATATGCTCGTCATAATCATCTAATTTCTAGTCTGGTACATATTTCTATCCCACTTAGCTTTAAACTCCGCAATAGATTTGCTGGCTACAACCTCCAACGGCAGTGCATTCCAAGCATGCACTACCCTATGGTTAAACCACCATGTGGTTCTCAGTTTATTACATTTTGATGCTGTTAGCTGCATTGGGTGGGACCTAGTTTTATACATACAACTGTTAAATTTTAGTCCCGTAGCTTCCCACAAATCATCATTTTGCCAAGCACTATATACCAAGCACATGTCTCCTCGCTTTCTTCATTCCTCCAAGGAATACACATTCAGCTCCCTCAGTCTCGTCCCATAGTCTTTACCTGTCATGCCACTAACAACTCTTGTTGCTCTCTTTTGTACCGTCTCCAACAGTGTGATGTCCTGTTTTTTAAAGGGTGACCACACCTGCACTCCGTATTCCATAATGGGCCTCACCAGGGATACATACAGGGCAAAACAACCTCCTGCTTCTAGATGATATGTGCCTCAATATGCAATTCAGGATTTTATTTCCTTTTTGGGCTATATTTTGGCAATGAGATGAGAATGTCACATTGCCAGAAACTATTATACCCAGATCTCTTTCCTCATATGTTATTTTGAGCGGTATATTTCCCAGTTTATAAGGTAGTTTAGGATTTCTATTTCCCAAGTGCATGATGAAGCATTTATCTAGGTTTAGTGCTAATTTAAATTTATTTGACCATATAGCTATATCATCTATTGCATCTTGTAAATTTGAAGTGTTTAATGCAATGTTTACTTCAGCTCCAACCCTACTGCAGTATTCTGCAGCAGAGTTACTGCAGCAAGCAATGCAGTTTCAGATGGAGTTAATCCCTTTTGCCATGCAGTAAATCTGTGACACTGCACTTCATCCTGACGGGCTTCATTGTTCGTGTTGAAAATGTGACCCTGGATGGGAGTCATAGTGCAGGTGGCTACCAAGTCAGGTGCATCCAGGGGGACCCCAATTGAACACCTGCCGGGGGAATGCATGGCACATGCCGGTATGCACTGCAGCCTCCATGGGCGATATTCAGCCAGGGAATGCAAATGAACTAATTGAGCATGCAGGGTGCAAAGGGGCCTTATGCATGCTCATTACCAGCTCATCTGCATGGGGATGAATGTGCCAGAGCAGCTCTTACCCCAAGTCCCGACCCAATCGCTCCCATGTGGAACAGGCCTTGAAGCCTCTGGTGGTATAGTGGCACCGCGCCGTTCCACCAGCCTCGATCATACCAGAGTCCAGGCTCTATTGGTTACATATTGTAGGAACCCCGATGCCATCCCTAATTGCACCTGAATTCATCTACAGTCCATGTCCATAGTATAGTGGCCCCCACTTCCCCATAATGGTGCACAGACACCCCCCCTCCCTGTCCCCCCAGCCAATCCCATTGTGACAACTGGCTCTGTAATAAAATCATACCACTCTATTGGCGGGTGGTAGAGCACTTGCAGTAGAATGCTGGAATGTGTTATACATAGGCATGAGCTGTGTGTGGGTGATAACACCCAGTGGCCATACTCCTCAGGCACTAGCATCTGGATCCATCATCCCGGTGCCATTGCACTTCCTAGAGTGGGCGATGGATGATGCTGTACCCAATCAAATAGGTCCCAAAACAGGGATGTTACTACAGTCAACCTCCCATTCATCTGTGCAATTTGGGAACTGCAGATGAACAGTCCAGAGCCTGAAACGTACACTGCAAATGGCTTTACAGGATACTGCATCCCATGGCACCCAGGATACTTCAGCAATCTGGAGGGTGGTATGTTACACAGGGGAACAGGGGAGAGGGTGGACTTACAGCAGGAAGATACAGTATTGGCAAGGCATGCATTGGATTTATGTAAATACTGAGCAGCAAATCAAAGCTCTTTTCCTAATAAAAGGCTGCTGCTGCTATAATAAATAAAGAACAAAGTCATAAATAAGGAACTTATAGAAAAATCTACAGGGATTTGATTCTATCTTTGTGGGGGAGGCACTATGAAAATGAGGGTTTCTTACAGAGTAATGGTTATTTGGATCTGGGAGCACTAAATATTTCTTATTATATATTTTGTATCCTGGGCAGGGCATGGGAGATGCTACATCACATTGTCACACTGATGTTCATTTACACATTTTTGCACTGTATTTACTCAGGCCACCACAGATTAGATGCAATATCTTGTTTTCAGTGGGGTCATTTACCATTTTTATAATGTATTTATTCAGGCTACCTAGTCCAGGGCCCACATATTCAAAGGAGATATGCAGCGCATCCTGGTGGAAAAGAGAGATGTGCTGCACAACTCCAACAATGCGCAGCAGCGTGATATTCAAATGTGCAGGATGCACCAGCCGGAAGGGAATGCACCAGGGCACACACAAATGATATGCCATTCAAGTCAAGGGGGCAATCCCATGCATATGCCATGCTGCAGCATATTCAGTGCGAATGTGCCCCTTGCAGTCCAGAGCACCGCAGCCCATAGTTAGACCACGAATAGCTGGCCTGACCCAGCCAGCCACCAACAGGCAGGCTGTAGATGTGCACCCAGTTGCACAGCAGCCTGGCAGCCCTGGTAGACCAGAGGTACCTCCTTTCCATCCCCAATCTAGCCAACTCCATCCCAGAAGCGCTCCATAGTGTAGGGCCCACCCATACCCAATCACACCAGAGGAAACCATGGTCCATATCCATAGTCTAGAGGACTCCCATCCACTGCCCCTGTACACAGACACCCTCACTGCCCCCATACCCAACCTGTTGCAAAGAATGGCACTGTCCTCCACACCCTACCATGGACAGCCATTGACTGCACTGAACCCAGGCTGGGAACCTGCACTCTGGAATGACCCATCTGGCTGTACTGTGCATTGGGACACCATGTCAGCTACAGATCCACCAGTGTATGCAGCTGTGTGTACGTCCCTGACAAACTGAAGAGGGAATTAATATTATATGTCACAATAGCCTTGGAATGACTTGGATTTGTATACTATGCATAAGGCATAATGGGGAACTATATGAAATAACAAATATCAAGCTCATTATTGCATAAACTATACACAAAATTAGTAATCACTAGTCAGACAATTTTTCAAAAGATACCAGTAATGACTGTAAACAAATTTATTGCAAATATATATATATATATATATGTATATATATATATATATATATAGATATATAGATATAATGGGGTTTAAATCCAAATTCAAATGCAAAGTTCTGATTGTACAAAACACATCACATGACCGTGCGTATATCATGGCACAACCGCACACCTGCACTTTTACCCTCCTCCAAAACAATTTTGTAATTTTATGAGACAGATAACCCACTCTACGGTGTGCTGTTGTGCTCTGATATGTGCATGCCTTCGGTTTTTGACACACTTGGCCTGCAGGCTCATGCATCCAATGCACACCAAGGCGTGCATATATCAGAGCGTGACCGCACACCAAAGAGTGGGTTATCTATTGTATAGGTATATGTATATGTATAAGCAGAACACCTCTACAAACCTAAGGAGATCTGGAGGCAGATCAATGCACTGCTGAAAGAGAAGGTTGCTGAACTCCCGAGCTCCATCTCTGCCCAGGGTGTTACCCTTGCTGACCCCTTGTCTCTTGCTGCTGGCTTTAATATTTTTTTACAGATCTACAAAAATATACCTCACAATTCCATAACTCTCCTGTGGCACTCTCAGTTCCTTCATCTGTGGAGGAAGTCTGGACTAGACCTTTATTTTACTTGAAACTGGTCACATGTAATGAAGTCCAGAGATTTCTTGCTCATGACTCCCTGGAGCCAAGATTTCCTAAGTTGGGAGCTCCAGCCCTTGCTCACCATGTTCATGACCTATTTAACCATTCCTTCTTGACTAGTACTGTTTCTGACAAATGGAAGGTAGCCATTTTGTACCAGTGAATAAAGGCAGATCCAGCTTTGTTGTTGAGAATTTCAGACCAATCTACATCCTTTGCTCCCTGGCCAAAATACAAGAGCGCATCATTTACAATCAACCTTCAGGACTACCTGGATCACCATAATCTGCTTTCACCTTTCCAACATGGTTTCAGAAAGAACCACAGCACCCTCACGGCCCTATTTAAGGTAATCTTGGACATCTACCAAGCCATGGACTATGGTTCTGCCACTGGTGCCATCTTTGTCAACCTTACAAAAGTGTTTGACCTAGTGAACCACAGTCTTCTGCTTAAGTAGCTTTGTGTTATTGGTCTGTACTCCAGTGCCCTCCACTGGGTCCATAGCTATATCTCCTCCTGGTCTCAAAGGGTTAAGTAGGCCAGCTCTTTCTTGGAATTTAGACCAACAACTCATTGGGTCTCACAGGGCTCTATATTGGGTCCTTTATTGTTCTCACTTTTCATCAATGAATTACCCAACAACTGCGGTGCGGCTGCTGTGCATCTCTATGCTGATGATGCTATCATATACCGCTCTTCTTCCGATGTTGCTTGGATTAATAGGGAGCTCACATGTGACTTTGCCGACCATGAGGATTGGTTCATGTGTAATCAGCTTGTCCTAAATACAAAAAAGACAAAAAGTATGCTATTCTGTCATCTACCTCCCTCCTCCCGCCCTCCCTACCTCTCTGTATTACTCCCTCAATGGTGATGTTCTTGAGGCTGTCAATACCTTCAAATATCTGAGTATTACCCTGGATTCCTCTCTCCCCCTCACCACCCATGTCTACACCCTAATTAAGACTCTTAATCAGAAACAGAGTCTTCTCTATCACATCCACCCTTTCCTCTCCTCAACCTCTTGCCTTAAGATCACCTCCTCTTCACTTCTCCCCCTCCTTACCTATGGGGCTCCCCTACTTCTCTCCACCAATACTTCTAATATGTCTCTCCTTGCTCAAGTATGCCATAGGGTGGGAAGGTTTGCTCTAGGTGTCAACGGTTTACCAACCACTACATTTTGACAGCACTGTCCCCTACAGCAACTACAGTGCCATGTCACTGTAAGGACCATGCTGGAACCCAGCACTGTCTTTCAGGGGTCCTGCACCCCCCCAAAATCAGCTCTGACTCAGAGTTTAGAATCCTAATTGGGGGGGTACAGGGGGCTCAAAGGATGAAGCCCCCCTGAAGAAAACATTCAATTTAGTTCGAAACCAGCAGCCGACTGCAAAATGCAGTCGACCTGCCGGTTTCGCTGTTTGGTCGTTTGACAAAATGTCCATGATCAGTCATGGATCTGGTGTCAACTCCCACTTCCACCATTGTACTGTCCTCTCTTCATTGGGCTGGTTGCCTTATGCATCAAAACTGAGGCTGTCCTCCCTGAGATTCTTGTACAAACTTGTATACAAATACACCCCCCTTGCTTCAGTGGGATTATCCATCAAAGACTGGCACCTCAGAACCTCAGATCATCTTCCCTCCCTTTTCTCCTTAGACCTAACCTGTAGCTAGTTGTTGCATGAAAAGCCTTCTCCTTTGCAGCAGTAGCTGACTGGAACTCATTGCCCCCCTTCAGCCCTGCCCAGCACCTCTCTTCCTATGTTCCAGTCCAGCTTTCTTGCCTCCTCTGCTAAATGCAGCTGCTTCTGCTGAATAATTACTCACCCCTGTGACTGCAAGCTATTTTACTGTACACTACTATAGTTTGCAATTCTAATCACCGCCTGTGCCATGGAGTGATGTTACCCTTTTTGTTTTTCTTACCCGAACCCCCAGTCTCTCTCTCCTTCCTTCTGTTCTGCCTTTGCTCCCTTGCTCTCTTTACCTGTTATCTGTCTCCCCCAACCCCTAACTATTTATTTGCTTTGCTGGTAGTGGTTGCTGATGGGGCCTACACATGTACATTGTTTAGAGTCGTATACATCTGCACTTGTGATATTCTCTCTACTACATATTGTGTTGTGCGTTTAGACCTGCTAGCTGGGACTGCTGTTTGTCCCTCACTTGTGCTTAGCAAAGCAATGTATATTTTGTAATTATATTTCAACTTTATTCCTCATTGTTACTTGTCTTAATATACTTAGAATATTTCTCCTGTATCCTGCCTCTTCCTAAATTTGCTGTTGTTACCTTGTATTTTTGCATTGTTGTCTTCCTGGTTGACTCTGAACAAGGGACTGTAATTGTCTCAGTGGTATTACCCAGTTACCAAAATTCAAATAAAATAAATATGTATATATATATTGATATATCTATCTATATATATATATATCTATAATATATATACACACACACACACACACACACACACATATATGCTAATTTTGCATCTTATAGTTGTTAGTTTTCAGACAAATTCTTTTTTTTTTTTTTTTTGTACTTTCTCTTTATCCTCCTGGTCACCCTTGCCACTCTACTCCTTCGGGCTAGCTCAATGCCCTCCAGTCCCCACTGAGTCTGCCCCTAGAGTGCCTTCTCTGGTGACTCCCCTACCTGCCTCTTTTCACCTTGCACAGTGGGGTCTGCCCATGGTTTGCAGACTGGGTGGCTGGAGCGGCCGTCATCCAGAGTGCTGCGAGTTGTTTTCTGGTTTTTCTGTCCCTCCCCTCCCTCTCACTGAGGATGCTGGCTCGGATGGAACGTGCTTATGCACGCCTGCCAAGTGCGGGATGGCATCCTCCCCTCCCGACTCCCTTCATACTGCGGAGACGCCCGCTGCGCCCGAGGATCGGTGCTCCCACTGGCTTCTCACAGGTGTAGGGTGTGTTAAAGACCCCGTATCTCGAAGGAGGACAGCATCCGTGAGGGGTGCTCGATCCTCCTTCCCCTGCCGACCCCGGATGGCCTGAGTCCGCTCGAACCCGGTCGCCTGCTGGTGCGAGGTGTGGTGTCCAGTGCCTCAACCCTCAGCACCACCGGGCCGGCCCAGACAAATACTTATAGACTTTTTTCTGCCCATCTGATGGAATCTTGAATGAGTTAAGAAAATGTTATTATTTTATCAAGGCCCTCATCCAGCAACTTAGTAAATACACACTCAGTATATCATATTATAAAATGACAAAAAACAGCCTTCTGTTTGCAGTTGTTTGATCAGGAATTTTTTAAATGGTATAAGTTATTTTTGTTAGATCTATGTCGGTCCACTAGAAGGTATCAAATCACGTGTGCCTGTATCACTCATGGTCTGTCAGCAGTTAACTCATTAGATGAGGTGTTCCTTGCCAGAGTTTTACTGTTTCTCCACCCCTCTCCCCAAAACACACACACACACACACACACACACACACACACACACACCACACACACACACACACACACACACACACACTTACTTTAAGAGACCTTAATAACTCTTACCTGTTATATCTGGGAAGCAAGCTGCAGGCCTTGTCAAAAATAATCAATGTATTTAGTCTTGGTAGCTCACTGAAGACCTGGCATTGAATCTGATAGGTCTTGAGAGGTTAAAAACAGTTTAAATCTTTATAAAAGAAAATTGGTTGGGAAAGGGTAACAATTATGAGGTATGAATCTTTCTTGTAAGATATTCACTCCCAAGTGAAGTGAATAGTTAAATGCTAATCAATTAAATGTGCAAGCTCTTGCATTTCAAAGGGGATAAACAAATCTCCAGTTTATTAGGCAACCAATACTTAACAGACTGTTTCACTTTCCTAATGGCCATTAGATAAGCAGCTTGGAGTTATGTTTCCAACATTCTAAACAGAAAGAATGGATTATTTTATTTTAATTGTCATAGTGATTTGTAGATATGGAATGATACATTGAAATGTCTGGAAAATGTGTTCCATGAAACTCCATTTTCAAGCTACAGACAGCAAAATGGCTGTAGGCTCCGCCTGCAACCATAAAAGAAGAAGACATTTTGAGCACTGTTACAATTGGGTGCCCTCCACCACCGCACCATCATTATGTGAAGCAATACTTACATAAGGGAACGGGTGTTAAACTGGAACCCTTGACTGAAAACATATTTATTTAACCTAGCCTTCCCTAATTATGAATTATTTGTTTTACTGTTTCTGTTTTAATTTTATCTATATTTAGTGTATTTGGTTTTATGTGCAGTGACTTGCTCTTGAAAGGCGCTATAAAAATAAAGTTTGATTTGAATAGTGCCTGCCTGGATAAATAAAGATTTTGATTGATTGATTGAAATGTGATGCATCCCAACATCCTGTATCCAAATGATGGCATGCATGTCATGATGATATACTGCTTAGCACACTAGAGAATATAAAATCAGTATAAACATATAAGAACTCAAGACATCCCAACAGCAACCCACCATCCCCCTTCTCTTGCACCCAAAAAAATAAATACAGGCAGTTACTTATCTGTGCAGCAGCAGCAGCGATTGAATATGTGAAGCGGATCTCCATGAAGCAGACAAAGCATTACTTGTTGTGGCAAGAAGTCAGAGCAGCAGGCAGCAGCTACAGGCAACAGCAGCAGCACACAAAATGTTATTCAATCCACACTGACTTAAAACCACAGAGCCAACAGAGCAAACCAGGGCAGCATCATTGTAAAATGATAATTCCATAGTTCTCAATCAATTGAGAAACTGGCAGCAGGAGGAAGCAAGTGCAACTTTGAGTAGCAGGGCCATTTTGCATGAGGATTTATTTTTCTTAGCGTGGCAAACTGGCTTATGTGATGTTGCATATCAGGCAGTGGCAGCACCATGGTTAGGCCTGAAAACTATAGTCAGTGGTGAAGAAAACAGTAGATTTGGGTCCTTTGAGGATGTGGACCATGTAACTGCATGTTTGACACCAAATGTCAGTCTGAATTTAATGTATCATTTTGTAGGAAACATTTGTAGACATGTACTGCCTGTGTTGCACTCACAGAAACAAGATGTGGTATAAAATCAATTGGAAACAGTGGACCAAAGACCATCGTTTAGTCCAGGTTGGGGTTTGGATACCATAAAACATCATGGCTGAGACTTGATTTCTGTCTGATGTTACTGCAACATTTTTTGGGAAACATTTCTGGACCTCTGGGCCATGTTAGGCAGTGTCAGAACCATGATTAGGCCTTAAACCACTGGTAAACAGGGGGCCAAACAACATGTTTTGGGCCAGGTGGAAGGCGTGCAACATATAACAGCATGTCTGACCTGATTTAGGTCTGAATGTACTGTGCAATTTTTTTTGTAAACATTTCTGGACATGCACTGACTGTGCTGCACTTGCAGAAACAAGATGTGGCCTAAACCCAATTGTAAACAGCAGCCAAAACAGCATTGTAATGTCTGGGTGCGGGAAGGCACAGTAAAACATCAGGACTGACAGCAGATCTCAGTCTCAATTCAATGTACCATTTCTCCTGTAATATTTCTGGACATTTACTGCCTTTGCTGCCTCGCAGAAACAAGATGTGGTCTAAAATCCGTTGTAAACAGTGGACCAAAGGCCATCATTTGGTCCGGGTGGGGGTTTGGGCACCTTAAAACATCATGGTTGAGACCATATTTCAGTCTGAAATTACTGTAACATTTTATTGGAAACATTTCTAGACTTCTGGGCCATGTTAGGCACTGTCAGCACCATGATTAAGCCTTAAACCACTGGTAAGCTGTAGGCCAAACAACATGTTTTGGTCCAGGGGGAAGGCGTGCAACTTATGACAGCTTAGAAAATGGGCTTTCTACTTCCTGGGCTCTGACTGGCTGGTACCCCTGCCAGGGGAATACATTAACTTTCAATAGATGCCCAGGAAATAAAAATTGGCAGCCCAAGTGGAACCAGAACCAGATGATCAGATGGATAGGCAATTGGCTCCAGGACCGGACCCAGAGGGTCGTAGTTGGCTGGATAGTCTCATCCCCAAAGAGGGTCATTAGTGGGGTCCCACAGGGATCAGTCCTTGGGCCCCTCCTGTTCAATGCCTACGTCTCTGACATAAGGACAGGAATCAGGAGTGAGATGAGTCTCTTTGCAGATGACTCAAAACTGGGGGCGGTGGTGGATGGGGAGGAGGGGAGGGTGGCCCTACAGGGGGACCTGGAGGCTCTGGAAAGATGGTCTAGAAAGTGGAAGCTGAGGTTTAACGCAGGGAAGTGCAAGGTACTCCACCTGGGGGCCAGAAACCCGGGCCAAGTGTACACCCTCGGGGGAATGCTACAAGTCTCGATGGCTGAGAGGGACCTGGGGGTGGTGGTGGATGTCAAAATGAACAACTCAGAGACTTGTAGGAGGGTAGCAGCCCAGGCCAACAGGATGCTGGGATGCATTGCTAGGGGGATCACCTCCAGAAGGAGAGAAGTGATGCTCCCTCTGTATAACTGCTTGGTGAGGCCACACCTTGAGTACTGTGTGCAGTTTTGGAGGCCACACTTAAAGAGGGACATTAAACTCCTGGAGAGGGTCCAGAGGAGGGCAACCAAATGATTTGGGGCTTGGGGACAGGACCATGAGGAGAGGCTCAAGAGCTAAATATGTACACATTGGAAGAGAGAAGGGACCGGGGACATGATAGAGGTCTTCAAGTACATGAAGAGGGTAAATAGGGAGGAACAGTCAGGGTGCTTCGAAGGAAGGAGGAGGGGGCCACTAGAGGCCATGGGTGGAAGCTGGAGGGGGGAAGATTCAGGGGAGAAAGGAGGAGGTGCTACTTCACTGAGAGGGTGGTGGAGCCATGGAATGCACTGCCTAGGGGGCTGGTGGAGGCAGAGACGGTGGAGGGGTTCAAGAGGGGCTGGGACAGGTACAGGGTAAGGGTTCCGGAAGCAAAATCCAGTGCAGCAAGAATATCCAGAACTGGGAAGGGAGAAGCCAGAGAAGGCGAGGGGGGCAGCAAGGTCAGCACCCAGGGTGGGGGCTGACCAATTGAACAGACTCGAAAGACCATTAGGCCTATTCTGCTGGCATTTTAGTATGTTAGTATGTAAGTGCCCCTTCACCCACTGAAGTATTTGTGTGCCCACCACCCTGCTTGTTGATTGGCCAAAACACCATGTCACCATTTGAAATAACCGCCATTTTTTTTCTCCTTGCTTAGTGAGGAATCAAACTCCCCCATCCAACACAACTGTCTTGTTTTTGAAACATTCACTGCGGCTCGTCACCTTTTCCCCATTTTCCCAGTCTCTATATTTATTTAAAGATGCCCACGTATAGATTAATAAGCAGCATCTCTGATATTAAGCACACAGTAAAGCATAATTTCACGTCATACTGGAAGCAGCTTCCCCGCTTGTCCCGGCCGCAGTAACTCTCCACTTTACAAACAGTTCAGCACTGCATCCAACATCGCTACCGCCTCTACGCAGAAGTTCACAGAAAACACACACATCAAAATGCAGGAAGAAGCGCTAGTCGCAAAATCTTTTTTTTTCCCAGTCAGCAGTCTGTCGGCAACCAGGTGAGCAGTCTGCTGCTCGCAACATACGCCGCAACGCGCAAAGTTCGGCCATTCCTCCCGAGCCCAAACGGTACCTCTGCCATGCCTCCTGAGTGCTGTACCTTCGTATTTTGTCAGTTTCTTTCTTTTTTCTTTCCAGTTAGCACAGTTTCCCTTCGCTTTACACTAGCCTGCTCATTACAGTATACTTCTGGGTTTGAAACTTGCACCACATGGCAAAACCAATTAAAAAAAATTAAAAACGAAGGGTACCTTTCTTCATATACATCTCACCACACAGTGTTTTCAATTCCAAGTCGTCCATCAAAAAATAAAAGAAGTGCACTATGGTGCCTCAGTGTGTGTGTGTGGGGGGGGACAAAATAGCAAACTGAAAAAAAAATGCTGATAGCAAAGGAGGAAAAACAGCAGTGCCCACCTGTGGAAATTGAAGTAATGCAGGGACTATTTAACCAGACAAATGAATTTCAGTTCATTTTATATGTATTTCACATATATTTTTTTATTTTCATATTTGTTTTCAAAAATTTAACACAGTTGCCCATTTTCTAAGCGCAATAATACCCTCCAGGGTGGGCAGTATGGGCAATACTGGACCTTCCAGGGGATATAAGGCCCTCCACCTGTGGCGTCGGGCCTCATTACGCCCCTGGGCGGTCCGGTATTGCCCAATACTGCCCACCCTGTTGGGTATTATTGCTTGCATATCTGACACCTGATTTCTGTCTGAATGTACTGTGAAATTTTTTGGGAAACATTTCTGGACTTGTGTGGCATGTTAGACAGTGGCAGCAACACGGTTAGGCCTGAAAAGCATTTAAACGGTGCAGAAAACAGCAGATTTGTGTCCTCATGGTGGATGTGAACCATGTAACTGCATATCTGACACCTGATTTCTGTCTGAATGTACTGTGCCATTTTTTTGGAAACATTTCTGGACTTCTGGGCCATGTTAGGCAGTATCAACACCATGAGTAGGCCTTAAACCACTGGTAAAAAGTGGGCCAAACAACATGTTTTGGTCCAGGTGGAAGGTGTGCAACATATAACAGCATGTCTCACACCTGATTTAGGTCTGAATGTACTGTGCAATTTTTTGGTAAACGTTTCTGGACATGCAGTGACTGTATTGCAGTCAGAGAAACAAGATGTAACCTTAAAACAATTGTAAACAGTGGCTGAAACAACGTTTTAATGTCTGGTTGCTGGTGGGGCACCATAAAACATCAGGACTGACAACAAAATTCAGTCTCAATTTGATGTAACATTGTTTGGTAAACATTTCTGGACTTGTAGGCCCTGTTTGGCACCAGCAGCAGTGAGTTTCAGGCAGAAATATTTGGCAAACAGGCCCTAAAACAGCTATTTAATGTCTGGGTGTTGGTGATGGTGGGGGGGACCATAAAACATCATGGCTGAGACCTGATTTTGGTCTGGATTTACTGTAACATTTTTTGGGAAACATTTCTGGACTTATGGGCCACGTTAAACAGTGGCAACACTATCTCACTCTACATTGGTAATGGATACCTGTTCCTGCTTCAGTCAAACTTACACATATCCTGCCATTCTACTGCCCTGGCCTGACAACTTTAGCTCTAACTTTGCCAACAACAGTACTTCCTTCTCTTCTCCTCTCCTCTCCTCTCCTCTTCCCCGCCTCCCCAGCTCCTCACTCTTAAGCTGTCCCTCTAGCTTGTCTTCCCCCTCCCCCCCTTACTTCCTGTGAAATTCCCTTATACTCATTGGAACTAATTATCATTATACTCTTCATCATTGTACTTCCATGTGGAAATAAGCTGTACCTTATATTATTGGCACTGTATTGTAATGCATCAACCTTTGTCTTTACTTGTATGTTCTCTGTCCAGGACCATCTTGCAAATTAGCTTGCTCAAGGATGAATTGCCTGGTTAAATAAAGTTTGATTGACTGACTGACATTCTCAATGCCATTCTAATTTTTTCCAGTCATATTCTCGTCTTATCATTCCTACTCTGCACAATATGGCTTCAAGAGGCTGTGTTAAACTCTAGCCCTACTACAGCACATTTTGGACTGGGTGGTGGGGGTGTGGTTGGGCACTGTAACACCAAGTTAACATTGTGGCAAACCATGGGGGACACACGTGTTAAGCACAAAAAAAATTTACAATATGTTTAACTTCGCAGTAAAAGTGTTTATTTTTCTATGATTGTTGTGTGCATATTCAGACTGATCCTGCACACTGCCAGAACAACTGCCAGCCCACACCATCACACATAGCTCTGTGAAAAAACTGTGTTCATAGGAACAATTTACAAATTACAATACTTGACATTTGGGGATAGGAGGAGGCTTTTCAACAGTAAAAGGAAGCACAAGCATCTGTTGCCTGGCAACAGATGCTCGTGCTTCCTTTTACTGTTGAAAAGCCGCCGACTCGGTCACTGCTGCACTCTGTGGAGTCGGAAGCTTTTTTTCAACAAGATACTTACAAATAAGCATAAAGCAGAGGGTTTCTCAGTTACTGAACCCAGGGCTCCTCGTAGAAAAAATTTGGCAATGTACCAGTCGTCAGTGCGGATAGCGCTCGGCCACGCTACAATTAAAGGTAAAGTGAAAGTGCTCAGAGTGGCAGGATCAACCAGATAAGAATTAAAAAAAAATCACTTTTCACCACAATAATAGCAGGATCAACCAGATATTTTAGTAATTTAAATTGACAGGATCAACCAAATATTTAAAACCCTATGTAATCTGTTATGTTGGGGGAAGGCATGTGAGCTCTGTTGGGGCATGGCAGGATAAACCAGATAAGACTTTTTAAAACTAACCATAAATAACAGGATCCACCAGATATTTTTTAAACAATAAATGACACCTGCTGTTTTGACAGCTTTTCTGTAAGTGGGGTTGTATTGCTAGGGCCATCACCTTTATATCACCCATTGCATTGAGAGGGGCATGTGGTGAGTTGTATTGGGGGTGGGGGCAAAGCATACATTGTATAAACAGAATATGACATGGCCTGACTGAAGATATCATATTTATCATCACTTGAGGCCAGTGATATCATGATATCTCGCTCATGGCTTCACCACTCGTGAGATATCATGATTTCACTGGCCTCTCGTGAAGATAAATATGATATCGTCAGTCAGGCCATGTCATATCCCCTATATATATATACTGTATATATATTAGAGGTAAAAAACTCTGTTTAATGCATTAGTTAGGGTTGTTCCACAGTGACAAAAGTGAGGAAATTCGGTGTTAGGGTTGAAACTCCTTTGGACTCCCTGCCCACACCCCCCAACTGGCATTGGTGTGTATTGGTCATCAGCCCTAACTCTCACCCCATCACATGTGTAAAGCAGCAGAAGTATAGGAGAATGGGATGAGAGTTAGGACCAACGACCCCTAACACTGAATTTCCTCACTTTTGTCACTGTGGAACAACCCTAACTAATGCATTAAACAAATTTTTTTGCCTCTAATTTCCCTTCTTTTTGAGAATGATAATGAGAAATAGTGAATGTAATGCAGTTGATGGTTTTTCCCATAGGATAACTCCTTAGTAGAAACATAGAATTTGACGGCAGATAAGGACCGCTTGGCCCACCCAATATGCCCATTTCCCTACCTAATGGATAAGCTGCAGATCCTAGTTAACCAGCAGCCTACTTCTTCCTATCCCCACCCCTAGAATTGCCTTATGACTGTCCCATGCATGCATGAATTCCACCACTGTTTTTGACTCCACAACCTCCTCCGAAAGGCTGTTCCATGCATCCACAACCCTCTCTGTGAAAAAATACTTAATTACCTCTGAGCCGCCCCCCCATCTTCCAATTGTGCCCCCTTGTTCTTGCACATCTCATTTTTTGAAAGATGCTACCTTCTTGGACTTTGTTGATTCCCATGAGGTACTTGAAAGTATCTAACATGTCCCCCCTCTTCCTCCTTTCCTCGAGGCTATACATATTAAGCTCCTTAAGTCTCTCTTCATATGTCTTCCGGTGCAGACCCTGCACCATTTTAGTTGCCCTCCTCTGGACAGCTTCCATCCTGTCTATGTCTTTGCGGAGATTGGGTCTTCAGAACTGCATGCAGTACTCCAGATGGGGTCTCACCAGCTGTCTGTACAGAGGGATAATAACTTCCTGTTTTCTACTGGTGATGCCTCTCCCTATGCATCCCAGTATCCCCCAGCCCTCCTTGCTGCCCTCTCACATTGCTTGCCCACCTTTAGGTCATCTGATATGACTACCCCCAGGTCCCTTTCCATTTTTGTTGTTGTTAGTATCTCACCCCAGGGTTTTATTTAACTCCAAAAATTGATTAGCGTTTTGCTCATAAAAGTTCTAAAACATTGTGAAAATGCATAGCACTTGCCTCACTGTGTTTAACAAACATAACACTTCTAGAAAATCTATATAAATGCTTTCTGTACAGTTAGTATTGTCCCAAGAAAAAAACTGCTAATCAATTATTTAAAACCCTGCACCCCCCATTGTGTACTCTTCCCCAGGGTTTTTGTTTCCCAGGTGCATTACCTTGCACTTCTTAGCACTGAATCTAAGCTGCCATACATTTGACAATTCCTCTAACCTTGCCAAGTCCCTTCTCATTCTTTACACCCCACCTTGTGCATCAACTCTGTTGCAGATCTTTGCATCATCTGCAGAGAGACATACTTTTCCTTCCAGTCCCCCTGCAATGTCGCTCATAAAGACATTGAAGACGACCAGTCCTAATACTGAACCCTGCGGTACCCCACTAGGAACCCCACTTTCTTCAGAGTGGACTCCATTTACTATTACTCTCTGTGTCCTATTCTCCAGCCAATTCTTTACCCAGGCTGTGATCTTGGGACCCACTCCCCGGTTGGCTAACTTGTATATTTAATCTTTTGTGTGGCACTGTGTCAAATACCTTGCTAAAGTCTAGGTAGGCCATGTCCACAGCCCCTCCCTGATCTACTACTTTGGTCACCCAGTCTATCAGGTTTGTCTGGCATGACCTTCCCGCTGTGAATCCATGCTGCCTTGGGTCCTGCGCCCCTCTGGCCTCTAGATACTCAACAATTCTTTCCTTCAGAGGTGATTCTATCATTTTCCCAATCACTTAGGTTAAACTAACAGTTCTGTAGTTTTCTGCTTCTGCTTTGCTCCCACTTTTGTGAAGAGGAATCACATCTGCCCTCCTCCAGTCCTCGGGGTACCACCCCATCCTCCCATGATTTGTTAAAGAGGGTGGTCAGTGGTGTCTCTAGTTCTACCCTTAGTTCTTTTAGAATTCTGGGATGAATCCCATCAGACCCCATTGCTTTTTCCACCTTCAGTTTTAAGAGTTCTTTCAGAACCCTTTCTTCTGTAACTGGGCTGGTATCAACTTCTGTATCCAGAGTGTTTCTACTATTTGTTTTAGGTACCTCCCCCTTCCCCTCTTCATTTGTAAATACTGAACAAAACTATTTGTTTAGTATTTCTGCCTTTCACTGATCACCCTCTGCCCACCCTCCTCCCTTTACTAGCCTCACTATCCCTCCTTTGGTCTTTCTTCGCTCCCTGATGTACCTATAAAAGATTTTATTCCCCTTCTTAACTGAGTTGGCTATCTTTTCCTCAGTTTGGGCCTTTGCTCTTCTGACTGCCTTCCTAGCTTCCTTTTGCTTTAACTGATACAGTTCTCTATCCTGCTCCTTCTGTGATTCCTTGTACTTCCTGAATGCTTTCTTTTTCTCTTGAATCTTAACTGCCACTTCCTTTGAGAACAATAGTGGTTTCTTACATTGTTTTGTTTTGTTCATTTACTTCATACAAAGGCTTGTTACCTCTGTGTGGCAGTTTTTATTATTCCCCATTGTTCTTCCACCCCTCCTTCCTGCCCATTTGCTAGTGCATTCCTTAGGCATTCACCCATTTTGGCAAAGTCAGCCCTCATAAAGTCCAGTACTTTTGCCTTTGTATGGCTTGACTCTATTGCTGTGTTTATTGTGAACCATTCTGTTCGATGGTCGCTAGTTCCCAGATGGCTACCCACTTCTACATCTGTGATCCTCTCTCCATCTCCATTTGAGAGAACCAGGTCTAAGATTGCTCCCTCTTGAGTGGGCTCCAATACTAGTTGTCTAAGGCATGCCCCCTGTAGGGCATCTAGAATAACCCCACTCTTAGAAGTGGCTGCTGCAACTGCACTCCAGTTAACATCTGGCATGTTCAGATCACCCATCAGCAATATCTCCCCTTTTTCTGCCATTTTAAGTATACTTTCTATCATTTCCTTGTCCATTTCCTCCCCCTGAGAATGGGGTCTGTATACAACCCCTGTGCGGATTGTGGTACCATTGCCTGTCTCCAAATTTACCCACAGTGCAACTTCTCCTCCCTGTTTACCCTTTTGTTCTGTTGCTTTGATTTCTTCCCTTATGTAAAGAGCTACTCTTCCTCCTCTTTTACCCTCCCTGCCCCTCCTGTAGATAGTGTATCCTGGTATGTTTACATCCCAGTCATGGTTTTCTGTGTACCATGTTTCTGTGACTGCCACGATATCTAGATGTTCCTCCTTCATCAAGGCCACTAATTCAGGAAGCTTGTTACCCAGACTATGGGCATTGTTACTCATTGCTCTCTATTTTTTGATGGCTTTACCTTCTGTTGCAGCATCCCCCACTGACCTTTCTACCTCGGACTTTTTCTCATTTAGTACCCTGTTTTGTAGGGAGAGGCTGGGATTTTCCTGCTGCTTGTCAGTGCCTCCCCCCTTGACTAGTTTAAAAGCTTGCCAATGAAGCATTTAAACTAATTGCTCAAAAGACTTGTTCTCTTCCTGGACGGATGCAGACCATCCTACCAGCATAGGCTGGTGTCCCTTCAGGTGGAACACCAGTCCCCAATGAAGCCACACCCCTGTGCTCCACACCATTTTCTCAACCATTCATTAAACTGCATGGTGCAAAGTACTCTTGACTCACTCATGCCATTGACAGGCAGCACCTCTGAGAAGGATACTGTGTGTGCTACTTGTCTTAGGCCCCTTCCCAACTCTACAAAGTCCTCCTGCACTGCTCTAATCTCATGATGAGCCAAGTCATTTGTCCATAGGTGGACAATGACGTCCAGCTCAGACTCCCATGCAGCTGTTCTCATGATCCTCAGGATACACTTCCTGTCCCTCCAAGCCATGGCACCAGTCAGGCACCTTACTTCAGTTTTCCCTGCTCCCCCCAGTTCTATCCCCCTAATAATTTAGTTCCCCACCAGGAGCTGCTTCCTTTCCCTGTGGTGTCCTCTGCCTCTTTCCTGTGGGCCTCCCTTGTGACAGTTGTCCTCAGCCTCCTTAGTCTGCTCTGTGGGTGCATCCATAGGGGAGCTATGCTCCCCCAGAATGGTGTATGGATTGTGAAGTGGAACAACTGACTGGGTGTGCCTCTGTTCCACCATCCTCACCCTCCCTGAGCCCGCTGTGTCCAACTACTGTGCTTTCTTCACAACCTCTGAGGTAGTGGTGGTGGCTCTAGTACTCCCTGGATGGAGGAGGTTCCCTTCCTACTGTCCAGTGTGGCCTGGGAGAAGGTTCCCTTACTACTGTCCAGTGTGGCCTGAAGATGGGCAACTTCCTCCCTCAGAGCAGAGAGTTGTCTGCAAATAGGTCAGCATTTCAGCCTCCAGAAAGACTCCCAGAAGACTGCTTCCCCACAGCCTTTACATTGCACTACTTCCCACATGTTTATCTACTTTTGTGTGTGTGTGTGTGTGATTGGTTTGTTATATAGAAATATATACATATTATACAATGCATATGCTTATATTCTCAGTGCAGTGTGCTAGAGAGGATATGACAGTGATTTGCATCTTGCACCCTTAAGGAAATGATGTCAGAACCCAGGTATAAAGGAACTATTTCCAGGGTGGGTGGGGTGAGGTGGGCAGGGTTGGACCTAAACTGTGCCCTCACGAACAATCAGGCTAAAAGCTCTGACCCACCGCTGTGATGGTGCCTTCCTGTCAGCAAGATGCCCTACACAACAATTTGACAGAGAAATGCCTTGCTAATCAAACAGAGAAAAATCCAGACATCCAAGTCAGACACAGGTAAACATCCCCAGCCCCAAAACAGCCTGGTGGTTTGTGCTCTGAAAGCAGTCAACCCCAAAATAAGTCAGCTGTGCTTTAAACTCTTCCTGCACTGAAAATCTTAAGAACTGTAACAAAAGTAAAGCTAGATTCACCTCCCTCTGTTGCTTGAAAGACTGTTTTTCCTGATAATTCTAAGTTCCTTATTTCACCTTTCAGTTAGAAGTAGCCTCCACCTGCAGAATATCTGCTACAAACCAAAGATAATTGTAAGGTTCATCTCCCTCTGTTGTGAGCACAACTCGCTTTCTTGCAAATCCTATGTTCAGTTTTGCAACTTCCAGACAGAGGTAGCTTCACCTGAAGAACATTAGCTGTTCAAAAGAAAAAGAAAGAGGAGAGAGTGAGAGAGTTTTACACACACACACACACACACACACACACACACACACACACACACACACTCTCAGTCAGAGAAGGAAATAATAAACACATACCAGATAGACTAATGATAAAGAAAAGAGAACAACTCTCTTATTTTATTAAAGGACTGTGTATCACACAGAACAATCTCTCTGCTGCTGCCTACTTCTCCACAATGTCCTGTCACATAGCAAAGGAACTAAATCTGTCACTTCCTGCCTGTTTACAGTCACCCATGTGACCTACAAAGAGTAAATCATGTAACAAGCCCAATTTCACCTAATATTAACACAAGGTGAAATTTATGGTGAAATTTCACCATAGCAATTGATGAAATTTCACTATAAGAATATAATTATGCAAAATATTTTGCTGGGTGAAATTGGTAATTTCTCGGAGATTTTGCTGGCGAAATTTAATTTTGCAACATCTGTAATTATTACCATTGGAATAGATCTGATCTGCAGCAGTACATACTGTTACTTGCTTTACCATAAGTAATATTTTAAAATGGAAAAATTATCTGCAATGTGCTTCCCTTGGAAAAGCCTCCATATGCCTGAGAAGCCTTCCAGTATCAGAGTCTAATAATTCACTCTCAGTACAAAGGGCAATTTCCATTTGTTTGCTACTTCTCCCCACAATTATTTATTATCTGGACATTCAATGAAGAAATGTTGTAAAGTGTCTTCAACATTAACACACAATTGCTTTGGGCAATATTTCTCTCTTACATACAATAACTTTATGCTTTAGATTCCCTTAACCCATAGTTTCACTCTGACAACATAATCAAGTCACATCCCACATGTTATGAGGGATTCTGGAATCAATTTAAATTGCTAAAGCTAGTGGCATTTTGGACGGAGTACACACTGAGAAAATTAAAGGCATGTGTTGTGTACTAAAAACCACATACTAATACAGTTGCTTATGCCCCATATATAAAAAAGACTTTTTATCCAATTTCCATTGCCTCACCGTATGCAATACCCCTGAGGCATACACGGGTGTGTTCAAATATGGTGATAGTTTCGGTGGAAACTGTTCCGACTTTCACTACTCAAAGCTGCCAAGATATGTGTCATGGGTTCTCAAAGATCCCAACAGTATTATATAAAAAGAAAGAATAAAAAAAACCCACCAGATTTATCATATTTAAACCTCTTTTTCAGAGTGAGAGATAAGTGACATCTCTTTTAACAGGATTCAAACGGCTTCCCCATACCATCTGAAAAAAGTTACTATAAAGTCTTGTTTCCAAATGATCTGGGATAGCAAACACATGATTAAGATAAGTAAAGATTGGCAATAAACATTTTATAATTATTAATAATCTCTTTTTTTTCCCTAATTTCCAGTTTTTCCAAATCCTTACTTTACTCTCATGGATTTCTAATTGTTTTTCCCAATTATACAGTGCTGCACCTTCCTTGCAAAACCAGATGCCCAGAATTTTGTGGGGCCCCCACCTCTATCATGATGGCTGCTGGTTCCTGGCCTTGTTCCCCTTCTCTCCCTAGTGGAACAGCTACACTTTTCTCTATGTATTTGTGCACAAGAAAGTTGTGAGAATTCCTTTAAAACCCATAATGCTTTACTCCCGAATTCCTTGTCTTTCATCAACAGGCACACATCATTCGTGTATGCTGCTATTTTTTCTGATGGTACCCCTAAATATGGGGCTATACCTATGATTTGAGCATCCCACTTGATCTGCCTAAGTGTTGGGTCTAAAGTAAATGTATAAAGCATTGGGCTTAGCAGACACCCTTGCTGCATCCCTCATTGTAGACTCACACTCTCTCCCAAATATCCATTTACAGAAGGATTCATGCATGCTCCATTATTAAGGATTTTCAACCATGCCACTGTTTTTTGGGGAATCCTATACCTCTCTAGAACCTGGTACTGATATTGATGCTCCACCATGACAAAGACCTTGGCCTGGTCTAATGCTCCTGTACCTCCTGTGACCGACCATTTTCAAAAAGATCCCTTAATAAATAGAGATTGTGTTGAATTTTTCTATTAGGAACAGAACAGATTTGTGCTTCATCTATTAACCTTTGAGATACCTGCTGTAATCTGCCACATATTACTTTAGCCAAAATTTTATAGTCGCTGTTCAACAGTCTTATTGGCCTCCAGTTTTTCTAAAGAACGTGTATCCCTTTTATGTATAAAACTAATAATAGCTGTCCCTAACTCAGAAATGATTCCTCCTTTCTTTAAAATATGATTGAACACCAATTTAAAAAGAATAGTAAGCTCCCTTGCCAACTTTTTATAAAAATAATTTGCTAATCCATCTAGTCCTAGTGCCACCCCAGCTTTTACATTTTTTATAGTATTAAAAATCTCTTCCTGTGAATTTTTTTTCCTCCCGCTTTTCTTGGCCTTCTCTGTCTAGCATAGGGGTGGGCATAGACAGATAGTCTACCAGCTGTTCCCCTTTGTAGCTGCTTGAGACAAATTCAATAGTTAAAGAATTCTGCACTGTTAAAAGCACACCTAAATCTAAGGTTGCTACAGAGCCTTACTGTCTATATAGTTATGTCATGACTGTAGTATCTAATCGTTGTTTACATGCAATAAATGGATCTGAGGCTGGGGACTTTGTTGTCCCATACCTCATTTCAGCCTCTAAGGATTTTGCCCTATCATACCAGTATGTAAATTTGAGCTTGTTAATTTCTGCTATTTGTGCCTTACATTGTACATGATCTTTATGCGGACAGGACATTCACTTGTACAGCTGATTCCTATACCCCAAATATTTGATATATTCCATGTTAGGTTTTTCTCTCTCCCATACTTGATAAAAAACTGTTTCAAATCTGTTTTTGTGTCCAACCACCAACCCCATATATCATCGTACATGCACTGTGCTGAACATCTATCATCCAGTAAGATCTCTACTTGAAGTTTAACTTCCTCTTGTTCAAGTACTGAGGTATTCGGCTTCCACCTCTGTCCTTGAGAACCTATTTTAGGTGGCATAGTTGCTAGACTAAAAGAGCCTATAACTATATGGTGATCCAAGAACTCAGTAGATTTAATGGGCTCCATGCATGAAATGTGCAGAATTGTTATGTGCTTGTATCAAGGGTGAGGAGCCACCTTGCACCAATTGCCTTCAGCACTCACATCACCTCCGCCTCCTCACTGGGCATATTCAAAACAAGCCTCCTTCATCATCTCATGGCCTCCAGCTCATGTGACTGCCACCCCTAACTTCCCCCTTCCCCACTGAGATCAACCATCCCCCTCTGATGTTCTTTGACAATGCCGTGAGCTGCTCTAGTCTCTTTTCAGCTGCCACCCCTCATCCTCTCACCCTTCCTCCCTGATTTCTTCTTGGTTTCTGAAATGATTCCTTGTATGTGTTATTCATGTATCCAATTTACCGTGATGCCATACCTGAACTGATGAATATGGTTGTATGCTCTGTTTAATGTTGTATGTCCTTGTTTAACATGTTTAACATGTATGTACTCTCCTGACATGGAACCTTTGTAAAAGAGCCTTGGCTGAAAGGTAATTGTAATCCTAGATCTAAATAAACAAAATAAACTGCACCCTCTCTGCATGGGATGCATGAAGGAGGTGCACGCAGGGAGTATGCACCCAATCTCCTGGCCATGTGATGGGCAATTCACTGGCAGTGGGTGAAGAGTGGGCCGGCACTACTCGCCATGCACAAAGGTGCATAGTGCTGGCCATGGGGGTGCATGGGGGTTATGAGATATGATAGGGAGGCCCAGCCATACACCCCCTATACACCCTTCACACCTGCCACAGGACCAGGCAAGTTGCCAGCAGTAAGTTCCAGGGACATGGCCGACAGATGCTACCCACCACCCCATGCAGTTGTGGGTGTACTGACCCCCCCAACACCCACATAACCATGAGCCCTCACAGAGGTACCAGGAATGGCACCCACCAACCCATTCCATCAGCATCGCAAGCCAGAATCCCACTCCCAGAGGCAGTGTTCCACCACCCTCAGACTGCATGCATGACCCCCTCCACTCCATAATGGGCACTGCATCAGTACCACAGGCATGGGCCGGCAGCACTGAACCCTGCCACCCACCCCAGCCCTCAGACTTCTGCTGGCCCCGCCGCACAAGGGATCCACTGGCTGGAGCTCTGACTCCACCCACACACACCCTGTGTGGACCTGCACACTGGGAGGGGGCTGCGGACAGGTGGCTGGTGTTCATGAATGCTGGTACCAGTGCACCTGTCCATGGGTGTGCAGCTCAGTGGGTGAGGTATGCAAATTCCACAGATACTCTGTGCTCCTTCGTGCATCAGGCAGGGATGGGGCGTGGCATCATCTGCTGTGCCTCTGCTTTCTTGTCCATCCCTTGATTGTCCCTCCTTTCTTCCTGCTGCTTCCCTACCTCCATGGGAGATGGTTGAGCTGTGGTAGGATCTGCTTCTCCATTTTATTTTCCTTCATCTTGAGTATGAACCTCCTCCCTGTCACCTGCTACACCCCTCTCTTGCTCCTTGGGCCGTTGTGCTGGTTGGATGCTAGATCTTGTGCTCCTTCACTTATCCTGGGAAGATTGCACTAAATCCTCCTAATCCCATTCATACAGAATGTAGTGTGCAACAGTACCTTCCCAATGAGAACAAGTCTCAAATGAATAATGGAAGAGGAACACAGTCCACAGAAGGTTATCCAAAGGCCATAAGCAGGACTGTTATTTATTTCAACAGGTCTTCCATAAAAAAGATCTACATTTCAAAAGGTGGGTACAACAGAAATTTCTGCAAAAAATGGAAAACACCCCTAGCACCTCAACTCTCGAGAAACCCCCTTTGAAAAAAATATAGATCTTTTTTATGGAAGACCTGTTGAAATAAAAAGCAGTCCTGCTTATGGCCTTTGGATAACCTTCTGTGGACTGTGTTCTTCTTCCATTATTCATTTGAGACATGTTCTCAGTGGGAAGGTACTGTTGTGCATTACATTCTGTTTGGCTCTAATGTTGTTGGGGTTAGCTGCCCTGTTTTGGGTGTGCTGCACGGCTGGTTTCGTTCTGTTTGATTTTCGAGGTAACTTCCCTTTTGGATTTGTTTGACTGATCTCATTCATACATCCCTTTTCTCCTAGCCCATGGACACTGTTGATAGGCATAGAAACATAGAACTTGATGGCAGATAAGGACCGCTCGGCCCACCTAGTCTGCTCATTTCCCTACCTAATGGATAAGCTGCAGATCCTAGTTAACCAACAGCCTATTTCCTTCTACCCTACACTAGAATTGCCTTATGTCTGTCTCATGCATTCTTGAATTCCTCCACTGTTCTTGACTCCATGACCTCCTCAGAAAGGCTGTTACATGCATCTGCAACCCTCTCCATGAAAAAATACTTCCTCACATTACCTGTGAGCCGCCCCCTCTATCTTCAAATTGTGCCCCTTGTTCTTGCCCATCTCTTTTTCTGAAAGATGCTACCATCTTGGAATTTGTTGATTCCCTTGAGGTACTTGAAAGTTTCTATCATGTCCCCCCCCCCCTTCCTTGAAGTTATACATATTAAGCTCCTTTAGTCTTTCTTCATATGTCTTCGGGTGTACAGCCTGCACCATTTGGCTTGCCGTCCTCTGGACAGCCTCCACTTTGTATATGTCTTGGCAGAGATGGTGTCTCCAGAACTGCATGCAGTACTTCAGATGTGCTCTCACCAACTGTCTGTACAGAGGGATAACAACTTCCTGTTTTCTACTGGTGATGCCTCTCCCGGTGCATCCCAGCATCCTCCCAGCCTTCTTTACTGCCTTCTCACATTGCTTGCCCACATTTAGGTCATCTGATAAAACTACCCCCAGGTCTCTTTCCTTTTTTGTTCTTGTCAGTATCTCGCCCCCCCTCCATTGTGTGCTCTTCCCATGGGTTTTTGTTTCCCAGGTGCATTGCTTTGCAGTTCTTTGCATTGAATCTAAGCTGCCATACATTTGACCATTCCTTCAACCTTATCAAGTTCCTTCTCATCCTTTCCACCCCACCTAATGTGGCAATCCTGTTGCAGATCTATGTGTCATCTGCAAAGAGACATACTTTTCCTTCCAATCCCTCTGCAATGTCACTTATAAAGACATTAAGAAGGACTGAAACCAGTACTGAACCCTGTTGTATCCCATTAGTAACCCCCCTTTCTTCACTGTGGGCTCTGTTTACTATTACCCTCTGTGTTCTGTTGTCCAGCCAGTGTTTTAACCAGGCTACCACCCTGGAACACACTCCCAGGCTGGCTAATTTATTTATTAATCTTTTGTGTGGGACTATGTCAAATGCCTTGCTAAAATCTAGGTAGGCCATGTCCACAGCCCCTCCCTGGCCTAATACTTTGGTCACCCAGTCAAAAAATTGATTAGATTCATCTGACATGACCTTCCTATTGTGAATCCATGCTGTCTTGGGTCCTGTGCTCCACTGGCCTCTAGGTACTCAACAATTCTTTCTTTCAGAAGTGATTCCATCCTTTTCCCTACCATCTAGGTCAAACTGACAGGTCTGTAGCTTCCTGCCTCCGTCTTGCTCCACTTTTGTGAAGGGGAATCACATCTGCCCTCCTCCAGTCCTCAGGTACCAGACCATCCTCTCATGATTTATTAGAAAGTGTAGATAGTGGTATACCTAGCTCTCCCCTTAGTTCTTTTAGAATTCTCGGGTGAATCCCATCATGCCCTCATTGCTTTATCCACCTTCAGTTTTAGGAGTTCTTTCAGAACCCTTTCTTCTGTGAAAGGACTGATATCAACCCCCTATCCAGAGTAATTCTATTGATTGGATTAGGTACCTCTCCCTCCTCTTCCATTGTGAATACTTAGCAGAAGTATTTGTTCAGAATCCCTGCTTTTTCACTGTCCCTCTCTGCCCAAACAGCCTCCTCTTTATTTAGCCTCAGTATCCCTGCCTTAGTCTTTCTTTGCTCCCTAATGTACCTATAAAAGCTTTTAACCTCCTTCTTAACTGAGTTGGCTATCTTTTCCTTGGTTTGGGCCTTTGCTATTCTGACTGCCTCCCCCGCTTCCTTCTGCTTTAACTGGTACAGTTCTCTGTCCTGCTCCTTCTCTGTTTCCTTATACTTCTTGAATGCTATCTTTTTGTCCCTAACCTTCCCTGCCACTTCTTTTGAGAATCATAGTGTTTTTTTTCTTTCATTGTGATTTGTTTATTTGCTTCACACAATGGCTTGTTGCCTCTGCGATGGCAGTTTAGATGTTTCCCTATTGTTGCTCCACCCAATCTTCTTGCCTGTTTGCTAATGCTTTTCTGAGGCATGGCCTTTTTCATTGCATGAATTGCACTGAAACACATTTTCACATATCACACTAGGATGCCCATAACCTCCACATAAGGAACATTTTAACATGTCGAATGTGCTGCTTAGGTGGGTTTTGGCTCCACATTTATAGCATGCTCATAGCTGTCCTCCATAAAAACACCCCCCTTTCACCAGAAAAAAACTCACTGGCAAATGTACAATGTCTGCATTCACTTGAAATAGTTTACCTTTAAACTTCCAACTGCCTGTTCACAGGCCTTCAGAATCAATAATGGCTTCTGGTGGCCCTACAATGTCACATGTGTTCTGTAACCAATGATAAATATCACTGACATTTAGCCCTTCATTCCTAAACATTACTGTTAACATCCTAGTAGCTGACTTTGTAAAGGGAATGGCATAGAAAGGGATCCACAGAGGGGTTTTCTTTAAGTTATTATACTTCCACCAGAATATCTCCAATTCTGCATTTGTTCTGAAACATACATCAGAACTATCCTCACCAAACACATGTATTTTTTTCTTTAATCATTTTTTATTAGTTTTCAAGCATGGACACACAGTCACTGAGCATACATAAGAAGGTGCTTGACAATAATTACATAGTGCTATGTGGCATACATCAGCATAACAATGAACAAGCAAAACAGAACAGAGACAATAGGGAGCTATTAGAAATCAAAGCGATTCAGCAAAATATAATAATACAACACCCCCTGGAGAGTGCACATGTAATTAAAAGGAAGTGCCACCAGGCACTGGTAATGAAAAATAAATGAGTTTGAAGGAAGCGTAGAGAAAATCCAGTCCGGCTTCTCTATTATGAGCTGGTATAATCAACAAAAACGTATTCCTAATAATCACACAGGTCAGACAGCAGCATTGGTAGTTAAGAGATGACTCAACTAAAATATGACATTATAAATGCTAACAGGCATATGGTCAGTAGAGAACATCACTGCTGTCAACTAATTCCAGGGAGTGATAATTATATAAATGTCAATCTAGGTCTTAGCAGCCTTTCAGCCTATTCCTGTTCTAGGTTTTAAGTACTTGTGAAAGGGGTCCCAGCTAGCAAAGTATGTATCCAAAGTGTTGGCAGCCACATGAGTCAGATGAACCAAGGATGCCTGATATGTGAATGACTGCAGACACATGCATTAAAGGGCATGGGGTCATAAGTCGTCAGACATTATGCCACATGCAAAAATCGCACTGCCAATACAGTGCGATTCCTTACATGTGGCATAAGTCTGTTCACGCTATGGCAGCTGCTTAGTGGAACCTTAACCCAGCAGAGGTCTTATCCTCTTTCTGGGATAGTGAGAGGATGTAATACTGCGTACAGCAGTATTCACAGTATTGCACCTCTCACTCATTTCTACAGCGCTATTCTGGGTTGGCACTAATGTAGTACGCTATTAAACGTATGACGTACTGACCCAGTAGGGTATTAAAGCATATATGTCTGCAGGTAAAAATTGCATGGAGGT
Source organism: Neoceratodus forsteri (assembly GCA_016271365.2). NCBI lineage: Eukaryota > Metazoa > Chordata > Ceratodontiformes > Ceratodontidae > Neoceratodus > Neoceratodus forsteri. Next base: position 128,100,901 of record CM057455.1, read on the forward strand.
TTTCAATAGCTGCCTGGCTACATAGTACCTGTCTGGGTTCTCAGGCAGGCCCCTTCTATATCTTAGCCACACTGCATTCCTTTGCAGGTCTCATTCCAGCTTATTTTTAAATGAATCTGAAAAAGCAGGTCTTTGTGTTTCACCTGAAAACCTTCTGCTGTCATTAGTTGATTCCTCATCGAATTCAGGATGGCCTCTCTTATTAGTGTCATGGCGGTTGTCTGCACCCAAACCCTCCCTATTTGATGAGCCTCCTACATTCTTCTCCACATTCATTCAGGCTTCCCAATCCCTACCAATTCCCCCTTTATAGAAACCACTTGGTCCACCCAGTCTGCCCATTTCCCTACCTAATGGATAAGCTGCAGATCCTAGATAACCTGCAGCCTACTTCTTTCTACCCCCATCCCCTAGAATTGCCTTATGACTGTTCCATGCATTCTTGAATTCCACCACTGTTTTTGACTCCACAACCTCTTCCGGAAGGCCGTTCCATGCATCCACAACCCTCTCTGTGAAGAAATACTTCCTTACATTACCTCTGAGCCGCCCCCCCAATCTTCAAATTGTGCACCCTTGTTCTTGCACACCTCTTTTTCTGAAAGATGCTACCCTCTTGGACTTTGTTGATTCCCCTGAGGTACTTGAAAGTTTCTATCATGTCCCCCCTCTCCCTCCTTTCCTAGAGGATATACATATTAAGCTCCTTAAGACTCTCTTCATATGTCTTCTGGTGCAGACCCTGCACCATTTTAGTTGCCCTCCTCTGGAATTCCTCCAGCCTGTTTATGTCTTTGTGGAGATTGGGTCACCAGAACTGCATGCAGTACTGCAGATGGGGTCTCACCAGTTGTCTGTACAGAGGGGATTACAACTTCCTGTTTTCTACTGGTGATGCCTCTCCCTATGCATCCCAGTCTCTCCCTTCCCTCCTTACTGCCCTCTCACATTGCTTGCCCACTCATTTTTTATTTATTAAATTTTGTTAACCAGGTAGACTCGCTGAGCCCAGGAGGTTTCTTTTTTCAGGGGTGACCCAGAATTATGGGTTTTAAGAATGCATGGGATAGACATAAAGGAATTCTGGAGATCAGGGTTAAGGGGCAACAGACTTCTAGGAAAACATAAAGTAAACTTACAAGTTCAAATGGGCAGACTGGGTGGACCGTAGGCCCTTATCTGCCGACACTGTCTATGTATCTATGTAATTAGTTACATATAGCAAAGCATAAACATTTGAATTATACATTTCTAGACAATTCATACAGGATTACAAAGACAGTGTACAGTTTTACATAGTACATAGAAGTTATTTACAGCAGGATTATACAATTAAGCAATAGTACATAATTTATTTATTTATTGAATTTTATTGATTTGGTATGCTCACTGGGCCTAGAAGTCCCTCTTTCAGGTGCAACCAAGGGGAGGGGGATGCAGAAGATAAGCAACTGAAATTGAACCAGATTAAGCTGTTTGTGGTATTTTTAGTGAATGGGAGAAATTTGGCCAGGACACCGAGGAAATACCCCTACTCGCCAGTAGGGGGACCCTTTGGCTGTTGGAAGATGGCCGACTCAATTGATGGGCAGACAAGTGAGGTGATGGAGGGATGGCAGGTTGTGGAGCCTTGTAGGAGCAGAACTGATTTGAGTTAAATATTTTATTATAATATTATTATATTCTTAATTGTTATTCTATACCCTTATAGTGACTTAATTATTAAGTCCTATAAATGTTTCTGATCAAATTAATGTCTAAATGAATCTTTAAAACAAGGACAATGCTGCTTAAGGCTTGAATACTAATACAGAATAATGATGCCATGAAAAGAGAATACAGCACACATGGTCAACTTCAGAAAAAAATTGTTTCTAGGATGGTCTGTTTAAACTGAATGGCCTCTTCCAATTAGTAGCAGAAGAGCTTGAAACTTGACATAATTTATGACCTTGTTTTTCAGTACCAGCCAGAGCACATCTCAGAGGTTGTCATAGATTTAGACTGGCTTTAAGAAATCAAGACTTTTATTTATCGAAAATGTGCAAAAACTCTGATACATTTCAAAATTATATAGGTTATTATAAATGCATTTACATGTCCAGTAAGTTTTAAACCCATCAACAAAGAGTATTGAGAGCTATTTACAAAAATCTGTAGCCTCAAAACTGTTTAAAATATACTGACAATTTTGGTGTCTGTAGTAAGCTGACCTTCCCACCTTCTCAGTGAAATGAGGGTAAAGTGTTTATTTAATAGAAACAACCAGTCGGGTGGATAATAAGCCTCTGGATAACTACATGAGGTCATAGTTCACTTATTTTGAACAAAGGAGATCCCTGTCTTAAAGAAGTTTTATTAAATTTACACAGTTCTAATTATAGCAGGTATGCCACAGTAACATAATTTTAAACAGAGAAAAATGTACTTCTGAAATCTGTAAATACTTTTTAGATATCTATAAAGGAAAACGTTTTATAATGCTTTTATTAATTATAGATTTTGTATTAGAATTGACATCATCATGCTTGGTCTCAAATGAATCCTCTCCTTAAGTTGCATCTAAAAATATGAATTTTATATATGTACAGAAGTGCATGTAGATGCAAGAAAGAAAAATTGTTTTATACCAAAAATAGTTTTCAGGATGAAGTCATATTGGAAAAAAATGACTTAGGAGGGGCTAACATTAACACCCTCAAAGAGTGCTCAGACCAATCATAACTTGATGGTGATGTCGCCCAGTAAGGGGGACATAAATGGGATGCCGGCAAAGCCGGACCAGAATTGCTTAATTCTTTGGTGTGTGAAGACCTCTGTTCAACGTCCTGACAATATTGGATGAGCTTGGACTTATTCTAGACTACAAGCCTGAAGCCACACCTGCTGGGAACATTATTTGTGCTTTAACATTGCCACCGCAAGGAGTGCTAAACCAGCCTGAAAGCCTGCACAACTCTGCCACAGGTCCAGCTGCAACAACTGGCTGTTACAGAAAGGGCTTTCTTCCAGTATTGGATCAAGCAAGGCCTATGTTTTGCATACTGAGAATTTGGACGAAAAGTAATGTTTTGGAATTTCTGTTAAAAGCCTGAACAAGAGACTGACTTTGGAATTTACTAGCCAGCAAGTCTGCAGTGCTGTTGAATAGCAGAGACTCCAGAGTTGCAGGTTCGAAAGCAAAAATGAACTGAAACTGAAAAGAGCTACAGAGTCCAGTTAGCAAAAACAACATTGCTGTCCACAGGGAGAGATCTTTCTACAGACTGTGCTGAACTGCTGAAATCTTGTTGCCTAATTTCTCCCACTAAATCCTGAAATGACTTTTGATAATTTGTGATGTCAAGCAAGAAATATCCAGCCTATATTGCTTCATTGATGTCCAAAGACCCTATGGTTCCAGGTTCAAGGGAAAAAGACAGCAGACTAAAGCCAAACTCATCACCAAGGACATTTGTCATCCAAAACCAAAAGTTCTCACCAAGACTTTGAAGGCTAAAAAGTAGAAGACCACATCTACAGATAACTAAAACATAAGTATTCCTTTATCTTACTATTAGTACTTATTTGGCTATTTGGGGTGATAACCTAATGCATTTTACCTCCAAACCTTGGGTTTATGGTTAAGCTTAAATCTAAAGAAAATACCTTTCTCATACTATAAAGTTTAAGCAAGTATCATGCCAAGATAATCTGAAACACTAGTGTAATGAATTGCAAGTTCTCATAGTAAAAAGGAAAAGGTCATGCTATTTATAAGTATGTTAAAGAAATAGTATAAATTGTCATTTATTATGCTGAATAGTGCTTACTCATTTACATTGCTTATTGCTGAAAATTGTTTTATATGATTTACTAAAATCTGTTTTGTTTACATTACAATTTGTTTATATTACTTTTATCGTGCTTGATATTTATGCTAGTTATAAATATTTAGGATGTTTACATATGTGAATAAAATATATTTATCTCTTATATAATCCAAAGTGTGGCAACAGTGTTTTTCACCTTCCTTTTTGAATCTGGAGAGCATAGGATAATATCACATGTGAATATTTATTATTGTTGGTAATTTATGAAATAATTTTTGGGTAAGGCCAGAGGTAAATCCAAGTGCATTATTATAAAAAGTGATATTATATGCCTTTGTTCCGACAGCCTGCCTCATCTTCGGCACCTGAGTTGCTTGAACCAACTGTTTTTTTCCACGCTGCTGCTAGTTTTACTGTGCATGCTGCTGTGGATGTTGTTTTGCCTGCTTCTGAAATGGTTCCTGATCATTTACAAAATTCTTCTGCTCAGTCTGCTTTGGCCTCTGGTGATGGGAACAAATTGCAACCCACTCTTGATCAGCTCCTGCTTCTTGAGGAAGCTGATTATTTGTGGAAGAAACAGGCACCTTTGAATCGTTTTCGTTCTTCCAACTCAGATCCTGTGGAGCGGCCTACCTCTCCCGCTCACCCGGCTGAGCTGCTGGTTGATATTGACTTGACTACAGACACTGCACATGCTGCTCCACCACCAGTCTTCTCCACGCGTCAAGATCAGAGCTCTGCCACAGATTTCTCCTTTTCTGCTTCTCCTACCTCTCAAACCCAAGATGGGGCTCTGAAGAAGGGTTCTTCTGGCAAATTTTGTTGAGCTGATTTGCCTTTACCTGAGGAGGATACCTGGTCAGTGAAGAACTCCCTTAAGGCGGTGAGCTGGGTCCGCTCTCCTGATTCTCCTCATTGGATTTCGGACTTTACGCCGATACGGATTCCAGGGGTGTCTCTGGCGCCATCTCCTAAGCCACCTTCTGTGAGTATCTCAGCTGTTTCTGACTTTGCTGTACTGCGGTCCCCTGAACGGTCTGTTTCTTTGGTCCAGCCTCCTGACCCGGTCTCTTCTCCCTTACATTTGACTCCGGACTTAGCCCCAACTCAACACCCTGTCCTTCCTGTACCTACTGCTCCTGACTCAGTGGACATGCCTCAGGAAATACCTGATGACCGGCTCAGTGACATTTCAGATTTTTCTGACATCCCCAGGAATATCCATGTGGAAATATGGAATGGGCCTCTCCCTACTGCTTTGCCTATGCCTCCTTCTGAACTGCCACCTACCAGAAAGACATATGCTTCTTTTTTCCAACATACTGTTTACCCTGCTAATCGCCATAATGTGGTTCAGCTTGTGTATAAGGGAGGCCTTGACACTTTCCCTGACCGTGTGTATGTTGGAAAAAACCTTTTGAAGGATGACTTACAATTTTCTGTCTCTGACTTGTATGCCTTAATTCATGTGTAGGGGGAAAATGTCTTTGACATCAGCTTCAAGCTGAGTAGTGGGCTGGATAAGTTTTGGGCTAGATACCATCAGAAGAAGCAAACTCCTCTTTGGTCCCCTTTTGAGGTGATTCCTTTGACTAGGCCTGCCAATAAGACTATTACAGTTTTGTTCCGCAATGAAGGGGTTAGCATCACTGACCTCTTATTTTGGTTAAAACAATGCTGTACAGTTACTGGCAATCCTGAGGCCATTTTTGATTCCAAGGGGATATGGGCTGGGGGTTGGTGTATTAAGGTGATCCTATGCTCAAATGAGGCAGACTTCCAGCACTTACCCAATAGCTTTTTTTTTTGGGTAGGGATAGAGGGGTTCTCTTCTATCCAGGCCAGCCTCATACTTGTTATAAGTGTGGTCAGATTGGACATATCAGTAGTGTTTGTGATTTTCAGAAATGTTCCCTGTGTCATGAGATGGGTCATTCCAGTTCTCACTGCAATAATTTGGTTAAATGTAACTTATGTGGTGACACTGGCCATGCTTATGCTTCCTGCCCTGCAGTGGCCCACAGACAACCTGTTTCGGCAGATTCTGAGGAATAACAGCTGTTGGTAGCTAATGCTCAAAGGGAGTTTTCCAATCGACTTGTACAGGATACACCCCTTGTCCCTTTACCTCAGCGTCCACAGACCCCTCAGTCTGGTCCTTCAGATCTCCCAGTTTCGGAAGGTGTTCCTCCTCCTTCCAGTACCCTTCCGGACTCCATTCTTCCTCCCCCCCAAGTCCATTGTCCAGCTTTCCGCTTCCCCTACTGCACCTGTTGTTGCTTCTTTATTGGTTGTCCCTTTCTCTTCAGGACCTTTACCTGGCCCTTCCTTGCCTGTTATGCCCCCTCCTCCCCAGTACCTGACCCTCTGGGTGGGAGGATGACCACTAGAAAACATCAGCCTGGGTCTCAGCCTTTACCCAAGGTCTCTAAGACAATGTCCACCCAGGGGAACACTGTAGATCAGGTGGTGTCCTTCAAATACTTAGGGATACAACTTGACCCTAATCTCTCCTATGGACTTCATGTAGATAATGTAGCTAGAGCAGCTAATACACGGCTTGGTCTCCTCTACAAACACAGACCACACCTCACACAAGAAGCTTTGAAGGTTGCAGTCCTGAGCTCTGTGATCTCTGTAATAGACTATGGTCTCATCATTTATGGCTCGGCCACAACCACAACCCTTAGATGCCTCTCAACTACCTTAAATAAAGTATGTCGGCTCATCATTGGTGCTCTCCGTCTCACCCACACATGTGACCTGTACACTCAGACCGGCTGGCTCCAACTGTCAAACCGCATAAAGTTTCTCACCTGCTCCATAGTAAAAAAGATCTACCTTGGCCTTGAACCTTCTGGGGTCTCAACTCTGTTACAACACCGGATTAACAAATAGTGCCTTAGGAGATCCACGCTACAGCTACTGAAAGTCCCCCACTGTCACACTTCACAGGGACAACGCTCTTTTGCTTATCGAGCACCACTCTGGTTCAATGGCCTCAGCCCAACCATCTCCTCTGCCCCAACTATTGGTATTTTTAAAACTAGGCTCTGGGAGTATCTCACTACCAACAGCTCCTGTGACTGCCCAACTTAACCTTGTTTCTCCACATCCCTTTCTGCTCTAGTTGTCCCCCCCTCCAGTCCTCACTGGATTCTACCCGCACATCTTGGTATACCCAATGCTGCACTTTTCACCCTTTCACCACCCTTCCTACATTCCTTCACCCCCCCACCCTCTTCCTCTCCCTATGACTCTGGCACTTCTTATCTGTTGTCTATTTTCTCTGACAAATGCCACTGGCTGCCTTGTTACAATGCTACCCTTGAACTGTATTAATCTGTACTCTGTTTGCAATGTCCACATTGTTGTAATGCCTATCTTGATGTTCCCCATAATTTGTATTTCTCTGATGTGGAACCTTTGTAAAAGAGCCATGGCTCAAAGGTATTTGTAATCCTAGACTTGATAGATAGATAAATAAATAAATCAATCAATCAATCAATCAATCAATCAATCTAACAGATATCAGGTGTTAGATGAAGATGTTGTCTCTGAGGCTGAGTCGGCTGCTTCCTCGGTGGATTCCCAGTCCCTAGATCAGCCAGCTGCTGTTTTGCCCATGGCTGTTCCTTCCTCTGATTCTACTCCACAACCTAGATGGGGTAGAGTGAAAAAGAAGAAAAAGAGTTGAACTTTTTCCAGTTCCTCTCTATGTCTTTCATTTCTTCTTTGCTGTTTCTCTCCTCTAATGTTAACCACATCCAGCAGGACAAGAAACAAGGGGCTGTTTTTCATCTCCTTGGTTCTTGTCCTCTGGGCATTTTTCCTTTGCAAGATACATGGTTCCATTCCCTTCCTGCGATGGCCACGGCCACTAAGGAGTGGGCTTCTGGCGTCTCCTATTGGTCTCTGGGTACTGAGAGTTACTCTGGTGTGGGTATTTTATTCCATCACCTCCAGCTGACAGTCTTAAGGCTGTTAGACATAGTTCCTGGCCAAGTCCTGTTGTTGGATTTTCTTATCCAAAGGGTCTCCTTCCATGTTATTTTCATTTATGCCCCCTAGACTAAGGCCGAGTGTACGGCTCTGTTTTATCTTATTAGCCCATATCTTCATGTTGCCCATAACGTCGTTTGGGAGGGAGATTTTAATTGTGGGCTCAGTAAACTTGACAGGGGTTCCTTTACTACAACAGAAAAGATATTTGGGGACATGTCAGCTTTAAGTTCTGTTACCAGTTTGGCCAGGTTGAAGGATGCATTTTTTATTTACTGTCGGAAATGAAACCGTACTTTTCCGAAAGGGATTCTGTCAACCCGTATTGATTTTATGTTTATTTCTCAGTCCTTGTATATTGCTAGTGCTGAAATACAGCCAGTGGAGTATTCGGATCATTGCTCTTTATCCTTACTTTTGGGTAGTCCAATGGCCCCATCTGGCCCTGGTTATTGGAAATTCAATTCTTCCTTTTTGTCCCAACCCTCTTTTCTTCAACAAGTTGTTTATTTTTTGGGTTACAGGAAGATGACCTTTGACCTCCATGATTCTCTTCTGGCTTCATGGCAGGAGAACAAATCTGACCTCACGGCTTTCCTTCTGAGTCATTCTAAAAGTGTTCACTCTTCTGCTTATGTGGCTTATTTGAACGATCGCAAACATCTGCAACATCTTCTTTCCCTTTCTTATTCCACTACTCATGACTTTTCTGACCAAATTTCTCGTATTAAATCTAAAATGATGTCGTATCACTTGGCCCAATGTGATGGTTTATGCCTCAAACAGCAGTTTTGTACGATGGGTTCTCTCCCTGAGGTTTGCCCTTTGCTTCATAACCAGCAGCATTTAGGTGATCGGTTGATGTTGACGCGCCAAGATTCTTGGGGCACGCACGTTCCTCCCCTTCTGATCTTTTATGTGTGGTCACTGAATATTTTGGCTCTTTATTTGATCAGCCGCACTGTGCTGACCGGGATTTTGCCTCCTTTTTTCACATTTTTTTCCTTCCGCAGGCCCCCTGACTTGCTTCAGGTTTTGTCTGCTCCTTTTACAGTGTCTGAGCTTTTATCGGTGATATCTTCTTTAGCCCCTAAAAAATCCCCCGGTCCAGATAGTCTTCCTTCTGAATTGTTCAAAGTATTGGGTCTGGAAATCCCTCAGGAACTGACTGTGGTGTTTAACTTTCTCATACAGAAAGGAGATAGATCTGATCTCACCAATTGGAGACTGATTAGTCTCCTTAATACTGATTTTAAGTTGGTAGATAAGATTTTGAATGCCAGACTACTTATCATGGCACTGTACCTTATTTCCCCTTCTCAGTTTTGCACTGTTCCCAGGAGGTCTATCATTGACCCCTTGATTTTTTTACGTGAGGTATTTACCTGTCATGTCTCTGACTCCTGGATGGGGTACTTTTTTCTCTGGACCAGAAGCAAGCCTTTGATAATGTCAGCCATTCCTTTTTATGGTATACCTTGGCCCAATATGGTATTCCTAGTTCCTTTATAGTTTGGTTGAAATTGTTGTATAAGACGGCTACGATCAAACCCTGTGTTAATGGTTTTCTATGACCTTTCATCCCCATTCACAAGGGAGTTAGACAAGGTTGTCCTCTCAGTCCATTGTTATATATTTTTTCCATTGATCTGCTTTTGTGCTGTCTTCACTCTACCCCAGCTGTTCGCCCACTCTGTTTGCCTGGTCAACAGGTTTCCTACTCTGCTCTTGCTTGTGCTGATGACCTTATCATCTTAACTGAGGATGTTGCTTCAGCAGAAGTGGCTCTTGATCGCTATCATGAGTTCAGTTTTTTTTTATCAGGGATGCAACTTAATGTCCTTAAAAGTAAGGGCAGACTTTTTGGGGTCCCGGACCCCACTCGGTCCATGGCGATCGGAGTCCCAATAACTGCTTCGGATTTACATATCTTGGGGATCTCCTTTGGCAGTCCACATATGGATGTTGTCAACTGGGATGTCAAGCTTCAACTGGGGAACACCATATTATTTTCCTGGTCTAAACAGAAATCGTTCTTTCGGAAGAAAGTCTACTTGATTAAAACCTTTTTATTACCGCTTTTTTTATCTCTTAGTGCTCTTTTTCCTGTGCCTAAATCGAGGGAGGCTGCTCCGTATTGCCTTTTTTCCAGGCCTTTGGGGACAGCAGGCTTAATCATATCCATCGCACTGTTCTTTATTTGCTCTTGATGAAGGGGGGGTCAAAATATGGTTAATCCTCTTCTTTTTTTCTTTTGTCAGTTTCTTTTTGCTAATTTTCATCCCTTATTACAAGCCACCGCTGGTTTTTGGGGTGTCTGTTTACAGCACTTAATTTCACTCTGGTATGAGGCTTGGGTGAGTGGACAGCTTGGAAGGCTCCGGCAGCCTGAGCCCCCACTGCTATTTCTGCGTGATGTTTTTGTTAAATTTTGGCTGTGGGGGTGTCTCCTGATTCTGTGTGAACTCACTCTAAGAAACAACTTTATACCTTGAGACTACAGACTCATTTCTGGGTCTAATGACCCTTTTTCTAAATGTCCAACTTCATCTCAGGTGTCCCTGCTTTGTTCTCTTTTGGATAAGCGACTACCTGACAAGCTGAAGGATTTCCACTGGCTGACTTGTCATGAACGCTTGAATATCAAGGTGAACCAAAAACATAAGCAGGTCTCAGAACAGAATTGATCCAGGCTTCTCTGCATCCTTCAACCTGAAACTATTGATCATTTGTTTTTCTCTTGTTCTTATATTTCTGTTTTTTAGGATGTTTTGTTTACTATGACTAAATTGCCAGTTTTTCGTCAAGTTACTTATTCCAGGCTTTTGTATGGGGTTTATCCTCTCCACTGGCTGAAATGGGATAGTAGCACTTTGAATATTATTTTTGTTTTCATTAAGTGGTACATTTGGAATTCCAGATGTCTTTTTACTTTACAGCAGATTCAAATTTCTCATATTGAATTATATGGCAAACTTTTATCTGAATTGCAAAAGTTATGTTCTTCTGAATTGAAAGTTTTTAATGGACCTCAATTGCTTCAACTTTGGAGGAATCTGCCCTGGATAACGGACTCAGACATCCATGTTTCTTGAATGTTTTTGTTGCACGTTATTGTCTTTCTTTCTGTTTCAGTACTTTATTTTGATTTTGTTTCCTTGTTTTGCTTTGTATGATTTCTTAATAAAATCTTCCCCTACTCTTTTTCAATAAGTGCCATGGGATCTTTAACATCCACTTGAACTACCACCAATCCAGGCAGATGGGACCTCGGTTTAACTTCTCATCTGAAAGATGGCACCTCAGAAGTGCAGTAACCCCTTAATGCTGCACTGTGATGTAAGTATTGGGATATTAACCCAAGTGCCAGATGTGGGAACTGAACCCATGGCCCTCTGATCTCCCGGCCTCAGAGGCGAGTATGCTACCTACTGAGCCACTGACACTGCTATATAATTGCAATTACAAGCTTGAGAGAAAAAGAGTGATTGTTAGGACAATAGCTGATGCAGTTTCCACTGAACCGATTGGAAGCTAGTAACCAAGGCGGGGGGGTGAAGGGCCGATGGTGGGATGTTAAGTTATTCTTTGGGGCAGGAGCATACACTGGAGTTTAGTAGGTGCCTGTATATTCTCTTCTGGAAATTCACTATAGAGGTAGCTTCCTGTAAGTAACTAGGGAGCTTATTCCATAGTATGGGGGCAGTATGGGCATAAAATTTGCTGCCAATTGCAGAGCTAATTCTGGGTACTTCCAGGAGTTTTTTGCCTGTGGTGCGGAGGAGTCTGCTGGACTGCTTTGGAACTAGTAGCCCAGGTAGTCCTGCAGGAGGGTGGTCATTAAGAAGCTAATATGTGCTACTTAGTAGGGGGTACTGAAGTCTGAGGCTGAAGGATGGGCAGTTGAGTGATGCAAGGATATTGCAATGATGAGCCCTTGGGTGAGATTTAGTGGCAAAGCGGGCTATTTTGTGATACAGGGTTGTAGCCTACAAAGGTCCTGCTTTGCCATACTGTGTAGAATTGGGGCAGCATAGGTTAGGTTCGGGAGGATACTCTTTACGACCGCCATTCTAGTTTCAGGTGTCATGTTTGCACTTAGGTGGTAGAGTTGGCTGAGCTTTTGGGGTATGATTTTTGTTACTAGGTCCACACAGGGTTTTAGAGTGAGACCCTGATTGAGCACCAGGCCAAGATATCTTACAGGCTGAACCACCTTAGCTGTGGAGCCAGGTGCTGTGACAAGTGGGATAAGGTGAGTATGGTCGGGACCTAGGGATCTAGGTCCAAACAGGAGGGCTTTTGTTTTTTTGGGGTTTAGATCCAGACAATTTTCCAGTAGCCAAGTTTTGATCTTAGCAAAGTCTGACTGGAGTTGGGGCCCTAGTTTGTTTGGGTTAATCATAGTTCTGTAAAGTACCACGTCATCAGCATACTGTACCACATAGCTGCTCCCACAGTGGTAACTGGGATCGTTGATGAACAGAGAGAACAAGAGGGGACCCAAAATTGAACCTTGCAGGATCCCCTCATTTATAGGGAGTGTTCCAGAGGTAGAACCTCTCCACTTGACCTGTTGGGAGCAGCCAGATAGTTAGTTGCTAACCCAGTTCAGGGAGTGTTGATCAAGGCCACACTTTCTCAGCTGAATAAGCAGAACCAAGTGATCTACCAGATCAAAGGCCTTTGTCAGGTCAATGAAGACAGTCCCTGTGGGGGTGCCTTCGTCCAGAGCAGAGAGGACATCAGAGGTGAACCTGATGGGTGCTGTGTTAGTCCTGTGCTTTTCTCTGAAGCCATGTTGGGTGGGGATCAGGAGTTGGTTCACCTCAAGTTAGTCCCTAAGTTGGCAATAAACTAGCTGCTCTTGGACTTTTGCCAGGGAGCAGAAGAGCGAGATAGGCCTGTAGTTATCTATTGTTTCCTTGGGTCCTCCTTTGTCGACTGGCACCACATGGGCCTGCTTTCATATTTTGGAACAGTTTCATCTAGCAGGGACCTATTTATAAGCCAGGTGACTGGAAGGGCAATGGCAGTGGCAGCTGACTTGAGAAACCTAGGATCAAGGCCATCTGGTCCCACTGATCCAGTGGATCTTATAGTCAGTAGGAGGGGAAGCACTTCTTTGATTCTTGCTGTCCTTAGTTGAAAGTAAGGGGGTAGAGGATCCTGCACTTCAGTATCCACAAGGTCCTGGTTTTGGTGTGGTGGGTTTGTTCTATATGTCCCAGGTCAGTGAAAAAATTATTGAAGGCAGCAGCTGCCTCGCCACCCTCAGTTAAGATTTGATCATTGCAGATTATGTGGCCTTGGGGTGATTTATTTGAGCCTTTTATCAGATCATTGATACAGGACCAGAAGGACTTTGGGTCCCCAAAGTTTTGCCACTGGAGGTTTTTGATGTACTCCTTCTTTGCAGTTTTTATGGTTTTCGTACATTGGTTCCTCAGTGACCTATAGTCAACTAGGTCTTCTGAGAGGGTGAAGCACCTGTTCTTTTTCCAGGCCTTTTCTCTGTCTTTCATTAGGGATTTCAGCTCCTGCATGATCCATTTGTAGCATTGACCTTTTGTGCATATTCTTCTTAGAGGAGCATGGAGATTAGCCACAGCAGAGAAGGTGTGCTGACAAAATTGTGCAGACTCATCTACACTGTTCAGAAGCTTGATTGGGGCACAGTCAAAGCTGCCCATATAGCTCTGAAAGCCTCTGCAGAGAAACTGAAGCAGTCTTTAGCTTCAATGAGCCTGGTGGGAATCCTAACTGGCCTGTTTTTTCCAAATGCAGAAAGTAGGCGAGTGGTCACTCAAGGCTTCTGACATCAAGCCAGCCACTTGGATATTTACAGGCTTTCATGCTAGAATCCATTCTAGGGTAGAACAGTTCCCTAAGTTTTTGTATTTTTCCTGGTGACTTCTGTGATGACCTGAGTTAGACTAGCTTCAAGGAGCGAGGCCCTATACACTTGCTCATTGCTGGTTTCCCATCATAAGTTGAAGTGCCCCAGGATCAGTAGCTCTGTGGGGGCAGACCATGCCAGGGTGCTTGTTAAGTCCTAAAGAGCAGAGTGGGCAACACTGGAAGGTTGTATATGTAGCCTATCATAAGGTACTTTGCATGGCCCAGGACAATCCTGATGAACATTGATTTGATGCCTGTGGAGTTTGGCAGGGGGAGAGTGGTTAGTGAGGCCTCTAATGATGATCTGATATAGAGGAGGCCCTCCTTTTTTTCCCTCTCTGTCCTTTCTGAAGGTATCATAGCTGACTAGCTCCACCTCATGAGTGAGAATGTGAGGCTTCAGCCAGGATTCTGAGATGGCAAGCACATCAAGTTTGTATAGGTCAACCCAGGACTGGACCTCATGCAACTTTGGTCGCAGACTGCAGACATTCATATGGACAACTCTTAGGCCCTTTGTGTTGCTCCAGAGAGAGGGTCATTAGGTGACCCTATGATAGAGTTGGCTACTTGGGATCCAGGATTAGGTTGGACATCTCCGAAGCGAATTATAAGCATCGCGGCAATCAAGCTGAGGACTCTTAGTCCAGTGAAAGGAGCTATTTTCACCCTCTTAACACTTGTTTCAAAGAATATGAGGTAGCAGGCTCCTTTGTGAGTAAGCCCATGCAACATTAGCAGGGTTTCCACTGTGGGCATACCAGGGCAGTCAGCAAGGTGCGGGAGATGGCAATCATGCATTTCCCCCCAAGTGGGTTGGAGACATGACAGGCGCTCATTTGCTTGTCTACCCACATGACTGTGCAGATGTTATAGGATGACCAGTACAGGACCCTTGATGGGTGCTTGAGTTAGGGTAATCCAACTGTGTGTGGTGTCCTGGTTTTGGAGCTGAACTGTGTTAGGGAGAGGCATGGTGCCCTGTTTCCCAGATACCAGTATTAGTGGCAACAGGTATAGATTGGTAAGATGGGACAGTAGTAGCCCTCGGGCAAAGGGTCAGGAGTAGGTTGGGGGGCAGCTCCAGTAGGCAAGCCTCCTATTAGGGTCCTTGCTTGTGACCCTAGTGGGACCAGGGCTTTATTTGAAGTACTTATTTGTCTAACTTTTGTATATTTCTATGGTTTCCTGGTGATCTTTATATTCCTATGGTCTCATGTTCATTAGTAATCGAACACTTGCCCTCAGGCAGCACCAGTCTCTCAAGCTGCTGGCCAAGACAGTACTGTCTTTACTGCTCGGCTGCGAGACCCTTAGCCAACGTTTACTATCGGGAACTCAGTGACAATTTCTGGGAGTGTAATGTGTTTAGAGATATGTAGTTGTGGCTGTGCTCTAAGGGTAGCCTCTAGTAGCAGCAGCTGATAAGCTGCAGATGGGGAAGTAGGCTGATTCACTCAGAAATGGTGCATGATCTTGCCTGTTTAAGGCAGAGTTCACCAAGGGTGGGGGCGGTGGTTGGGGTGGTGGGGCAGCCAATGCACAGCATCGGCAGGGCTCCTCTACTTCAAGTCTGTATCTCTGGAGCCTAGAAAAATATCTGAACTTTGTACCTGGTCTAGGTCAGTGGTGTGGGAGGGCTCTTCTGCCTGGCCCTCATGACCGTCCGCCCTCAGGGACAGCAGTCTGATTTACTGTGGAGATGCAGAGAAAAATGAAGATTACATAAGGTAAGAGGAGGCTGTGTTTCACCTTAGAGGGGAGGGGAGGGGGTGGCTTGATAGGGTGGGGTGTAGCAGCCTGAATTTTCTAAGTTGCGACAGGACTGCTGAAAAATTATAGAAAATTAGAAGTAGATTTCAAGCACATAGGGTTGGGCTCATGTTTAATCTAAAAAACCTTGCTCGCTACTATAGTTCCACAAAAGGCAACCTACGGGAGGTGTTTAAGTTGGGCAGCTGATTCTGGTAGAAAAATAAACTTAGGCTGATCTGTTTTATGATTTAGTCACTCTATAGAATGGACTAAATCATTGTTCAGCACACTAGCACTCACAAAAGCAATCAAGTACTCCCTTTCTAATTAAAGCATGCCCAGGCAGGTTAGAATTAATGTTAAAGCTGTAGGATACCTGCCTGATGCATTTTGGTCCTGGATTTACAGTTAAGACACCTTGCAAAATGCACGGAAAGTAGCACTTATTTTGTATAAAGTAAGGCACCTGGCAGAAAACCACTAAAACTAGCATTATACTGAGTACAGTCCACGGCAAAAAAAAATATCTTCACTTGTATGGCAATGGTAAATGCTCGTGAGAACAGTCCAGGTTTGAATTTTAAAATGGTGCCAAAAATTCTCTGTTTCAAGTCTGCATCTCTGGAGCCTAGAAAAATGGCCAAACTTCATACCTGGTCTCAGTTAGTGGTGTGGGAGGGCTCTTTTTCCTGGCCCTCACAACCACCCACCCTTGGGGGGAGCCATCTGATTTACTGGTCTTGGTCAGTGGTGTGGGAGGGCTCTTCTGACTGGCCCTCACGACTGACCACCCTCGGGAGGGAACCATCCAATTTACTCGTCTCAGTCAGTGGTGTGGGACGGCTCTTCTGCCTGGCCCTCATGACCATCCACCCTCAGTGGGGGAGTTGTCCGATTTACATTTTTTTCCCCCCAACACATTCACAGCAGTACTAATTTTAGCATTAATCGCTGTTGTTGTTTTTAAAATGTCTAGTTGAATACATGCACATGTTCGTGAAATACCAGGAACTTGTTCATTTTGTGTCCTAGAGTCAGTGGCCATAGTTTCTGATACCTTTAGAGTCATTTCCTTGAGATCCTCAGAGCTTTGGCATTTCTGTGCTGTTGTAAGCCTGTTTTTAGTAGATGCCAAAACACCTTCTGATGTCTCATCCCATTTATCATCTAAAATCCATTGTCCCGAGGTGCTCTGCATCCATCCTGCACCCTGTAATGCACTGTCCACTGACCAGCTACCTTTCATTGGTACCGGCATAGTTTTTTAGCCCAAATTGCTTCCGCATCAACTAGCTCACAGTAACCTCACTCAGTTGGCCGATTACCTTCACATCATCTCCCGGAAGCTGTGTGTCCTCAGCAGCTCTCTCTGGTGCCCAGAGTTGTTCTTCCAAGGCATGGCTCTCTCCATCAGCAACCATCATAGAGATCTCCGTGGATTCTGACACTGTATCTCGTCCTCACGCAGATCTACACTTGGCAGCATTAGTTACTGCACTCAGCGCCATTTCCCTCTGGTAAACATAATTTTGTCCAGAAACAGTAATATCACTCTCTGATTTCTTCTCCACATGACACAGAACAATCATGTGAGCTGCTTCCTTAACAGTATTCACATCCATACCTTCCAATACTGGGTCCTCCACCTTGGGAGACAGAGGTTTCCCCTACTGACATATAGACTATAAAAGCAAAATACAAATCAAACAGTGTTTCATCACACAATCATAAAAAACTATAAATTAAACAGAAATACATATTACATCGTACATAAAACCAAGGTACAGTCTACACATTCATGCCCCACTTAAAATTATAATAAGGCAAGAAAAATAACCTAATACAAGTACTGACAGCATACTTTCAATCTGAAATCGTGAAAAAAAACATATTTTTTTTTTTTGTTTTATTTTTTTGAGGCACACCAAAGCATCCCATTGAAACTGCCACTTGGCATGAGTCATATCCAACTTTTCTTCCACTCTAATGTTCACCAAGTCAGACCTGAAAATTTGAAATAGTTCTACCATAAATATAAATTGTTTCTGAAACACTAAACGAGAATGGGCTTGCCAAATCCGATATAAAAAGGTTGCCATAAGCAACCTATCTGTGCTATGGGGAAAGGCCTATCACCTGGGTGTTAAAAAACCTCTATAAAGAAGGGGGGGGGGGTAACCCCAATCTAAAATTCTACTGGCTTTCCACCTCAGTCCAAAATTGTTTAACATATGGACAATCGAAATAAAGGTGGTCCATACTTTCCTCCACCACACTACAAGACTCCCTAGGACAATAACATTCACAAACCTCTTTATGCTTCTGATTCCCCTTAATGTTAATCTTTCCATGTACTCCTAACCATACCACATCTCTCATCTTAAGCAGAACCTGAGGGTCAGTAAACAGAAGACTAACACACTCCAATTCACCGCTAGTAAGCGTGTCAAAGGTGCTAGCCGTAAAATGATTTCCCAGAACGGAGGAATACAAAAATTTCTGGGGGAGGGTGCAAATCTGATTACCTGAAATTCACCACTTCACAATATAATCAAACCCGTAAGTCCAATAGTCATTTATTTTTAAAACCCCCTTGTTTTTATGCATAAATTGATTTCTATGCCATTGGCCTATTATTTCCTTCAACTTTGGGAATACCCAACCTTTCCAAACCTTGTCCCCAGGCTGGAGGAGTGGAAAAACATTTGCACAGATAAAACTGCTCCAAAAAATGATAATTGGCTGTACCATACCATAACCTTCTTCCTTAAGAGCGAGGTAGGTAACATTCCATTTGTTTGGGTTCAATCGGCTACCCCAAAGGCTAGAGAAAAAAACAATAATTTAAGGCTGTTTCCAACTGTTTCAGGACCGGATAAACATAATTTAGAAACAAAACAAGAGGACCTAAAAGTTTTTAATCAAACAAATCCTTTTATGTTTACCAATATGCCATTTATTCAAATTCTACACCTTCCATTTTGCAATGGTAATCTTGGCATCCCAATTAAAATGTGATAAGTCCCCCAGACCAAAGAAAACACCCAAGACTTTACATGGCACCTGTTCTACAGGCAGCATAGCCACCTGAGTAACTGTTGAACCATTGTCTGAAATGATAATACAGATACTCTTCTCTAAATTAAGCAGAGTTCCAACCCCTACCTAGAGAGATTGAACCA
The DNA here is from genome assembly GCA_016271365.2 of Neoceratodus forsteri. Classification (NCBI taxonomy): domain Eukaryota; kingdom Metazoa; phylum Chordata; order Ceratodontiformes; family Ceratodontidae; genus Neoceratodus; species Neoceratodus forsteri. The sequence goes on from CM057455.1 coordinate 128,119,556, forward strand.
AATTGACTGCAATGAAACCTGAAACTTGATCCACCATAACCAAAGCAGTATCATTAGCATAGGCTAGTGCCTTCAATGGGGCCAAAGGACCAAACAAAATACCCTGAATAGCAGGAGACAATAGTACCACTCTCAATATAGGGTCTAAATCCACAACATACAGCAGGGTGCTGAGGGGGCAACCCTGCCGGACCCCTACCCAAATATGACAGGCATTCCCAATCCACTCATGGTTGAAAGGCCTGCTATGGACCCTTTCATAAATCATCCAGATCGAGGTCAGGAAAAGTTCAGGGAAACCAAAGGATCGCAGAACTTCCCACAGCCACACATGATGAACCCGGTCAAAGGCTTTTGATTGATCCAAGCAAATCAAAAATCCCTCCATACCGGCAGCTTTCCCTCTGTCCATCAGTTCCCGAAGCAAAAAAAGGCTATCCATAATTTTCCTACCCGGGATGGAACAAACCTGGCACTCTTGAATAAGAGAATCCAAAAACCCCGGAAAGCCTATTACCCAAAATGTTTGCCAACAACTTGAAATCTACATTAAGCAGAGTAATCTGCCTCCAATTTTCCAGAGTCAATCTATCCCCTTTCTTAAAAATGAAAGCTAACAACCTTTCATACATCTGGGGAGACAACATCAGGTCCATCAACATAAATTGAAAAGTCTGTAACAATTCCGCAGGCATTAACCTCCATAATTCCCAATAAACCTCTCCTGGGAGACCATCAGACCCTGAAACAACCCCATTTTTAAAAATGAAGCAATCACAGCAACCTCCCTTTGTGTGAGATGTGCAATCAATAAAGTCTGCTGATCAGGCATTGGAACCGGCAAATGGGCCACCTGTAAAACTTGTGCAATAAAGTTGTTGTCAGGGTCCCCCACCCTTTGTTGGTCAGCCAAATAATGATCCATAACCTGAAGGATACCTTTATTGTCAAAACCACAGCTCCCCCTCCTTCTGTAATGCTGAAACATACCTCTGACCTACCCTGGACATACAGTCCTCATAAGGGGTGATTTGGTTTTTCTTCCCATGTGTCCCAAATTGTTGCTCTGCCTCCAGAGAGGAGGACAGGTCATACTGATATTTTAACATTTCCTGCTTAGTGGCAGTGATTTGCGTAGAAAAATCCACCCTCGAGTCCAAATGCTGTGAACATAAGTCATACAATTGAGTATGCAGCTGATTATAGGCCTGTGTTTTTGTTTGCTGTCTATGACAGGAAACGCACTGAAAATAGGTAGAAATACAGATTTTCGTGTCACTTCACCACTCCAAAGGAGAGTCATAAAGAAAAAAACACATATTGTCTATCACTTAAAATAACAGCCAAACCTCGTATCACCTCAGGATCAGATAAACTGACATTCTTCCTCCCCACCCCTTTCCCAAAGGACCGGGGGGGGATTCTACATGAATCCCTAGAAGAACATGGTCAGATGTTTCAATTGGCAGAGCCTCTACATAAGAAACTGCAATCAATTTTGATATAAACCAGTAATCAATCCTAGTAGAAAGCGGTCCCTTAAAAAAGGTATGTGCTTGTTTACAACTAAAGGACCCATGTGCATCCTTCGATTTTGGAAAGCCATGTGTGCAAATGCCAGGAGCCTTAGCAACAAGATGGAAGATCTGGAGGCTGTCATGGTGCAGTCAGACCTGGACATTGTGGCCATCACTGAGACCTGGTATAATGATAACCACGACTGGGAGATGGCCATACCTGGCTACAACATACTCAGAAGAGACAGGACAGGTAGAAAGGGAGGAGAAGTGGCACTGTATGTGAAAGATGGCATAAAGGCCACAGAGATCAAGTAGGAATAAAATGTAGGAGAGATACTGTGGTTTAAGCTGGAAAGGAAAATGGGGTCAGCCATCCGCACAGGTGTGGTCTATAGACCACCAGCCCAGGAGGAAGAAACAGATAGGGAGCTGATGCTAGCCATCCAAAGGATGGCAGACAAGGGTGAGGTAGTGCTGGTTAGAGACCTCAATATTCCAGATGTGGACTGGAGCAACCTAGCAGCAGCATCAACTAGGAGCAGATTTATCCTGGACTCCCTTCAGGGTGCCTTCCTCAAGCAACTGGTCATGGAACCAACTCGGCAGAAGGCAATACTGGACCTTGTGCTCACAAACAGGGACAGTGTGATGGGGGTAACAGTGGGGGAGCACCTGGGGAACAGTGACCACCAGTCATTGTGGTTTGAAATCACAGAAGGAGCAGAACCAAACACACAAAAACATGTATGCTGGATTTTAGAGGGACAGACTTTGGTAAAATGGGGAGATGCTTGAAAGAGGCATTAAGGGGAATGGGGAAGGAATCAAGGGTTGAAGAACAGTGGGCAGTATTTAAAATGGGGATTACAAGAACAACAGAATTATGCATTAAGCAGGTTAGCAAGGGGAAAAGGAAGAGGAGGCCATTATGGTTTTCCAAGGAGGTAGCGGAGAAAGTAAAAGCCAAAAAGATTGCATTCAGGCAATACAAAAAGACACAGGCAGAAGGGGATAGGAAGAAGTACCAGGAGAAGCAAAGGGAGGCACGGAGGTCAGTAAGCGAAGCCAAAGCTCAGAAAGAAGAGCACATTGCAAAATCAGTGGGTAGATGGGACAAAACCTTTTACAGGTACATACCTTAAGTGAAAAAGAAAGGCAAAAGGAGGGATAGTGAGACTGAAGGGGGAGGATGGAGGCCATGTGGAGGATGACAACAGTAAAGCTGACATATTGAACAGGTATTTCTGCTCAGTCTTTACTGAGCAAGAGGAGGGTAATGGGTCTGAAAGGAGTACAAGGGGTGGGAATGGTGCAGAAATGGACACGTCTCTTTACATGAGAAAGGGTCCTGAAGAAACTGGAAGTAATAAGAGTTGATAGAGCAACGGGGGCCAGATGGGGTGCATCCCAGGATCTTTAAAGAACTAAGAGAGGTGGTGGCTGAACCTCTGGCAATCCTGTTTAGCCGATCACTGGAAACAGGGGAGGTACCCAAAGACTGGAGGACAGCAGATGTAGTCCTTTTATACAAAAGTGGGAACAAAGAGGAAGCCGGGAACTACAGACCAGTCAGCCTCACCTTGGTAGCGGGGAAAATCATGGAAGCACTACTGAAGGAGAGATTGGTGGAACATCTGGTTGTCAATGGACTACAGGACCCAAGGCAGCATGGTTTCACCAGGGGGAGGTCATGTCAGACCAACCTCGTTGAATTTTTTGACTGGGTGACTAGGGAGGTGGATCAGGGGAGAGCAGTGGACATGGCCTATCTGGACTTCAGCAAGGCCTTTGACACTGTGTCACACAGAAGACTATTACACAAACTGGGGAATATGGATGTGGGCAGGACAGTAGTGTGGTGGGTAGGTAACTGGCTGTGTGGCAGGACACAGAGGGTGGTGGTAAATGGCTGTCACTCCACAGAGGGAAGAGTGACCAGTGGGGTACCACAGGGATCAGTGCTGGGACCGATTCTATTCAACATTTTCATCAGTGACATTGTGCAGGACCTAGAAGGCAGAATTTCCCTTTTTGCTGATGACACAAAGCTCTGTAATAGAGTAGACACACCAGAGGGTGTAGACAGAATGAGAAGGGACCTGCAGAAACCTGAAGAATGGTCAGGGGTTTGGCAGCTGAAATTCAATGCAAAGAAGTGCAAGATAATGCATATGGGGCACAAAAACCCTGGCACAATATATCAGTTGGGGGTGTGAGGATATAGCATGCACGAAGCAGGAAAGGGATCTCGGGGTTATCATCTCTGACACTAGTGAGGCCCCACCTGGAGTACAGTGTACACTTCTGGAGACCTTACCTACGTAAGGACATAGACAGGGTAGAGAAGGTTCAAAGGAGGGCAACAAAGATGGTACATGGATTGCATCACAAGTCCTATGAGGACAGGTTGAAGAAACTGAATATGTACTCCCTGGAGGAGAGGAGGGAGAGAGGGGCCTGACTACCCTTTTTAACAAATCATGGGAGGATGGGGTGGTACCCGAGGACTGGAGCAGGGCAGATGTGATTCCCCTTCACAAAAGTGGGAGCAAGGCAGAAGCAGGAAACTACAGACCTGTTAGTTTAACCTCAGTGATAGGGAAAATGATGGAATCCTTCTGAAGGAAAGAACTGTCAGTATCTAGAGGACAGAGGGCACAGGACCCTAGGCAGCATGGATTCACAGCGGAAGGTCATGCCAGACAAATCTGATAGATTTCTTTGACTGGGTGACCAAAGTAGTAGATCAGGGAGGGCTGTGGACATGGCCTACCTGGACTTTAGCAAGGCATTTGACACAGTCCCACACAAAGATTAATATACAAGTTAGCCAGCCTGGGAGTGGGTCCCAAGATGACAGCCTGGGTAAAGAATTGGCTGGAGAATAGGACACAGAGAGTAATAGTAAATGGAGTCCACTCAGAAGAAAGGAGGGTTACTAGTGGGGTACCGCAGGGTTCAGTAGTAGGACCAGTCCTCTTCAATGTCTTTATAAGTGACATTGTGGAAGGACTGGAAGGAAAAGTATGTCTCTTTGCAGATGACACTAAGATCTGCAACAGAGTTGATGTACAGGGTGGGGTGGAAAGGATGCGAAGGGACTTGGCAAGGTTAGAGGAATGGTCAAATGTAGCTTAGATTCAATGCTAAGAAGTGCAAGGTAATGCATCTGGGAAACAAAACCCAGGGAAGAGTACACAATGGGGGTGAGATACTAACAACAAAATGGAAAGGGACCTGGGGTAGTCATATCAGATGACCTAAAGGTGGGCAAGCAATGTGAGAGGGCAGCAAGGAGTGCTGGGGGTTACTGGGATGCATAGGAGAGGCATCACCAGCAGAAAACAGGAAGTTATTATCCTCTGTACAGACAGCTGGTGAGACCCCATCTGAGTACTGTGTGCAGTTCTGGAGACCCAGTCTCCACAAAGAGACATAGACAGGATGGAAGCTGTCCAGAAGGGGCAACTAAAATGGTGCAGGGTCTGCACCGGAAGACATATGAAGAGAGACTTAAGGAGCTTAATATGTATAGCCTTGAGGAAAGGAAGGAGAGGGGGGACATGATAGAAACTTTCAAGTACCTCAAGGGAATCAACAAAGTCCAAGAGGGTAGCATCTTTCAAAAAAAGAGGTGTGCAAGAACGAGGGCACAATTTGAAGATGGGTGGGGCAGCTCAGAGGTAATTTAAGGAAGTATTTTTTCACAGAGAGGGTTGTGGATGCATGGAACGGCCTTCCAGAGGAGGTTGTGGAGTCAAAATCAGTGGTGGAATTCAAGCATGCATGGGACAGTCATAAGGCAATTCTAGGGTGTGGGGGTAAGAAGAAGTAGGCTGCTGGTTAACTAGGATCTGCAGCTTATCCAGTAGGTAGGGAAATGGGCAGACTGGGTGGGCCAAGCGGTCCTTATCTGCTTTAAATTCTATGTTTCTATGATATGATAGAGACAAAGAAATATCTTACAGGGAGGAACAGGGTGCAGGAATACACTATTTTTAAGCAAAAAAAGATGTTCCAGTACTAGAGGGCATGGGATGAAGTTGGAGGGAGGACAATTCAGAGGAAATGTGAGGAAGAATTTCTTCACAGAACGGGTGGTGGACAAGTGGAACACCCTGCTAGAGGAAGTGGTGGGGGCTGAAACAATCACGGGATTTAAGAATGCATGGGATAGACATAAAGGAATTCTGGAGGTCAGGGTTAAGGGGCAACAGACTTCTAGGAAAACATAAAGTAAACTTACAAGCTCTAATGGGCAGACTGGGTGGGCCATAGGCCCTCATCTGCCGACACTTTCTATGTATCTATGACTTAATGGATAGCTGTCTCAGAAAGTGTGCATCACAGTAGGTCTTAATCTGTGATACTGTCCTGTCTGAATTTTGGAGGCTTATATTAAAATCACCCCACAAAATAACTTGCTTTCTAGAACATAAATATGGTTGGATATAGTGTAATAAATCTATTCAAAGAGATTTTGACTGTGGACCATACAGATTAATTAACCGAAAGTCTGTGCCTTCAAAATCAAAATCTGGAATCAAGGCCCTACCAGGGGAAACATCAATCAACCTAGTAACATTTATGTTAGGAGTCAAAAAGCAGATTCCCAGGCCACCACACTGATCATCCCCAATGGACCAATAAGAATCCCAAAAAAACACTCATGGGTAGCAGAATCTAGCTCCATGACTGAGTGAAGTCTGGTATCCTGCAGACATATAATATCATAAGATAGCTGTGATAAAAGGGAAAAGGTCATGGACCTTTTTCTAACCATCTTGACACTATTCACATTTAGGCTAGCCAGTCAAAGAGGTCATGTGGGCTCATGCATTAGGTGGGGGGGGTGCTTAGTACTGGACTGTGTCACCTGTTTATTCATTCTTGGAACCTGGATCCAGTGGATCAGGCGAAGGAACCTCACGGGCTTCCTGAGGTTGATTTGCCATGGAGGCCAGATCCTCCTCCTCCTCCATCTGGTCTCCTCAATTATGCAGCAGCTCTTATCTATTACCCAGAACCACCCCGGTGTCTGGGGGCTCCTTCTGTCTCCTAGAACCCCTAGATTTAACTGATTTCCCCAAAATAGTGATAAAGCCAGTTTCCCCAACCAAAGGCTGGCTAGCAGGCTGGGCCAGACTAGAAAAGGGGGTTTCAGAAATGGGTTCCTCCTGAGGAGATACCTCCGGGCTCCCTAGTGACACTACTAACCTAAGGGTGAAACTACCTCTTGTACTGAAGCACCCATAGGTGCAGGCACCCTGTCTCTCACAATGACAGCAATTTCCGGCATGGGATGTACTACCTCTAAATGAGATGCCTGAAAGGCCCTCTGAGCATGGTTTAAATAAAAATCCTGTTCAGCAGAATCATCAGAATTATGAGCTACCCAGGGGCAATCCCTGAAGGAGTGCTCATCATCTCCACATAAGTTACACTTGGGGGGGGACTGTACACCCATTCCCTGAGTGGCGCAAAGTACCACAAAGAAAGCATTTAATCTGATCACAGTTCATGTTTAAATGAGTCAAGAAACCACAACAATAACGTAATTTTGGTTGGCCCGGATACAATAAAATCCCCCGGTCCTAGCCTAGGTAAAAACAATTAGGCAGATGCAGAATACCTTGTTCAGTTTGCTTCAGACGGGCACAGAATTTCCATCCACCAGTCCAGAATCTGTTATCATCCATTATAGGGTCTGGATGACCTTCCAAGTCGCACCTCTTTTCCAACTAGAAAATAATATCACTCATGCAAACCCCTTCATTTCGTAACAAGACAGTCACTGTTTTGGCAGTGGGCTTAGTGATAGGGATGGCAAGAAAGGGGACCCATAAAGGGGGAGTCTCAAACCGAATATTACAGGTTCTAAAAGTTGGTTAGAACAAAAACTACTGTCATAATTTGCATCCCCGGGGCATGAATGAAGGCATATACCTCCGCAGGCGAAAAATCAAAGGATTCTTTTATCAAACGAGCGCCCACATAGTTACGATCAGGGGATGGGGTAAAAGCTCCTCTGACAGGGATTAGCTCCCCATCCCTTGATGTGGACCTTATTTTCCTGTCCTTGTACAAAAACTTCTGTTGCAACAGTTCTATCCTTTGTCCTTTTCCATTTTCACTGAGGTCCACAGAAAGGGTACAGTTACTTGGTCAGAACATGACCTAGCATTGTACGTAATATTATGCAGCCTTCTAAAATAATTAATTACATTAGGCAGTAAAGTCTTACATTTAATATGCTGTGTTTATGCCCTCAAAATGACTACATGTTCAGTATGCCTCAAGAGAAACAAAAAAGAAGGTCTGGGGGATACTGGGATGCATAGGGAAAGCCAGCAACAGCAGAAAACAGGAAGTTGTTATCCTTCTGTACAGACAGTTGGTAAGACCCCATCTGGAGTACTGTGTGCAGTTCTGGAGGCCCCATCTCTGCAAAGACATAGACAGAGTGGAGGCTGTCCAGAAGAGGGCAACCAAAATGGTGCAGGGTCTGCACCAGAAGACATGCGAAGAGAGACTAAAGGAGCTTAATATGTATACCCTTGAGGAAAGGAGGGAGAAAGGGACATGATAGAAACTTTCAAGTATCTCAAGGGAATCAGCAAAATCCAAGAGGGTAGTATCTTTCAGAAAAAGAGATGTGCAAGAACAAGGGGGCACAATTTGAAGATGGGGGTTGGGGCGGCTCAGAGGTAATGTGAGGAAGTATTTTTTCACAGAGGGTTGTGGATGCATGGAACAGCCTTCCTGAGGAGATCGTGGAGGCAAGAACAGTGGGGGAATTCAAGAATGCATGGGACAGACGTAAGGCAGTCCTAGTGGGGGGTAGGAGGATGTAGGCTGTTGGTTAACTAGGATCTGCAGCTTATCCATCAGGTAGGAAAATGGGCAGACTAGGTTGGCCATTATGGTGGTCCTTATCTGCCATCAAATTCTATGTTTCTAAAACATTTCTTGTCTCAGTATAAAAGCCTGGGGAATATTAGTTAATAGTTCTAAGCCCCAGAGTAGCTGTTTTTAACATGTGCACGTAGCCTAAACAGTAATAGTGGCAACAGTCATTTTGGTACACTTTGTGTGCTGCTTGGTGTTTTCTGTTAGCCTCTTTTGCTCCTGTAAATAGGCTCTCCCTTTACACAAGCCCCATGTGAGTGTACCAGTGCTATTCAGCCGAAAAGTAAGCTGTTGAAAAGAGGCACAATAAATGTTTGCCTCACAAAAGGATGATGTTAAAAACACAACAGAAATGGCTACATTTTGTTTAAAATAAAGGTAATTTTAAAGGGGAACTTACGGCTGAAGAAAATGCTGCAAAATCAACAGGGGAAATCTCCTCATGGAGTTTGTAGCTACTTCCTTGTTGCTCAGCTTCTCTGTCTAGCCCCGCTATAGAGTGGCAGCGGCCTCTAGTGACCACTTTTATAAGGCAAATAGTGTCAATCAGGATTAAGGTAAAACAACATATGTTTATTTCAGTTCTCTTTTGTTTAAAATGCAAAACCATGGCATTAAAGCATTTTAATATTATACTGTACATAAAGGCTCCCTAGCTTTATATAAATTAAAAGCAGTGTTGGGTAAGTTACTTTTTCTATTACTTTCTATTATGTTTGGAAACTTGTCCAGGAAGCTCTGTGCAGTCACTAGCAAGGATGGAGAAGTACTAGAAAAAGTAATACACCTTACAATTATAGTTACTTATTTCTTTTAATACAAAAACAATACAAAAAATAATAAATAACTATAACAGATTACATTTTTTGAAAGTAATAGGTTAGTTACTAGTTACTTTCAAATAAATGTAATCAGTTACAGTTACGTATTTCTTTTGTATAAAAAGACATAAGTAAATGTAACAGTAAGTTGTATTACATATTCCAGTACTTCTCCATCCTTGCTAGTGACTGCACAGAGCTTTCTGGAACAAGATTTCAAAAGTAATAGAAAGTAATAGAAAAAGTAACTTACCCAACACTGATTAAAAGGAGCTGTTTAAAATGTTTAATGTTTCTGATGATACTGATATCACATGACCTGGTGGACAGGTATATAAGGAGACTACCTGCTCAGCATGTGAGGGAGTTAGGGTCAGTGCTTTCTGGCCTGGGTAGGTGAAGGACTGAGGGGAGTTCTAGCACCCTTGTGGAAACTGACTATACAAGTCTGCCATGGCTATGAGACAGTCTCTGTTGTTTAAAATAGTTGTATTTTATTTGCTCACCAGTGAAGCCTTTTTTTACTTTCTTTTATTTTTGGTTGCTAAAAAATAAACACCGCACCAAGCCAACGGTGCATTCAACCTATTTCTGGTTGTGAGTGTCCATCGGTTATCCCACACCCTATGACACCTCCCCATGCTGTAGCCCCAGCACTCTCCGAGCCGGCCGCAGCTAACAGACCGCCCAACTGACCCCAGGACAGATTCAGATAGCCCATCTGTGGGCTTCCCAAGTTGCTGCTGTGGCCCCGGCACTCTCTGAACAGGACGCAGCTAACAGACCATCTGACTGACCCCCGGACAGATTCAGGTATGCACTGGACTTCTGAAACTTGTGGTTTTGAATGACGCTGTTTTAACTGGACTCCCAGTGGAGGAGCCAGGCACTGATTGGCAGTTTCTGCTCCTTGGCTGATTTTCCAATGCCTGGCACTTCCTGATCTCGAGGAAATCTCTTTCTGTGCTGTGTTCTGGACTGAATTTTTGTAAATGTAATTACTTATGTTATGCATCAATTGATCTTACTTTACCTGCCAGTTTAGCTAGTCTATCACAAGCCTCTAGTCTAGCCTCTCTGTGCTACTTGCTGCTGTGAGTCTAGTGCTGGACTAACTGTATTGCTTAGTAGCTGATGTTTGACTGCTTAGACCTAGCTACTGAGTAAGGCTGCTGCATTTTTCCATTTCTGCCTCTACTGCCAAACTGTGTTTCCTGTCCTACACTGGTCACTCTGCTAATTATTAATTTCTCCTCCCCACTTGCAATGCTGTCCCTCTAAACAGCTCAATTTCTTCTCTGCCTTACCTACAAACTTTTTTTTGCCTCCCTCATGTCCTCACAGTATTACATAGACCCTTGCTCCGCCACTTTGCTCAGCCTAGCAGCTGATTGGTCACTCCACTGCTGCACATTCTTATGGCTATTGGCCTCCCTGTCTTCAATACCTGACTTGACCCACTTTCTTAGCGCCCCTTTTTAAAGCAATCTCATCCACAGGGTTGCACATCTGCTTTCAAGTTTTTCTCCAGCCACTCCAGTTAACTCTTCTTAATTACTGCTGTAACCTGCCCTATTGGTAGGGACCTCACCCTAATGCGACTATATACCCTTTCAATTGTTACACTTCCACTACCTATGATGACATACCCAATCACAGTCAAACAATCCCAGTAGCTGGCACCTTTGCCTTAGCTGAATTTTCAACGATATCACTAAATTAGAACTGCTGTCATTGCCACCCCCACGCAGTAAAGCAACATTACAGTGACTCTTTCCAGGCATTTTACCAAAATTGCCCTGTGCATCGACTAATTTCACAGCTTACACACCATTGCTGGCTCAGTTTTACCTCCAGCTACCTACTACATAACAATGGGCACCATTGCTCTTCTACTAGGCCTGCTTATGTTTACCCTTCTGGCTCAGACCACCCCCCCATCCTGTGCCCCTGCCCTCCACCCCAAGAATTTCTCCCCTAAGCCACACTCAAACAGCTTGGCCTCCTCCCACCTTGGACACCCCCCAACTCCTCTGCATCCACCACCTACCATCGCCCCCATTCCCTCTGCCCTCCCGGGCCCATCCTGGATCCACCTCTTCCTTGCCATACCTACCCTCTGTGCCTTACCCATCCCCTGCACCCCTACTATCAGGACCTCACATCGGCATCACACTAAGGGTCCTTGTCACCACTGTCCCCTAATTAGATTAATCACTCTGCTCTTACTGCTCTCCAGGAATATACACCCAAACCCTGGACCTATGCCAACTAGTAATCCCATACCCCACTCTGGAACCAGTCTCCGCGTTGCATCACTGAACATATGCAGCCTTCTAAAGAAATCCACTGCACTCCTGTGCTGGGTTGTACAACACCAACCAGATATTATCGTGTTAGTAGAGACTTGACTCTCCAAAACAACCCCTGACTCCGTTAATTCCCTCCCTGGATACACCCTGTTCAGGGAAGACCGAGTTGGTAAACGTGGCGGTGGTTGTGCAATCTACATGCAGGACACCCTTATAAGCCATGCGCTCCCTGCCCCCAAGCTTGACTATGGTGCCTAAGCCCTCACTCTAAAAATTCCCCCTTACCCAGCCAGGGGCCCACTCTTCCTCACGGTCTCCTACATACCCCTGAGGAACCAGAACCCAGCGTTCCAGTCTCTCATCAACTACCTCACCTCCCTACCACCCAAAGTTGAGCAACTCATCCTAGGTGACCATAACATCAGTTGGCTTGGTACCACGGCCTCCCATACCAGGGACTCCTTCACTGCCCTGGACATGTCCCAGTTAGTCACCCAGCCCACTAGATTCAGCTGGACAAGTGGCTCCAGCACCTTTCTAGACATAATACTATCGAACCACCCTAATAAAATCCAGGATATCAACATCTTCCCTGACTCACTTAGTGATCACTCACCTGTCCTCTGTCTCTGGTCATCCTCCATACCAAGACCTGTGTCCCAGGCCACCTTGCACCTATGCCCCAGGGGTCTCAGAAAGCTAAAATTGCACCTAGCACAGCTGGACTGGTCACCCATTTGTCATGCCCCTGATATTGACTCTGCCCTAGACCTCTTCACCAATGCCTTCAGCAAGGCCTGTGACCTTTTCACCCCCCACACCAGAATCCGTACTAAAAAACAAAATGCCGCATGGATCTCCCCATCCCTTATCCAAAAACTTAAGCATAGGGATAATCTCCGGCACATCGCTATCGAATCAGCAAGTTGGCTGATAGACAAGCCTACAACATGATATATAATCAGTGCACTTTAGCCATTAGACGGGCAAAGGCAGAGCACTATCAAACCACCCTCACATCCACCTGGGGTTCCGCCCGGACTTTCTGGGACAGCATGAAAGAGCTTATTAGGAAGACCTGCTCCCCCCCCCACTGTCCCAGCTCTCCATCGATGGCACTGTCACTACAGACCCAACTCGCATAGCTGATTGCCTCAATACTACCTCCTCTGACCTAAGCTCTGTTCTCCCAAACAACTTTTTTGACCCAATCCCCACCTCTATCCCCCCTGCCTTGGATTGCCCTTCTTTCTACCTGCACACTATATCCCCCCACGTAGCCAGGCCACACTTGCTAAAAGCCCTTGGTAGCAACAACCCCAGATGTGACCCCCTAGACTCCAGGATCCTCCTCTTGGTCTTGGCTGTCATCCTGGTCCCCCTTACAGACCTACCAAACTGGTCTCTATGCCTTGGTCAATTTCCCAGTGCTTGGAAATCAGCCAAAATCACCCCTATACATAAGATTGGAGATCGGTCCACACCTAACAACTACTGGCCAATCTCTGTCCTCCTCCCACTCTCTAAATCCCTAGAACAAATAGTGTTTATTCAACTCTCTCAGTACCTGGCCAAATATGACATAATGTGCCCAGAACAACATGGCTTCTGCCCAGGACACAGTACCACTACTGCTCTCCTGAAGTTCTCTCAATACCTGCACTCTGATCTTGACTCCAGCAACCTTGCCGGTGCAGTGTTCATAGACTTCTCCAAGGCTTCTAACAATGTTTGTCACCCCCTCCTGCTCAACTCCCTCCACCAACTTGGCTTTTCCACTAGTCCCCTTGCCTGGTACTCCAGCTACCTCTCTGCTAGATTCCAGCATGTGAAGTTAAATGGCTCCCTGTCCAATACCCGGCCTGTTCGTTCGGGGTACCCCAGGGCTCCATTCTGGGCACTGTACTTTTCAGCCTCTACCTCAGCACTCTCCCCAGCTCCTGAACAAGAAAAATGCTCCTCTATGCCGATGATGCGGTTCTTTTTGCCTCCACGCTGATCCCTCTTCTCTCCAGGTAGCCCTCTAGCACACCTACAACCAAGCTGAAAAATGGTTCTTTGACCACCGACTTGTCATTAACCTAAAGAAGACCAAGTCAATGCTCTTCTCCCATCACCAAAACAAGGCCAAGAATGCCCCCCTCTTCATTCTCTCCAGCACTCCGCACAAGCTGGAGCAAGTGACCTCTTACAAATATCTAGGCATCACTTTTGGCTTGGCTCTCACCTTCCACACCCACATCAATGCCCTATCCTCCACCATAAATTCTCGGATAGGCCTACTATACTGTCATAGAGATTGCCTCTCCCAAGTTGTCCTCCAGCTGGCCATCACCTCTTCTGTCCTGTCGCTAGTGGATTATGGCTTGCCCACTTATGCTGCGGCGGACAATACCACCTTGACTAAAATCCAGCTCTCAATCAATAAGGCCTGCAGGCTCCTGACCGGAGCTCCTAGCTGCACTCACACTTGCCTGCTCTACTCCACCGCCAACCTGTTCACCTTTGAGGAGTGTCTGTGCTACCAGACCTGCCTACTCACCAAAAAATCTCTTCTAGGGCTCTTCCCCCCGGGGTCTCTGCTTCCCTACAGCATTCATCCTCATCTGTTGCCACCTGTAGCTGTGTCAAGGCCACCTTTCTGGTGCCCAGAACAAAGACCTTACTAGCCCAGAGGTCCTTCCATTAGTGAGCCCCTGCTTGGTTCAACTCTGTCCCAGCCTGCATCACAGACATTGCCAAAATTGGTCCCTTCAAAATTGCCCTCCAGAACCATCTCGTCGATGCTCATTGGTGTAGTTGCACCTAATTAATCCCACTGTGGGATCCTCCTGTCAGGCCTCCCTGACTTGACAATGTCCTCCGGACAGCCCATCCTCTCCCTCCCTCCCACCCACTCCCCATCCCTACCTCCACCCTCTCCAGGTATTATCTAGGTATGTCGAGGGCTGTACCCCCAATGTAACCCTTGAGTATTTTGTATATGACTGTAACCTATTATGAGTAACATTATTATGTAACCTATGTGTGCGCTATGTTTAATATTCTGCACCTGTACTGTTCTCACTGTTGTAACCACACTATGTAACTCTGTCTACCCCCCCACGACGAGGTGCCTTTGTAAATGAGTCCATGACTCAAATGATGTAAATCCGACTTTTCTAATAAATAAATAAAATACTGTAAACAAACCATATAATGCCATTTTGCGGCCTCCAGGGCATGCTGAAATAAGTTAGCATAGGTTTCCCCCTCTACTGAATCAGAGGAGCCATTCCCACCCGCCAAAGGAGCAGACTGGGCCTGCCCCCTATGACCATCAACTCCCAAACCAGCTGGGGTATCTGGGACCATAACTGGTGAAGATGGATCCTGGATGATATCCTCATTCTGTTCCTTACCGCCATACTCCCAGTCCTGTACCTTGTGGTCTAGAAGCTCCCCATCTGTCCTCTCCATCTCCGGTAAATCTACCTTGCTCTGGCACAGAGAACCTGTGGGAGACACAGACACCTCCGCAGCTCTGTGGTCAGCTGCCCTTGGGTGTAAATGTGAGGAATCCCCCATCCTGAGACCCCTTGACTCTGGGCTCCCCGGTAAGGGGATAGCTGGGTCTGGAATCCACCGCTACTGTTCGAAGAGCCATCCAGCGTGAGTAAGCGCAGGGCCTGGACACCACTCTCCTGTAGAAGGGTAATCTTGCTGCTCTTGAATGTCGTCCGCCAGCCCCGTACTGGATTCCAAAACCAACGCTGTCTTCATTGGCAGGATCCATTTACCAATAGCCCCTCCCGGACTGACCACTGATCTCTTCATCTTGCTCTCGTCCTCCAAAACCTACTTCCTGGTCTGAAAGTCAGATTTGGCCTCTGCTATCATTTTAAGCAGATGGCGCCTGCTTCTCCTGTAAATCCAAATGCAGGCACCTCTCTCCTCTGACAGGCCCATCAATACTCCTTGAGAATCAACTACCGGAGTGTGCCCTGCAACCTCTGGTTTGATTGATCGCACTCCATTCCCCCACCGTCTGGTGAGAGATCCCGTGATTACACCTGATCCTCCAAACCAACATCCATATCCTGAATAATTCCTTCAGCTCCAGTCGAAGCACATCGTCTCTCCTCCATAGTTTCCTCCAAACTGGAGTTCTCTGTCCTGCAACAGGCTGCACAGTGCCCCCTACTGACAACAGTAGGGGAATTTCCTCAGTGTCCTGGCCATATTTCCCCCATTCACTGGAAATATCACAAACAGCTTAATCTGGTTCAATCTCACTTGGCATTCATCTGTGTGTGGGGGTGATTGTGAAGGGGAGGGGAAGCTGCAAAGTGGGGTGCTAGCTACACACTCACACAGACTTGATAGACTGTGTGGCCTGTATCTGCTGGCAAGTAGTAAGTTAGTAAGTAAGTCAGGTATACACACACACACACAAACACACACACTCCTGATCAGGAACTCCAAAGACAATTCTTAGATTTTCTACCACAAAGTTTGTTTGTACAAAAAAATAAAGTATTGTAAAACTGAAGACAAAAGTGGCATTAAGTAAACAAACTCTAGTCAGTGCTACTGCAGCTGTGTAGTGGCATTTTACAGCAGCCTGTATGTATATACTCAGGGTCTGGAGTCAATTCATCTCTCTCAGAGATATTTCCAAGGGAGATAAGGCTAATGCCCTTACTGCACGTTACATTGAGAGGACTGAGACATGTTTTCTCTTTCCAGGGACTAGACAATGTTATTTTAGGCATGAAGGGAGTTGCTGAACTAACATTCAAGAACAGACCACTTCTGATACTATAACCTAACAGCAGTGATCCTCGGGATTCATACACCACAAAGTTATATCGTGAGAAAGATCCTTTTACAAAACTGGTACAGACTCTCCATGGAACCCAGTTTACCACCTATAATAAAGATGACCCCCTTGAATGGTCTGTCAGTGTGGGATGAATGTAGCGAGCTATGAGACCGCAGGTTGTACGAACCTGTTAAAGATCAAGTTTGAGTTCCACTAGTGGCAGAAACTTTCATAAGTGGTAACTGTACATTTTGTTCTAACTTAAAGACTGGTACAAATTTCACAAATTTTCCAGTCAAAGGACAGTAAAAATCAATTGAGGGAATAACACAACACAATGTAAAGGATATGTAGAGGAGGGCTACAAAGATGATAGCTGGTCAGCAGGGCAAGGCATACGAGGAGAGGTTGAAAGCACTGAACATGTACTCCCTGGAAGACAGGAGAGAGAGAGAGGGGACATGATTGGGACCTTCAAGTACTTAAAAGGGATAAATAAGGTTGATAAGGAGAGTCTCTTTAAGGTGAGTGGTAATCATAACATGAGGGGGCAGTCTTAAGCTGGAAGGTTGAAGGTTTAGAAGGGAGGTCAGGAAGCACTTCTTGACAGAGAGGGTGCTGGATACTTGGAATGTGCTGCCGGAAGAAGTCATCTCATTGAAGACAGTGGGTAGCTTTAAGGGAGGCTGGGATGGGTATAGGGGGATGGTAAGGATCATGGGTAGGGAGGATAGGAGGAGTGAGGAGGGAGGGCAGGGACATTAGCTCAAGCTGTGGTCTTCCAGTATAAGCAGACTTGATAGACCAAATGGCCTTCTTCTACTGGCTTCTTCGTATGTTCATATGTTCATATATTTAAACCCAATCTTTATGCCTAAAATGCCAGTTAAAAGGGATCCCAGAGTGAAACAGAATAGACACTATCCATTTACTGAATGTGCTTCCTTAGCTGGGAATCAGTTAAACCTCTGTGTTACGTGGAAAAGGATGCACATTCTGCAGCAAAATGTATTAAAAAGCAGATTTAAAGTAATAAATGTGTGCATAAATCCCACATTGAAACTGTAGCCATGAACATGATGATATTAGCCCTAAACAGCTCCCTGGCCATCATGTGTAAGTGGCTTTTGTGGGGTTTGAAGCAGGCATTTATTTATCTCAAGTCAAGTAACAATTTTGTAAACATAACCCTGCAAAATAATGTTTCCTGTGGTACCATAAATTTGCAGTACCATATATTCACTGTCATGTTTTCTATGTCATGGATCACTGGATTTTGTTATGTCAGATCTGAGGTTTGGACACAGTACTGCTGGTGATGCAGATGTTATGAAGATGAAACAGTGACATAGTTATTTTTCGATTATGACACGTTTTGTAAAATGAGTAAGGGTATGGTTTTGTAGGGATTTGAAGTGTGAGATGTGCTGTATACCAATCTCTGAATGTATACGCTCTGTTGAAAAGCCAATAAAGCATATTCAATTGAAAAAAAAAAATGAGTAAGGGTGGATATGTCGGAAATTAAAAATTATAGGGTGAACTACCTACATATTACATACATATTGAATGTACAGCAGGGAGCAAGATGAATTTCATATAAATGTTTAGTGACTGTGGTGTACAGTCAGAGATCATGTCTTCTGTCAGACTGCTGGAATCCATGGGGAGATAGGACATAAAACAGACAGTATGCACATAGATATTCAGGCTCTGCAGTCAATTTATCACTGAACCTGACACCCAAGCACCTATTTTCTTTTTTAACAACCTACAAATGGGATTACACCATGGCACACATACAACATGTGTTATTGTTAGGGAAGAACTGAGGCTATAGTTAGTAAAGGAAGGAAAACAATTGATGAATTTATTTATTTGAATTTTGGTAACTGGGTAAGACTACTGAGACAATTGCCATCCCTTTTTCGGGGTCGACCCAGAGCAGCACAATGCAAGAGAAAAAAAATACCGTACAGCAATTCAATGAAGACAGAAAAATGATGTCATGAATTCAGGACAAGGATGAAACAGAGCCAATGATAAAAGGCAGGAGGGTCACTAACATCGTTCGATGACCTGTTACAAAACAGTACTACAGTTCTTGTAAATAAGAGAACAATATATGACAAATAATAAGCTAAAAGCAGACACTATTAGGTTAGTATGCATGCAAGGTAAGGTTGAGAGATCCCATAAGAAATAAAAAAGAAGGAAGGAAATTCAGGCAATTTTGATGACCTTGATATAAAAAGTAAAATTATTTTGGGGCTCCGGAACAACAGGGCATTCCTTTTCCACATGAGTACCAATGAATATACTCTAGACTTTCTTTTGGCTAAAATTTAAGAGGAGATAAAGACTTCCCATCAGTTAGACAGCTGGAAACTTGGGGAAGAGCCAACATAAATTTTATTTATTGAAATGTTTCACCAGGAAGGCACACTGAGCAACAAGTCGCTTGTCTCCCAGTGTAACCTGGGGGGAAGAGGTACAGCTGGAATGAGACACTATACACTCAAGTTACAGGTTCAACATTAACATACAGTTATAAGGCAGGTGTTACAAACAGTGTTACAACAGTGTTGAGCATAACATGTTGAAAGAGGGGACAATAATAAGTGCTGGGTTAACAAGTAAACAAGCACTTACATGAAAGGAAAGGAGAGGGAAGGGTGAGGTGGGGGAAGGGGAAGAGTTCTGCCCCTGGAGACCCTTTCAGGATTCGGGTAACCCTGCAAGGGGACTGGGGGGACCAGAGAGAAGGGGAAAAACAGTGTCCCAGAAAGACCCCTTTAAGATGGTGGGGGGAACAAAGTAGATGAGAGATACTGTGCCATCCCTGGGGTGCAGGAGAGCATTCAGGGTCCTTTACATTCTGTGAGAGATCAAGGGAGGCCAATAAGGGGGAAAATTTGGGGGACAGGGAGAAGGGGGTGGGTGTGCACAGGGTAAAGTGAAGGTGAGGGTAGGGTGGTAGGATTTGTCTTGGACTTAGATGAGGGAATTAGGGATGGACATGCCAGGAGCAGCTAGGTGCAAGGTAATTACTGAGGGCAGGGCAGATAGAGTAAGGAATGAGTGCCGGATTTGGTGTGGGGAGGGAATTCCACATTTTTGGGAGGTGCTGAGGTAACTTGATTGGCCAATTTGGATGGATCCAAGGGGATAACCAGAGTACAGGAGTATGTTGATCTAAGGGGATGGGAGGGTGGGGGTGTTAAAAGGAGGGTGAAGTAGGAAGGGAGCTCACCCAACCAGTGCTTGGAGGTGAATTTAGCACAGTGGGAGTCACCTATTTGTAAGAGAGGGGAAGGATAGAGCATGATAAACACTGCAGTGATAAACTGCACATCCAGCACCTACATATACTCAAACTCTGGAGTAAATTCATCACTTAAACTGCCATTCAAAATTACATATTACATCATTTGATAAAATGGGAGCGCAAAACAGTTTCTAAATACCACACATACTACTTTTAAGTTAACTGCATAATCATTTTCAATGTAAAAAAATTCGCAAAGTCTATTTACACCATGGCACACATGCAGCATGTGCTATTTGTTAGGGATGAACTGGGGCTAGAGTTAGTAAGAGCCCCTCAAAAAAGGAAAAAAATTCCAGCAATTTTGAAGACCTCGATATGAAAAGTAAAAATATTTTGTGGTTCAGAAGCACCAGAACATAGAGAATACTGGATGGGCAACTATGCACAACCATTGTGTTCTTCCACTGAGAGGTTCTGATTCCCTTTGACCTTGAGAGCTCCATGGGAAGCAGAACCCCGAGGTGGCAGTACATACTGGTTGTGCATAGAGCTGCTCGTCCTGTATTTTTATAGAGTAAAGTAATGTGAGAAATATGTGTGCATGTGTTCTTTTTCTTTCAAAATGAAACCGACTCATGCAGTTTCTTGAGGTTCTAGAATGCTGTTCTATCACAGTAGGGTAGAATCACATTCCATGACCTTTGGAGCTGTGGTAGAACAGCATTGTGAAAGGGATGGAATTCTATACAGAACAACACTCCACTATACAGTATGCAAGCAATAACACACACCGAGGTGTGGGTTACGTGCTGATGAGGAACCATCGAGGGGTGTGCACTAAGGCCGCGAGGTGCTTGTGCCGATGCCTTATGCCCTGCGTATTAGTCTTATCAGCACATAACCCACATCTCGGAGTGTGTTATTGTGCTTATAAAATGGGCTCCCAAGTAACTAGTTCATAATAAAAAATAACAAAAATGTCTTTTTAGCAAAAACATGTAAACTGAGGTTTAAGACTGAACCAGTAAAAAAATGGTCCCCCATTGGCAATTCCTGATGGTCAGTACAGGGTGACGTCTGCCCCAAGACAGAGAAAGAGAGGTACTGGCAAATTGTTTCTTTCTGTGATTTTATTTTGTTGTTTCACCATAATGTATTGCCAGCTGAGACACCATGATTTGAATTAAATCTGTGGTTGCTAAGCAGTAGAGCGGCATTTCTTTTAGAGCGAGCAGGCTGAGTGCCAGTTTGTCGTTTCAGTAAGAGCGAGCGTGTTCGTTGTCAGGGGCTCTTATTTATTTTTTTATTTGTTTTTAAAAGCTACGTATACTGTACATCAATACTGTTTCTTGTGGAGTGAAGTATACTGACTTTTCCGGGAGCGAGTAAGTGTCTGAGTGAGTGTGTCATATAGCAGCCGCCGTACTGCCTGGTTTTCACTTCCTGGTTTAGCGGCCGACACACTGCCCGGTTTTTACTTACCGGTTGTTGTGAAGTAAAGTGAAATGTTGTAAAATGAAGAAAAGTACATGTATGAAAAAAAAAGTTGTCCTGTATTGTGTCCTGTCATGGATGATGAGGGGAGAATGCAAGAATGGAGAGTGCGGTTGCGGTGCAGCTGAGGTCGGGTTTACCGTTAGCGGTCAGTGATTTAAAATGCTGGGATGGATCAAGAGATCTATCTGTACTGGCCAGGGACAAATGGAAAGGAAAAAAACATGAACAGGTACCAAGTCTGTACACTTTCTTTTGGTGGAGAAAAGGGGAGGGGGGTCTGTTGTTTTTGTTGGCAGTTTGGGACAGGGGTAGCGGTCTCGGTGCAGCGGTTGTCACTTACTACGAGCTCTGCCAGGCAGCGTTTCTATTTATGCTTGGCAGAGGTCACTGATTTTTTGCTGTGATGTGGCATGTTGGTGGGCAGTAGTCCCGGTTGGCTACAATATCTTCTGATAAGGACACGACTCAGGAGATGTTGTAGCCAACCAGGTTATAGGATTTCTTGAGCCCATTTTAAAAATTCCCTTTTCACATGAGTACATATGCATATACAGTACAGTAAGGCTTTCTTTTGGCAAAAAGTCATATGCTCCCGAGGAGTGAAATCATTTTACTTGTTATATTGTTTTAAGGTCTTCAGAACTGCTGGGTTTTCTTTCAGGCTCTTATAGAGTCTGGTGTTAGATTAACAAATAACACATGCTGCATGCGTGCCATAAAGTATGGTGTAAATGCACTGTGCACCTTCTTCTACTTTATAAATCAGTTTGTAGTTAGAAGTAATATCTGTGCCATTTAAAAACAGGTTTGCTATTTAATTTTGTAAAGTGGAACAATTCTGAAAGTCAGTTTAAATGATAAATTGTCTCCAGAGCCTGAATACATACATGCAGGCTAGCCATTCTATGTTAGATATTCCCATGGATTTTAGCAGTCTAACCAACAGAAGACATGGGGCATGATTCTTAAAGGGGCCTACATCCAGCACAAGCTGCGGCAAACAGCAGCTTGCTCTGAAACCCCGTGCGCCAGAGACCCTGCACCCAATTCACGTTCAGGAGGGGTACTGGTGGCTAAGTCCCCACACCTGCAGCAACCCCGCCCTTGCGGTGAATGCATGGCACATGGACTGGGGTTGCTGCATGCCCTTTGTGGCTCTGCTACCCAGTGTACCCCATGCTGATACGGATGTGCCCCACATGTATGGAACCCATACCTATTTGTGCATACACTATACAGTCCCCTGCACATGCAGTCCAGTTGGGAACCAGCCATGGAGGTGTGTAGAGGGCTGTGCCAGTCCTTGTCTCTGCCTATGGATGGGGGGTGATGGGGGCACTACTGGCAGGTGTCGAGGGTTGGGGGCACTGGTCCACCTATGGGGGGTGCTGTATGCCACTGACAGCATAATCAGGGATCTGGTGGGGGGTTCACAGTGCTATTGCTGTTGTGGGGCACATCAGGGATTGGGATGCGGGTACCTGTGCCTCTATACACACAGTGGCTCACCCAGTTTCTAAGTTCCCTTACACCAGCCCTGGTTGGTCTATAGGGACTTACTTTCTGTCCCTCTGGGCACTGTCTGTGAATAGCTCTTCTGGGCGTGGCTGGCTGGGTCTACTGCAGGGCCCCCTTGCCCCTTGTTGTAGCCCGTTACTGGGCCCAAGGGTGGTATAGGACCTGTTTGGGGCAGACGGCATGTGTTTGTCACAGGCCACCTTTGAGAATCATGCTGTGCTGAGTCATGGACACGAGGTGAACCTTGCACCACATTTGGCTGGGGCAGGCACATTGTGTCCAATGCAGGGCTTTGTGAATCAGGCCCCTGGAAACACAAATAAGCTGCTTGAACCATTATGCACCGATCTGGGGAGTAATGATACTAGGGAACAACTAGTCAGGCATTTATGTTGTGAGTAAAATATACAGTGGTTCCCAAACACGTCTATACTTAGGTAAATTACCAGACATTCTAGCAATCAGTCACTCATCTTGTAAGCCAAACATTATTTCCTTGTACCATTCCAGAGGGTGAGGAGTGTTTTGGTCTAACCAATGCCAGAGAATTAGCTATTTTTGTATAAGCTGAAACTAAGGCCCTATATGACTTCAGAGTGCCAATCAGGGTGTCAATATATTCCCCCAAAATACATATATCCATGGAGACTGCCTCAGGCAGCCCTAACAAAGGATCCAAATGGCTTTGAATTGATTTCCAGAAAGGGATGACTTTCTCACAGGACTATAAGATGTGCAGCAAGGTGCCAGATTCTTTACTACATCTGGAGCAGAAATCAGTTGGTAGTTGGCCCATCCTATGCAATTTAACTTAAGTATAGTAAAGGTTGTGATTAATTTGGAATTGCATAAAGCAGAATCTAGCCCATTTATTTGACTCATATAAATGCTTCCAGATGACAAACCAATTTCTGGGAGGGGTCTTGGTTGAAGTACTTGGTCCTTCCAGTAGCATCTTAAACCCTCCATAGCAACCAGACTATTTGCAGACACAGGTAATAATGTAAAATAGGGTGGGAAGAGATGGCTGATAAAAGGGAAGAAAGGACAAAACTGCCGAAAGGACTCTGCCATGGACCAGAACCCAAAAATTGCCTAAGCATGTGAGATACTTGAGTATGTCGAAAACAGGAGGTAGTGGGCCAGTGGTACAAAGACTGAGCTTCTTGAAAGGATAACAGCTTCTGGTTAAGGAGAAGGTCTCCAACTAAGTCCATATCCATGTCTGGCCAAAACTCTCTTAAAAGCACCTGTCCAGTGATGCGTAAATTGGGATTCCCAAATAGAGGCTGTGAAGTATCTTTGTATAGAGAAATCTTAAGCAGATAGCATAATTCTGAGTGTATGTGGAGGGATGTCCCTAAGGGTGTGTCCCTCAATGGTGAATGAAGCTTACTCCTGGGGAGATAAGGGAGCAACTGAATGTGCAGCTCACTGATGATATATAAGGAACGCTCAATGTCTACCAAGTTCAGAGTGTGTAGTATCGATGGGTCATCCTCAGGTGAGTGTACCCAATAGGAGACTCTAGTAAGGTCTATGGCCAAATAGAATACAAAAAAGATTGGGGGTTTGCAAACCACTATCACGCTTAGTGTGTGTTAATTTGGAAGAAGCCAGATGGACACTCCTACCTTGCCATTGGAAGGAGGTAAGAATCCTGTTCAGTTAGGTAAACCAAGCCTGTGGAAGGGCCAAATTGCACATCTGGAGTGCATCATTTCCTTTATATCAGCGGTTCTGACATCACTTCCCCAAAAGTGTGAAGGACATGCACCTGTTTGTATCCTTAAAGGCACAGCACACTGAATAGAGGGTAAAGATACTTATATGCTTGCAAACACTGAAAAAAAAAACATCCTACATAGGAAGGGAAACAGACATGTGGGGAGTGGTGCAATGCACTGGCTGTGGAGTGACAGTCTTCCAAGAAATGTTCTGGAGACCGTGTTGCTGCCCTATTTGCATGCACCTCTCTGGTCTGAGGGAGGAGGTTGTTCGTCTCCATGCTGACCTGGCGAGGATTCAAGAAACTTCCTTATCCACCCAGGGACCATGCAGGTCACTACCCCTACCTCAGAGGTTGCCAACAAAGAGGAGTGGTTGGACCACAGTGGGCTCAGGGAGGAGGCGGGTGGTGGAACAGAGGATCATCCTTCCATTTGTGTCTCTCCACAATTTATTCACCATTCTGGCAGAGCGTCATTCTTCTATGGAGGCATCCATGGTGGAGACCAAGGAGGAAGCTGAGAATCTCCACAAAGGAGACCCACAGGAGGGTGGCATGGGACCCCAGAGGGGAAGGAAACTCCCAGTGGGGGACTCGATTATTAGAAGTTAGAACTGGGGGAGGGAGGTAAGTTGCCTGCCCAGCTCCATGGCTTGGAGGTACAAGAAGTGAATCCTCAGGCTGGTAGGTGCAGCTGCATGGGGTAGGGAGCTGGACATCATTGTTCACCTAAGGACAAATGACCTGGGTGGGATTGGGATCACAGCAGTGCAGCAGGAGTTTGTAGATTTGCAGAGGGGCCTTAGACAAGTAGCACCCATGGTAACTTTCTTGTAAGTGCTACCCTCCATGACATGGATGAGGCTAGGGTACACCCAAGGGTGTAGCTACTGATACTCCAAGTATGCCATGGTGTACCAAGTTTAGTAGCAGGGGGTAGCAAACAAGCTGGCCAGCATTGCTCTTCCCTCTCTAGTCCATTGCATTTACATTCCTTTGTTTGGCTTCACAGGCTTTTTCTTTTCTCCTTCAGCTTTGTTTTGTGTAGGGGGGGTGGCAGAGTGCACCTCTGACTTTGAAGCTGAAGGTCTCAATTAAGTCTGCATGGTCTTTCTGCATAGTGATTGGCTGCGGCACCTGGTAGGGGGTGTGGCAAGTCTGGGGCGAGGAGTTTAAATAGCCGAACAAAGTTAGAAGCCATACTATTAGTTCAGTTGTACTGGGAGTGAGAGAAGCAGTAGAAGAACTGAGGAGCAGCAGACGGAAGAACAGACTCAGAGCCAGCTAAAAGAATGAAGACTTCATGTGGAGTGGCAAGTGGAGTGAATCTGCCTACCTGCTGGGGACAGAGAAAAAATTTCTGCCGTGGTCTTGGACTCATGGTGCAGTCAGTGACGTTTACCAGTGGGCAGTGAGTCCCACACTAGCAGCGCAGACAGACAGCAGGTCTAGTGTGGGAATCATCTGATTGGAGCCAGAAACTTTGGACTCGAATTGGGGGGGGCAGGCATGAACAACAGTGGGGGACGGGGTAGCAGTGTGGCAGGTTGGTGTACAAATCTGAAATGCCTGGCTACACCCCTGGGTACACCATACCTTGGAATTCAATGACTGATTGAAAAACTGGTGCAGGGATCAAGGATTTGGCTTACTTTGGGACTGGAGGTCCAGCTGGAGGGATATAGGCCTATACTGGCATGATGGTCTGCATCTGTCTGGGAGGGGAACCAGGATCCTAGATGATAGGTTTAAATGTTTCACTGGCAAACATTTAAACGAGCCAAGGGGGGAGGCACTGAAGGGAAGCAGGGAAATCCTAGCCTCCCCCCAACAAAACAGGGTAGTTAGTGATGTAAACACAAAGGTAGAGAAGTCAATAGGGAGCAGGATGTCTGGAAAGTATCTGATATATATATAATACTAGCATGGTAGCGCCATAATAGTTAGGGTTGACTAAGCACTTTAATGTTAAACCTCGGATTTTGCACCTTAATAACTTTGCCACTGTATAACGGATTCACCTGAAATTTTCCATATGTGGTCTGGTATAATAGGTCTCTGGATCTGGCAAGTTGTGTTATGGTCAGATGTACAGTTGTGGAGCTACAGAATGCCAAAAAAACACAAAAAAACAGACTTTTTGTACATTTCTTTGCTTGAACCCACAGCCTGCACTGTTTGCCCATTCACTCCACAATCATCAGGGAATATGCAGTATGAGTAACTGATGTGCCTTTCAAAGATTTGGTGTAAAAATATTAAACAGTTCAAAAGTTATTTCAAAAAAATAATTCCCATTATAGTCAATGGGAAAAAATATATGTGACTCACGAAAGTTTCGCAAATGCAATTTTACTTTTGTGAATGGTCCTTTTACTTTTGTGCTGTAGCCATCTTGTTTTCAGTTAGTGAGAGAGACAAATACCTGGCATTTAAATCTGGGACCTTCTATGTAAACACTGACTATTGGGTTTACCTTGTTGAGTCCTAAAGATGCCAGTCTTATCTTTTTTGGGGGTAAACCAACCTAGAAATTCCATTTTAAACATCAGAGAAAAAAATACTTTCATAAATCATGAAAGAAACTGCCAAAATACTTTAGCAAATGTAAAAGTTATGTGCTACTTTTTGCAAAACGTTTGTGATGTGTGAAAGCATTTTTTTAAACTGCAAATTTTTGCCATGCTTCTGCAACACAATGGTTGGGTCTTTGGGGTTAAAATTTACAAGGAGACAAGTCCTGGTCACACAGATGTGATTTTTGGTAGTTTGGTGTCAAAACATTCAAGAAGCCCAAAATTACAACATTCTGACTTTAAGATATTTCCTGTAGGATAACACTGAGGCATCCGTTATGCCTTTTCGTGCCCTTATCTCAAAAACAAAGCAAGATATGGAGTTTTTGCTACTGGTAGCTTAGTTCACTTATAGGTGAACTGACTCACAGAAACACGTTTGGAAATCATACATTACACCAGCAATGACAATTTTTTTCCTACTTGCTTTGGTAACAAAGATATTGGCAAAGATATGTTCCAAGGATGCCTTTTTAGAGATTTTCGGTGTCATATCTGGTAAACTATGTGAGATACAGATTCACTTGACATATCTTGCATAGATGTCTCACTGTAATGATTATGACATCACTTTAATTTTTTTTGTAGCTGCAACAGTTGTTGAGATATTGGCACATTACTGTTACGAGGCGCAAAATTGTCTAGAAGATGATACTTCCCATCTTTGACACTATGGCGTAGTCTATAGCGCTGCTCCCAAATCTTCCCTGACCAAGTTGGACGCTCTCTTTAGCTTCTTCTGCTGCTTTGCTCTCAACTTCCCTTCCCGCTCCCACAGCTGTGAACTCTATCGCTCTCTAATTTTCCTTCCACTATCTCACAGATGCATCTTACACTGTGCCAAACTAACCTCCAAATTCTGGTTCGGAGTGCTCCCCTCCTATCTCTCATCCTCTCTTTCCACTCCACCTTCCCCCACCCACCCTCTCAGATCTAGTGATGCTCACATCTTGATGGTCCCTTGTCACTCCACCCTCATTGGTCAGACTGGTTTTGCCCATTGCTTCCCTAAAATCTGGAATTCCCCTCCCCCCAAAATACAACACCCCTCCTCCTCCAACTACTCCTTTACCTCTGCCCTACACAATTACCTTACCTCAGCTGTTCCTGCTTTAATCCTCCTTAATACATATCCCCAGTTTCTGCCTTCCTGCCTTGACCCCCCCAACAGGGGTCTCAACATCCTGAAGAGGGAATCAGGAAATGGCTACCCCTACTCTTTCCACCTTCTTTTCTCCACCTGCCCTCTGGGTCACCTGTGTGGCGCAATCTACCCCATCCTTTTTACTCCAACAGCACTTGCGTACTACCTCAAGCCTGCTCCTGGTACAACCATGCACTATAATGGTTCTGTTTCATTATGACTGTTTTGTACGTTTATATGTTTTTTGTATGATTTTGGAAATGTATTGTAATTTACCCAATGTTCCACTACTGTTTGTTGTATAATACCTTGTGTTCCAACTGTTGCATAATCTTACAATGTTGTATTGTTTGTACTATCCACATACTATTGTAACTGATCATCCTTCACAACTCTATGTAACCCCTCCCCCTCAGGTTGTATTGTGAGATGAGCAACTTGTTGTTCAGTATGCCCTCCTGGTGAAACATTTCAATAAATAAATAAATAAACAAGGGTTTGTTGCCCTGTAAGGCTGCTATATGGCTCCGTAGTTAAGTACAAGTGGGAGCACAGGGCCCAAAGGCCCTGTGCTCCCACATGTACATACCATTATGCAAAAAGTGGATACTGTGAAGGAAGCACAGGGCCTGGAGGGTCCGAACTCACACTAACACATACCACTTACATTACACTTTCCCAAAAAGAAGGGATATTCATTGCAAAAAACTCCATTAATGCATCAGTTAGGGTTAATGGTACACTGATAAAAGTTTGGAAATCTACTGTTCGGGTTCAAAGCCCTAGCTTGGCATTCCCCCCACCCACACACACACACACACATATGCAAGACACATGTAAGATGGTAAGATACTATGCCACTCCGTCACATCTGTAACCTCAATAATCACAACACTGTACTTATTTCTTATTACACTATGTAATGAAAAACCACATATAGCACCAGCGACTCTATACTGCCAGCACAGTATGATGACACATTATTGCTGACATATCTTTTTCGTACAATGAGACTTAGTCTGTACACATTTTCAGAACATTGGCTTTTATGTGTCATTATTCAACAACAGGGTTGCTGCAGGTTTCACTACTATCACATGGGCATGTGGAAGCAGGACAGATAGAGATGGCACTTAGTACTATTAAGTCTCTGCTCAGATATGAAACTAGCACACCACATGTTGTTATACCGCTGCGTTACCTGGAAATACTCATTAGCAGCACGTTATTGTTAGCTTTGGATAAACATAGAAACATAGACTTTGATGGCAGATAAGGACCGCTTGGCCCATCCAGTCTGCCGAATTCCTACCTCTCTGATAAGTTGCAGTTTCCAGTTACCCAACAGCTTACATCCTCCTACGCCTCACTAAAATTGCCTTATATCTGTCCCATGCATTCTTAAATTCCCACACTGTTTTTAACCCCACAATCTCCTCAGGAAGGTGGGTCCATGCATCCACCACCCTCTCTGTGAACAAGTATTTCTTCGCGTTGCCCCTGAGCCATCCCACCTCTATCTTCAAATTGTGCCCCCTTGTTCTAGTACATCTCTTTTTCATAAAGATGCTACCATCTTGGACTTTGTTGATTCCCTTGAGGTACTTGAAAGTTTCTGTCATGTCCTCCCTCTCTCTCCTTTCCTCAAGGGTCTACATATTAAGCTCCTTTAGTCTTTCTTCATATGGCTTCTGTTGCTTCCACATGTTACTTGTAAACTATACTACAAATAATTACTTTTATTATTACTACCATTTGTTATTAGGACTGACTCACTCTATCAGAAAAATAAATGCAAACATCCAATGACTGTTGGTTGACTTATACGAACTCTCATTTCCAAGAAACTGTCTGTCGATAACATACTGTGTGTTACATCACTTCTTCACTATTGAAATATAGGCATCTGCTTAAATCTTGTTATTTCTGTTTGTAACACAACAATGCTTACTGTGTCACATCACCCATGGTTGCCTAGCATGAGTGTGTATCCCCAAGGCACTATGGTGGCAGCACAACTCATACAGTTGGTGACCCATGATGATGGATGTGTCTTGCAGTACATTTAGAGTTGTATATTACTTCTGTTACCTAATTTTGGTTGTCTCTGGTTGGTTGTGTATGAGTTGCCCCACTGTAGAGAAAGGTAAAGGCTGGGTAAAGTGGCAATAAGGTAGCATTCATAGGATACTCCATAGTAATGTATAGTGGTGCCAATTGTGAAGTTACTTTTTTCTTGGGTTGGAACGTGAAGAATACTCATGATGAATATCATTGTGCACTAACCTGTCTTCCTGGAATATGCCAGCTAACCACTGGGACTCACTGCACCTTAGGCACTTGCTGTCTGTTCCTAGCACTTGTAGTATTGCTAATTCGCCTAGGCTAGTTTTTAGATTGCACTTAAATTTTTTGTTTCCCCACTGTTAAATTATTGTTAAACCATCACTGAATGCTTAATGTCACCATGTTAATTCACCAAGGCTAGAAAGCAAGCACGCAAGGTGCCTTTTTCAAATCACAGTTCAGCCACTGCCTTACTCTACTATTCTCTGGACAGGTATTTCACCCCCCACACCCCCACCTGCCTCCTCCCTCATTTATTAAATATAGTTCCCCAGTGATCCCCACCCTCTGAGGCCTCATGCTAGTCAATTACAGCAACTTACTAAAGGTGCTCTCCTTTCCTGCAACTTGTTAAAGGGACGGTCCTCTCTCATGCTCAAATTTAACAAACACTGCTGACTGCCATATCTTAATCACATGCCCTTTCCTACAGCCTCCCACTACCAGTGCCTTACCACTGCTCTACCCCTGGGGATAGTTTCTTCTACCACACTCAACTTTGTACCCCACTTCCCTATTTCCTCACTGATTACTGTCCTGTCACCTTCCCTCTTTCTTGCCACTAGTATGGAGTGCCCTAAGCAGATCCACCTCCCCTACTTACTCTCACTCCTTCTTCTTCCCCTCTTCCCCTCTCTGCTCAACTCCCCTCACCCTGCCCCCTCCTATTTCCCTTCCCACCAGTTTTGCCCCCAAATCCTTCTCACACCTTTCCTCATTTCTCTCACTCTCCTCTCATCCCACACCTCCTCAACCCACTTCCTTTGTCCCCCACCCCCCACTTGCATGTCCAAATCCATCCCTGCCCCTCCCATCATGAGCCTCTTCATCAGCCTTTGCTTGTTCTATGAGGTCTCTCCTTCCTATCACAGTCATATCTTTTTCACTCACCACTACACCAGGCTATACTCCACCAAGCTGGCTTCCCTTCAGAACCGCAGCCACTTAAGGCTCCTCCTACTACTACTGCTTGTCTCAGGCTTCATTCTCCCCAACCCCGGCCCCTCACCATCTACTGATTTCACCCCTCACTCTTCCCCAAACATGCTAAACAGCTCACTTTTGCTTAACTTGGTATGCAAAGCCTTCTGGCAAAAAAAAAATAATTAATCAAGTCCTGGGTGATGACTAACACTCTTGATGTCATTGCTCTCACCAAAACTTGGCTGAAGGAGGACATCTCCCCCAATGAAATCCTCCCTGAAGATTACTCGGTCTTTAGAAAAGACAGGGTGAGGAAGCGTGGAGGAGGCTGCCTCATCTGGGTTGCCGATATCCTCTTTGCCACCGAATTCAACCATCCACTACCCACCTCCTCCCTCTAGATCACCTTGATTAACCTCCTCCTTGGAGCAAAAAAAATGGTCACAGTCAGTGTGGTGTACCTGCCACCATCCTCCTAAACCTGTAATCTTGATCTCTTCCTCGATATCAAGACCTCCCTCCGCCAAGGGAGGGATTGGATCATCTTAAGGGATTTCAACCTAAACTGGCTGTATGCTCACTGTGACTCCACCTAGGAATCCATACTTGGTCTTGACCTACACCAGCTCATTACTGAATCTACCAGAGCCAACTACAAAACTGGATCTCAGTCCCTCATTGATTGGGTCCTGGTCTCACACCCCTCCCATGTCACCATCTCTGGGGTTATTCCCAACTCAGTCAGTGAGCCCTGTGATCTCTTCTGCCAGTGGTTCACAAAAACACCCACTGCCCACATAAATTTATCCAAACCAGGCAATTGAAGAAGCTGGATGCTTCTGAGTTTTCCAAAGCTGCCCTAGCCCAAGACTGGTCCTTCACTGAAAACATTTCTGACATCTTCAAAGTGCCTGAAGCCTTTAGAAATAAGTACCTTGTCCTCTGTGACTGTTTCATCTCACTTAAAAAAATCTGGGTTAAGGGTTCTAGCCAAGAATGGGTGACCCTTGAGCTTTGCAAACTAATGAGGGATAGGTACCAAGCCTGGAAGTGGTACAGAAAACACCTTCCCCCAAACTTCTCCAAGACTTCAAAACCCTCCGGAACAGGTGCAAATCTTCCACAAGATCTGCTAAATCCTCCTTCATCCTAGAAAAACAACATGGTGCCCAGGGGGATCCTAGGAGGACCTGGAACATTCTTAACAATGTTATTGGTAGGGGAGTTTCCAAAGATCATATTTGTCTTACCTCCGAAGGGACAACCACCAAGCAAAATAGCCTGTGTTTTCAATAAATACTTCAGTGACCTCGGCCAGTACAAACCCAGCTCCACTCCTACCTCATTTACCCCTGCACCCCTCACAGTCTCCCACCATGTTCCAGTTCAGGTACCTAACTCCTGGTGAAGTGGTCAAGTTAATCAAAACAAATGATCCAAGACCATCCAAAGGTGAGACAAACGTGTGCTGCCTGCTGTCCTCAAGAAATTACACCAGTCTTTCTTTGATGATTGTCACCATCAGTTTCACCACAATTGCAGTAAGGCTTATCAGTCTGTAGTTTCCTGGTTCATCCTTGGGCCCACTCTTATGGAGAGGTACCACATGTGCTTCCCTCCAGTCCGTGGGCATGCACTCTGATTTCAGAGAGGTATTGAACAGGTTTGCCAATGGCCCTGCCAGGATCTCTGCCAACTCTCTTAGCACCCTGCAGTGGACTCCATCTGGACCAGGTGCCTTGTCCACCTTCAGGGACTAAAGGCCCTCCTGCACACTTTCTACCATGATTTCCCCATCTGTGGTTGCTTCTCCTCCACCCTCTCCCACCTCACCCTTCCTCTCAGGTATGGGCCCATCCCTCTCCTTGGTGAATACTGAACTGAAGCATTCATTAATTACTTCTGCCTGCTCAGCCCCCTTTTCTACCTACCTGCACCCCTTCTGATCCTAATAATTTGATCTTTGCTGTTCCTCTTCTTTCTGATATAGCTAAAGAAATCCCTGTCTTCTAAGCCAGCACATCAATTCAAGGCTGTTCTCATTGGTCTTTATTTGAAAGCTGTCTGGCTTCAACTGCATTAATCCCTTCTGACCATGCTTGGCTATGTGTAACTGGCCGTCCAGCCAGACCTTATATACAAGGTCAGGCGTTTTATTAGGTAACAAGTCTGGTGACTCCCACAGTTCATTAAGCTCTGCTTTAGAGATGGTGGGGTAGGGTTTGGTGTGGTCCTTTTGAGATTTTATGAACCTCTTCATGACTAACATATACACTTAGTTGCTGGTGACAAAGGTGGGGTCACTCATTATAGTTATTTTCCTTCTTAATGCCAAGTAATTGAGATGCTGATTTAGTAGTACCCTTAGGCGGCTGTAACTGCTGAGTGAGTATTCATTTCCTGCTGAGTTATGCACCTTGGCACAGAATCTTTGGTATGTGTCATTTAACAGTTTAACTGTGTCATTTTAAATTCTGCTTTGTCCAGTCATTAAAGACCCTAAGAGCCCAGAAAGTAGTTTTCTTCATATCTGATTAATTTCTAGCGTCCTCTATCTCATCCAGCTGTTCATTTGAGAAGAACAGGAGGAAAAGAAAGATGGTGACTGGTGTGGGTCTGCCTTAACAGCTGCTGCAGTAGCTCAGTTTTAAAACCTTTTTATTTTTGTTTAATTTTGTTTATTTTCATTTTCATTTTTATTGTTCATTTTCAGTTAATTTTGTTATTAGTTAGCTGGATAGTTAGAGTTATTAGTGAGGTAAACTAGAAAGGGTGAGTTTATTTTTCGGGGTTCGTTGGTGTTTGTTCTAGCTTGAGCCATTTGGTGGTTTAAAGCTTTTTTACAAGTCGGCAATTTATGCCCCTTGCGGTGACCCGATTTGTTGGTTGTTATCGGGACATGACCGTCTTTCAAAATTTTTCACAATTGCAACCTTTTTACTACTTTGTGCCCATTTTAATAACGCTTGGATCTAGGATATCATGGGAGTGAAGATGCCACTTTGTGAGTTCTTGCCACCGGAAAATCATGTTGGAACTGGATTGCTGAGATGAACGCATACATCGTTTTCTAACTGTGGGAGGTGGTGAGCTTGTTAGACCAGGTGCTATCATTGAACAGAACTAACTTTATGGCTGCTCCTGTTTTTAAAACCATTTGTCAGTGTGAACTGTGGTTGGGAACAAAGGTTTTGACTGGGGAAGGGCAGCTCGAACCATGATCTCTGGGGTGAGGGGCTGAGCAGGAGCTCACTGGAGGGTGTTGCATGTCTGTTTATCCCGGGGAGCTCCTGAAGCAGAGCGGTTGCTGGACCGCTCTGTTTTGGGGCTCTGATCCAGGAGAGGGTTCGGTTTGAGCTAGCCACAAACCATCTGACACCTCGGGGTCCTGACTGCTTGCTTGACTGAAACACCCATTAAGAAGCTTCATTTTGGATGTGACTGCTGCCTGTTTGAAGCACAACATTGTTTAATGGATTATTCATCTTAAATTAGACCAGCAGCTGGAGCTTGGGACTACGGCCTGGCCTGATCCAACCTGGAGTAAGACGGTTGTGTGAGAGCTCACCAGTAGGTGTAGCTTTCCTACACCTTGGGGGCCCTTCAGAGCAGTGCTGTTGTGTGACTGCGCTAGCTCTGGGGTTCCAACTCATAAAGGGTATTTTGTGCTTAACTGATGGTTGGTTGGCTCTGGTAGCAGGTTTTTGGCTGGTCTGATTCCATATCATTCCTGTGGATTATCTGGCCCTCTCCCCTTGAAACGAAGAAGACTATGTTGGGATAACAAGATTAAAGTGTTGGAACCCTGTGGTCACTTGCAGGTCTAGTTGGTATTCAGTTGCAGGACTGGTGAGGCAGTGAGATGGCCTCTGGATTTTATTTTATTTCCCTTATTTTTTTCAGATTTTGCTGTGGTGAGAGAACAGCAAATGGACTTTATATTTTTTGAGTGTGGGTGAGAGCCCCACTTTGTCAAATCTGGCACTATATGATTACTTTACAGATTTGCAGCTGACATTGACCCATATTACTATCTATTTGATTGTGTTGCTATTTTATTGTTTTGTTGACGGTTAGGGGTATATGGTATTCTTGCTTACCTTTAAAGCCCTCCACGAACAGGGACCCGGCTACCTGAAAGATCTCTTGACTCCCTACTCTCCCAATTGTCCTCTCCGATCTGCCAATGAGGGATTCCTAGAGATTCCCAGGGTTCACTTAAAAACATCTGGAGCTCGTGCTTTCTCATTTGCAGCACCAACCCTGTGGAATTCTTTACCTCCTCAGTTAAGAGAATGCCTGACCGTCAGCAGTTTTAAAACTATGTTAAAAACTGATTTTCTCAAGCCTTCTCAGACTAAAATTTTTAAATAATTCATATTGCTGTTGTTTTTATATACTGTGGCCTATGTCTTTATAGTGCCTTGATTTCGAAAGGTGCTTTATAAATAAAATTGGATTGGATTGGA
Organism: Neoceratodus forsteri; assembly: GCA_016271365.2. Lineage (NCBI taxonomy): Eukaryota > Metazoa > Chordata > Ceratodontiformes > Ceratodontidae > Neoceratodus > Neoceratodus forsteri. The sequence goes on from CM057455.1 coordinate 128,155,396, forward strand.
TTGGGTGAAACTGCACTGGTGGCAGAAGTAATTATAATCATTTCAGTAGTTATAGTGACAGTCAAGGTTTCTATGTTCTTGTGTTCCTGGTCCTTCCATAGAGTCATTGAAAATGTTTTCCTTGGTGGCCCGGTGGTGCTGAGGGTTGAGGCGCTGGACACCACACCTCGCGCTATGCTGGTGACCCGGGTTCAGGAACAGACTCGGGTGGCCAGTGGTCAGCAGGGGAGAGGGAGGATCGAGCGTCCCAACAGATGCTTTCCTCCCTCAGGGGTGGGAGACCAAGAACGCACCTGCATTCTGCATCCCTTCCAAAGCCAGTGGAAGCACTGGCAACAGGAAGGGATGGAAGTGGCTCCATTCACTGGAGCCGGGGAGGGGGGACATCCCGGTGCATGAGAGGCTTGGCGTGCGTCAGCACGCCGCCACTCGGGAGGTATGTCCCAAGCGCCGACGTCTCAGAGGGTAGGGGATCTAGGGGAGAAAATGGAAAACACCTCTCGGCAGCCCTGGATGAAAGCCGCTCCGGTTCCATCCAGACCACCAAGAAGGGACAGACCCCACTGTGCAAGGAGAGGGGGAAGAGGCACTCTAGGGGAAGATCACATGGAAGGTGATTTGGAGGACATGAGTGGACGGAAGGAGTGGGCACTGGGAGTAGATAGGAGGGGATAAAAAAGATAAAGTAAAAAAAAAAAGAAAATGTTTTCCGTTTCATCTTTGGATATGCTAATGTTAAAAAAATTACTTCATTTTGAGATGCCATGGCATGTGATGGTGTGCCTTACTTTAGCGAACAAATCGAAATGGCTCCAACTGATTTCTCAGAATTCTATTGGGCATTGAGTCTAGTTCTGCTCAGCTCTGTGAATGCTAGTACTTTTTTTCAAACCCTGCACAGAATGGATCTGCTACATGCCAGTGAGCCAATCAGAGACCAGAACTGCCACTGCCCATTTTATAAATTGGCTTACAGATAGACCCCAGTGTGTTTCCATACATGGGTACAAATTAGGTAATGGGGAAGTGTCAAAGAGTTGTGGAAAAGGACGATCGCAAAGTCAGGATTTAAGGTTTAAAGCGCCAAGCAGGGCCAATATTTTATTTACAGCCAAAAATCAGAATTAAAGCAGACTGGAAAACGGCAAAACTAAAACGAACACATAGCATGAATAACAGTTCTCTAGTAATCAGCTAGGGCTCCAGATGAGGTCAGCACTCCACCAATCTCTCCACTCACCTGAAGTGGTTATACAAAAGAGCTTCATTTATACCAGTGGAGTCAGGTGGCTTACCTTAAACTCCACCCACTACTGATTTAAAACATCTAAATTCCAAATAAACTAACAGTTTTATGTGAAACATACAATAAAACTGAAAAGAGAAATAGAGACTGATAATAATGTTTTTAAATCTTGATATTTTAGCTGTTTTGCTAATATTTACAAAAATCCTTAGCAGCAGGCCCCCCTCCCCTTGAGCTTGCCAGTATATAGTCATGAAGAAAAAGGCTGGCTGTCTCTTAGAAAACAATGGGAAGCCCAGGGGCAAGGACCTCCAGTTAGGTATGTAAGTACTCTCTGTTACTATTATTATGCAATTCATTATGCGAAAACAGTTGTGCTACAGAAAGCAATTGCCATTCATATGCTGTTCATCATGCAGAAAAAGTTTTAACTGAAACCTTTGCCAGGAAACAGAATTCTAAAACTTTGGTGCACTCAGACTTTTGATCTGAGGAAGAGAGTTTCACCTCTCGAAAGCTAGTCTTAAAAATAATTTTGTTAGTCCAATAAAAGGTAACACCTGCAACATATTTGTTGTATTTTTTCTCAACATTGTGCATTCAGAAACAAAACAATACAACTCCATATCTTCTAGAACTGGAAATGTCTACTCTGTTTATCCATTTAGAGAGGGTAGCTTTGATTTAATTTTCTAAATAATATGGCCCAGATATTCAAAAGAGTTGAGCCATGCGCAATAGGGTTGTGCCTGCGCAAGTCCGAAATGCGCCATTCATGCGATATTCAGCAGGAGGAAGTTGCACCCCCCAAATCATGCTGAGCAACAGCGCAATGATAATGAAGGCATGTGCAACTGAAGGGGGAGGAACCATGCATAAACTGCACAGCCCGATATTCAGCCCGGGCAGTGCAGAGTTATGCAGGTGCAACCCCTCCCTGCACAAAGTTACGCCAGAAAAAAAAGGAACAAGTCGAGGGCCACCCACAGGTGAGCTGCCGCATTGCAAGGTGCAACACAGCTGCCACCTCTGGGTGGCCCTCATTGTTCTGCATCTGTGGTGCCCCCCACCGGATCGTGGGCAAGTGTCCCCACCCCGAGTAGCCTGATCCGGGCATAACTTCCCCCACCTCCGAGTAGCCTGATCGCAGGCAACTTCCTAGCCCAGTAGCGATCATGGGCCTAACAATGGCTCCCCATTAGCCCGATCGCGGGCATCAGATTCCCAAAGCCCAATATCCCTGGTGGTCCAGTGGACCGAATGGAGCCCGATGCGGGCGGCATTCCTCACCCCCAAGTATGAAATCCCTGGTGATCTAGTGGCCCCCCACCCACACGAGCCCACCACGATCCCCGTCAGCCAGCGGCGGCAGCACCCACCACCTGCCGCCCTGCTGCCCGCCGATTGACAGCTGGGTAGGGCTGCACACCCATTGGTTCAGGCATGACCCAATGGGCGTGCAGCCATGCCGTCTAAGTCAGTCCAGATATGTGAATGAATTCATTCACATATCTGGACTGACTTTATCTGAGCTATAGATGCCCATTGGTTCATGCTCTGAACCAATGGGCATGCAGTTTACCAAGCTGTCAGTCGGCGGACGGTGGGGCGGCAGGTGGGGGGTGCTGCCGCCGCCGCTGACGGGGTGCGGGTGGTGGGGCTCTGTGGGCGGGCCACCAGATCACCAGGGATTTCATACTGGGGGTGAGGAATGCCGCCCGTGATCAGGCTCAGTTCGTCCACTGGACCACCGGAGATATTGGGCTTTTGTGGGGAAATCTGATGCCGTGGATCGGGCTAATGGGGCCCATTATAGTTATCCCACGATCGGGCTACTTGGGGTGGGGGAAGTTATGCCCGCGATCGGGCTACCGGGGTGGGGGAAGTTATGCCCACGATCGGGCTACTCGGGGTGGGGGGACACTGTTCTGTCTGCGATCGGGCTACTTGGGGATGGGGGATGTTATGCCCACGATCGGGCTACTCGGGGGGTGGGGGGACACTGTTCTGCCCGTGATCGGGCTACTCGTAGGGTGGGGGGATACTGTTTTGCCCGTGATCGGGCTACTCGAGGTCCACTGGACCACCAGGGATTGGAGTCATGCATTGTCCCTTATGGGACGAAATGCGATCCGGCTGCAAGGGGCATCAGTCTCGACGGCTGCTGCCTGGCAGGGCACCAGGCACAAGTTATCGGGGATCGGCGCACCTGCATGCTAATGGCATGCAAATGGGGCCATAATTAGATGCAAATGGCCCCCCATGCGCCTTGCATAGATTATGGCTCCATTTGCATGTCAACCTTTGAATATCGCGGGTGCTGTGCATGGCGCAATGGAACTTGCGCCACCACATCTCAATGCTCCATTCTGACCCCTTGCGCTGGCACAGTTCCACTGCGCCATGCACTGTGGGTGTGGCCAGGAGAAGATATTCAAAGAGTTTGCCCATAAGCGCAACTCTGCTGAATATCGCCTGGCCACAATCTCAGCCAACTATTTTGAGTGACAAGATATTGGAAAACACAAAACATGCAGAGTTTGAATATCTGGGCTTCTGTGTCTAACTCAGTAAAGTCACTTCAAACAAACATATATTCTGTTACAGGGAGTGTGAGGTCACTGTTTCTATCTGGTCCAATTTACGAAACAAACATAAGCACTCCCTGTTTTTGAAACCTACAAAACCTACACCCTCACTGTACATTCTTAACACGAGTGCTTTCTTTTACCTTATTTGAATTCAGTTTTCTCACTCTGTCTTTCTTGTATTCATGAATTGTAGTGTTTGACTGCTTCCTAACTTGCAAGTCTGCCACATACAAATATCCTGCTGCAAGATCGGCTGTTGGTTGTGAGGGACACGGGATGTACAAAGAAAAGAAAAACAATACAAGATAAGGTGCTAGCATGGCGTAACCAAGAACACCTTTTCTTTAGGTATAAAAAAGGGGGGAAATCAATTAATATACAAAAAACTAATCCCAGGAATCAAAGAGTAATGCTAAGCACTTCAAGGGAGACACTAACTAGTTTAGAGAGCTTTTCTATGCCTTCTGATAAATTACAGGGTACAGCTATCGACTCCCCAGCTCAGCAGTAGAAGCAATGTTTCTATTCCCTAAAGACAGCACTCTCTGTGTGCTATATTCTAGCAGCTTTTAAGCCTAAGACAACTGTGGTTACTGCATTTTTAATTTTTATGTGACCCTTTGCTTACAGACACAAATAGAGGCTCATGAAAAATGGTGGGGGGGGGAGGCACCAAGGGTCGAAAGACTGATATATAATAGGTCCAGTTAATGATAACAGAGAACCTTCCCAGTTGGCCTAACTGGAAAGGGGAAAAGACAGATTAACATAGACAAAGTGCACAGGATGATAGAGGTGCTGCTGCAGCAGGCTTTTGTAGGAAGAAGAAAAGAAATGGACACCAGTTAACACACAGGGTCTCAACAGCCCTATGACAATCTCCTCCCCACTCAAGAGGAAAATGCAGGGAGAATCAAAGGGCTTTCATACCCATTCTGTTTCTTTAAGGTCAGAACCTGTGTCAGATCTCTCCGAGGAGAGATGGAGCTTTAGCCCTTCCACTCCCAAAGCTCCACCTTGGGGTCCCTTAAACAAAACAATTACTAAATGATATGGAGATACCTATCTCCGTATCCTTGCATAAACACTTACCCCGAGGTCTGACCCGTCTGACTGTACATGTGCCCCATACTGGGACAAAAAGTTTACATTACGATTAAGGACACCAGCCCGGTGATTGACAGTAAACCTATAAGGCTGCAGTGAGATGTACCACTGCATTATGCGTGGATTTTTGTCCTTCATCACATGCAGCCAACAGAGTGGGTTATGGTCTGTGATAACTTCAAACTCCGCCCCCCATAGATAACATTTTAATGCCTCAATAGCCCACTTAATGGCTAGACATTTTTTCTCAATAGTTGAGTAGCTGATCTCTCTTTCATGTAATTTACAGCTGACGTAAATTACGGGATGTTGCTCCCTTTCAATTGTTTGTGATAATATGGCTCCAATACCTCTGTCTGATGCATCAGTCTGTACTAAAAAGGACAGCTTGAAATCCTCAGCACAGGTGAACTACACAGCTGCACCTTAATAGTACAGAATGTGTCCTCACACACTGGAGTCCACTTTACCTTCATAGGAAAACTCTTCTTCATGAAGTCAGTAAGAGGTGTGGCGATGGTGGAAAAATTTGGGATAAACCTTCTATAGTATCCAGCCAACCCCAAAAAAGACCGCACATGTTTCTTAGTTACTGGATGTGGGCTATTAGCTATAGCATCTATTTTACTTATATCAGGCTTAACCTGTTCATTGCCAATATAAAAACCCAGGTACTTAGTCTCCTGCATCCCAGTGGCACATTTGACAGGGTTTATTATTAATTTTGCTTGAGTGATGGCATGTAAGACAGTCTTAAGATGGTGTAGGTGTTCCTCCCATGTTTTACTAAATAACATAACATCATCGAGGTAGGCAGCACAATATGCCATGTGCTGATATAATGTATGTAATGTATAATGTCCATGTACCACTGGAACATAGCGGGGGCACCATGTAACCCAAAAAGGCATTGTATTGAAATGAAATAGGCCAATAGGGGTTACAAAGGATGTCTTCTCTTTTGTCTGTATATCCAAAGGAATTTGCCAATAATCCTTTGTTAAATCAAATGTAGTTATATATTTGGCATTTCCTAGCCTGTCAATTATGTCGTTAATTCTAGGCATTGGATATGCGTCAAACTTAGACATAGCATTCAATTTCCTAAAATCTAAACAGATTCTGATACCACCTTCCTTTTTACCCACTATAACCAGTTGAAAGGCCCAATCACTCTGTGAAGGTTCAGTTACATTGAGGTTCTGCATTTTCCCCACCTCCTGAATCACTTCGTCCCTCAGTTTTTCTGGAATTCTATATGCCATTTGTCTTACCGGGCTTTCTTGGGTCAAAGTGAAGTGGTGCTGAATCCCATCTACCTTTCCAGGGATGGTGGTAAAAGTATCTTTTAACTTACTAAGTACCTGTTCCAATTCGTGTCACTGTTGTTTGGTTATATCTGGATTTGTAACCAAATCTGTCATTTCTCCTTGTTTCTCAATCCCATAGTACACCATATCCATTTCACTTTCTTTTTGATCAGGGCAAACATATAGTCCTAGGGCTGGCCTTTGGTACCATCTCCTCAGGAGATTGGTATGGTATATGCCCTTCTTAATTCTCCAGTCAGGCACCTCGATCTCATAATTTACTGGACTTGTCTGCCTGTTGACTGTATATGGCCCCTGCCATTTCATCAACAGCTTTTGGTCAGAGCTGGGCAGTAATAATAATAATACCTTCTCTCCAGGTGGAAATTGTTTCTGCCCTACCCCCTTATCATTCTGGGTTTTCTGGGAGACTTGCTCATCTGTATTCTGCTGATGGGCTATCTCACTGTACTTCGTAAGTCTTGCTCTCAATACGGACATATAGTCTAGTGTACTTTGAGCCATTTCCCCATTATTCTTCTCCCATTCTTCCTAAGTCACATCCAGGAGGCCCCTTGGGTTTCTGTTGTACAGCAATTCAAATGGGGAAAACCCCATAGGTGCTTGCGGTAGCTCCCTGTGTGTGAACATGAGGAAGGGTAAATATTCATCCCATCTTTTCCCTTCCTCCCAAATGAATTTCTGGAGCATCTTTTTCATGGTTTGGTTGAATATCTCAACCAAACTATCAGTCTGGGGTGGTATGAGGATATGTGTAGGGATGTAATGTTCAGAGTTGAGTAAAGCCGTTTCAGGAGTCTGGAACAAAAATTGATACCACGATCAGCGAGTATTTCATCTGGCATTCTGACTCGACTGAAAAGCTTTACCAGTTCCCCTGCTATTTTTTCAGCAGTGACGGTTCATAAGGGTATAACCTCTGGATATTTTGTGAAGTAATCACAAATGACTAAAATAAACCTGCTGCCCTTTGTGCTTTTTTGTAAGGGCCCCACAATATCCATGGCTATTCTCTTAAGTGGTGTAGCAATCACAGATAGTGGCTGTAAGGGTACATTTTCCTTTTCCTTACTGCTGCCACTTTCTGGCATTCAGGACAGCTCTGACAATGCTCAGCCACTTGGTCATGTATAGAATCTATAGAATCCAGGGCCAATAGAATCTAAGCAGGAGATGACTTAAATTCCGATCTCTCCCCATGTGTCCTGCTAAGGGGATATCATGAGCAAGGTGCATAAGTTTTTCCCTGTACATTTTAGAGAGTATCACTTGTTCCATAGTTTCCCCTGTGGTGGGGTGTATACATTATCTGCACAACACACTCCTTTTTATCATAAATCTTGGTCCTTGAACTGTACCCTTCCCCACCTGCTGGAAATAATCATGCAATGATGGGTCATTCTTTTGTTGAATACCAAACTTATTACTTTTTACATTGTTACAAATGTCATTCATATTGTCCACATGATTTTTAGTCCATTGGGCCCTATCATGTCTTCTCTCCCTCTTGTTCTTTCGATCTTTTCCTGGGGGCCTATAAAGTTAATTATCAGAAGGGAAAATATGTGCCCACTGTTCCTCTCGCTGTGCTTGTGCCCTGGGTTACAGCATTCATATTAAACACCTCAATCACCAAACATTTAAAATCAGGGTGGTCATGTCCAACTACCATAGGAACTGGAAGATAAGGAATTACACCCACATCCATTTGTTGTTCAAGTACTTTAATAGACATCTTGACTTGCATCAGTGGGTAATAATGGACGTCTCCATGTACACATGTCACTCCAGTCTTAGTATCAGTAGTCATATGACTTTTTACCACATCTGCTCTAACCAGGGTTTGTTTACTGCCTGAGTTGAGTAAACCATTTACAACTTTCTGGCCAATGGTTATAGGGAGTAAGTACTGTCCCCAGTTAGCCAGAGATAACTGGGCTGGGGTGGTCTTATGTTTACAGTAGGACAGAAGTGGGCTATATGACCTTTGCCCTGGCACACTCTACATATAATAGCAGGGTTAAATTGTTTTTAGGTCTAAATGTCTGTGTGCCCCCTATAGCAGTCCCTGTAGAAGTGGAAGAAGCAGTATTAGGCCTTACCATAGGGTTGGTAGTCCTGGTACCAGGTCCAGAACACCCTCTTTGATGATTTGAACGGGCAGCCAAATAATCCTCAGCAAGGGAGATGGCTTTTTCTGATGTTTCTGGCCAATGTTCCCTCACCCAAGTCTGAACATCAGATGGCAAGACCCTAATATATTGTTCCAGGATGATCATCTCTATGATCTGCTTTGGTCTCTTCTGACTGGGTTGCAACCACTTGTGGCACAGTTCTTTAAGTCTAGCATAATGCTGCTCATGGGTTATCAGAAGCATGGTGCCTGAAGGCTCTGAATCGCTGTTGATAAGTCTCTGGGCTTATGTCATACTGGCATAAGATTTCTTGATGCACTTTATCGTAGTTCTGGGTTTGTTGGCTATCCATGTGGCTATAAGCCAGTTGAGCCCTTCCTGTTAAGTATGGTGTAAGCCGGGTGACCCACTGCTCCCTTGGCAACCCACAGGCTTGTGCCCCATTCAAGGGTCATTAAATATGACTCAATATCATCTGCTTCTCTCAGCTTTGTAATTTTTATGTCTTTAGGGAGGTCAGTGGATAAAGAAAGGGTCATGCACTCATAGCCTGTATAGCCCTAAAGGTGAGTTCATGCTTCTTATCCATTTCGACTTGTTTTATACTTAGCTGTCATAATAGTTCTCTAATGTCATCGGGGGAACATCTTCAGAGGCTCACCTTCAGCAGTGACATCCTCAGAGCATTCTCCAGTCACCCCTTCCTCCTTTGCTTTGGTTTTTGCCATGTAGATCTTCCTACAAAGATCCTCCAGTCCAGTCATCAAAGATTCTCCCGGCTTGTAAGCCATAGTGTGTGTCAAAACACCACTGTGTCACTCATGGTGTTGTATTCAGCCTCGTCCTGGGCAGGATAACTACCCACACTTCAACCAGTCCCACTTTTGACACCAGTGTTGATGAGACATGGTAAAGGATGGATGCAGAGTCAGGATTCAAGGTTTAAAGCTCCAAGCAAGGCCAATAGTTTATTTACAGCCAGAAATCAAATAAAAGCAGACTGTAAAATGGCAAAACTAAAACAAAAACATAGCATGAATAACAGTTCTCTAGTAAGCAGCTAGGGCTCCAGATGAGGTCAGTACTCCACCAATTTCTCCACTCATCTGAAGTGGTTACACAAAAGAGCTTCATTTATACCAGTGGGGTCAGGTGGCTTACCTTAAACTCCACCCACTACTGATTTAAAACAGCTAAATTCCAAATAAACTTACAGTTTTATGTGAAACATAGAATAAAACTGAAAAGAGAAGTAGATACTGATAATAATGCTTTTAAATTTTGATAGTTTAGCTGTTTTGCTAATATTTACAAAAATTCTTAGCAGCAGGCCCCTCCCCTTGAGCTTGCCAGTATATAGTTATGAAGGAAAAGGCTGTCCGACTCTTAGAAAACAATGGGAAGCCCAGGGGTGAGGACCTCCAGCTAGGTATGTAAATACTCTCTGTAACTATTCTTATGCAATTCATTCTGCAAAAACAGTTGTGCTACAGAAAGCAATTGCCATTCATATGCTTTTCATTATGCAGAAAAAGTTTTAACTGAAACCTTTTCCTGGTAACAGAATTCTAAAACTTTGGTGCAGTCAGAAGTAAAACAATACAACTCCATATCTTCTAGAACTGGATATGTCTACTCTGTTTATTCATTTAGAAAGGGTAGTGGGCCGGCCTGGTGGCGCTGAGGATTGAGGCACTCGACGCCACACTCCGTGCCATGCTGGTGACCCGGGTTTGGGAACGAGCCCAGGTTTCTGGGGGTTGGCAGGGGAAGGAGAGGATTGAGCATCTGGAGGACTGCTCTCCTCTCCTGGGAGGAACAGGGGTCCCTGTTCGGCACTTGGCTGACCTCTGGCAGAAGCCAGAAACACAGCAAGCCCTAAGCATAGTGAAGAGGCGGGGAGTGGCAGACGTCAGTGGTACACCTTGACGTCAGAGCACCAGCCACTCCCCAGAACAGGGGAAAATACTCTTCAGCTTCAGCGGAGAAGGAGCACCTGAGCTTGCCCACGATATGCAGCCTCCTTCCTGGCACCCTCCTGACCGATGCTGCCAGAAGAATTCAGGGTGTTGAGGCCCACTTCGTCCCCACTCGGGGGGGTAAACTGAGGCTACATAGGTGATGGAGGACTGACCAGGTAAGGGCGGATCGCAGTGGAATGACTCCTAGGTGCTCCCGAGGAGACCGGAGCTGAGGGGGGGAGGGGGAGGAAGAAAAATAGAAAGTAAAAAAAAAAAAAAAAGAAAGGGTAGCTTTGTTTTACTTTTCTAAATAATATGTGTCTAACTTAGGAAAGTAACTTCAAACAAACATATATTCTGTTACAGGGAGTATCAGGTCACTGTTTCTTTTTTTTTTCTATTTTTCCTCCTTCTCCCCTCGGCTTCAGTCTCCTCGGGAGCACCTAGGAGTCATCCCACTGTGGTCCGCTCCTACCTAGTCAGAACTCCGTCACCAATGTAGCCTCAGTTTACCCCCCGGGTGGGGATGAGGTGGGCCCCAACACCCTGAATTCCTCTGGCAGCGTCGGTCAGGAGGGTGCCAGGAGGGTGACAGCATATCGTGGGCAAGCTCCGGTGCTCCGTCTCTGCCAGAGCCAAAGGGTATTTTCCCCTGTTCCTGGGGAGTGGCTGGCGCTCTGACATCAAGGCATGCCACCTATGTCTGCCACTCCCCGCCCCTTCACTACGATCAGCGCTTGCTGTATCTCCGGATTCCGCCAGAGGTCAGCTGAGCACCGAACAGGGAACCCTGTCCCTCCTGGGAGAGGAGAGCTGTCCTCCAGATGCTCGATCTTTTCCCTCCCCCACCAACCCCCAGCAACCCGGGCTCATTCCCGAACCTGGGTCACCGGCATGGTGCGAGGTGTGGCGTCCAGCGCCTCAACCCTCAGCGCAACTGGGCCGCCTAGGTCACTGTTTCTATCCGGTACAATTTACAAAACAAACATAAGCACTCCCTCTTTTTGAAACCTACACCCTCACTGTACATTCTTAATACGAGTGCTTTCTTTTACCTTATTTGAATTCAGTTTTCTCACTCTGTTTTTCTTGTATTCATGAATTGTAGTGTTTGACTGCTTCCTAGCTTGCAAGTCTGCCACATACAAATATCCTGCTGCAATATCGGCTGTTGGTTGTGAGGGACAAGGGAAGTACAAAGAAAAGAAAAACAATACAAGATAAGGTGCTAGCATGGCGTAACCAAGAACACCTTTTCTTTAGGTATAAAAAAGGAGGGAAATCAATTAATATACAAAAACTAATCCCAGGAAACAAAGAGTAATGCTAAGCACTTCAAGGGAGACACTAACTGGTTTAGAGAGCTTTTCTAAGCCTTCTGATAAATTACAGGGTACAGCTATCATCTCCCCAGCTCAGCAGTAGAAGCAATGATGCTTCTGTTCCCTAAGGACAGCACTCTCTGTGTGCTATATTCTAGCAGCTTTTAAGCCTAAGACAACTGTGGTTACTGCATTTTTAATTTTTATTTGAGCCTTTACTTACAGACACAAATAGAGGCTTATAAAAAATGGGGAGGGGGGATACCAAGGGTCTGAAGACTGATGTATACTAGGTCCAGTTAGTGATAGCAGAGAACCTTCCCAGTTGGCCTAACTGGAAAGGGGGAAAAGACAGATTGACACAGACAAAGTGCACAGGACGATAGAGGTGCTGTTGCAGCAGGCTTTTGTAGGAAGAAGAAAATAAATGGACACCAGTTAACACACAGGGTCTCAACAGCCCTACGACAGGAAGTATTCAGTGCAGTGCTGCAGGGGTCAGTGTTAGGTCCCAGTGTGTAACTATACATAGATACAAATCAAGTAACAATAGGAAGTATCCAATGTAGTTCCACAGGAATCGATATTAGGTTACAATGTGAACTCATACATGGATGGAAATCAGGTAACTGGAATGTCTCCAGTGAAGTGCTGCAGGGGTCAGTATTATGTCACAATGCATAACCATACATGGTTACAAATCAGGTTATGGGGAAGTATCCAATACAGTGCTGCAGGAGTCAGTATTATGTCACAATGTGTAACCATAGATGGATACAAATCAGGTAATGAGAAAGTGTCTGGTACAGTGCTGTCTCGGACAGTATTATGTGTAACCATACATGGATACAAACCAGTTGTTATCCCTCTATACAGACAGCTGGCGAGACCCCATCTGGAGTACTGCCTGCAGTTATGGAGGAGACACATTCTCCGCAAGGACATAGACAGGATAGAGGCAATCCAGAGGAGGTCAACTAAAATGGTGCAGGTACTGAAGAGAGACTTAAGGAGCTTAATATGTATAGCCTCGAGGAAAGGAGGGACGGGGGGGGGGCATGATAGAAACTTTCAAGTACCTCAAGAGAATCAACAAAGTCCAAGAGGGTAGCATCTTTCAGAAAAAGAGATGTGCAAGAACAAGGGTGCACAATTTGAAGATAGAAGGGGGATGGCTCAGATGTATTGTGAGGAAGTATTTTTTCATGGAGTGGGTTGTGGATGCATGGAATGGCCTTCCTGAGGAGGTTGTGGAGTCAAAAACAGTGGGGGAATTCAAGAATGCATGGGACAGACATAAGGCAATTCTAGGGGTCGGGGGGTAGGAGGAAGTAGGCTGTTGTTTAACTAGGATCTGCCACTTATCCATTAGGTAGGGAAATGGTCAGACTAGGTGGGCCAAGTGGTCCTTATCTGCTGTCAAATTCTATGTTTCTATCTAAGTTAAGGGGGAAGTATCCAGTACAATGCCACAGGGGTCAGCATTAGGTCACAATGTATAACTATACATGGATACAAATCAAGCAATGGGGAAGTGTCCAGTGCAGTGCTGTAGAGGTAAGTATTAGGTCACAGTGTGTAACCATACATGGATAAAAAACAGGCAATGGGGAAGTATCCAGTGCAGTGCTGCAGGGGTCAGTATTAGGTCACAATATGTAACCATACATGGATACAAATCAGGTAACAGGGAAGTGTCCAGTGCCACAGAGATCAGTATTAGATCACGATGTGTAACGATACATGGATACACATTAGGTAACAAGGAAGGATCCAGTGCAGTGCCGCAGGGGTCAGTATTAGGTCACAATGTGTAACCATACATGGATAGAAATCAAGTAATGGGGAAGTATCCAGTGCAGTGCAGCAGGGGTCAGTATTAGGTCACAATGTGTAACCATACACGGATAGAAATCAAGTAATGGGGAAGTATCCAGTGCAATGCTGCAGGAGGCAGTATTAGGTCACAGTGTGTGACCATAGATGGACACAAATCAGGTAACTGGGAAGTATCTAGTGCAGTACAGTGTCATAGGGTGTGGGATAACAGATGGACACTCACAGCCAGAAATAGGTTTAATGCACTGTTGGCTTGGCACAATGTTTATTTTTAAGCAACCAAAAATAAAAATAAAGTAAATAAAGGCTTCACTGGTGAGCAAATAAAATACAACTGTTTTAAATAATAACAGAAAATTTCTCACAGCCATGGCAAACTTGTATAGTCATTTTCCACATAGGTGCTAGGACTTCCCTCAGTCCTTCAGGTACCCAGGCCAGAAGACACTGACCCTATCTCCTCGCATGCTGAGCAGGTAGACTCCTTATATACCTGCCCACCAAGTTATGTGATATCAGCATCATCAGAAACATTAAACAACATTTTAAACAGCTCCTTTTAATTTATATAAAGCTAGGGAGCCTTCATGTATATTATTACAATGCTTTTATTTATTTCAGTTTAGGATTAATACCTTTGAGTCAAGGACTTGTTTTCAAAGGTTCCAAGTCAGTAGAGGACAAATACATTACAGATAGACATAAAAAAATACAGAGACACAGTGAATCAAAATACACAGTCAAGTACATAGCAATTTTATACATCATAATTACACTGGTGCCAACACTTTGGGTGGGAGAGGAGGGGAGGGGTACACTGTCCTAGTTGTTATCAGTAAACCAAAAGACAGAGAGGGTAAGGTGGTCGACCTTGATGAGGCCTCGTCAAAGAGAGGAGGGGTGGGAAGAGGAGGTGATCAGCCAAGGGAGGCATTGTCTGGCAATGTCTTGGCTTTGCATTTTAAAGAAAGGAAAACTGAAATCAAAATATATTGTTTTACCTTAATCCTGATTGACAGTACTTGTACATTAAAAGTAGTCACCAGAGGCTGCTGCCGCCCTATAGTGGGGCCAGACATAGCAGCTGAGCAACAAAGAAGTAGCTACAAACTGCAGGAGGAGTTTTCCCTGTTGCTATTGTAGCCTTTTCTTTTTTTTCTATTTATACTTTTTGTGCCGCCTCCTCTGCACCAAGTTATCTGCCCGGTCACGGATCCCCCTGCTGTGGCATCCCCCATTATTGCCGTGCTCCCGGTAGCCCCGGCTTACCCCCCAGGGTGGGGGCGTGACACCCCGGGCCTCTTAGGGTGCCACGAATGACGGGATAGGGCGGGAGCCGTGCTTAGTTGGAGGAGCCTACGGCAGCCCGAGGGACGGGCATCATAGAGGCGTCAGGAGGTGGGCAGGGTTTTTCCTTTAAGGGGCGAGAGCATGCAATGATGCCTCGTCCATCCGCCCCCTTGATGATCTGTGGCGAATGCTTGGGGTTCTCCTGGTCTCCACCAGGAGTCCCCATGCATCGACAACTTCCGCACCTTCCCCGGAGAAGGAGAGCAGGTCGTGAGACGCTCGATCCTCTCTCCCTGGTTGGCCCTCGCCAATTTGAGTCCATTCCCGAACCCAGGTCGCTGGAGTCGCAAGAGGAAATCCAACCGCTGCGCCGGTGGCCCAGCAGAATTGTAGCCTTTTCTTCAGCCTGTAAGTTTTCCCTTTAAAATTACCTTTATTTTAAACTAAATGCAGGAATTTCTGTTGTGCTTTTAACGTTATTCTTTTGTGAGACAAACAATTATTGTGCCCCTTTTTAAGGGATTACTTTTCATCTGAGAAGCACTGGTACATTCACATGGGGCTTGTGTATAGGAAGAGTCTTTCCCAGTTTGTTTCAGCAATGGAGTAGTTTTTTTTTTATTTCCCTGCTGCTAGTGAGAGTAGCAACACTGGTAGTTACCTGAGTTCTATAACAATTTATAGCATATTTAATGGAGCAAAAGAGGCTAACCAAAAACACCAAGCTGCACACAAAGTGTACCAAAGTGACTGTTGCCACTGTTACTGTTTAGGCTACGTGCACATAATAAAAACAGCTACTCTGGGGCTTAGAACTATTAACTAATATTCCCCAGGCTATTAAACTGAGGCAAGAAATGTTTTGTATTTCTCTTGAGGCATACCCTTGATTGACAGCTGTTGACCTGGCTGGTTCTACATTGCCTACTGACGCTGCTTATATACATTCCTCTTTGCTAAAACGTTCTTAACTCTCGGCCCTAAAGCCTGTGTGGCCCCAGACCTGCAGCCAGCTATGAAATTAACATTCATAAGATGCTTCCTTCACTGCCACACAGTAATCCCTGTGATGGCTCCCTCAGATTGCTTTTTCCTCCTTGGTTGCATTCTCCTTCTGTCAGCAGAGCCAAACATGGACCTAATGAAAGGCTCAACCTGCCCGAACACTTCCTTAGGCCAGGAAATAAGCCTGACGGTGTCTGCCACCCAGTTAACTCCCTTTAAAGGCAGTAATCAGCACACATCTAAAATGTTTCACATCCCTTATTGCCCAACCCTCACAATGCAGACCCCCTTATCATTTCTGTTAGGGCAGTATTATCCACTCTGACCAACTTTCACTACCCTTGTAGCTCTTACTCTGCTGACCGAGTCAGTGAACAGGTTAAGCAACCTTACAAAGCCTTCCTAAGATTTCGGGTAAGATGTCTTAGGAAATTATTAGTACTGCTGTTACTCTGTGCAGGTAGAGTGGAACTTAACCCAGGCCCTCCCCATCTGCTAGCTGCTCCTGTGGAACTCCCACAGTTAAAGGGTCTGAGCTTTCTGCATATGAACGTATGCAGTCTGGCCAACAAGTCTGACCAGGTCCAAGCCTGGGTGCTACACTCCCGCCTGATGTAGAAATGTTCTCTGAAACCTGGCTAAAGAACTCTGTACCTGATAAAATGTTTTACATCCTTGGATGCAACCTGTTCAGGTGTGACAGGCTGACAAGAGGTGGTGGTGTTGCCATATATATTAAAGATAAATTCCTAACTGCCGATATTGCCCGTACCTCGATGCCAAAGAATTTGAATGTCTTGCCCTCAAAATGACTCTATCGCCTGGAATAGCCCTAGTGATAGCTACATGTTATAGGCTGCTAACAGCTGGCCTGTGCATACTGCCTCATCTTAACTACCTCTTGGAAAAACCGAACACAGAAAGCATAATTATGGGGGACTTTAATCTTAATTAGAACAATGCCAGTGCCAACAGACTTAAGGAATTCTGTGACGTGCATGGGCTAAAGCAGATTACCCCTGAAGTTACCCACCCTAACAAGAAAAACCATAACCAAAGCTCTCTACTGGACCTCATGCTAGTCAGAAAACCACATAATATCTCACATGCAGGGGTTTTCCACAATGACCTGAGTGATCACTGTACAGTTGCCTGTGTCAGGCACTCCCCACACCTCCTATCTGCCTCTACCCTCAAGATCAAACACAGCTTAAAATACTTCTGTCTTCCTGCCTTCCTGACAGATCTTGGGAATATTACTTGGCAGGATTTTTACATCGCACCCTCTATGTCTAAAGCTTTCAGTATCTTCCAGGATCTGTTATTAAAGATTATCAACAAACATGCACCCCTAAGAAAAGTCAAATCTAGTGAACATACTTCTGATTGGTTCAGCCCAGAAATAAAAAGGGCCTTGTGAAATTAAGACACCCTATGGAAAAGGGCTAGGAAGTTGCAGTTGGACTCAGACTGGCTCTCTTTCTGGGTAGCCAGGACTGCCTGTACCAAATTGGTCAGATTGGAAAAATCACGGTTCATCCAGTCAGGCCTGGAGGTAAACAAAAACTGCTCTGCTAAATTTTGGCACATCCTGAGAGAGGTTTAAGGATATTCTCATGCTACCCCAATCCCAACCAAAATTGTGGCAAATAACACCTCCTACACAGACAGGTTCTGTGATCCTTGACCTGTTCAATAATCACTTTGCTACTACAGGCCTTGCATTTGATGTGTCGCCTGTTAGTAAACTTAGTACCATAAGTGCCACCAGCATAGCGCCTAGCCCTGCTTCTGCCCCCAGTACTGGCCACCCTTTCTTCAAGTTCCAACCCGTATCCTAAAAATAAGTGGAGGACCTACTCCTCTTGTTGGATACCAAAAAGAGCGCTGGTGCTGACTCGTTAGAACCCTTCTTCCTAAAAGCCGGCTACCATTATCTGACAGCACCAATTGCCCACCTCCTTAATAGTTCACTAATCCAATGTGAATTGCCACCTAGCTGGAAAATTGTGCATGTTATCCCACTGTTCAAATCTGGAGATCCCACACACTTGAATAATTATAGGTCTATCTCGCTGCTTCCTGTTTTATCCAAGTTACTTGAAAAATTGTCAGCTCTCAATTAAGGGAGTCCCTGTATCACAAAAACATTCCTAACCCAGGCCATTCAGGTTTCAGACCTAATCACCGCACCATGTCGACACTAGCCAAAGTGTCAAATGACTGGCTAAAAGCCCTGGACAGAAAACACCACATCTACGCACTCTTCCTTGATCTCAGCAAAGCATTTGACATGGTTGATCATTCCATTTTACTCGATACTCTGACTAGCCTTGGTCTAGCCCCCACCGTAGTTAAGTGGTTCCACTCCTACCTCATAACCGTAAGCAGCAAGTTAAAGTACAAAGTGAACTCTCCCCACTAAAAATACTACCCTGAGGTGTCCCACAAGGTTCCATCCTGTGGTCTATACTCTTCACTCTTTATATCAACCCTATTGATTCTGGACTGCTTGCAGGAAATGTTCACCTCTTCGCAGATGTCATAGTCCTCTACACAATCAGCCCCTCTTTAGACCTCACACACAAAGAGCTGCAGCAGGACTTTAACATCCTCCAACATAACCTGCTGAATGTGAAGCTCTTATTAAATGCCAAAAAAACAAAAGCCATGATTATCTCTCCACCCCCTTCCTCATTAGCGGAACTCCTGGTACCCCACTGATAACCACCCTCCTTGGTGATCAGTGGATAAATTTAAATACCTGGGAGTCTGGCTGGATGACAAACTCAACATAGGTGCTCATCTAAATGAGCTAACAAAAAAGCTTGAGCGAAGTCTCGGTATATTTTACCATATAAGATGCCTACTCACCCTGGAAGCTAGAAAGCGGTTGGTTCAAGCAACCTTCCTTCCCCTGACTTGACTACGACAACTTCCTGTACAGTCATTGCCCCCAGTATGCGCTACAAAGGCTCGACACACTCTATCATCATGCTTTGAGATTTGTCTTTGGCTCACCATTGCAGACTCACCACTGCTTGTTGTACCAAGCATTAGACTGGCTGCCCTCTCCATGAGGAGGCAAATAAACACCCTTATATGTTTCTACTGGGCTATGTCTAATAAACTTCCTCCCGATATTTGTGGCCTGTTTGAACCTGCAAAAGGTGTCTATGCACTAAGAAATTCCTCCCTTATCCTTTTTAAGCTACCATGGACAAGACACGTTTGGGCTCAACTGCCATTAGCGCCTTCCTACCAGTGCTCTGGAATAACTTGCAAAAAGTACTTAAACTCTCCCTTCTGCCTAGCCCCTATATATTCATACAATTGCTCTGCAGATGTCTGAAAACAGCATGTGGCTACTTCGGTAAGCACTATCCCCTGACTGGGCAGTCCCCTATCTTCCAGATCTCCCTGGCCTTCTTATTCCCCCTGTTGGCCAGAAATATTTTATGGTCCGCCCTCCCCGATTTTCCTCCCTCCTATACTGTGGTAACTCCCCTGTGGGGCCTCACCAAGTAGACTGCCCTTTTCCCTCTCCCCTTTATTGTCCATCTCCCTTCCTTCACTCTGCCCACCTCAGTGTCCCTCCTTCCTCTCCTCCCTTTTTATTCTACAGTCCTCCATTAGTATATGCCACATTCTAAATGGGTGTTTTGTACTCATTATACAGTACATGTTTTACTGCAGTTGTTATTGATGGTGTATCCTGTATCACTCTGTATTTCTGTACACTGTATTATGAACTATTGTGTAATGTAATCACATTTGTTCTATGCGTCCAGGACCATCTTGAAAATGAGCTTGCTCAATGAAGTCAACTGCCTGGTTTAATAAAGCTTGATCGATTGATACTGAATGAAGCCATTTTGAAGGAATGAACATAGCATATTGAATGTAAGATCATACTGCCTAACATAATGAATTTTTTACATGCTGCACATATTATGTACAATGCTAGGTCATGTTCTGACCAATTGACTGTACCCGTTCAGTGGACCTCAGTGTAAATAGAAAAACAGTGCAGATAGATAAGAGATAGACGGAGGGAGGGGGTGCAGAGGTGGTCAACCTCTGGACTAGAGCTGAAAGGATAGAATAAAGGACAAGGGAACTGTTGGAACAGAAGTTTTTGTACAGGGAGAGGAAAATAAGGTCCACATCAAGGGACGGGGGGCTAATTACTGCCACAGGAAGTATTATGTGCAGTATCACAGGGGTCAGTATTAGGTCATAGTGGTAACCATACATGGATATAAATTCGGTAATGGGGAAGTATCCAGTGCAGTGCCTCAGGTGGTTAGTATTATATCACAATGTGAAGTCATAAGTGGATATAAATTAGGTAATGGGGAAGTGTCTAGTGCAGTGCTGCAGGGGTAAGTGTTATGTCACAATGTGTAAACATACATGGCTATGAATCGGGGACAAGATAAATATGTATACAGTGAAAAGTCTAGGGAGGTCATCAGACTTGTCAGGTGGGCCAAAGCATCTAGAGAGCTAAGGCTGGTGCAGGGAATCAAAAGAGAAGAAAAATACTTCTTCCATTACATAGGCGAGAGAAGGAGAAGCAAAGACCTGCTTGTGAGGATCAAGAAAGAGGGGTGGGTAAAGAAGGGGGCAGAGCAGGCAGAGGCACTGAATGAATACTTCTGCTCTGTGTTCATGCAGGAGAAGTGGGGCAAATACCTCAGGCAAGTGGGTGGGTGGGTAAGGAGGTAGAGGACAACAGAAGTAGGGATTACAGAGGGCAGGGTGCTGGAGGGGTTGAGGGCATTAAGAGTGGACAAAGCACCTGTGTCAGATGGCATTCACTCTGGAGTACTGAGGGAGCTGACAGAGGTCCTTCCAGGTCCACTGACTGACCTATTCAATACCTCCCTGGACACAGGATGTGTGCCACAGGACTGGAGAGTGGCCCAAGTGGTGCCCATCCATAAATGTGGGTAAAATGGTGAACCAGGGAACTACAGGCCAGTGAGCCTCACCTAGATCATGTGCAAACTCATGGAGACCATCCTAAAGGAGAGGCTTGTACGCTTCTTGTAGGCAAACAGTATTCAGGATGACCAGCACCATGGGTTTGTCATGGGCATATTGTGGCAGGCAAACCTGGTAGAGATCTATGACTGGGTGACATGGGAACTGACAAGGGCCATGCTGTGGACATCCTGTACTTGGACTTCAGTAAGACCTTTGATTCAGTGCCACATGGGCAATTGGGGGAGGGAGCTGGAGTATGTGGGGGCAGGTCCAAAAATGGGAACCTAGATCAAGAACTGACTGAGGGTGAGACAGCAAAGGGTGGTGTTAAGTAGGGAACTCTCGTCACTGAGTGCGATGACAAGCAGGGTACCACAAGGATCTGTGCTGGGACCAGTACTGTTCAGGATTTTCATTGCAGATATCTTGAATGGGATCCGGACCAAAATCAATCTGTTCGTGGATGATACCAAGATGGAAGCTGTGGTAGATGACATGGAGGGGAAGTGGTTGCAAGAGGACCTGAATAAGCTGCAGGAGTGGGCAGATGAATGGCAGCAGCCATTCAACACCAAGAAGTGCAAGTTTCTGCACTTTGAAGCCCGGAACCAGGGGAGGTATTGTCACTTAAATTGTGTTCAGTCAGGTTGATCCACAGAAGAGAAGTACCTAGGGGTGATCATAATATAAAGCATGAACAACTGTGTTCAATGCAGAAGGGTGGTGGCATAAGCCAAAAGAATGTTGGGGTGTATAGCTACAGGGATCTCCTCCAGAAGTAGGGAGGTTATCCTGCCCTCGTATAGGTCACTGGTCAGGCCCCATCTGGAGTACTGCATGCAATACTGGTACCAGTTCCTGCAGAAGGACATCAATGTGTTGGTGGGAGTACAGTGTAGAGCAAAAAGGATGATCCAGTGATTGAAGGGCAAGCCATACAAGGAAAGATTGGGGAGTTGATTATGTACTCTCTGGAAGAGAGGAGGGACATTGAAGGTGTGACTGAGACCTTTAAGTACCTGAAGGGAATAAACAAGACTAATACAGAAAGGATTTTCCAGAGGAGAAAGGGGAGGGACATGAGAGGACAGCAACTGAGACTGGAGGAGGGTAGATTCAGGAGAGAGATGTGGAGACATCTTTTCACAGAAAGAATGGTGGACAAGTGGAACTCCTTGCTGGGTGAGGTAGTGGCCTGCAAGATGGTAGTCAGCTTCCAGAGGGGCTGAGATAGGGAAAGGGGTAATAAGATGGGGAAGGGAGGAGCAGCGGTATTACAAGCTGCTAGCTGCGCACTTGAGCAAACCCAATAGACCATGAGGCCTGTTTCTGCTAGCATTTTTGAATGGTCGTACGTTCGCAGGTAATGGAGAAGCATCCAGTGCAGGGCTGCAAGGGTCATTATTAGGTCACAATGTGTAATCAAACATGGGTACAAATCTGGTAATGAGGAAGTAACCAGTGCAGTGCCACAGGGTCAATATTAGGTCACAATCTCTAGTATTTTCATTATGAACTTATCCAGAGATTTATTTTTTTATTAAACTCAGCTTTATTGAAAAGTTATGTTAAGGACAGCCATACATTACACAATAGTCACATTACATTGCTTAATCTGTGTCTAAAAGTTTAGCAAAATATATGGCTAAAGCATTACATTGCATCTTACTAGCATTAATACATTGGGTAGATCTCCTTTACATTACTAGGCAATTTTTGGCGTACTTTATATGACATTTTCAAGACTCATTCCAAGTTGAAGGAGAAATAAAATAACCTCATTTTAAAGTCACTATAATTGTTGAGTCTTTTTTTTATGAAACAGCTTTAACCAAAAAAAAACCTGTTGTACTATGGAACATAACTAAATGTCTGCCCATCCTCTGCAGACTACATTAGGTAAACATCATCCAATGGTAATATAAGAAAACTTAAAAGAAGGAAGGTGAACAACTGGCCTGGCTCCTGCAGGCTAGGATCCCTTATCACCTTGCCAGAGAAATCCATGGGGAGTTCTCCTGCTCCTTCCCACCTTTTCTTTAGTCATTTTGTCTTCTATGAGCCCCTTGCCCCCTTTATTGGGCTAATGTCCTTCTGAAGGGGGGTGCACCTCCACCAGGACTGAGTCTAGGTCTTGCCGGTGTGCTCCATCAGAAGCTTCTTGCACCCCCCTCCACCCTGTCTCATGTGCCTACTAGACATGCCACTGCTCCATAAATTTCTGCAGGGTGAGGTGTAGATCTGCAGAAATGTGCTCCATCATATGGAGTTCCCTCATCTTAACAGGTAGTTCTTCGAGTGTTGATATCTATTCCGTCAACCAATGTTTTTTGTGATCCTCTTTGTCGCCACCAAACAAAATGTCCTAAATAGCCTTTGCTACAGCATTTAGCCCAGCCCTGGGATCTTTTCACCTAGAATTAGGTATTTTAAAGTGTAAGGGACTGTCATTCTCAAAATACCTTCCAGCGCCCATGTGTCTGGGACCAATAGACCTGTAAATGCAGGCACTCCCAGAAGATGTGGCAGTTGGAGTCTGTGAGCCAGCAGTCATGCCAGCCCAGCTCCGAACTCCCAAACTGAAAATGTTTGGTAACCATGGGTGTGCGAAAATACCTAATGAGGCATTTCCAGTGGAATTTTTTCCATGTGGGCAAGGATGTGGTATGCCAACCAATCCTCCACATGTAATCCCACTCTTCTTCACTTATGGTGATTTGTGTCTCTCATTCCCAGGCCTCCCACACTGCCTGGAACTCTGGGTGACTTGTGTCCTGCAGCATTGTATAGGCCATGGCTATGTTGCCCCTCATGCTCACCAGCTTTATAGCCCAACAGAGGACTTGCTCGATTCTAATGAGATTCCTATCAAGTAGAGCACTCCTCCCCTTAGTTTGTATGTAATGGCTGATCTGCAGGAACTGAAAAAAGTCCTGCTGCAGCAGGTCAAACTTCTGCTGCATGTCCATAAAGGAAAGGCATACCCTATTGTACAAAAACTGCCCAAATCATATCAAGGATTTTCAATTCCCACACCTAAATCCTGCATCCTCAAATGGGGGGTACTCTGAATCCCCTATGATGGCGGTCTATGGTCCAATTTCATTTGGGGTTCACAAGATCTGCTTGGTTTCTAGAAGCATATAGTGGGTATGTCTGGTGGGGGGGTTCTTACAGAACCCAGCAACTGTGGTGTGATGCATGCATGGGGCAGCACGAACAAGGGGACTGAGGTTCCGGAGCCTGCCTGCAGGTCCAGCTACCGTGAGTTGACATTCTGATTGACCCATGTCACCACAAGTGCTAGTGCACTGCCACATAGTAAAGGAACATATCTGGGAGCACCAGCCCCCCTCCCTCTCCAGAGAGAGTGAGAAGGCACCTCCCTATTTGGTGGTGGCGACCAGCCCAGCTGAATGAGAGAATAGTCTGCTGCAGCTTTCTCAAAAAACCTTATGGGATTTGTGCCTGAAACAGAGACAGGTATGTAGGGAGGATATTCATCTTGACTGTGGCCACCTGTCCTGCCACTTCCAATGGGAGGAGATTCCACCGACCTATATCCGCCTTTACCACTGCCTCCAACTTCCCATAGTTGAAGCAAAAAAGCGAGCTGAGACTAAATTGAAACCCTTATGCTGAAATATTGCACTACTCCATTCACTGCCCACTGGAACAGTACTTTTGCTGTTAGCTTTGGTTTGATGCTGCCATTTATCCTAAGGGCCTCTGTCCACATAAAGTGAAATTATATGCTCCCTGTCTTGACATCTCAGTCCCACAATTTTCTGACTGTCCCTGAACCACCTGTGGCAGTGGCGTCATACTCAAGGAAAACAGCAGCAGAGATAGAGAACAGCCTGCCTGATGCCTCTTGTAAGATGGACACTGTCCAAGGACACCCCATCTATCTTCACCATGGCCTGAGGGGACTCATATAACTCTCTCACACAGGTAAAGAATGTGGACCCCAGGCCCATCTCCTCCAGAGTCCTGTAAAGGAGTTCGCAGTTCACCAAAGTCAAATGTCTTATTGGTGTCCATGAAGACAGACAATACAAGTTTGTACCCTTGTTGTGCCTTAACCATGATATTCAATATCCATCTGATGTTGTCATGTATTATTTTACTATTGATAATTCCAGTTTGATTTGGGTGAACCAGGGACACCAGACAGTTTTGTAAAGATAGTAAGATACACACAAAGTTAAATCCTTACCCAGTTTGGCATCACTATAATTTGGGTGCATTGCCATGAAGGGGGTGCTACTTCCCCTTCCAGAATTCCTTGGCAAACTCCCAGAAGCACTGGGGCCAATTCATCTGCTGGGGGAGAAAAGATGCGAACATATCACCCTGGTGCACTGTGAACTGCACTGGCTGCCAGTTCAGTGGAGGGTTGTCTTCAGGATAGGTCTGGTAACCTATAAATCCCTGCACAAGAGGGGCCCAGTCTATCTGCAAGAGCTCCTTGTGCCATACCGCCTGGCTGAGCTCTCCGTTCTGCCGAGGGTGGTCTCCTTGGAGTTCCCAAGGTTAGGCTGTGGCACTCTGGTGATCGGGTGTTTTCAGCGGCTGCGCCTACCCTGTAGAACTCCTTGCTTGGTTATCTTAGGGAGGCTCCCATGGTGGAAGCCTTTAAAAAGGGCCTCAAATCATATTTATTTAATCAAGCTTTTAACTGAAGGGGTTTTATAGAAATAGTATATTGTGTGATGTTTAGTTAAGCTGTTGCATTTGGTTATATTTTGTATATTGTTGTATAGTTTTAGATTTATATTATTGTATGGTATATGTTATATGTGTCATATTGTACAGCACCCAGAGTCTCTGGAGATGGGTACTATATAAATAAAATATCTGTCTATCTATCTTGGCGTTTTTTGTAGCATTCAGCTCCAATCCCATCTGGGCCAGGAGCTTTGCTTACTTTTAGTCAGGATATTACTCCCTGAATTTCCACTTGCATCAGGGGTGATGATATGTTTTCTTGCTTTATCTCTGAAAGTTTTGGACCCCATATCCTACAAAAAGTCACCCAGCCAACTTTGAAGATCTGGAATCAGTTTCTGCTTATACAGCTCTTTGTAAAACCCTATGAAGTGCTGTACGATCCTGTCTGGAGCTGTTTCACAGCACCTAGAGCCCGGTCTCTGGATGCACAGAACAATCCGGCTTAAGGCCTCCTTGCAGAGCGGCCAGGCTAGGAGATGCCATGTCTGGTGCCCCACCTTGTTAAACCTCTGTCTCAAGTACCTCAAATTACCTTCAGTCTGAGTCTCTAGAAGATGGTTCAGTTTTTACCTGCAGCCTTGTGATCTTTTTTTGACTCCTGGATGCAGAGTACATTTGTACTCTGCCTCAAGATCAAATAGCTGATCTTCTAGTTCCAGCTGTTTCTGCAGTCCCTCCTTCTTCCTCCTTGAGGCATAGCTGATTATGTGGCCTGGAAGAATAGCCTTAGCCCACTGCACCAGGCTGCCTCCAAAGGCTACTCCCTAGGTTTCAAGGTCTCATAGTTCCTTGTCTTAGTCTCTACCATCTGCTGAAAGTCCTCCTGATTGATGAGGGAGATGTTCAGCCATCAGCAGATATATCTCACTCTTGGGGTGATCTGCAGGTCCAGTCTCACTGGGGCATGATCCAAGATGGTGACCAGGTCCATCTCACAGCTCTCCACTTCATGTACCCACTCAGTTGAGACCAAAAACAAATCTATGTCAAATAGACTTGGTGGAGATGCAATCAGATAGATATGTTACTAGTATGTATTTTTATGTTGTATTTAAATATTTTTAGAAGGTAATAATGATACTTACGATTAATTTATTGGTTCATTGATCTAAAAACAATCCTTATTGATAAAAAATATAATCTCTTGTCTAATTTATTTTTTATTTAAAAATGGTGACTGGGAAAAGCACACTGAGCCAAGGCTCATCTCCAGGTACAACTTAGGGGATAGTGGTCATGGAATAAAAGTATACAATACAATGAACCTTAGTGAGCAAGCACTGAGGCAATGGTTACCCCAAAGGGCACTGGATGGGAAGCCAAGTTTCAAAGAAATATAAAATCACACATAGCCCCATAATTCAAAGCATCATGGGCTGTATATACAAATCACCACAGAATATATTCTGTGGTGATTTGCATATACCACCCATGATGCTTTGCATTATGGGGGTATGCGTGATTTTGTATTTCTATACATTATTGCACAATATTACACAATATACAATGCAAGATTACACAATATTGTGACAACATGAAGCATAATAGACATTTCATGGATACAACACAGCAAGAAGCAGGATACAACATACAATAACAGCTGGGCACGATCATTTCAAGTGTTATGTGTTGCAGGTGGTTGTTGAATGCAGATTTGTCCATGTTGGAAGATGGAGTGGGGAGCGAGAATGAGTGTGAATCCCTAGAGCATTGGGCAGGGGGTAAATTGAGGAGGAATGCACTGGAATGCAATTCCACCTAATCAGCTTGCCATCACATTCCAAATTCAACAAAGTTAACACAGTGGCCACTTGGAAAAAGTAAAACACACACCTGGAAGTTAGACAAATAGAACTGTTATCTTCCACCTTTGAAGCTTGTTACACTATATTAACCCATACAATTGCTAATTTAGTGTGACAGCTTCAAAGGCTGAAGATAACAGCTCTATCAGTTTAACTTCATTGGTGTGTGTTTTTCTGAAGCAAGAACAACTATACAAGCAACCCCCAGCCATGCTGCCAAATGTTAAGTTTTACTAGGAACCTTCCAATGAAAAATGTTAAAGAAAATTAATTTGCAGGTCTTTGTTTTTGCAGTTGTGAAATCCCTAGCACCAGTATCAGTTCAAGTAGTGCAAATTCATGTACCCATCCTCACTGGGAAACGTACCTCTCAACTGCTATGAATTTTGAATAGCATTATGATTTTCACACTCAAATTTGCCCTTGTACTGCATAGGTTTACTGATGTCCCTCATAATGTTAGAGCTATTTCTGGACACACAAACTATTAAATCATTGAACTGAGTTGATAGAAAACATTCCTTATCACTAACTATATGGGGCCTACTATCTGTAGACATATTATTGTTTAAAATAAGAAAGTGCTACACATTCTGGCCCTTTGCTATGATTTTTGAAGGCTAGTGCTATGATTTGTAATGCTGAGAGGTTGAGAGGTATGCCTAGAAACCTACCGGGTCATAATGTCATACGCTTAATAGCGTACGGCATTATGCACAAACCCCGGACCTGTGTGCACTCCGTGTTGGACCCCCCCAGAGTTAGAATCCTAATTGGGGGGGGTCCAAGGGGTGCAACCCCCTGTAACAGGGGGTGTGCGTGGCAGAGCCCCCCACAGAACAAAAGTAATCTGGAAATTGCGCAATGCAATTAAGTCACACAGCATTCTGCCATGCGACATTTTGACCCCATGCCACCTAGAAAGCAATATGTGCTATCATATAAAACTGAAGGAAATACAGCAGTCCTCCCTTTCCTTGCCATGTACTGCTTCTAAAAGCAACAGCTCCTGTTTGCTGCCTGAGACTACAGCCGCTCCAAGCCTACTGCCTGGCTGTTCCACTTAATGGAGTTAGGAGTCACTGTCACCAGCCACTGCCTCAGTTACCTTACCTTTTTCACCTTCTCAATGTAACTTCTTTCTAAGGCATCCAGACCATCAGCACACCCCTGTCAAGGTAGATAAAGTCCTCCAGTACTGTTGAGTTAGTACTGCCTTACTGTTACTATGTGACTGAGTAAGGCAGGCAAATATTTTCATTTTACATTTCCATACATTGATTTTGCATTGTTGCTGTTGTAACAGTTAATGTAACTAGTGACAGTTCTCTCAGGATCAGATGCGTATGTCTGTGTTACTCTGTATCCTCAATTCAGCTTTTTTTTAATCTGTCAGCTAGACATATACAGTAGTTGCTCACTAATAGAATGCTATGCATAACTGAGGTAAGAAAATATATAGTCAGCTTCTATGCTTTGTCAGTAATTTAGTCTCATGCATGTGCTGTTTTCATAACTAGTATGCCTATCTGTTCCTATTCACAAAATCAGTGGATTGTGTTGGGTTTGTTGGTTTAAGGTGGTGTTCTGTTTTTTGTAGCTGTATTAACAAAATACCAGAGGCTTGGTTTAGGGAAATGTTAGGTCTGTGCTGTGAATGATAGTTAAGTGTTTAATTGACCATTTACTGCAGGAGGATGTGTGGAGTCTTTGGAATGAGACAGGGAATGGAGTGGATTTTGTTGCATGCTGTTTTGAATAAGACTAAGTTGTTGTTATGTTCATTGACTCATATACTGTAAGCAGAGGCACCAAATGCATCAAATGAATGCTGTTCCTTTTAAAATATAAATCCAGGAGAAAATCCAGTACAGCCAACCTTGGTACAAGAAAAAAAGGTAAATAAGGGAGGAGCAACTACCAATCACGGCTAAATAATCAGTATATACAGATTGGTAAAGAACTGTCCACTCACCAAATATTAGTATAATATAAAATGTATTTTACTCAAGGGTATAGTAAATCTGTACATGAGTGATACAGTCAAAGTTTGCAGGCATTTTGGATCAACCATCATCATTGCTATGTCTGTACCACAACCATATCAAAAAATGCCTTCACCACTTTTTGCATGCAGCATCTCTTCTGAAATATATCATTCTTTTTTTTCTAAAGCAACATGTCCCAATTTCTTTTCTGAAGATTTATTTTCGTTACAATATAAGAGTATTTGGTACTGCAAGCATGGTGTGACCTCCTGCTTCCTCCTGTGTAATGGAGGTCACCTTCCAATACTCCCTAGCATTAGACTCCCCTAGAGTCGCATACAACAGGATAATTAGGAGGGCAGACTTGGAAGCTAATTGAAGCCATGGCAGGCTTCATGTAGGGCACCCAGCAACTGATCTTTTTCCTGTTTTTTCCTGGGTGGTGGGCACATGCAGTGATGTCCTGCGTTCACCCCACCTCCTGGATATTCTTTGTGCCAGTCACTGCACTACCCCTGGCCTCTGCCAGGGGTCCAGTGAGCACTAGTCACACTCCCCACAGTCTCATCCTGGAGAATGAGAGCAGTCCTCAGAATGTTCCATCCTTCTCCCACCAGCCATCCCTCCAACATCCTGGGTCCATTCCTGAACCCGGGTTGCTGGCATCGCAAGTGGAAATCCAACCACTACACCAATGGGCCAGCATGAAATATTTTGTTTTATGCACATGCCATTAACTTGGGAACTCTCAGGTGACTTGGGTGGCATGTACCTGTTTCTGAAAGGATCCACATAATAAGACAACTGTCTAAAACAGTTTATTTTTAAAGAAACAACCAGAAGCCATTTTGGTGACCCATCATTTTGCAGTTGGATATATTAACTATTTATACACAGTTTTTTAAACCAATACCTTTTACATTACAGAAGGCTTGGTATACCCCTCATACATTGCCCCATTGTCTTTCTGTGTTGTAAAATTGTGACAAATTGTACTAAAAAAATGAATTCCACATTTTAAGATGAAAAACACACAAACATTTAATATTATAATTGGAGTTGTTTAAAATAATCTAAATATTATAATTATCTGCATACATGAACACAACATCATTTAAATATAATCATTTTAGTTGTACATATGAGCACAAAGAACCTGTTTAAAACCTTTGGAAAGTGCGCTAATCTGGGGGTTTTCATATTGTTGTTTTTCATAACATGATTTCTATATAAGGTTTCTGTCAATGTCTGCAAATTACTTCACAGTGCAAGGTTTATAAGATAGTTGATGCTTCAATGAAAAGTAAGTTACAGTCATTTTGTAAAGTGCGTGTATGTGTGCACGCATACCTGCCTGCTGAGATCTTCTTTACCACAATTTTCTACTCTTCAAAAATAAAAGTAAACTAATGAATTAATAGATGTCAACCTCCAGGTAGGTTGGTAGATGGGTAGGGAGGGAGGTAGATCGATAGACAGATGGACAGGTAGCTAGACTGACAGGTTACATAGATAGATGGTATCCAGTGATGTGGGTGACTGCGATTGAGTGACCGCTAAAACAGTGACTGAATTGCTGTGAATGGTACAGGGGCAACCGGGCACCTACAGTGACCGGATAGGGTGCGTGGGCGACTATAGTGACAGGAAATCACTACATATGTGCACAGGGGGTGGTGGGAGTGAGCATGTCCAGTGAAGGGCAGGAGAGGATATGAGGCGTGGCTCTACCTTAGGCTGCCGAGCTGGTTCTGTGGTGTAGTGAGTCGGCTTGTGGCATTGGTCCATAGGGTGCTGGGTTCGGGCCTGTGCACAGGTTCATTTTTGTTTTGCCTAGCCAGAATTTAATTTTTTTTACATTTTCCCCCCCGACATACACCCCTTGGAGTTGAAAATCCTTAAGAAGGACAGTGCAGAGGGGAAAATCCCCTGGCGGGGAGTGTGTGGCTGCACAGCCCCCAACATAAACGTAAAAAATACAAGTCCTCAGCACCCTTTTGTTGTGCGCTGGGGAGTCAGAGTGCCAGAACTGATTTTTGACACTCTGAGTTTGCCATAACGGTGATTACCTTTTGACAGTCGCTGTTATGACATGGAACCTATATAAATAGACAGACAGACAGACAGATAGATAGATAGATAGATAGATAGATAGATAGATAGATAGATAGATAGATGGAATGATTGACTGACTGACTGACAGACCGATAGACAGACAGCTAGTCAGATAGATACATAGACATCCTTGAAAATCAGAAGCAGTTAAAGCAGCAGTACAATGAAATTGGACAAAACATTGACCGTTTATGTTTTCACTACAAAAGATGACAAGAATCTTTCAGTTTTGTTTTGGGGATAAATGTTATCCTTCCACCAACAGATGCATTTTCATAAATGTTTCAGTTTTTTTCTGCATTGTGTGTGTGCGTATGTGTGTTTTGATGTGGGGGGGGTGTAATATAGGCCAGAGGTTAGAATAAGGATCTGTGAATGAGCTTGGAACATCCAGCAGACCTGGATTTAATTCCCACAACCTGCACTTACATACTGTGTGACTCTGAGCAAGTCATTTCACTTTCCCTGTGTCCCCAGCCACCCTTGAGCAGAGGCATGTGGGCCTAGGGCTAGTGGGCATTACCCAGTTAAAACAGAAAGAAAATGACTACCTTGTACATTGCAAACCTGGTAAGGATTAGGATCAAGCAAATAGAAAGAAAAGAAAACTCACAATGTACAACTTGGGAGATAACTAAAAGTAGATTTGATAAGTATGCTGATTTTTTTTTGGATGAATTGTAGCTGAAACTAACTTTTTGGTGAAAATAAATGGGTTTCCTTGTACTGTGGCTGTAAGGTAGTGGAACAGTGCAGTTAGGCAGTGGCAATAATCAAGCTTAACAATCAGGTCCTAAGATGTCCCCCCACCCAAAAAAAGTCACCTTACAAACCATGCTTGCTGTCTTAGCGTATGTATTTATTTTTTATTTATTGAATTTTGGTAACCGGGTAGGCACTCTGAGACCAGACTGTCCCTTTTTCAGAGGCGACACAGGAAGTGCAATACATTGATAGTGAATTCATTGACACAAGAATTAGACAAGGAGTAGTCATACAGTAAAAGAGTACATCAGTTACATTCAGTTATGTAAAATAAGCAATTTAAAGCACAGTCAACAAAACCTTATGTACATTCAGACATTTACATTTTTTTTGTCTTGGAGAGCAGGAGATAGAGAGAGAGAGTAGGAAGTTTTGCTAGGAGAATCATGCAAGAAGTGAACAGGGGTTAGGAGTCAGTGAAAGCAGGTGCAAGGTGGAGCAGTTAGGTGAGTTAACAGCGACCTTAGAAACTGAGAGAAGGAGATGCAGACCAGTATAGAAGGAGGTACAGAGTTCCAGTGGGACACAGCAAAAAATGCAAACAATCTCCGAGCCGTGGAGAGTCTTAAGTTTGGCACTGACAGAAGAGGCAAGGAGGTAGATCTGGGAGTATGTTGAGAAAGACGACATTAAACAATATCAGCAAGGCGAGGAGTAGTGAATCAATGTACAAGCTTATGTATAAGGCTTAGTGTGGCATAGCATAATTTAAATTCATAGGGTAGCCATCCTACATAGAAACATAGAAACATAGAATTTGATGGCAGATAAGGACCGCTTGGCCCACCCAGTCTGCCCATTTCGCTACCTAATGGATAAGCTGCAGATCCTAGTTAACCAGCAGCCTACTTCTTCCTACCCCCAACCCCTAGAATTGCCTTATAACTGTCCCATGCATGCTTGAATTCCGCCACTGTTTTTGACTCCACAACCTCTTCCGGAAGGCCGCTCCATGCATCCACAACCCTCTCTGTGAAAAATACTTCTTAAATTACCTCTGAGCTGCCCCCATCTTCAAATTGTGCCCCTTGTTCTTGCACACCTCGTTTTTTGAAAGATGCTACCCTCTTGGACTTTGTTGATTCCCTTGAGGTACTTGAAAGTTTCTATCATGCCCCCCCCCTTTCCTCGAGGCTATACATATTAAGCTCCTTAAGTATTAATTAATTATTAATGTAAGGAATGGACAGATGTAGAAGAGGACACTAATTTTTTGGTTTAGTTTTAGTGATGGCTGTAACATGCACATCCAGGGTAAGTGAGGGATCTAGGGTGACTCCCAAGTATTTGAAGGACCTGACCGATTCAAGTGCATACCCTGTACATGAGAGGATTGCCATAGGGGGAGGGTTGACACATACGAATTGGAGAATAACACGCTTTTTTTTTTTTTTTTTAGTATTAAGGATGAGCTGCTTCTGAAGGAACCAGTTCTCAAGGGTGTGGAAATCGGAGGCTAGTATTGAATTGAACCACCCAATATCAGA
Organism: Neoceratodus forsteri; assembly: GCA_016271365.2. Classification (NCBI taxonomy): domain Eukaryota; kingdom Metazoa; phylum Chordata; order Ceratodontiformes; family Ceratodontidae; genus Neoceratodus; species Neoceratodus forsteri. The sequence goes on from CM057455.1 coordinate 128,189,109, forward strand.
AGAGGAATGGTATATGATAACATCATCTGCATATAGGTGAACAGAGGCCTCACCACAATTATTAGAGAGGTCATTAATATACAGAGAAAAAAAGTAATGGGCCCAATATGGAGCCCTGGGGAACACCATAGGTAATGGGCTTCATGTCAGATAGGGAGCCCGCCCATTTTACTTTTTGGTTATGGCCATAAAGATACCTTTGTGTCCAGGACAGGGCAGTGGCATCAAGACCAAGGACATGCAGTTGTTGTAACAGAAGGCCATGGCTATCCAAGTCAAAAGCCTTGGTCAAATCTACTAAAACTGCCCCAGTGGCTCGGCCATGGTCCATCTCATGGAATATGTCAGAGGTGACTTTAATCAGAGCTGTAAGTGTACTGTGGTTTTTCCTAAACCCATGCTAAGAGGTTGAGAGCAGATAGTGGAGGTCTAGGTAATCCTGAAGGTGGTCATAGATTACCCACTCTTGTATTTTTGCTGGAGGGCAAAGTATTGAAATATGTTGGAAATTGTCCACTGTTGAGTTAGGACCTCCTTTGTGGATGGGGATGACAACTGCTACTTTCTATTTTTCAGGGACAGTGCAAGTAAGGAAAGATCAATTAAATAAATCTCGAACAGGGCAGGCTAGGGCATCAGCTCACAACTTAAGGAATATAGGCTGTGGAGTGTCATGGCTAGGTAAGCTGGGATCATGAGGAGGTGGTGAACCTCCGCAAGGGTTGCAAGCTTTAGATGAAAGGCAGGGCAGTCCATAGAGTCCACTGATAGCTGGGGGGCTGGTTGGGAGGGAGTGGATGAATTAGAAAATACTGATGTGTACCTATCCAGATTGGGGAAGAATTCATTGAAGCCATAGGCAATGGATTGGGGGGGGTCAGTGAGGGAGACCGCCTTGGCATCAAGGGAACTGAGGATCTCACAGGTGTTACCCTTCAAAAGGGAGTTAACTTGTTGCCAGAATTCTTTCGGATTACTAAAATGCTCAATCTGGAGTCTCTTGAAGTAGTCATTTAGCTTTTTGGATTGAGTTCTTGCAGCTGTTCCATAGTTGCCTATATGTCTGCTAGTTGGTAGGTAGCCCACTATTCTTATAAGCCCTCCATGCCTTATCATGAGTGGACATGAGCTGCCTTAATTCCTTGGTAAGCCATGGTGCTTTAATACCTTTTACCTGGCAACTCTTTAAAGGGGTGTGTTGATCAACAATGTTAGTGACTTTTGCCACAAAATAGTCTAGTGTCAAGTTAACGTCTGGCAGGGTATTAATTGGATCACAATCAGTTTCACAGATGGCATTGACAAAGTTGTTCTTGTAAAACCTGGATATGTCCTGAACAGTGATGATCTTAGGAGGAGGGTTAGGGAAGTTGTTATGCCATACACAGAGTGTCAGCAAGTTGTCGCTTATACTGTCTGAGAGGAACTCCGCTAATTTTATCTTCAGAGCACAGTAGGTGACCACCAAGTCAAGTAAAGTATGGTTACCCACCTTTGTATTAATAAGAGAAGGGTCACCAATCATTTGAATCAGATTTGAGTCAGCCAGGATTCCAGTCTGTTTGGAAGAGTTAGAATGCAGCCAGTCAATGTTGAAGTCACCTCCAAGTATGACGTCATACCGTGGGAGGTCAGCAATGGAGGTTATGAAGGAGGGGAGGCCAGGGACTACTAACTTAGGGGGCATGTATACCAACCTACTATGAGTTTTTTTATGGTGCCAAGGGTGAGAGAAAGGAAGATCAATTCGACAGCAAAAGGTCCACATTCAGACACGTTTGTTGTTATTATGTTTGCTTGCACGCATATGCAAGAAACATAGTGCCATCATACGAGTTTTCCAGAGGTGTGTTAGCCTCTTCCAATTCAGTCAGTGTGTTTGCAGGCACGGTCGCAGAGCGCCAATCACTGCTCCAGCTGTCTATGACAGCTGAAAATGCAGTGGCATACAGTTGAAAGGAGAGCTCCGCTTGGTGACGAGATCTCCCCACACACACACACACACACATGTGCGCGCATGCACGCACACCGTGTGTGCTCATGCGTTCCCTCCCCACTGTAATGGCCGAAGGGGTCCCTAATCCTCCATCAGCTTCATGCCCCCCAAAGCATCCAGGTGCCACGCTGGGAGCCCACCCCAGCATGGCAAAATGTTTTATAATGACGGGTGCCCAATCCCTGTCAACTGCATGCCCCCACCAAAGATCCAGGTGCCACGCTGGGACCCCACCCCATGTGGCAAAATTATGTTGTACAATGGGTGCCCAACTCTCGGGCTCCACTGTCTCCCCCACATGCTCATGACCAGTATCACTGTGATTTTCTTAATCTGTCCCAAACATTGTTTTCGCACACTGACTGTACCATTGTGCGCTACATGTGCGGAAACACATTTTGGGAGAATGGTACCGCTGTCATTTTTCACATCCTGTTCAGAATGTGTTTTTGCACCTGTGGTGCCAAATGCCATAGTCACTGTGCAAAAGCAGTTTTCAGCTAACAAACTGATATTGCCACTGTTCATGAGGTGGGGGTCACAAAAAAACCATGTTGAAAATTTGGAGTGAAAATACCAATGAATGCCTGAGGCGTTAGGGTTTCTGACCATAAAGCCCAACCCTGTAGAGTATAACAGGCATCAGGGGTGTGACTTGGGATTCTTTCCTGTCGTGCTCATACCATTCCACCCCCACCCACACCCTGCAGCCAGTGAAAGGCATCAAGGTGCGCCTTGGACTCTTCGGGCCCAAACTTCACCCCATTCTCCTATACCGAACCCACCTCACCGTATTTCCTGATGGAATGGGGTGCGCATAAGGGCCAAAGACTCCAAGGCACACCGTGACACTTGTCAGTGTCTGCAGGGTAGGGTGTGGTGAAATGGCGTGGTCATTATGCCTGACGACCCAAAGGCACAGCCCATTGCCTGCCACTCTCTGCAGGGTGGTGGTGGGGTTGGCTTCAGTTCAATACTTCTCTGCCATTCCTATTATGCAGCTCTATAACTTCTACACTACCAATGCCAGTGCCAGCAAGCAAACATTCGGCATTGTCAAATTCTTGTTTTTTTAACTATAACATGCAACAGTTGCAGGTATTTTTATTTATTTTTTATTCTTTTTGGTAAGTAGGCAAGGTCCACAAGGCACAAGTGCCTGTTTCCAGCAGAAAACTGAGAACACTGGTGTGATTAAATGACTTGCTCAGAGTCATACAGTATGCAAGTGGAGGTTCTGGGAATCCAACCCATGTTCACTGGCTGCACAAAGGTGATTCAGAGGTCATTATTCTGTGTTAAAATGTGGTAAACATTTCTTGTAATTTATTTTGTGTTTTGGTGGTTCCAGATGTTTAATTTTACTTTATCAATTAAATAGTTTTTTTAGTGGTTAAAAAAGATTAATTTTATTTATTTTAGTAGTTTATAATAAAATGTGATATACAATGTCACAATGCCTCCTTTTTTTTATTACTAATATTGTTGCGCTACACGTGATGTGCAACACACACTTTGGTCCCTTTCCCAGGAACTAGAGTTCCACCTCCTCTGGAATCCCAATTTAACCCTTGTCATAGGGAATATGTCAATACTGGGGCAGGAGAGAGGAGGAAAGAGATGTTAGAGGGGAGCAGGTTGAACCAGAATTTGGAAATGAAGGCTATACAGCGGATGAGATGGCTGTGCAACAGCGGAGGGACATACAGGGAGGAGAGTAAAGAACAGTGGTGAGTCCTGTATGGAAAGTTGGAGCCAAAATGACAGAAAGCATAGTAGAGGGAGTCAAGAAAAGAGAGTGATGTGGAGGGTACAATGCAGTATACAATATCAGCGTAGACATAAACTAGCATAACCAACTTTTTCAGACGTTCACTACATACGGAGACAGGGATAGAGTCTCTGTTGTGGTAGAGGATTCTGAGCTCTGGCCTAAGTTTAGAGGCTATGCAATCAATATGAGTTGATAAATTTCACTGTGGGTCTAGCCAGACTCCTAGGTACTTGTAGGAAGTGATGACCTTCATAGGGGTACTGTGAAGAGATGTGACAGGTGGGGCGTTGATAGCTTTGGCTAATCTGTGTCAGTGGCTCAGTAGGTAGCACACTCACCTCTGAGGCCAGGAGATCAAAGGGCTGTGGGTTCAGTTCCCACATCTGGCACTTGGGTTAATATCCCAGTACAGACACTGTTGTGCAGCATGAGAGGGGTGCTGCCCTTCTGAGGTGCCGTCTTTCGGATGAGACGTTAAACCGAGGTTCCATCTGCCTGGATTGGTGGTAGTTCAGGTGGATGTTAAAGATCCCACGGCACTTATCAAAAAGAGTAGGGGAAGTTTATTGAAATGAACATAACATCACCAGTTCAAACATATTTACAAAATGATACAAAAATTATATACAGAAATACACGATTAAACAAAAAAGGATTTCCAAAGAGAAGCAAATTTAACTGCAGAACATTTTTGTTTGTCCGTAGCTTTAACAGAGAATAAACCAGTCTCCACTTGAGACAATATTGTAGATACAGGAACTAACTGTTGCTGAAAAATAAATTGACATCTGGCCTGCCAAAGATAAAACTGAATAATGGAAAAAAAAACATTCAAGGTGCTGGGATGATAAGACTGCCATAGTCCTGTTAATCCCTAAAGACCAAACATTATATGTTACCTGTTGCAGCATCGGGACCCCCCAGTGATCAGATGCCTCATACCAAAAATCTTTTGCAAAACGACAATCGATAAAAAAATGAGAAAGACTTTCTTCAAGCGAGTTACAGGAAGACCTTAAACAGTGTCTTTCAGTTATCGGTTTATATTTAAGATTCCTCCGCACCCCCAATTTCCCATGTAAGGATATCCACACAATGTCCCATATAAAAGACGGTATTCTATAGTCAGTTAATTTACGTAAAGCAAAAGACATTTTGGTCAGCACACATTCTGGAAAAAGCAAAATGGTGCCCTGTACGGTAAATACAATATAGTTATAAAAGGTTTTCCTAGAATGTGAGATAAGAAAAGAAAATAATAAATTCCACTGCCTACATTTTTGAGAGTAGGTACTCCATACAGGCAAATGATTTTGTGTTAAAACTTTGGGAGGGTAATGAGTCCATTTCTGGAAGTAAGGACTCCATAGGAAATAAGACCAAGATTGCCAAAGGGAACAGGTATGATTCCAAAGGAAACTAAAAGAATTAAATAAAAAATGGAATGAAAAAAAACTATTGGGTTTATCATAGCCAAGCCACCATTCTTAACTGGTAAATAAAGGAAATCCCTGCGAACTGGATTTAAACGATTCCCCCAAATCATCTGAAAGAAGACACTGTACAGTCGTGTTTCTAATGAAACAGGAGGCGGATATAAGTAACTAAGGTATAAAAATATGGGAATCAAAAATTGCTTAACAATAGAAACTCTTTTCTGTTTCCCAAATTTCCATTGTTTCCAAATATGAACTTTAGATTCTCCTATTTTTAACTGCTGTTCCCAGTTAAAAGTGGCCATGTCACCTAACCCAAACCAAATACCTAGAATTTTATTTGGTTGCGATGAAAATGGAATGCCCCCAGTATCAAAAAAGGTATCTTGTTCAGGATGTAAAGAAAAAATTAAACTTTTTGAAACGTTGAGTTCAGATCCAGAGATCTTTCCCCAAGTCTGGAAACAATGCAAGGCCCTCTGAAGGGAGGGCTTATCCTTAACATATAGAGTTACATCATCTGCATAGGCAGTTATTTTTACCCGTGGCAAGGACATATCAGGGGTCAAACCTATAATACCTGAATGCTCCTGGATATATCGAATAATAGGGTCTAAGACGAACACATACAAGAGAGGGCTCAGGGGACAACCTTGCCGAACACCCTAACCACAGGAACCGCAGGCCCCATTCTTCCATTCACTAAGGGATGTATCACTGCTTCAGAATATAAGATAGAGATCCAATATACAAAGAGCTTAGGGATCTTATAAGTTAACAATAAATTAAATAAATAAGAGTGACATACTTTATCAAAGGCCTTAACCTGATCTAAGGCAACAATATAGCCCAACCCTTTTCCCCTATTACTGTTGTCAAATAAATCTCTTAACAAATATAGGCTATGTTGTATCTTCCTATGAGGAACTGCACAGGATTGGGCAGGATGAATAAGGGAATCTGAAACTAAGGACAACCTATTTGTGAGGATTTTAGCAAACGTCTTATAATCGCTATTAAGTATACTTATAGGCCTCCAGTTAGTTAGTAAGGAGGGATCACCTTTTTCAAAAATAAATTTCAATAAGGCCATGTTAAATTCTGGAAAACTAAAGCCGGAGGTTAAGATAAAATTAAATACAATAGGAAGAAAAATACACATATACGAGATGAAAGTTTTGTAAAATTCATTTGGAATGCCATCCAAACCAGGGGATGTTTTAAGTTTAAGGGATCGAATAACTTTTTCAACTTCTAATGAAGAGATGGGTTTCAACAAGTGAGATTGATAGGTGGTATCCATAACTGGAAGATAAGGCAAAAAGGCCTCAGGCAAATTCCCACTAAGCTCGGGATCTCCCCCAAAGGAATCTGAAACAAATTGTTGTACAACAGATATCATATCTATTTCAGAGGTTACTATTTTACCGGTGGAGGAAGTTAGTCTAGACATTAAAGTCCGATCAAGACGTTCCTTACACGCCAAATAAGGATCGGAAGCAGGTTGTGCTTGTACCCCAAATCTAAATTCCATGTCCAGTGATTTAGCTCTATTATATTGATATTCAAACATCTGTTTTTTTAATTCTGAAATTTGGGATAACAAAGGAAGTCTGTCACCAGGTGACAGTGACATCAGTTTATAGAATTGATCCCAATAGTGTAAGTATGTAAGATATCTAGAATTGGCCTTGTGTTTCCCCCTAGAAATCAAACGGGATTTAATCTCTATTTTAGTATCTCTCCACCAAAAAAAATATTCTCATAAAAACAGAGTGTGGAATAACGTGCAATGAATAGGTCCTGTAAAGCAGAAATACAATCACTGTCATCCAGGGAGGACACATTTAAACGCCATCTGGGGCCAGCTGAGTATAGTTTAGGGGGAATATCTGCTAGACTTAAAACCCCTATTAAAAGGTGATGGTCTGAGAACTCAGTTGGTTTTACGTAGGTGAGGGAAGGTTTTAGAAATTTAGATACAAAAAAATAGTCAATACGAGAGGAAAATATATTCCTGTGATACGAAGAACCACCCGTACTATGTAATGACCTATAAACATCAGATAACCCAGCATTTTTTATAATCTGTCTTAAGGCTAGGGAATCGCAATACATTTTTTTCTTGAAATCACCTTTAAATTTAGCATCTATATCACAGTTAAAGTCACCCCCCCAAATAACATGTCTTTGTGTATACAGAAAGGGCTTAACATCTTCAAATAATTTAATACGTGCAGTTTTTACTTGAGGGGCATAGATGTTTAGTAATCTGTAATCAGAATCATGCCAGGAAAATCTAGAAGCAAAGCACGTCCAGGACAGATATCGACCAATTTAGGAACTCTAAAAGCCGTGGAAGTAAAAAGAACCCCAATCCCATCAGCTGCGTCTGGCCCGAAAGTCCAAAATGAAGGACCCCAAACCCATCTTTTCTGTGTTTGTTTAACTTCAGCCAGGGAAGATAGCCTAGTTTCCTGCAAAAGAATTATGTCTATATTTAAAGTACTAAGGAAGGAAAGAACAGCAAGTCTCTTCTTGAAGTTCTTTATACTGCAGACATTATAGGAGGCTATTTTCAGGGGCGCCATGATGCAGGAATATTAACATCAAGTCCCAAACTTCTGGGAATGACTTGCCTTCCTCTTCTTCCCTTTCTTTCCCTTTTTTTCTTTTGCTAGTTCTGTGGTTTTGCTATCTTCCTCTTCTGAAATTAACTCTGAAAGATGAGAAGTGTCGGATTCTAAATCCGAGTCCCTACCTCCCACTTGCAAGGGAGAAAAAATTTTTTCCACTGGAGTGGAAGTAGCAGAGGAGGATTTATTTGAAGCTCTAGTAAACCTGCCGGGTTTCACTATCTCAAGGGGGGGGGCATGGAAGAAGAAGCTTGTTGGGAGTCAGAAGTATCAAGTGGAGAGGATGAAATATACACCTCTGAAGCCAAAGGAGTCACCTTAATCTCTGAGGAAGGAGGCTTATCCACCAAGAGAGGTGAAGGATCAGCCTGACTGCCAGATGTATGAAGGGTCCTGAATCAATCACTGTTTTCTCCTGAGCCTTGTTAATTAAGACATCGGAATCCCAACCTCCAGATTTGTTATGAGAAGCCCATGGGCACTGGTGAAAGGCATGGCCTTTATCACCACAAAGATTACAGTGAAAGATGTTCTGACATCGTTCCTCTACATGCCCAAACCCTCCACACAATGGACACTTTAAAAGATCACAGGAGCTACTTAAGTGTGTACGGGCTCCACATTTATAACAGACCCGAGGCTGACTACTATAAAAACAAACCCCTCTATCCTTCCCTAAGAAAAAGCTATTTATTTGGGGTAACTTCACTTTAAATTTCCAGCTCCTTGTCCAAATACCTTCCAAGTCCAGGATAGCTTCAGGGGGTCCCATCACCTCACATTTATTTTGCAACCATTGATGAATGTTACCTACACTTACGCCTTCATTCTGAAACATAATTGTAACGTATCAAAACACCAGTTTAGTAAGGGGGATAGCATAAAATGGAACCCACAAAGGGGTATTTTTCCAAATGGAATATCTATCCCAAAATTTCTCTAAACCTCGAAAAGACTTAAAACTGATATCATAAGAATCTTCCCCTGAGATGTGAATCAAGGCAAAAATATCAACAGGGAGAAAATTCATGGAGCCTTTCAAAAGAGAATTAGCAACATAATATCTATCGGGGTGAGTTTGTAGGCCACCCCTATAACGTAAACGAACAGCATTTCTTCTGGGTGCCTGTTCTAATTTGTTTTTAAACAAGTCAGACATTATTGTTCTAGGCTTTTGAGAGACAGCTTGTGCCCCTATCTGAGCTGAATCTTGTACAGTTACAATACCCAGACTTGGCCCAGGCATGGCCAAAGAACGTGCTTCAGAGCTCTGGTTAGTAATAACAATTTCCTCCCCTTTATCCTGAATGTCCATACCTGAGCTCAGGTTTGTAGAATCGTTGGCATGCATAGTGGTAGACTGGAAACTGTCCGTCCAGGTAGGGTCTGGAATCCATGTGCTAGATGTAGATTTAGTCCACCCAGCGTCTTTTAATACCTCCTCCGAGGACCAGTCCATGGTAAGGTATGATAATTTCCTTGCTTGGAGTCCAAATTGTTGTCTCAGAGTCTGTGAAACCGTGGGTGTAGAATGAGAATCCAGCAGCCGCGTTTCCTGGTCCGATGCGGCTTCCAACCTCAGGTGCGCTTCCAAAGGAGTTCCTTCCTGTGTTTCCTGCGGTACGCCTGCTAAAGGGGCCCGACCAGGATCATGCGACTGGTCGGCAGACATCGCAGCTTCCAAAGAAGTAGAAAACCCAGCAGAAGTTGTTTTAGCAGCAGCAGCTCCCGATTCAGACCGCGAGTCAGTCTGAGGCTTCTCCGGGAAACAAAACACACTTTCCGATTCTCGAGGTAAGGAAACCTCATCACTTATCTGTCCCGCAACAGGCTCCACCGAGCCAGATATCACTACGTCCTTCTCCGTGTAAGACCGAGGGCCAACTGAGCAACCCCTCCGGATTACCCAGCAGCACTCTCCCACGTTAGCAAATGCTAACAGAGTAGGGGAATTTCCCCGGTGTCCTGGCCAAATTTCCCTCATTCACTAAAAATACCACCAACAGCTTAATCTGCTTCAAGGTCAGTTGGCATTCATCTGTATCCCCCTCCCCCGGGTCGTGCCTGAAAATAGGCAGGATTTGTCTAGTGCACTTACCTGGTCAACAAAAAATAAATAAATAAAAAATCTCTGAGTGGTTCCAAAAGTCATAGAGACTGTTTTAGCTGTGTTTAGTTTGAGTTGATTTGATTGGAACCAGGACTGAACTGAATGGAAGTCTTGTTGCAGCATAGAGTGGATCGTGGCTGGTTCAGGGCTGGAGGTGAACAGTATGGTTTCATCCACGTACATACATTTATGGATGAGGGAGGAGGAACAGACAGATGGGAGATTATTTATGAACATTGAAAACAGAATGGGGATGAGCATAGAGCCTTGAGGGACACCACCATACCTCAACTAGCTCCACTTCCGGGGTCAGTCTTTTAATGTACTGCCCCACCTTACTACTTGGTGCAGTGCAGCCCCCCGATCTGTCTATTTGTGGTTTTATCACCCCATTAAAATTTCCTCTGACTAAAAATAAAGTACCGGGTTCTGAGGCACAGGCCAGCAGTGTCTCCTTAAAGAAGGCGACATTTTCTCTCTTTAAGCTTGGGGAATAAATATTTAAAATAGTACAAGGAACAGAACCATACATGCCTTTCACACAAACAAACCTCCCCTCCAGATCTGTTTTGTCATGTGTGACATCAATAAAGTAGTTTTTGTTTATCAAGATTTTGTGTTTGGGTGGCAAATGAGCCAGCGTGTACCTGACCTACCCAGGATCTACGCAACTCAACTCTTTCAGTTGCATCTTCTGCAAGAGGGAGACCATTGCTCCAGCTCAACCTGCCACCGTTTGAATAAAGGACAGTAACAGGGCAATTATGGTACTGTATTTCAGCAGCTATTGCTCTCATTCATTGAGATGGCAGGCAGCTGTAGTTGACTGAGAAGGGCTGCACCAGTCATCATCTCAAGGGTAAATTCCTTTATAGAAGATGGCACACTCTGACGGGATGAATCTGGGTATTCATGTGCTATGTGGTTTGGTGGAAAAATGAGTATGTAATTGTTTTCAGGACCAAGGGGAGAGGGGTTGGGTGCTATGTGAGCTGGAGGAAGGGGGTATTTAATCATTACCAGCAACAGTGGGGAGGAGAAGGAGTTGGGTATCATGTGAGTTGCAAAAGGGGATATGTTTTCATTACCAGGATGATGGGAGGGGGAGTTGTGTACTATGTTGGCTGGAGGAAGAGTGTGTGTGAAATTGTTATCAGGCTAATGGAGAAGGAGGGGGAGTTGAGGTACCATGAGTGTCGGTGTTGGTGTAAGGGGGTATGTAACCATTACCAGAATGATGAGGATGGAGGGGGAGTTGCATACTATGTGGGCTGATGGAAGAGTGTCTGTGAAATTGTTACCAGGATAATAGGGGAGGAGAGGGAATTGGGGTGCCATGTGTGCTGGTAAAAGGGGGTATTTAATCATTACTAGGACTATGCAGAGGAGGTGGTGATGGATACTATGTGCACTGATGAAAGGGGGTATTTAATCATTACCCAGACCATGTAGAGGAGGGGGGTGATAAATACTATGTGCACTGATGAAAGGGGTATTTAATCATTACCACAATGATTAAGGAGAAGTGGGAGTTGCATACTATATGGGCTAGTGGAAGTGGGTATTAAACTATTACAAGGGCAATGGCGGAAGAGGTGGAGTTGTGTACAATGTGGGTTGGGAAAGAGGAAGGGCATCATCCAAAGTTAACAATAAAGACAACTGACAACATCCTACATACTCCATTCTCTGAATACAAATATCTGAGAGTCTGAGTGGTCTAACGTTAGAAATTTATTTTCCATGTAAAAATGACTAGAGTTTACTCCCTCACCCACCCATGATTCCCAATTACCCTTGAAACAACCCCCTTCCCACCCGGCCTCAATCTCCAATGAATAAAGAAACAACCCCCCACCCTGCCCCAAACACCAATGCCTGCAATAATAGACAGTCCCCTAGAATTACCATCATATAGTGGCCTCCCACCCCCCAAACCCATAAGGACCAGACATCCCAACCCCACTCGCCACAACCCAGCAGGAAACAGTGACTGTCTCAGCCCTCCACACACCACCACAGCCAGCCACCAACTGAACTGTCAACTGTCTATTATTGCAGACATCGAGGTTCAGAGCCAGGTGGAGGGGGGTTGTTTTATAGTGATTTGGGATTGGGGCAAGGTTGGGGGGTTGTTTCGAGTGTGAGCAGGGATAGGGGCTGTGGGGGAACACTACACTATGGGAAGGGGATTGGGTAATATTTTTATTTCAATTGGTGATTGGGATTGGGAGGGGGGTCCTGCTACACTATGGAAACAAGGGATTGGGCAATATTACTTTGATCAGGGATGGCAGGGGGGACCCTACACTATGGAAAAGTTTGGGATGGCTATATCCCTTGATCTGGGAATTGGGAGGGGGTGAGGGGTGAATCACTAGGGACGAGGAGGGTACCACTTAGTGCTTCCATGACTTGGGTTAGGGCTGGCCCAGAGCATTTTTTCAGGTGCAGCTATGCTAATGAGCCCATAATGGGCATGCACGGGGCCCGTCTGCATCATGCATGCCCAATGAGCTCATTAGCATATTCAGGCTGAATATCACCTATGGGGGATACTGTGTATCCAGGTATGCGCCATGCATCCCCCATTGGCGGACTTCAGCCCTGACCCCTGAATGCGCTGCTCATACATGGCGGCCAGACAGTTTGTGCTGCGCATCCATGGTTCCATATTCACACAGAATGCACAATCCATGCAGATTATGCATTCTGGGTGAATATGGCAACAGAGCCGGCAGGTGCATCTGGTTTATGTGACGCACTGTTATGCACGTGCAACTGGCCGGCTCGGAATATGTCCCCCTTGGTGCTGTTAGATGTACAGTCCATTACTTATATAAAAAGATGTGACAAACTGTTATGAATCAAGTACTTACAACAGTCTTAGATTACAGTAGCCAGCTTTATGGATTTGCTAGTATTACAACTTTGAATAGAGTGGAAGTTTAACTTCTGATTAACTAGGTGGGCCCGGGGTACCTGCAAGAGCTTCTTTGTCCCTATTGCCCCCTTTGCCTGCTCCACTCTGCTGATGATGGATTTCTGGAGAATTCCAGGGTCCATTTGTCAACATCAAGAGCTAGTTCATTTATGTATGCTGCCCTGAACCTGTAGAATTCTCTACCTCATTGGATAAGGGATTTCCCATCAACTGAGGTCTTCAAATCTGCCATGAAAACATATTTATTTGAAATGGCATATGCTGATATTTGAATTCCTGCTATGTTTAGAAATTTTAGCTGTGTGTTTTTAAAATGTTGATTATATTGTATTTTCAATTTACTGACTACATGTAAAACGCTATGATCTATGTGGAATAGCGATTCAAAAATGATGTGTCTTTTGATTTGGTGTATTCTTACTTGTGACTAGCAACTCAAACACTTTCCAAAAGTATGAGGCAGTGGGGTGGCTTTCACCAGAGAATACAAGGAAACTAATAAGGGCTAACCAAGTGAACAGGAAAATATTGCAAAATAACCGAATATGTCTGATAGAAAAGACTCGCAAAACTGAACATAAATATTGTTAAGCAATATAACATGACAGGGTGTGATAATGCTAGATTCTGCATACAAGGGAAAAGAGAAAAGAAATGCCTGCCACGCCTTAATAGTTTTAAAAGTTTTTTGTTTTTTTTCCTTCTTTCTTTTTTTGTCTCAAAGATCCCAATTGTCCAGTGTTTCACCTTCATAGGATTCCTTGGGGACAGGAGCTATGCATAAACATTATTTACAAATTGAGTATAATAATTAATTTCATATCATAAACATTTTAGAAATTTATTTTATAAGAAACATTTTTTGGTAATAGTTGATTCGTGCCACTAGAGGGAGAAGACCACTTGTTTCTAATGGTTAAGTTAAAACACATTTTCTCTGACTGATGAAGCTGCTTTAAATATTATATATATATATATAAAATATATACACACACACACACAATAGGGGTGAGACAAATGAGTAGTGGATATATCCATGTATCTTACACACAGTGATGTAAATACTGGTAGAAAATCACACTGTCATTTTTTTACCAGACATATTTTGACAGTGTGATAAGATATAGAGAATAAAGTATGGAGTTGTGTTTGTAACGAGATTTTACACACACCCGAGGGGTTGGATGCCACATAAAACCCGAGAGCGAAGCTCGAGGGGTTTATCTAGGCATACAACCCTGAGGGTGTGTGTAAAATTTGAGTTTACACACAACCCCATATTTTATTTTATATAATTGCTTGTTTTTTCTTTCTCACTACAGCAATTATATAAAATAAATTGTATGGTGCAGCTGCAGTCTGGATGATGTTTAGCCGAGTCCACGGTTGCTTTGCAGCAGTTTAGTTTTTCTAGATTTGTTTCCCTTTACTGTACTGTGTGATTTTTGTCAGGAGGTTTTGTGTTAAATAGTTACTTAGCATCTAGACATAGTGGTGGTGTGGTTTCGACTGTGAAGGCAATCTGGTGGTGAGCGGTGAAAACCCGGAAGAGCTGTAGGTTGGGCATGCACACAGCGAGGGAAACCCAGCGCATGTTTGATGTTATAAACACTCCTTTATAATGGCAAATAACACCATGGGTTTCCCTAAGGGAGAAAGTGAAACCAGTTATTAGATAGAGAATAAAGTATGGGTTAGGGTGTGTAATGAGATTTTACACACACACGAGTTGTGGGATGCTACATAAACCCTGAGGGCGAAGCCCGAGGGGTTTGTGAAAAGCAGCCCACAATGAGGGTTTGTGTAAAATTGAGTTTGACACATATCCTGACCCATATTTTATTTTATATAATTGTTGGGTTTCCCTTTTTCTGCTCAGCAATTATATAAAATAAAAAGCTTCCGTGCTTCCGTGGTGTGGCTTTGTTTTTGTCAGGTGCCGATTTGAATCAGCATATTTTAAAACATTCTTTTTTAGTCCTGGTTTGTGAGGTTTTCACTGTGTGTGGGGGGGGAGAACTTACTGCTGAGTTCTTCTGGTGGTGGCGGTGCTGTTTCAGGAGAGATGGAAGCGGTCAGTGGTCTTGAGTGGTGGCGCTGCTGCGAGAGCATGCGCACAATAAGGGAAACCATGCACGTGTTTGCCGTTATAAACACTCCTTTATAATGGCAAATTATGCCACGGTTGCCCTATGGGAAAAAGGGGAAGCCGGTTATTATTTTACATTTATACACACTGGGCCAGATATTCAAAAGGGTTGCGCCTGCGCTAGTCTGAAATTGTTCCATCCTGCGATATTCAGCAGGAGGCAGTTGCACCACAGAAAACATGCTGAGCAACAGCGCAATGCAAATGAATGCATACTGAACTGGAGGGAGAGAAACCATGCATAAACTGCACAGCCCAATATTCAGCAGGGCTGTGCAGAGTTGTGCAGGCACAACCCCCAACCTGCGCCTGCACAACTTTGAGACAAAAAAAAAAGGTTCAAGTTGAGGGCCACCCACAGGTGAGCTGCTCCATTGCAGGGCGTAACACAGCAGCTGCCACCTGTGGCTGGCCCCCAACCCACTTCCCCGCGCCTCTGCAGCTCGATGGTGGGCAAAGAGGTGAATCATCATTTCACTGGCTGATCGCGAGGCATAGCTTTATTTCTCTCACTAGCCACCATGGGGCAGCAGTACTCACAGTTTTCGAGGGTCCAGTGATTGTTACCCGGCCGCAGTACTACTTTTCACCTCCCGATGGTCTCGGCGGTCCAGCACGGTGATCCGACAGTGGACTGAGCCTTAACACTTTCTAATATCTCTTGAGATTTAGGTCTTCATTCCCACCCACCCACGAGCCTCACCACTTCATTCTTCTCGGCAGCCGGGCGGCAGCATCCGCCTCCCACCGCCCGCCGACTAACTGCCCGGCGAGCTGCCTGCGATGTTCGCAGGAAGAAGAGCCAATGGGCATGCAGCCTATACAGACAAGATAGTTCAGTTTTGTGAATGAATACATTCATTCACAAATCTGGACTGTCTTGTGGCGTGTGGGCTGCATACCCATTGGCTCTTGCTCTGCACCAATGGGCATGCTGTCCTACCGAGCAGTCAGTTGGCGGGCGGTGGGGTGGCAGGCGGTGGATGCTGCCGCCACCAGCCGCGGGGAGCGGGTGGTGGGGCTTCATGAGTGGGTGGGGTGGGGACACTAGGTCACCAGGGATGTGTTCGGGGTGTTGAAACTCAATCCCGCCGATCGATTTTCATCCGCTGGACCACCAGGGATATATTCAGGAGGTGGGGGTGTATGACTACTGCAGCCCGCGATCGGGCTTATCGGTCCACTGGACCACCAGGGATATGTTGGGGGAGACACTTTGCTGCCCGTGATCGGGCTGGTGGGGGGAATTAAAGCTATGCCCGCACTGGGCCAGTGGGGGTGGTGGTGGGGATTTTACACTCTTTGCCCACGATCAGGCTACAGGGCGCCGGTCCTCGACGGCCAGCCTGGCAGGGCGCCAGGCACAAGTCCTCGGTATCGACGTAACCTGCATGCTAATGGCATGCAAAGGAGCTGATGATCAGATGCAAATGGCCCCCCTGCACCTTGCATGAATTATGGCCCCATTTGCATGTCACCTTTTGAATATCGGGATTTTGTGCATGGCGCAATGGTACTTGCGCCACCGCAAGTTGAATGCTCCCCTCTGACCACTTGTGGTGGCGCAAGTTCCACTGCGCCATGCACAGTGGCTGTGGCTGGGGATGATTTTCAAGGGAGTTGCTCAAGGGTGCAACTCCTTTGAATATTGCTCTGGCCATACCCCTGCGCAACTATTTTGCGCAGTGCAAGGGTTTGCACCACAAACTAGTGCAGTTTGAATATCCAGCCCACTGTGCCCACCTCACAGGCTGATCTTATCACTATGTTGATGTCAGGCTGAAACCCTGCCCAAAACAATCACTATTCTGATCCCTTGATTACATCTTGACCAATCAGAAAACTCAGCTGGACTCTGCTGAAGCAGAAATCATCACTCTAGGCAGGTTTCCCTTGCACAACAATCAGGAAGGAAATCCATCCTAAGTAGCCTAGGAAACTAATCTGTATATCAGTTCCACCTGCAATTCACCTGCTAGCCGTAGAAAAGCACATTGTGTTCCTGCAGTGCACCAAAACAAGATAACAACAGCCAGTTTCATACTGACAAGAGGCCAAAAAAGAGCAAAATCTTTCACATCCATGAATACCTCAACTACCAATGAATACAGCCTGCTTCATCCCAAATGGCAAATTAGTGTTTCAGCTTGTTTTAGCAGAAATTTATTTTTTTGTCCTGCATCTTCTTTGTTTATTCCACAAGACAAAGTAAACAAAAAAATAAAAAGTTCTGGAAACCCCTATTGTATAAATCAGACACATGATGTGCAGTCGAGTGCTATGGAAAATATTTTCACTCCTGCATCGTGACCTCTGGATACTCTCATTCATGCCTTCGGCACTTGTGAGTATCCAGAGATCACTCTGCAGGAGTGAGAATATTTTCCATAACACACTCCTGCCCATCATGTATCCCCTATTATATATATATATATATATATATATATATATATATATATATATATTCAGTAGTTCATATAATAACTAATGCAATGACTGGGGAACAATGTAGACCTCCTTAAGCCACTCTCAGACTGTCCTGTACACCAGTTTTCACTACACTGCTCACTTAACATGTTAACCTTTTACTGGTATGTTCACATAAGTCATAGTCAGCTTAGTTTATCTGTTATTAGTACTCCACAATCATATTGCAGCCAGGTCTGTGATGTAGTACCACACATCTTTAAAATTTATCAGTGTATGCTACTTAATTTTTAGCCTTTTACAGAAAAATAAAACTTAATTCAAAGTACATACCTGAATTACAGACATAAGATGTGAAAAGATTGCTTTAAGATACATTTAGTTCACTCAGTAGTGCTCTGTCTAAGTACTGTATGTACAAAGTTTAAAAATGGAAGGATTAGACATACATTTCAGTAATGCATTACTTTATTACAGGTAAATAATTATTTAATTCAGTACTTATGACTGCCCTAGAAACTCCAGGTTTATACCACACTCCTCCATCACTATTTTTGTTCTATCAGTATCCTTTCTGTACACTGTGTCATGAATAGGTTTAAAGTTAGGTAATAAAACTTTCCTCTTTTAAACTGAATACCAATCACTTATCATCTCCTAATCTTTGTCTGTTTTCACTCCCGGTTAACTGCTTACAGCAGGATACAGGTGGCACTACCTTAAAGGTGATGAGAAAGTGACTGGTTTGTTTGCTGTCTGTAGCTGGAAAAATGGAAGAACGTGGAACACTTTTTCGGACATTTTAATATATCCTTCCACATCTATAAATCACTATGCCAAATGAAATAAAATACTCCCTTCTTTCTGTTTAAAATGTTGGACACAGCACTAAAGCTGTTTATCAGATGGCCATTAGGAAACTGAAACAGTGTGTTAAATATTGTTTGCCTATTAAACTGGAAATGTGTTTACCCTCTTCAAAAGGCAGCACTTTGCACATTTAAATATTTAGCTTTTAAACATGTTCTTGCAACAAGCTTCAGCTGGGCAAATATTGTATTTCAAGTAAGCATTAAGCCACAATGAAGGTGGCATCCAATGCTGGATTAATGCATGGTTGGGAGGGTTGTGGCCCGAGGCCGGAGGCCGAGAGTGGACAACCACCCAACCATGCATTAATCACATTAGATGCCACCGCTGGAGTGGCTTAATGTGCTTGTAACATGGGTCGCATGACACAGAGTCCCCAGAAGCCTGCCTAGTGTGCATCGAACAACATAACACAGGGAGTCGGAGCTGTGAGGAAATATTTTTACTGCACTTTGAAATCTTCGTACAAACCAACATTAACATGCTGATGCGGTCAACATAATCAGTAGGTGTAACTAAAGAACATAGTGTGGCTCACATCACAGTCCGGAAATTCTGCTGATCTGTGCTGGTATTTGCTTCATGCCAGGTGCTGGAGGTCTCCGGTGCACTGCTCACTCGCCGCGGTGCGCGTCCGCATCCAGATTTGCATGGAGCCCCCGGTCACTTCCCTTGCCTCTTGCTGAATCATCCTACGTCGCCATCTGCATCCTCTGCTGCGTGTGTTGGTGCTGCATCTCCGGTGTGCTCTCTTCCTGTGTCCAGGCATTTCTTCCCTCGGCGGTTAACTGGTCTCCCTGTTGCTGTGCCACTCTTGCGCCTGTGACACTCACTCTCCGCCTGTGCCCCATGCTGCTAAGCTAGGGGTCTGGCTCAGTTTGGTACTACCATTTTGAGGACGGCATCTATCGTGGATTAATACCCGCTCCAACTTGGACCCCATGATGCCGTTTCACCAATCGCCGGTTCCCATTCCAGCATTCTGATTATTTCCATGTTACAAGAAAGATTCATATCTCATAAATGTTACCTTTTCCAAGGAACATATGTACAAAGATTTACACTGTTTTTTTTTTTACAGTTAATCTTTTTATTGTAGTTATTGTGATTATACATACAAATACACTACATTCTCCAATATACACTTACATAAATTCTTTATGGGAGAAGGAAAAAAACATGTTGTCTGAAGTATTATGCAATGATATTAAAGGGGAAAACAAATGTTGAGAAAACAATATGTAGCAGTACAATCTGTATTAAAGGGAGAAAATATGGCAATTTATGGTTCAAGGGGTTAAAGGTGTAGATACAAACTACAAACAAGAAATATGAGTAGTTGTGATTGTACTTCCATTATGCTGTAATTTAATACAAGTATGTGTAAGATTGTATAGAGGAAGAACATAAAAAAGAGAAAAATATCTAAGAAAGTGAACAAGAATGAAGAAGGAAAGGGAAGAAGAAAAGGAGATAAAAAGATAGACAGAGAGGAGATGAAAAAGGAACGAAAGAGCTAGAAGCGAGATTCCAATGTGAACATATAACAACCCATGGATTAAGTGACAATATGTGTAGACTTGTTTAAATATTTAAAAAAGTCCTGCCAGCATTTATTATATAAATTGAGTCGGTCAGAGGCTAAGTGTGACATACGATCAAGGATGGCGTATTGAGATAGTTATTTGAGAATATCCGGGAGGGTGGGAATGATGTTTCATCTCCAATGCATTAGTATAAGGCGTTTAACTTGAATGAATAGTAGGGATAACCACCTATTCTGAGAATGGAATATTTTGTATGAATGAGCATTGAAAATACCAAGTATACAATGTTTTAGATCTAATGCAAAGGATAGACCAATCACTTTCATTGCAAAGAAATGAATATGACACCAACGATTGTGTATGGGAGGACAATGCCATAAAATATGTAGCAAATTGCCATTGGGGGAGTTACAGCATCAACATTTATTGTTGTTCATTAAGCCCAATTTTTTGCAAAATCTCAGGAGTTCTGTACCATAGATGTAGAATTTTGGTTTGTATGAGTGAACTGCAATTATCCTTGAAAGATTTATGGCAGGATAGCCAGCAGTTATGCCATTGTGAATTGGTTATGTTATAATTTAAAAGGGTACTCCATTTATTTTTTGCAGTGATAGACTGATCTGGAATTGTATTTCCGATATGTTTGTAAATGATACTATTTAATTTAGAGTTTGTTTTGATTCATTTAGAAATAAAAGTATCATATATAGATTGATGGGGAATAGTAGGAAGATAAAGGTTCCATGCCATGCGTAACCGAAAATATTTCCAGAAATCATGCTGGGAAAGATTCCATTGTTTGTGCAGGTCAGAAAAGGATTTTAATTTGAGAGTCTGAGGTATATACACTGTTTTTATGTTGCTTGCACGCATGTGCAAGAAACATAGTGCCATCATCGGAGATTTCGGAGGTATGTCACCTCCTCCTCCAATTCAGTCAGTGAGCTGGCAGGCGCGGCCTGTAAGTAATGCATTTTGGAGCCTTTGTCTATGACACGCTCAAAAATGCAGTAACGCACTGATTGAAAGAGCTATGCTTCAGTGAGCAGAGATGAGCGTAGCTCCCCCCTGCGCAGGTGTGCGGCGCCCCATATACTGTGTAGCCGACGGGGTGCCCAATCCCCATCGGCTGAGCTGCGTCTCTCCCCCTCCCAGTTGTAGGTGCCACGCTGGAAGCCCACCGCAGCGTGGCAATCAGTCCTTTGGCCGACGGGGGTGCCCAATCCCCCGTCAGCTGAACGCCCCCCCAACATCCTTGTGCCATGCTGGGAGCCTACCCCAGCGTGGCAAACGGTCCCACAACGTCTTTTTTTATTTTTAACCTGAAAAACGAAAACGGTCCAGCGGAGTGTCTCCCGACCCCCCTCCCACAACCCGCACCCACCCACTGCGCACCCAGCCTCCCCACCCACCCCATACTTACCTCCGGACTCGTGCGATGATCTTCGTGGACCGGGAACACGCCTGCACTCTTCAAAGCCGACCGCGAACTGAGGAAATGCCGGTAGCTGTATAATGGCCTGAATAGGGGGTTTCAACTTTGTTGCATATCTCAGGCATTTAGAATTTTGCGCAAATTTTCAACATGGGGTTTTTGGAACCCCTTCTCATGAATGATGTCACTGTCATGGCGTTATTCAGGCCTGAAGGGTGATTTTGTGCAGTGACTGTGAAATCACCCTTCTGGCCCGAATACTGCCATGACATTGACATCATTCATGAGAAGGGGTCCCAAAAACCCCATGTTGAAAATTTGGTGCAAAAATTCCAAAAAATGACTGTTTTACGAGCATGCGTTACGCAGTTCCTACGCAGGGTCTTAAGTTCGCGAAATTTCAAAATTTTTACTCCAGATTTTCAACATTGCCATTTTGCCATACCTTCTTATGAGTAGTACAGCTGTCATTTTTCACATCTCACCCAAAATGTGTTTCCGCCCATGTAGCGCAGAATGGCGCAGTCGGTGTACGAAATCAATGTATGGGACAAATTAAGAAAATCACAGTGACATTGTTCATGAGCAGAGGTCTTAAAATGGCTGTGTTGAAAATTTGGTGAAAAGATTCCTAAAAATGACTGTTTTACGCGCGTGCCTTGCGCAGTTCCTACGCAGGCTCGTAAGTTCACAAATTTTAAATATTTTCACTCCATATTTTCAACATTGCCATTTTACCACACCTCCTTATGAGCAGTACAGCTGTCATTTTTCACATCCTGCCCAAAACGTGTTTCCGCCCATGTAGCGCACAATGGCGCAGTCGGTGTGCAAACTCAAAGTATGGGACACATTAACAAAAGCACAGTGACACTGTTCATGAGCAGAGGTCTTAAAATGGCTATGTTGAAAATTTGGTGAAAAAATTCCTAAAAATGACTGTTTTACGAGCGGGCGTTGCGCAGTTCCTACGCACGCTCGTAAGTTCGCAAATTTTCAATATTTGCACTCCAATGACTTCCAAATACCTAAACAGCACATAGAAGCAAGCAACATTCGGCATTGACAAATGCTTGTTTTAGCCTAAGACGCTATCTGGTAAATACTGTGTCACACATATGCCAGGTCTTTGTGTGACCTATCTTAGCTACAGTAATTATATAGCAATCAGCAGACATTTTTTACTATGCTTTCTGGGGGACAAAATATATTGAGCCACAGTACAGAAAACATGCATGCACGCACACAGACACACACACACACACACACACCATCCTCATGGTCACAACATTCAAAATAAATACTGCAATCTAATATATTATAAAGCAATAAAGAAAATGTTTATGTTAGTGAACACAGTGAAGCTCCTTTAAATAGCTAGTATACTGTATAGTATTATTATTAGTATAAAACTAATTTTAGATTTTAAAGCAGCCAACCATTACCTGTTATATCTGAGGTACTTTTTGTTTTCCCTTTATTTAATCAGAAGATTGTTTATCTGATGTTAGTAGGTGTGATGTGTGAAACAGCTCTTAGCCTGGCAGCTGACATATCTTACTCTACCGCCTCACACTATATCATCAGCACTGTGATCTCAGTGACTGTGACATCATTGCTACTTAGGAACAGCAAGTGAGAGACTGCCAGATTGTTCACTTGTGATGTCACATCACAGTCAGTGAGATCACAATGCTGATTATGTAGTGTGGGGCAGCAGAAAAAGCTATGACAGCTGCCAGGCTAAGAGCTGTTCCACACATCCAGCACAATATTACCACATAGAATACTTTCTGATGAGCAAAAGAAAAAAGAAAAACACTTCAGAAATAAAAAATTTATAACTGACTACTCCTTAAAATTTGTATTATTCTCCTGTCTGCCTGTTTTGGCTCCACTAGCTCTTTAAATATTTCTTATTCTATATTTTGTATCCTGGATAGCACTAGGGAGATGCTACATCTCACTGTTATTGTGATCTTCATTTTACACATTTTTGCACTGTATTCACTCAGGATTTCCCAGAATAGATGCAATATCTTGTTTTCAGTGGGTTCATGGTTTTACAATTTTTATAATATATTTATTCAGGGTAGCCTAATTCAGATATAAAATATTGTCTTCAGTGTGTGCTTTTTTAATTTTGTAGTATCTATTTATGCCCCCTCCATGCTCCAGAGCTACCTCTCCTTTGGGCTGCCATGACCCACAGACATTCCTCCTACTGTCTCCCCCTAGCCATCTTACTTCAGATCTGCAGCCTTCCTCGGAGTGCCCTGGTGTAACCCTTCACCGGATGGGTCCCTCTCCTCCAAGGGGGATAGCACCAGGGGGGGAGGAAACTGGCACACTATGTATTTTTTCAGTCCCAGGCACTGCTGAGGCTTGCTGTGGCTTCCTGGGAGTCTTTGGAGGTGTCCTGGGCCAGCAGCCATCATCCAGCCAGTCTCCATAGCGATTTCCGCTTTTTCTGTGGTGTTTCCTCATTGTGATCCCTCTGCAGTGCTCCCGGTCTCCACCAGGGGTCGCTGCAGAACGATCATGTACCCACAAACCATCCCAGGGGAGGAGAGCAGTCCTATGGATGCTCAATCCTTCCCTTCCCCTGCCAACCCCGGTGCCTGAGTTCGATCCCGAACTCGGGTCGCCGGCGTGGTGTGAGGTAAGGTGCCCGTGCCTCAACCCTCTGCGCCACCGGTCCGGGCTTCAGTGTGTTCTGATTTTACACAATGTAGCATAATATTGAGTAGATGCAGAGCCCCACTGAAAATAAGATGCCATGTCTTCTGTGAACTACCCAGGCTAAACATATAGCAATCAGCAAGCATATTCTAGGAAAACACATTGTAAAAAAGTGTAAAAGGAAGACCACATTGAAACAGCTTCTCAGCAGATCTTCATTGTGCAAATTAATTAGAAATAATGGGTAAAAGCATCCCAAAAGCTCTCCACAGCCATATCGGCTATGACCAGAGTTTGTTGTACGGTAGTTTGTAATAGTTCAAATTATAACAGTATTCAGTGTTACCCTCCAAAGACTGCAGCTTATTTAATATTGTTCACAGCTTACTTAGTAATGTTTGCAGCTATGGGGTGACACAATGTTATACTCTGCACAGTTAGGCCCTGTCCACACTACACTGAAAGCACCGTGTGTTCTGCTTCAACATCTAGAGTCTCTGCTGCACTGTGTTTCAAAGGCTGTTCATTTTTATAGCAATGGGCCAAAGGGCGGATACTAAGCTGTATGACCCGGATGAGTCACCGTGGGACCCAATCACGAGTTAGACAAGGTTGCCTAGGAGCAGAAAACACCAAACCATGTATACCAACACGGTGTGGTGCTTTCCGTCCCAAGGTCAAATGTTTTTAGTGCAACACTCGAGTAGCTTTTGACCAATCTGTCCCTTACTTTGTTGCTGTCTCTTTCTGGTTGCTATGGATTGCTTCTCGCCTAAGTGTAAGCATTGAATTTTGGTTTCTGAACAGTAGCCAAGTCAGCCTTTCACAACTACTGGTTGAATGCCATGTTCTGGCTGAAGTCCTATCTTAAAGGGTGATGTAAGTTTGATATAAACAAAAAACATTTTACATCAGCCACGGTAGTGTTCCAGGTTTATATCATATTATTAAAGTTGAGAAGTGTATTCCCATAGAAGGTGGAGAATTTCTGAGGGTTTCATGGACAGTACAGTCAGTCAGTTACCAAGCAGAGTGTGACTAATTTAGTTATATGACACATTTATACAACATTTATATAACCAACAAAAATATTCCTATTTACATCTCGTGTCCCAATTCATTGTACAGGTATGTTTTAGGTAAACTCAGTATCAATTGAAGTTCACATAGGTAGAAGGTCATCAAGTGCATCAGAGGTTAAGGGGGAAGGGCAAAAGATACCCTGGTTACAGAGTAGCACAATATTGCAAATGCATTTACAGGGACTGATAATATGTTGCTTGCAGCCACCTAGAAGGTGGGAGAGGGCAAGACAGGGCAGTGGGGTAGGGACAAGGGGGATTTGTGTGTGTGTGTGTGTGTGAATTTCAGAAAAATGTTAATTTGTATTAATGGTTTTGTGTGACTGACACAGGCTAAAGAGGGGGTTAAAAAGTTATATGTGTCTAATGGTATGAACTGTAAGGGAGGTCAACAGCTAGCCCCCCCCCAAGTTTTCCTCATCATTGAGACCAAATCTGCCACAAGTTGTGTTCAAGGTATAAATGCAAAACATCTCCCTGTGTTCTATTGCTCTTGTCCAGTTTCCCCCTTTTTCAGGAGGATGCACATGTTCAATTCCCCAAAATTGCAAAGAAGAGGGGTTATTACCTGCCTCTACAAAATGGATAGCTACAATGGATGCTTCATTCTTCATCCTAATGTAACGCTTATGTTCGGATATGTGAAATTTCAGGGGTCTGGTGGTCATATCAACATAATATTTGGAGCATGGGCATGTTAACAGGTAGATGCCATGGTCAGTGTCACAGGTCATGTGGCTTTTGATGTTATATGACTTGCTCCCATTAGGATGTTTAAACTCAGTTTTTTCAAAGTATTGTTGCAATAGCAACATGTGCCACAGGGGGGCATACCTGAAGATAAAGGTCCTAATAATGATCTTTCTTAGAGGCCTCACTAACCTCTCTCCCCGTGCCGAACCCCACAGGCATCGAATCAATGTTTATCAGGATTGTCCTGGGCCATGCAAAGTACCTCACCATGGGCTGCATATACAACCCTCTCAGTGTTGTCTGCTCTGCTCTTGAGGACTTAACAAGCTCCCTGGCAGAGTTTGCCCCCACGGAGCTACTGATCCTGGGGGACTTCAACTTAAGATGGGTAATGAGCACTGAGCAAGCGTATATGGCATCACTCCTTGAAGCCAGTCTGACTCAGGTCATCACAGAAGTCACCAGGCAAAATACAAAAACTAGGAACCATTCTACCCTAGACTGGATTCTAGCATCAAAACCTGGAAAATATCCAAGCGGCTGGCATGATGTTGGATGCCTTGAGTGACCACTCACCAACTTTCTGCATTTGGAAAAACAGGCCAACTAGCATTCCCCCCAGGCTCATTGAAGCTGGGAATGTCTACAGTTTCTCTGCAGAGGCTTTCCAGAGCTGTCTGAGCAGTGTTGACTGAACCCCAATCAAGCTTCTCAACAGTGTAGATGAGGCTGCACAATTTATTCAGCACACCTTTTCTGCTGTGGCTAATCTCCATGCTCCTCTAAGGAGAATACAGACAAAAGGCCATTGCTACCAATGGATCATATGGAAGCTGAAATCCCGAATGAAAGGCAGAGACAGGGCCTGAAAAAAGAACAGGTGCTCCACCCTCTCAGAAGACCTAGTTGACTATAGGTGACTGAGGAACCAATGTAAGAAGACCATAAAAACTGCAAAGAGGAAGTACATCAAAAACCTCCAGCGACAAAACTTGGTGGACCAAAAGTCCTTCTGGTCATGTATCAATGACCTGATAAAAGGCCCAAACAAACCACCCCAGGGTCACATGATTTGCAATGGTCAAATCTTAACCAAGCTGCTGCCTTCAATAATTTGTTCACTGACTTGGGCACATATAGAACAAACCCACCACACCATAACCAAGACCTTGCAGATACTGAAGTGCAGGATCCTCTACCCCCTCACTTTCACCTAAGGACAGTATGCATCAAAGAAGTGCTCCCCGCCCACTGGCCATCAAATCCACTGGATCAGCAGAAACAGATGGCCTTGACCCTAGGCCTCTCAAGGCAGCTGCTCTGGCCATTGCCCTTCCTGTCACCTGGCTCATAAATAGGTCACTGTTAGATGGAACTGTTTCCAAAATATGGAAGCAGGCCCATGGGGTGCCAGTTCACAAGGGAGGACCTAGGGAAACAATAGGTAACTACAGGCCTATCTCACTCCTCTGCTTCCTGGCAAAAATCCAAGAGCAGCTAGTTTATGGCCAACTCAGGGACTACCTTGAGATGAACCAACTCCTGGCCCCTACCCAACATGGCTTCAGACAAAAGCACGGGACTGACACAACACTCATCAGGTTAACCTCTGATGTCCTCTCTGCTCTGGACAAAGGCGCCCCCACAGCATCTGTCTTCATTAACCTGACAAAGGCCTTTGATCTGGTAGATCTCTCCCTCCTGCTTACTAAGCTAAGAAAGTTTGGCCTTGGTCAACAGTCCCTGAACTGGGTCACCAACTACCTGTCTGGCTGCTCCTAATAGGTCAAGTGGAGAGGTTCTACCTCTGGAACACTCCCTATAAATGAGGGAGTCCCACAAGGTTCAATTTTGGGTACCTCCTTGTTCTATCTGTTCATCAACTACCTCAGTTACTGCTGTGGGCACAGCTCTGTGGTACAGTATGCTGACAACATGGTTCTTTACAGAACTATGACTAACCGGGGTGAACTAGGGCCCCAACTCCAGTCAGACTTTGCTAAGATCAAAACTTGGCTACTGAAAAATTGTCTGGTTCTAAATCCAAAAAAAACAAAAGCCCTCCTGTTTGGACCTAGATCCCTATGTCCTGATCATACTCACCTTCCCCCACTAGTCACAGCATCAGGCTCTACAACAGAAGTGGTTCAGTCCCTAAGATATCTTGGCCTGGTGCTAGATCAGGGGTTCTCCCTAAAACCCTATGTGGACCTAGTAACAAAAAACATACACCAAAAGCTCAGCCTACTCTACCGTCTAGGTGCAAACATGATACCTGAGACTAGAATAGCGATCGTCAAGAGTATCCTCCTCCTGACCCTAACCTATGCTGCTCCAGTTCTACATTGTATGGCAAAGCAGGACCACTGTAGGCTACAAACTCTGTATAGCAAAATAGCCTGCTTTACCACTAAATCTCACCCAAGGACTCATCATTGCGATATCCTCACATAGCTCAACTGGCCGTCCTTCAGCCTCAGACTTCCATACCCCCTATTAAATAGCACATACAAGCTTCTTGATGACCACCCTCCTGCAGGGCTAGCTGGACTACAAGTTCCAAAGCAGTCCAGCAGACTCCTTTGCACCACAGGCAAAAAACTCCTGGAAGTATCCAGAATTAGCTCTGCAGTTGGCAGCAAATCTTATGCCCATACTGTCCCCATACTATGGAATAAGCTACTTACAGGAAGCTACTTCTCTAGTGAATTTCTGGAAGGGAATACACAGGCACCTACTAAACTCCAGTGTATGCTTCTACCTATAAGAATAACTTAACATCCCACCGTCTTCCCTTTGCCACCCCTTCCCTTGGTAACTACATTCCAATGAGTTCAGTGGAACCTGCATCGGCTATTGCCCTAACAATCACCCTTTTTCTCTCAAGCTTGTGACTGCAATTATGTGCAATTGTTTAACTGTATAACCCTGCTGTAAATAACTTCTCTGTACTATGTAAAACTGTACACTGTTTTTTGTAATCTTGTATGAATTGTCCAGAAATGTATAATTTGAATGATTATGACTTACTACATGTAACTAATTCCATGTCACCCCTGAAAAAAGGACCTTTGGAGCTCAGCCGGCCTACCCGGTTAACAAAATGTAATAAATAAATAAAAGTTGTCCTGTTCTATTTGGGACATTCTTTTGTTCTGAATACACCAGCCTGTCCTTGATAGTATTAACCCTTTTTGAGGCAATTATTGTTTTCTGCATAAAGCAGGCAATTCTAATAGGTCTTAAAGTATCCCAATGATGGGGAGTCACATTATGCTCCTCTGTGAGTAGCAGCTCCAAGCCAATGCTCCTGCTCCCAATGAATTTTTATCTTTTTACTAGTGGCTTTTCGATCTGACAGATTGCTTATCTACTACAAGAAGGACCTCTGACTAATATTGGGCTGCTGATATCTCCATTTTCAGGACCTAAACAGCCAAAATCCTGGCTATAATGGACTCAGAGGTGCACCAGTGAATCCCACAACACACGCCTCCTCAGATGCCAGACAAAAGTTCCAAACGGTCCAAGGGTCACAACGCCCCCTCTGGCAAAGCTTCTACTGCTACGCTGCTGGTGACCCCATTATCAGAAGAAAAATTTTTAGCAGAGTTGCAGCCACTCAAAACTGCCTTTCAGGAACTCACCTCTGAGTTAAAATCAGTACGGGCTGATCTCAGAGATGCAGTGAAGCAAATTACAGATGTGGCCACCCACACTAGCTCTATTGAGACCTGGCAGAAGAATATTGATCCAGAGTTGGTGTCACTGTGACAGAAGTTGGCCAGAATGGATGCTAAACTGGAGGACCTGGAAGGTCAAAGTAGGAAAAATAATATAGTGGTCTTCGCTCTCTAGGTTTATGCGGCATCACATACCTCGGGGGTGTATAAAAAATATATAACACACAGATACATAGACATTATTCTCTATTTGAATTCTGCGCACTAAATGAGAAACAAACAGCAGAGGATCACCAGAGTCATTAAGGTTTCAATATGACAGGTGACGCCTTCATCAGAACATGTGATCACAGTACCTAGAGCTTCTTAAAATTCAAACAGTTGAAGTGACAGTACTGAAAAATATAAAGTGATAGTACTGAAAACTATAAAGTGACAGTGCTGCAGAGACTCAAAGATTACAAGTGCAAAGTGCAAGGCCCATTCCTAATAAATACAACAGTAAAAAATGGGCACACAAGACACATGTGTTTACAACAAGCAGACAAACACATAAGTAAATAAATAAACACTCGACTACAGGAAATGCAAAATGCAGAAGGCAGGCAGACATCAAAAATTAATTGCACTGAAACGTAATTAATTACAGCAAATTATTTAGAGATTATTCAGCAACACAAAGTCATTAAGTCCTTTTGGTCTGACAGTATCAAGGGTCACAATCCAGAATGCTTCTCTGTTTAACAGTTTATCTTTTAGACTGCTGCCTCTTTGAGCAAGAGTAGAGATGCATCAAATTTAAATTCCACCAGTGAAGTTGCAGCGAAGTGGACGATATCACCACATGGAATAATCTGCAAAATTTCCCGCATTTGGCGGAATTTTGCCAAGGCATAATTTCACCTTCCAAGCTGAAATTCTGCCTGAGGAAAGCAAAATTTCACTTACCAATGAGAAATTTTGCCTTAAAGGTAAAGTTTCATCAACAAAAGGTGACATTTTGCCATTTCATCAGCAAAATTACACTTTTCCGTGGGTGAAATTTTAACATTCCATGGGTGAAATTTCACATTTCACTCCACGAAATGGGCAAAATTCATGAAGTACTCCATATAGGGAAGTTTTGTCACTTCACCCACAACTAATCAAGAGTAGCTTTCTCTATAACAAAGAACTGAAGGATCGATGTATAGCAGTGGCATGCTTCTTTAAAATGTCTAGCAATTGCATAGCTTTCATTGTTAGTATGAATGTCTGTCTTGTGTTTTTCAAGCCTTTGTTTAAGAGTATGTTTTATTTGGCCCATGTAAAAAATCCCACAGGGACAAGTAAGCGCATAAACATCACCTTAAGTGCTGCAGTTGATGAGTCTGTCTATTGTATACCTCTTCTCTGTATGTGAATGTGTAAAGAAGCTACTGTTGAGTGTATTACTGCAGTGGGTACAGTGCCCACATTTAAAATTGCCTATTGCGGGTTTTGGTAACCAATTGTATACATTCTTACGTTAATGTAGCAGAGTGTATACAAGCATGTCTCTTATATTGCTTCCCCTTCCATAGGCAATTCTGGGCACTTGTCCACTGAACTCATCAGACCTCCATTCTCCTTGCAGTATATAGTACTTCAAACTTTCTCAACTATATTTCTAATTTGGTTCACTTTTGGGAAATACTGAGTGATTAAAGTTACTTCTAACTCATTGTGCTTATTTTCATTTCTATTGTTATCAATGTGTGACATTCTATCAGCATGTTTGGCACAGTTGTAAGCACTTTCCACACTGTGGGGACTACGCTTGTGTCTGATAAATCTCAGTTTCATTTCATCACTGCATTTTTCAAAGTCACTGTCCGAAAGGGGCTCGTATAACTTTACCTTTAGGCATATTGTTTATTAGTGATTTAGGGTGACAACTGTCTGCTTGTAGGATTGTGTTATGTGATGTGGATTTTCTATACAGTTTACTTTCTAATTTATTATTGTGTTTGAAAAGTAAGTGTCACCCCCCTACAAATGGGGGTTCCTAAAATGTATTCCTGGGTGTGTCTAATGCCCACTGCCAGGCTGGTGTTCTGCGTTTAAACTGTTTGAATGTGCTTACATGAGAGTGCTCTGTTAGCATCCGTGCCTGTTTCTTTAAGAGGTATCCATCTAGTGGATTATAATCTGGGTGGAACTGAGTGGTTTCAGGCTTGAGTCCCGCCCATGATGCCAAGGGTGAAACCTCCATCCCTTAGATCAGCCACCACAGCTCCACACAGTACCATGGGCAGCTGTGGCACGATGCCAAGAGGAGAATCCTCTGTCCTTAGTTCAACCACCACAGCTCCTCACAGTAGCATGGGGAGCTGTGGTAGAATGCCAAAGGGAGAAACCTATACCCCTTGGCAATGATCATTATTCCACAAATAAATAATGCACACTAGGAAATTAAGCTACTCTATCCTTATAATGCGATACAGTAAAGCATCTTTCATTAATTTCTATAGGATTTAGTAAATGGACTATGAAATGATCAATCCATTTCATTTGTAATATTTTGCAATGTTTTATACAAATGTAGGTTTGATGCGATTCCATATCAGGAAGTACTGACCATAGTTTATGCCACTGCGGAAATTAATGGCGACAAATCTTTACTACCGAATGTCACGCTGGGCTTCAAGGTCCTGGACTCCTGCTACTCAGAAGCTGTTGCTGTTGAGAGTGCCATGCAATTGTTGACTGGTGGACAAAAGTTAGTTCCCAATTACAATTGTGAAAAAGAAATGAAGTTGTCTGGCATCATAGGAGATCGCTTGTCATCAGCAGCTATGTCAACTGCTAGACTGCTGGGCATCTATAGATTTCCACAGGTGAGAGAATATATCTTTTCTTTTTTTGTATGTAAACTCTTCATTAAGTTTTTCAAACTTTAAAATGATGCTTACAGAATACTTAGAGTACAAATATTCAAATACAAATAGTTAAATAAGTAATAACAATCATATAAAGATATTAATACACACATAATAAAAGTCACAAAACTAATGACTGATTGTACTACTCAAATCATATCACAACAGTTCAGCATAACCATAACTATGTGTGCCTTTTCAAAAATACGAAGAAGGAATCCAGATAATTCTGTTCATAAACTAAATTTGATACATACTAAAAATCTAATAAATAATATCATTAGATAAAATATTACTTGTCTTTCTCCTAAGAGTAAATACCTAACATTAATACTTCACTAAAGTTTTCAAAATTAATAAAACAACTTCATTGATAATCTCCGCTATATACTGTAGGTCTAACTGTACCGCTGCCGTGTTACCCAAGAACATCTCATTGCAATAAAAACCTGATAGAATTAAATTGAGCTGCATAGTAAACATTTATGATACAGCTCTATTATTTTTCTCACTAAAATGTTTAACCCAGGGTTCTCAAGTGTTTTCATAAAAATTCTCACCAATCCTCTATTACCATAATGAACTCTGAGATACGATGTAAGCAATGATATCTGACAGGGCACGTGGTATTGGGCCATACCAGACCACCCAGGGCTGTAATGAGGCCCAATACTGGAGGCAGAGGGTCTTAGAGCCCCTGGAAGTTCTGGTATAGCCCATACCACCCACCTGGAGGGTACTATTGTGCTTAGAAAATGGGCAACTTTTTTACATATGTTTGAAAAATATATATTTTTATGTTTAAATGTTAACACTCCTAAGTGTTTCATTTATTTTGTAGTAAAATAGTTCCTCCACCTGCATTACAATGCTGTTGTTTTAAGCTAGCTAATTACAACTGTCAGAACCATTAGTGATGCCCCCCCACACACACACACACATACACAGTGCTTCATTGAGACAGGGACGATTTTTAACAAAGAAAGGTATTTGTAGAATTATGCATGCTCTGCTAATCACAATTCTCAGAACCATTAGTGACTATTACCTGCTTTGGCTAAATGGGGCACTTTCTGTAAAGTCGCCATCTGGTCCTGACCACAATCTAGACATTAATAAGAAGTCACCTATCATAACTGGTACATGTTAAAATAATAACACTATACTGGTTTGGGGGCTGTCTCAGTGTGTTTCCTTTTGTTTTTAAAATGCAGTCAGAAGCACACAGTTGGGCTGAGTGGCAGCGGCTAGAGACTCAGAGCCGTGGCCTGGAAACTGCAGCTGTTTGTGATGATCAGAAGACAGAGTGGGCTGGTGGCAGGGACACAGGCTGCTCTTGGACTTCTCTGTTGACAAGCAAGCCTTCTGTGCTAAGGACTGAAGAAATTGCAAGTTAAGTCAGCACAGAATGAAAGGTCCTGGGACTTAAAAAAAACACATTACACTACTAATTTTCAGCTATGAGTGCTATGTTCGGTAGTGCTACAGTGCAAGACAGGAGTTGTGCATTTTTTGTTTTCTGTAACTGCGATATGGAAAAAAAGAAAATACATGTGCTCTCATACACAGTAACGCTACTGGACATAACATAGCATGCTCTCTATGTCACTGTTGCTGAAAGAGAATCAGATTGTTCCGATTAGGCTGGATTTTTTTATTTTGTTTTCTTTATGTGTGCTTACCATATATACAGTATATATATATATATATATATATAAATATGCCATACTCTGGAAGGTAGGGGTTTGGTCAGGGCTACAGCTATGAATCCTGGGGCCCCGGACAAGTCACTTGGAATGGGCCCCCGTTTCCCAAACCAGCTAATGACAGAGGTAATGCCAGCTCCTCAGGAGGGCCCCTCCTGAGCTCGGGGCCCCGGACAACTTCCCCACTTACCCCCCCATTACTGCTGCCCTGGGTTTGGTGGCCACCAAGTCACTAGGTAAGCAAGAGGGATAATATCATGGCAGACTGAAAATTCAAGCTGGCCCCTTGATTCTCATTATACAGTTGGTTGGCACTGGCACTTTTTGTCTGATACATGCCCAGGTTGCCAAGGGTAGCAGCCATTCAGAGCCTAAGGATTTCTAAGCCCATTTTCTAAGCTGTTTTATGCACTCCAACCTCCCATTTAAATATTGAGGGGAGGTGCTTCTTCCTCCATTTCATTAAGATTTGCCTTTTTGCTTCCATTGACATGCTGTATATGTAATTAAAACACCAGAATTTCTCCGGGTTTCTCTCAAAATAGAAGTGTTCCCCAAAACCCATAATGATGGTGTATATCATACCTCATGGAGGAAGATTTCCTAAATCCTACCAATTACATCTCTTCAAAAGGTTAGCACTTTTGGGAAGGTACAGATTATATGACTTATAGACCCTGAGGAAGCATCACATCTTCAACACAGATTTTAAATAGGCACTCCCATTTCCATAAGAACTTCTGGGGACCTATGCCACCTTTCCAATAAGAGGATCCACAGTTGCCTTATTGGCCAGAGTCCAGCATCTATTCCAGTTGGGGGGGGCAAAGTCTATTTTAAGATCTAACTCCCATTTCAATCTCTGACTTTCCCAAGAAGGTCCATCTAATGTCTGCAGATGCTTATAAATCAAGGGCCCTTTTAATTGCTGTGGTTTCATCCACATGTCAGCCTTGCCACCCATCAGAGATGACTGGTATTTATAATATTGGCCTAACCAATCAGCAAGAGCTTCTCTCATTTGGAGGTACCTCCACAATTAATTGTTTGGGAAGGCTGAATTCTATTTGCAACTCCTGAAAAGATTTAAATGTATCATTAGTTTGTGATATAAGATGTCCTAATTTATTACTTCCTATATTTTCCCATTGCTTCCGGTGTACCTTTAACCCATTTATTTTAAGCCTAGAGTTATGCTACTGGTTTTCATGTCTCCCAAAATTAATATCCTTCTACTGTGATTCAGTACAAAACAATTGGATGGAATGAATTGTGAATTTGAAGGTAGTGAATCCAAGTTATCGACACAATCCATTTTTAAGTCTATTTTGAAGTTGGAAAGGACACGAAAGGCTCTGCTCCATATTAAGCCATGGGGGACCATCATAGAAACATAGACTTTGACGGCAGATAAGGACCGCTTGGCCTATCTAGTCTGCCCATTTTCCTACCTACAGGATAGGCCACAGATCCTAGTTAACCAACAGCCTATTTCTTCCTACCCCCCACAAGAATTGCCTTATGTCTGTCCCATGCATTCTTGAATTCTCCACAGTTTTAGACCCCACAACCTTCCTCAGGAAGGCTGTTCCATGCATCCACTACCTCTCTGTGAAATAATACTTCTCACATTGCCCTGAATCGCCCCCTTCTATCTTTTAAATTGTGCCCCTTGTTCTTGCACGTTTCTTTTCTGAAAGATGCTACCCTCCTGGACTTTGTTGATTCCACTGAGGTATTTAAAAGTTTCTATCATGTCCCCCTCTCCCTTCTTTCCTCAAGGGTATACATATTAAGCTCCTTTAGTCTCTCCTCATCACGTCTCTTGCAGACCCTGCACCATTTTAGTTGCCCTCCTCTGGACTGCCTCTATCCTGTCTATGTCCTTGGAGATGGGGTCTCCAGAACTGGATGCAGTACTCCAGATGGGGTCTCACCAACTGTCTGTACAGAGGGATAACAACTTCCTGTTTTCTGCTGCTGATGCCTCTCCCTATGCATCCCAGTATACTCCCAGCCCTCCCTACTGCCTTCTCACATTGTTTGCTAACCTTAAGGTCATCTGATATGATTACCCCCAGGTCCCTTTCCTTTTTTGTTGTTGTTACTACCTCCCCCTCATTGTGTATTCTTCCCCTGGATTCTTGTTTCCCAGGTGCATTATTTTGCACTTCTTTGCATTAAATTCTAGCTGCCATACTTCTGATCATTCCTCCAACTCATCATCATTTTCAATTCAAAATAAGGCAGATCTCACCCAATTTAAGTGTGGGACGTTCCAGCCTCCTTTTGTATTAATTGTTTACAGAATTCGTTTACTATACCTGGGTCTTTGCCCAGCCTATAGAAAGTCTTAAAAAAGTTTTTCAAACTAAAGCCACCATTTATTTGGTATAACAATAGACAAGTTATTAATTATATAGCATTTTTGGTAGAACCATCATTTTTACTGCAGCAGTCTTACCCAGTAATGATAGGTTAAGATGATGCCATCTGTCTAAATCTTGAGGAAATCCATTCTTTTAACTTAGGCTGCATAATCATTCCCAAGTACAAACTGTGTGATCTAGACATGACATTGTAAGTTTTTGGCCTATTTCGTCCCCCAGCAAATGAGGGGAATTCTTTATAAGGAGCAATTCTGACTTTTCCCAATTCACCGTAAGTAATGAAAGGAAGCCACATTTTGTCAGCAATTCCACTATCACTTTTAGTGAGGAATTCACATTAGTGAGGGTTAGAAGAACATCATCAGTAAAAATTGGACTTGCAATGAACATTCCCCAGTACTACCCCATCAATTTTCTTATGCTTCCTAATGGTAAAAGACAGTGGTTCATATGCTAAAACAAATAGCAACGATGACAATGGACAACCTCGTCTGGTTCCTCAGTGGAGTGGGAATTCATGTGACTGAAAACCATTAGTAAGAACACTGGCTCTCGGGTTCATATCCAATTTTTTGATACAATTAAGAAAAACAGAGCCAATTCCTACATGTTGTAGAGCGGCAAACAAATAATCTGACTCCACCAAATCAAATGCTTTTTCAGTGTCTACTACCACCAAAGGCATAGAATCTCTAGATTTTTGGGCCTTGTCCAACACATGCATTAAAACTCTAATATTATCAGCACATTCTCATTGTCTACCTTTAATAAAGCCTTTCTGAGAGTTTTGCATTATCCTAGATAAATGTTTTCCTAGCCTATTGGCAAATATCTTGGCAAATATTTTGTAATCAATATTTATTAAAGATATCAGCTGGTTCTATCTCATAATGGCGACCACCAAAGGGCAATCATCGTTACGGTGAAGTCAGAGCACTGAAAATCAATTTCAGAGCTCTGACTCCCTGGCACACAACAAAATGGCACTGGAAACTTGTATTTTTTACATTTATGCAGGGGGGCTGCACACCCTGCACCCCACTACTTAAGGATTCTCAACTCTAGGGGGGGCAAAACATAAAATAAAATTCAGGCCAGGTGCAACAAAAATTAACCTGTGCCCAAACCCAAACCAGCACCCTGCCCATCAAAGCTGAGAGCTGACCCACCACACCATGGGGCCAGCTCAGCAGCCTACCATGGTGCCAACCCTCAAAACCCTCCTGCTCCTCACCGAGCATGCTCGCTCCCACCCAACCCCGCGTGTGTACCTGTAGTGACTTTCTGTCGCTACAGTCACCAACCCACCCCTTCGGGTCACTGTAGCTGCCCAGTAGCCCCTGTGACATGCGCCACGATTGAGTTGCCCTGAAGGAGGTCACTCAATTGCAGTCACGCACATCATGGGCTACCATATCAGCCTATAGTTAGAACACTATGTCAGATCTTTATTGGGCTTGGTAGTACAGTTATGGTGCCCTCATAGATAGAATTTGGAAGTTTTTCCCCCCTCAGTAATTTCAGTCAACTTGCTCCTCCCTAAATATACTTGTGTCTCTATCTCCCTCAGATCTGTTTGCAAGTGTGTTAGTTTTTATCTTCTTTGTTTATTTTAGCTGAAAAACAATTATTCTTCCTCTCAAAAAAGCTTTAAAAGTTTTCCAATTGTCCTGTACAGAAGTATCATCAGACTTATTAACTTCAAAGTAGAAATTAATTTCCTCTTTCAGCCAAGAAACAAACTCAGGAGATCTCAAAAGTAATGGGTTAAAACTCCATCTTGGTGTTTTAGACATCGTGTAGGACAGTATAAGAGAACCTGAAACTGGGGGATGGTCAGTCAAGGATATCATCCCTATATCAACATTTGTAATCTCTGGGATCATTGAACTACAAATCAAAAAATAGTCCAATCTACTTAAAGTCTTAAATCTAGCTGATCTGAAAATAAAACCAGCAGCCTGGGGTTTAATATCCTCCGAAAGTCTACCAGCATTAAATCCTTTGTTAAACTATTAAGTGCCTTTCTGGCTCTCTTATGTGAAGGGTTATGTAATTCTCTGGGTAATCTATCTAGAAGAGGGTCTAAAATCACATTAAAATCACCTCCTATTATTAATTCAGATGTTGGAGATGTAAGCAGGATAATCTTTTGAGTCAATTCATAAAAAAAATTCACCATCATCATCATTAGGAGCGTATAAGTTCACCAACATTCTTTCTTTACCTTGAATATTACCCTTGAGTATAACCAATCTCCCTTCTTTGTCCTGTTGTCTTGCAGACACATGGAAGGGAAAGTCATTTTTAATAGAATTGATACACCTCTTTTCATTTTAGAGCAGCAACGTTATGCTTCTAAACCTACCCACCCTCTTTTAAGTTTATCAGCTTCCTCTCAATCAGATGTGTCTCTTGTAAAAAAGCCACACCACACCACACTTGAGATGTTTCAGTAAGGGTAATATTTTCTGTCTTTTTGTGGGATTATTAATACCTTGAACATTCCAGGACATACACTTCACACCAACCATATTATAACAAAAGCAGTAAAATAACAGATCTAATCCACTGTATTACTGCAATTAAATGGTAAGTGCACTATGATCCACTTATACCCATTAATCAAGTCAAGGTCATATCTTTTGTAGAGGAGCATAATCACTCAGCTTATACAGAGAGGACACTTAAAGATCAACTGCAGCTATATTATAAACATATTACAAACTTTACTCCTTTTCCCTAACATAAGGACAACCAGGCCTTATTTATTACATGTGAAATGAAGAAATTGCCATTTGTCATGCTCAGATACTATTTTAATGCTCTCCTATTTGATTTGACATCATTCTTGCTTGACTGGAATCAGCACTCACCCAAGGTTCCGCTAGTTGGTCAAAAAATGTCTGAAGATTTTCTGTGAAACCATCAAATAGGAGAGCATTAAAATAGTATCTGAGCATGACAAATGGCAATTTCTTCATTTCACATGTAATAAATAAGCTCTGGTTGTCCTTATGTTAGGGAAAAGGAGTAAAGTTTGTAATATGTTTATAATATAGCTGCAGTTGATCTTTAATGTTTAACTTCTTATATACTGTACTAGACCTGAATATGACAAAATTATCATATTCAGACTGTAAAATACAATGAAAAACACATGAAAATTTAACATTTGCTAGGAACTTATACAAAGAGTATTCTTTACCAGCTCTTAAACATGTATAACATAGCAAAATACCACAAGACAGAGGTAAAAAGCTAAAATCCTTGTAAATAATGTCCTAAGTATAAGTTAGGTATATAGTAAGTTAAACAAAAAGTAGACCAAACAGTCAAAGATGAGATACTGTCCCTTAGTAGGGTACTCCCCTGACTACCTACTTCCAATGTATTCATCCCTAGCTAACACATGACAGAGGTTTGTACTGTAACTCTATTTGACCCCTAATACAGCACAATTCATTCTAAGTCAACTGGTAGGGAAACTTTATATAACAGATAAACAAAAGATCCCCATTAAAATAAGCCATATTCAAAGCAATGTAGAAAACCTTTGAGTACTAATCCTGAGCAATCCCAGGTCCAGTTGTCTCAGTGGCACAGCTGGTTAGCGCAATCAGAACGGTATTCTGGGCAGCCTGGGTTCAAGTCCCAGCTGAGGCACTTATTGTTTCTCACCCCGTATGTATGTGTTCCATAAAATATGCACACCACACTCCTGTGTGATTGTTAGAAGTAAATATCTGTGTTGCCATTGGGTTGTGCATTTGAGAAAGAGTAGTGTGCCCAGGGACATCCCAGGTTCCAGTTGTCTCAGTGGTGCAGCTGGTTAGCACAATCAGAATGGTATTCCAGGTGGCCTGTGTTCAAGTCCCAGATGAGGCACTTATTCTTTCTCACCCCTGTTTGTGTGTAATCCCGTACCCAGTAGAAAATACTGTTTCCTAAAATCCATTACTGTTTTATTCTGAATTCCCCAACCTTATGGAAAATATTAAGTGGTTATACTAGGGGAAGCAACAAAAACTGTTTAATAAAATAAGGACCAGGCTAAATACTTTATTCATGTTATGCAATATTATGAGTAGTGAAACTTCCTGAAGAATAGTACATCAGTCCTAGAGTTTGTTTCCTCCCCCTCGGATCCCTTCTCCACTTTTTTAGTAATGCTGAATGACCATTAAAAAGAGCTAATGTTAAATGAGGGATCAGTACCATATAAAAGATAAGACCCTGGGGAGGAGGGGTGGAATTACTTTATGCCCAAATAATGCGAAGCCTACTAGAATCCCCCACGAATCATAACTAAGATGTACCCAAACCTCTTTGTTAAACATTCACATCAGACTGCGAAGAAGGACCAGCTGTGCTTCAAAAACCATGCACCCCACTTGTTACAAATTTTAAACCAGTGCAAAAACCCTTGTTGTTAACCATAATTTCCTATTGGAAATTACTAAATAAAGTAGACAAACTTCCCTGTGGGAACACTAATAATTTACCTCTATATTTCCCTATAATGTTCTTCACATATAAAGTCATAAGAGCCTAGTGCGGTCTATGAGATTCTGAAATATCTTCAGTAACATTTGGAGAAATAAATGACATTTCATTCATCCTCTTGTTTACCCCCATCCCTCCCCCCGGTTATTCTCTCCTCAAGGATTCCACTTAGAACACACTTACTTGGGAAACAGAGTCAATAAAGAAACGGGTTAACAAATGAAGGAAGGAGAGCAGAAGGAAGGAAAAAGAGAAAAGGGAAATAGAAACCAATCCAGATCAAAGTTCTGAGCCAGTCACGTAGAAAAGGCTGCTTCAATGAACTTCAAAAGACGTCATCTTCTTCCTTCGAAATGAAAAATTTTCACGTGAGATCAGGACCTTTGCAAGTGTCTTTGTGGACAGTTTAAGTGCATTCTATGCTTGTTCCTTTTTCTGATGGTACTGCAGTCACCCACAAGGGTCTCAAAGAGAGGGCCTCATCTGAGTGATGTTGGCCCTCATGCTCCATGGTTTCGGGTGGATCTTGTGATGCAGCAGATTTTGTATTTGATTGTATTTAACAACTGTCCCACTGAGACCAAGGACTGGATGAGCACCAACTGGCTGAGACTGAACCTGGACAAGACTGAAGTGATGGTTGTGGACTCTGGTCATCCTGGGGTGGGTTTTGGGGCTGGGCATGCATCGGGCATATGGCTCGATGGTGTCCAGCTCACAACCTCCGACCAGGTGCATAACTTGGATGTTGTTTTTGATGATGGCTTGACCCTGAAATCTCAGGTGTCTGCCATTGTCAAATCCTCTTTTTACCATTTGACCACATCTGTGAATGTTTTTGATGTATTGATGTATTGTTGATGAAAGTGTTATATGTTATTTATATTTGTAAATTGTAACTTATAATTTTTTACTTGCAATAAGGTCACCATTGTGAATGAGCTGATGCTCAATGGTTAATCCTTAATAAATAAACAAACAAACAAACCATCTGAGGAACATCGCCCAAGAGAAACACTTGGTTCCTCAGGATGACCTTCCAACACTGGTCCACGCCTTCGTAACCTCCTGCCTTGACTACTGCAATGCCCTCTGCCTAGAGCTTCCTGGGGTTGATATCCACCACTTGCAGCTGGTGCAGAACGCGGTGGCCAGTCTATTGACTCGGATTTCTAGGTTCAGTCATATTATGCCTGTGCTGTGTGGACTGCACTGGCTGCCTGTTCAGTGGCGGATCGCATTTAAGGTCAGTCTTCTGACCTTTAAAGCCCTACACAAACTGGGACCTCGTTACCTGCAAGAACTCCTGACTCTCTACCACCCCCTCCATCCTCTCTGTTCAACAGAAGAGGGAATTTTAGAGGTTCCCAGGGTATATTTGAAGACATCTGCTGCACATGCCTTTTTGTTTGCGGCCCCTGTGCTGTGGAACTCTCTAACTCATCAGTTTGAGAGAATGCCTGACTATCAAGAGGTTAAGTCAGAATTTAAAACCTACCACTTTCAAAAAGCTTTTCCAGATGATTTTAATTAACCTATTGTTATATATTTGTATTTATTGATGTGTATTTTACTGCTGTTTGTGAAGCACCTTGGTTTTAAGAAAGGCGCTATAGAAATAAAGATTACTTTGCTTTGTGAAGCAACTGCAATGTATCTGCTTGACAATGTATTGATGCAAATAGGTTCCTATGATGGAAGGCTCATCTTAGGGGTTGGCTGCCTGGAACCCTTACTCCTGCTCCTTGACCGCTGCACACTGTTCGGTATCCCAGCTCTAAAGTTTCAAGACCTATGGTACCCTCTGTCTCTGAGCCTCTTTGGTTTAATAGTTTGCCAGGCATCTGAACTGTGCTTAAGGTAATTTTGTGAGGAATGCTGAGTATTCTGAGAGAGTGGCACTTGATTAGATCTATTCAATTCCGACCTCACTGTTGAAGCTGCTGGCTACCTAGTAAAACCCCCTTGTCTCACATTTTGCTCAGTCAAAAAATTTTTAAGAGCTTTCTCAGCCTTATGCCAACTTGTAAATGCGTACCACTTGTCATGAAATTGAACTTGTAAATTGGCAGGATACTTGGGTGAAAACTGGACTTTATTTTTTGC
The DNA here is from genome assembly GCA_016271365.2 of Neoceratodus forsteri. Classification (NCBI taxonomy): domain Eukaryota; kingdom Metazoa; phylum Chordata; order Ceratodontiformes; family Ceratodontidae; genus Neoceratodus; species Neoceratodus forsteri. Next base: position 128,232,184 of record CM057455.1, read on the forward strand.
CTGCTCTTTTTTAACCGGGTTAAAAGCTTTCTGTCTGTCAGTCAAATCTTTAAAAAAGTCCGGGAAAAATCATAACTTTATGGCCATTCCACAAAATACCTTTTGTTTCTCTTGCCAGCTTTAAGATATGTTCCTTTACGGAAAATCTCAGAAAATACACCAAGATGGGGCGAGGGGGCATTCCATGAGCAGGCTTAGGTCCCAGCATCCGTTGTGCCCTCTCAATCTAAAGGGGGGACATCTCAGTAATGATTAAGTTTGGCAAAAACAGTTGTAGGAAGGTTACCATGTCATCTTCCTCAGTCCCTTCAGGTAAACCAACTATTCAGAGGTTATTCCTCCTCCCCTGATTTTCCAAGTCATTTGCTTTAGTTAATAAATATTGCACTTGCTTTTCAGGCTTCGATATCCGCTCCCCTTGTGAGAAAACTTGTTAGTCCAAATGACTATGGCTTAGCTCAGCAACTGAAATTCTATATTCTGCTGCCTCTATCTTTTCCCCCAAATCAGATACATTTTTCCTTATGGCTGGCAATTCTTCAAGTAATTTTTGTAACATTTGTTTTATTTCTGTTAAGTCCAGTGAGGTGCTTTCATATACTGATGACTCATTGAGACCAACCACTCATTAGCAAAAGCTCGGGAGACACCTCAACTTTTGCTCGACAATTACTTAACAAAAGAATTGATATTATCAAAGTTTCTATAATTACCCGAGGGTGCTGGCACTCCAGCACTATTTGGAAAACAAATTGGATGCAGGCAATGCACAAAATTTGGTCTATTAAACAAATTAATTAAATTGGCTGCAGGAGGCTAAAATCAAACCACCATCTCCATTTGAGGCAGAACTGGAAGTCCAGACTACTGTATATCTTTTCTGTTAATGTTGAATATAGTTATACTGACACAGGCTGGCCTCTCAGCACTGTGACAAGCTTGCTGATTGTGTCTTTGAAGACCAAGAGTGTGGCTTCAACTTAATCAGATGGTCTCCTACACTGGAGAGAATTAATTCCAGCCAGTACTACAGCACAGCCACCTTGCTGACCACACATAGACATGTAGCTGGGAGTGGCTGGGGAGGATTAATGCCAGCTACCACTGCATCGCAGCCACCTTGCAGACCATATGTAGACATGTAGCTGGGATCGGCTGGGGAGGAACAATGCTAGTCACTACTGCAGCACTGCCACCTTGCTGACCACACCTAGATATGTTACCTGGAATGACCAGGGAGGATTAATTCCAGCCTCCACTGCGGCACAGTCACCTTGCTCACCACGTGTAGACATGTAGCCGGGAGTGGCTGGGGTGGAGCAATGCTAGTCACTACTGCAGCACTGCCACCTTGCTGACCACATGTAGACATGTAGCTGGGAGTGGCCGGGGGGGGGATTAATGCCATCCACCACTGCTGCACTGCCACCTTGCTGATCACATGTAGATAAGTAGCTGAGTGTCCAGCACTGCCACCTTGCTGACCTCATGTAGACATGTAGCTGGGAGTGGCCAGGGTGGATTAATGCCAACCACCACTGCAGCACTGCCACCTTGCTGACCATATGTAGACATGTAGCCAGTAGTGGGCAGTGAGGATTAATTCCAGCCACTGCTGCAGCACTGCCATCTTGCTGACCCCACATAGACATGTAGCTGGGAGTGGCTGGGGAGGAACAATGCCAGTCACAACTGCAGCACTGACACCTTGCTGACTTCATGTAGACATGTAGCTGGGAGTGGCTGGGGTGGTATAATGACAGCCACCACTGCAGCACTGCCACCCTGCTGACCACATGTAGACATGTAGCCAGTAGTGGGGAGGGGATTAATGCCAGCCACCACTGCAGCACTGCCACCTTGCTGACCACATGTAATCATGTAGCCAGTAGTTGGGGGGGAGGATTAATGCCAGCCACCACTGCAGCACAGCCACCTTGCTGATCACATGTAGACAAGTAGCCAGTAGTGGCCGGCAAGGATTAATGCTAGCACCACTGCAGCACTGCTTCTTTGCTGATCAAACATATACAAGTAGCTGGGAGTGGCCAGGGATGAAAGGATGATTACTGGCTCTGTAATGTAACTATCTACAGGTGCATGCACTGGAGACCTTGTTGCTGACATCTGGAAGGGAAGAATTTCTGGGGAACGTTTCCCTGTTCATTGACAGTGATACATAGATATATAGACACATAGACAGTGTCAGCAGATAAGGGCCTATGGCCCACCCAGTCTGCCCATTTGAGCTTGTAAGTTCAGTTTATGTTTTCCTAGAAGTCTGTTGCCCCTTACCCCTGACCTCCAGAATTCCTTTATGTCTATCCCATGCATTCTTAAATCCCGTGATTGTTTCAGCCCCCACCACTTCCTCTGGCAGGGTGTTCCACTTGTCTACCACCCATTCTGTGAAGAAATTCTTCCTCACTTTCCTCTGAAGTCCTCCCTCCAACTTCATCCCATGCCCTCTAGTCCTAGAACATCTTTTTCGCTTAAAAACAGTGTATTCCTGCACCCTGTTCCTCCCTGTAAGATACTTGTATGTCTATCATATCCCCTCTCTCCCTCCTCTCCTCCAGGGAGTACATGTTCAGTTCCTTCAACCTGTCCTCATAGGACTTGTGATGCAATCCATGCACCATCTTTGTTGCCCTCCTCTGAACCTTCTCTACCCTGTCTATGTCCTTACGTAGGTATGGTCTCCAGAACTGTACACTGTACTCCAGGTGGGGCCTCACTAGTGTCTTGTATAGTGGAATTATGACCTCCCTTTTCCTGCTGGTGATGCCCCTGCCTATGCATCCCAGCATCCTATTTGCTTTACCTGCTGGCTTGTCACACTGTTTCCTACCTTGAGGTCATCAGAAATGATAACCCCAAGATCCCTTTCCTTCTTGGTGCATGCTATATCCTCACCCCCAACTGATATATTGTGCCAGGGTTTTGTGCCCCATATGCATTATCTTGCACTTCTTTGCATTGAATTTCAACTGCCAAACCCTGACCATTCTTCAAGTTTCTGCAGGTCCCTCCTCATTCTGTCTACACCCTCTGGTGTGTCTACTCTGTTACAGAGCTTTGTGTCATCAGCGAACAGTGAAATTCTGCCTTCTAGGTCCTGCACAATGTCACTGATGAAGACGTTAAATAGGACCGGTCCCAGCACTGATCCCTGTGGTACCCCACTGGTCACTTTTCCCTCTGTGGAGTGACAGCCATTTACCACCACCCTCTGTGTCTTGCCACCCAGCCAGTTACCTACCCACCACACTACTGTCCCGCCCACACCCATATTCCCCAGTTTGTGTAATAGTCTTCTATGTGGCACAATGTCAAAGGCCTTGCTGAAGTCCAGATAGGCCATGTCCACTGCCCTCCTGATCCACCTCCCTAGACACCCAGTCAAAAATTCAATGAGGTTGGTCTGACATGACCTCCTCCTGGTGAAACCATGCTGCCTTGGATCCTGTAGTCCATTGACAACTAGATGTTCCACCAATCTCCTTCAGTAGTGCTTCATGATCTTCCCACTACCGAGGTGAGGCTGACTGGTCTGTAGTTCCCTGCTTCCTCTTTGTTCCCACTTTTGTATAAGGAGACTACATCTGCTGTCCTCCAGTCTTTGGGTACCTCCCTGTTTCCAGTGATCGGCTAAACAGGATAGCCAGAGGTTCAGCCACCACCTCTTAGTTCTTTAAGGACCCTGGGGTGCACCCCATCTGGTCCTATTGCTTTATCAACTCTTATTACTTCCAGTTCCTTCAGGACCCTTTATCGTGTAAAGGGACTTGTGTGCATTTCTGCACCATTCTCACCCCTTGTACTCCCTTCAGACCCATTACCCTCCTCTTCCTCAGTAAAGACTGAGCAGAAATACCTGTTCAATATGTCAGCTTTACTGTTGTCATCCTCCACGCGGCCCCCATCCTCCCCCTTCAGTCTCACTATCCCTCCCTTTGCCTTTCTTTTTTCACTTATGTACTTTAAAAGGTTTTGTCCCCTCTACCCACTGATTTTGCAATGTGTTCTTCTGTCTGAGCTTTGGCTTCCCTTACTGACCTCCCTGCCTCCCTTTGCTTCTCCTGGTACTTCTCCCTATCCCCTTCTGCCTGTGTCTTTTTGTATTGCCTGAATGCAATCGCCATTTTAAATACTGCCCACCGTTCCTCAACCCCTGATTCCTGTCCCATTCCCCTGAATGTCTCTTTCAAGTATCTCTCCATTTTCCCAAAGTCTGTACCCCTAAAATCCAGGATATGTGTTTTTGTGTGGTTTGGTTCTGCTCTTTCTGTGATTTCAAATATCAATGACTGGTGGTCACTGTTCCCCAGGTGCTCCCCCACTGTTACCCCCATCACACTGTCCCTGTTTGTGAGCACAAGGTCCAGTATTGCCTTCTGCCGAGTTGGTTCCATGACCAGTTGCTTGAGGAAGGCACCCTGAAGGGAGTCCAGGATAAATCTTCTCCTAGTTGATGCTGCTGCTGGGAAGCTCCAGTCCATGCCTGGAATATTGAAGTCTCCAACCAGTACTACCTCACCCTTGTCTGCCATCCTTTGGATGGCTAGCATCAGCTCCCTATCTGTTTCTTCCTCCTGGGCTGGTGGTCTATAGACCACACCTGTGCGGATGACTGGCCCCTTTTTCCTTTCCAGCTTAACCCACAGTATCTCTCCCCCATTCTGTTCCTCCTGGATCTCTGTGGCCCTTATGTCATTTTTCACCTACAGTGCCACTCCTCCTCCCTTCCTGCCTGTTCTGTCTCTTCTGAATATGTTGTAGCCAGGTATGGCCATCTCCCAGTCGTGGTTATCATTACACCAGGTTTCAGTGATGGCCACAATGTCCAGGTCTGACTGCACTCATGACAGCCTCCAGATCTTCCATCTTGTTGCTAAGGCTCCTGGCATTTGCAAACATGGCTTTCCATGATTTGACCTCCCTAGACTGTTTTGCTGTTCTACTCCAGCCCCTTCCTTGGTTGTCCTTTATCCCTGGTTCTCCTTGCTGTCTGCCCTTCTGCTGAATTTTGCCCCTTTTCTGCCTATCCACCTCTTGGGCGCTAATTTCCATGTTTTGCACACTGCTTTGTAGAGACAGCCACTCCTCTGGTTCACTGGTTCCACTGCTAGCTGTGGGGGGTGAGCAAGTAGGTACCCTCCTTGCTGGCCTGCCATCCCCCTTTGCTAGTTTAAATGCTTGTCAATGTAGCATTTAAACTTATCATTGAGTGCTTCGATGCCCAGTAGAGCTGGGGCCGGAGGATCCTCCTGACCCTTCTACTCATGTGTGCTCCCTGAGGTACTGCTTCACTGTCTCTCACGCCTTATGGGGGGACCAAGGAACTGGAAGGAAGACTGCAGGTAGGGATAATGGTGCTCTGTGCTTCCCCATCATCCCCAACTAAACAGCAGGGTCCAAGAATTGGAAAAATAGCTGCAAGAAGGGGTAATGGGAATCCATGCTCCCCCATTATCTCCACCTTTCAATGAGGTCCACGGAATTGGAACATGGGCCACGGGTTGGGTAATGGAGCTCTGTACTTATCCATCACCCCTGCCTTGTAGCAGGCACAAGGGAATTGAAAAGAGAAAGGCAGGTAAAAGTGATAGTGCTCTGTGCTAGTCCTACCAGCCCTGCCTTGCAGCAGGGTCCATGGAAACATAGAAACATAGACTTTGATGGCAGATAAGGACCGCTTGGCCCATCTAGTCTGCCCATGGAATTGGGGTCTATGGAATTGGAAAGAGGGACACAGGTATGGATGATGGCGAGCCATATTTTCTCATCATCCACATTTGCAGCAAGGTCCAAGGAACTGGAAAGAGGGTGGCAGTTAGTGGTAATAGTGTTCTGTACTCCATTATCCTCCCCACCTTGCAATGAGGTCCACTGCATTCGAAAGAGGGGTGCAGGTAGGAGTAATGGTGCTCTGTGTACTCCATCATCCTTGCTGTGCAAACGGGGCCATGTAAATGGATGGAGGGCTGCAGGTTGTAATAATAGTGCTCCATACTCACACATCATCCCCACCTTGCAGTGGGGTCCATGGAATTGGAAAGAAGGCTGCAGGAAGAGGCATCAGAGCTCTGTGCCCCTCCCCCATCTTCCTTGCCTTGCACCAGACTCCATGGAATCGGAAACAGGGCTACAGGTAGGCTTAATTGTGCTCAAGTCATCATTCACCTTTTGCATCAGGGTCGAGAAATTAGAAGGAGGGGTACAGGTAGGGATAATGGTGCTCTGTGCTCCCCCATAATCCTCACCTTGCAACGGGGTGTAGGGGATAGGAAGGAAGGCCGCCGAGTGTGATATTGGGGCGCCGTGCTCCCACATCACCCCACCTTGCCACAGGGTCCTAGAAATTGCAAGGAAGTCTGCAGGTCAGGTTATTAGTGGTCCATGCTCCTACATCATCCCCACCTTGGAACGTGGCCAAGGGAATTGGAAGGAGGGACGCAGGTAGCAGTGACGGTGCTCTATGCTCTCCCATGATACACATTCTGCAGTTGGGTCCAGGGAATAAGAAGGAGGGATGCAGGTAGCTGGAATGCGGCTCTTCCATCATCCCCGCCTTTCAACGGCATCTAGGGAATTACAAGGAAGGCCACTGGTTGGGATAATGGGGCTCCATGCTTCCATATCACCCTCACCTTGCCACAGGGTCCTAGAAATTGCAAGGAAGGCCACAGGTTGTGTTAATAGTGGTCTGTGCTCCCACATTATCCCCACCTTGCAATGTGGTCAAGGGAATTGGAAGGAAGGCCGCAGGAAGCAGTAATGGTGCTCTATGCTCTCCCACCATCCACGTTCTGCATTAGGGTCCGGGGAATTAGAAGGAGGGATGCAGGTAGGTGAAATGTGTTTCCTCTGTCACCTCCACCTTTCAGCAAGGTCTAGGGAATTAAAAGGAAGGTTGCAGGTAGGGGCAATAATTCTCTGTGCTCACCAGCATCCAAGCCTTGCAACTGGCAGAAGGCTTCAGGTGGGCTTAATGGTACTCTGTTCTCCTTCATCATCCCTGCCTTGCAACAAGGTCCATGGAATTGCAAGTATGGCTGCAGGTAGGGGCAATCAGTATCTGTGCTCCCCATCATCACTGATTGCAGTGGTTTGATAGAATTGGAAAGAAGGCACAAGTACTGGTAATGGTGCTCTGTGCCCTTCCATCATGGCCTTGTAGTAAGGTCCATGGAATTCAAAAGAGGGCTGCAGTTAGGGGTAATATAATTCTATGCATCCCATGATCCCTGACTTGCAGCAGGGTCCAGAGGGCTGCAGTTAGGGGTAATGATGCTGCAGACCTGGACGCCCTACAGACCCTCATGCATACTATTACATATATTACTGCAGCATATGGTGCATTTGTATTTACTCAGGCTTGCTATTATGTGCTTAGAAACCATTATCCAGCACGAATATTTAATGCTTTTGTGCACCTGCAGCTTTTTGCCATGATGCAAGGATCAGCATCTTTTATGAACTGGTGTATGGTTACCCAAAAGTAGCCTTAGTTAGCAGACTTTTGGCAGTGTGTAGGTGCAAAACCACTAATGATCTAACTGTTCTAGGTGCTAACTTCCCACAAATAGAATTGATGTATTTTGCTGTCCACCTTTGTGGAGGATTCTGTTACCTAGTAACTCGCTCTTCTTATTTATATTACAAGAATGTCTGTAAGACTGTTTCTCTCTGAGTTTGCATAATGACATTGCGGTATTCATAGGTTTCTGAACTCCCAGTAGGTACACTGTTTTTCTACATGCTTTGGAATAAACTTTCTTTTGTAATATCTTGGCTTCTGTGTCGTGTTTTGCCAACAGGTCTACAATCCTTCCAGCTAAAAAATTCCCAACCACGGCAGGACCTGTTTGGACAAAAACAAACCAGTAAGCCAGTAGGTACACAGGTGAATGGAACTGGGAATCATGAAGGTGTTTGAACCTATGCCCCATGTTCAACTCTAAAGGAAGGTCCTAGGGACCCCCTACATGCCAAACGGGACTGGGAATCATGAAGATGCCTGAACCTAAGCCCCTCATTCAACTGGCAGCACCAGTTCACTCAGACTTCCATACCAGAGCATGTGACTGTCTAACTGTTGGGGTTGGATCTCAGTTAGTGCAGTAAAGGGGAACCTCCAACAATAGCCATTAGTAGAGCTCAAAGTAAACATCTTAAACTTTCAGACCTCCCATAGAGGTTGGAGTGATTTCATGCTGGATACGGAATTGCAGGCTAATCTGGTACAGTATGTTTAAAACAAGCTGTACATGGAAGCAAAGTCTGTAGCAAAACAAAATGACCAAATAGGTGTTATGGTTGCCATCCTGTATGCTTTATTCCAAGCAATGGAATCAGAGGTCCTGGCTCTGAAAAAAGAGTTAGGCTCCAAATCCAGTGAAGTGGGTGAGCAACAAACAGATTTGGAACAATAAATTGCAAAGCTTAGGAACAAGACTCAGAATGAACTTGAGAGTGTGGTACAGGAAAAAGTCAGGGAAATTGCAAGGTTGAAAGAAGACAATGAAAGATTGCAGCAGGATAAGAGGCATGTGTTACAGTTGAATGATTTGATTGCAAGCATGAATGATACACTGAGAAGAGAGTATGAGAAGTTGGAGCAAGAGTTTGAGGGATGTCAGGATGCATTGGAAAAGGAGCTTAGGGAAAATCATGAAGTGAGCTCTGCATATAGAGTTTTGCAGGATCATGTTAGTAATGGACAGTTTTAAGGCAGAGTGAATCACTCGATGTATAGAATTAAGATGACGAAATTACATCAGCAATTGACAATACTGAGAGACCATGTGAAAGCTATGCTGTTTTCCCCCACCTATCATGTTGTCATCTTCGCAGTATGATGACAGCAATGCAGATAACGTCTAAGATGGCATTTCTTGGGACTCCAGAGGGTTAAGGCCTCACCCAGTGGAAGTCACCCTGAATAAAAAGGATAAGGAAGAGGTGGAAGCCCTGATTCAGAAAGTGATCTCAAGAGCTGGAATCTCCGACTCTTAGGCAAAAACAGTGAAACAAGCAGCCAGTAATCTGCTGAAGAATTAGGTGGAGAAACAAACCCTCCTTCAGTGCATGACTAAAGCTGCAGCCAAGGTTGTCACTAAAACCATCATGGGACAGGAAGCAAGCCCAAGTGCCCTGCACTGGATGCAAGTCATCCAAAACATTGTGGACAAAATTGGCCATGACCCCCAGTGATAACTTTAGTTGCCACTTTGAAAAAGAGAAGAATACCTCAGTCTCATGGCTGAATACCAAGTAAAGGTTTTGAAACAATCTGTGGACCCCACAATGTTGGTGAAGCTGCTGGAAGTCATATGTAACGACATCAATGCCCCAACTGAGCAAGTCATGGCTCACCTTTGGTGGCCCACGACCTTAACATAGTCAACATAATGCTAGTGACCCAGGTGAAGCAGCATGTCAAAGAAACCCCAGCCCAATATGAGAGTCGCCTGTGGCTCACATTCAGTGAGGGCAAAGATTTGGCCAGAGAGCATCCGGACAAGGAATCAATCGGGTATAAATGCCTGTTTTTGAAAAACCTGAGCTGTCCCTCTGTGAAAAGGTGAAAGCTGATGTATTCTCCAAATGGGACCACCTTCATGAGATCATGGAGCAGGCGGAGCTGGTGTAGCAAGTCCATGCAAGAGACCCTGGTTTGGGCCCTCAGCCCAAAGTAGCCACCGTAAAACATGGTACCAATTTCTCCATCCAGTACATGGTAATAATAATAATAAATGTTATTACTCACAAGCACCTTTCAACCATCTAGGTGCTTTACAATACATAAAAAGACATGACAAAACTATAAACAGCAATAAAAATTCAGAGGATCCAAGTTTAATCGGTGCCACCAAAGACATGGCCCCATAAATAGGTTGTCAGCACCAGTTTAAACCCCCCACAGTCATGCACTCTTGAAGCTGATGGGGTAGAGAATTCTAGACAGTCAGGGCCACGTACATAAATGCATGGGCCCCTGAAGATTTCAAAAAAGACACCCTCAGAATCTCTAGCAACCCCTCATCAGCCGAACGCAACTGTTGCACTGAGCGGTAAGGCACTAGGAGCTCTTTCAAGTAGTCAGGGCCCGGTCCATGTAGGGCTTTATAACTCAGTAAACTGACTTTAAAGGTGATCCACCACCTAATCGGCTGCCAGTGCAGATCGCGCAGCACAGGTGTAATATGAGGGGATCGGGAAGCTCCCATCAACAATCGTACTGCTGCATTCTGCATGAGCTGCAGGTGATGGATATCAACCCCAGGCAGCCCTAAGTACACGGAGTTGCAATAATCTAGGCATGAGGTCACAAAAGCATGGACCAAAGTAGGCAAGTCCCCGGACGGAACCAGGTGCTTGATCCTGGAGATATTCCTAAAATGAAAAAAGGAAGTCTTGACGATGGCCAATACCTGAGCTCACAGAGTCAGCAAGTCATCAAGCATTACCCCCAGGTTTCACACCTGTTCAGAGGATAGGATCTGAGAGCCCCCAAGAAAAATTCCAGAGGGCTGATCAGCCCACGACCTCTCTATCTGGTGACCTGGGTCCACTACCATCACCTCCGTCTTTTCGGTGGAGGGAATATCAAAAGATTCTTAGCAAGATAAATCTTCGTACCAAAACTGAGGAGGATACAACAACAAACAAAAATATCGACCAAAGTCAAACCAGTCAAATATGATAGGGCAATAATGGGTGGAAAAAATTATCTGGACCCTCGTATAAGGAATTGACAGAAGTCGAGCAACTTCAGGAGTACAGTACAAGTCACAGTAAACTGATCCTCCAATGAGTTGTTTTAGCATTTCTTACTGAATTGCATAAGTGTTGCTGGATCCAGTACAAAGCCTTGCACAAACTGTTTCTTAAGAGTTAAAATGCAGCTTTGTGTTGCATTGTGACTAGACTGCAGACACATTTCAACTGAGCTGCAAATCCATTTTACAGACATTGATGCTGACCTAGTTAAGGACTTAAGAAACAATGAAATATGAGTTGCCAATCCAATGCTAACTGTAAAATACAATGCTAAACCAACTCATTGGTGAAACAGTTTAATGTTACTTGTACTGTATAAGGTCAAGGTTGAATCACTTATGGCACAATCCTCCATGAAAGTCATGAGAGCCATTCCTTCCACTCCCCTTTTGGAAGAAAATCCTGATGGGGTGGGCAGTCAAAATCCCCATACTCCAAAGCGGTACAGATGCTCCTGGAGGTGAATCCCACACTCTATGACACCTCGTAAGAACAAAAGGAATCTGCCTGATGGTGTCAAACCCTGGTTTATATTCCCACTTCTCTAGTTACTGATGATTCTGGACACCCATGTGTAGAAGTGCTGGTTGGGGGCCACCAGCAAGAACTACTTTTGGACACGGGTGCCACTGTCTCAGTGCTGCATCAGGATGATCCCAAGCACTCTCACTGGTCATTGGTGAAGGCCACTTCTGTGTAGACCTTTGAGGGGACAGTGATCACAACTTACCAGTCCAAACCAATATCCATCATTATTGGTACCTTAGAATTGAAACACTACTTTGACCTTATGGTCCTACGTCATCATCAAAGCATCCTGTGTATAGATTTTCTTACCTGATATGAGTGCATGGTGGACTTAGCCAACAGGCCAATACTCCTGGCACCCTGCCTATGCCACCTGTTCCTAATTTCTGATTCACATGTAGTAGCAGCAGTGAAGGCCAATGATGTGGAATATGACATCATTATCATGTTCCAGCACCATTCCCACTTTCCACAATTCAGGCCTGTTTTGGAGAAGCACCAGGATGCCTTTGCCAAAAACAAACATGATTGTGGCAGAACTGACTTCCTCAAACTTTACGAACATACGAACATATGAAATTTGCCAGCAGATAAAGGCCTAGAGGTCTATCAAGTCTGCTTGAATGTGCAGCTAGCACTTTGTAACTTTGTTACAGGTACAGACCTACCATGATAATGACAACATGCCCATTCCCAACAGAGGCAATCCCTTCTCTCAAGGTCACCACAGAATCCCTTTTGAAACAAGGGGTCATCAGGCCATGCATCTCCACAGCCAACTCTCTGATTTGGCCTGTGAAAAAGTCCAACAGATGGAGATTGAGCATTGACTATAGGAAGATCAACCAAGACACACCAAGTTGTGCACCCAATGTGGCATCTGCCCCGGATCTGCTTAAGTTCCAGAAGCCTCAGCACAGGTGGTTCAGTGCCCTGGACATTTCCAACAGCTTCTGGGCACAGCCATTGGCCCCTGAGAGCCAATACAAGTTCAGCTTTACCTTTGAAAGATGTCAGAAAATGTGGACATGCCTCCCCCAGGTGTTTCACAACAGCCCTCCCTCTTTCACATCCACATGAAAGATGCCATAAAAGGTTTCTCTTCCCCTGACTGCCTCTTGCAGAATGTGGATGACTTTATCTTGGCCACAGTAAGCCTAGAAGACATCTGCAGTTTCTAGAAGAGCTCCTTGCATTCCTACAGAAGGTAGGCCTCAAGTGCAACCCTGCAAAGCTACAACTCTGTCTCCCAGAAGTCTCCTTTTTAAGCCTGTGCATTACCCCAGAAGGGAGAAGTCCTGACTTGGACAAGGTCCAAGGTATCCAAGACTTATCCCTTCCTACCACTGTTTCCACTCTTAGGCACTTCCTGGGCATGGTGAACTACTCCAGAGACCTTATCCATGGCTTCGCACAGAAGGCCGCATACCTGTATGAGCTACTGAAAAAAGACGTTCCCTGGCAATGGAAACCAGAACATACAGCTGCTGTTACTTCTGTCAAACAAGAATTGGCCTCAGCTCCAGATTTGGTCAGTCCTAACCCAGACTTGCCATTCCATGGAAACTGCCACCTCTGACACTGCAGTGTCAGTGGTTTTGGCTCAACAGGTGAATGGAAAACTCAGGCCTATTGCTTTTGCCTCTCAGGTTCTGTCCGCAGTGGAACAAAAGTAGTCGATCTGTGAAAGGAATCGCCTTGCCACATTCTGGGCCGCAGAACACTTTACCTACATCATAGGTTTCTCTCCCATCATACTGCACACCAGCCACACACCTACCATTTTCCTGTTATCAGACCGAATCAAAGATGGCAATCTCTCAAACACCAGAATTACCCACTGGTCTCTCCTGCTCCAGGACAGATATCACTGTGCACCTGGCAAAGATGCCATCTATTCTGGCACATGAACTCCTATACCGATGAGACCCACATGAGTGTGACCTGCAGCCACTCACTCTGCCAGAACCAAGCCCTTTTCTACCCACAACTAGACACACCCTAACAGATACTGTTCTCTGCTGTATCATCACAGATTGGTGCTCGTTTTATCAAAAAGGAGAATAGGTGGCTGGGTCTGGGGTTCTGATCCTTTGTCCAGGAGGCCACACCTTTGAGGTATCCAGACAGTGTACCATTAGATCCTCACAGTATGCAGAACTGGCAGCCATTACCTGTGCCTTGGAGATTATCCAGGAGGAAGAGGAAGAGGATACCATCATTTTCTTTGACTCATCTTGGGTATGTAATTCTCTTACAGAATTTCTCCTGTTTTGGAAGAGCCATGGCTATGCTTCCTTTGAAGGGAACCACGTCAAATATAGAGACATATTCAGGTGCATTGACAACCTAGCTGAGCATTTCATCTTCAGGATTTACTTACATAAAGTCAAGGCCCACTCCAAGACTGCACCCTACCATGAGTATAAATAAAAAAATAATAAATAAAACTTTATTTTTATTGTGCCTTTCAAATACCAAGGTGCCTAACAAATTTAAAATCAAACATCAACAACACACATCATATAAAATCAGTGATAACATCATATCATCAGCCACCGAATGCCTAGTGCCATGAAAACATTTTCAAGGCTTGCTTAAATCCCTCCATGGTTGCGCACTCCCGTAACCGACGGGGTAGAGAATTCCAGATGGCTGGAGCTGCATGCATAAATGCTCTGGCCCCAGAAGATTTCAAACACACCCTCGGACTCTCTAGCAACCCCTCGTCGGCTGAGCGGAGCAATCGCCCAGGGCAGTAAGGAACCAGGAGCTCAGTATAATGATCAAGCAGATACCTTGGTTAAGGCAAGTGCTGGAGGGGGGCAGCATGAGTAATGCCACCCCAAACTGAAGCCCACCCAGTGGCTGCACAGAAAAGGTACCAAGGTGCCCCAATGGATCTGGCCACAGCACAAATGGAAGATCCTGAGATAAAAGAGGTATATGAATACCTCTCCAAGGAGACAGAAATAGAAATGTCTGGAAGCAACCCTTTCAAGAGACTTTCTCAAAATCTTCTGCTTTCTGCAGGCCAGGATTTGGTCCTATACTTGTTGAAATATAAGTGTTAATGATCTGACGTATTTGTAACTGTACAGGTAGTTTTTGAAAATAGGGTTCTAACCTAACAAACTGTACCCTCTATAAAAAAAAAAAAGGAAAAAAAAGTTTATCATCGTCAATCTGGTGACACGAAATTATTGGTGGTCCCCAAGGAGCTCTGATCAGAGTTCATTTACCAGGTACATGACACACCCACAGGTGTACACCAGGGTGTAGATAATACTCTAAAGAGACTGAAAACCATGGGTTGGTGGCCTGGCCAGCCAACCAACATCCAACGCTTTGTGAACACTTAAATTTGGGTACTTTTTCAATGGAATTACCAAAAATATTAAATGCAATATGCACCACTTTTAGCGGATGCGGATGTAGTGGACATTCAGTTGTTCTGAACAAAAAGCTAAAGCAAAATGCCAAATTCTATACAAATCCAAAGTGGCAATGCGTGCTGGAGAAAGATTAAAATACTAGCATGTAAAAAAAAACACACCAAGGTTCACTCTCACAATGAAGTTGTAAAATACAGTGTTTACTTAGTTTTCTTCATGTCCCCTCTGAAGACTCGTGGGAGTCGAGGCACTAGGGGTTTTGAATGTACTTGCTTCTTCTGTTTGAAACTTGCAGCATGAAGAAAACTAAGTAAACACAGTTTTTTTCCCCTTTAAACTCCATTCAGTTTATAAGTTTCCAGACAGTTTTTGCAGGGTATTTGTTATTTTAGCATAGAGATACATGATATAAATGGTTGATCTGACATCATGTTCTCATATGCAAATGCAGCTCTCAGGGACAATGAGATTTCAACAACCAGGAAATGGACCCTCCCGGGAGAGTGGCAGGGCCTAGTATGAAGTGTGAAAACCAACTGAAGCAGTTGCATGCATCTTTAACAGCTACATGAAAAGAGTTGTCTGTTGACATGGAAACAAATAACATTTAGAAGATATGAGTGTGCAGTTTTCCTTTAAGTTCCTTGTATAGCAGCCGTAGGAACTGCTAATCAGTGAAATTGCATACCCTGTCTGAAGCTCTAATGTGGTGTTAAAACTTAACCGGCTGCACCTAGATGTAATCAGATGGCTATTTAACCCCC
Organism: Neoceratodus forsteri; assembly: GCA_016271365.2. Taxonomy (NCBI): domain Eukaryota; kingdom Metazoa; phylum Chordata; order Ceratodontiformes; family Ceratodontidae; genus Neoceratodus; species Neoceratodus forsteri. The sequence goes on from CM057455.1 coordinate 128,247,659, forward strand.
ATCACCTCTGAACCCCCTCAGTTATCACTTATTTTTGGTTTTGCTATGCTGCTGTACTGTCACTATCTCTCCTGCGCCCTCTGCATCTGCCAACAATGTCTGGTAAGAGGACTTGTTTGTCACTGTCCAGACAAACAGAGATTTTGAAGGAGATAGAGAAAATGCCTAAACTTAGCATTAAGGACCTTGCTACTGACTTTTCTATCACAAAGTCTACCATCTCTGATTTGTTAAAGAACAAGGACATGCTGCTTGCTGACTGGCATGGGAACCAAAATCCGGAATGCAAAAGAAAACATAAGGGCAAAGATTCTGATTTAGAAGAAGCCCTAATCTGGTGGTTCATCAATACCAGAGGTGGAGAGGCATTGATTAGTGGACTGCTCTTGCTGCAGAAAGCAGATCAATTAGCTGCAGCAATGGGTAAGACTGACTTTAAGGCCACAGATGGGTGGCTCATTGGGTGGAAACATAGTCATATCATTAGGTTCCGAAAAATCCACAGTGAAAAATGAAATGCTGACACAACTGTTGCTGAAACATGGCTTCAACAGGTGTTACCTGAGCTGTTAGCTGATTACACTGCAGACAATATTTTCAATATAGATAAAACAGGGTTATTTTATAGGTGTATGGGTCTTGGTACATTAACCTTCTGCAGTGAGAACTCTCTCGGCTTCAAGAAAGCCAAAGAAAGGATCACTGTTTTGTTAGCCTACAACATGTCTGAGAGTGTTAAAATAATACAAAACAGTTGTGATAGGCAAGAGTTTTCGACCACGTTGTTTTCGAGGGGTCAGTCACCTCCCAGTGCTGTGCAAAAACTACAAAACAGCCTTGATGACAGTCAATATCTTCACAGCAGAGTTGAGAGAGTGGGACCACAGTCTGCTTTCAAGAAAAATAGCCCTCCTCCTCCTCAATAAGTTCAGTGCCCACCCACCTGTCACAGGGCTCCCCAACATCAAGCTTGCCTTCCTCCATCCCAACACTACATGTCTTATGCAACCCCTTGACCAGGGGATAATTTTCTGCTTTAAAAGGCATTATGTGACATTGATGAGAGCCCATTTACTGGACATTCTGGACACAAATGAGGAGAACACTGCCTCAGTCTGTGTCCACCGCATCAACTTACTTGACTCTGACAGGTTAATTCAGCAGGCATGGCACAAGGTGTCTGGAGAGACCATCCAAAATTGTTTCAGGAAAGGTGGGGTTGCCACAAATGCCTCTATTGGAGTGGTGCCTGAAAAAGCTGAAGATAAGGATGACACAGTGGGGCTGACTGCCGAAGTCCTGGATGAAGTTTTTTGCCTGGGTGATGAGCAATAACCATCACAGGTTGATAACATTGTGGAAGCAATAGCTGCTGTGACTGAAGACACAGAAAAGGAGGATGAACAGGAAGACGAGCAGCAAGAAAAACACACCAAGGAACCACCAGTAACACCTGTCAAAGTCAAAAAGGCACTCCTAACGCTCCGCCAGACCCTCAAATGGATATCATTCCTTTGGTGAGATCAACTAGCCGTCGTAGAGTCAAACTGGATAAGGTACACGATGGCAGATAAAGTGCAAACCTCAATCATGGATTACTTGTGGAAAAATACCCAGGGAGAACAAACACAGCAGTGAGCTATGATGCCACTAAAGTATGGTAGAGTGCACAGATTTGTTTTTTTTTCTTATCTATTTTATTGATTTTAACCATTTAATAAAATTATAAGTTGCAAATAACATTGTAACTTGGTTTTGACACATCAGTTGAAAAACACAAAAAAGGGCTGTAATTACCATCTACGTTACTTGCTGTCTTGAGTCTCTGTCGCTGGGTGCCATGAAGTGTATGTTGGATGTAATGGACGCCTCTTGTAATGGACATTATTCATTAAGCCAAACTAGTCCTTTACAAGCTACGCATACTGTAATAAAAAATCAGATGGACAACTTTTTCTTGGACTAGAAAAAAACATTAATTTTATTTTAAGGGAATTTAGCATCAGGTTATGCGAGTCAAACCAAGAGTGTAACACACCAAAGCCCCCCTGAAGGTCCTTTGTAACTGCTGTAAATCAGTACCTGAGCAAAACAACACAGCGTCATTGGCATATATTATTAATTCAGTGGTGGTACAAATTTCTGGGAGAGAATTTACAAAAAGTAAAAATAATAGGTGTCCAAGAATGGAGCTCTGTGGAACTCCACATTTCAGTGGATATTCATCACAGAATGAATCATTGTCCCTGGATCCCCACCCAGAAACAACTCATGCCACTGCTTGTTAAGTCTGGATGTTCACTGTCAACATTTATTAGTAAGACAAGCATAATTTAAATCATACATTACATCCCATTCATTCTAACAATTAATATTTACAATTTTGGACATAACAGTCCCATATTCCCCGAACCGGAGTGTACCCCCGACACACGCGAATCACAGGGACTGTCAGGAGGTCGTAAGGGCATAAAGGAAGCCCTCCCTGAACTGGAGTGTGTCCCAACACACGCATCACAGATACGGCTCTGTCCCAATCCTCAGAAGCTCAGCGCAGGAGAGAGAAAAAGGGGACCAATTTTTCAAATCCTGTTGGCAGACAAATGGAGATAGTTTTTTACTGTCTGCTCGTAGTGTAAATGCTGCAGCTTTAGATCATGTGTGCTGCATGCCTTTAAACAAGTTTTTACTGCCTGCTCCTAGTGTAAATGCTGAAGCTTTAGATCGTGTGTGCTCCATGCATTTAAACAAACAAACAAAAAATTACTAGTGATGTTGTAGGGTCGATTTGGCAGCGTGTAGCAGGGTGCTTTACCAGTAAGCTGTTCAATCCGAATTAATTGTACACTGCGCACTAACCAAAGTGAAGAATCTGCCTAGTGATGTAATGTTTTAGCTGCTCACTACTCTGTCATTATACTTGTATTACTGAGTTTAAATTCTTTAGCAGCTCCAATCCAAATTAATGTTGGTGGATTTTAATTATTAGCTGAATCCTGCAAAGTATCTTGTATTGTGTTTAAGGCAGGCTTGTTGAACTTGGCCCCTCCCTCAGACTTATCTATTTAATCCTGTCCTCCATTGCTCTTCAGGGACTGCCAGGAGTTTGTGAGGGCATAAAGGAAGACCTCCCCTGAACCGGAGTGTGGCCTCCCCAACACACGCAGCATCACAGGTACTGCTCTGTCCCAGTCCTCAGAAGTTCAGCACAGGAGAGATAAAAAGGCCCGCTGACGCTTTGCGCCAGCTACCCCACCACTACCCTTAGCCAACTCCTAGCTATATAGGCTGAATCACATGTAGTGTCAGAACCAATCAGCTCACTTTCCCATTTGCAGGCTTATAATGTAACCACTAGAGGCCACTACGCTAGGAACACAGCATATTAGAAGAGAAAACTAAAAAAAAAAAAACAAAAAAAAAAACCAAGGCATCTTAACCCTCACTCTGCTGCCTCTCCATGATGATACCACTGGTCCTAATAACTTTCTTTAGCTTCACTCCCTGGGTGTCCCTCCCACTGGCTAACTACCCTACCCTTCTGGACTGTCAGGCACCTTGTGTCAGGCTCCCAATAAACATTGTTAGCTCTGGTACCATAGTTGTCTCACACCCTGGCTGCCACCTCCACACACTGTCAATTGGCCCTGGTGTCCTCCCATCCACCTTCCAAACTAGCCACCTAGCCCTTCTGCCCCATGATTGGAGGTCAACAGCTTCTACAGCCAAGCCTCATACCAACCCCAGGAAGCTTCACTGGGTTGCACAAAATACCAAATTCCTGGTCACTCTACTACTACTCCTTGTAGGTGATATCGAGCCTAACCCAGGACCTACCCACCACCACACTCTAAACACTTCCTTGCCACCCCAACTCCCCTCAGGCCTTAAACTGATTCATCTAAATATATGTAGCCTTCTACGTAAAATAAGCCTACTTCAACCTCTAGCCATGTCTCTTAGCCAAGGTATCCTGATTATCTCTGAAACCTGGCTGAAGCCACACAACCCTGACAATGAATTTGCTGTACCCAACAATACACTCGTCCGGCATGACCGCATGGGCAAAAGAGGGGGTGGCATAGCCATGTACATTGCCTCCACCATCCAGTTTTCCCTGGTTACCCTATCCCTGCCCTCGGAGTCCATTGACGCACTAATGGTAAAACTCGCCATCCCCATTCAATTCCAGTCTTCATAGCAGGTACCTACTGCGCTCCTGACTCCAACACACCTACACTACTGGATCACCTGGGCACACTAAACTCCCTGGCATCTGGTGGGGAGCCCCACATACTTGGGGATTTTAACCTGAACTGGCTTGCTGAGGTTCATTCCAAGCTTTGGGATAAGGTGACGGCCCTAATTCTAACTCAACTATTCTCTGAGCCCACGTAATTAAACCACAGAACACAGAATCATACCCTCCTAGATTGGTCCCTCACCTCTCACCCCTATAGAATCCTAGTCTCTGGCCTCATTCCAGATGCACTTAGTGACCGCAATGGAATCTACTCAGTATGCAAAATCTTCAGACCTAAAGCTCCCCCTCCCAGAATCATTCTAACCAGATCCTACAAATCTCTTGACCTCCCCTCATTACTAAACGATTTGGGCAATACTGACTGGTCATGCATTAGTCAATCCACCACTACAGATGAGGCCCTGCAGACCTTTAAATCCAAGTTCACCGCCATCTGGGACCGTTCCGCCCCCTCTGAAGAACCAGGGTCCGAGGTACTCACCTCCCATGAATAACACGCGAAATACTAGCCCTCCTTAGAACCAGAGACAATGCCTGGAAAACCTTTAAGACATCCAGCTATCCAGCTGACCTCCAGCATTACTGCGAGCTTCGTAATGCTAGAACTAGGAAAATCCACCAAGCAAAAGCTAACTATTTCAAAGGCGCTTTCAACTCCACCTCCCATCACCCAACCAAATTCTGGAAAGTGGTCAAGACACCTCTCAGCCCCCCACTCTGTCCCTGTAGGTAGGTGGACTCACCATCCCCGACCTCCCAGCAGTAGCCACACTGTTTAACTCTCTCATCACAAACAGCCATGCTACTCCCCTGCCCACAGCTCATCTTGCACATTACCACATACCCTCCCCCCCAGGTAGTGGAACCCCCAGCTCAATCTTTTCTCTTTCCTGTAGGTCACTCCAGAAGAGGTATATAATGCACTGGTTGCCCTTAATCCAAGTAAGGGCAAATGCCCCTCCGGGTTGGACTCCAAAATGCTCCACCTATCAGCCCCAGCCATAGCCAAACTCCTGGCCTCCCTTTTTAACCTCTCCTTCTTCCGTGCTGAAGTCCCCTCTGAATGGAAACATGCCACCGTAATCCCACTTCCTAAGTGTGAGGATACCTCAAACCCTAACAACTACCGGCCCAGCTCCTTCCTACCAATCCTCGCAAAACTACAGGAGTGCCTGGTGCTCTCTTGCCTATCTCCCTTTCTGGATTCCTCCTCCTTTTTCTCCCCCTACCAGTCCAGCTTTAACAAATCCCACTGCACCAATACTTCCCTTCTCAGGCTTATTGACTGCATCCTCACTGGTATGAATGCTGGCCACATCACAGCTGCCATATTCATCAACTTGGCCAAGGCATTTGACACAGTCACCCACTCTCTACTCCTGACCAAACTCACCGGTGCCGGTCTATCCAGTTGGGCCACATCTTGGTTCCAATGGTACCTTGCTGGCAGGTCCCAATCCATCTGTATCAGTTCTTCCACCTCGGCACCTCTCCCAATCACCTCAGGAGTACCACAAGGTTCTCTCCTAGGCCCACTCCTGTTCTCAATCTTTCTGAATGACCTGCCTTCTGCCTGCCCACACACCTCAATCCACATGTATGCGGAAGACACTGTGTTGTATACATCCGGCCCCTTGTCCTCAGAGGTCATGACCAAACTGCAGCAGGACTTTATCACCGTCCAGCACTGGCTTCGTTCAAATCACCTCCTCCTCCTCAATGCCAAGAAAATGGTCTCTTTAACTTTTGGCACTAGGCAGAGACTTTCCAGGCTCCCATCCCAAATCACATTCCACAATCTGGAAGGGACACCTCTGGAAGCCTGTACCTCCTTCAGATACCTTGGAGTCTGACTTGACCAGCACCTCAGCTTTTCCGCACACATTGAATCCATACTCAAGAAGTTGCACCCTAGGCTTAGTGTATTTTACCGGAATCATGACTGCATCCCTGTACCTGTTTGGAGGGCCATTGTGCAGAAAATGATCCTCCCAGTCTTCAACTACGGGGACGTAGTCTACAGTGCTGGCCCTAAGTCTACGTTAGCCAGATTGGACCCTCTTTTCCATTCTTTCTGCCACTTTGCCCTAAACTGTTCCTAATCCACACACCATTGTGCCCTTTACCAATCTATGGACCTCCCCTGTCTATATAATCGAAGGCAGTCCCACTGTGTCAAAATCCCAGCCAAGTTTTGGTCCCAACAACTCCCCTCCTACCTCACTGCTGCCTTGGCCAACCCCTACGCCCTAACATACTCTCTCAGAAACCTGGACTCTTGGTCCCTGGCTGTCCCACATAGGTGCGCTACTGCCGGTCTGGCAGCATTCAGCTACTGCATACCTACGTTGTGAAACACTCTCCCAGCAAACATTAATCAGTTCTCCTCCCCTCTGCACCTTAAATCCATGCTACAAGCCCATTTTGCCCCTACCTGCACATGTGCCTAGACAGTTCTCAGCACACTGTGTAAATGACTGTGTTGTCCACACTTAGTACTGCAACTAATCTATGACTGTAACTACTGTTGTTTATTTCACATTGTCTGCGCCAGGAACAATTTGTTAGAGCTCTCCACTATGTAACTACTTGTATTATGCTGTCAAACTGTTGTCTATACCACTGTTTTCCTGACCACTATGCCCAGCCACTACGACCAAATGTTAGTGAATCCCCACTATGTATTACACTTGTATCTATGCTGTCTTCAACTATTGTCTATCTACCCCCTTCCCCAGGATGCATCTGGAATCAAGCATTAGCCTGCTCAGTATGACTTTCCTGGTTAAATGCTTAAATAAATAAATAAATATCAGTCCCATATCACATCTAGGACATAACAATCCTGTCTTCCTTCTTGTGTGGTTCTTCTTCTTGATCCGCTCTTCTTCTGCCCTTGCTTCTCAGGGTGCGGACACCCTGATCTGGCCCCCCCTTTTTACCACCATAACCGGGTACCACCTTACCCAGACCACTCAGCCCCAATAGATGTGGACACATCGATCCATCCCCTAGTTCTATATCCCTCCCCATTACTCCCATGCCTGGGTTCTTTTGTCCCCAGCACACGGTACCTACCCCATACCCCGCCTACCTGCTCCCCCTTTTTCCTTCTTGCTCCAACCCTTTCCACTGCCCCATCTCCAGCTTGCAAGGAAAGATGGGGCTCTCCCCTTGCAGGTTAACCCCTCAGCCCTTTTTAATTAATGTCCCTAACTAGGTCCCCAAAGGGGTGGAGGAACAAGCTCATGCTGAACTCCGTCAGGTGAACCTCGTCCCCCCGGTACACTGCCTCCTGTTTGTATGAGATGTCCCTATGTTGAATGAAAACTCCCCCATCTCGATCACTGGCCTGGCCACCTTCCTATTCAAGCACTTCCATGCCACCTCAATTGCTTTTGGCCCCTTGTTTCCCCTCCACACCCTCTGGGAGGTGATCTCCGACCACCCTATCACCGCCCGGGACTACCAACTCTACCCCTTCTCCAAACCTGCAATGATGTCCTTCTTCAAGGACCCCCATGGTATTGCCCCCAAGTCATTGCCCCCTAAATGCACAATAACACTATCCGGTTGCCCCACTGCACCTGGAGCTCTTCCAGCAGGGGTAGCAGCTGTGCCCACTTCATGCCTCTCAGGCCCCTCCATCGCACTCTGGTGTGCTCCATTCCCAGGTGCAGCTGTGCCCCTAGCCTCGTAGTGGCTGCAAACTTCTCTGCCCAATATATGAACGCATGCCCCATGATCCATACCTGTCACTTGGAACCTGCTGTGGGGAGAGAAAAAGGGGCCATTAGTCATTGCCGACACCTCACATACCTCCTGTAACAATCAGACTTCCACCTCCCTATTCTTTTGACCTTGGCTTCTCCTGCCTCTGCTTCCGCTACTTCCATTGCCACCCCAATTCAGAAGGAATGGGGGGTGAACTCATGGGGGGGTCCTCCCATGCAAATGCCACCACTTTTTTCAGCACCGCTTCCACTTGGATCTCTGTTGCCGGTGATCCGTCCCCATGCAAGAACCAAGCCCCTTTCTGGTGACCGTGTACCATACTATACTCTGTCATGGCCCTTACTGCACATACCTCTCCCTCTGCTTGTCTGCATATCTCAGTGGTGGTGCCCCTTCCCCCCGGTCCGTCTTGGAGCTCTGTAGTCTGATTACCACCCTATCTATTTCCAACCGCACATCATGCTCCTGCAAGCCCCCTGTGGTCACTCCTTTTTTGTGCGCCACCATCTCACCTACCCAGAAAGTCCCTCTCACCATGATTGCGAGTATGGCCTGAAACAGACATGCCTCATTCACTGACTGGCATACTCTATCCAGCGCCCATACCAGCTTCAGGAGTAGAGGGCACTGTATGGGTCTTCTCCCATCCTGCCTCCCACCTTGTCCCCTCTGCCATCCCATGACCATCCACTTGATGGCCTGGCTGCCTGTGGCGTCCCACCACTCCCATTCCTGGCAAGCCCAGCTGATCCCTGCCAGTTGCACCCCCATGGTAGTGTGGGCCGCCCCTTCCTTCCACTTTCTCACTATATACTGCATGATCTGTTCTTCCTGCACTGGCTCTTTCTGTCTCCCAAACCTGCTAGAAAAGCCTGAAACTCTACCAAGCCCCTTCGTAGGCCTGCAAGGTGTTGGCCTCCCACGACCCCCCTATACAGTGCCCTGGCTTTTTCCCTCCAACCTCCCACATCCAACCCAGTACCTTGGTCTGGGTAGGTGCGGCCTGGGGTGCCAACTCCCGGAACTGTCCTATCTGAAAACAAGACAGACAATCAGCCAACTCATTCCGAATCCCCTCTATGTGTTGCGCCCTGAAGGACAGGTTCCAGCGCAGCCCCAGTAACACTAGGCTCCTCAGAACCCATCCCTCTGAGTCTGTATGGCCACTCTGCCTGTTAAGCACCTTTACTACTCCCTTGTTATCACACCAGAATGAGATGCGCCACCCCGCCATTCTCTCTCCCCAGATCTCCAAAGCCACCCATATGGGAAAAATTTCCAGAAACATGATGTCCTTAGTCCATCCCCATACCTTCCACTGGACTGGCCATCCCTCTGAGATCCATTCCCCTTGAAAGTAGGCCCCAACCCAAAAAACCCCAGTTGCATCCGTGTACAGTTCGAGGTCCATGTTGTAGGTCCACTCCTCTTGCCAGAACATCACCCCATTGTATGATTCCAAAAAGACCTCCCAAACCTGGAGATCCTATCGCATGCCTCTATTGATGTCCACCCAGTGATGGGTCAGCATGGCCTTCCCTGTGACCCTGCCCAGCCTCCTTGTGAAAGCCCTGCATGGGCTTATGGCCTTGCAGGCAAAATTAAGGTGCCCCAACAGCTGCTGTACCAGTACCAGCGGTACCCTCCTCCTTCCCCCCACCAGTGCCAACAAACCCTTTAATCGGGACACTTTATCCCCTGGCAGGTGGAAACACTCCTGCTTAGTGTCTATCTCAATCCCTAGGAACTCCAGCCTGCGTGCCAGACCCTCCATCTTACCCACTGCCAGAGGGATCCCGATGACACTGCACATGTCCCGAAAATCCCCTAGCATCCACTGGGCCTCCGCCTGACTGTCGCCTATCAATAGAAAGTCATCCTAATAATAGACCACCCTCCTATACCCGCATCGATTCCCAAACATCCACTGCACCTATGAGCTGAACATCTCAAATGCTGAGCACACCATGGAGCACCCCAAGGGCATGGCTTTGTCAAAATACAAACTGCCCTCAAATTGGAAACCTAGCAGGTCCCAGTCCGCTGGCCAAACTGGTAGAAGCCGGAATGCAGATTCAATGTCTGTCTTCGACAGCCATGCTCCCTCAGCTACCCGAATTAACTCTACCGCTTCTTCCAGGGATGTGTACGATACCATGCTCAATGACTCCGGGATCCCTTCATTCACCGACCCCCCCATCTGGGTATGACAGGTGGTGTATGAGCCAGAATTCCCTGGCTTGTTTCTAAGGTACCACCCCCAGGGGTGACACCCAGAAATCCTTGCGGGGAGGCCTGCCAGCGGCCCTTTCACCCTCTCTGCCTGACTTCCTTCGCAATCTTTCTCCACACTATGTCCTCCTTCCCTTTTACCGAGCCCAAATTCTTCACCCGCATCCCTACCTGTGACCCCTCAAACCGCAGTGGAAAACCCTTCTTAAAACCCACCCGTAATAGCTTCACCCCCTCCTTTTCGGGGTAGCCCTCTGTCCAGGCCTCTACCGCCAGCAAGTTGATGGGGGTGAGGGCCAGACTGTAGCCCCACTGCCCCTCACTTGCTCCTGACCTAATTCCACTCATAGATGGAGGCATATCCTCCTCTCCCGGGGCCACCCCGTCCCCTCCCAGAACCCCGTCACCCATGAAAGAACTGTTCCTGTGGTTGCCCACCTGACTGCCCTCCTTTGTCACCACCTTGCCTGCAGCCCGTCACCGAGTGCGAACCCCTGCAACATGCGCAGGCGTGCCAGAACTTGCAACTAGGCTAGGTGCATGATGCCCTGTTGTAAGTCCAGCATGCTTTGACCCCCGGGACTGGGGTCGATCGCTTCACCTGATCAGCCACCTGCCCCCCTGTTGCAGCCGACAACATCCTGACACATAGCTCCACATGGGTGCAATCCCATCTCAGATCTCCCTTTGCTGCCATTCTCCTTCAGAATGCCTTGTCATACTTGAGCCATCCAAAACCCAACTTCGCCTTATATGCGTCCAGTATGATTGCCATGTATGTCAACAAGGGGATTGCCAGGTCCAGCTGATTTTTCCAGGACCAGCGCACTGTAAATTATGAAGCTGGCTTGCCATGTGTCTATGCTTTTCCCCTTGAAACGGGCTTTCTTGGTCTTGTGGCCTACCACTGCTAATGCCACTGCCATTACAGACTTGCCCACCGATTCCCTTTGTTCATATTTTTTGGCAGTCTCCTTGTCTACCAACTCAAATATATCCACGTACTCCCCCTTCCAGATCTTCTCCTTTATGGAGGCCAGGATGCGGTCGCCCAGCGTGAAACCGGGTGGCCTCCACGCTCGCCCTCCTGTGGAGACTTGAGCAGGCGTCCTGGGTTTGCCCCTGCTCTAATGGCCTTCAAGCCTGCTCCATCTTTGAAATCCCACCCTCCCCATATTCTCCAACAATCCTTCCATATACTCCTTTAAATCCACATCATTACTTATGTCCACGCCATCCTTACCCCGTCCGTATGGGCCTCTGCCAAGTTCTGGGGTGGGCTCATAGACCTCTTGTTCCTGTTCTGGCACAACACCTCACCTCTCCTTCCCTCTTTCCTGGGCCCCCTCCTCTGTTTCTCTCTTCTTCGCAGCCTCCACTAAGCTAGTCATCTGTGCCATAAGCTTCGACGCCTCTGTCAGCATGGTCGTGCTCAACACTGGGGCTCTCTTGGGTGCCATTCTTTCTGGTGGGCTTGGGCTGCACAACAAGATTAAGAGATTATATCATCGTCCATGGCTGCCCCCTCATTAGCCCCTCAGGCCCGATCTCCCCGTGCGCGGACATTTTTTTTTTTATCTTTAGTCCCCCGTGCCTACGGCCCCTGCACCCACCTTGCCCTGTGTTCCACTACACGAGGCCCATGCTCATTTAGCCCCTCGTGGCAGTACTCCCCCAGTTCCCCTCAGGGCCATTTCTTGCTCTCCATGCTCCCCCACATGGGCTGCCATGGGAAACAGATCCCTACAGCTCCCCCTTCTTGTCTGCCTGCTGCATGCACCCCTGCAGGCCATTCCTCATGCCGCCGGCATAATTCAAAGCCCCGTGGTCCGAGTCTTGTGGAACCTCCCCCCAGCAGGAGCACCCTCAGCCTGCTGTGCACCCTTCATTTCCCTGGCACCTGTCCCCCACTTATTCCCTCCCAATTATTGCTTGTCGGCTTCCTTCCCTCCCTGTTGGACCTTCACCCCTCTGTGCCGGACTGGATGGCTAGCCATCTCAGAGCTCCCTTTTGCAGTGGTCTGGTCTTACCTTTCATTCCTCCAGGCCCTCGGCAGTTCAGCTGGAGTGGGGCGGGTCTATACCCCACCATAGGGGCCAGGGAGGAGTCCCACTTGACCCCGCCGCCCTTGAACCCGTGACATCGCCCCTTACACAGGTGCCTGCCACAATGCATCCCACTCCATCATAGGCCTGATGCACCCCCCTCCACCGCCCCAGAGCAGCGCTCTAGTCATCCTGCTTCTGCACTTACTCCTGGCCTTGGGGGGCCCTCTATCTGATCACAGGCCTCCTTGCCAAATGATTCCTTAAAGCAGAAGGAGATGCCCTGCCTCCTGGGCCTCCCGGTCTACCCCTTCTGTCCTGTTGCCACGTGGTGGCGGTTCCCCCCTGCTCTGCCTCCCCTTAATCCGTCCTCTCATCCCCCCAGTGCAATGCCCTGTTTCAGCTGTTGCCTCCCCCTGCTCTACCTCTAGGCCTCCAGGCCCCAATCACTACTGCTCTGAATAATACATATGCGGGGGATCCATGCTTAGTCTTTGTCTCTCCTCTTCAAATTAGCCACACAACCAAAGCAAACCATCAACTGTTGCCATGCCACACGACTGGATCCTCTCGCCCATAGGCCTCACGACCTACCATCCATCGCAATGCCTCCACCTTGCACCACGGCTGTACTCGACCCACAACACTACCCTGCACCACACAATGCCACATGGCGTTCACCGTGGCCTACCCCGTAACTCTCACCTCTTTTGGCCTGCCTTGTAGGTCCCCCGTTCAAACCAGCTGCCCGTCCCCTCCCTGCCAACCAAGCACCATAGACAAGGATAAATGCCATGCAGTTTCTACCATGGCCTGATCTGCACCACTCTCTCTCTCTCCTAGGTCTGAGCCTCCCAGTACTCCCTCGCTCCACAGCTGCTCACGCTCCATTATGCCCTAGGCCCACCACGCCATGTGGTGACCTGCAAATTTCCCCATGGTCGGAGTCAACCTTCCAACTGCCAAACCGTGCTTAGCCTGCACCACATAGCATCCTCACCGCCATCCCTTCACCTTGGTGATCAGCTGCTATGCAGCCCCGAACAGTTCCTTACGGAGACTACTGCCAGCTCCTCAATTCTTTCCCGACACCCACCCCCCTACATTCACCAACATTTTTGTCCATTCCCCCTGTTAGGCCTGCCTCGTCCTGCACTCTGTTCCTTCACATGGCCTGCCGATATGCAGGAAGAGCAGCACCCATCAAGGAAAAAATCCCCAAAACCACAGCAACCGATAAAACACAATGAAAAGCCAAACTGCAAAGTTGTTTGCACCAGTATTGCCTTACCATCAAGCTACCAGTGATGTGCTGTAGTTTCCCGAAAGAAATTACAGCAGGAAAGAGGGCTATCCCTGGGCTACCTGCCCTTAACAAGCCTCCAGACCCCTTGACCCTGCCCCCTCAGGCCCCTCCTGGCCAGTAGCCAGCGAGCACACCTGCGGCCAAACCCCTCTGATGTCATAACCCCTCCTCGCCATACAGCCCCTCCTCCCTCTCACCCCCTTCCCCATCTTTATTTCTGGCTGTCTCCCAGGACCACCTGGCCTGCCTTTTACTGGAAAGCCCCATTAGCCAAAGTTTTTTATGTTCTATATCGGAGAGAATGTCCTATCCAGTGGAGTACTTCCACAGAAAATTGGCCCTGATCAGCATCTTCATCAACTCCCCATGATCTACCAAATCAAATGCCTTAGTGAGGTCCACAGAAGCTGAAGCCACATACTTATTTTCATCGAGGGCTTTGTAGGTTCAGCAGAGGAACCTCACCAAGGTAGTCCCAGTATTATTCTCTGAAACCAAGTATTCTCCACTGAAACAATATAGTGAATTGTTCCACAGTTTGTATTTCTCAAGTTGTTCCGAGATCTGATCAGAGACAATTCTTTCTAGTATTTTAGATAACGGAGCTAAGAGGGAAATAGGCCTTATGTTATTAACATCTGTCTAGGAAACTGATTTATGGATTGGTCTAACAGCTGCACATTTATGTTTAATGGGAAAAACACCTTAACATAAGGAATAGTTAAATAACTTAATTAGGGGAACAACAATAGAAGTACCAACTTTTTTCAGTATCTTAAAATCAATATCCGGACCTATGTAAGTTCTAGTGACCATCTTATTTAGACATTGAAGCATGTCATTTGGAAAACTTTATCAAAAATAAAATTTGGGGATATCAGGAAATTTAGGTCTCCATCTTTACCATAATTTCCATCAATATAAAAGTAATTTGAGATAGGAGAAGAGGTGCAAGCCAAACGTCTGTGGGTGCTATGCATGAATGGGTGTAAGGGACAGGCCAAAGGCACGTACTTCACTTGTGCAGCTCTGCACCTGGGAACAGGTGCGTGCTGGCCAGTATTCCCTAATGGTCCACCTGTCCACAGCTCTGCCACCCAGCACACAGAACTCCGCAGGGCAGCTGGGGGTGGAGTCATGGTCATGGGTGGGCATACAATGGGATGCACGTCCTGGGTCCCAAAGTGGGTCCCTTGCAAAGCAAGGGGTGGTTCTGGATTATAAATCTCCACTGCAGGCACCCAGACCTGTGTGGCACAGCCACATCATTCAGTGTATCCACCGGCTCAGCCCTTAGCACACAGTGCCCTCCTGGTGCACAGACAGACCCTTGGCAGTAGGACCCACCTGTCACACAGTGTGCTCCCCCACAATGCAGCTGTATCCTGAGCTCAATGTAGTCAACCCTCCTGAGCCCCCATGCCCGATCCCCGATGGAGTACCCCCCACAGTAGCCCCTTCATATGTGCTCAGCCAGGTACAAAACCATACAGACCTGCCCCGACCCCCATGCCCGGCACCCCCATGAACACATTGGTGGGCAGTGTACCCCCCTGACACTGACAAAACCACCCCCTGTACCCCATGCCTGCTGGTCAGTGCCGGGGAGTGCATGGCCAGTAGCATAGCCCTCCTCACACCTCCATGACTGCCAGCCGTCCAAGTGATGCTGGAAGCATGCTGCTTCTATATAGGGGCATGTTCCCAGAATCACTTTGATGGCTGGAGGCCAGGGAGGTGTGTGGAGGGTTGTGCTGATGGTTGTCCCTGGGTCATGGGATTGCGGGTCATGATACGGGTCTTAGGGGCACTACTGTGTATGTGTGTGTTTGGGGGGGTATGTACATATGCCAGTTGGGGCTGACATTTGTGAGGGGGGATGCTTGGCAGTATCAGTGTGGGGCAGGCCTGTGCTCGGGGGGGCATGGCACTACAAGACAAATGGGCAGCCACCCGATCAGCAGTCCCTGCCCCTCCTGGTCTGCCCAGTGGACTGGGTCAGCATGGTGGAGTCGAAATCTGGTCCCACCATGCCCAACAGGTGATATCCATGGGGGTGCACAGTGGGTTATGGCAGGGTTTACCCTGATGTATCCTGCACCTTACTGCACCCCCCTGCATGCAGCACATTGCACCTTCATGCATGCCACTGAGTGTTGGCATGCCGCCGGCATGACCTCCCCCACCCACCCTCACTCATCGCTTTCCACACGGCGGGGGGATTGGGTGTGTAACTGGTGCATGCCCCTTCATGACTGCCATGCAGACACCACTTCTCAGCAGTCACACATAATGATGCCAGCATGCCTGGTGTACACGGTGCATTGGCACATACATGGTGCCCAATATTTGTCCAGATTGGAAAAATGGAATTGAAGAGTTTAGCTACTGGGCTAGGGTCACTTACAAGGACTCCATCAGATTCAATTGAAGTTTTGTCAGCAGTTTTAGATCTACCCAAGAATTTATTCAGAGTGTTCCTGGTTGCCTTAGAATTCCCACTGTCCTCATTCAATTTCCACTTAAAGCAATTATTTTTAGCTATGCGAACTGCAGACTTGCATTTGTTACGAATAGTTTTATAGGCCTGTAAATTAGAACAAGATTTATTTTTTTCTATATTTAGTCCATAATTTGATTCTAGATCTAAATAATTTTAGCAAATCAGGAATGACCCAATCTTTAGTCTCTCTCTTAATTCTTGTTTTCTTAAATGGTAGCAGTTTGTCATAGGATCCACGATGCCACATCAACAATTTCTTGTCGATGCGACATTTCCCTGACACCACTATGTTGACTGCAATTGTGCTTGGCATTGTGGCTGGGAGAACAAAGGTGTTTTTGTGGAGGCTCAGTCCCCCACACACAGCCCCCTGCAACCACCCCAACTTAATATAATCAACTCCGAGTCACAGCTGATTCATGGAGTGGGTGTAAGACCTCAGGAAAGAGTGCTGAGGTCCTGAGTGGACTTTACAGAGATGTGTCAATGTTGTCGGCATTGACAACATCGTTGTAAAGTTGTTGCTGTACAGACAGCATACGTTTGTAAATAGAGATGCGATGAATTTAAATTTCACCGGAGAAGTGCCCACGAAGTGGACACTTCGCGTTGTCATTCTGCTATGCAGAGTAGCCAATACGAAATACTTTGCCTTGTAATTATTACTTTGCATTGTCATTCCACCTTAACATGAAGTAAGGCAAAGTGACAACAATATTGGCAGCCACCCACCACACACACACACACAGTCACCAGAATTAATGTGCATCCTCAAAATGCTACTGTCTTGTGCCCAGAAAATTCCCCACTGCTGACGAAGTGAAATGAGAGCACAACAAGAAATGCAAAGTCTCCCAGAATTAATGACACACTCAGTCATGCTTGCAGTGGTCACACAGTCACCAGAATTAACGTACATCCCCAAAATGCTACTGTCTTTTGTCCAGAAAATTCCCCAGTGCTGACGAAGAGAGAGCATAGCAAGAAATGTAAAGTCTCCCAGAATTAATGGTGCACTGCAAATGCATAGATAGATTAAGATTGTGCTGTGCACTCAAGAGATGCAGACACAAAGGCACAACAACACCTAACCACTGCTCACAAGTCACAAATCCATATCTGGAAAAGAATAACTTTTGCCGGTTGGGGGGTAGTGCATGACAATAACAGTCCACTACCAGTAAAGATACCACAAAGCAGTACAAAAAATTCATGCAGGTGCAGTGGATAGAAGGTTCGTACTGCTGCAATTATTCTGTGGCACAATAAAAGGTGTCTGATTTCATGGCACACATCGCACACACTCACACACACACTACAAGTAATGCGAAGCAAATTGAAAACCTTTGATAATATAACCAAATGTTTTAAACAAACTGAAATTCTACACTGCTGCACCACAACATTCAGCAAAAAAGCCAAGAATTACTGAAAATATTACTGTGTGTACATTAACAATTATACAACAAAAATATAACCAAAACAGAAGGACTGCCTTTTTCTCCCAGTTAATCTACTTACACCACACCACCCTCCCCAAAGCACACTTCTTAGTACACAGACTGAATGTTCTAAATTCACATTCAAAATCCACACATAAACAATAAACACTTGATGATATGAGCACAGGAGGGTTTCCTACAATCGATGTACTAAATTTTAAGCAAAAAAATGATTCAAAAAGGCTTTTTTAATGTCTTGTAGAGGTTTTAAATCACAGAGCTCTGAGAGCAAACTGTCTCCAGCTACCGCTACACACATGCTACCTAGAACTGAGGCTGTGCAGAACAGTCTAGAGCCCATGTGATCTGCAATCCCATGAATCACAGCAAAATTCACTTTGGAGTTTAATTACAAGGCGAAGTGATGTGAAGTACATTGAAATCAATGGTGGAGAAGTGGTTTGGGGAAGGCGGAATAACGCAAAGTCATTGTTTTCAATGGACCTCATGTTCCTCATTATGATGCAAAGTACTTCGCTTTGCATTGCCGATTATTTCATGGATTCTGTATTACTCCACGAATCACTTTGCGGAGCAATTTCTGGCCACTTAGCCTTCCTCTATTTGTCACATACTGCAAGAAATTGTGCACAGAAGTAATCAAGGGCCTCATCTATGTTACAAATTTCATCAAAGAAAGACCATTCAATGAATGCTATTTCAGCCATAAAGGCCTGAACATCAAGATCTTTTAAACTACGATAATTAATTACTTTAGGGCTCCCTCTTACTTAATTCAGCTGACCACTTGCAAAAAAACATTAAATGTGATAGCCGTGTTAGTCCAGTCAACAATGTAGGGAAAAATACAACAAATATGTTGCAGGTGATACCTTTTATTGGACTGAAATAATTTTGTTAGTCCAATAAAAGGTATCACCTGCAACATATTTGTTGTTTTTTTTCTCCACAAAAAATAGCACAATGATCACTGAGGTTGTCTGGTAATGCCCCAGCATCAACAACATGTGAGGATTCATTAATAATAACCCAACCCAATAGTGATTCATACCCTGTACGATGACTGGTACGAGTTGTGTCAGTAATCATTTGAAAAAGGCCAAGGTCAGAAATTAAATTCCTAGCTTCAATAGCCTGATTTGAACCCAAATTTAAATTAGAATCACCAACTATCTTTTCTCTATTAGAGGGTAGGCCAGCTTGCTTCTGAAAAAATGTGCCAAGACCGTGTTTATGATTTCTGGGAGGAACATAAACATTACTAATAGTGAGTGTTTTATTATTTCCCAGTATAACATCAATTTTGAGAGACTCATAGTGTGGATTAGGTTCATGAGGGTGCTCAATAGTCACTAGATGGTCAGCAATATACCCCTTTTACAGTACCTACCCTATCCTTTTTATACAGGGGAATATCCACTAAGATACATTTCATTATTGCATATCTTGTCAGATGACAAGGCTTCAGATAACACAATTATCTTGAATTTGTTTTTAACTCCCAAACACTCAAATTGACTCATTTTCAATAAAATGATCTATATATTCAAATGAACTATTTGAATTGTAGAGGTGGCCCTGGAACAAGCATCATTTAAGTCAGGGTTCTTTAAACACAGACCAAGATTAGGATGTACAGAGCCAGAAAAAGGTAACAAAAGTGGACAGAAGCATCTGATTCCTGGCCCATTTTTGGAAGATTTCCGAAGATGTTTCAGGTTCATTACCTTTCTATTGACAACAGTACTATTTAAAAGAAAAATGTAACTATTTTGTAAGTGACTAAGCCAGTACTCTGTCCCATCCTCATTTATAACTGCTGGTGTAATGATAGTACCAGAAAATTGAGCATAAATATTAACTGTAGCTGGGAAGTAAAAGTTAACTGAAGTAGCCGTCTTAATATAGTTAAATACAAGGGGTCCAATTCTAAGACGAATGGCCTAACTTGCACGTTTGCGAGTTATGCCATTCACTGCTCTGCCAGGGACCCTACGCTGCATTCAAGGAGCGGCAGGGTTCTGGCACTTGCGACATGCAGGATATGCCAGGTGTAGGCTATGACCACATGCCTGTCGTATAGAACCCACATGTTGCAAACCACAGCAGGCAATAGACTGCCCCCCTGAAGCTCTCCCCACCCAGAACCACCTCAGCACATACCAGGGGGCATGGGGGGGCTGGACAGAAGGCACAGGTGACTGGGGGACACACACCAGAAACAGACCCATGAGGGTCCCTGACATTTGGGGGGGCTGGAGTATGCCTGTGGGGGCATGGGGAACACAGCTGTGCCAGTGTTGCAGTGCCATGGGTTGGGCAGCCAACTTATAGCACCATTCACTGCCACTTAGAGCAGCTCTGGGTTGTTGGAGCTTAGCTCCACCAGTGCCCCTCCTAGAATGGCAATTGCTGGTTATGACAGCCGCCCTCTGAGAATTGGGTGAAGTTGCTGTCGTAACCCACACTTGCGCCAGGCATTGCAGGCTACGGCATAGTGGGTGGTGTAATCTGCAGATGTCATAGCCCACATACGCCATGGCGCAAGTCACCACTTGGAATACCACCGGGCGTAACGCATGGCATTAGTCGCAGGATGCACCAAGGGCTTTGGCATATCTCACCTTACAACAGCGTAGCCCATCTTGGAATCGGGCACAGGAATACATTAAAAACCTGATATACGTGTAACCCTCCCTACAAATTGAGGTTTACTATAATGTCTTCCTGGGACCCGAACATCCAGTGTCAGGCTGGTGTCCCATCCTAGTGTGAATCTGTGTATTTGCGTGAAAGTGCCATGTTGAGCCTCCATGCCTGTCCCTATAGGAGAATAGCTAGTCTATAATTAGAAAATGGTCTGTGCTGGGTTCAAGTGATTTAGGGCTTGTGATCTGCTAGACAGTGATCTAATTTGCTCCATTCTCCTGTATAGGAACTGTGATTATTTACTGTTTATCTGTTGTTATATTAAAGATAGATAAGTTTGTCTAACCTGCTTTGATTGCAGCTCGATCATTTGGATGGAAACCACCATGTTAGGTTCTGGACTTCCAGTAACTAGACCAGTAGAACCACTGGGGACCTAAAATGGATCCATTCCCCAGGGGTCTGGTAGGAAGGAAATTCTGTAGTCTTGTAGTTTGATGCAGTTGGCACCCAAATGGACCTTGAGGCGGAGCCCTCACTGTGACTGACAGCTCTTTTATTCAACCGAATCTTTGGATTGACAAGGGAAATGCCCTGTGTCCTATGAGACAGCGGTTCAGTTAGAGCTAGAGGTTGAGGGGTGAACAGCTGGAGCTTTCGAGCAGCTGCTCACAGAATGAAAGTAGGGGAATTGTTGGGAATAGACTAGGCTTGCCTTCATACCACTTTCTCCTGCATTGAACTGCCCTATTGCAAAAGTCAGACTTGTCCGATTCCAGCCTGGAACTGTGGCAGAGAGAAGTAGTTTGTCACAGCAACTTGTGAGTTCGACTAAAGACTCACTCCTGAATCAGTTGGCCCAGATTGTGTGTGGAGTATACTCGGATTGAAAGATTTGCGCAGTGAAGCTGCTAATTTGCAATTGGACTGAGACTGAACCATTTACCACCAGAACATCATGCAGGTTGCAACCATCTGGATGTATGACATGCTGGCTCAGCTTCCCCCTGCCCATTGATCATCACCACAAGGTCTACATATTGCCAGTCTTGCATCGAACTTCTGATAGTGTGAGTACAATCAGGGTAGAACCCTGCAACAAGGGTTTAAATAATTTAAGGTACAGTCTAATTGTTTCACCTTTTCTTTGGTTTACAAAGGACTGAGCCTACCAGCTTGGATTACAAATAATTGAGTTGTTTGCATGTCTAACTGCTTTTCCTTCCATCAAGGGCCCCAACGTCAGCTGCAATGCTGGCCAACCCCAGGCAATGCTTCAGGTTAGCCTGTATTACAATCTGGGTACCCAGTCTTGTTGAACTGTATATTTGGGACTTAAAGTGCATGCCAGAAAATCCTGATTCAAATCCAACTACTAATCATTTGACTAGATTCATGACCCTCCTAGTTCACTACCCGTAAGGACTGCCTTCCTCCCGATGCTCTCCGGCTGGCCATCACATCCTCTGTCCTGTCCCTAGAGGAATATGGCCTGCCTATAGATGGAGCAGCTGATAACAGTGCACTCAATAAAATCCAACTCTCTGTCAACAAGGCCTGCAGGCTCCTGACCGGAGCCCCCAGGCTTACCCATACCTGCCTACTTTACTCCACCGCCAACCTCCTCAACCTCAAAGAAAGACTCGGCTACCAGACCTGCTTTCTGGCCAAGAAAATTCTGCTTGGGCTCTCCCCCCACTGGAGTTTCCGCCTCCCTTCAGCATGCTATGCCCACGGTCTCCACCCGCAGCTCAGATAAGGCCACCCTACTGGTGCCTAGAACCAGGACCTCCTTAGCTCAGAGATCCTTCTGCTACAGGGCCCCCTCCTGACTCAACTCTCTCCCAGTCAACATCACCAACACTCCCAAAATCGGTCCCTTTAAAATCGCACTTTGCAACCACCTTTTCAACACTTGCTGCTGTAAATGTAATTAACTTTTACTCGCTCTCACTCCCACTGGGCTTCCAAGGACTCATGTTTTCCAGTGCACTCCAATTTCGACAATGTCCTCTGGACAGCTCACCCCCCCCCCATAGGCTCCACTGTTCCACTGCCCTTCTAGACATCTGTCTTATATGCTACACCTGCTGTCACCAGTCTGCTCTATGTTGTAGCCTGGCCCTAGGGCAGTTTTCCTTAGTCACACCAACACTGCAAGTCATGTTTTCTATGCCTATATTGTATTTGTATAACAGGGGTATATAGTGATAGTAACAGAGTAATAGTAAAAAGAGTAATAGTAAAAAATATGTACCCTGGTTAAAAGAGAATTTAAAAACTCAATTACATATTAGGAATAGGATATGGAAAAAGCTAAAAGAACTAAATCAGTGGAGGATTGGAATGTGTTTTAATATTGGCCAAAACAAATGTAAGAAGGAGATGATTTTAGCAAAAAAGAAGTATTATCAAAATACTTTTAATAAAATGCAGGACCCAAATAAGTTCTGGAAGAATATTTCTGATTTGAGAAAACTGATAAAACCCAAAAATTCAATGAACCTATTAAATGGGGATAGGTTGGTTGATGATCCATTAGAGGTTGCTAACTTATTGAATTATTATTTTAAGGATTTACCTGCTTTGAATATATCTAAATTGAATAATGAAGTAACTGGTCTTAAACACCAGACCTTGGCTGCTATCATGACCAATACTAGAGGGGTTTAAATTGAGGATGGCTGAAGTGAGAGAAATTGTTAAAGAATTAAAAAGCTTGAAAGTTTCAAAAAGTGGTGGTATGGACGGTATTGATGCTAGGTTTTTGAAGATTAATGCTGATATAATTGCCCCAATAATCGCATACTTTTATAATTGGCATATACATTTTATGTTGGTGCCTGAAATTTGGAAAATGGGGACAATTATCCCTATATATAAAGGTGGAGACAGTACATCCCCCTCTAATTATAGACTAATAACCCTACTCCCCATTCATTCGAAGGTGCTGGAGAAGCTGATGAATTACCAGCTTGGCCAGTAGCTTGAGCAAGAGGGGATTATAACCAAATTCCAACATGGGTTTAGAGAGGTGAGGTCCACGAGCACTACCCTAATTGACTTCAACAATCTGGTGGGAACATCTTTAAAATAGGGTAGAAGTACTGGGGCGATGTTCATGGACTTCAGTAAGGCTTTTGATTTGATACAGCATGAAATTCTGCTACAAAGGCTGTTAGATATAGCGGTCCAGCAAGAGAGCCTGATGTGGTTTGAGTCCTACATCTCAGAATGTAGGCAATGTGTACTGTGTGGGGCCACTGTCTCAGGTCTGGTGGATATAGATAGAGCTGTACCACAGGGATCCATATTGGGCCCTGTGTTATTTAACATCTATGTGAATAGTCTTGTAACCAAGATGACAAACACTGAGATCAGGCTCTACGCAGATGACTCTGCTCTTGTGGCATCTGCAAATAATCCCGAGGACCTGAGACAGTGGCTCCAGGCAGATTTCTCCTGTATGGAGACATGGATGAGGGACTCTAGTCTATTAATAAGTGTAAAAAAGACACAGTGTATGATATTTTCTGTTGATACTCAAATAAATAAAAATGTTTTAAATTTACAAATAAGATTTTCTGATAGAACAATGGCTCAGAAGGTGACTACCTATAAATATGTAGGAGTCCTTGTAGACACCCGGTTTACCTTTTCAGAACATATCTTCTCACAAACTAAGAAAGTTAATCAAATATTGGGAGCTCTCTGAAGGATATCTGGATGTTTGTCTAAAGACGTTAGAACTAGACTGGTAAAACAATTATTATTGCCTATACTGGAATATGGATCTCCACTTTACATGCACTCAAATCAGAAGTTTTTGTCCAGAATGGACTAACTGTATTATAGGATGGGGAAGTATGTATTAAGAAAAGGATATGGGGTATATCATTGTCTAATTTTTCAAGAATTAGATTGACTACATCCAGTGGCATGGAGTGAGTATTTGTGGTCCATGGTTTGCCATGGACTAATTTTTCCCAAAAATAAACCACATCCATTGATACATCTGGTCCAATTTGAAATAGATCCATTATGTACATTTAAGTTAAGGAAATCATCTGCAAAGGTATCTATGAATAGAATTACGAATAGGATGGGGGATATGAAACTTCAAAACATTCTGGCTATAAAATGGAATAAATTACCCTTCGAAGTAACTGAAATTGCTGATTTGCATCAGTTTAAAATCAACTTACACAATTTTTTGAAGGTACGATGTCAATGTTTTAGATAATTTGTTTTGTTTTAGATTTTTCTTATTATGTCTGTTCTATGCAATATTTATGTATTTTTTATTTTTATTTTTTTTTGTTTTCTTTCTCATGATTTTGTATTGTCTTGTTGTTACAGAAGTTGCAACCTTTTTAAGAAATACACAGGGATTTGTTGTAAATGGGGTTCCTTTTCCCCAGCAAATCAACCTGTATAAAAATAACATTTTTATCAATCAATCAATGTTTTCCCTAATTTGAGCCATATGTAACCTATGTAAATAGACTGTACCTATGTTACCCTGTCTGTATGTATCTGGAACTACGTATTACTGTTTTGTCCTCTTTGTGACGAGGTGCCTTTGTAAATGAGTCTCTGATTCAAAGGTTATGAATGCAACTTGTACAAATAAATAAATAAAATAAATAAATAAATAAACCTGATTGTCTTTTTCCGCATTTAACCTGGTTAGTATGCACATTATTAATTGGGTTACAGCGCTGAGAATGTATTGTTGTATTGCTAACCTTGTTTTACAGGGGGTCTCCAGGACAGTTGCTGCAGGTCCAACCCTGGTGATAAGTGAGAAGGGTGTGAGCACATTATAACTATTCCTATTGATTGTTCATGTACCACTGTGTTCTATACTAAGCCACTAGGAGAGTTGGTGGATGGCTATACCAAAGCAGATAAGCAACCCCAATAGCATTTCTCTGGGTGGAAGCACCTTATTTATTTATTTAAAACAATATCAGAATTACAACCCTTTGAGTCAGGGACTCATTTACAAAGGATCCACATTGGTATACAACAGATAACACCACAGGTAATAAATTGCAGAATAACAAGTATAGAAACAGGATGGCAAAAATACATAATACAGTAGGTCTAAATCCTATATAGCGAGGTAGCTAAGCAGTGATAAGAGGTGATATGAGAAGATAAGTCAGGTAAACACTAGAGAACAATGTGGATAATCCAAGTGAGCTCATGAGAAGTGAGGAGGAATGTAGGGTGGAGGGTCCACCACTAAGCACAGTTACAGTGTTGGGAGGCAAGAATACAGAATAGCATTTTTGAAAGGTCCAGTTCTGTGTTCTGATAAAATGTCAGGGGGAAGGGAGCTTAGCCAGGCTGGGGTTCTATAGAAGAAGGCTCTCTGGGCCAGTGAGGTCCTGACTCTCGGCACCTGTAGCATTTGTTTGGAGGCACTGCGGATGTTCACAGAGAGGAGGCATGGTTTAAGAATCATCTTTAGTCCCAGTGGGGTTAGGCCAGGCACTATTTTTTTTGCGAAGAGACAGGTCTGGTAGCAGAGCCTTTCATCAAAGTTGAGGATGTTAGCCAAGGAGTAAAGTGTACAGGTGTGAGTAAGTCGGTCAGATCCAGTAAGTAGCCTACAGGTCTTATTGAGATATATTTTTATATTTTTTAGAGCAGTACAGTCTGCTACCCCATAGACCAGGATTCCATAGTCCACAAGGGATAGCACTGAGGAGGGGCCAGAGTTCTTATTAGAGAACTCTGGCCCCTCAACCTGTGTACAGTCATACAGGAGGTGTAGTAGCCCTTAGAACAGCACCACCTAGGGGTCACATCTTGGAGGCACTGCTGGGATTTGCACCCCTAGTGGTCAAAAGTCAGATATTCAGTCAAGTGCACTTTCTCGAAAAAATTTGAAATGGAGGTCCTTACTTCACCCAAGTAGAAAATACCACCCCCCAAGCTGGTAAAACACCATATCATGGGGTGGACTGAGGTTGAAGGGGTCAACCCCCACCATGCCATATTGCTACTTGTTATCCTGTGGGGACCACTCATGATACTATAGAAGAAACTGTGGGGAAAGAGCCTGTGGAAGGTTGAAGTAGGGCAGGACCTGTTTGCCCAGACCTTGGTGGCCCTCATTTCTTGTAGCCTCCCAATAGACCCTGGGACAGTACCCCTGTTATCATGTCAGAGGGGTCCCAGAAGGGGTGGAGAATTATTGATTTACACAGCGACCCATCTTCCCACGGTTGTGTCCTCACAAGGTGGAAGGATTTAAAGACAAACTATTGAGACTTCTAGCTACTGAGGGACAGTCAGTCAAGGATTTGGGGAAGGCTTTTGGAAGACTCTAAGGAGGTCACCCCCATTCAGTCTCCTTTGGCCTTCCCAGCTTCCCCCTTGGCTCACACCATTGTAACATCCCTCATTGTGATTCTCTTAGTACACCAGGACTTTTGTCACAGGCTCAGGCTGTTTTCTGGTGCCGTTCCCATGCCAGTTGGGGAGGATGACTTGGAAGCTTGGATGGACTATGCCACCCCACTGGTCCAAGAGTGGCAGTGCTCAGAAGGGGAGAAACAAATAGACTTATGGAGAGTTTGAGGGGCCCTGCACTGGAAGCCATTTGGTTCCTTCGGTCCACTAACCCGGAGGCCTCTGCAGCTGAGTACCTATCTGCTTCAGAAGGGGTATTTGGCAGCACTGAGTCCAGGTAGGATTTAATGTGGAAATTCAAGTCTGCTAAAGTGGAAAAATGAGAAACTGTCTGCTTTTGTAATCCTAGTTGAATGGGGCCTGCAGCAGGCATATCATAAAGGGGGTATCTCATCTAGTGAACTGAACTGTGTCAGGCTGGATCATGTCCTTAAGCTTGACAGTTATTCACGTGTGCTTATGCTGACAGTAAAGTTTCAAGACAGAAAAGCTAACCCTCCCGAATACTGTTGAATGATGAAGGAGATGCGGGAGACTGAAAATGAAGAAGACA
Source organism: Neoceratodus forsteri (assembly GCA_016271365.2). Classification (NCBI taxonomy): domain Eukaryota; kingdom Metazoa; phylum Chordata; order Ceratodontiformes; family Ceratodontidae; genus Neoceratodus; species Neoceratodus forsteri. The sequence goes on from CM057455.1 coordinate 128,274,836, forward strand.
GCTGGGAACCTATTCAGGGGTTGCCTGAACTAACGCAACCCCTGAAAGACCTGTTGAGAAAGAGGAACTCTCTGCCGCACAGCATGTTGATGAGCTACTGAAAGAATTAAAAGAACTGAGAGCTATCCAGCAAGCTGCAGCTGAGGCGGGTAAACATTCTGGCCTTTGCCCCCCCAAGACTGAGCCCGGTAATGAGACCCAATCTGTGGGTGTGGGGAGCCCATGCCCTCCCTACTGAACCTTGAGCTGACTCTAAACTGGTAGAACAGATGAGAGAACTGCGAGCCATGGTGAGGGATCTTATTCATGCCACTCGACCATCCACCCCCTGGTGGGACTGCAAGAGAATGAATTCCCAATTCAAACTGAAATATGACTGTAGGACTCCAGACCTAGATCTCTACAAACCTCATGAGGAGCCAACCCACCCTGTTGGGCACCCAGAGGCAAGGTGTTTTGTTAAAGGTGTGGAGAGGATGGGCACACTCAACGTATTTTCAATGCCACTGAAGATCTGCGGAATGTCACTACCAAGCTACTTATTCTAGTCGGACAAAGCAACATAAAACCTCAGCCAGGCCCACCCCAAAGTTTTTTCTCTTTAAAAACTGCTTTGGGCCAGTCCACCAAACAGACTCCTCCAGATTGGTCTGAGATAGTGGGCCACTCCATGGAAACCATGGTAACTGTGAATGGCATCTGTGTGCTAGACAGTGGCTCACATCTAGGCATCTAGCTGTGCTAGACAGTGGCTCGCAGGTCACTGTTGTATTTAAAGACTGGTACAACCAACACTTGTCTGATCTCCCACTCTTACCCTTAGAAGGACTGCATGCGTGGGAGTTGAGTGACAAATCCTATCCTTAGCGAGGGTATGTGCGAATTTGGCTCTCTTTCCCTACTGCTGTTGCTGACGTGGATGAACAAGTAGAGACATTGGCCCTGGTGTGTCCACTAACTGGAATATATGATGGTATCCCTTTGTTGATAGGCAGCAACGCCCATATCTTCGGCCAGCCAAACTGACTGGAAAGGCACTACACATTCTGGCCATGGTGTGCAGAGCATATGACTTACAGATGCAAAAAAAAGAGGTTGAGAAAGATGAGCTGATGGGAGTAGTATGGAAGAAAGATCCGGAATGGGGTGGAAAGGATGAAAAGGGACTTGGCAAGGTTAGAGGAATGGTCAAGTGTATGGCAGCTTAGATTCAATGCTAAGAAGTGCAAGGTAATGCACCTGGGAAACAAAAACCCAGGGGAAGAGTATGCAATGGGGGGTGAGATACTAACAACAACAAAAATGGAAAGGGACCTGGGGGTAGTCATATCAGATGACCTAAAGGTGGGCAAGCAATGTGAGAGGGCAGCAAGGAGGGCTTGGGGATCCTGGGATGCATAGGGAGAGGCATCACCAGTAGAAAACAGGAAGTTATTATCCTCTGTACAGACAGCTGGTCAGACTCCATCTGGAGTACTGCGTGCAGTTCTGGAGACCCAGTCTTCACAAAGACATAGACAGGATGGAAGCTGTCCAGAGGAGGGCAACTAAAATGGTGCAGGGTCTGCACCGGAAGACATATGAAGAGAGACTTAAGGACCTGAATATGTATAGCCTCGAGGAAAGGGGGGAGAGGGACATGATAGAAACTTTCAAGTACCTCAAGGGAATCAAAAAAGTCCAAGAGGGTAGCATCTTTCAAAAAAAGAGGTGTGCAAGAACAAGGGGGCACAATTTGAAGATGGGGGGCGGCTCAGAGGTAATTTAAGGAAGTATTTTTTCACAGAGAGGGTTGTGGATGCATGGAACGGCTTTCTGGAGGAGGTCGTGGAGTCAAAAACAGTGGTGGAATTCAAGCATGCATGGGACAGTCATAAGGCAATTCTAGGGGGTGGGGGTAGAAAGAAGTAGGCTGCTGGTTAACTAGGATCTGCAGCTTATCCAGTAGGCAGGGAAATGGGCAGACTGGGTGGGCCAAGAGGTCCTTATCTGCTGTCAAATTCTATGTTTCTATGTAATCATTTGTATTGTCCCCTAACGCTCAGTGTACCATCAGGGGTGAGGTACGAATTAAAAAAGATGTCAAAAACAAAATTCTCATGCTGTACACCCAAGAATAGGGAAAACCTCTAGAGGGACTGTTGGTTAAGCCTAGCATCCTGCTGGCCAAAGCTCATGCTTATGCTCAGTGGGTAGGGTGTAAGTCCAAAACATGTCCGAACCAAGATATTAGAGTAAACTGAGGTTGCACCTTGGCTACTGTATATTGTACAGGCACTGCTGTGTTGCCTAGTAAAAAATGCACCAGAGAGACTGACGAGGTGACTCCTGAGCTGTTCGACTTTGGAGAATATCCCATACCTGAAGAGTGGAGAACTAAAATTGGCAGAAAGCTGTCCCAGAAAAGCAAGGTGTTTTCGTTGAAAGAGTTGGAAGTGGGATGCATCACTGGGGCTGAACATTACATTAGACTGCATGATGAAATGCCTTTCCATGAGAGATCTCAACGCCTAGCCCTAGCAGACATCTACAATGTTTGACTCCACCTCCAAGAGGTGCTGGCAGCTGGAAGTATACAGGGGTCTCATAGTCTGTACGCCTCTCCTATCATGGCCGTCCTGAAGAAAATTGGCTCAGTAAGGATGTGGGCGGACTACCGGATGTTGAATAGGAGATCTATTCCTGACCAATACACTATGCTACGCATCCAGGATGCCCTTGACTGCCTCAATGGGAGTAAGTGGTTTTCTGTGCTAGACCTCTGGAGTGGGTATTTGGTGGGTAGGTAACTGGCTGGGTGGCAGGACACAGAGGGTGGTGGTAAATGGCTGTCACTCCACAGAGGGAAGAGTGACCAGTGGGGTACCACAGGGAACAGTGCTGGGACCAGTCCTATTCAACATCTTCATCAGTGACATTGCGCTGGACCTAGAAGGCAGAATTTCACTGTTCGCTGATGACACAAAGCTCTGTAACAGAGTAGACACACCAGAGGTGTAGACAGAATGAGAAGGGACCTGCAGAAACTTGAAGAATGGTCAGGGTTTGGCAGTTGAAATTTAATGCAAGAAGTGCAAGATAATGCGTATGGGGCACAAAAACCCTGGCACAATATATCAGTTGGGGGGTGAGGATATAGCATACACCAAGCAGGAAAGAGATCTTGGGGTTATCATCTCTGATAACCTCAAGGTAGGGAAACAGTGTGACAAGGCAGCAGGTAAAGCAAATAGGATGCTGGGATGCATAGGCAGGGGCATCACCAGCAGGAAAATGGAGGTCATAATTCCACTATACAAGACACTAGTGAGGCCCCACCTGGAGTACAGTGTACAGTTCTGGAGACCATACCTACGTAAGGACGTAGACAGGGTAAAGAAGGTTCAGAGAAGGGCAACAAAGATGGTGCATGGATTGCATCACAAGTCCTATGAAGACAGGTTGAAGGAACTGAACATGTACTCCCTGGAGGAGAGGAGGGAGAGAGGGGATATGATAGAGACATACAAGTATCTTACAGGGAGGAACAGGGTGCAGGAATATACTATTTTTAAGAGAATAAGATGTTCCAGGACTAGAGGGCATGGGATGAAGTTGGAGGGAGGATGATTCAGAGGAAACGTGAGGAAGAATGGGTAGTGGACAAGTGGAACACCCTGCCAGAGGAAGTGGTGGGGGCTGAAACAATCACAGGATTTAAGAATGCATAGGATAGACATAAAGGAATTCTGGAGGTCAGGGGTAAGGGGCAACAGACTTCAAGGAAAACATAAACTGAACTTACAAGCTCAAATGGGCAGACTGGGTGGGCCATAGGCCCTTATCTGCTGACACTGTCTATGTATCTATGTATGTATCCAGGATGCCCTTGACTGCCTCAATGGGAGTAAGTGGTTTTCTGTGCTAGACCTCTGGAGTGGGTATTACCAGATCCTGATGGCCCCTGAAGACAGAGAAAAAACAGCCTGTGTTTGCCTTTTGGGTTTTTATGAGATTCTGCACATGGCTCAGGGCATTTCAGGAGCACCCGCTAAGTTCCAGAGGTTAATGGAGCAAGATGTGGGGGACATGAACCTACTACAATGCCTTGCCTACCTAGATAATGTTATTGTCTTTGGCCGGACCCTTGAGGAACATGAGACTCGTCTGTTTAAGGTTCTAGACCGGTTGAAGGATTCTGATTTAAAGTTATCTATCGACAAATGTGAGTTTTCCCAGCAGTCTGTAAAATATGTTTGACACATTGTGTCATCTGAGGGGATCCAAACAGACCCGAGCAAAGTGGAAGCCTTGACCACCTGGCCACAACCTGACAATCTGAAAGACAGCTGCAAAGATTGTTGGGGTTCTGTAGCTACTATCGCCAATTTGTAAAAGATTTTATCAAAGTCATTCGTCCTTTGCTTAACTTAACTCAAGGTTGTCCACCAACAAACAGAAAATAAAAGAGGAACGCTGTAAAAGAGGAAGAGAAAGTTTATTTTTGAACAAATGAACCTTTTGGAATCAGGTGGACTCAAGACTGGGAAGTGGCTTTCACCAACTTACACATGCCCCAGTGCTTGCGTATGTGGACCCCGCCAAGCTTTATGTACAGCACACTGATGCCAGCTTGAAGAGTCTTGGTGTCATCCTATATCAGGAGTATGAAGAAGGATTATGTCCAGTGGCATTTGTTAGTCAGAGCTTGGCACCATCTGAAAAGAAATACCCTGTACACAAGCTTGAGTTCCTTGTGTTGAAATGGGCCATTGTAGATCAATTTTATGAATATCTCTGTGGTGTCAAAATTCTAGTGAAAACTGACAACAGCCCTCTCATCTATGTCCAGACTTCAGTAAGGTTGGATGCCACTGGACATCGCTGGTTATCGACACTTTCCACTTATGACTATTCAGTACCGTATCGACGAGGCTTGAATCACATTGATGCTAATGACCTCTCAAGGAGACCTGACACCAACTTGGAGTGGGTGAGAATGTCCAAATAATCTGTTAAAGCTCTTGTCAAAAATTCAATAAAGATGAACACCCCTCCTCTGAAACCATTGACTGCCTAGTGGACTGTCTGGGCCCTCCTGACACTTGTGTCCCTGAGGCCTATTGCCATTTTGCAGTATTGGATCTCAGCACTTTGCCTCAACTAACTCCTGACAATATACAGTGGTTTGGCAGTTGAAATTCAATGCAAAAAAGTGCAAGATAATGCATAAGGGGCACAAAAACCCTGGCACAATATATCTTTTGGGGGGTGAGGATATATCATGCACCAAGCAGGAAAGGGATCTTGGGGTTATCATCTCTGATAACCTCAAGGTAGGGAAACAGTGTGACAAGGGAGGAGGAAAAGCAAATAGGATGCTGGGATGAAGTGAGGCAGGGCATCACCAGCAGGAAAGGGAGACAATAATTCCACCATACAAGACACTAGTGGGGCCCCACCTGGAGTACAGTATACAGTTCTGGAGACCTTACCTACATAAGGACATAGACAGGGTAAAGAAGGTTCAGAGGAGGGCAACAAAGATGGTACATGGATTGCATCACAAGTCCTATGAGGACAGGTTGAAGGAATTAAATATGTACTCCCTGGAGGAGAGGAGAGAGAGAGGCGACATGATAGAGACATACAGGTATCTTACAGGGAGGAGCAGGGTATAGGAATACACTATTTTTAATTGAAAAAGATGTTCCAGGACTAGAGGGCATGGGATGAAGTTGGAGGGAGGACGATTCAGAGGAAACGTGAGGAAGAATTTCTTCACAGAACTGGTGTTGGACAAGTGGAACACCCTGCCAGAGGAAGTGGTGGGGGCTGAAACAATCATGGGATTTAAGAATGCATGGGATAGACATAAAGGAATTCTGGAGGTCAGGGCAACAGACTTCTAGGAAAACAAAAACTGAACTTACAAGCTCAAATGGGCAGACTGGGTGGGCCATAGACCCTTATCTGCCAAAACTGTCTATGTATCTATGTACAGTGGGCTCAATCACAAGATCCTATGATTAAGCTTCTGTTGGATGCCATTCATGCTGGAAAGGACATGTTTGAACTTCGTTCCTAGCACTGCTCTGCAGTTCAGAGAGGAGCCCAGATTAAAGTTGTGCAACAGATAGCTCTACTGAGAGATTATCAACAAGCAAGGTCAAGTTACCAAGCAACAGTTGGTATTACCTTCAGCTTAAAACATGTGGTCCTCAGAGCTCTTCATGACCAGATGGGGCATCTAAGTTGTGACTGGACTGCTGACTTGGCTCGTGCCCGCTTCTTCTTTCCCAAAAGGGTCCTGACATTGAGACTTACATAAGGGCTTGTAGTCATCATTTGCAAAGAAAAGCTCAGCCCCAGAAGGCTGCACCCCTGGTTAACATCTCCACCAGTGCCCCCATGGAGCTTGTGTGTATTGATTTTCTGTGTTTAGAACCAGATCCAAAGAACATTGGTAATGTGCTGGTCGTTACTGATGATTTCACTCGCTATGCTCAGGCCTATCCAACCAAAGACCCAAAAGCTTCCACTGCGGTGAAAGTCTTAATAGAGAAATTCTTTATCCATTATGGTGCATCCCAGAGAATCCACTCAGATTAAGGGAGTGACTTCGAAAATCAACTGATTAAAGAGATGCTTTCACTCTTGGGGAGGGGATGTGAAAGTCCAGAACTACCCCCTACTACCCTCAAAGGGATCCACAGCCTGAAAGATGTAATCAAACATTACTAGACATGCTGGGCACACTTCATCCCAGAGACAAGTCAAAATGGAGTCAGCAGATAAGCACATTAGTTCATGTCTATAACTACACTAAGAGTGATGCAACTGGATTCTCCACCTACCACTTGATGTTTGACTGGGAAGCAAGGTTACTAGTAGAAGTCTGTTTTGGGGTGTCCCCTGATGGAGGCAGAGCAGAAAATTGCCTCCAGTATGTTCAGAAACTAAAAGCTCAAGTTAAACCATGCCTACCAGTTAGCTCAAACCATGGAGGCCAAAAGAAAATTAGCAAAAAAAAAAGGCACAACAGATGTGTCAAGGCCCAAGAACTGCAACCTGGAGATACAGTTTTGTTAAGGAACTTGGGACTGCATGGAAAACACAAAATAGCCAACAGGTGGCATCACACCCCCTACACTGTTGTCAGCAAGCTGGAGGATCTGCCAGTTTACAAAGTGCATCCAGAGAATGAGCCACAAGCTGTAAAGACCATGCACAAAAATAATTTATTACCAATTGGGCAAACCATCATCGAATCTGCACCTCGAGACACTGTTCCTCCCAGGCCTGTAACCAGAGCTGTGGCTAAAAAGAAACAGTTAACCTCCTCCCCAGTTGTTAAAGATCCAATGCCTTTCATCAGATGTTCTAAATTAAATTGACTGCCAGTCCGAATCTGATGACTGTGAGTGTGAAGCCCCCTATTACCTGTCTTGTCAATGGATTCAGTTTGTTTCAAGGCAACCCTCGGTGCAATTTTGGAGATGAAGCTGGATCCTCTGGATTGTCTAACCCTCCAGCCTTCTGCACAGCTCCTGTGCCTCCTGAAAGTGAGTCCAAGGTGTGACTTCTGATGTCCCTGTGTCTTGTGGAATTAACTGAGTCCCAACAAAGTGAACCAGGCCCAGAAAGTGCAGCTGGTGAAATACCCAAAAGTCTGGAACTAATTGCAACTAGTAATTCCAACAGTATTATGGACTATGATAATAATGAAGCCAATGATGTTGAAAGTATCAGTGATGTGTTACAGGATTTAAATTCCATGGAATTTTCTCTTGATGATGAACCTGGAATTTCTGAACAAAGTAATGAAAGTAATCTTGCTGAACCAGAACTAACAGAACAAAAAGCTGAAAGTGTTTCTATTTTAGAACAGACGACCAGTGCAGAGATACCCCTTTCTTCAGAAGCAGACTTATTGACAAGCAATGAGCTGGGACTCATCAACCCAAATGCCACTGTTGAAAGGACTGAGCCTTTGCCTACTCCTTCCAGAATTCTGGAAGAGCCACAAAGACTATAATATGCCTCTGTTATGACTCCCCAGGAAGACCTGTAGACCTTCCATTACACGTAGTTCACAAAGGGGTGTACATTTCTGAAAATTCTCTTCCAAAACTGGGCTATTCTGCAACCACAATGCTAATAGTAAAGCCCTCCAAAACATATGCTAATGCCCTTGCCCCATACAGCCCTCTTATAGCTGATCGGGATAGGCCCCAAGCCAGGTGAGTTAGTATGCAGGAGATAATACAGACCAGAACTGTAAGACTGTGTCTGACTATTTGAATGTTACCATGTTTATGAAAATGTTATGAAATGTGTTATTGTCAAAATTTCATTGCTGAATGGAAAAGCAAAATAATCCTGTTGTTATAACCATCTTATTTTACTAATGCATCAGATTTTATTTTGTGATATTCCAATGGAACATGCATGTCTTTTACGTATAGTATTTTCCATATAGAATTTTATAGTATGTGTAGACTTGATGTGGATGCCACGTTTCTCCAGGCAGGGAAAAGTGTAACCCTCCTACAAACTGGGGTTTACTATAATGTCTTTCTGGGCCCCTAATGCCCACTGTCAGGCTGGTGTCCAGTCCTAGCGTGATTCTGTGTATTTGCGTGAGAGTGCCATATTGAGCCTCCATGCCTGTCCCTTTAAGAGAAAAGCTAGTTTGTGTTTAGAAAATGGTCTGTGTTGGTTTCAAGTGATTTTAGGGCTTACAACCAGCCAGACAGTGATCTCATTTGCTACATTCTGCAGTTGCTACTTGTGCAGAGGGAGTCTGTATAGGAACTGTGATTATTTACTGTTTATATGCTGTTATATTAAAGATAGAGAAGTTTATCTAACCTGCTTTGATTGCAGCTAGAACATTTCAATGGAAGCCATCATGTTAGGTTCTTGTTTTCCAGTAATTGGACCAATTGAACCACTGGGGACCTAAAATGGATCCTATTCCCAGGGGTCTGGTGGGAAGGAAATTCTGTAGTCTTGCAGTTTTATCCAGCTGGAGCCCAAATGGACCTGTAGGGGGAGCCCTTACTGTGACTGACAGCTCCTTTAGGCAACCAAATCTTTGGATTGACAAGGGGAAATGACCTGTGTGCCATGAGAGAGTGGATCAGTTAGAGTTGGAGGTTGAAGTGTGACAGCTCGAGCTTTTGAGCAGCTGCTCCCAGAAGGAACGTAGGGGAATTGTCGGGAATAGGCTAGGCTTGCCTTCCTGCCACTTTCTCCTGCATTGAACTGCCCTTTTGCAGAAGTCAGAATTCTCCAATTTCAGCCTGGAACTGTGTCAGAGTGAAGTTTGTCAGAGTGACTTGTGATTTGGACTAAAGACTTGCTCCTGAAGAGATTGGCTCAGCTTGTGTGTGAAGTACAGTATACTCCGATTGAAAGGTCTGTGCAGTGAAGATGTTGATTTGCAACCAGACTGAATCTGAACTCTTTACAGAAGTAGCAATTAATTTAAATGTGCTGAATGTGTTTCGTTGGTTGTGATTTTGTTCCTCACGATCGAATCTATGATGCCAGCTGGAGGCTTAACCAGCAGAAGATCACAAACATTGCCAAAACTGTTAACCATGCTTGGAATCTGCCATTTTGGCCTACACCGCTACTTCTGCACCAGAGACTGTTTCGGTGAGAGACCGTCTTGGGGATTCGGCCACCTGCACCACAACATCATGCAGGTTGCGACCATTTGAAGGTGTGTCATGTTGGCCCATCTTCCCCCTACCCATTGATCATCACCACGAGGTCTACATATCACCAGTCTTGCATCGAATTTCTGGCAGCGTGAGTACAATCAGGGTAGCACCCTGCAACAAAGGTTTAAATCATCTGTGGTACCATCTGATTATTTCACTTTTGCTTGGGTGTACAAAGGACTGAGTCAACTGGCTTGGATTACAAATAACTGGGTTGTTTGCATGTCTAACTGCCTTTCTTTCCACCAAGGGCCCCAACATCAGCTGCAATGCCGGCCACCCCTGGGCAATGCTTCATGCTAGCCTGTATTACCACCTCAGTACCCAGTGTTGTTGAACTATATATTTGGAACTTAAAGTGCATGCCAAAAAAGCCTGATTCAAATCAGATTCCTAATCATTTGACTAAATTCACACCCTCACTTGTTCACTGCCCATAATTAAACCTGATTGTCTTTTTCCATGTTTAACCTGGCTAGTGTGCATATTATTAATTGGGTTACAATGCTGAGAATGTATTGTTGTATTGCTAACCTTGTTTTACAGGGGGGGTCTCCAGGGCAGTTACTGCAGGTCCAGCCCTGGTGGTAAGTGAGATGGGTCTGAGCACATTATTACTGCTTCCTATTGATTGTTAATTTACCACTGTGTTTTATACTAGGCCACTAGGAGGGTTGGTGGGTGGTTATAGCTTCCCAGAGGGCTATACCAGAGCACATAAGACACCACAAAACCATTTATCAGGGTGGAGGCACCTTATTAGATAAATCAGGCCCCTCAGACTGTGTACAGCCATACAGGCAAGGATAGTAGCCCTTAGAATAGCTCCACCTAGGGGTCACATGTGTTCACAGCAATGTGTTCCATCAGGCTGTGTCTTGTCAATTCCCCATAATATACTCAGCCAAAAAATTAATAAAACCATTTTAAAATGCTAAATGAAGTTTAAAACTGGAAACAAAATTTTACCAAACAGACTCCCTGCAACCTTCTGCTGTATACTTCTGCTGGTGACTCCCGCCACACCAGCAGAAGCCACTCACACAGACAGCTGCACCATGGAGTGCCACTGTAAAGGCTCTGCATTTAAAGTTCAGGTGCGCCACCCATTGGAAACTTCACCTCCATGCCCCTGACTACTGGTTCCTGCCACCAAAAGGACACGTGAACAGAGGGACAAATGGAGAGATGTAGTTACAATCAGTGGGGAAGTAGGTCCTCTTCACTCATTTGGGCAGCAGTAGAAGATAGTCAGGATATCAAAAATGCAACTTGTCTGCAGCTGCTGCAGTGGCTTTGCTTTTAAAGTTCAGGTGCCCTGCCCCCTTGAAACGTCACCTACACACTGCTACTGCCACCAGCTGGAAATGGGAACAGAGGGTTGAATGGGGAGATGTAGCTACAGTCAATGGGGCTATAGGTCCTCATCACCCCTTCGGGCAGGAGCAGAAGACAGGCAGGATGTAGAAAATGCAGCTTGTCCACAGCCACTGAAGCTGCTCTGCTTTTAAACTTCAGGTGCCACACTGTGACAGGAAGCTTCTGCCACTCCTGAGGTCTGACCTTTTCTTAAATCTGTTGTAACAATTCTTCTGTTTCTTAGCCTAATCTGTCATTTACAATTTCTAGTCCATAAGGCTGGCCATCTATAGGCATCCCTTCCCTTTCTCAATTAAGCTATAGTGTCCTCTTTAATTTTCCTTTTCCCTCTCAGGTCCTTGTACAGGGAGGTTATTGTTGTGACCTCCAAGCGTATATAAAACAGGTTGTGTTTATCATTGTTAGATTTAATATGTAATAGTACTATGACATAATTCACCTTATGTTTATGAAACCTGTAAATGTTGAAAATACCACGGCACTAGGTGTTTTTGATAATGGTAAAAAGTACTTGGTGACTATTATAGAAATTAAGCTAGTTGTGCTATTTAAAATGCATGTAAACTGATGTAAACTGAACAAGTTTGAACTGGCATGGTGATTTGCAGATATTTTATTTTATTTTTTTTATTTATTTAGTTGTTTAACCAGGTGAGACACACTAAGCTGAAAGCTTTTTTACAAGTGCAACCTGGGAGCACAGGGAAGTTAAGTGACTTGCTCAGGGTCACACAGTATGCAGGTGGAAGCTGTGGGATTCAAACCCAGGCCTGGTCTGCTGGATGTCACCAGATTTGTAGCTCAGAGCCTTAAACCACTACGCTATGCTGCCTCCCTTAAATAAAGATATCCCACGATGCATTGCATTATGGAAGTATGTATGATGTTGTATTTCTTAGAAACTTGATTTGTTGCCAATGCCCTTTGGGGTAACCCTTCTTTCAGAGATTCTGCATTGAGGTTCTCTGTCTATTGTTTTTTTTTTTTTTTTTCGGGCCCCCACTACCCAAGCAAACAGGGCCCACATAGGGGTGGAGGTTGCATCTCAACTGGTAAGTTAGATCAGAGATCAGTGTCAGTCAGTGCTAGCTAAGTGCATAAAAAGGACATTTATATTCTGTTGCTGCAGACTGATGTATTGAAGAAGGAATATGCTGTTCCTGAAACATATTTCCTATATTTTGAATAAACATCACACAGAGATTGTGTGTTGAACCTGAAGTTTGGTGTCTGGTCCATCTGTTATCCCACAACCCCTCCACAGACTTAGTGTCAGGAGTAAGATAACTTGCTGGAAGCATTTGGACTGGCTAAAGAGGTACATTTTTGGGTGGATATTGCCCAGATATCACAGGTGGACTGATGCACCAGGAGTTGCCAGAGAAGAACCCGGAGAAGAAAGTCCATGGAGTTATGACCAGAACCATGGCTGACAGATGGAGAGAAGCCACTGCTTGGACTGGACCTGGGAGCTCAGAGGAAGGCCAAGCCTGAAGATGACAAAGAGATGCAGAGGAATGAGAAACTACCATGGGGTCGAGGCAGACTGCACGTACAAAGACAACACCCAGGAAGTGGAGACCCTGATTAAGATGATCCGCTGGATGAGTGGGCAATGGCTAGAAACAGACCAACTATGAAAAGAGGCAGAACACTGGTGCCAGGTGCTTGAGAGGTCCCTGCCAGAGAGTTTGGATTAAGAATCAGAGGAGAATTTTTCATGGGCTCTGCTGTAAGAGGACCCCCTCACTGAGCAGGATATTCCTTTTTACCTGTGTTCCCTGGATGTTACCTGTTGGAGGTCGGAGATGCAAGTATTAGAACTTAAATTTGAGACCCCAGGAAAGACTGTGCCTAGTGATATTGTGCTGGGGTTGAAGACTTCAAGCGAACAAGAAGAAGCCTATGAGGCCGAAGGGACTTTTTCTTGTATTGGTGCAACTAAATCTATTAATAGCATTTACTGGAATATACTATAGGCTTAAAGATACTAGTATATTTCCTTCATAAAGATCACCTATCATGTATTAGCTGTGCCTATTATTCACCTATTTAACTTATCACTGTCTCAGGGTATTCTGCTACCTAAATGGAAGACAGCACATGTTATGCCTCTCTGTAAATCTGGGGACTGCTGCAATTTCAATAACTACAGGCTGTTCTCCCTTCTTCCAGTATTGTCTAAATTACTGGAGAAAATTGTGAATGCACAGCTACGATCCTATCTTGAATCTATGAATCTACTAAGCCCGATGCAGTCTGGCTTCACAACTAATCACAGCACCATCACGGCCTTTGCCAAAGTGACTAATGATTGGCAGAGGGACTTAGTAAACGGGAACTATGTCTGTGCTGTATTTCTGGATTTAAGTAAGGCTTTTGACACTGTCGATGATAGCCTGATCCTTTCCTCCCTGCGTAATATAGGCATGGACTCTCCATCACTGGGATGGTTCACTGACTATCTAACAGGACGCCTACAGCAAGTCAAAGCTGAAGGCGAACTGTCACCTCTTAAACCTCTACAATGAGGTGTGCCCCAGGGATCAATACTAGGTCCCCTACTGTTTGTGATCTACATTAACAGTATCGACAATTGTATAAACAAGGCCAATATTCATCTGTTTGCAGATGAAACTGTCCTTTACTTAAGCTGTCAAATGCCAGATGCTGCCTGTGAAGACCTCCAATCTAAATTTAATCTACAGCAGAGCCAACTACTTCACAAAAAGCTCCTCCTCAATGCCAAAAAAATGAAAGTGATGCTGTTCTCTCCATTTATCCATTCAGCTAATCCACTGACTATTGGATCAGTTCCCCAGATTACCACCATGTTAGGAGAAAAATTGGAATTTGTCGAAAAATTCAAGTACCTGGGAGTCTGGCTAGACCACAGACTTTCCTTTACTGAACACATTGAGGATCTACTAAAAAAACTAAGACAGAGGCTGGACTCTTCTTTAGAATTAATTTCTCACCAGAGATGTTAAGTTACGGTTGGTCCAATCAACATTTCTTTCATTGATAGACTACGCGGACTTCCTATACAGCCAGTGTTCTATCTCTTGCATGACAAAATTGGACACACTTTATCACAGAGCCCTGAGATTTGTAACTGGACTTCCCTTCAGCATGCATCACTGCTCCCTGAACGTGGCTGTAGTATGGACCTCCCTTAAGTTTAGGAGAGACAGAAATGCTGCACTCTGGACTTTCACAGCTATATCAAAAAAACTGCCACACTACATTTCCAACTGCCTCCTGTTAAGCGTAATAGGTAACTACGCACTAAGAAGTTATCTATTTCTCTCTCTCGAGGTACCTAATGCTAAATCTCACTTTGGCAGAGTGGCCATAAGCTTTGTGCTGCCATCTCTATGGAACCAACTGCAAAAAAAACTCTCAAATTGAGCATCCCTATCTGTCTGACTGCCTTCAAGACACTATATTCCCACTCAATCAAAGAAGTATGCAACTATTTTTCCCTCCCAAGATCTGCATCAGGGTCTGCCATGGTACCCCATCCTGTCTGGATCAGTATATAAGACTCTGGTATTTTGATTCTGTCCACTCCATCTTAAGCTCTAGTTGTTCTATCATCTCCATCTGCATCCTCACCTCCCCATTTCTTTTCTCCCCATCTTAACTCCAGTGTGCGCCTCCATCTAAAGGTAGGAATTCCTTGTATCCCTTGGTTGAGACTATCTCCTCGCCCCTTCCCTGTACAGTATGATCCTTTTATTTCTCAACTGGTTCTCCTCCCCTATCCCACCTCGTTTCTCCGTCTGTACCTCTACTTAGTCCCTCCCCCCCATACTGACCTTCTTGCTGATCAGGTTGTTTTCAGCCTACTATATTACAGTATTTTAACTATGATTTCTTTTTTTCTTCTCTGTTATTGTGCCTAGATTGAATATATGTACATGCTCCTACATTGCACTATTGCCTCAAACTGTTATAGGCTTGTATGTTCTATTGTTCCTTGTTGACCTGTTGTCTATATTTAACCTACTTGTTCTGATTGTATATAATGTATTACTTTGTATTGTTATGTTTAGTATGTTCCACCCAGATCCAGCTTGCAAATGAGCATTGTTCAACGATGTTCGCCTGGATAAATAAAGATTTTGATTGATCGATTGCCAAAAGGTTACACTACGTTAAGATCAAGGAGGTGGTACATGTGTTTTATTTTTTTGTGAAAAACTTACAAAAGAGGAGGTGGGTGGAAAATAGATTGGAACCTGTGCTTGGGGTAACACCAGAAGAGTATTTATCCTCAGGTGTCTGTATCTGTAGTAAATGAATGACTCAAGAGACACAGTGGGTTTATATAGAGGGGTTGAACCTAGCACTGGGCTCCTGCTTAAAATTGACATGTCTGGTGGGGTTGGAGCAGATAATTACTCACCCCAGAGAAAGTCTATGGTACTGGCCTTTACAGCCATTCAGATTTTTGATTAAGAAATGTGATGGACTTTCCCCTTAAAGGAGATGGAAATATACCATTAGTCTCTGTTGAGAAATGTGTTAATGCCTCAGGGTAAAGAATGATGATATCAGTTATGTTTATGATAGAATGTTTATCATTAATAGGGACCCTGAGACAGAGCTTCTGAAGATGAAAGGGTGGAAGCTCCATCCCTTCTTGGGATAGGAAGGTGGTAAGCAATCTATAATAACTGCTTCCCTCTTATAGTGGGGAATATGTGACAGGACACTCTTGCCACTCTTGAGGACTGATCTTTTCTTAAATCTGTTGCAACAGTTCTTCTATTTCTTAGCCTAATCTATCATTTACAATTTCTAGTCCATAAGGCTGGCCACCTATGGGCACCCCTTCCCTTTCTCGACTATGCTGTAGTGTCCTCTTTAATTTTCCTTTTACCTCTGAAGTCCTCGTACAGGGAGGTTATTGGTGTGATCTCCAAGTGTATGTAAAACAGGTTGTATTTATCATTGTTAGATTTAATATGTAATAGCACTTTGTCATAATATACCTTATGCTTATAAAACCTGTAAATTTTGAAAATACCATGGCACTAGGTGTTTTTGATAATGGTAAAAAGTACTTAGTGACTATTACAGTAATTAAGCTAGTTGTGCTATTTTAAATGCATGTAAATTGTTGTAGACTTAAGCCAGAAATGTCATGGTGATTTGCATATATCCTATGATGCATTGCATTATGGAAGTATGTATGATGTATTTCTTTGAAACTTGATTTGTTGCCAATGCCCTTTGGGGTAACACTTCTTTCAGTGATTCTACATTGAGGTTTTTTGTCTGTAGCTTTTTTTCTTCTTTTTGGGCTCCCACTACCCAAGCAAACAGGGCCTACATGGGGTGGATGGTGCATCTCAACTGGTAAGTTAGATCAGAGATCATTGTCAGTAGGTGTTGGCTAAGTGCAGAGAAAGGACACCCATAGTCTGTTGCTGCAAACTGATGTACTGAAGAAGGAATATGCTATTGCTGAAGCTTATTTCCTGTATTTTGAATAAACATCACACAGAGATTGTGTGTTGAACCTGAAGTTCGGTGTCAGGTCCATCTTTTATCCCACAACCCCTCCACAAGCACCCCCTGGGAACATCACCTTCATGCCCCCAACTACAGGCTTCCGTTACCATCTGGACATGAGAACAGATGGTCAAACAGAGAGATATAGTTACATTCAATGGGGCTGTAGGTATTTAGAAAGATGGAGAAGAGAACTGGTCCAAACACTGAGCCTTGGGGGAAACCAATGTAAATAGAGAGGAGAGCCAGGGAGTTGCCAATTTTAACAGTTTGTGTTGTGCCCATGAGGTATGAATGGAATCAATCTGTGGCTCAGGAAGAGAGTATAGCAGCAGATAGCTTAACTAGGAGGAGGGGGTGGACTACTGTGTCAAAGGCTTTGCCCAAGTCGATAAAGATTGCAGAAGTGCTCAGACCCTGGTCTATATTGGTCCAAATGGTAAAAGTGAGCCTGAGGAGGGAGGGAGGGGGAGGTGGAATGAGATTTGCAGAAACCAGACTGGAAAGGGGTGAGGAATGAGGAGGAGTCAAGAAAAGGAGAGAGTTGAGAGAGTATCACATGTTCTTGGAGATTAGCAGTTTGTAGGGAAAAGAGAGATGGGGCAGGCATTGTCTTGAGCTGAGGGTTCACCACCTTTAGGGAGGGGAATGACCGTGGCTAATTTCTAAGAAGTGGGGGCAGATGTCAGGGAGAAAAACTGGCTAAGGAGTGATGCAAGAGGAAGGCAGATGGCTTAAGCAATGCAGTGAAGGAGCTTAGTGTCAAGCCCATCAGGACTAGGTCCCTTTATTGGGTTTGGGCAAGTAGGGCTTTGAGTACATCAGTTGGTGAGACAGTGGAGAAAGAGAAATATGAGGTAAGGTATGTCGACTGGAAGGTGTGTGGTGTGGGGAGGAGTGGGGAAGGGATGAGAGGAGGCACAGGAAGTCAAAAAGTCATTAAATTCAGCAGCAACAGCAGAGGGTTCAGAAATGGTGGCCCATCTCATCTTGAGGACAGGGGCAGCAGAGTGGATGGGGGGAGAAAAAGGAGTGAATGACCTTCCAGAACTTAGATGGGTGCTTAATATTGTTTTGGAGGGTTGAGGAAAAATAATCTGCCTTAGCAAGTTTCGTGGCCCTGGTGCAGGCATTGTGTAGAGCTCGATATCTGTTGTAATCTACAGGGGACTCAGAAGACTTGTGAACCTTCCAAGCCCAATCCCATGCATGCAGCAAGACTAGCAGCTTGGCAGAGATCTAGGGGAGGTTAGAACCTCCGACCCTAGTTTTTCTTAGTGGGGTGTGGTGATCTCAGATGGTCATGAAGCATATTGAGAAGAAATTCAGAGCCAAGTCCATGGAGGTGGCAGTGGAGATAGGTGTCCAGTCCATAGCTGCTAGGTCCTCATAAAGGGAGGAATGGTCCAAGGACTGGAATGATCAAATTCTAGATGAGTTTGAGTGGGGCTTTGGTGCAGTAAACCTTGTGGACACAATATACTGTACCATATGGTAGTCACTGAGGGCATCTGATAGGGTGCCAGATGTAATTATTCTTTGAGGATGTGAGGTGAGATCCCAGTCCAGTAGGAAGTGATTAAGTGTTTTAATGTTCAGATGGGTAGGATCAGTGATTAGTTGAGAGAGGTTTAGGGATTTGATGTTGTCACAGAATTTGAAAGTAGTAGGGCAATGCCAATTTTTATTAAAGCTCCCAGGTTTGAAGAATTCACCGGAGGAGGCATGAGAAGAGATAGTGGAGAAAAGTTCAGTAATAGAGGTGGCAGGTAGGTCAGAGCAACAATATACAACAGCAACAAAGATGGGGAGATAGATGGGGAGAGAGATTTTTATGAGGAGGAGGAGTTCATAGGCAGAAGGAGAGGAGATTGAGAGAATATGGACATACTGCATGGCTGAGGAAAGGTATATGGCAACACATGCGGTCCTGGTGCCGCGATCCTGGTGGGTAAATGATTAGCCAGGGATGGCCACTGCCATGTCAGGAATCTTATGGGAGAACCAGGATTCAGATCTTATTAGTATGTTGGGCTGAGGTTGACCATAAGAGGTTGCAATAAGTCCATTTTAGTAAGGAGACTACAGATGTTGAGATGAGTAAGACTCAGTCCTTTGGGGAAATTAGAAGGGGGGGTTAGTACTGAGCTGGGATTGGTTTCAACATCACCAGCTAGCAGAAGCAGGATGAAAATAAGGAGCTTAGCGGGAGTGGTGGGGTGTTTGCATAGCAACTGGAAAGGATGTGAGGGCAAAGGTGAGAACAGGGTGGAGAGGTGAGCAGGGAGCATAGGATAGAAAGATTTAGGCTAGGAGATAGGAGCAAAGAGCAGTGAGGAAGCCACGGGGAATGGGAGAGAGTGAGAAAGCTTGAGTCAGGGAGGGCGGGGAAGTTGTTGGGGGATAATATAGGAAGGGGAGAAGGACGGAGGGAAAGAGGATGAGAAGGTGGCAGGGAAGTGAGGGTAAATAGGTGAGGAGGAGGAGGGAGAGTGTGAAGGTTAGCATGACCAGTCAGTAGTTGTGAGGGAGTTGGTGAGCCAGGAAAGTGAATAGCAGCTTCTGGTCTATAAGTGGGATCAGCAATGCAACAAACCTAGTGCAGTCTCCAGACCAGGGTTAATCGTTGGGTAAGACAATTAGACAAATCTCAAAAAATTCAGCACCACCCACCACAAAAGAGCCAACACATGTGATAAAATTCACAGCATTTATTAACGGCAAAAGGCAAAATATGTAACAAGGCATAAAAAGGAGTACAAACCTCACAAAACTGCTAGTGCACCAAAGCTGAATGGTACAGGCAAAGCCCTCACACAACACTCCAACCGGTTTCACCCAAAGGGCTTCCTCAGGAAGTGACAAACATCCTCTAGCTCAGAGTTATATATGTATCATTCTTAAAGGAACAATGCCAAATTTCTAATTAAACTGTTAGAAAATAAAACACAATACTAAATTTCATATAAAACCTTAATACATAACCCTATTTACATCTATAATGTGAGAAAAATCAAAATAACATAAAAATCAATCCTACAACAATTTAATGGAATAAAGTTTGACCATTTTACCTCAAACTCAGAATCAGAAACCTCAGATGTTTTTTAGAGGATGAGGGACTGAATGAAGAACTGGAGCACAATTTACATCCAGTGATATCGACCCCATGGCACAGTCCATGGACAATTCACTTCCAGGTGGATCGACAGGAATAAAAAAAAACAGATGAGGGGCAAGAAACAAGGGAAATGAAGGGGTAAGAAATCAAGCAACGGACACAAAAAAAATGTATGGATGGGAATCCACAGAACATACAGACGAACCAGAGTACCAGAACATACCATCAAAAGAAGTGGATGTGATCAATCTTTTATTTTTGGATTTGAAAGCGGAACATCTCAAAGTACTGTCCCAGGGTTGAAATTTTGTTCCAACACTTGTGAATCATGCCTTTGATCTGTTTGTGGATATAAAAATGTTCACTAGAAAGTTGAACTTAAAGCTTTTTTCTCACAACATAGGACTAATGTGGTTACCAGCAATGAGATACAGCCAGAAGGGTCGTCACAAGATATTAACTCACTGGTGGGGTTTAACAACCTGTCAAATGTTGAGCGTAATGCTTTAAAGGAACCTAGAAATAATCATCATGTGATTGTTAAACCTGCAGACAAGGGCGGATGTGTTGTCCTCATGCATCTGCACCAGTAGAGGCAGGAGATATTTAGACAGTGGGCAGATAATAATTTTTAAGTTGGTTTAAAAACAGATCCTACTCTGCAATTTAAATGAACAAGTCACACTTATTTAGATACTGCTTGTGCTAGAGGTGTGATTCCTGAGGCCCTCAGGTCCAATCTGTCTGTTATGTTCCCTGTTCGTGAGACAATTTATGTCCTTCCAAAGGTTCACAAGTCTTTGGTTAATCCCCCAGGACACCCAATAGTATCAGTAATTGGATCACTCACTGAACCATTATCCAAATTTGTTGATTCACAGTGCAAGCATTTGGTTCCTTAATTGCTGTCTTATGTGAGGGACAGCACCCATATATTGGGTGTCCTGGGGGATATGCATTTGGAGTCACATTGGTATCTAGTTACTTTGCATATGGAGTCTCTTTACTCCAGCATCCTGCATGATGGGGGTGTTTCTGCCCTATGATATTGGTTGGAAACTGGGACAGAGTATACAATGGCATTTATTGATTTTTTTATGTGATTTAGCCACTTTTGTGCTTATCATGAATCTTTTTATCTTTCAGGAACAACATTTTCTCCAAGTCAAGGGCATGGCTATAGGGGCTACATTTGGCCCATGTATGCCAATCTATATCTAGGAATATGGGAGCTTGGATGTATTTATGACAGAGAAAATAATCTATACTATGATTATATTGATTTGTGGCGCAGATTTATTGATGATGTATTGATGGTGGGGTGGAGTGATCTTGTAAAGCTGCATGCTTTTGTAGCATTCCTAGAAAAATAAAATCTGAATTTATAATTTAGTGTACACTATTCATTATACAATATTAATTTTTTGGATTTGACAATTTTGAAGGGAGAAGATGGTACCCTTACCACCGATATCTTTTGTAAAACCACTGATTGGAATGCTCTATTATAGTCTAGCAGCTGCCACCCCCGCCACACCATCAACAACATCCTGAAATCCCAGTTTCTATGGGTAAAATGAAATTGTTTGGATCCCCAAATGTGTGATGTCAGATGTGTGGAGTTGTTTCAGTGATTTAGGGAAAGGTGATCTTCTCTGGTTTTACTTAAGACCACACAAGCACATGTGGCAGATACACGAAGGGATCAGTTATTACAATACAGGACTAAAACTAAAGATAGTCTTGGTGAGGTTCTATTTATTGCTAAATATGGGAGGGATAGTCAGCTGGTTTAACCATCAATAAATATTGGCACATTTTGAGCACAGAAACAGCACTTAAATCTATGGCATCTATACCACCTAAAATTATGTATAAGCGGGGCACTAATTTGAGAGATCTACTTGTTCATAGTTATTTGCCAGTTCAGTTCCAAAGAATAATAGCTGGTTTCCCAATAAACCTAAGGGGAGTTTTTGCTGTGGTAGATGTAAACAGTGTTCAGTGATGGTTAAAACTAAAACTTTTACTGAAGTAATAATCCTAAATCATTTACCATCAGGCATTTTATTAATTGTAGCACCAGGTATATTATTTATCTAGCAACGTGCTCTTGTAGGGCCTTCTATGTGGGCATGACCACATGCCCCCTTAGGACTAGGGTGTGTGAGCATCTTAGTTCTATTAGACTCAGAGATGAAAAGAGTGCATTGTGCTCCCATGTTTTCTCACAGACACTAAGGTGCATAAGTTTACCTTTCGTGGAATTGACCATGCTTTTGTTGGCCCTAGAGGGGGCAGATTCAAGCAGATATTGGCAGAAAAAGAAACTTTTTGGATATATACATTGGGTGCTCTAAAATTGCCTGGTCTTAATGATGAGATTGATCTCTCAGTCCACTTACAAAAATGAAGAGATACACATATGTGTATATGTATGGAGTTGTGGTCAGATAATGCATTCATATTTAAAGTGTCATATGGAGTTATAAAATAATACTGAATTTCCTGAATGTTACAATGCCCTAATTATGATTGTCTCTTGGTTTGATGTACTCTTCTAATTAAATACTTTACCTATAGTGACTCAAGTATTTTTGTACTTGTATTTATATGAATAGGCTGGTGTTTGCCAGTATTTATAGTATGTATACTTCAATGTAGTACATGTGCATTAATTCACAGCAGGTAGGTCATGCCAGACAAATTTGCTTGAGCTTTTTGACTGTGCTACAAAAATAGTGGATAACAGTGGGGCAGTAGATGTGGTCTACCTAGACTTAAGCAAGGCCTTTGACTCAGTTCCACACAGAAGGCTGGTATAGAAGCTTGACCACACAGAGATTGGTCCAGAAATAGTCATATGAGAACAAAACTGGTTACAAGGCAGAACACAGAGGGTACAGGTTAATGGAATGCAATCGACAGAAGGCAGGGTGACCAAAATGGTACCCCAGGGCTCAGTGCTGGGGCCTCTGCTCTTCAGTGTTATTATTGCAGACATTGCTGATGGACTGGAAGGGAAGGTGTGACTGTTTGCAGATAACACCAAGACATTTAAGCAATAGTAAATGGGCAAGAAGGAGGGGTGGAGGAACAATGGGGAATAATCAAAATAGCTGTCACAGAGGCAACAAGCCTTTGTGTGAAGCAAATCAACAAAACAAAATGAAGGAAAAAAACACTATGGTTCTCAAAAAAGGTGGCAGGGACGGTTAAGGAGAAAAGGATAGCATTCAGGAAATATAAGGAAACACAGAAGGAGCAGGACGGAGAACTGCATCAGTTAAAGAAGAAGGAGGCAGGGAAGGCAGTCAGAATAGCAAAGGCCAAACTGAGGAAAAGATAGCCAACTCTGTTAAGAAGGGGGATAAAACCTTTTATAGGTACATTAGGGAGCAAAGAAAGGCCAAGGGAGGGATATAGAGATTTAATAAAGGGGAAGGAATGTGGGCAGAGGGTGACAGTGAAAAAGCAGGGATACTGAATGAATATTTCTGCTCAGTATTCACAATGGAAGAGGAGGGGGAGGTACCTAAACCAAACAAGAGAGAAACTCTGAATAGGGGGGTTGATACCAGTCCATTCACAGAAGAAAGGATTTTGAAAGAACTCTAGAAACTGAGGGTGGACAAAGCAATGGGGCCTGATGGGATTCACCCAAGAATTCTAAAAGAACTAAGGGTGTAACTAGTAACACCACTGACTACTCTCTGTAACAAATCATGGGAGGATGGGGTGGTACCTGAGGACTGGAGGAGGGCAAATGTGATTCCACTTCACAAAAGTGGGAGCAGGGCAGAGGCAGGAACCTACAGACCAGTTAGTTTGACTTCAGTGGTAGGGAAAATGATGGAATCACTTCTGAAGGAAAGAATTGTTGAGTACCTAGAGGCAAGTGGGGCATAGGACCCAAGGCAGCATGGTTTCACAGCAGGAAGGTCATGTCAGACGAACCTAATACATTTCTTTAACTGGGAGACCAATGTAGTAGACCAGGGAGGGACCTACCTAGATTTTAGCAAGGCATTTGACACGGTCTCACACAAAAGATTAATATACAAGTTAGCCAGCCTTGGAGTGGGTCCCACGGTAGTAGCCTGGATAAAAAACTGGCTGGACAAGAGGACACACAGGGTAATAGTAAATGGAATCTACAGTGAAGAAAGGAGGGTAACTAGTGGGGTACCACAGGGTTCGGTACTGGGACCGGTCCTCTTTAATGTCTTTAGAAGTCCCATTGGAGAGCATCTGGAAGGAAAGGTATGTCTCTTTGCAGATGACACAAAGATCTGCAACAGGGTTGATACTCAAGGTGGGGTGGAAAGGATGAAAGGGACTTGGCAAGGTTGGAGGAGTGGTCAAATATGTGGCAGCTCAGATTCAATGCAAAGAAGTGCAAGGTAATGCATCTGGGAAACAAAAACCCAGGAGAAAAGTACACAATGGGGGTGAGTTAATAACAACAACAAAAATGGAAAGAGACCTAGGAGTAATTATATCAGATGACCTAAAGGTGGGCAAGCAATGTGAGAAGGCAGTAAGGGGGACTGGAGGGATACTGGGATGCATAGGGGGAGGCATCAACAGTAGAAAACTGGAAGTTGTTATCCCTCTGTACAGACAGTGAGACCCCATCTGGAGTACTGCATGCAATTCTGGAGACCTCATCTCCGCAAAGACATAGACAGAGTGGAGGCTGTTCAGAGGAAGGCAACCTAAATGGTGCAGGGTCTGCACCAGAAGACATACGAGGAGAGACTATATCAGCTTAATATGTATACCCTTGAGGAAAGGAGGAAGAGGGGGGACATGATAGCAACTTTCAAGTATCTCAAAGGAATTAACAAAGTACAAGAGGGTAGCATCTTTCAGAAGAAGAGATGTGCAAGAACAAGGGGGCACAATTTGAAGATAAGGGGGGACGGCTCAGAGGTAAAGTTAGAAAGTATTTTTTCACAGAGAGGGTTGTGGATGCATGGAACAGCCTTCCTGAGGAGGTTGTGGAGTCAGGAACAGTGGAAGAATTCAAGAATGCATGGAACAAGCATAAGACAGTTCTAGTGGGGGGTAGAAGGAAGTAAGCTGTTGATTAACTAGAATCTGCATCTTATCCATCAAGTAGGGAAATGGGCAGACTAGGTGGGCCAAGCGGTCCTTATCTGCCATCAAATTCTATGTTTCTATGTTTCTATGTACCAGGGTGGACACCTCAGAAGGAATGAGCAAGATGGAAGCTGACCTCAAGAAACTAGAAGAATGGTCTGGAGTATGGAAGCTGAGATTTAATGCCAAAAAGTGCAAGATCTTGCACATAGGAAAGAAAAATCCAAGAAAGGTGTATTACCTAGGAGGTGAAAAACTGGCGGGCTCAAACCAGTAATGAGATCTGGTGGAATCATAATCTCAGGTGACTTGAAGGTTAGTAAGCAAAGTGAGAAGGCAACATTGAAGGCCAACAGAATGCTGGGATGCATTGGGAGGGGAATCACGAGCAGGAAGAGAGAGGTGGTATTACCACTGTATAGCTCGCTGGTCAGGCCTCACCTGGAATACAGAGTCCAATTCTGGAGGCTTCACCTCAGGAAGAACATTGACTGGGTGCAAACAGTACAGTGAAAGGTGACAAAAATTATTCTGGGTCTGCAGTACATATCCTATGAGAAAAGACATAGGGAACTGAGTATGTGCTCTTTGGAGCAGAGACGAGAGAGAGAGGTAACATGATTGAAACATTCAAGTACATAAAAGGCATTAATTGAAACATTCAAATACATAAAAGGCATTAACAAGGTGCAGGCACAGGAACTTTTTCACATCAAGAAGGGCTCCAGGACCAGAGGACATGACCTCACGCTGCAAGTAGGGAGGTTCTCTACCAACACCAGGAAGTTTTTCTTCACAGAAAGAGTGGTGGATGCCTGCAACAGCCTGCCTCAAGAGGTTGTGGGGGTCAACACTGTTGGGGGATTCAAGAATGCATGGGATAGACACAAGGAAGTCCTGACTACAAAGGGCAACTAGACTGTCAAAATAGGTCTAAAACAAATGGGCAGACTAGAGGGACCTATCGGTCTACTTCTGCAGTCAACTTCTGGGTTTCTAGGCTCTATGTAACAAAGGAGATGCATGGGACAGAGCGTGAAGCGTGAAGAGATACCTTGATACATAGTCACTGTCGGCAGATAAAAACCTATGGCCCATCCAGTCTGCCCATTTGAGCTTGCAAGTTCACTATGTTTTTCTAGAAGTCTGTTGCCCCTTACCCCTGAACTCCAGAATTTCCTTATGTCTATCCCATGCATTCTTAAATCTCATGATTGTTTCAGCCTCCAACACATCCCCTGGCAGGGTGTTCCACTTGTCCACCTCCCTTTCTGTAAAGAAGTTCTTCCTCACATTTCCTCTGAATTGCCCTCCCTCCAACTTCATCCCATGCCCTCTAGTCCTGGAACATCTTTTTCACTGGAAAATAGTGAATTCCTGCACCCTGTTCCTCCCTGTAAAGTATTTGTATGTGTCTATCATATACCCTCTCTTCTTCCTCTCCTCCAGGGAGTACACATTCAAGTCCTTCAGCCTGTCCTTATAGGACTTGTGATGCAATCCCTGTACCATCTTTGTTTTTTTATTTGTTTTTTTTTTATTTTAGTAAACTCCAGGATTACAAGTACCTTTGAGTAGGGACTGTTCACTTACAAAGTTCCACGTCTGAGGATGAAGGGGAACAACAATACAAAGGAAGCAATTTATACATATATTACATTTTGAAGTTGAATTAAGCATGGCGTGTACAGTGGTTTGCAAATAGATACAGCAATAGCCAGTATGAGTAAGTTTTGATGGTGAACTGCATTTGGAGTGGAGAGTGGTAGAAAGGAAAGAGCAGGCAATGCCAATGTCAGGTAGAAGTGGCTGGTGGCATGAGATTGGTCATGGTGGCTATGGTCTGGCGTCAGCTAAGAGGGGAGGGGTGGGTGAAGGGAGGAGTGGAGGGGTGGGTGACAAAGGAGGCACAGGATGCATGAACCACTTTCACCGATACTATGTGAAGACCATGCTTTAGGAGAGGCAGTCACACTGCGTGGTTGAGGCAATGGAGCATCGTAGTTCCCTTTTAAAGGGACCAAGAGTCATAGTCGTAAGTGCTTCTTTGTTAAGGGTATTGTAGTACTGAGGTGCCCTGTGTGATAATTATCTCTGCCCCATGGTGGTCCAGCACCTGGGGACCTGGAACGTCTGTTGCAGAGCTCTTTGTGTAGATTGGGTGCTGCTGTGGGCAGTGAGGAGTTTTGCAACTCCAGGCAGCATGTGCCCAAGGAGAATTTTTTTTGTGAGTAGACAGGTCTGGTACTGTATTTGGCTCTGGACAGGTAGCCATCCAGACTGGGCATATAGGTCACAGGTGTGTGTTAGGTGGTGGGTACCTGTAAGGAGCCTACAGGCTTTGTTGAGAGTCACAGATATCCTCCGGAGAGCCGTAGGGGAGGCAGAGCTGTAGATGGCAAGACCATAGTCAATGATGGAGGCGACAGAGTTATAGGCAGCCAGCCTTAGGGCTTCAGGGGTCAGGCAATGCTTGTGCTTGTAGAGCAGGCCAATCCATATATTGGCAGCTCTGCTACATTACCTATATGATGTGAGTATGAAAGTGAGCAGTCCAGGGTGATGCCAAGGTATTTGAACTCAGGAACATGCTCCAGTGAAGCCCCTGCATGGTTCTTGATGTTGAGGAGCTGAGTTTTGTACTTGTTCTGTGGGTTGCAGAATGTCATAGTCTTAGTTTTGCTAAAGTTCAGAACCAATTTATGTGAGCGGAACCAATCTTCGATGCACCTAAAGTCTTTTTGGAGATGATTCTCTAGCAGGCTAGTATCACGGTTTCTTGAAAATAGTACTGCGTCATCCGCATAAAGTAGTATTCTCTGTTGGAAGACACTAGGGAGACCATTAAGAAAGACAGAAAAGAGTAGTGGTCCTAATATTGACCCTTGGGGGGCACCTGAGAGGACTGGCTTTTCATCTGAGGTGACTCCTGCGATCCTGACACGTTGGGCCCTGTCCCCTAGGTAACTAGCACACCAGCTCACTGCATGTTTGGAGAGACCAAGGGTGGATAGTTGTTCAAGAAGTAGTGGGTGGTTAACGGTGTCAAAGGCCTTTGTTAGATCAATGAATACCGCCCCACCACACATGCCTTGGTCGATGTTGTCATGGAGGAAACTGGTGAACTCAAGTAGTGCCATGGTGGTGCTATGCCCTTTCTGGAAACCATGTTGTTCAGGGCAATGGATTTCATACTTATCCAGGAACTCCACAAGTTGATCAGAGGCTATATGTTTGAGCGATTTTGATAAGGGGGGGGGGGTGGAGATGGGCCTGTAGTTTGTGTGTAGCGTCTTGTCTCCATTTTTGTACACTGGTGTGATAGTTGCTTGTTTCCAGATTAATGGGAATTGACCCAATCTTAAGGAAAGGTTAAACATCTTAGTCAGGGGTTCAAGGAGTTCATCTAGAACTAATGCGAGTAGCTTCAGATCAAGGGAGTCACCACTGTATCCAGTTTTGCTAATGGCCTTGTGAATATAGGTTCTGGCTAGGTGCATAGGGACCTCTTGGAAGAAGAACTGTGGAGCAGGGTGTGCTTTGGATGACGTTGTTGAGGTGGAGTTGGTGGTGGGAACACTGAAGAAATCAGGTGATAGTACGCTGCTCAGGTTAGAGAACGCATTGTTGAATGTGTTAGAGATCGTATTAAGGTCAAGCATAGGTGTACCATCAATGTTAAGCATAGTTGGTGGTGTCTTAGCTGCCTTCCCTGTGAGGTCCTTCAGGTTGTTCCAGAATTTTTTCTCGTCACCCCAGGAGTCGGAATGTGCCTCTTTAAAGTGTTTGCTTTCGGCATTGCGGATAGACCGGGTACAGCCATTTCTTGCTGCTTTGTATTGTTGAGTGTCCTTCTTTGCTCCTGGGGCTCGAGCACAGTGCCAGAGATGGTCCCTTAGTTTGAGTTGTGCTAGGAGTTCAGAGTTTATCCAGGGGTTCGATGTACCTTTCACTTTCTTCTTTACTAGTGGTACATAAATGTCACAGGCTGTGGTGAAGAGACTAATGAATAGTTTCAGTGCTTTGTTTACATCCTTGAGAGTGTCAATTTTAGACCAATCATGCCCTCCTCTGAACCTTCTCTACCCTGTGTCCTTACATAGGTAAGGTCTCCAGAACTGTACACCGTACTCCAGGTGGGGCCTCACTAGAGTCTTGTATAGTGGAATTATGACCTCCCTTTTTTTCTGCTGGTGATGCCCCTGCCTATGCGTCCCAGCATCCTATTTGCTTTACCTGCTGCATTGCCGCACTGTTTCCCTACCTTGAGGTCATCAAAGATGATAACCTCAAGATCCCTTTCCTGCTTGGTGCATGCTATATCCTCACCCACTAACTGATGTTGTTCCACAGTTTTTGTGCCCCATAAGCATTATCATGCACGTTTTGTATTGAATTTCAACTGCCAAACCCTTGACCAATCTTCGAGCTTCTGCAGGTCCCTCATCATTCTGTCTACACCCTCTGGTGTGTCCACTCAGTTACAGAGCTTTGTGTCATCAGTGAACAGGGAAATTCTGCCTTCTAGGTCCTGCGCAATGTCAGTGATGAAGACGTTGAATAGGACAGTTCCCAGCACTGATCCCTGAGGTACCCCATTGGTCACTCTTCCCTCTGTGGAGTGAGTGCTATTTACCACCACCCTCTTTGTCCTGCTATCTAGCCAGTTACCTACCAACAGCACTACTGTCCTGCCCAGTCCCATATTCCCCAGTTTGTTAATAGCCTTCTTTGTGGCACAGTGACAAAGGCCTAGCTGAAGTCCAGCTAGGCCATGTCCACTGCCCTCCCCTGAGCCACCTCCCTTGTCATCCAGTCAAGACTGAGGGTTACACAGTGGCCGCTCCAAATGTGAGTGGGTAACACCAGAGTGACACTGCCTGATACACTCTGGAGTGACTCAACAAACACAGGTAAAACCAGAGAATCCAGTCCAGATATCCTAACACAGTATCCATATAGCTTATCTCCTCCAGTCTCCTTGACAGGTAGAGAGCCAGCAGACAGTTCAAATTAATATTGTGTAAGTTTACAAATGAAAATGCCAAAAATTGGGACACGCTGTTGTCCTTACTCCTAATGGCAATCAGAGCCACCCCTGCTGCAGCAACCCAGTGCGCACCCTTTGAGGTGATGACAGGCCAGCAGATGAGACTGCTGGAACATCTGTGGATGGATCTCAACACCCCAACCATGGACAGAGTGTCATCTGACACCTACTTCAAATGGGTAATGGACACCATAGTCCAAAGTTATCTGTTCGTTGCTCAAGATGTACTAGACAAAAATGTCAAATAAGTCAATTGGCAGAAGGGCGACTGAGTCATGGTACTGAAATTTGCCACACAACTGACAAGGAAGTGAACCAGGCTATATGACATCATAAATAAACTGAGTCCTACTGTCTGCCAAGTGCAAATGACAGACTGCAAGAAACTGCTTGGCAAACCATGGAATCTAGAAACAATGTGAAGTGGTTGAAATTATTTCACAAGTATTTTACAAAATACACTGCATATTATATCACAGTTACTAGCAAGATTAGGAAGGTAGTGTCAACCTGAACACTGACGATCTCTATCCATGAAAAGAAGATGAAAATGAATATTTGTAGAACTAAGCAAGAGGAAAACACTTAAATTATCAAGCTGCTAAGCACTGGAATATGCTTTCACATTCATTGAGAACAACAATATCACCTGGAAAGTTTCATAAGGAATTGAAGTCTATGTTCCTTATAGTATGTAATGGCTGATGTTTTAATATATATTAGTTGTATGTGTAGTAAATCAAGTTGTTTTTATGTTTTGTCTGTTATTACAATTTGTAATGCAACGCACAAAAATATCTCCTTTTTATATTTGAAAACATCTGATACAAGGCTGTCTTGTAAAGAGGGTTTATCCCTCAATGGCATGTACTCATCCTGTATAAAAATAAACATTTTATCTATCTATCTAGCTATAGTCAAGTGGTACCATGCCAGGACCGGGGGTTGCTATGTTTTGACCTGTCTTTTTCTGTTCAGGATGTCACCTGTTGCCACTTACCTTCTGCTGTGTGCCCTATCAAGTGTGTTGGAGCCAGTCCCAAGGAATCTCTGTATACTGCTTCATCCCCTAAACCTTGTGCATCCTGAGGCCCACCTCTACATCTCCTAATGGAAGGGTGGCCGTTCGTCTTCCATCTACCCATGTGACTGTACATGACGGAAAAGATGCTTATCTTAATGCCATGATGGTTTCTCCAGGCCAGTGTCCAAATTGTAACATAGTAACATATTAAAATAGTAGTATATAGCAGACAAGGACTGCTAGTCCTACCTAGTTTTCCCGCATTCCCTACCTGCATCAGTGGCCACTGACCCTACTTGGTCATTGGCTTATGCCTGTCTTCCCCCATCTAGGGTTCCCTTATGTCTATCCCATGTATGTTTGAATCCCCCCCCACTGTGTTAGCACCCGCCACTTCCTGGGGTAGGCTATTCTAAGCATCTACCACTCTTCTCCACCCCATCTCTGTCCTTGTGCAGATGCAGCCTTCCAAACTGAACACTGTATTCTAGATGAGGCCTGATCAGCATTTTGTACAATGGCATCACCACCTTCCTTCTTCTGATAGTGATACCCTTTCCTATGCACCCCAACATCCTACTGGCCCTCCCGACAACCTTGTTACACTGTTTGGTCACCTTTAGGTAATCTAAGATGATTATCCCTAAAACTCTCTCTTCCCTGGTGACTGTCAGCAATTCGCCCCCCCCCCCATCCTGTAGTCTCTGCAGGACTTCTACACCTCAGGTGCATGATTTTGCACTTCTTTGCATTACATTTTAATTGCCATACTTTGGACAATTGTTCCAGCTTTCCTAGATCCCAGATGGCACAGAGTCATAATGTCATGGACAAAACAGTGCAGCAAAAATGATGCAACCAAAACATCGCGTGCCACAATAGCACCAGTCAAAATACTTACCATTCAAGAAACGCGCTCACCCCATTAAAATGAATGGGTCTTTATCTGTTTTTTGGGAGGCTCCACCTGCCACACACCCTCTGATGTGGGGGAATTTGCACCCCACACTACCTTGATTTTATAATAACCAACTCCGAGGGGTTGTGGACTTGGGGTAAAACTCGGGAGGTGAGAAATTATTTTTTAATAAAAAAAAAAAGTAGCAACACTAGGAGACCTTGGGAGAACCAAACTGGGTTCCAGGTCTCCTTCACTGCTGTGAACTGGTGCCTTAGTCACTCCACCATGGGAGTGGCTCAACTGTTCACAGCAGCACTGGCTTCTTCAGCCCTTCCTCAACTGTGCAGTCAGTGACAAGGGTAGTGGTAAGTACCTACTGCTGCTGTACTGCTATTGCTTTAAATGTTTCTGTACTTCACACAAAGCATTTTTTTAGTGCTGTTCTTCAAGCACTGTATTGACCCTGTATCTCCCAGATCACTCCACATTCTTTTGACACCCTCTGGTGTGCCTACTCTGTTGCAGAGCATGGTATTATATGCAAATAGGCAAACTTTCCCCTCCATCCCTTCAGCAGTACCAGTGATGGCAACATTAAAAATTACTGGCCTCAAGACTGATCCCTGAGGCACCCCACTGGTCACCCTACTTTCCTCGGACTTGATGCCATTTACTACCACACTCTGCTTCCTGTCTCTTAACCAGTTTCTAACTCAGTTTCACACTTTATGGCCCATCTCCAAGCTACCTAGCTTGCTCAACAGTCTTTTGTGGGGTATGGTGTCAAAGGCCTTGCTAAAATCAAAGTGGACGATGTCACAATCTCGCTTAGCTGGTCAACCCTCTACTCTCAAAGTGCCAACTTCTGAGCGTATGATTTTTGTACAGTGAACAGACAAGGTAACCCTCTTGTCTGTTTTGTGGGTTCAAGTCACCTTAGTCTCAAGCTCTGAAGGGATTCAAACTGATAACGTCTTGTTAGCATACCCAATTATCAGGCTCAGATAATTCTCTCTTCAGGGGGTTGGATATCTTTGCCTATGGGCACCCAACCAGGTCTTTCAAATGAACCCTTAGAACTCAATGCAAGACTGTTAGAGAGTTCAATCCATTTCCCAGTTTGGTATACAATAAGCCCATACACAGTGTACTTATAACCTTTAAAAGCTCCACTTAAAATAAAAAGAAATGTCCAGGCACTCCAGCAGTTTCATCTGTAAAAAAAATATCTTATCTTTAAAAATATCAAAACAGAACAATAATTACAGAACACATTATATTTATCCCAATACATACAGCCTTAAAACAAACAGGAAAAAGTACAGTTCCTACAATACATACATTTAGACTGGTCTAATCTTACTCTTTTTCAGTGCTGTGATGATTCTCCCTCTGTCAGTAAATATTCTCTTGTGTCAGTCAGAAATATTTTCTTGTGTCCCTCTGTCAGGTTCACTTCAGCACTTAAATGCACTTCTGAGTCAGCCTTCTCATGAGGTCACTAACTCCTCCTTGATGTATCAAACTCTATATTTTACAATACAGGGTCTCCAAATAAAATATTTAAAAAAGCATATGAGATTACCTCACTGACTTTCCTCTCCGCAGGTTAACTGGTCAGAACTGTTTTTTGTTCTGCTACACATACATCTCAAAAGTTTCTTTGATCTAAGTCACTGTATTCAAAGCAAAAGTTTATTGGCCTCTTTAATCCCATCTGGACCTTGGAATCTACACCTCAGGTGTTTCTGATATAATTCAAGGGTTCCCTGGGAATGTATTTTGGACCTTCCAAATCCATCTGGGTCTTCCCTGGCTCAGACATCAAACCTCTTCAATGTCCATTCTGGCCTCTCTCCGACACTCCTCCCCACAAGTCCTTCCCGGCAAATATGCAAGTCAAAGGATCACCCTGAGGGCATTATGAATGGCTAATCTTATTTCCTGGGATGAAAGCAAATTGACAAGGTAATTGCTCCCCCGATCTCTGCAATTTAAAATACCTCCTGTCCTTTGAACTTATCCCTGGGGGGGTCTTGATGTGTCAGTTCCAGTAAGACAGCCTCTTCCTTGAACTGACCCTTACGTTCACATATTTTATATGTAATAGCAAAAATTAATACAGCACTCAAGCACTCAGAGCTGGCTGTCTACGTCACAGACAATATCCACTGCTCCTCCCTGATCCACCTCCTTTGTCACTCAGTCAAAAAAGTAAATCGGATTTGTTTGACATGACATTCCTGCTGTGAATCTGTTTTCTTGGATCCTGTACTCCCATGGTTTCCAAGTGTTCCACAATCCTTTCCTTAAGCAGCACATCAATAATCTTACCCTCTACTGAGGTGAGGCTGACTGGCCTATAGTTTTCTGTCTCCTCCCTGCTACCACTGTTGTGGAGAAGGACTATATTTGCCCCTTTCCAGTCCTCTGGAACAACATTTGTATTGAGTGACTCACTAAGCAGGGCCACCAGCAGTGCTGCTTCATAATTCCTTTAATATCCTGGGGTGTATATCATTTGGTCCCATTACTTTGTCCACTCTCAGTTTTTTGAGTTCCTACAGGACTCGCTTTTCTGTAAAAGGACTGTTATCTACCTCTCTCACGCCCCATTGTTGTTGCTGCCGAGTTGCATTCCCTATCCCTCCCCCACCACTGTGCATACCAAGCAGAAGTATTCATTCAGTATCTATGCTTTTTCTAGGTCACCCTCTATCCACATGCCTTCGTCCCCTTTGAGCCTTACAATCCCTTCCCTGGCCATCCTTGTATCGATAAAGTATCTATAAAATGTCATTTTCATTTTTATTTCACATAACCATTTAGACACAGTCTGTTTTAAAATGATTTAGTGTTGAGAAATTACAACAAAAGTTAGCATCAGAATGTAGTACATAATGACTGTAACAGAGATTTAGATAGCATAAATTCAGGAATGGCTAACGACAGTGGTCTGAAGACACCTTAGCCTGATACTTGGCTGGTGCAGCATCAATGCATGTAATAATATAGCTACACAATTTACAATAAAGTGATGAAACAAATGATAGGCTTGAGGAGATGCTGAATCAGATCATTTAAAACAATTACTAGGCTCAGCAGGGAGAGTATAGACAGCAGCTTAGACTTGAAGAGATCAGAAGAGAAATAGGTTTTCAGCATGACAGGTTGGTCATTCTATGGTTTAGAGAATCAAGACAAGAAGTAGGATTGGCCTAGGGTGGTTTTCCTTTTTGGGAATAGAATGGATTGTTGTTCACCTCCCTGGGTGGAGTAGCTGCTGTTAATCCCAGTGGACAGGGACTAAAACAAGGGGACAGATGGCCATGCACGGCCTTGTGGCAAAGGACAAGTGTGTGGAAGACCAACTGATTGTCAAAATTGAGCCAGTTTAGGGATCTGTATAGGACACAAGTATTTATTAAGTTTTTGTTGACTGGGTAAGTGCACTAGAAAAATTCTGCATATTTTCAGGCATAACCCAGGGGAGGGGGATACAGATGAATGCCAACTGACCTTAAACCAGATTAAGCTGTTTGTGGTATTTTTGGTGAATGGGGGAAATTTGGTCAGGACAGTATGTGTGTCAGACTTAAGGCCTAGGGCAACTTGAAATGCTCTATTTAGGAGTCCCCTAATTCTGTTTAGTACACTGTTGCAGGCCGAGCAATAAGTTCCATAATATGCACATGTACGCTGACAACACCATCATTTTTTCCTCTGGTCTATCCCACAACAGCATCCTCCCCAACCTCCAAAATGACTTTGACAGAGTACAGTCCTGGTTCCAATCAAATCAGTTGAAACTCAATACCAAAAAGACAGTCACCATGTTCTTTGGTTCCAGGCAGAAGATGGCCTCCCTTCCCGACCCCCCTGTGATCACCACTCTGGACAGCTCTCCCCTGGAGATGGTCTCTGCTTTCAAATACATAAGAGTCTGGCTGGACAGCCACCTTGACTTCTCTGCACATGTCGATGCCATCTGCTTCAAACTCTGGTCCAAACTCACAGTCCTCTATCATCACAAAGTCAGTCTTCCTCTCCCCACTAGGCATGAACTAGTACTAAAGACAATCCTACCTGTGCTAGATTACATCAATATCATATATCGGCCTCTTCCCCCACCTCCTCCATCTCCAAACTAGATGCTCCAATCAACTCCTTCTGCTGCTTTACCACTGCCTCCCCTTCCGTAACCCACCACTGTCTCCTTTATGCTTCCCTCTCCCTTACACCACTGTATCATAGAAGAACTATCCACTGCATCACTCTAATTGCAGAATACTGGTCTGGTTCCCTTCCACCCTTATCTCTCTTCATGTCTCACTCTTGCTGTATCCACAAACTACTCTCTTCACCACAGAGACTCATGCACCTTCTCCATTCCTCATCCTCATTCCTCAGCAGGTCAGGCTGCCTTTTCACACTGCCTCCCCCTCCTCTGGAACAATCTCCCTTCTGCACATTGTATTGCCTCCCCTCTCTTGTCCTTCAAAAGACTCCTCAGACTCCTCTCCCCTCCCCGTGCCTCCAATGCTCCTAACCCCTTCATCTCCCTCCTGACCTGTGCGTCTGTCCCCCCTTAACTCCATCTTGCCCTCCTTTACACCTCCCACTGTGACAACAGGTCCCTGTTTCTGACTGTGCTGGTTACCTCACGCCTACCATACTCTGGCCCAGTCTGCCTCATTTCCCTGCTAAGGGACCTAGTATTGTCTCAAGGTGCTTAGGTCAAATTTGCATTTTCTTTTAGTTTTGTATTGTTTGTCTTGCCTTCAATTGGTTGTGTTTCTTCTATGTAACTCATGGACTAAACCCCCTTTTTTTAACTACTATATTTACCTGTAATTTTTCTGTAATGCATAGAGTACTGTAACCACATGTAACTCCTGCATATCTCTGTAAATTC
The DNA here is from genome assembly GCA_016271365.2 of Neoceratodus forsteri. Taxonomy (NCBI): domain Eukaryota; kingdom Metazoa; phylum Chordata; order Ceratodontiformes; family Ceratodontidae; genus Neoceratodus; species Neoceratodus forsteri. The sequence goes on from CM057455.1 coordinate 128,311,569, forward strand.
TATGCCATACAACTTATATTGTTACTTTGATTTACCATTGTGTTACTCTCACCTGGGTCGCACCTGGAAATGACCCTCAGCTCAGCGTGCCTTTCCCTGTCACCTATTTTAAATAAATAAATAAGTGGTAATCCCATAGTCAAAAAGGCTAGCTATGAGGGACTGTGCTAGTTGCTTTCTTGTCTCATGTATGAAGTTGTGTCTATGCCTGTACAGCAGACCAAGTCTATGGTTTGCTGTTTTTATTAATAGATCAACATATGAGGTGTATGTCAGCCCACTATTATATGTCACACCCAGGTACTTAAAAGAAGCTACTTGTTCAAGCTGGGAGTTGGAGCTTGTGACAATGGTGAGGGCATGCAGCTTGCTTAGCTTACTCCTGGTACAGAAGAGCATACAAATACATTTATGCTTATTCATTACAAGGGATTTGGCAGTGAACCAGCTCTGTATTTCATTGAAGTCAGCTTGCAGCTTAAGCTGAAGGGAAGTCAGGCATGGGTTACTAGTGAACAAGACAGCATAAGTTGCGTCGAGCAGAATATGGGTAGATGAACAGACAGCTGGGGTATCTTTTATAAAAAGACTGAAAAGAATGGGTCCCAAAATTGACCCCTGGGGGACACCAATGAAGACAGGTGAGTCTTGGAAGAGGACACCCTGGCACTTTATAGCCTGGGTTCTTGCATGTAAGTAGTTTTTGAACCAAGTAACAGTGGCACTGGAGAGCCCCAGGTGGGAAAGCTTGTTGCATAGAAGAGTGTAATTAACAAGGTTGAAAGCCTTTGTTAGGTCGATGAAAATGGAACAAGCTATCTCTCCACCATCCGAGGAACTGTGGATAGAGTCAATGTATTCAAGTAGGCAGTCATGGTGCTGTGGTGTTTTCTGAAACCATGCTGCTCCCTAGCCAGTAGTTCATGGTCAGAGAGATAAAGAGAGAGTTGGTCCTTAACTATTCGCTCAAGGGTTTTGGAAAGCAAGGATAGGATTGCTAGGGGTGACAGTTACTTGACAGGCAGGGGTCTCCTTTTTTATGTTTGATGCATGCATGTGCACCAAAAGCAGTGAAAGGGTGTTTCAGGGGTCTATCACTGCCTAGCCCATTGCAGTTCAAAATAGCAGGGGCTTGTCAGTTTAGACCAATAATGACCCAGTGTGGTTGTGACACCACTATCTGCATGCTGGGTGTAAACTTTGTGCATTTCCCTGATTGGAGTGGCTTTGGTCTTTTGATCTGTATGAAGCCAGTCAGCAACAGCTGATTAGCTTGCAGTGTCAGGAGCCTGTCATGACAGCACTCCATATGTAGAAGAAAAACCCTCCCACTCCCTCCTTCTGTGTGCTGTCCTGCCCCACCCTCTGTTCTGTGTCATTTAAAGAAAACAAAAAACCCTTCTGCTCCCTCCCTCTGTGTGCTGTCCCATCCCCACCCTTGATTCCCTGTCCACATATAATGAAAAACAAAACCCATCCTGATCCCTCCTTCTCTATGCTGTTTCAACCCCACCCTTTGTTCCATGTCCCCTAATAATGAAAAACCCCTTCCACTCCCTCCCTCCATCCCCCATGTGCTGTTCCTCCCCCACCCTCCATTCCGTTTCCTCATATAATGAAAAACAACCTCTTCCACCCCTCCCTCTGCATGCTGTTCTACCACCAACCTCTATTCCCTATCCCTGTGTAAAGAAAAATATAGTTCGATGCCATCTCTGATATGTTGGTACAAATAGCTCCAACTTTGATATGGGGAGGGTGTCCTAGCTGGCCTACAATATTCAGCCTCTTTAAACATGTCCATTTATTAAAGGTGCCACAAAGAGAGACAAATTATCCCCTAACTCAGCTACTCCTTCTCTGACTGATACACTTGGTGGTGGGGGTATGGTCCCCTGCAGTGGTTTTTATGATGAGGGGGCAGGTGGACCTCTCTTACCTTACTGTTCCTTCTTCTTAATATTTGGTTTGTATTTTTTATTCTTATACGATCCCCTACACACATGCAGAACCTCACATTACCTTCTTCTGAAAGTTAAAGGTGCCCACAAAGAGAGACAAACAATCCTGTGCCTTCTCTCTATGTGCTGTCCTGCCACCACCTTCTGTTCCCTGTCCCTTTATAATGAAACACATAGTCAAACACTGTCTCTGAAATGTTGGAACAATTATCTCCAACTTTGATATGGGGGGGCTCTTACCCTACCGTTCCCTCTTCTTAATATTTAGTTTGTGTTTTTTATCCTTACATGTTCCCTCTGACACACACCCAACCCCTCATATTATCTTCCTCTGTAGTTGTGAGGTCCCAACGTGTGATGGACTGGCACTTGTTGTTTAGAACCCAACTAGCCCATCAACTGAGGTTCCAATTCTATCCTGCAGCCCAGCAGCATCTCCCAGGACTCAAACATCGGTGAGTTCAAGTTAAAGTTTTTTGCAGGAAAACTCCATTGAGCAAGATCATTCACAAGGAAGTCCTGAGGAACATATACACACAAAGGAATCTACATACATAAAATCTTGGTACATAAAAGTATATGGTACATGTGGTACATAGTGCTCAAAATAAGACATAAAAAAGGTAATATTTATAAACGTAACCCAGAGAAATCATTAAAAGTAGGAAAACTACAGTCACAAAAGTTAGAACAAGAGCAATAGGATGCATAAGTTGAAGGGAGAGTACAAGATAGGTTCAAAGGGGAGTGGAGAGGAAGAAGAGAGGGATGGTCTTGTGAGGGAGGGGGAGGAAAAAGGAGGAGAAATGTGAAGGAATATTAAAAGTAAGGCTGACTGAAATAAAAAGTAAAGGGAGGGTGGGGAAGGAAAAGGATAGGTAAGTAGAATTAGAAAGCAGAAAAATTGGGGGGGGAACTGAGTTGTTGATATAAAAGTCAACAATCAAGTAAGGACTAGTAACAACCGCAGGCAATTTTTACATTTTTGACACAGCAAAGGTTTTAAAGAGATTGACAGAAACAATGCTAGAGAGTTTCAGTATCAACTGGAGCTGGTTCCAGATAGTTGGAAGTGCATACTGTATGAGATGGCATGTTTATCAAAGGAGGTAAGGGTCCTAGACACATCTAGAAGGATAAAGTCAGACTTTCTAAGGAATACGAACTGTGGGAGATGCGAATAAGGGATGTTATATAGCTCTGTAGTTTGTTCAGGAGGATTTTGGGAGTCCAAGTAACAGAGTGAATCAAACATCTGGTAGTAAGTGATGTCCAGCCAACAGCTACATAAAGATCACAACAGTGAGTTTGAAAATGGGAGTTAGTAATGAACCGCAGTTCACAATGGTAGAGGACATCCAATTTGTTCAGGTTTAAGGCTGAAGTAGAATTGTAGATGATTTCTCCATAACACAGTAAAGGCAGAAATGTGGCCTGAACAAGCCTAGTTCTAATCTCAATAGAGAAAAGAGATCTGTTTCTGAAGAAGAAGCCAAATCTGAATTTTAACCTGCTGGTCAAGTTATCAGTATGGGCCAAGATATTCATAGGAGTTGCTCCTGGAACAACTGAATTGTGCTGGTGCAACTCCAGAAATGTGTCCCAGAGGAATATTCAAATGGGGGAATTGCATAGCGCAATTCCTGATGCACTGTGGTGCAAAGATAATGTATGCAGCGCATCTCCAGGGAGCATGCCCATACATCTGTGGCACATCTCAATATTCAGTGGAGATGTGTGGTGCATATAATGGCACAACCTGGAGGTGTGCCGCATACCTGAACACAAAATTAAGCATGGAAAAACATGCTCAAGTGGAAGCCACCCATAGGCGTGCTGCCATAATGCAATGCACAACACAGCAGCTGCCAGCTGTGGGTGGCATTCACCCCCCCCAGAACACCGTACAGAAGCATCCACAATATATTTCCTGGTGGACGAGTTGTACCCCCCCCCCAAAACTCTGATCACCATAAAAACCGAAATTCCAATTCCTGGAGGTCCAGTGGTACCCCCCCATCCCCCACCAACACACAACCCCAACTCACCCAGCTCCCCTTCCCGGTCATCGGCAGACAGCAAACCCTCTCGCATACCTCTGCATCCGCCATCTGAATGACAGCTTACAGTAGCTGCTGCAAGCCCATTGATCCACATTGTGGACCAATAGGCATGCAGCGCATACTATCATAGTCATTCACAACTTTGTGAATGAAGTGTGGACCAATGGTCTTGCAGCAGCTACTGTAAGTTGTCATTTGGAGGGTGGACACGGAGGTATGTGGATGGGTTTGCTGCCCACTGATGACTGGGGAGCTGGGTGGCTGGGGGCATGTGTGGGAGGGGGGTACCACTGGACTGTCAGGGACTGGAGTTTCTGTTTTGTACGGTGATCTGAGTTATGGACAGAGAGGGGGTACCACTGGACCACCAGGCCTTTTTAAAATACATTTGTACTGCGATCAGGGTTATGAGCATGGAGAGGGTACCACTGGACTACCATGAACATTTCTTGTATTCAATAATGGTGATTGGTTTATGGACAGGGAAGGAGGTATGATTAGACTACCAGGGAATTATTATTTGAAACATTATGGGCTATCAGAGGTAGGGGAAGGGGATACCACTAGACTTCCAAGGAAATATTATATTACACATTATGGATATGGGCAGGGAAGGGGGAACCACTTGACCTACACTGACAGGACTGCATGCTGTGCAGGACGCCAGGTACATTTCGCTGGCCAGCTCTTCACAACTCATGCAAATGGGGCCATAGTGACATTAAAATGGCCCCATTTGTGCCTTGCATGAATAATGGCTCAATCTGCATATCCAGGTCTGAATATCTGGAAATTGTGCCCAGCACATCTCCAGTTGTGCTGGTGCATTCCCTTTCTGGGTATGCATGCCTGCCTAGGGATGCACTGACGCATTGTATTTGCACCATGCGCATTATTCAATATATTCAGAAGTACTGTGTCATGGCACATCTCTTTTGAATATATCCCTTTGTTGCTCCAGCACAACTCACTTGCGCTGCACAACCACTTGCACCATTGCCAGGCCTACATTTGAATATTGGGCCCCTGGTCATTAAAGGTGAGCTTATTCTCAAGCCATAAACCTAGATATTTGACTTTGGAGACAACATCAAGAGATTCACATAGAGAGGTGACAATAGAGTCATTATGCAGGTTTAGAGAGGTAGTGGTGGGTGGTGTTGAGAGTAAAAATCATTGCCTTCTTTTTTTTGGCTTTAAGAAGGAGCTTTGCGTTAATAAGATTCTGTTCAAGCTGCACAAAATCAGCTTGTAGTACATCTCTTACTTAAGACAAAGGTTTTTTTCAATAAAATTTTTATTAAAAGTAAAATCAAGTACATTAACATATGAATTATGAGTATGTATTAAATTGTACAATACAAATATAACTATAGTAAAAATTAAATACATATTTTTATAACACTTTTATGAGAATCTCTTCAATAACAAAAAGCTACAAGTTGTTTTTATGAAAAAGCATTTTTGTTGAACATATTTACCAATAAAAGATGACTGATTTCAAACAAGTTAAACATTTTCACTGAATACTAAAAGATAAAAGAATTGATTTAAAACACCACCTGCATATTTTCTACTGTAAAAAAACTTATCAGCCAGACTACATTAACCAATATTCCCCTTCTCCTCATATGCTTACTAGTTCAGGGATCTTAGCCCAGCAAGAGAAAAACACTTCTAGTAAATGCCTCACCAAAGTTGTATCCACAGTGAACATATACTTCCTTATAGAGGGGAAGAGAGAAAACAAGTGAGAAAATAGATATAGACTGAATTAAAGTAAATCTTAGAGAACTATTCTCTGTTCTAATCAGGATCTTTTTAAACCTTCACTCACCTACAATGTTGTATATAACATCATTTAACCATGACCAGAAATGTGCAATTTTAATTGGGTGGTATTTTATCAGGATTGAAATAAGCTGCCTTTAGGTTAAAGTGTAACCTCCAGCCAGGTACCATCATCACTGATGGATTTTTCATCAGTGAATAATCTATACACAGTATACTACCAAATTTGTTGTCAAACTTACAATATGACTCAGGCCTCTCATCTGCAGGGCAAACCTCTCTACTCTGAGAATCTCTATAAAATTATTTTTCCATTCTGTAAATGAGCTCTCCCAACCAGCTTTTCAAAATGCAATTCCTAATGGCTACCCCAATGAGGAGAAGAGAGTGTTTTTGTTCCGTGGACCAGGCCTGATCTTCAGAGAAGTGACCAAAAACGCACGTTTGAATATTAATTTCTGAGTGTATAGATGGTATAGAGTGGAATTCATTATGAACCTTCTCCCATAATTCCTGAAGGTATCTGCATTCCCAAAATATGTGCAACAGTGTACCTACAGCTTGATCACACATATTACAATTGGGACTGAGAACTAGGCCCATCTTATGCATAAGTACGGGTGTAAAAAACAAATTGTGAAGTGTTTTAAAGTGTACCAACCTGAAGTTTACAGCTGCAAAGCTGTTAGAGGTAAGGAACCATATATTCTCCTATTTCCAGTTATGAGTACTTACCCCCGACTCTGGAGACCATCTTGTTGCTGGTTCAGAGATCATACCTCTGTTGCATTCTAAGATTAAATTACAAATAGTTGAGACAGAAGAACAAGTTTGCATGCATCTCAAAAAGCAAACTCTATTATTGTCAGGTGTGTTGTCCACTAGAAAGACAAATTCTATTGTACAGTATGTCGGAGTTCAGTATAGTACTCTGAGTCAAAGATTGCTATTTTATATTTCTGTTTGATTGTGTAATCTGAGAGAAATGAGTTTTCCCTAACTAAATCTTGAATCCTAAGAATACCCCTTTGAGCTCAATCATTAATATACAAAGCCTTAGCATTATTCAAGAAATTCCTATTGCCCCATATAGGTTGACGTTTGGAATTTGAAGTATAGAGGTTTAAACATGATTTTACATACCGTATAACTCCAATCAAGTCTGTTAGTATCTTAGAACTTGTTATTTTCAGATTCTTGGCAAAAATCACAGAATTAAGTGATGCCCCCTGCACTTCAACAAACTCTTTCTCTATTTGTACCTACTCTGGTTTATATCCCTTAGCGCCACACAACAAGTTCCATTTTGTAATTTGGGAAAATCTTGCTGCAAAATAGTAATAAAACATGTCAGAGGGTTTCAATCCTCCATTATTTTTACTTCTAGTCAATTTATGGTAGGCTTGGAGAATTGTTTTGTGTCCCCAGATAAACCTTGACAAATCAGAATGAAGTTTTTCAGTCCAATTCTTAGATGCACAGTATGACAGGGAATCATCATAAAATTATATAGGTTTCTGGGTAGATTATTTATTTTTATTGCATCTAATCTTCCCCACAAACCCAGGGGCAATTTATTGTATTTCATTAGAGAATTCACAATTTTGTTCTTTGTCTCAGCTAGATGTATTTTTACTGTATTTGCAACATTTTCACAAATCTTAATGCCCAAATAATCTATATTGTTCTGTGCCCATGTGAATCCGTATCTCTCAATGGTTACCTTCTTACATAGTATATTAAGCAACAAAAAATATTATTTGGATGTATTTAGTTTGTACCCCGATAAAGCTCTAAAATTGTTTGGTAATTGTAAGATTTGGGGTAATGAGTGTTCTGGGTGAGATAGTGTGATTAAGAGGTTGTCAGCATAAACTGAAGTACACATTTCAATGTTCTCCATTTGCATGCCCTTGATTGCGGTGTCCACTTGTAACTTTCATATGAGTGGAGCTATCGTTAGGTTGCAAAGCAGTGGAAACAGTGGACACCCCTGCCTGGTTCCTCTAAAGAGTTGGAAGTAAGATGATGTTATCCTGCTTGTGACAAGAGCCAAGGAGGGGTTATTATATAGAATCTTGACCCATTTGAGAAAACTATCTGGAAACTGATAAAGATCAAGTATTTCAAATATGTGTGGTCAGAGAATTCTGCCAAAAGCCTTTTCCACATCCAGCGCCAGTAGGCCACAGGGCATATTAGTATTGTTAGCATATTCTAGTAAATGAAATAGCTTCCGTGTATTGTCTGCCTTGTATGTAATGCTATGTACCTGTTCACTTTCTTCTTGTAACTGACATGGAGCCTACAAATGAGCGACCGTTCACAGGTGTTCTCCAAGATATCATTAAATAAAAATAAAAATAAAGAGGTGCCCTTTCATAAAACCTGTCTGTTGTATTGAATTAAGTAAGGCAAAATAAACTCCAATCTATTGGAAAGTATTTGGCCTAGAATTTTCATGTCTGTGTTTATTAAGGAAACAGGGTGGTAACTACTGTACCACTTTGTAATGAATCTTTGCCCACTTTGTGAATTAGGGCAATAAGGCTTCTAGTTTGATCAGTAGATAAAGTCCCTGTTTCCACTGCTTCATTAAAAACATTTTTCAGAATGGGTGCAAGCTTGTTACAAAAGGTATGATAAAAGTTAGAATATCCATCTGGGCCTGGGGTTTTATTCTTCTTTAGTGCTTTAATAGTGGTTATAATCTCACTTTCCATAATGTTTGCTTCTAACATGTTTTGGTCTTGTACCTCTACTTTAGGTATTTATAAGCCTTCACAAAACTGATGTACTGTCAACCCAATAGACGTATGTTCTACTCCTTATATTTCTTTATAAAATTCATAAAATTCATTATTTATTTGTTTATGGCTTAGAAGGATGTTACCTGCACCTTGTGCTTTAACTGCTGTGATATTAGTAGTTGCTGAGTTCTGTTTTAGCTATATTGCTAGTAATTTTGTTGCCCTTGGTCCTGAATCCAAATAGCTAACTTTGAACTTTTTAATAGCAAAATCTGCCTCAGAACCAATCAATTCATAATATTGAGTTTTCAGATTGGACCAGGATCTCCATACTTCCTCTGTTGCACTGTCATCTAACCTCTTCTGCAGATTCTCTATCTGTTGTAGCAGTACTTGTTGTGCTTTCATTTCCTTTTTCTTCCTAGCCCCAAACTTATGAGATCTCCCTTAAACAACGCTTCAATGCATCCAAGCTATTAGCTGAAGAAGAGTCCCCATTATTATTTATGTTAATAAAGTTTTGTATCTTGTTTACAGTTTCTGCCTTAGTCTCCACTCCATTTATGAGGGAGTCATTTTCTCGCCACCTTTTTGTGCTGTCATCTGTATTATGCTTAGAAAAGTTCATAACCACTTGCGAATGGTCCGAGACCACAGTTTGCTTTATCAGTGTGTAGTAAACGCTCTTAAGGAAGTCTTTAGAAACCAAGATATACTTAAGTCTAGAGCCTGATTTATGGCACTTGAAACAGAAGGTGTACTCTTTAACCCCTGAATGGAGTAGTCTCCAGATATCAATTAGTTTAGTATTGGACATCAGGACATCTAACTCTCTATCCACTTTTGCTTTATGCGATCTGACTATCGACCTGTCTAGAGTGGGATCAATAATTTAATTCAGGTTTCCACCTAGTATCACAGTTGTGTTATTATATTTAGTTAATAATCTATATACCTTTTCAAAAATGTTATGATCTGGGGCTGTTGGGCCACAAATATTAACCAAAGTAAATGCTTCTTCTCCTATTTTCCCATATAAGATTAGAAGATGGCCATCAATATTAACTATCTGATGGTCAAGATGGAAGGTAGCATTTCTTGTGAAGATGTTGAGTACATCTTCTGTTTTGGAGCTATTCCCTGCCTCATATACCTGCCCCACCCACTCCGTATGCATTAAGTTATAATGTTCTTCCTTGAGGTGTGTCTCCTGAAGAAAAGCATTTGAGGTACCAAGTTTTTTAAGGTGACGTATCACAGAGTACCTTTTGAGTTTATGATTTAAGCTTCTGGTATTCCAAGTAACCAGCATTAAGTCATTAATTAATGTAATTTGCTAGGTAATAAATTATGTGTGATGTTTGTTTTACTGGTTCCATAACACAGGGAAATAACTAAGCTGACAATCATACCAACGTATCTCTTTAGACTGGTATATAAAATCACAGTATATTCTTTAAATATCCTAAAAGTTGTTTCACTATTTATTTTAACAATGTGAGCTCCAGTTCTCAAGTGGTGGGAACTAGATCAGGAACAAGTAAATAATACAGAAATAGCGTGTACGTCACCAAGATTACCCCTCCACAGGCACTGTGTGTAACCTGCCCCCCTTCAAATCTTCCTTTCTAGACACTGCTGAATGTAATCAGAACCCCACGCCACTTAGCCCTGGAAAATCCATGAGGTCTAAGACCCAGTAATGAGATATTATAATGTCTGAGGAAAATATCCATAATAATGAGAATGACATAGTGGGCTGCCCATCCTGAAATATGATGAAGTTGTTTATTATTAGTTAGCCACTTAGCTAAGTACAGCTTACAAAGTTCTTTACAGACTTTATTTTGGAGCGTAGAGCACCCTTACTTGATATTAAAGGAAATTACAGATATATCATTTGACTTCTGTCTGATTAAAGACAACTTTTGCAACATTAGAAATACAGAAGATATAACCCCATCAATGATTAATTGCATTAGGCAATCCATCAACCCCCTTTGAAAAGAAAAACAAAATGCAATTAAATAGCAATCTAATCCACAACAAGCAGAATAAATTCTTCTGTAAACTGTAAAATAAAATAACTTTATCCCTATTTGTATAGTCAGCTACTTTATACCCCTTGATATCCCCAACAGTTAACCTAGATTTATAATAAAAGTTACATATCTTTAACAATAAAACAAGCAACTGGTATGTAAACTGGTAATCATATGTTGTGGAGATATATTTGTGGAGTTTCAATCATCATCCTCATCTGTGTGAGACCAGGACAAAGGTATAAGTCAGAGTAAGTTCTAAAACACTTTAAAATGACTAAAATGCGAATCAAATGCACTTAAAATTTTATAACAGGCCTATCAGGTCATTAGTTCCTAAATATTGGAGTATACAGTGAATTTTGTTCCCAAACCTCCTAAAATTCAATTTATTCATTGCTTTGGAAAGAACCTTAAATGCCGATCAATATAGAGCATTACAGTCACTTCTTTTTGCTGCTCAGCTCTATAAAAAACTGGTAAAATATTGGCGTTTGAGTAGCTCATTATATTAAAAATAATTAAAGCACATTACCTTAAATTTTCCCCTATTCATTCTGTGAAAAGGCCCCAACCTTGCCCTTTGACCATCAAGAAACTCTTAGCAGTCCACCAGAAGATGTGAATGGATGCTCATGCATTTTAAGCATGATCCATCTACCATGGGTGCATCAAGGAATGGAAGGCACAGAGGGAGCATGAGCAGGACCATTAAAATACAAAACCTGAGAGTAAAACAAAATTGCTGCAAATAAAAAATTTAGGAAGGATCTCTGATTTGTAAGCAAAGACACAAGCCACACACAGATTGTTCTGTTTGTCTGAAGTACCCAGGGGCTCTATCTTGTGACCAAAGCAGTTGCAATGTGCTTGTGACATCAGTTCTTGACTAAACAGATTCCTCCATCCATTCACACAGTATATCTCAGCACAGCAGCATTTTTTGCAGTCAACAAGCTAAACAGCCCATTACACCACCTTTTACCAAGAACAGGTCCCACTAACACAGCTCTGATCTCTTTAAAAAACCCTGATTTGAACTACTCAATATTCTCCTGGTACAGTAGAAGCAGCTTAAAGGGGACACCTCTGTGACATGCCAATCATCCCTTTTAAGCAGTTGTTTCATTTAAGGGAGGTGCTATCTTTATAATGGCGGCCGATTGTCAGTGTGGTAGAAACATACAAAACATAAAACTATTCACAGCACAAGGCTAACACAACAATAAAAGCACTAATAAACAACATACAATATCAGGGAACAGTGACAAACTGACATAAAAATGTGTTTGTGATTACAGCTCTTCTTAGAGCAAGTGGCTTCTCCGTGTGGTCAAAACTTTATTTATGCAATGCAGTTAAAATCATTTAAAAGCAGCTAGCAATTAGCTGGCAATTCACTTATCTGCAGGGCACAGGTAGTCTGTCTGGTGTTCTCTGGTGTGAGGCTTCTGAAATTTTTTCTCTCAGTGTGAAAATGCACTCAAGTGCCCCCGTCTTATTCTGCCCATCTGCCACGTCAACTACATCAACCATTGGTGCATCCTGCAGTAATCTGTATTAATCCAGTGCCTTCATGTTGTCTGATTTCTCTCGGTGTCTGCAAGGAAGTTCTGCAATGGTGTTCAGTTCCTGCAGTGATTCTAACACCACAAGTACATCCCCCAGTAATCTGGTCCCATCACTGGGTAAAAGGCTAGCTTTTTTGAGGCAGTTTTTTGGAATTCAAGTCCCTCCATTTTCAGTGAGGTGCAAATCTGCTCGACCGAGATTTCTCTCTCAGTGATGTCATGTGAGGGGGTCTCTCGATGTCAATGAGGATGTTCTACAAGGGTGTTTGGTTCCCACAGTAATTCCAACACCTTTCTGAAGTGCTGGAGTAATGTTTTAATACCTGTCTGACCTGACTTATTGTTGGGTATTTATGCCCTTCACAGTTAATGGGGCGCTAATTGCTTGCTAACGGTTGCTGACAGGTGCAGTCTATTGTGTAATTACATGCGCTTGGGCTGGTAATCATCCCATTAAAACAGAATGACCAGCCCAATCAAAGGTATACCTGTCCCATAGGATAACATGGAAGCAAATTCAGTGCCCAGAGGGATGTCCCGATTATGTGGACATCCCATTAATCACATCTCCTTTAAGAGGAGTATACTGTATATCAAGTAATCGGTTTTACCAAGCAATCTAATAGCTTGGCAATAATCTGATCACTGCTGCCAGCCAGAGATACATAAATAAGCTGGCACCATGTTTTTTTGTATGTGAATTGGGGAACTGTTTCATATAAAACCATTTTTTAGCAGCACTACAGCATATACCAAGGCCCAAGCTCAACCAGCAAGGTGTCACAAGGACATGCAACCCCAGTTTCAACATTTGTGTGGCACTCACCTTCTCTGCAACAAAAGCAAGGTATAACAAACAGTCATTGCCTCACTCCCTCCCAGACCCCCTATGTTAGCATATGAACAGTGAATCATTTAATAAGACACAGTAATAGATTGTTTAAATTTAACATTGAAAGTCAAAGTCTAAAAAGATTTTCTGAAAGTCTGCTCATAGCCTTTTCTTAGCAGCCTCCAAACCATCATATTCCTTTATTCCATTCTGTGCCCAAATCCTGAGTCTAGTAGGGGAAAACACAAGCCATATTTCAAACCAGTGTCTTGGAGTTTCTTCTTTATGGGGAAGAAAGCATTTCTTTTTTTTTGGTTTCCAGAGGAAGGTCATTAAACATTTTAATGTTACAACCCTTAGAGGAGATTGTAGTTGTGTTCGTGAGAGCCCTCTGAATGTGAACTGTTTGTTGGAAATTCAGGAGTTTCAGTGCAAAAGAATGGGGTTTTTCATTTCTTCCTGGTTTGGGCTTAAGAGAATGATATGCCCTTTTAGTCACTTTTTTTCACTATCTGGGGGTGGGCCAGCAATGCTCAAGGAAAGTCTATTAGAAAATTAAATTGTGTCAAACCCCTCAATGCCTTCCTTTAGCCCAAATATCTTAAGGCTGTTCCTTCTATTCCTGCGTTGCATGTCTTCTAGCTTATCTTTTAGTGCTTTAATTGTCCTGCTGTTTTGTAATCTCTATCTGCTCTTTATTACAAGTGTCTTCAACACTACTTATTCTTATTTCTGCAGCTGTGATTCTCCTCTTTTGAACCACTAACTCTGTTTTAAAAGATTTCATATCTTCAGCCATGTTACCGAGAGTCAGTTTCATAACTGCAGACTCCTGCATAGTAGTCTCAAAATTAGCTATTGTGACAGGTGAATTCACTACTCGTTTTTTGTGATCTGACTGAAAAGTTGCTGATTCTTTAGGCTCACAATCCGAGCTGGGCAGAGGTCTTTTCATGTGCTTGGTTTCAGGCGGCATTTCAATCAAATTTTCCTCCCCTCCATTTGCCATTGTTATAGACTGATGTATTTATTTTAACTATTAATCAATCAATCAGATCTGGACAGTGTGACAGAGTATTTCTCCTTTAAGAAGGAGAAAGAAAAATTTCTAGTCCTACCGGGTTTTAGCCACAGGGTGTCACCAACACAATTTGAAGCAGAGTTTTGAGGAATAGTTACAGAAATAGGAGCTCTGTGCTTCTCTTTTTCTGTGCAGGCAGCAGGATTATCATCCTTTAGCTGCAATCGGTGTTAAGTAGAAAAGAGGACTCTATGAGCAAAATGACTATTTCTAATGGGTGCCACATTTGTAATTAACCCCAGCACATAATATACTACTGTCTTTTCTACCAATAGAATTTTCTAATTAAACCAACTGCTATTTTTACAACTTTCTCATTGTGTCTCGATTGCTATACAAAGGCACCTCCACTTATGATAGCAGGGCTAGGCTGTGGTAGCGGAGCTCAGCTCACAACATCCCCACAGCTTGATGACATTCAATCGAATCACTTCAGACAGGGTTGAACTAGAAGTGTACAGGACTGTGTCTTCAGCAAAGAAATGCAATTTGGAATTAGTTATGTTATAGTCAAGATTATTAATGTAAAGAGAAAAAAGGATAGGGCCTAAAATTGGAGCTTTGTGGGACCCACCCAGTGATTGGGAGGGAGGCTGAAAATAGGCCATCAGCATTAACTTTCTGAAACCTCCCTATTAAGTAACTGATAGACCACTGAGCAGTGGACGGGGTGGCACCTAGGTTAATAAGGCTACTGACAACTAAGTTGTGGTCTAGGCTGTCAAATGCCTTACTGAGATCTAGGAAGACTGCACCAGTGATCTTTTTGGAGTCCAGAGCTGAAACCCAGTTATTAGTAACTTTAGCGAGGGCTGTGATAGTACTATGATTAGTCTGAAAACCAGATTGAGCTGGGTTGTGAAGGATAAGGTTTCAATATGTCATTTTAGTTGGGAGTGAATCAATTTTTCAAAGATTTTGTAGAGAATGGGCAGGATAGAGATGGGCCTATAATTATTTAAATCACTTGGGTTGCTAAATTTAAACAAAGGAAGGATATGTGCAGATTTCCAGCAAGATGGAACTGTGGCAGTAATGATAGAAAGACTGACTATATGAAGTATTGGGCCTATAAGATGGAAGTAGCCTAATTTTAAGAAGAATGGTTCTAGTCCATCATCACCGGCACTTTTCTTAGTGTCAAAGCTGAGAAGCAAATCTTCAACTTTTTTGTAGTGAGAAAGAGAGAGAGAGATAGAAAGATAGAGAGCTCTGCTGCATCCTTGCATTCATCTCTGTCTTGCCTCTGGGTCTGTCTGTAACTCCATTTCTTCTGAGCCCTGCAGATGAGGTTGTAGCAGCATGATTCTGGACACCATTGGAATTCTGTTGGCGGTAAGAAAGCAGATGCACTAAGTTGCCATCACTGCTTAAGACAATTTATTTTGCAATGCCTGGAGGGATTTTCTTTTGTGCTGCACATAGTCACTTGTTGCAGTTGCAGTAAGAAATTTAGTTGGGACTGGTGCAGCATGGGGTCGGCGGGATTGTCCTTCATTCAAAAAGGTCCTACAAACTTAAGCTAGAGGGAAGAAATATGCTTCCATTTTACACATGATGATTATTTCATACACAGAGACAAGTGACACAGTTGTTAAAATCATGTAAATTTTTTAAGACAAAACGCTGAAAAGTGACACAGATCATAGACAACAACAAAAAAGTATTCTGTTGTCTAAACCATTCCCAGTAAATTTTAAGATCCCATCATTTACATGAGGCATAACTGTAGGGAAACAAATGCTTCATTTTCAACTAACATAAAAAATGGGCCACTCAAATTCGATCCCTCAGGGTCACATTGATTGTCTAATTTCCATTAGAAGACCAGTCCATGAGGGGTGCTGTTGAGCCGGGCGTAACAGACATCTTAAACTACAGCTCTACAAAAGAAATTAAACTTCTAAATAAATATAAGCTTTTTTGGAGGATCTAGTGGTTAAAAATCATATATTTGGTGACTGGAACTGCAGCGGAACAATAATGGGTAAGCCGAAGAAGGATAAGGGGCATCAGGATGGAAATAAATGTAAGGTTGCACCCTGTCTCCCAGCCATGAGGTCTGTACAGGGTCGCTTAACGCAAAAAGAAAACCTAAATGGTGAGCAAACTCTACAAACTTTGGGGCATTAAATTAACAGACTTATTTCCATGCTTTCAGGACTGGCTGAAAAATGTGACTCCTTGACTACCTGAGTAAACACCATGGAATCAGAGGTAAATAACATAAAACTGGCCTCAGTGGAATCTCGAAAAGGTGCAAAAGCTGCTCTGGGCACAGCAGCTAACCTGGTCAAAGAAAATAATCACTTGAGAACCAGACTTGAGACTCTCGAGAATCAG
Source organism: Neoceratodus forsteri (assembly GCA_016271365.2). Classification (NCBI taxonomy): domain Eukaryota; kingdom Metazoa; phylum Chordata; order Ceratodontiformes; family Ceratodontidae; genus Neoceratodus; species Neoceratodus forsteri. The sequence goes on from CM057455.1 coordinate 128,328,003, forward strand.
GCCCGGTCAGCAAATCTTATTATCGAGATGCCAGAGCGGAGCGAGGGGATCATTTGACCCTCTTTCTCTCTGAATGGCTGGTGCAACAGTTGGGGCAGGCCTTTATGGACAGACATATTTTGATTCAGAAGGCTTATCGAGTCTCCTTCAGGGGACGGCTGAATAATCCGGAGGCACCCAGAGCAATTGTTGCGATATTGGATGGCACTGGTTACAGGGACTTTATTTTGGCCACGGCTCATGAGAAACAAAAATGTTGCTGCACGACGGGAATCAGATCTAGCTGTACCCTGAACTGAGTTATGCCACCAGGCAACTCAAGAAGAGGTACAATGGGGTCTGGGCTCACCTATGTGAAGAGCAGATTGCCCAGATGTTGTTTCCAGCAAGACTCAGAATCATCCATGAGGGGAAGGTCTATATCTTCTCAGAACTGGCTGAGGCCCTGAAGTGGGCCCAACGCCATGCTCTGCTGAAGAGAAGGAGGGATGTTTCGGAGGAGTCAGATAAAGAAGACACTAACGAAGAGGAAACCTGACTTATGCTTGACTGAATAGAACTGGCCTTAATGCAAATAACTGCAGAAGTTTAATTTTCATGTTACTGAAAATAATGGCTCAGAACTTATTGGACTCATCGGGCATACTTAACAGTATGAGCTCCGCGGAGTTAGTTTACATCTGAGTACAACTTTTTATTTAGGGGGCAGAACTGTTATTTTGGATCTCCCATGAATAGAGCATTTATTTATTTATTTATTTTTTGTTGACTGGGTAAGTGCACTAGATACATTTCTCCTATTTTCAGGCACAACCTGGGGGAGGGGGGATACAGATGAATGCCAACTGACTTTGAATCAGATTAAGCTGGTGGTGGTATTTTAGAGAATGGAGAGAAATTTGGCCAGTGCACTGGGGAAATTACCCCACTCTTTTCAAGAAGTGCCATGGGATCTTTAACATCCACCTGAATTACCTCCAGAACAGACAGATGGGACCTTGGTTTAATGTCTCATCCGAAAGACTGTACCTCAGGAGTGCAGCACCTCCCTCATGCTGCATTGCAGTGTCACTATTGGGATATTAACCCAAGTGCCTGATGTGGGGCTAACATATCTGATTTTGTCATTCTTTATTGAGAATAAATAAGGATAAGAGGCCCTTCGTATACCTCTCTTTTAGGGATGATTTTTGGTGTCAAATGATTGCCTTAAATGTTTATTTACTATCTAACTGGTAGCTAGAAGTCTGTTATTTCCAGATGTTAGTTCAGTTACTGATGTTACCAGTTTTGGTACGAGAATTTAAGAAATGCATGATGAGTTGCCTCCTTCAGGAAGGAGCTATATCTTGAAAATGTCCTTTATAATAAGATGTTTATTATATTCCATGCCCCTCATGGGTTTATTAGAACAGCAAAAGTGGTATTAAAATGTTAATCATAATAGTCACATTATTCCTCTCAAGAATGTATCTAAAAGATCCAATATGTGTATTACTTTGCATGTATTAAGAGGGGTGGTACCCTCTTGTGGAATGTTATGAGTGAATCCTCATCTACTCTCTCAGGAATATTTTTTCCTACTGAATGTCTATTGTAAATCAATAAACACAAAGTATAAAAAAAACAAAACAACACCAACCCATGTTGGGAGTAGCAACTTTATTAAACAATCTCTGGACAGAGCCAATACGGCTACCTAAGGCTTTCTGTAGCCAGTGGAGCACTGATGGATTTTCGGAGCTGGTGGAGCTGCAGTTGAGCTGAGCACCAGCAGAACCAGGACATAGCCCTTGCAGAGCAGCCATGGAAAGAATCGGCGATGGGGTATGCCATCCGCAAGATGGCGGTGACTACAGACCTACAGATTGAGTAAGGTCACCATCTTGTGCTCAGCAGCTGCTGCCTCTTCTGCAATTGCATAAGACAGACAAAGAAGTGCACCCAGGGGGAGGGGGAAGCACTCCGTGGAGGGGGAGCTCTGTCTGTGGAGGAAAGGCACCATCCACTACAGCCATGTGCAGACCATATCACTGTAGGGGAAGACAGGGATAATTTCTGATCATGATCCCTTCTCTCTCTTACAGTGATGTGATCCCAAAGCAACTGCAGGGCTCTGCCCATGCAGTTGTAAAAATATGTTGTGGTAGCTCAATGGATTTCTTAAACTTTTTTTTTATTTAAAAAATATTTAGCCAGTGTAGTCTGAGATGTCACATCTCCTCTTAGAAACATACAAACATAGACTTTGATGGCAGATAAGGACCACTTGGCCCACCCAGTCTGCCCATTTCCCTACCAATTGGATAAGCTGTAGATCCTTTTTAACCAACAGTCTACTTACTCCTAACCCCCAATACAATTGCCTTATGTCTGTCCCATGCATTTTTGAATTCCCCCATTGTTTTTGACCCCACAACCTCCTCAGGAAGGCCACTCCATGAGTCAACCCACTCTGTGAAAAAATACTTCCTCGTGTTGCCCCTTAGCTGTCCCCCATATGTTCAAATTGTGCCCCCTTGTTCTTGCACATCGCTTTTTCTGAAAGATGCTACCCACTTGTTGATTCCCTGAAGGTACTTAAAGGTTTCTATCATGTCCTCCCTCTCCCTCCTTTCCTCGAGGGTATACATATTAAGCTAATTTAGTCTCTCTTCGTTTAGGTTCATAGGTAATTACAAGCTAGATTAGACTTTCGTCCATAGTGCTTGCCTTTTTTATAAATTGAAATACTCACATTATTTAGTTACCCAAAAGAAACTTATTGAGTTTATTTTTAAAAGAATCCATACTTGTACTGGTTACTACTTCTAATGGCAAAGAGTTCCATCCAGATACCACTTTCTAGCTAAACCAATGTTTACATGGTAGAGTTTGCCATTTTTGAAATTCTAGTTGAAATGGATGTTCCCTAGGTTCATATTTAGATTTCCTAAATCTTAACCCTCAGTCTGCTATTAGAGCAGTGTCATGTAAACATCTAAATAGTAAACAACACCCCCCCCCCGGTTCTTCTATATTCCAGTGTGAAAAAAGGTTTAATTCTTGCAACCTATCTGGATATGACATCTCTATGAGCCCTATGATGGACTTAGTTGCCCTTTTCTGGATTAGTTCTATGCTGAGGATATCTGATTTTTTATATGGAGCACACACATGGGCACAGTGCTCTAGGTTGGGACTAACCAGGGTGTTATAAAGGGGCATGACCACCTTCCTGTCTCTACTTGCTATGTAGACTGAGGGTTAAAAAGTGATATACATGGTTAATGATTCATTTTCCTTGTTTTGGTTTTAACCATTTTCAAGCTAGAGTGTTTCTTCAGTTGTTGATATTCTATTTAGATGGTACTTACTGCCTTAGTAGCTCAGAATTATTGTCCCTTTTATCCTAAGGTCCCAGCGGACACAGCAGTGCGTGTCTCTGCATGCGTCTCCGTGCCTGATGCCACACACCCTGCACACGCTTGCCCTGCTCACTGCAGGGCAAGTTATATGGGCCCTGTGACCCGGAAGTGGCTGAGTGGGGTCGTGGGAGTACTCACAACCAAACTACTGCACACAAAACCTTTCTTTACTAATTTCAAGCCCCAGGATGTTTTTAGGCTCGATAAAGTGTTTCCTCACTCAAAAAAGTGAATAAAAACACTAATTTAAGTGCATTCAATAGGCTGATCCCACACAGTGAGTCTGCTTACCCTCTCCCAGCAATGCGAAGCAGAGTACTTTGCATTATAATGGGCAACATGAAGTCCATTGAAAACAATGACTTTGCATTACTCCACCTTTCCAAACCACTACTCCACCAACTCTTAAGGCGAAGTACATTGAAAACAATGCACTTCATCTCACTTCACCTTGTTTTTAAGCTCTGAAGGTGAATTTTGCAGTAATTCATGGGATTTCAAGTAACATGGGCTCTAGATTGTTCTGCACAGCCTCAGTTCAGGGAAGTGTGTGTAGGAAGCTGTAGGATGGGAGGCAGTCTGCTCTGAGAGCTCTCTGTGATTCAAACTTTCTAAAAGCTGTTGAAAAAGCCTTTTTTAGTAATTTTCTTTGCTCAAACTTTAGTTCATCAATTGTAGAAAACCCTCCTGTGCTCATATCATTGAGCGTTTATTATTTGTGTGTGGATTTTGAATGTTAATGTACAACATTGAGTCCGTGTAGTAAGAGAAAGTGAAAGTGTGCTTTGGGGAGGGGTGTATATGTGGTGTAGGTAGATTAACTTGGAGAAAAAGACAGTTCTTTCTGATTTGGTGATATTTTTCTTGTATAACGGTGTTAATGTACACACAGTAACATTTTCAATAATTCTTGCCATTTTTTTTGCTGATTGTTGTGATGCAGTAGTGCATAATTTTAGTTTGTTTAAAATACGTGCCTATAGTACTGAAGTTTTTAATTTGCTATGCATCACTTAGTGTGTGTGTGAGTATGTATATGATGTGTGTCATCAAATCAGACACCTTTTATTGTGTGCTACATACTGTAGTAATTTCAGCAATGTGAACCTGCTATCCACTGCAGCTGTGTGATTTTTGTACTTCTTTGTGGTATCTTTACTGGTGCTGGAACTAGTACTAGTGACTGTTATTGCAGCAGTGCAGTACACTGCCCCCCCATGGCCTGCCCCAGCCGGCAAAGGTATTCTTTTCCAGATTTGAATTTCTGATGGTGAGCATTGATTAGGTGTTGTGCATTTGCATCTGCATCTCTTCAGTGTGCAGCACAGTCTTAATCTGTCTGTGCATTTTGCATCTCTTTAGAGCTCAATCTCCATCTATAACTTAAGTCACAGTTATTTCTTTGGCTTCCCTTCAAAGTACTGGACTGGTGTGGTGCATAATTCTGCATGAACATTGTACTCATTAATATGCATTTTTAAGTCAGGACCATCATCACATTCCCAAGTCACTCGTGATACAAATCACATTCTTCATCATCATGGTCACAAATGCAGTCACAAATCATGATTCACGATCAAGTCACTCATGAATCACAACATTAATTTTTTTACTATTTACTTGGATGTGTTGTAAGCAGGGGAGTTTTGTGCTACAGCTCATCAGGGAAGTATAGCCATAGGCATTTGTGTTTCCAATACAGTTTCATATTTATCTCACGCTGTCAGCGTCGACACCGAATCACATTCTTCATCATCACGGTCACAAATGCAGTCACAAACCATGATTCATGATCATGTCACGAATCACAACATTAATATTTTTATTAGTTACTTGGATGTATCGTAAGCCTGTTTTGTATCTCTCCAGGCTTCACCACCCCACCATTGTACTCATTAATAAGTGTTTTTAAGTTGGGGAGTTGAACAGTGTCTGCAGTACATACACAGATAGGAAAGAAGACTGACTGCATACATGCAGTTTAGCACAGTATACTTGCACTACTCAGTCTGCTTTTCCACAAACACTCTGCAACAGAAAGTAAACATTAATGAGTCACTAAAACAGCACGCACACACACATACACTTAACAGAAGGAAGGGGGCCAGAATACAAAGTGTCATGCATACGGAAGACAACAAAAAAAGGGCATAATTACATACAAGGGTCGGGGATGGTGGAGGAATACATTTTATAACACAGCAAGGAAGGTGTGGGGGGGCACATGATGTGAGGAAAAAAAAAACCTAATGTGGGATCCCATGGTGATCCAGCAGCAGTTCCAGCATGGACATAATTTGCAACTGATGTCCCTCTATGCAATCCAGCCACTGCTTGACAGCACCCACACTCTTATTGTTCTCCTTGACAGCACTCCAGAGAACTGCCAAGTCAGCCCATGTTAAAGGTAGTTCTCTGGGGTCCAGACATTCTACAGGCTGACCTGCTGGTGGTGGTGGTGGTCTGGGTGCTGGTGTAGCAGCAGGTGCTGCTCTAGCCCTCCTCTTCTTAGGGCCACTGCCACAGACAGCTGCAGACAGACAGACAGTTGCACCCTCTGCCACAGAAGGACCAGCACTTTGCATTGCCCACTCCATGAAGCGCAGTGGCAATGTGAAGTGCCCACTTTGTGTACACTTCACCAGTGAAATTTAAATTCACTGCATCTCTAATTACTTTGCACTTCTTTGTATTGAATCTAAGCCGCCATACTTTTAATTATTCCTCCAACCTTGCCAAGTCCCTTCTCATCCTTTCCACCTCTGCTTGTGCATCAACCCTGTTGCAGATCTTTGTGTCATCTGCAAAGAGGCATACTTTTCCTTCCAGTCCCTCTACAATGTCACCTATAAAGATATTAAAGAGGACTAGTCCCAGTATTGAACCCTGTAGTACCACACTAGTAACCCCCATTTTTTTTTAAGTTGACTCTGTTTACTATTACCCTCTACATCCTGTTGACCAGCCTATTTTTTTACCAAGGTTACAACTCTGGAACCCACTCCCAGGCTGGCTAACTTGCTTATTAATCTTTTGTATGGGAGTGTGTCAAATGTCTTGCTAAAGTCTAGGTAGGCCATGTCCACAGCCCCTCCCTGGTCTACTATTTTGGTCACCCAGTCAGAGAAATCTATTAGGTTTGTCTGACATAACCTTCCCACTGTGAATCCATGCTGTCTTTTGTCCTCTGCCCCACTGACCTCTAGGTACTCAACAATTCTTTCCTTGAGAAGTGATTCCATAATTTTTCCTACCACTGAGATCAAACTAGAAGGTCTGTAGTTTCCTGCCTCTGGCTTGCTCCCACTTTTGTGATGGGGAATCACACCTATCCTCCTCCAGTCCTCAGGTACCACACCATCCTTCCATGACTTGTTAAAAAAAAAGTAGTCAGTGGTGTCACTAGTTCTCCCCTTAGTTATTTTAAAATTCTGGTGTGAATCCCATCAGGCCCCATTGTTTGTCCACCTTCAGTTTTAGGAGTTATTTTAGGACCTTTTCTTCTGTGAATGGACTGGTATCGACCACCCTATCCAGAGTGCTTCTATTTTTTGGTTTAGTTACCTTTTCATGAATACTGAGCAGAAGCATTTATTCAGTATCCCTGCCTTTTCACTGTCACCATCTGCCCAACTCCCTCCCTTTTATTAAGCCTTACTATCCCTCCCTTAGTCTTTCTTTGCTCCCTAATGTGCCTATAAAAGGTTTTATCCCCTTTCTTAACTAAGTTAGCTATCTTTATTCAGTTTGGGCCTTTGCTATTCTGACTGCCTTCCCCACTTCCTTCAACTTTAACTGGTACAGCTCTCTGTCCTGCTTCTTCTGTGTTTCTTTATGCCTCCTAAATGCTATCTTTTTCTCCCTAATCCTCCCCATCACATCTTTTGAGAACCATAGTGGCTTTTTCTTTCATTTTGATTTGGTGATTTGCTTCACACAAAGGCGTGTTGCCTCTGTAATGACAGGTTTGATATTTCCCATTGTTGCTTCACCCCTTGTTCTTGCCTGTTGTTTTTTTTATTTAAACATTTGGTGACCGGGAAGGGCACATTGAGCCAAGGCTCATTTCCACGTGTGACCCAGGTAAAGGGGGCAAAAGATAAATATACAATTACAATGAATACACAGCATGCAATATATAACAAGACATAGTCCAGCAACTGCAGTATACAAAAGCAAAAGTGCAGGAGGCATACAAATAAATGTTACAGGATCATACAGTTACAAACTGTAGCAGCCTCACGGGAGGACACTTTTTGTGATACAATACAAAAACAAAAGACTATTTAGTTATACAGAATACATGGGATATATGGATGATGGGGGAATTATCAGAGAGCAGAGTAAGTGCAAATGGGGCCTACAGTATGTACTATGTGATGTTATGGGACAGGTGGAGAGGTGGTAGAAAGTGCAGCAGAGATTTGACAGAGAAATGAGAGGGAGAGTTGCATACAAAAGAGGGTTGAGAGTTCCACAGAGTAGGGAGGTGATAGTTAAAGGCAGATGTGCCAAAGTTGGAAGATGGGATAGGTAGTGAGAAGGAGAGTGAGTCCCTGCTACATGGGGAATAGATAGAGGTCGGGGCGGGTGAGAGGAGGGAAGAGATGTAGGAGGGGAGCAGGTTCATCCAGAATTTAGAGATGAAGGATAAAGAGTGTATGAGACGTCTGTGTGAGAGCGGAGGGAGTTCCAGGCAGAAGAGAAGGGAACAGTGCTGAATCCTTTAAGGAGAGCTGGAGATGAAGCAACAGAAGGCATAATAAAGGTAGTCAAGTTGAGAAAGAGAGGTGAATGGAGCAGTGTCATAAATAATGTCCGCATAGTCAAAGACTGGCATAATCATCTTTGTCAAAAGTTCACAACGTACTGTGAGGGGGAGAGAGTCTCTGTTTCAGTAAAGGACTCCAAGCTTAGGGCATAGTTTGGATGTAATTAACTCAATATGAAGAGAGAAATTTAGTTGTAGATTGAGCCAGACACGAATGTATTTGTAGGATGGGACCACTTTTGGTGGGGTGCCATTGAGGAAGGTGATAGGTGGGGCACTGATTGTTTTAGCTAACTATTGGGATGTTCCAAAAGTCATAGAGACTGTTTTCGTAGTATTTAGTTTGAGCTGTTTTGAGATGAATCAAGTTTGAACTGAGGTGAAGTCTTGTTGCAGAGTAGAGTGGACAGTGGCTAGGTCTGGGCCAGATGTGAACAGTATGGTGTCATCCACATACATATGGATAAGGGAGAAAGAGTAGGCAGATAGGAGGTTATTTTCTAAAAATTAAAAAGTGGATATGGTCAATTATGGAGCCTTGGGGGACACCTTTCAGGACGGGGAGGGAGGGGGTGGAGAGTTTTCTTGTATCTGCATCAGTTTCAGTGGGGCAATGTAGTTGCAAGCCCTATTGAATTAACTAGATTTACTGGATTCAGTAGAGACAAAAGTAGGCAAAATGCCCATCAAGAATGTCTCCCCACACTAGTGAGACTTTAATTTCCTGATTATTTTGTCCAATTCGACAATAAGTATACATCAAAGGACTTTTTAAATGCATCAGTGGTATTCTGCTCTACTATTTCCAGAGGTAAATTATCCAGTACTTACTAGCACAAACTGTAAAGTAATTGTCCCTTATGCAGGTCTTCCACGTTGTCTTCTCTATTGAAGCGATAAAAGACTGGTTGCACTGAGTCTCTCGGGACACGATTTGTATTTCAAGTGCAGAATTAATTTGATTAACCTTTTTTGTACTCTTTCAAGTAATACAATATCCCCCTTTAAATATGGGCTTCAAAACTGGGAACCATAGTCCAAAACTGGTCTAACATAGGGCTTATACATTGGTAACAAACATTGTTCAGATGTGCAAACAATGCCCGGGTAACCCTATTGATCATTAAATTAAAATTTTTTACAACCATTTAACAATGGTCAGAAGATGATGGTTTATTGTTGATTAGTATCCCTAGGTATTTTTCTGATTTGGATGATTGGATGGGTATATTATTTATAAAATTTGAATAATAAGGATTGGTGTTCCTAAAGTGCATTACCATGCACTTCTTTGCATTAAAGGCCATTCCATTTTTAATAGCCCTTTGCTTGATTACCAATAAATTGGACAGGAAAATATTTTAAGGCTTGATTCACGACTCTGATTACCAGGAGGAAGGACCCATCAATCTGTCTAAGCAAGATTTGGAAGAGAGGGCATTTATTGGGGCAAAGAATACAAGCTTTAGTGGTAAGATATTCACTTTTGGCTAGTTGAGTGGACCATTTACAGGTAACTGGGGAGTGGTCACTGAGAGCATCAGGTAGTACAGCACTTGATATTACCCTATCAGGGTGGTTAACAAGAATCCAATCGAGAAGGGTTGAGGTGCCTGTTTTGTACTTGGTTCTGGTAGCTGTGATGATAATCTGTGTAAGGAATATGTCACATACTTTATCTGTTAGGCTGCAGTTGTTGTAAGCCAACCAGTTGATGTTGAAATCCCCTAGCACTATTTTTTCATGTTGCGGATTAAGGTTTGATACAGTTTGGATGAAGCTAAGGAAACTTTCACAAGCACTCTTAGGTGCCAGGTAAGCAGCACGGATAATTCGTTTTTTTTATTTTGCCATGTGTATGTAGCCTTGGGTTTGCAGCTGATAGCTCACAACCAGCCGCATCCGGGCATAGGGGAAGTCTACTGGTCCTGAGGTAAGGTCTTAAGTGTGGCATGCAGCTTCCACCACTTTTTGTTCCTCTGTCTAGACCTAATGTCATATACAAATGTAAGTGTAAAACAGAGTCAGTGTTCTTGTTTGTGAGCTAAGTGTCCATGGCAGTCACTGCATCATATTTTTGTCCAGCACCCGTAGTTTAAATTCATCAAACTTGGGCAGTAGTCCACCAATGTTTACATGAGCCACCTCCAAGTAGCCTCTGAAATTGGTTAGAGGCCTGTTTGGGCTAGTGTCAGTGTGCACATTGCATTGTGGGTATTAGGACAAGGATAAGAGTGCACATTACCTCCTATTAGTACTAGAAGGAGAATAACCTGCTTTAAGGCTAGAAGTAGTATGAATGACTTGTTAGCATTGCATCTCCTGGAGTAGGATGCTCTTCCTTTGATGAAGTAGGACAGCTGAAAGCATTTTATCAGTGTAACCCCAGCATACCCATCAAATGTTAATGCAGTTGGTAATGCCCCATTTCAGAAACAGTTTTGTGTTAAAGATTTGCTGGTGTCATGAGCTGAGTCTGAGGGACAGTGTAGCCAAGAGGGTACAAAGGACCAGGAGAGTGGAGGGTAACTATGTTTAGTTGTTGAGGGTTTCATAGCATGGTCTGGAGCAGATTGGAGAGTTACTAGACCTATAAGAAGTGCTAAGGTTAGAGGAAACCAACCTGGCCATGGTAAAGGTCAGGGGGCAAACTGGATATTCAGGAGGGTTAGAAGGCATTGGTAAATATAAAGAATTAGTGGAGAATTAAAGCCCAGTAAAGGGGAGGGAGGGTGGGTGAATCCAATTGTTGCAAAATGCTGTAGGAATTAGAAAGACAAGAAGCAAAGGAGTAAGGAGTGAAACAAGGCCAAACAGTAAGATCAGCACACCAGTTAGTATTCTTAGCAGGTGACAGAGAGGTTTGATCAACTGCTAACAGGGAGGGTCCAACTTATTAAGAGGAGAGGAGGAGAGGATTTATAGGGGAGGAACCAATCTTGGAGGTGAGAGTTGGGGGACAAAAGTGGGCTGACTGATATTTTTATAACCACCCTATAAAAGGAACACTAGCTTAGGGTGGAGGGTAGTGGGGTGGGTGGGAGGCAAGTAAGTTTTGGTGCTACCAGAAGCCACGTGTGGTGCCAAGCACCAGTCCTGACTTGTGCTACAGTGCTGCTGAGAAGTAGAGTTTGTGCTAGTACATGAGATCTGAAGGGAGGGCTGTCTGGCTGTGGGTCAGGAGTGGGGAGAGTGGGCTGAGCTGCCCTCAGCACCATCAGGATAAAGCAACTGCTCCTGTGATGTAAAAGGGAGAGAAATTAGTTTTAAGATGGATATGAGTAGTGGGGGAAGGGGTACAAGAGGGATGGGGGTTACAGAGCAGAGAGAGAGAGAGAACAATGGGAAATGAGCAGAGCTCTACGTACAGACTACACAAACTATGAAAACTCTTTAAAACACTGCTCAAATTTAAGCTAAATCACATAACCCTGAGAATAAAAATTACATAAATAATTCTAAGCCGACAATTAATGCCTTAAGGCTGCAGAGTGACTGTAATTTTAAGACATTGGTTTGATGACAACATACCGATCTATCAGGAATTGCAAAACTCAATACTAGGGTCATTAGGATGGAAAAGATGATCAGCCCCCTACATAACAGACTAACACAACACTACAAAAAGCGGGACACCCTTGAGACTCTTCTGCTCACAGCTTAGCTATAACCAGTTTAGCAACACCTTTCTAGAAATTGAAATAATTATGCTAAAATTGACAACCTCCTGCTATAGGTCATTTGTTGATATCTGTAACTCACTAATGTACCACATGGCCCCTGTCCAGTCCTGGTATGGATACGGAAATTGAGCAGGCTTGTCTGTTACTGGCTGAATGGACAGCATTGTACTCTACTTGAAACAGCGTGTAATTGATAATAATCTAACAAAGTATGCAATTAAAAAATCGCTGAAAGATCCCCAACATCTTACTTCCTATAGGCCTATACCCATACTTAATTGTAACTACAAATAATTGATGTCCATTATTATCAAACAGCTTAAGAACCTCCATCCTAATCTTATAGATCCTGAGCAAGTCGGCTTTATATGACAAAGGCAGGCCAATGACAGTATCAGATGTAACCTCCTTCTAATAGAGTACACTGTCACCCGAAAGATCCGCCTCACATTGTTGAGCCTTGATGCTGAAAAAGCATTTGACAGGGTGGGCTGGCCATACCTTTGGGCCTCCCTGTCTCACTTTGGAATATTGGAGGAGTTTATTTATTTATTTTTTTTACTTTCTGTTTACCCCCCCAAACATCCCTCCAGCTCCGCTTTCTCGGGACCACCGTGGAGTCACTCCTGCTTCCCACCTTACCTGCTCCATCCCGTTCACCCCATGGAGCCACGGTTCATCCACCCAGGCAGGGACAAGGTGAGGCCCAGACACCCCAAATATTTTTGTCTTCATCGGGTTTTGGGCGGTCAGGCAAATGGAAGCATATTGAGGTCTTCTCTGGTGGTCCGTCTCCTCGGAGCTGGAAGGCTTGTATTTTTTCCTCTTTTCTTGACAGCCGTAATGTGTGCCCTGACATCAAGGTGCATAGTGCTGACATCCATTACGTCCTCCCCTCTATGTCTGTCTCGGTGCTTGCTATGCCCCAGACTTTTGCCTGGGAACAGTCAAGTGCCGAGTCTCTACCTCCCTCCCTTCCTGGAGAAGATGAGCTGTCCTGGGGATGCTCAGTCTTCTCCCTCTTGCCAGCCCTCCAGCTTTCAGGACTTGTTTCCGAACCCAGTTTGATGGCATCATGAGTGGTAGCTCTACCACTGTGCTGACAAGCTGGCTATTGGAGGAGTTTTAAAAAGACTCTCCAGGCCATATATGGCCCTGCCCAAGCTTACCTCAAATTAGATGGTTCCCTCTCCCATTGAGGTACCTGTCAGGGTTGTCCATTGTCCATACTGTTGTTTGCTCTCTATCTAGATCCCCTGATGGCAGCAATTTGACATCATCCTGCCATAGAGGGGATTCCCTGTTAGGGAGACAATACAAAATGTAATTGTTTGCTGGTGATGTACTATTAACTCTGGCTTCCCCGGAGGATTCCATTCAGGCTGTTTGTGAGCTTCTCTGAGAATTTAATGATCTGGTGGGTTATAAATTAAACACTCCTAAAACAGAAGTGTTTCTATACATTTTTCTCCCTTACTGCAGATAAAAAGAGCCTATCCCTTTAAGTGGCATAAATTGGCCATCAGATATCTTGGCACTAAAATCACCAAAATTGTGGACTACAGTGACCTTCTTAACTATGAACCTCTAATCCAACAAATCACTACGGACCTTCTATTGCTGGAAAACTTTCACCTTTGGGTTCTTTAATCGTATTGAGGTCACACGACAAAACGTCCTTTCCCAAATTCTGTATTTTCTTCAACCCCTTCCAATCATGCCAGATAAAACTTACTCTGGGCCTGGGACTGTCACTGGGTATGGGTTTAGGATAACACAATTTTAGGCATACCACAAGTCAGGTGCATAAAAAACGCACAAGTGCACTGGTCATTTTATTTTTAGAGCAGATAAAACAAACAAATTATACAGAAAATAAACAAAAGGTTAGTCAAAAGAAATCAAATGACAACTGCTTCGCTCCAGCAGTGTCTAAAGCTTTTCTTCAGCCTAGCATGAATCAAACAGTGTGAAAGGACACACTGCAAGGAGGTCTTCCACCTTTGTCAGTCAATATACAACTGACATCCCTATCTATCCTATTTCAGCACTGAGGTAGGGCTTTTTATAAGTTCACTAGATTTTGGAAAAATGTCCGTGCCTTTTGATTAACAGCAGATATAACATAAAACTAGTCTCTAGGGGCCACTGTTGCCCCATAGAGAACAGTTCAGTTGGCACCTGGAGCACAGCACAGAACATGTAGTTTTTTTCTTTTGTTTACAACATTGGAGAAAGGTCAGAGCCAAGGTCAGAACATTCTGTGCTCTCCTAAACTCTTCTGCAGAGTCCTATTACCTCATGCTGTCTGCTTTAAAATATATCATAGAAGGGGACTGCTAACATCTAGAAAAAGCAGATACAATTTTTTGTTATTCTTACATTAAAACTTCCCTCTCATTTTGTAACTGTACTCTTAGTTTTGTTTTTAGGTCAATATGTACAAAAATATTTATAAGCACTTAAGCACTTAATTTAGAACCAGCCAACCAGCATGTTGGACATTATACAAAACATATAAACTGCTTGGGGAAGGGGGGGTTCAATTTATCCCAGGGGTGTCCACTATGACAGAGATCAGCCTGTCACACATCCCCCTGCATAATAGGACAACTGTCCTATGGTTGTCCAAATCTCGACTAACAGCCTGGAAGGGTGTGGAGCTTTGGCCCACCCTCACCGGAAGCTCCAGCTCAGGGTCTGTTTATGGCATCAGGGTCAAGCATGTGATACACAGGCTGCTCTAAACATTTTGGTATCTTTTCCATCATTATACAAATACACTGAGACAGCTTAAAGTATTCTGAAATTAGTCTGTCCATTAGCAGACTACAATACCATCACATACATTTAGGAGACAGAACCACTAATGGCAGTTTTATGCTATCTACTGACTTTCCCTGACCAGATACACTCGAACAGCTGGACAATCTAGTACCCAGTAGAACTGCTGTTGGGGGGAGAACTACCTTGCTCCATCCCCTCTTATACATTTAAATGTAGACTAGTAACATACCATGCTGTATGCCTAGCATCCTGTCCCTAACCTTTGGGTTTTCATATCATATCTTATGCAATTCTAGGGGTATTGGCTACCACCTAGTCTCTTCTGTTCTCTGTGGGGTCTCCCCCTCTTCCAAGGGTGCCATCTCTTGCCCTTCACCATCTGGGTTACTCCCCCCACATCACTATCAGGGGTCGCTATCTGTCTGCCCCTATAACAGGTCTTATACTATGCTGCCACCTGTCTGTACATGCCTGGCTAATAGAAATACAGGGTTAGTCTAGCCTAAACCTTTCCATGGCTCAGATGCCCCAAGTGACTGGACAGCACATCCTCCATCACTTTTTTCCTATATGCCTTGGGCACCATTACCTGGGCATCCACTTGCTTCGTCTGGGGGTTGGGCATCATATGATGTAGAACTTCCTTCCTAAGTTCATATCACCATAACCTGTCCCCCTTCCCACCATTAACCTGTCTCCCATCCATGATTTTTACATACTTTCTTAACTTGGTAACTTCAGAATCCCACACTTGCAATTTTCCCCAGTCAGCACCAAGATAACAATAATTTTTTCTGGGAGGAGGTCCAAAACATGGCAAAGTCCCTTCAGCCAAAATGGCTCCTTCCATGTTGATTGAAGTCTTCTGCCCCAGTAATACATTGCCAGTAAAAGTCTTATCTGGAGTTTCCTCCTCTCATATGCCATCCTTCTCCAAGCCCGGAAAAATGGTCAACAACGGAATCTCAAGTATGGCTGGTTGTAAATGCTCTGTCAGGGGATCCTCCTCCTCCTCCAGAGCCCATGGATCCTGCTTCATTGATTCTTTTTCAACATCCTCAGAGTGGGACCTCTCAAGTAGCTCCTGGTATCTGTGCTCCACCTCTCTCCAGTGTCGATCAGCCTCCAGCAATCTCCCACTCATCCAGTGAAGAAGCCATATCAGGGTCTCCATTTGGCCATTGAGTCCATCTTCTCCCATCCATGTTGCCTCACCCAGGTCACCATCTCCATCAGGTGCTGTTCTCCTCCTCTCTGGTGCCATGCACCTCTTCCATGTATCATAGGCACCAGGTCTGGCACCAACTGATTGGATTCACCCTGTTTCCTCACATGCTCAGTCAGATCCCACCACTGACACCATATGTCACTGGGTGTGGGTTTAGGATAACACAATTTCAGGCAGACCCCAGATAAGGTGCATAAAAAATGCACAAGTGTGTTTGTCGTTTTATTTTTAGAGCTAATAAAACAAATAAATTATACAGAAAATAAGAAACAAAAGGTTAGTCAAAAGAAATCAAATGACAACTGCTTCACTCCAGCAGTGTCTATGGCTTTTCTTTAGCCTAGCATGAATCCAACAGTGTGAAAGCATACACTGCCAGGAGGTCTTCCACCTTCCTCAGTCAGTATACAACTGACCTTCCTATCTAATCTATCTCAGCACTGAGGTAGGGTTTTTTATAAGTTCACTATAAGTTGGAAAATTTTCTACTGCCTTTTGATTGACAGCAGTCATAACATAAAACTATCCTCTAGGGACCACTTTTGCCCCATAGAGAACAGTTCAGTTGGCACCTGGAGCACAGCACAGACCATGCAGTTCTTCTTTTTCCTTTGTTTACAACATTGGAAAAGATCAGAGCTGAGGTCAGAATATTCTGTGCTGTCCTAAACTCTCCTGCAGAGTCATATTACCTCATGCTGTCTGCGGTAAAATACATCTTAGAAGGGGGCTGCTAACATCTAGAAAAAACAGACACACTTTTGTTATTCTTATTATATTAAAACTTCTCTTTCATTTTGTAACTGTAGTCTTAGTTTTGTTTTAGGTTAATATGCACAGAAAGCTTTATAAGCACTTCAACACTTAATTTATAACCAGCCAACCAGCATATTGGACATTTTACAAAACATATAAACTGCTTGGGGAAGGGGTTTCAATTAATCCCAGGGATGTCCACTATGACAGGGGTCACCTTGTTACAGGGACAAACTAATCTCCCATGTGATATGGCAGGGTAGAAGCCCCCCCCGATCTTCTGCTCCATCCAGCAGCTCCATACATATAAAGAAGGAGTCAACCTCCCTAAATTAATATGCCCTAGCATCTCTTCTCTGAATAGTATGTCTCTAGCTCGCTCCATCATACTGTACCATTCTTACTGGATGTTGATTGGGCATCCACTAAGCATAGCTACATAGATACTGTCAGCAGATAAGGATCTATGGCCCACCCAGTCTGCCCCTTTGAGCTTGTAAGATCACTTTAAGTTTTTCTAGAAGTCTTTTGCCCCTTACCCCTGATTTCCAGGATTCCCTTATGTCTATCCCATGCATTCTTAAATCCCATGATTGTTTCAACCCCACCACTTCCTCTGGCAGGATGTTCCACTTGTCCACCACCCTATCTGTGAAGAAATTCTTCCTCATGTTTCCTCTGACTCCCCGTCCCTCCAACTTCATCTCATGCCCCCTATTTATGAAACATCTTTTTGCTGAAAAATATTATTTTCCTGCACCCTGTTCCTCCCCATAAGGTATTTGTAAGTCTCTATCATATCCTTTCCCTCCCTTCCCTCTTCCAGGGAGTACGTATTCAAGTCCTTCAGCTTGTCCTAATAGGACTTGTGATGTAATCCCTGTACCATCTTTGTTGCCCTCTTCTGAACCTTCACCATCCTGTCTATGTCCTTACTTAGGTAAGGTTCTCCAGAACTGGACACTATACTCCAGGTTGGGCCTCATTAATGTCTTGTGTAGTGGAATTATGACCCCCCTTTTATTGCTGGTGATGCTCCTGCATCCCAGCATCCTATTTGCTTTACCTGCCACCTTATCACACTCTTTCCCTACTTTGAGGCCTCATTTCATCTTCCTTCAACAGATTTCCACATGTATTTGCAACTACTTTCCTACCTATGGGTTTGAGGTGAGAACCTGACCCAGGATGCAGAAAAAACACCTCCACTTGTTTGCCTTCTCAAGTAATACCTGCTAGGTAACACACGGGCTCACCTTATTAGTCTGTTATATAAAGTTCTACAAACCTCTAAGGAATCTACTGACACTATCTTACACAGATGGAACCTGGAACTGGGCACTAGCTACTCCATACAGCAATGACATAAGTATACCCCCACTTACCGTGGTACATCTACTACTTACTGGAGAAAATACACCTGGGAGTGCCACAGACTGAGATACTTCCTCACTTCAGTGGTGATTGCTAAATTTATAGGATCCCATGTTGACTACTGCTGGCACAACTGTGACACTAAACAGGCTGATCAATCACATATTATTTGGGCATGCCCACCCCTTCAACCTTACTACCAAGATGTGATCCGTGACATAAAGAGCATCTTTGATTGCTCTGATATGATTCCCTCAGAACATTTCACGTTGAATAACGCCACCATAAAACTTGTCAATTTATTAATTCTAGCCACCAAGAAGCCATCTCTAGACTATGGCACACTGAAAGAATTCCCACCTATACCATCTGGAGGGAACTTATAATAGATTTATACACACTGAAGAGGATGTCTGCCAGGATTATGAATCATATCTCTTCCAATGAAATCAGGTGGTGTAAATGAGTTGTATACCAATTAGACACGTATGAAGACTTTGTTCCATAAGGCTGGGTTTCTCTCCCCATCTATTCTCCTTTCGTGCTGATTTTTTTACTCTTTTTCTTCATTCAGACATACAGACCCTTATTGGCTCTCTTAATCTCTGCTTATTAATCTACTTTCCTCCTCCCATCTCCTTTCTCTTTAATGCTGACTCTATTACTTCAATTATCAATTGAATATTTGCACAAGGTCATAGACTCTATACGTGACTTGGATTATAGGGTTATTATCATCAACTCATTGCTGCAACATTTCTCAAGAAGACCATCTTAGATCTATATATTAGATGTTATTTCAACCTAAATCATGAAAGCCTGTGCATTTCTACTGGTTAGTACAGTACTACATGGTGTACTGTCTACTTTGTAAGTGCTTTAAGCCACTCCCTCTCCCCTCTATGGAATAATCTACAGAAATCCTTGAAGCTCTCATCCCTAACTAAAATGTCTACCTTCAGATTATTCATAAGATGGCATCATACTGACTTCTGCAATTGCTACTCCTAACCATGTCCTCTCTTGTTATGAGGGCCACACTGCTGGGCCCCTAAGCACATCACTTGCTACTCCTAACCCTGTCCTCTCTTGTTATGAGGGCCATGCTGCTGGGCCCCTAAGCACATCGCATGCTACTCCTAACCCTGTCCTCTCCTGTTATGAGGCCATGCTGCTGGGCCCCTAAGCACATCACTTGCTACTCCTAACCCTGTCATCTCTTGTTATGAGGGCCATGCTGCTGGGCCCCTAAGCACATTGCTTGCTACTCCTAACTCTGTCATCTCTTGTTATGAGGGCCATGCTGCTGGGCCCCTAAGCACACTGCTTGCTACTCCTAACCCTGTCATCTCTTGTTGTGAGGCCATGCTACTGGGCCCCTAAGCACATCGCATGCTACTCCTAACCCTGTCCTCTCCTGTTATGAGGTCATGCTGCTGGGCCCCTAAGCACATCACTTGCTACTCCTAACCCTGTCATCTCTTGTTATGAGGGCCATGCTGCTGGGCCCCTAAGCACATCGCTTGCTACTCCTAACTCTGTCATCTCTTGTTATGAGGGCCATGCTGCTGGGCCCCTAAGCACACTGCTTGCTACTCCTAACCCTGTCATCTCTTGTTGTGAGGCCATGCTGCTGGGCCCCTAAGCACATCGCATGCTACTCCTAACCCTGTCCTCTCCTGTTATGAGGCCATGCTGCTGGGCCCCTAAGCACATCACTTGCTACTCCTAACCCTGTCCTCTCTTGTTATGAGGGCCATGCTGCTGGGCCCCTAAGCACATCGCTTGCTACTCCTAACCCTGTCCTCTCTTGTTATGAGGGCCATGCTGCTGGGACCCTAAGCACCACTCATGCATTAGTCACCACTTTGTTCTGACTCCATTTAGTCCACCCTTATACTCACTTATCCTCCCTCCCTCCCTCCTGTCCCTTACCTCAACCTCCTCACCACTCTGGCTCCCACTGCTAGTATTCATGCTAGCCCCTTCAGTACCCCTACCTAACTGAATGTCATCACCTAATGTATATCACTGCTATTAAATGCTGTATGGTTTCTGTTATGGCATTGTTTGAAGGCATTGTAACATCATCCTTGGTTATCCTTTGTGTATCATTATCCTGTATCATGGATTCTTACATATACCTTGACACTGTATATGCTGTATATAACCCTGGAATCTACTGTAGATGTAATGTATATGAATGTATTTCAAATGTGCTTTTATCCTCCTCTTTTTTAACTTTGTACAGCTATATTGTTATGGTTGGTACAGATCTGTCCAGGCCCACTTTGTAAATGAGTTCTTCTCAACGGTGTTCCACCTGGTTAAATAAAGATGATTGCTTACTTGATTGATTGATTATATTACCCTATATGTAATGACTGAGCAACTGTTAAAGTCTCTTATATTATGCCTTGTATCATAATTAGTTGTTGTTTACTGTGTAATAGAATATGTACTTATTCTATGTTACATTTAATAAAACAGTTAATCAAAAAACAGAAACCCAAGGGAGGAATACAAAAATGGATAAAGTGATGTTGACAACCACCAAGCAGGAAAGATACCTGGGGATATTCATACTGCATTAATTAATTAATTTATTTTATTTATTTATTAGATCATCTGTTTACAGACCTTTGAATCAAAGACTCATTTACAAAGGCACCTCGTCAAGAGAGCAATACATCACAGCAAACAAAAATATGTCCTAAAGGTGGACAGGCAGTGCATCAAGATTCTTTGGAGGACAAGGGGGATACCGGGGTGCATAGGGAGGGGCATCATCAGCAGAAAGAGGGAAGTGGTATTGTCTCTGAATAGATCACTAGTCAGTGTTGGGTAAGTTACTTTTTCTATTACTTTCTATTACTTTTGGAAACTTGTTCCAGGAAGCTCTGTACAGTCACTAGCAAGGATGGAGAAGTACTAGAAAAAGTAATACACCATACAGTTACAATTACTTATGTCTTTGTGTATGAAAGTAATACGTAACTAAAACGGATTTCATTTATTTTAAAGTAACTAGTAACTAATCTATTACTCTCAAATAAATGTAATCTGTTATAGTTATTTATTATTTTTGTATAAAAATAAAGTAACTGTAACCGTAAGGTATTCCTTTTTCTAGTATTCCCCCATGCTTACTAGTGACTGCACAGAGCATCCTGGAACATGTTTCCAAAGTAATGGAAAGTAATAGAAAAAGTAACTTACCCAGCACTGTCACTAGTAAGACCCTACCTACAGTACTATATCCAATTATGAAGACAACATCATGTTAAGAACATATAAAGAGTCAAGGCAGTCCAGAATAGGGCAACTAAAATGATACAGGGTCTACATCTATAAAGAGAGATTAAAGGACCTCAATACGTACACCCTATGAGACAGGAGGGGGAGATATGATAGAGACCCTTAAATACCTCACAGGACTAAATACAGAAACAGGAGGGAAGTATTTTTCAGGAAAAAAGGAGCTCAAGAACAAGTAGAAACTGGGGGGGGGCTTAAATTCAGGAAAGATGTGAGTAAGTACTTCTTCACAGAAAGTGATGGATTCCTGGAACAGCCTTGCAGTGGCGGTGGTGTGGGCAAAATAGTGATGGGATTCAATAATGAATGGGATAGGCATAAAGGAATCTTAGTAGAAAGGAAAGTGGGGAAGGGAGAAAGAAAGATCAATTAGAGTCTGGGGTGATATTGTAGGTAGGGGAAATTGGCAGACTGGGTGGGTGGGCCAAGTGGTCCTTATTTGTCTTCAAATTCTGTTTCCATGTTTGTGTACAGCACAAAGGGGTGCATGTTAGACATGTACCACACAGTGGGGCTTGTGAATGCTTTGCTGTAGAAAAAGTGACATTTTATGGGGCCCTGGTTATCAAATGTTATTTTTGTTAGTAATTAAAACTGTACCATTGACTTGTAGATCAGCCACGCTGCTGGACATCCACTACTGAGTGATAAGTTTCAGTTTCCATCATTCATTCGCACCGTGCAGAGTGCCTACTTTCAACCTTTAGGCCTTGCAGAGTTCATTAAGCACTTTGGGTGGACCTGGGTAGGGATTATCTATGCAGATAATGACTTCGGTGTACAAGGAAGTCAGCAGTTGAAGGAAGCATTAGTCGGGGCCCGTGTCTGTGTGGCATTTTATGAGATCCTGCCAACAGATCTCAAAAGGAAAAGAATTATTTCCCTTGTGGAGACGCTTGTGACTTCATCCGCAGTTGTGGTCATGATTTATGCCTTTTCACCACAGGTAGCTTTAATTATGGAGGAGATAACTGCACAGAATATAACAGGAAAAGTCTGGATTGCATCTTCTAGTTGGATAACAGAGTCTATATTTTCAAAGAAGGAACTCTGGAAAACATTAAATGGCACAGTAGGGTTCACAGTGCCCAGTGGAGATATTCCAGGTTTTAAAGGCTTCCTTTACAGTATTCACCCTTCCAAATGTCCACATGATATCTATATGAAACCGTTCTGGGAGGCTGTATTCAGCTGCAAGTGGACAGATAATGAAACTATTAGAAATACACAAAAAGAAGGAAAAACTGATGAACTGCAGTTTTGTACTGGAGAAGAGAAGCTGGACACACTGGAGCAGACCAAATATCCAGTTGAAAATTTCAGATATAGTTACAATATGTTAAATGCAGTTTACTCACTGGCACATGCATTACATGGCCTTCAGGCATGCAGACCTGGAGAAGGACCATTCAGTAACAGAACATGTGCAGACAGGAATCATTTTCAGCCATGGCAGGTAAGACCCAAATATTTTCAGAATGACAGAATTATATAATACTGGAAGCAGAGGGTTATTGTGGATTGGAATGCAAGGCTCTCAGCCCTGTCACTCAAGGATAGGTAACAGGGCTTTTCAACGTTTTTCATCAATGATCAGAAAGCTGGGGTCTCAGGCAGGTTGCTAACATTTGCTGATGACAATGAGCTGGACAGGGTGTTGGGCTCCACTCAGGATGGACCTGAACAATCTGAGTGATCAACTGAAATATTGGAGTCTTGCACACAAGGTACCTGAATACAAGATACACACCTAGATAGGAAACAGTGGTAGAACCTTCACATTGTCAATCAATTAATCAATCAAAATCTTTATTTTGCCAAGCGGAACATAATTGAGACAAGCTCATTTACAAGATGGACCTGGGGCGCAACAATTGCCAACAGGGTTAAGATATCACAGGTTGAGTGAACGTACATAACAATTACATAGTAATAATAACAACATAATAACATATAACCACCGCATGTGACAAGATACTTGCACCAGAACATATCAGTAGGTTCAACAGGAGGTAGTGTCATTTAAATACAATTGCATGGATACAGATATATGGATGTAAGGTAATGAGCTAAAGTTTATACAGTAAACATTATTGGAGGAGTTATAGTGAGCAGGAGTGGCAGTTCCTCTAGCGTCAAAGTGCGAAGAAGATTGAGATGTAAGAGGCCTTTGAAATGTACTGTAGGCATGACCTGGTAGTGGGGTGGGAAGGGGGGGGTATAGGAGTGGGGAGGGAAGGTCAGCAGAGAAAGGAAAGGGTTGGACATGGTGGCCTAGGGAGGAAGGACTGTTCGAAGGAAGAACACAACAGATGCCACAGGCAATGGTTGATGTTGAAGTCCAATATTTGAAGCAAAGACAGATCATTATGTTGGGGTCTTGATTTGGACAATGGCAGAAGGGAGGACTCAAATGACACCTCAGGCAATGGTTGAGGTTTAAGTCCAGAATTTAAAGCAGTAACAAATCGTGATGTTAAGACCTTGACTTCAAACAATGACAGACCTCAGAGAAGGTCCACAGGAACAAGGATTTGAAGAGGGAGAACGTGACAGGGAAGCAAGTTTTAAGGTTTTCTGGAACATATTCCAGAGTGTAGGAACAGTGAATCTTATTAAGGCTCTGCCAAAGAGCATTTTAACTTTAGGGATAGCCAGAGATAAGATGGCAAGACTTCTGAGAGACTAGGCACTAGGGATGCAGGGAGTTAGGCAGTTTGTGAGGTACTATGGTAATTTATGAGTGATTGCAATATATGTCCATAGAACAGCATTATTTTGCCTGATGAAGCTAAGGAATGTTGTGCTCCTCTTGTTACAAATGAGGAGAAGGAGGACCTGGGTCATAATTGATATGCAGCTGAAGAACAACAAGCATTGGCAAGCTTCTGTCAAGAGAGCTGTCAGAATGCCGACATGCAATAAAAGGTAGTGGGAGTGACCAGCAGGGTGGGGAGGGATAAAACTGATTCTTTGCAGGGTCTTGAATAGGCCTCATGAAGTACTGTCTGCAGTTATTGGCTTCTCAGTACAAAACAGATCTTTAGACAGTTGAATGGCTGTGACACAGGACCCCCAAATGATCAGGGTAGATAAGGTACAAGTGATGAGGAGAGACTGATGGCCCTTAACATGTTCAAGATGGAAAAAATGAGGAAGAGTGGGGACATGATCCCAGTCCTCCCCATAATCAAGTGTATTAATATACTTATACCGGCAGAGTTTTACCCTCCTCCATACTTACTGATTCCCATCCATCGGCCTCACCAGCCCATTCACCCCAGTGTTCTCCAGGACTTACCTAGTTGTGCATGTTCCCCATGACGTATCCCCGATGGGGTCAGTTGGGTTTCCCAAATCCAGCTAGAGATAGGATGCAGTTTACATGGATATGCCTGGATAGCTGGGTCAGGGCCTGCTGGAGACAGGAATTATCCTGGATAGCTGGGTGTAGGGCCTGCAGGAGACAGGTGTTATCCTGGATAACTTGGTCAGGACCTGCAGGAGACAGGTGTATCCTGGATAGCTGGGTGAAGGTCCTGCTGGAGACAGGAATTATCCTGGATAGCTTGGTCAGGACCTGCAGGAGATAGGTGTTATCCTGGATAGCTAGGTGTAGGTCCTGCTGGAGACAGGTGATATCCTGGACAGCTGGGTGTAGGTCCTGCAGGTGACAGGTGTATCCTGGATAGCTGGATGCAGGGCTTGCAGGAGACAAGTGTTATTCTGGATATCTGAGTCAGAGCCTGCAGGAGATGGGTGTTATCCTGGATAGCTGGGTGTACGGCCGGCTGGAGACTGGTGTATCCTGGATAGCTGGGTGCAGGTCCTGCAGGAGACAGGTGTTATCCTGGATAGCTGGGTGCAGGGCATGCAGGTACAGGTGTTATCCTGGATAGCTGGGTGCAGGGCATGCAGGATACAGATGTTATCCTGGATACCTGGGTTCAAGGCCTGCAGGAGACAGGTATATCCAGGATAGCTGGGTCAGGGCCTGCAGGAAACGAGTGTTATCCTGAATAGCTGGGTGTACGGCCAGCTGGAGACAGGTGTATCCTGGATAGCTGGGTGCAGGACCAGCTGAAGACAGGTATATCCTAGCTGGGTGCAGGCCCTGCAGGAGACAGGTGTTATCCTGGATAGCTGGGTGCAGGGCATGCAGGATGCATATGTTATCCTGGATAGCTGGGTTCAGGGCCTACAGGAGACAGGTGTATCCTGGATAGCTGGATCAGGGCCTGCAGGAGAAAGTGTTACCCTGGATAGCTGGGTGTAGGGCCTGCTGGAGACAGGTGTTATCCTGGATAGCTGGGTGATGGGCCTGCAGGAGACAGGTGTTATCCTGGATATCTGGGTCAGGACCTGCAGAAGACAGGTATTATCCTGGATAGCTGGGTGTATGGCCAGCTGGAGACAGGTGTATCCTGGATAGCTGGGTGAAGTGCCTGCAGGAGACAGGTGATATCCTGGATATCTGGGTCAGGACCGGCGGAAGACAGGTGTTATCCTGGATATCTGGGTGAAGGGCCTGCTGGAGACAGGAGTTATCCTGGATATCTGGGTCAGGACCTGCAGAAGACAGGTATTATCCTGGATAGCTGGATGTATGGTCTGCTGGAGACAGCTGTATCCTGGAAAGCGGGGTGCAGGGCCTGTTGGAGTCAGGTGTATTTGGGATAGTTGGGTGCAGGGCCTGCAGGAGACAGGTGTTATCCTGGATAGCTGGGTGCAGGGCCTGCAGGAGACAAGTGTTATCCTGAACAGCTGGGTGTAGGTCCTACAGGTGACATGTGTATCCTGGATATCTGGGTGAAGGCCTGCAGGAGACATGTGTTATCCTGGAGAGCTGAGTGTATGGCCAGCTGGAGACAGGTGTATCCTGGATAGCTGGGTGCAGGGTCTGCTGGAGACAGGTGTATCCTGGATAGCTGAGTGCAGGGCCTGCAGGAGACAGGTGTTATTCTTGATTGCTGGGTACAGGGTCTGCAGGATACAAATGTTATCTTGGATAGCTGGGTTCAGGGCCTGCAGGAGACAGGTGTATCCTGGATAGTGGGGTACAGGGCCTGCAGAAGACAGGTGTTATCCTGGATAGCTGGGTGAAGGTCCTGCAGGAGACAGGTGTTATCCTGGATATCTTGGTCAGGCCCAGCAGGAGACAGGTGTATCCTGGACAGCTGGGTATAGGGCCTGCATGTGACAGCTGTATCCTGGATAGCTGGGTGCAGGGCCTGCAGGAGACAAGTGTTATCCTGGATATCTGGGTCAGGGACTGTAGGACACAGGTGTTATCCTGGATAGCTGGGTGGAGGGCTTGCAGGATACAGATGTTATCCTGGTTAGCTGGGTTCAAGGCATGCAGGAGACAGGTGTATCTTGGATAGCAATCAGGGTCTGCAGGAGGTAGGTGCTATCCTAGATAGCTGGGTGTAGTTCCTTCTGGAGACAGGTGTATCCTGGATAGCTGGGTGAAGGGACTGCAGGAGACAGCTGTTATCCTGGATAGCTGGGTGCAGGGCCTGCAGGATACAGATGTTATTCTGGATAGCTGGTTCAGGACCTGCAGGAGACAGGTGTTATCCTGACACTTGGGTCAGGGTCTGCAGGAGATAGGTGTTATGCTGGATAGCTGGGTCAGGGCCTGCAGGAGACAGGTGTGTCCTGGATAGCTGTGTGCAGGGTGTGCAGGAGGCAGGTGTTATCCTGGATAGCTGGGTGCAGTTCCTGCTGGAGACAGGTGTATCCTGGATAGTTGGGTGAAGGGACTGCAGGAGACTGCTGTTGTCTTGGATAGCTGGGTGCAGGGCCTGCAGGATACAAATGTTATTCTGGATAGCTGGGTTCAGGGTCTGCAGGAGACAGATGTTATTCTGGATAGCTGGGCATAGGGAAGCACAATATTGGTGCACGCTAAAGAAATTCAGTAAGTTGGAGCGCCTGCTTATCAAAGGCTAAGAACATCATGTAACACAGGAAAAAGCAGCGCTACACAAGGTTCCAAGAACAAATCCAAATTTATTCACAAGCTTCCATACAAACAGTTACCCTGGCGCTTCGAGGGATCCAGGCCCTCTTCATTGGGGGTGGAGTCTACATGATATGTTCTTTAGATAGTGAGATCAATTAAATCATGTGACAATAAAAACTAAAAAGAAAACAGATTTTCAAATTGCATTTTATGTCTTTTTGTTCTTCGACCTGGTTTCCCTCTGTATTGGAACTTCTTTTTGTCCTTTTGCCCCTCTTTTGCCTCATCTATTTTTCTTCTAATTGTTTCTTTTTGTCTAAAAAAACCCTTTTTTACTAGGTCTTTTACTGGTGGTTGCCGAAACAGCTTGGTTTGTGCTACTGTATCGCCTGGTGGCCTGGCATGCCCAACTCCTGGTCACCACCAGGTGTCAGGCAATTTCCAGGAACCATGTCACTCCCACCATCACCACATGGAGGAGGAAAGCAGTCATTTGGAAGCCCATTCCTCCTCCCACTCACTGGACCTCTGACTCCTGAGCTCACTTCGTCATCAGTGTCACAAGTGTTAGCACTACCACTTCGCTGGCAGGCGGCTGGCTGAAGAATGTTTAATCTGTTGTCATATAGGAGGTCATGAGACCATGCCCTAAAGTATATCATTAAGATTGGTCAGGCATAGAAACATAGAGAATTTGTCAGCAGAAAAGGATTGCATGACTCACCCAGTCTGCCCAGATGTTTCCTACCTTGTCCATCTCTACAGACCCTAGCATTGCTCTGTGGACCCTCCCTCATCCCTGCCTATTTACTAATATTTTCCTATGCCTATCCCATGGATGGTCCACCACTTCCATTGTCAGTCTGTTCTAGGTGTCTACCACCCTTTCTTTGAAGTAGTATTTCCTCTGATTCCTCAAACTGGCCAGGGGGTGGTAGTAAACAGTGCCACCATGCAAGGGAGTCCAAGATGCCCCCCCCCCATGGATAGGCAGGAGGAGATGAAGCAAAAGTCAACAAGGGAAGGGGGTAGGGAGGAGGGTATGGGCAAGGAGGGGCAGAGTTCACAGTGGAGGGTGGTCTCATTGAATGCAAAAAGCCTTGACAATAAGACAGTAGAACTGCAGGCTTTGATGGCAGAAGGAGAAGTGGACATAGCTGCCATAACTGAAACATGGGCTATCCAGTGCCAGGACTGGGATCTAGCAATCCCTGGTTACAAACCTTATCATAGGGACAGAGATGAAGGGAAAGAGGGAGAGGGAGAGGTGGCTATCTATGTTAAGCAGGGGATATTGCGCAACAGAGAGGAAGGTGAGGATGGCAAGGCCGAAGCGTTGTGGGTTCATCTACAAAACACCAAGGGTAGGCAGGTGAGATTGGGGGTGGTATATAGGCCTTCCTCCCAAAGGGTGGAGATGGACAGGGAACTGGGGGAGAAAATTAGGAGGCTTATCAGCAAAGGCAATGCAGTGGTGGTCGGGTATTTCAATCTGCTGGGGATGGAGTGGAACAGCCCAGCTACTTCAAATGCTAGGCAGCAGGTCCTCCTGGAGGCCTTCCAGGACAGTTCCTATATGCAGAAAGTAACACAGCTAAACAGGGAGGAGAACATTCTGGACATGGTACTGATGGACAGAGAACTAGTCCAAGACATATAGGTGGAGCAGCCTCTGGCAGGAACTGACCACCGAACAGTGTGGTTCTCCCTCAGTCTGGGGAGCAAGGTAGCCAACACGAAAACAAGAGCTGTGGATTTTAAAAGGGCAGACTTTGGCAGGATGAGAATCATTCTGGAAGGGCACCTAGACACCAACAGACTGGATATGGGTGCCAAGCAGAAATGGAACGTCATAAAGAGGGGTCTGGCAGAGGCCACTAGCTCTTGCACAAAGTGCCAAAGCAAAAACGTCAGGACCAAAAAACCGAGCTGGCTGACTAAAGAGGTAGTGGAGAGGGTGAAGGAAAAGAGAGCGGCCTTTAGAAAGCATAAGAGATCTAACCGGAATGAGGACAGGGAGGAATACATGAAGAAATCCAGAGAGGTGAGCAGAGAAGTTAGAGCAGCCAAGGCTTCAAAAGAACTAAAGCTGGCGCAGGTGATTAGGGAAAGAGAACATGGATCCCTTCAGGTATATAAGAGACAGGAGAAACTGCAAGGACCAGATTATAAGGATTAGGAAGGATGGTGGGTGGGAAGATCGGGGGGGCAGAGCAGGCGGAAGTACTAAATGAATACTGCTCGGTGCTCACCAGGGGGAGGATTAGGCCTATGCCTCATTGGATGGGTGGGGGTAGGGGTAGGGTGCGAGAATCATGGGGAGAGGTAACAATAAATGTGGAGATCCCAGTCGAAAAGGAGTTGGAGAGCCTTAGGTCCCTAATGGTGGAAAAGGTGAATCCATGGGTACTGAAGGAGTTGGCAGAAGCCCTGGTGGGACCACTGGCAGATTTGAGCAACTCTTCCCTGAGTACTGGATGCATGCCAGGGGATTGGACAATGACAAATGTGGTACCCCCCCCCCATAAGAGTGGGCTGAGGGATAAGCCAGGGAACTACACACTAGTGAGTCTTCCAGCCATTGTGAGGAAGCTAATGTAGACTATCCTTAAGGAAAGACTGGTGGAATTCCTAGAGGGGAATAGTCTGCAGGATGACAGGCAACATGGATTTATATCTGGCAGATCATGTCAGGCTAACCTTGTTGACTTCTTTGACTGGATGACAAAGTCACTGGATAGGAGCCATGCAATGGATGTCCTATACCTGGATTTCAGCAAGGCTTTTGATTCGATAACTCATGGAAGGCTGCCCAGCAAGATAAATAGCCTGGGAGCTGCGAGAAACTGGTCAGGTGGATTAGGAGAAGGCTGCAGGCAGTCAGCAGACAGTGGCAGTTGAAGGAAAGCTCTCAGCACCCAGGGCTGTAACCATCAGGGTCCAACAGGGATCAGTTCTAGGACCAGTACGAATTAACATCTTCATTGCCGTCATACCCTGCTTTAGTGGGGGGATGCAGTATGAACAGGAGAGGCACTAACTGCTGTACATTGCTCAAGTGACTCGATGTACACTGTTCTAGTGGGAATAGGTACTGGAGAGGGACTCACTGCACATGCTCTAGGGACTTGCTGTACACTGCTCTAATGACTTGCTGTACATTGCTCTAGTGACTTGCTGTACACTTTTGAAGTGGGGGTAGGTACTGGAGAGGTACTCACTGCACATTGCTCTACCCATGACTCCCCGGAGTGGCCATGCCGTGGATCCCCTGTGGCTTATGGCTGGACTGAATGCCTGCCGCTCCTCTCCTCCAGCTGGCTGCCAAAGTGCAATTCCAGGACTGCCCTGAGTGGGCCATGCCATGGTTCCTCTGCAGTTTACGGCTGGACTGGCCACCCACCCCTCCTCTCTTCCCACCAGCTGCCAAAGCATATATCGAGTACTGCCATGAGCTGGCCATGACATGGATCCCCTGTGACTTATGGCTAGACTGATCGCCTATCGCTCCTCTCATCACGCTGTCTGCTGAAGCATAATTCCAGGACTGCCCTGAGCAGGCCATGCCGTGGATCACCTGTGGCTTACGGCTGGACTGACCAACCGCCGCTCCTCTCCTCCCGCTAGTTGCCGAAGCATAATTCCAGGTGAGCTGCCCTACGAGACCTGGGGCTGCATCTCAGGTCCTGGATTGTCTGGTTCTATCAGTGCCGGCTCTCTATTGGCTGTTGCTGCTACTGCTCCAACTCTTATTGGAGCGCCTTTTCCCCAGCTCTTTGCTTCCTCAGACTGTGTTTCTCAGCAATGTTTGGCTCTGTTTAGGGTCAAAAATTTTCATCTAAGGAGATTAATGTTTGTTTTTTAGCCTGGGGAAAACTAGAAATGTATGGGGAAATGTATTTGGAACTGTGTTTGAATTTTGCTCACACTGTTTGCCTGCCTTGATCTAACCTCTCCCTGCACTACTCTCTACACCCTTCTGTCTACTCTCCTGATATTCTAAATTTCTCTCCTCTGACCCCAGGTTTAATTTTTATTAGTTGTTGAGGCCAGAGCTTGCTGGCACTAGTCTAGCGACCCCCCCACCAAGCTGTTATCTGCCTCCCCTGCCATTCTGTCTTTGTTCTTTTGTCTGCTTCCTCCCATCCTCGATTTAGCCCTGCTCCAGTCCCTGCTACCTCTGCCTTAAGTTCTAATCACTCTCCCTTCTTTCTGCCTCTTTACCCAGGACTGTCCTGAGCAGGCCATACCATGGATCCCCTTGGGCTTACAGCTGGACTGAATGCCCGTCGCTCCTCTCCTCCCGCCGGCTCAAAGAAACATAGAAACATAGACTCTGACAGCAGATAAGGACCGCTTGACCCACCTAGTCTGCCCATTTCCCTACCTACAGGATAAGCTGCAGATCCTAGTTAACCAGCAGCCTATTTCTTCCTACCCCCCACAAGAATTGCCTTATGTCTGTCCCATGCATTCTTGAATTCACCCACAGTTTTAGACCTCACAACCTCCTCAGGAAGGCTGTTCCATGCATCCACCACCCTCGCTGTGAAAAAATACTTCCTCACATTGCCCCGGAGCCGTTCCACCTCGATCTTCAAATTGAGTCCCCTTCTTCTTGCACATCTGTTTTTCTGAAAGACGCTACCCTCTTGGACTTGGTTGACTCCACTGAGGTATTTAAAAGTTTCTATCATATCCCCCCTCTCCCTCCTTTCCTCAAGGGTATCCATATTAAGCTCTGTTAGTCTCTCATATGGCTTCTCTTGCAGACCCTGCACCATTTTAGTTGCCCTCCTCTGGACTGCCTCCATCCTATCTATGTTCTTGCAGAGATGGGGTCTCCAGAACTGGATGCAGTACTCCAGATGGGGTCTCACCAACTGTCTGTACAGAGGGATAACAATTTCCTGTTTTCTACTGGTGATGCCTCTCCCTATGCATCCCAGTATCACCCCAGCCCTCCTTACTGCCTTCTCACATTGCTTGCCCACCTTTAAGTCATCTGATATGACTACCCCTAGGATCCTTCCTATTTTTGTTGTTGTTAGTATCTCCCCCCACCCCACATTGTGTACTTTTCCCCTGGGTTTTTGTTTCCCAGGTACATTACTTTGCACTTGCTAGCATTGACTCTAAGCTGCCATACTTTTGACCATTCCTCCAACCTTGCCAAGTCCCTTCTCATCCTTTCCACCCCACCTAGTGTTTCAACCCTGTTGTAGATCTTTGTGTCCTCTCCAAAGAGACATACTTTTTCTTCCAGTCCCTCTGCAATGTCACCTATAAAGACATTAAAGAGGACCGGTCCCAGTACTGAACCCTGAGGTACCCCACTTATAACACCCATTTCTTCAGAGTGGACTCCGTTTACTATTACCCTCCGCATCCTGTTGTCCAGCCAATTTTTTTAACCAGGCTACCACCTTGGACCCAATCCAAGGCTGGCTAACTTATGTATTAATCTTTTCTGTGGGACTGTGTCAAATGCCTTGCTAAAGTCTTGGTATGCCATGTCCACAACCCCTCCCTGGTCTACTATTTTGGTCACCCAGTCAAAGAAATCTATTAGATTCATCTGACATGACTTTCCAACTGTAAATCCATGCTGCTTTGGGTCCTGTGCCCGGCTGGCCCCTAGGTACTCAACAATTCTTTCCTTCAGAAGTGATTCCATCATTTTCCCTACCACTGTTGTCAAACTAACAGGTATGTAGTTTCCTACCTCTGCCTGCTCCCACTTTTGTGAAGTGGAATCACATCCACCCTTTTCTAGTCCTCAGGCACCACGCCATCCTCCCTTGATTTGTTAAAGACGGTAGTCAGTAGTGTCACTAGCTCTACCCTTAGTTCTTTTAGATTTCTGGGGTGAATCCCATCAGGCCCCATTGCTTTGCCCACCTTCAGTTTTAAGAGTTCACTCAGAACCCTTTCTTCCCCCCTATCCAGAGTGTTTATATTGTTTGGTTTAGGTAACTCCCTGTCCTCTTCTTTTGTGAACACTGAGCAGACGTATTCTTTCAGTATCTCTGCTTTTTCACTGTCACCCTCTACCCACATTCCCTCCCATTTATTAAGCTTCAATATAGAAACATAGAAACATAGACTTTGATGGCAGATAAGGACTGCTTGGCTGACCTAGTCTGCCCATGTCCCTACCTACAGGATAAGCTGCAGATCCTAGTTAACCAACAGCCTATTTCTTCCTACCCCCCACAAGAATTGCCTTATGTCTGTCCCATGCATTATTGAATTCTCCCACAGTTTTAGACCCCACAACCTCCTCAGGAAGGCTGTTCCATGTGCCCACCACCCTCTCTGTGAAATAATAATTCCTCACATTGCCCCTGAGCCATCCCCCCTCTATCTTCAAATTGTATCCCCTTGTTCTTGCACATCTCTTTTTCTGAAAGCCACTACCCTCTTGGACTTTGTTGATTACACTGAGGTACTTAGAAGTTTCTATTATGTCTCCCCTCTCCCTCCTTTGCTCAAGGGTATACATATTAAAGTACTTTAATCTCTCTCTATCCTTCCCTTGGTCTTTGTTCGCTCCCTAATGTACCTATAAAAGGTTTTATCCCCCTTCTTAACAAAGCTGGCTATCTTTTCCTCAGTTCAGGCCTTTGCTATTCTGACTGTCTTCCCTGCCTCCTTCTGCTTTAACTGATGTACTGTATAACGCAAAATATCTGCGCAAACAAATTTCAGCGTAGTGTAGAATCCCAGAGTAATTGGCGTTACCTTATATTAGCGCTCTGTCTGTCATTTTTGCAACTGGCCAGACACGATCAACCAATAGGCATTTTTCTACCGGCAAATTCTGTTTCTTTACTATTCTTGCAGAGATATCACTGGTAGTCCCGCATATGTTTAGTTTTAAGCACAGGGTATTCTCCAGTCCTGAACTGAATTTTTTGCTCGCCTTACCTGATCTCATAGGTAAATTATGTATCTAAAATATGACACTATTATGTATCTACCCTCCCTTGGACATCTTTCAAGACAAAGAAGATCACCGCCACTCCACCACCATAACCCGTGAGATATGCTGTACTCCCAAAACGCTATACAGAAGAATACTGCACTACTGCGTTTTACGGGCCAAAATAAAACATGTTAATCAGATGCATTTACCCTTAACTTGAGCTATTGAATCAGTTAAACAAATACTATCAGCACTTGTCACCATGGAGAATCAAACTGCTTTTAAATGGAAGAGACCACACTTGATAATGGGTAATCAATTCTGTATATCCGGCCCTTGTGATGAGTCTTTTTTTTTTTTGTCTGAAGCAGCACCTCAAGTCTTTTGACCTTTACTACCTACAGAAGGGATTTGTTATGTCAACATGAGTTGTAAAGAGAACCGCAGGATACTGTATATAGGATGGGCATTGTGAGCTGGCAGCAAGCTGAAGGCATCAACACAAAAAGCTGTTCTCACCTAATCGGCTATATTTGCCCCCAAAATATCCTATTTCTTCTGGTCTAGCGATGCAGTAGGAATACTAATGTAATGGCAGAGAGATCATTTTAAGTTTCTCATGAGTCATAAATCTCCACTGTCTCTGATTTGTATTTTTCCTTAAGGCGTTCTTCCAAGAAGTATGATGCTTTCAAATAATGCCAGTCAGTTATGTCAGCCACTAATGTCATATTCTAGTAGTTCTACCTCAAGAATATGTTTTTTTTCTACACTTCTCTTTTACTGAGCTGTTAGTTGAGATATGTCCTGATTTTGGCCTGGTCCTTGATTTTGTAAGGTAGGTGTGTGTGTGTGTGTACATATAGCCAGTCAGTGGGGGTGAAAGGTGGAATCAGCCGAGGACTTGCACTCCGACTGATAAGATACAACAAAAATACGAAAAGTTAAGAGCATACAGTTTGCTGTTTTTTTTCTTCAGTTAACAGTAATGCCATCTGATAAATGTTGGAAAAATGAATGTATGATCTGAGCACCCGCACAGTAACCGGGCAAAGTAATGAACATTGTTTGTTTTGCACATACGTACGTGATTTATCTGCAGTTAACAAATTCTCACTGTAAACATATACAGTATCCATGCAATATCAGTGACCCGTGGATAAAGCAAATATTTTATTACAGCTAAAATAAGGGGTTATACAGTAGTTCTCTGTCATGCTCTTTCTGTGTTTCCTTATATTTCCTGAATGCTGTCCTTTCCCCCTTAACCTTCCCTGCCACGTCTTTTGAGAATGATAGTGGCTTTTTCCTTCATTTTGTTTTGTTGATTTGCTTTACACAAATGCTTGTTGCCACTTTGATGGCAATTTTGATTTTTCCCCATTGTTCCTTTACCCCTCCTTCTTGCCTGTTTTCTAGTGCTTTTCTGAGGCACTCTCCCATTTTGCCAAAGTCAGCCCTCCTAAAGTCTAACATCCTTGTTTTTGTATGGCTTGACTCTACAGCTGTATTTATTATGAACCACACTAGTGGTCATTTATTCCCAGATGGCTTCCCACTTCTAAATCTAATCCCTGTTTGAGAGTACCAGGTCTAAGATTGCTCCCTCCCTCCTGAGTGGGTTCCAACACTAGCTATCTGAGGCATGCCCCCTGTAGGGCATTGAAAGTGACCCTGCTTTTGGATGTAGCTGCAGTAAAGGTGCACCAGTTAACATCTGGCATATTCAGGTCCCCATCAAGAATGTCTCTCATTTTTATGTCATTCTAAGGATTCCTTCTATCATTTCCTTGTCCATTGCTTCTCCCTGAGTCAGGGGTCTGTAAATAGCCCCTGTGCAGATTGCGGTGCCATTTTCTGTCTCCAGGGTGACTCACAGTGCCTCCTCCCCTCCCTGTTTGCCCTTTAGTTCTGTTGCTTTGATTCCTTCCCTTATGTAGAGGTCTGTTGCTTCTCCAGCTCTCATTGGAGTGCCTTTTCCGCAGCTCTTTGTTGCCTTGGACTGTGTTTCTCGGTTCTGTTTCTGTTCAAAAATGTTCTCTCGCCCACCATCCCCCAACCCCAATGCTCTTTAAATATGCCTGGGTCCCCCCTCCCCTTGCTTCTACTCCACCATTGGTGTTACTAGCACAGAAACATTTTAAAGTGAGCAGTCCACTGTAAGTTGGCATTCTTCCTAACACACAACCATTCTCCTGATACTGACTTGTTATTTCTCTTGACTTCCCCATGCTTAGCCTGTCCTCCTTCTCTTATAACTTGGCACACTTCATTGGCTGTGACCAGTTATAACCACTCGGCAGATTAATATACCTTTGCCCTCATTATTTACCCCTACTTCTATACTGACCACTCAATACAAACAAAATGTTCTTCGACCTCACAAAAGGATTTATTATTCTTTATTACTTCATGGCCTATCTGCATATAGATGTGTCTGGCACAACCTGTGCCTCTAAACTACCCCTTCCTAATGACATTGCTCTACTTCAAAGATCCATTCATCAGTTCATTAGCATGTGTGGAACCTCACCTCACCTTGGTCTTCTGGCTGTAGCCCAATGTTATAAAATTATCCTACACAAACACCAATCAAAAAATAAGCATAAATCACCTTTCCTCCTCCCACCCTCTATGTGTGCTCGAATATGCCTCATGCTACTATTAGGTGACATCAAGCTTAATCCAGGAACCTCTACAAGAGTAAAATCTCAATCCAGTACTATGTCAAAGTCTAATCCTTTAACCTCATGCCCCACTTGGTCTGATACAAAAGGTTCAAAATAGCCCACATGAACAAACAGTGTATTGGGGGGAGGGGGCTGAACTACAAACCTAGGCTCAGCATTACAATCCAGATGCCATATGCTTATCGGAGACCTTGCTAAAGTCTTCTATCTTGCCTCACAAAATTGCTCTTTCTGGCTTCTCTTCCTACCAGAGGGATCGACTGAACAAAAGAGGGGGGGGATACAAATCTGCACTAAGGCAGGGTTGTCAGTGAGAGAGCTGAACGGATTAAATATTAACTTACATATTGAACACCCGTTTATTAAAATTACATTTGGCCAAGTAAAACACATAACCATAGAACGTGTATACTGTATCTACCCCGTAAACTTGTGTAACCGCCCTGCAAATGGGGGTTCCCAAAAGACTTCCAGGAGCTTGCTTGAATGCTCCAAGCCTGAACGGTGTTTGGCGTTTAAGCCATTTATCAGTGAGTGTTTTTAGAGCCTCTGGTACTGTCTCTTTAAGAGCTGTCTGCTTGCAGACGTAATTAGTTTGTATGGGGGGACTGTGTGCTTCTCTGCTTGAGTACCACTCGAACTGCTGCCAATTCACTCCATTTTGCAGTCACTAGGAGTGCAAAGGAACCTATCTGAAAGATGTAACTGTTTGCCAGAAATCATGTAGAGTAATAATGAAAATACAGTTTGTCTAACCTGCTTTCTTTGCAGTCAGAACTGTGTCTGCCTAGTTCCTCATTCTAGTTTTGAACTGCTGAACTGGACCAATCAGTGTGGGGTAAGCTAGCTCTAAAATGGTGCCTTGGACGAATCAGAACTTGGACTCATAATCTGAGCCAGCCACAAGAGGATTGTATTGCAGTGACTCTCAGAGATGTAGTTTAGACTTCAGCGCCTTTTTGGACCAACAGGAGCAGTCTATTGTGAGTGACAGCCAATCCAGTCAAGAACTGGGAGGAACTCAAAGGAAGTGCCCGGTTTTGTCTGTTGGAGTTTCAGTTTAGCTCTGGGAGTAAAGAGGAAAGAAACCCTGTGCTCCTTCAGTGCACAGTTTTAGTCAAAAAACATGTGTAAGGTCCAGAGTTCCGGTCTGCAGCTTGTGTAACTGCTTATTAGGACTGAATCCGTCCTGTGAAGAGAATCAAAAGATATCTGAAGAGTAGAAACCAGGCTCACCCTGTAGAAGACTGGAGAAATTGTTGAATTGCACTCGGTCTGTCAGGAACTGAATCTGCTGTGTGTTCTCCGGGTATTGTGCAGTAATGCGATCGGGATACAGATGCAGCCTGCCTGGTATAGTGCTTTCTTTTACCATATAAATGTGTGAAGAGGTTTGTGTACCTCAAGTGAATCCTGCTGCCATTAAGTGACTTTTGCCTGTGACTGTTTACCATATAAATGTGTGAGGAGTCTCTTGGAGCTCAAGAGTAGCCCTTCTGACATTGAAGGACTCTATCTTGTTTGGAGGTCGTGAGTACTAATTCAGGGTCACTCCCTGTTGAATTGCCACATTAAATCTAAATGGAATTACTGTACTGCTGACTGTTTAATTTTCCTTTTCTCTGTGTGAAAGGGCCCCTACCAGCTGCCACGGTTTGGACTAGCCACTAGGGCTTGGGTATCCAGGGACAGTAACTGATAGGGATAGGCCTGTGCACAGAGCCATGAAGATGAGTAGAGTGATAAGCTAATTAACCTGATTTCCCTGTCCTTGTTATATCCCCTAAATAAATCAGAGCTGCTTGTTTCAGCAAAGTATACTGCCTGAGGTATTTGTCTATGTTAAAGTACTGTACTGTGATTGTTGCACTGTATCTTATTTCACAGGAGGTCCCAGTGCCGGAACCAGTCCTGGGGGTAAGTGTATACTGCGAAGGTAATTCTAATATATTGTGTGGGCCACTAGTGGGAAGAAAGGGGGGTTGCAGTGTCCCAGAGGGCTGTGACCAAGTTAGTTTAACTACTGTAAACCCTGACCTCTGGGTGGAGGCACCCGCCATTGGATCCAGGCCCCTCAACCTGTTAGTGGCAAATCAGGCAGGGGTAGTAGCCCCTGGGATAGCGCCATATAGGGGTTACACTTGCAACCTCCTCCTATGCTGAACTGTTCGACAATCTAGACACCCTTCCTCATAGTGATGTTATACTTCATGGAGACTTCAACCTTGACTGGACAGGACCACAAAAAAGCCATTACCAAGCAGGTCTACTGGATGCTACACAAGAGCAATTAATTAATTAACCAGACCACTAGACCCAACATGAAATCTGGCAAGCACACCCTATTGGACTGGATGGTAACTAATAACGCATCCTGTATCAAGGCAGCTGGTATTCTCCCAGACACGCTGAGTGCTAATTCCCCTACATTCTGTGTCTGGAATAATAACTCTCTGACTCCTCTGCCAAAAATACTCAAAACCTGGGATCTGACCCAGTTTAATGCTGAAGATTTTCTGCAAAGTCTTGCATCTGCAGATTGGACCCCCATTACCTCACTCCCCAACCTAAATCAGCTGTTGGACTATCTGGTCAATACTTTCACCTAAATTCTTGATTCCCATGCTCCTCTTAAGCAAATGAGCCAAGGGGATCCACTCCCCTTGGTTCTCCCAGGAGTTACGGCAACTAATGCACTCCCGTGACAAAGCATGGAAGCCTTTAAAAGATTGGGCCTTCATTCGGACTGGATTTGCTATCGCCAAATGCAGAACACCTGCAGATCTGAAACTAACAAGTCCAAGAGGGATTATCTGCAATCCTTACAGGAAACTCACCTTGCTAACCCAAAATATTTTTGGAAGCAAATTAATGGTGTGCAAGAACAAGGGGGCACAATTTGAAGATGGGGGGGCGGC
Organism: Neoceratodus forsteri; assembly: GCA_016271365.2. Taxonomy (NCBI): domain Eukaryota; kingdom Metazoa; phylum Chordata; order Ceratodontiformes; family Ceratodontidae; genus Neoceratodus; species Neoceratodus forsteri. The sequence goes on from CM057455.1 coordinate 128,367,831, forward strand.
TCAGAGGTAATTTAAGGAAGTATTTTTTCACAGACAGGGTTGTGGATGCATGGAACGGCCTTCCGGAGGAGGTTGTGGAGTCAAAAACAGTGGTGGAATTCAAGCATGCGTGGGACAGTCATAAGGCAATTCTAGGGGGTGGGGGTAGGAAGAAGTAGGCTGCTGGTTAACTAGGATCTGCAGCTTATCCATTAGGCAGGGAAATGGGCAGACTGGGTGGGCCAAGCGGTCCTTATCTGCCATCAAATTCTATGTTTCTATGTTTCTATGTTAATGCTCTGCTTAAAGGTAATGAACATAGCGTCTCTCCAAATATGATATCAAAAGGCTCTACACTAAACACTCCATTGAAGATAGCTGAAGGAATACATCTGTTCTTCACAGATCTCAGCATCTAGAAGGCAGGCCTACCTGTCCCCCACCCTGACCACAACACCTCTCACCTGGAAGCCTCACATCCCCACTTCCATTTAAAAATCACTTCACGTAAAGAGATCCTTAAACTTCTACAGGGTCTCAACCGAGAGATCTCACCTGGATTCGACACCCTGCCACCGAAATTCTTTAAGATCGGTGCAAATGCACTTGCTCATCTGATCACAATGTTAATTAATAGATCTTTCCTCATGAAAACCATCCCAGACATTTGGAAAACTATAATCATCATCCCTATGCACAAAGGGGGCCTGACTAACCTTGTCGAAAACTACAGGCTTATCTCCATCTTATGCACAATGGCAAAGATCCAAGAAAGAATACTATACAATTAGTTGTACTCTCATTTAGAACAGGCCAATGCTCTTACCATTCATCAACATGGATTTTGGAAATTATGGGATGGAGTCTACTCTCCTGCAGGTCACCTTTGACATCTATCAAGCCATGGACCAGGGAAATGCAACTGGGGAAGTCTTTGTAGATCTTACGAAGGCCTTTCATCTCGTAAACCACCCTCTACTCATAGAAAAATTCCATTGCCTTGGCCTGGATTAACTCCCTCTCTTGGATAACTATCTGTCTAACCAGTATCAGTGTGTCAAATGGGCTGGAACCCTATCATCCTTATCTCCCATTACCTCTGAGATCCCACAGGGATCAATGCTTGAGCCACTCCTATTTTCAGTCTTTATTAATGAATTGCCACTGAACTGTGGAAGGACATCGGTTCAGCTTTATGCGGATGATGCTATTCTTTACAGATCCTCCAGAAACATTACTAATATCTGCTCTGACCTGCCAAAAGGACTTCCATGTACTAGAAAACTGGTTCAAAAAGACCCTGTTAGTCTTGAACACTAAGAAAACCAAATCCATGTCGTTTCATCACACCTCCCTTGATACGACCTCTCAATCACCCCGCTTAATCAAAACCTCCTCTGGTGTGCGCCTAGAAGGTGTAAGCTCTTTCAAATATATTGGGCTGAATCTACATGAACATTTATCATTTGACACACACACTTTAAATGCCATCAAGGCTACTAACCAAAAACTTGTCTTTCTTTACCATGCTGGCTGCTGGCCCCCTAACTCACATCTACTGCAAGGAAGAATATTGCCTCAGCCAACCTTCTTCCTGGCATAGGTACTGGAGAAGCACTAACTGCACTGCATTTTCTACAGGGACTTAATAATGCACTCTACTAAGGTATCAAATCTGGACAAACTTAGAATGACCTATCATAAAATTGCATGCTTTGCCGCTATTGCACCAGCTCGGGCCCACCATTGCGATGTGCTCAAAACCTTGTGCTGGCTGTTCTTTTACACTGAAATGGATTTCCATGTGCTCTGTATCACCTTCAAACTTATCCACCTCCCTTCCCCGCCAGTCCTCTCCAGTCTACTCACCCAGAAAGCTTTTCCGAGGACCCTTAGGTCCTCCCACTTCCTAATCTTAAACCTTCCTAAAACTCGATTAACAGTTGGTAGAAGAGCCTTCTCCACTGCTATGCCTCAGAAATGGAAAAACCTCCCCCATGCTCCAGTGTCATGTATATCTCTTCCCCTTTTCAAAAGTTGTTTCAAGGAAATCTTCTTCCCACCCAAAATTTGTAATGGTAACTGCAGCTAACCCCCCTCTCTGTATTACTACATTCTCCTATACCCTGTCCCTTCTCGCTCTCTTTCCACTCCATCTCTATCCCAACCCTCAATCCTCTCCCCACCCTCC